>OV815959.1:12400000-14800000 GCA_929112965.1 Mythimna albipuncta
AAGTTCTTGTAGTTCGTTGTAACTTTGATCGATGTTTTAATAATAGTGTATTTTTTTTAGATTTATGACGTATTAAAAAAAAACTACTTATTAGATCTCGTTGAAACCAATTTTCGTTGGTAGTTTACATGGTAATGTACACCATATATTTTTTTTAGTTTTATCATTCTCTTATTTTAGAAGTTAGAGGGGGGACACACACATTTTACCACTTTGGAAGTGTCTCTCGCGTAAACTATTCAAGTTAGAAAAAAATGATGCAATGATGAAATAATTCTCACCAGAAGTGGTAGCCTCGTACCTACTATTTTGTTAGTGACAAACATGTTTACAAGTCGTCCCAATTTTTTGGCTGGTAAGTGTAATTTGCCGACATTTTTCTTTGAGTTGCGCCGCCAAAGGGATGTCGGTGAGTTAAAAAGGTAGCCGGCTCTTTGTCGGCGTTATGCGGTGCGTTTGACAGTAAGTAAGAGCACGTGCGTGTTGTCCCCGGCAAGTGGACTCTATGGAATCAGCTGAGCGGGTGACCTTTTCGAGTTTTATTTACATTGCGCTTTTTAGTGTAATTAGTTAATTAATTAATTTAATTAGTTAACTAAAAGTTTCTTTGGATTAGATTAGAATAAAGATTTTGAAAAGTCATAAGTGAAAAAAAAAGCAGCATATTTTTGTTTAATGATGATTTCGATTTTTAACCCAACTACGGCAAAGCCAAAGGAAGGTTATGATTTTGAAAAGCTATGTATGTATGTTTATGTGTGTGTGTTGATCTGTTCTCTCATAGCTCCGAAACTACTTATCGGAACTCGATAAATGGGGTAGGTACCCTTAGAACAAGCTTAATCGTCCGCTGAACATAGGCTACGCGACGTGTCACAAAACTCAATTTATTTATTTATTTTCAAGCACTTGTACCTATAACATTACAGGCAATGTCTAAAACGTTGTACCTACAATAGGCAAAAAATACAAAAAAAATAAACATAATTATATTTTCTTTTTTCATTCAATGTGGCACCCTCTAGCGGGCAAAAAGTCATATGTTAAAAAAAAACGCTAAGGTAAATAAAGCCTTTGAAATGATATCAAACACGGTGTATTTACACGGTGTTTGATATCATTTCAAAGGGTTTAACTTGTACTAATCAAAATTCAATGTGGCGCCCCAAGCAGTCAAAAAATTCGATGTCAATAATACCAAAATACCTACTTAATTTAATAATTTTGGTTTACTTCAACATCCTGAAAATTTTTCGTAGTCGAGTTTTTTAACAACACAATATTAAACTATGCAGTAAAAACAGTGAAATATATGAACTTGCGTTTTGTCATAAATTACTCATTATAAATAATACTGTGCACAGAATTTATTTGTATTCTGTAACCACTATATTACAAACACAAATATTTTTTTGAAGATCGCGAAAATAGAAAGCTCCTATATAGTTACGTTTCTCTAGTTTCATTACAAGACTCCCGACTCGCGAGTCGTTTAAGGCGTGAGTCCTTTAAGTCCTTTAAGGCTTTTAGTTGTATTAACCTTTTTACGTTACGACTTAGCTTTTTAGATCTGAGGTTAAAGGACTGCGACTCAAATTAGTCTTTAGTTTAAGCCTTAAGACTCCAAGACTTGAGGGTTAAAAGACTAATTTAGTCGTGAGTCATTTAAGTCGTCAAAAATAAGTCTAGTCTCGTGTTATAAGACTTAAACGACTGAGTCTCTTGCATCACTAATTGCAATCCCTAAAAAAAACCAACTACCTCTTCATCATATTAGTATAGATATATATTATTATATTATTTTTACTGATAACAACAACAAGTTTTGTTTACATCATATAAATACATTAAACCAAAAATGCCTTTTTAGGGTTCCGTAGCCAAATGGCAAAAACGGAACCCTTATAGATTCGTCATCTCTGTCTGTCTGTCTGTCTGTCAGTCGGTCTGTCTGTCTGTCCGTCCGTATATCACAGAAACTATAAGAGCTATACTGTTGAAACTTAGTAAGTAGATGTATTCTGTGAACTGCTTTAAGATTTTCACACAAAAATAGAAAAAAAGCAATAAATTTTGGGGGTCCCCATACTTAGAACTGAAACTCAAGAATTTTTTTTTCATCAAACCCATATGTGTGGTGTATCTATGGATAGGTCTTCAAAAATGATATTGAGGTTTCAAATATATTTTTTTTTCTAACTTGAATAGTTTACGCGAGAGACACTTGCAAAGTGGTAAAATGTGTGTGTCCCCCCCTGTAACTTCTAAAATAAGAGAATGATAAAACTAAAAAAATATATGATGTACATTACTATAAAAACTACCAACGAAAATTGGTTTGAACAAGATCTAGTAAGTAGTTATTTTTTAATACGTCATTAATCTAAAAAAAATATACTATTATTAAAACATCTATCAAAGTTACAACGAACTACAAGAACTTTTATATTATGTTACTCGCTGCTACGGAACCCTCCATGGGCGAGTCCGACTCGCACTTGGCCGGTTTTTTAAAGACTGTCTGTTTATCTGTCGTACGTCGATTTGTTTCAGCTAATCTCTGAAATGACTGGATCTATTATGAAGGGACTTTCATTGGTAGATAGCTGATGTTATAAGGAGTAAATTAGGTTGCTTTCATTTTAGGAAATGAATTAGTGTTCTGTGCAAAAACAACTTGTGAAATTGTGATCAAATGGTTCTGTGCAAATTTACGAGTTAATAAAATTATTAGTAATCTAGCTGGATTACTAATAATTTTCAGTTTAATTTTATAATATGGATGTAGAATTATTTTCAAGAATAATATTTGAGTTGCTTACACAATTCCTGTTATTATCAATGAAATTATGAATGTTTACAATAAGTGTTCAAAATATAACACATCTGATGCAATGATTTCAGGTCAAGAGCCAGGGAACTTTCATATTATCATTCTCAACGATAACTTGGACAAGGCTTACTCAGAGCTACGTGAATTTCTATCCAAAAACATGGAAGAGAAAGAGCGAGGTTTGTGTATTTTCCTAAGTTATTTCTAAAAACAAGTAATAATAACAATTGCTAAATAAGTCGGTGAATCAGCATGTTGTTCCATTTGTTGAGCAGATGTAAATAGTATGTATGTGTGTGTTTATACAGCTGTTTGGTCTTGCTTTGTGTGTAACAGTTTGATGAACAATCAAAACATGTTGACAAAATTCTCTTCAGTGATTTAATTAATATTTTTGGTATAACAAGTATTATTTTGATACCATCAGTGCATATTAGGCTATCAGCCAAAGTTAATATTTTTTTAAATTGTATAATATCCTTTCAGTGTTAAAGTTATCAAATTATGTAACTACTAATATTTATTGACATAGCAAACAAAGCACTTAGTGCTTTATCAATTAACCTTTCCTTGATACATAAGTAAATTGATTATAAAGTAAAGATATGAAAACACTTTAGTATCACATACTTATACCAAGTACAATTTTAGTGTAGCAAAATTATCAGTAAATAAAAATTTCTACATAGAAAATACATTTAACCATAAAAATATTAACATTCCATGAACAATCATGGACAATAGCAACGTTTATAAAATAATTGGATTCACCACAATTATATAAATTTACCAACACCGTAAAAAAAATCCATTCTAAATTATTCTAAACACTACTATTGTTCTAGCTATAGCTTTTTTAGGAGCCGAATTAAGCTGTAGATAAACTTTTTGGTGGCGTGTGCGGCAAAATTACATGGCATCCAGTTTTGGGCACGCCACAATAAGTCCCCTCTTTAAGGAGTGGCTGGAGAGGCGCCACGGCGTCCGCACCTTTCGTCTGACGCAGGTCCTCATCGGAAATTGTAAATTTTGGGAGTTTCCTGTCCTGGATTCAGGTGGAAGAATCGCCTAAGTGTCACCATTGTGCGGACCTCGACCGCCCGGAGGTCATACAGTGGAGTGTGGCCCGCTTGGGTAAAGCACCGCTGTGTCCTCATGGAGGCGATTGACGGCGATCTCGCTCTCTCGTAAGGGATGCGGGCGCCTCTTTCTGCAAAGCAGTAATGCTAGCGAAGAAAATGGCTGCAATTATGAGGGATATATCCTCACGCCCGCGTGGCCCAAGCCGTGGGGTCCAAGGGGCCATTGCCTGATTGGGCCACCGGAAATTTCTGAAAGAGATACTGTGGTCCTAGAATGTAAAGGCAGCAGCAGGAAACAGATGCGTTTTAGTCAGCAAAAGTCTAACACGTCCTCTGGCTCCACCCTTGGTTTCCCCTCTTGGGTGCCTCACCTTTATCGCTTGCATAAGCAAGCATGCACTTAAATTGTTACAATAATAGTTGCTGCTAACTAATATTTCAATTTAGTTAAAATTAATATTCCTCCTCCTCCTTGCGTCGTATTCCTCAATGCTGAGGGTCGTGACCTCCCTGCTTCATCTCTTTACTTTTTATGGTGTTTTTCCATTTATTCCTGTTCCTGGTGGTGTGAAGGGCCTTGTATACTGTGGAGTCAAGAGCGGTGCGGATCTGGTCAGACCAACGTATTGGGCTGCGCCCGCGAGGCCTTTTTCCATCTGCTTTACCAGTCACGATTAGCCTTTCGAGGTTTCCATCGTCTTTCCTTGCAATGTGACCGAAGTATTGCAGAATTTTGCAAAGACACTCGGATGACAACCGCTAGGAGATTTTTAGTTCACGCAGAATGCATACGTTGGTCCGAAATGCTGTCCAAGGGATATGAAGCATTTTTCTCCAGCACCACTTCGCAAAGGCGTCAATGCGTTTGCGATCTGCTTTTTTGTTTTGATTGCTGCCTTCAGCGTCCAAGTCTCAGCGCCATAAGAGAAGATCGAGAAGACCAGAGTCCATACCAGTTTGGTTTTGGTCTTTACGGAGATGTGGTCCGTGCTTGTGGATTTTCACCCCGTTCATTCCTAGTGCCAAGTCTCAAGCGCAGGCCACACCGCCAGCTAGCGGGCGGGCGGGCTAGGCGGGTGGGCGAAGCGAACGAAGGAAACTATACAAACTACGCGAAATATTGGCGAACTAAACTATGGGGTTCACACCGAAAACTATGGAAAGACGAGCGACGAGCGGAGCGGGCTAAGCGGGCGAAGCGGGGGTAGTTTTTGTAGTTAAGTCATCATCAGAACTTTCGTCGATATATGACATATTCATCGTTCCCAAACTAAACACTACACTGCTATTCGAAAGACGAGCGTCGACTAGTCTACTCGAAACGGGGAGGACGGGTTAGCGAACCGGGCGAGCAGGCTGGTGGGCGAGCTAAGCTAGCGAAGCGCGGGCGCGCCAACGAGGTGAACGAGTAGCTTCGCTGGAATCGTCGGATATTTCGTTAGCTTAGCTCGTTAGGTTCGTCGGTAGCTCGCGGTGTGAACCGAAGTATGTAAAGAGGTGAAACTATGTTCGCCCGCCTAGCCCGCCCGCCCGCTAGCTGCCGGTGTGGCCTGCGCTCAAATCTTCCCACAGTGCTTCTGATATGATGATCAGCAAGTGTACTACCGACCTTGGCATTCCAGTCACTAAGAATCATTTTTATCTCCCGACCAGGTATTGAGTTCAGCGTTTCCTTCTGTTTTCCATAAAAGTCTTCAAGGACCTCATCTTGGGCTTGTGCCGTCGCACAGTCTGTAATTTTGACTTAGATGTGGCCAGATATATTTTATGTATTAATTCGAAAGACCTTGTGATACTTAATAATTGGTAAAAATTCCTACGGTAAAATTGTCTATATTTTCAGAGAATAATTTTTTTGTGAAAGTTCAATGACCTCAAAGAAAAGTTGTTGTTTTTTTTTTTCTCCAAAAGTATTGATGGTATCGTTTTTTCCAATACCACAAACGACGTAATATCAGAATATTTATCTATATAAAAAATTAAGGAGCTGTAGCTTTGATTGTTAATTAAATACATGATCATTTTTGAATTTCACTTTTTTTTTACCCTTATCATTACCGCATTTTTTTCTTTGCTATAAATATGTACATCGTGACACACGTCCTAAAAATATATATGTAACTCAAAGGGGTGGTGAGAAAAAGCGTTTCTAAATATTTTAGAAATTTCTATGAAAATAGGGTTGTCCAAACCATAAATAAAAACAAATAAAAAAGTTACATTTTGTCGATGTCGTCATTATCGCAATCGATAAATACTTCGTCTGACGATAACACGATGTTGATATTGTCGGAATCACTTTCAAATACATCGACAGTTTTTTGTAACAACTGGTCGCCGTGTATGAGTACGTTATCCTGAGTCGGCTTTATAAGTTTTAGAACTTTTTTTGGGATTTTTAGACCGTTTATTCTTATTTTGTCCCTTGTCAATTGACATACTCGACAAAAGCGGGTCAGAAGACTGAAGCTCGGTGAATCAAGTCTAGGACGGTTGCTTTACGGCTGAACTTATGAGTGTGATGCTCACGATCGAAGCGCCGGTGACAGACATGTTGTACCAACTGTATTTTTGGACATATTTTGTTGCGACATCATTGCAAAACTCCTGAAACTTCTTAGATTCTATTTCTAAGCCGCATGATATTGTCATCAGAATTGTATGTAGGTCATTGACGAGCCATTCTTCAATACCTAAAATATTGGCAAACGTCAATCGATTGGAATCAGACAAAGCCGTACAGGCAGTGTTCCCATCATTGGTTGTACCTGAATTTGGATGAACTACGTCAACCAATAAGCCCATTTTTAGTCTGATTTCATCTTGTATTTGTTTTTTTCTTTCTTCTACAATTATAGCTTCTGGTGAATTTTTTGATACTCGCCACTTTTGCACAGCAGTGTCATTTTTATAACCCCACTCGAATATTCTTATCCACGCATGCAATGGGCTAAGTCCATGACGCAAAGCTTCCTGATTTACAGGTTTATTAAATATCACATCTAAATTTTTGAATTCGCTACAAGCAGCTCCACAACTGGCACACACGTAATTGTGAAGTTGTTTTTGTAATGGCATTAAACACCTTTCCATATATGATGGTCAAGTATAGTTTCGTGTCTCCAATAACTGTTTTTCCCGAAGAGTTTTCAGCAAAAATCGGCGAAAGATTCTTTATTTCTTCTTTAACTCGGGTTTTTTCGTTTACGATTAGTTGTGTTGTTCCTGGGTTATATTGGATTCGTATTGGGCGACAAAACCTGAAAGATTGGGGATTCGGATTGATCCATAATACATAACCGTCGTCAATTTTTATTCGTAAACGTATGTATGTGGTTGCAAACAGGCAATGTTCATCATCGTTTGCATCACTGAAGCTTTGTTTGTAGGCACATTGTCCAGTAGTTCCGTCAAAACCCCATGAAGCCTCGAATACGCAATGGAGTGTATCTATTCTTTTTTGTTTGCAGTACTCTGAAACTTATTGGCACGCACGTCAATAATTCGACGAAAAGTGTGCATGACTAAATCTGATAACGGTGTTGTTGCTTCCCGTTCTGATATTTGTATATCCACATCGGGATAACATAACTTTTTGACCATTTGAATTTTGTAGTAGGGAGGGTAAATATTAGACGCACGAGATTTGGCTCCTTCACGAATACTAATGTAGTCGTCAATAGATAGTTTTCTATCTATAATTAAGCATAGAGCTTCATTAGGAGTAGGTATAAGGTTCATCAGTTTTTTGACATGACCTTATTAGTTTGGCAATTTTGGTAGACTCGGTAGGAGATTTTAGGCACTCTTGAACAACAAATTCAAAGTCACTAGCTGCAGCTTTTTCTAATTTGTTACCTGTTTCATCTACCACAACTTTTGAAAACACCTTGATCAGAGAGTCCAAAGGGTAGTTTTCTAGTTAGGGTAGTTGTAGTTAGTTAGTTCCAAAGACTTTCTTATACGTTGCTGACTACGATCGCTAACATTATCATATTGGTTGGATCTAGAAGTTGAAGGAACATCTAATGACTGTCTAACTTCTTCTGAGACCAAAGGTATTATTTTTATTAAATTTGTTTCAGGTTCTTCAAGGTTTTCGCGTCTAGTGTAGTTTATTTGTTCTTAAGTTTGGTGAAGTTGAAGAGTGGCTGTAGAAGAAAGCCATTTTTTTATTTTTAACTTTAAAAGTTTTGCGATTCCTACTACTGGCTTTGTAAAGCTGTTCGCATTTGCAAATAAACCTGGTAGTATTTTTTTAAATATTTCATATTCTGTTTGTGTGTAATTAGGAATACGCTTAGGGTAAATTGCACTCAAAACTATTTTTGTTCTTTCGTTTTCAGGAATATCCAGAGGTTGCGATTTGGGTCCTTGCAAATGAGCTCTATTTTCTAATAACTTAAATAAGTCAAGATGCGTAAGTTTCTGAGGCATTATTGATAATTTAGTTACTTCTCGCGGATCGTCTTGAGGGTCAATATTCTCTTGCCCCAAGTCACTCGGTTGAGACCCGAAATGACAAGCCCCAGGAGAACGGGTCAATTCCTCCTCAGGTACAATATATGACTGTTCCGATTCCATTGTTTCCTATGAATTCAGTTTTCCGAATTCAGTAAAATGTTTAGTGGCTGCTCCCCTGCGTTACCGGGTAGGCTACCATGCCACTATTAGATGTACGGGTACGACAAAACTCAAACATAACCCCGAAAGCATCTATCTATATGAAGCTGCGATAATATGGAATTGATATAATTATAAACATATGAATGGGAGTTTTAGCCAGTAAAAACTGTTACCGCCTTCACCACGTGGAGGTACTCCCAGCTTATGTTGTTAAAGTTTTCGTCTTTCACATTTTAGGAAAATATAACTTTATAGGTTATAATAAAGGTCATATAATATCAATCTTCTTCTTCTTCTTCCTGCCCTTATCCCAATAAAATAGAAAAAAAAATATTCTATCGAAAACTGAACAACCTTCCACAGTTTTTTTTTCAGGTACTTAATGAAAAAAAAAATCAGCATCACCATACAAAATGATAAACTTGATTGGACAATTTGTATGGCGAGGCCGATTTTTTTTATTCGTTTTCTGAAAAAAAAAATTGTGGAAGGTTGTTCAGATTCGTTTACTGAGAAAGCCCTTAAAGTTTGTGGAGGGCTGTCCCTTACACCTTGTATTTAGCACGCAAGGTTTGGTGTTAAGCTTCATTGTCAGGATTCTATCAGACACCGGGCAATAACCGAGTACATGTCTGTTCATGTGTGGTGGCAATATTATTCCAACCCCATTCCTACTCGAATCTTCGCATCTTCGGCCCCAACGGCCATCTGTACTGCGTGCTATGTGCCGTTCCCATTGCCACTTAAGTTTGGCAATTCTTAGTGCTATGTCGGCAATTTTAGTTCTCCTGCGGATATCTTCATTTTTGATCCGATCCCGCAAGGAAACCCCGGGCATAGCCCTTTCCGTTGCCCTTTGGGTGACTTTAAGCCTTCTGATGAGGCCCATTGTGAGTGACCACGTTTCGGAGCCTTATGTCATCATTGGCAACACGCACTGGTCAGACTTTCGTCTTGAGACACTGGTATGTTGAACAAGAAAATACCGCGTAGCTACCCGAACGCTGTCCATTCGAGTTGGATACGACGGTTGACCTATTTTTCGAAGTTAGACCTACCCAACTGGACTGTCTGTCCGAGGTAGACGTTATGTCCACAACTTCGAGTGTAGAGTCTCCGATCTTGATAGAAGTGGGCGCTTCATGATTTTTGTTTTATCCATGTTCATTTTAAGACCTACTGTTTCGGAAGCTCTACTGAGGTCAGTGGCACATTCAGAGAGACTACAGCACAGCTCAAGTTTCGATCGAATCAAAGGCTTCCTCGTAGTCCACTTATGCTAGTTTACATATATCAAATAATAATAATATTGAATGAACAATAATAAAAAAGATAAAATCATTCAATTTTGTTGGTTCATTGATCAGAATTTATGAAGATGATAAAAAGCTTAAATTAACTTTTTTTTTTATTGTCGTGTTATACAATTATAATAAGAGTAAATAGTTTAGGGTTTGCAGCCTTTTACCTAAATGTACCGCTAAACTGGCTGGTCTTACCTGAAGGGTTGTCAGGTTTATTGTAATGATCCATAATAACCAAACCGAACCTTATTTTGTTTTATTTTTAATCTGTTTTGCTTGAGTTTAATTAATAAGGTGTGTCATTAACTTTACTAACATTATTCAACAGAAATCAAGGAGACAAATGAGCAGGAAGAAAAGTGAACAGCCTCTGCATGAAGCATGATATTATCCCTGTTATACACGAGACGAGCATACATGTTATCCTCTGTTTTTGATATTTTAAAATTATTGGTGTTAGTTGTGTGTTTAACACTAAAGTATGGCCCCAATAAACCTAAGTGTATACATGTCACTGGATTTATATTAAACTCCGTGAGATTGTAATAAACCTTGCAATATTTATGAAATAAATACCGATATTTTGTGAATATATCATTTAGAATATAATAAAACACATCAAGAAAAAAATATGTGTTCACAATTCTACAAGGCTTATTGTGAATTAATAGATTCAACTTCCCAGTGATATATATACTGCAACATGGTTTAAAAACAAATATATGAGAAACTACCTCCTATTAAATAATTAAGACAGTATTGTAAAACCATAAAATGGTGATCTTCAAGGGATTCAAACTGATATTAGGTATTTAGAAATTGCTTATTGTGATTGTTGTTCAAGTTTATTAGATGTTTTAAATGTTAGAAAACAATCACGTAAAGCAGTGTGTATTTTTGCAAATGATCAAAAAATTGCGCGTCTTGCCTCATTCTGTTATTGAGCAATAAGCATAATATTTATTTTTACATTATTCCAATCGTATCGAGGCTTCAAAAAGCTTTAATTGTCTAAATTTTGTACAATATTTTTTGCGGGCCATAATATAATGGTCTACATATTAAACACATCTAAATAAGAATAAAAAATAATGACTACCAGCACGGTGTACTATTTTACAGACAAATTAAATTAAAACTCCCATGTCTATATTATTTGTCCTTCTTGTTTACTAACTTGTTTACTATGTCGGAATTTATACAAACTAGTCTAAGCTTTACCATTTAGTTTAGTGTAAATTATGTAGTTCAAATTTATATAGTAGGTACCTTCGTTATAATACTAAAATCAAATACCGTGTTACTATATTGATGTGCGCAATTAAATTTAAACATTTATCAGTTCAAAAGAATCTCAGACCAAACTAGCCATATTTTGAAATGATGTTGCACTTGAGTCTTGAATATAACATTTTCTATTGCTATAAAACCCTAGTGCGATAATAAATATACGTCCCTTAGAAGACATTCCATAGTAATAAATTTTCATCACTAATAAATAGATACAGTGGCAGTATTTATCAGCCAAATGATTTTGTTTTAGAAATTAGGAGTAAGTCTAAAATAAAATTTTGTTCTTTTTGACCTACCATTTTTCGTGCCAAATTTTATACAATTTCGGCTACTTAAAAATATTATACTTAAGTCATGAATTTTGCAGGTCGTGTGCAATTTTATCGTGTTATTACATGTACTGTACTTAGAAAATGGTAGTAGAGAAAATATTGTTATAATTTAAATAGTATAGTATGAAAACTATTGCATCATTAATATATTGCATTTTTTTTCTCTCAATTTATCTTAACTACTTAAATATTATTCTTGAAATAGATACTTGACATGTACTTTAAATTCTTGATGTGTAGGTAAAATAATTGTTTGTATGGTAATTCATTAAACTAAAATAAACATTTTGTAGTTTGGCTTGTTACTAGTAGGTAGCATAGCTGTTGAGTTTTGAAATATTTATGCAAGCAAGATTAATAACATTATTCTTATCTATTTTTTTATTTTAGCTGTTCTTCGAGGATTTTAAAGCAACCAGGCGGTTAAAGATTCTACTCAACTTATTGTATAATATATATTTTAGTATTAATACTAACTTAAATACTCGTTGGTTAGAATGTTACCTTTAAATACTGTGATGTGTGGAGGTACAATTTCTAAAAGCCTGCTAACAAACATTTGTTATTTTTATGGAATGGGGGCTTTGCGAGGAGTTACATTCTACACTAGTGTTATATTTTTGTAAACTATCTAACCGTCTCTATTTTTGGTGTTCAATTTTAAACCATTCCAAGATGCTATCAACGCTGTACTGCTATATATACATGAAATTATATTGTGATTTGCATAATTATGTAATTTTTATTGTTATTTATAAATATTTACTATTTATTCCAAAATATGTGTTGCGTTTGCAATTTAATTTAACGCAGATTGTGTGTAATAAGTGTTGTCAGTATAGAAAATAAAAGAATTAAAACAATTTGCTTGTTTTAATTTCATTGTTACGATCATTATTCGTATATTTATTATTCCTACTACCTATTTGTTCATGGATGGCTCTGCCATATCATATTGCCTACACTGACTCACCATTGTAATTGACTTATATCGATTGCATTATCTAAGACCTAACTTACCGCTAATAGTGTGTATGTTGGGCTGGGTCCAGCAAGTGATTAAGGGTCAACTCACACCGAAAGAGCGGCGAAGGGCAGCGAAGCGGAGCGCAGTTTCAGTTTCATATGAATTTTAACTTTATTATCATTACGATAATACTTATTATCGCATGAAGAAACTCGAACGAGTCGCGCGGATGCCCGCGGCGCCGCAGGAATTCTATAAACGGTAAACGGGTCGCGATAATAAGTATTATAGAAATGAAAATAAAGTTAAAATTCATATGACACTGAAACTGCGCTGCCCTTCGCCGCTCTTTCGGTGTGAGTTGACCCTTAAAGGCCGATCTCGGCTTTAATACCGATCTCGCGTTACAGTCTTAGCGTGAGATTACCAGAACAAGAAAGTGTATAGGTATACACTAAGCACAAGGGATCTTGAGCGCTCGGCGTCACACTGGGGATCGCTTTGCGCATTCTATACATTGGCGAGCCAATCGTCTTCGTTGTTGGATACATGTAGCAATGCAGAGAACGAATGAGGAGTGATCCGTGACGTCTACGACGCGATGGCACGGCGAGCCAATCACTGACACTCCCCGCCCCTGCGTCTCACATCGCACCACTAAAGAGACCTTGACTTCTGCGCAACCGCTCAAGATCCGTTGTGCCAACTGTACATACTTTAGAGGTAATAGAAGTTTGGAAGTGGTGGCAATGAATAAGTTGTGAAAGGGAATCTTATCCTTTGTATCTGGACATTAGCAGAAGAGGAGGAACAAAACGTAAAAGTACCCGATGTTTCTTTTAAAATCCCTGATCCAAGTGAAAGTTATTAATATGAATAATTGTGGATGAACGTCTAGGACATTGACATATTAATGTTTGTTGATGAATTACCCTATGAAAAAGAGAAGTCTGATAGAAGTGTCGATTGTAAGGAGGGAAGGTTAGAGGTCAGGAAGATTACATGATGTTTATGCATAGATTTGAGATAAATAATGTGAACAGTACATAGCAAATGTATTTAAAAATATTTATTTCAATTCTCAATGAAATTACTACCAGGGAAAAGATAACGGCATGAGTTTATTTCTTTTATTGAAAGTCAAGAATTACTTATTGCAGACAACAATAATTGTTAATTAATTTCGAACAATAAAGCAAAGCATGATATCAATACAAGAAATTATTCAATCTGAGTAATATTATTCAAAAGTGACATTTCACAATAAACATAATAGTATTTATAAAACAATTTCCAAGTTTTAAGAATATCCTACAGCATACTTGTGTTGTTGGTTACTGCAAATCAATTTCAGAGTACGATGCTGTTATCTTTGTCCCAGCGGTCACGATGTGAATGGGGAGGTGTATTCTCACAATCTCCACCAATTGCTGCAGCTTTAGAAATACTTTTCAATGAAATACTACTCTCTGCAGGTAAGTTAGACTGCTTTGGTAAACACTTCAGCCGCGGAATATGAGATACTCTTTTAGGAATTTTAGAACCAAGTTTCTGATTTTTAGGATCATATAAAGTGTTGGTTGATTTAGACCGTGTATGTCCCGCATCTGCCTTGTTCCTCATACATGACAAAGGAGTTCTAGAACCACTGTTACTTGCAGACTTTGACTTCTTTGGTGTTTCATTCAAGTTAGCCATTTCATCTTCATATATGAGCAGCCCATCGACATTTTTGTCTATCTTGGCACCAGTTTGGCGAAGTTCTGCATTGGTGCTTTGTAATACTTTGATCAAAGTATCATCTGACATAGTTTCAACATTGGAGTCCTCTTCTATTTTAGCTACAACAATAGGTGTTCTCTCAATACCTATAGAAGGTGACCGAGGATCTTCATCAAGGATTTGAAATTCAGGGCCATCATCTTGATCTTCATTTATAATATCAATATCTTCAACACTGTTAATGTTTCCCACACTGTCTACAAATTTATCCTCACTGTCTACATAATCAAAGTTTGTTTCCAAAAATGTTGGTTTGGGTTGTTCTTCATTTGACATGTTATTTTCTAATGCTTCACAAGAAGCTGTAGATGATCCTAATGGCTCTTCAGATTCTTTTAATGTATCATCTAAAGTGATATTTAAGAATCCTTCACACAAGTTTCGGGATACTACCAAATCTGGGCTCTTTTCACACGCTTCAGAGCAGCTGTCACAATTGTCGTCATTTTCAGTACTCAACACAGGACTGGCACAGTTATCACTGTTTAGTCTTAGTAATTTTCTATCATTAGCCGTTTCATCCGTTTTAGCCGCAATTATAATAGGTGTTCGTTCAAAGTCCTGAGTAGGGGAGCGCGGGTCGTAAGACTGCAAATGGTTCTTTATCACAGCAGAAAGAATAGGATTGTTGTGTATCAGTTTTTCTTCACCATTAGCATTTTCAAAAGTCTTCCTCAGATCAACGTTTTTAGTAATATTGTGTTTACCAGTTGACTTATTCTGAAAGCCAAAATGCATTGAATTAGTGCATGGCACATGAGACGAACTAGAACGAACGACGAACCAGACTTAGCGAACAAAACAAAAAAAATGGGAGGGAATACCGTGTTATTTTTAGTTTTAGAATATTCATAATGTGGATTTTTGTACGCACCTGTAGCGGAGTCCGTGATATTTCTTGTGTTGGAGATCGAGGATCAGGGTTATTACAAATGTCTGAAACGTCCAAATCGTTTTTTATCGAAGCAACAGTCAGTGCTTCATTATTATTTGATTTACTTGCGTTGGTTCCCATTGTTATCTCTCAGTATAAAAAAACAAGTAGTCGATAGAATACGATACTGCTGTTTATTATAAACAACTAATCATTTTAATTAACAGCTACAAGATTAGCTAAATTATTTCTTTTTTTCTCACAACAATCCGGTTGGCGAACTCAAAACATTTAACGGCCGCAAATGTCACACACTGGATTCTATTTTTGAAAATATTTCGTTCGGAAGCCCACGTCTTGTAATAGGCGTGTTATTATTTCAAGCACTAGACTAAAATCCGTCTCACAAAGAAAAACTAAAAAAAACGAAACTAACGTATTCTGACACGGAATGTTGATCATTACTTTTTTGTTTAGATTTTAATTAGGTAGGTACTTTAACTATATTGATTAAAAAAAAGAATTAATTTTAATAGGTACACACTTCTGAACGAATTCAATTCTGATTGTTTTTTTATTTCTTGACCATGGATACAAAGTCTTTCAGTCAGAATAATAAAATGGATTATATGTTTCTAAACAGTTAATTTGTTTACAGCAGCGCAGCGAGCAATGGTCATATCGGAATCGGACTACCCTCTTGAATTCTCTTCTTCTATAGCTCGCTCTTGAGAGAGTGGTCGTAGTTTCGTAGTATAAATACTGATCAATAATTCGCCTGATGGTCTCTCTGGCCATCTGATTCTTTTATTATAGTCTGTCTAATAATTAAACGACTTGGATAATTTATAGGGTAAAATGAAATCTGATGGGTAGTCAACACTGGTCTTGATTGATCTTGGTCGTTGTTTAATAATGGAACCTTCTAAAAAGTGTCCAATTTAAGTTTTTTTTTTTAAGCTTTACTACTATTAGGGGACTTTTTAACATTAAAAAACCGGCCAAGAGCATGTCGGGCCACGCTCAGTGTAGGGTTCCGTAGTTTCCCGTCCGTCACAAATTCACAATAAGTGTACCCACATACGAGGTTAGAAAAATGCCTGCATATACGATTATACTACAAACTTAGTCCAGAAATTATTTTGTAGAACCCTTTTGTCTTTTTTGTACAAAAACTGTTCTTTCCATCAAGTTCAAAATAATTTTCCTAGAAAGTCCTTATAAAGTTCTACTTTTCAGACTTTTTTCATATTTTCTAAACTCTTGGTTCAAACGTTAGAGGGGGGGGGACACATTGTTTTTTGCGATTATTTCCGAAATTATTGACATTATCAAAAAAATATTTTAGTAAACCCCTATTCATTTTTAAATACCTATCCAACAATATATCACACGTTAGGCTTGAAATAAAAAAAAAAATCACTTCCTACTTTACATATAGGGGGGCTACCCTAATAAAACATTTTTTTCCAATTTTTATTTGACCACTTTGTCGGCGTGATTGATATACATATTGGTACCAAATTTCAGCTTTCTAGTGCTCACGTTCCGCCGTAGTCAATTAAGCGAGGACGGACAGACAGACAGACATGGCGAAACTATAAGGGTTCCTAGTTGACTACGGAACCCTAAAAATGCAAAAGATTTTCGTGAAGAGACAAAAATAGGTATATTTTATACCTATTTTTGTCTCTTCAATGATATTCTTATTACAAAAGTAGCATAAATTTGCAAAATAAATCTGGAATCGTACGAGAAATCTGATTCTAAAATATTCTATTCCACTTACAAACAAACAAAATATCGTGAGGAAACCGGCATGTCCTAGAACCAAAAATTCGAAGACATGTGACATCCACCCACTCGCACTAGGCCCGCGTGGTGGATTACGGCCCATTCCCTCTCCTAGAGAGGAGGTCTGAGTCCCAGCAGTGGGAACATGATGATGATGATTCCACTTACTGATTTATCATTAATCACTAGCCATAATACGATCAAGATCTGTTGTAGAACTATCATCATCTCAAAAAACAAGTGAATGACAACAAAAATTCCGGTTGCCAACATCAGATTTTTAATTTCCTTAAAAATATTCGACGTCGTTTAACTTACTAGACAGACTATTATAGTCTGTCTAGTAAGTATTACACCAGAGGAGAAGCTTTGGGTAACATTGAAGTAGTTATGTAATATTACTAGTATTTAGATAAATCATTATAGAGGCTTATACTGGAAATTTTCAATCACCGTATCAATTAAGTCACTGTTCAGACTCATGTGAAACACTTTAATCAAATAATAACAAAAATAAAATTAAAAAATCAATTCAATACGAAACAAACATAAATCATAATACCGATCGGTATCGAGTTCCATTTTCAAACACACGTCAAGAGCCAAACACAAATCACGCACGGTCACAGAATAGGTACTTTGTAACATACTACTGAAACCCACGCGCGTGAGTGCGTGTTTCTCCGCATGTAGGTGCGTGTTTCTCCGCATGTAGGTGCGTGATCTGCATGAACGCGCGTGGATGCAGTTTCGGTGTGTTGGCAGTGGCGTGCCCGCCATAGAAGCCAAAAAGCCTGGCTTGCCCTACCAAAACCTCACCTAATTCATAGAACACGACCAATCAATTAATTATCACAAAAATCTAAACTTTAAACTTCGCGCGCTTACGCGGTTACGCTAAGTTGCCACTGTGTTATGTGAAATTCAAAAATCATTCATAAGACGATACCAGGGCGAAGCGAGGATGCCATTCTGAGCGAAATCTCTCCGATCTCACTCCAACACTTAACAAAAGAAAGAGATGAACACTAATGTGTTGTCTTTTTCTGCCTCAAAGGCTTTTATGAGGCTTTATCTTCTATCTCAACTTTTGATATAAATACGTCAAATTTTGAGTGTGTGTGGGTGTAATTTGTTATTGTGTGCAAATCCTCGACGAACATTTTGTTCTAAAAAAAAGCAGGGCTTTGGTAAATTTATTAATGACAGAAATTTTTACGCATATTATAATACGAGGCGCCCTCTATGACGCGTAAAGTTGTACGAACTAAAAAGTACTCAGTTCAAATTTGCTTTGATCGGTTATCGTGTTGTACGTAATTATTGTTTTGTTTTTTTTTGTTTTCCGTCATTTAACAGTTTATGAATTCGGAAACTATACTTGTGGTTGTGTGTGGATATTATTATGTGTGGAATTGATATCAATGGCCAGGTAGGGTTTGAGTTTTAAAGATAAATATAATCTTGTAACTTTACTATTGATGTGCCTCCGGAAAACATACAGCATTGTTTATGAAGAAGCAGTGTATGCTTTGCCGTCTTTGTACGGTCGGTACTATAAATCAAGTAACGCAATTTAAACACAAGATGGCGCTAGCAGCGCTACCAGCTAGGAAGTGGTAACGGCTGTCGCTTTTGAAGTTCATAGCGTTGTGTGCTTTCGCCGCGTTCGGTCGAAATCAAAAAAATAACTCGTTAATCGTTTAACTAATTTTAAAATAATTTAAGCAAAGTGTTAGACTACCTAGTTTTGTAAAAAAAAAAAAAAAAAACTTGTATATTTTACAATGAGTCTCGCGCCGAATGACGACGTCGATACGGCTACCGAGGCCAATCGATCGATCGTCTCGCCATCACCAACATCCGAGAGGGATCCAGAAAATATGCGCAGCTCTTCGAGCACCAGCAGTTCTTCGGACAGCGAAGCAGAGCAAGAGGAGCCTCCACGCAAGAAACAAAAGCGAGACAACGATCACAGATCACAGGTAACGGTCGATCCTCGGATCGACGCGTTATACAACCAGGTCAGTTTTCTTACAAATTTTATTATGCATCAACATTGTGCATCGCACACCAATACGAGTCATGTTATCGATCAACCAGAGATCATCAATAGCGGCTTCCTGAGTAACCCGTCTACTTCGGAAACACCGCAATCCCTAGATCTAGGATTTTGTAAGACAAACTTTGATGAGAAAAAAATTCTCAGACCAGCCGACGATAAACGGTTACGCCAATTAATAAATCTCCAACATTTTAATACCCCCACTTGGCAACATATCCGGTACAAAAAGACCTTGTCAGATATGCTAGCGTACCCAGGATTCTGCAATTTAAAAATTAACGACGAAATATGTTCCCTAAACAAAGGTAAAGACTTCTTAGCCTCAACGGAGGAAATCATGGCCGCTACCACCAACGCCATATTACACCAGAGAGAGCTATTACAATCCGGCTTACAAGAGATTATAAATTGGGCTCATAATAACCCAACCGAGCTAAAATCCGATACCTTATTCAATAAAATTTCTGAAACCTTCGGTGACACATCTGCGTCCTATAAATTATATGAAGATACCCTACAAATAATTTGTGGTAAAAGAACAGAATGCATTGAGACAAGGCGCAAAAGACTAATCTCAGAAATTCCGAATAAAAATATTCAAATTGCGCTTAATAATATACCGCCTAGTGAGGAGTATTTATTTGATAAAACAAAATTAGCTTCTTTAATCCAATCCCTCGGAGGGCCTCATTATTGGTTAACACCACCACAAATCCCCAAAACTAAAGAACAATTCAAAGATAAATTTAATTTAAACAAAGAACCAGTACCGTCTATCTCCAAATACAGACCTCAAACACAAAATAAAAATAATTTTCGAGATACCCACAAAAAACAACAGAACAGACAAACATACAAAAGAAAAAATAACGATTTTAAACAAACCAAAAACTATTCATTTCGAAACAAAGACGACAAAAAGTGACTATCCGACTCGGTTCAGGGGAGGTTGTCTGAGCTATTTTCAAAACCGTTGGCAAACAATCGGTGCCAACAAATTTATAATATCCGCAATCACGGGGTTTCGAATACCTCTATACAAGAAACCTCCTCTATTAATGCCAACTATACCAATCATGACTCAATACGCAACCAAGCCGTCCCCTGCCATGTCTCGGATCATAAAAGACCTTCTGGATCAAGGTGTATTACAAGCAGTCTCCAAAAAAACGCCCAGTTTTATCTCCAAGCTGTTTCTGCGCAAGAAAAGCGACGGAACAATGCGGCCAATTTTCGATCTTCGAGAATTAAACAAATTTGTGAAAATAAAATATTTTCGTCTGATATCTCATACCACAGTACTAGACTTTCTCCAACCTGGAGATTGGATGATAAAAATAGACATATCTCATGCATATTTTCATGTCCCGGCTGCAAAGTCTCATCGGACTTTTCTAAGAATCAGTTACGAAAACCAACTTTACGAAATGACTTGCCTACCTTTCGGCCTGGCCTCAGCGCCTCACCTTTTTTCTTCTATAACATGCTGGGTTGCGGAAACCCTGCGTGCGAAGGGATATCGAGTGCTAGTATATTTAGACGATTTCCTTCTGGTCAACCAAGACCAATCCAAGCTATGCCTTCAGGCTGCGGAAGCCGTGAGGCACTTGGAATATCTGGGCTGGCAAATAAATCATTCAAAATCAATCATAATACCGACTCAAGATCTGGAGTACCTCGGCATTCGTTGGAAAACGGCAACAAATACTATGTCACTTCCAACACAGAAGAGGCAGTATCTCAACAGTTCCCTAGATCGGTTGCTGCAGAAAAATCGCATCAACCTCCAAGAATTGCAAAGTCTACTAGGACAGCTGAACTTTGCGACCTTTGTAGTTCCCCGGGGGAGACTTCACTGCCGGAAAATGCAAATATTTATGCGAAGCTTCAACAAAAAACGGCCTCGTCAAAGTCAGGTAGTACCACGAGTCGTATATCAAGAGATGGAGTGGTGGCGCGGAGCCACATATCACACATCACTCATACACAAAAAACCCGCTACCAATTTCCTAGCGACGGACGCTTCGGATTGGGGATGGGGTGCCCATTTGGACGGAAAACTAATGTCAGGTGCATGGTCAACTCGCCAAAAGACATGGCACAGCAACAAAAAAGAGCTCTATGCAGTAATAGCAGCAATAAGAATGAATGCGAAGGCACTAAAGAATTCGCACATGTTGATTCAATCAGACAATCGAACTTTAATCGCGTACATTCGAAAGGAGGGCGGAACAAAATCGCTGGGGTTACTAGCACTAACCTTCAAACTATTACATCTAACAGACAGGTTCGGAATAACACTTTCAGCTCACTACCTTCCGGGGAGATACAATACAATAGCGGACAGGTTATCACGGGGGAAACAACCAGCAGAATGGCACCTTCTACCACGAGCAACATCAGAAGTGTTTCGGAAGTGGGGCTATCCAAAGATAGATCTGTTCGCAACACGAGAAACTGCTGTAGTAAAAAATTACGTATCAATAGACTGCAAAGATCGGTTAGCAAACTATATAGATGCCTTCAGCAGACCATGGAAAAGCCATCTAGCTTGGATGTTTCCACCTCCCAGCCTCCTACCCAGAGTGCTAACACACCTGAACAGTGCTACAGGAGTCTACTTGATAGTAGCACCCGATTGGCCTCGGGCTTTCTGGTAGCAAGACCTGAAATCCAGGGCGTTGGATCATCCTCACGAAATTCGGAACCTGTCAGAGACAATGATAGACTTCTCAACATTACAGCCCCCACCACAGGTACAGAGTTTGACCCTGAAAGTCTGGAAAATTGGGGGTGGGGTGCCGAAATAAAGGAATGGTCCACACAAGAAAAGGAACTACTGAAGAATAGCTGGCGAAATTCCACTTTGTCAACTTACCTACCAGCACTTAGGAGATGGTCAATATGGTGCTCCAACTCTAAAGTAAACCCAAAATATCCACGACCAGTTGACATAGCCAAATTCTTAATGTATCTTTTCTTAGAGTTAAATCTTTCGTATAGTACTATCCTTGTACACAAATCAGCGGTTTTTACTTTTTGCGGCCCTCACGTAGAAAATATATCATTTTGTAAGTTTATTATAAAACAGACACTTAAGGCAATAGGAGTAGCGAAGCCCAAAATAGCACGACCATCAGTCACATGGGATCCACGAATTGTACTAGACTGGATTTCATCCAACCCACCTAAAGACACACTATTCGATTTAGCCCGTAGGACAGCTACCATCTTGTTATTAGCTTCAGGCCGTAGGGTTCACGATCTAACCCTGCTTAAAATTTCTAAAGACAACTTCTTCGATGATGGGGATAATATATATCTTATACCAGCATTCGGATCTAAGACCGATACACACAATTATCGTCAATCTGCATGGAAACTTTCTAAACATGATGACAAAAACATTTGTCCAGTTAATTTAGTTAGGCTCTTAATAGAAAAAAATAGTACAAGACGGGCTGAAGTTGATGACTTGAACAATCTCTTTATTACCATATCAAAAAACCATACAAAAGCCGCATCACGCACCGTCATTGGAAACTGGGTGCGCACTGTTCTAAGAGATAGTGGAGTTCAAGCATCTCCAGGAAGCTGCAGATCAGCAGTAGCTTCTTTGGGATGGCTAGATAATCAGTCGGTAGACGATATTCTCTCGCGTGGTAATTGGAAATCATCCAGCACATTTTTCAATCATTATTGTCGCAACATAGAGCTTCCCAGAGATAACCGAAATTCATTTTTCAATACGTTTACTCCATCTTAAATAATACAATTAATAATAAAAACAAGAATGTACTGATTATAATTTTCCAATGTACAACAGTAATCTATAATCACATAGATTTTGTATCAAGTTGATTCAAATAAACTTTAAATATCCAATGATTACTTTTCATTTTAATTTGAGAATTTATACTAATCATCATAGCGTTGTGTGTAACTTATTTACATAATTAAATGTCACCAGCAGATAACAAACACGTCTTCATAAACAATGCTGTATGTTTTCCGGAGGCACATCAATATTACGGTTTTACATAAAAATAAAACCGATATTATGTGCCGAGAGGGAAAACATACAGCATTGGAAGGAGCCCTTCCTGGTGAAGACTATGAACTTCAAAAGCGACAGCCGTTACCACTTCCTAGCTGGTAGCGCTGCTAGCGCCATCTTGTGTTTAAATTGCGTTACTTGATTTATAGTACCGACCGTACAAAGACGGCAAAGCATACACTGCTTCTTCATAAACAATGCTGTATGTTTTCCCTCTCGGCACATAATATCGGTTTTATTTTTATGTAAAACCGTAATATTTTGAATATTTCTCAGAAAAGTTAATAACAATGCTTGGAATACATCAGGTATGACTCAAATAACTTTGCTAGTGCCATGAAAATTCTCAAAATTACCTACTTGAACGCTGTTATTTCCTTCTATAGACATGGCTTTGACTTTGACTTTGGTAAACCGCCAATAGAAAGTTGGTTCTCTTTCTCGACAGTTAAGTGATAAGTGTGTTTTAAAAAAGCGAACAACGAAAAGCTACCGCTGTTTCAATTGTGAGTATTTGCCAATAATATTACATATTATTATAACGAACACGTGTTTGAAACACCAAGATTTAAAAAAATATGTATTGGTTACACATTCATAACTAGATGGCGTTGGCGTCAAAACAGTAACATTAGATCAGTACCTAGTACTCGGTTGTTTTATTTCACACTCAACTCAACCTTACATTAAATATTCATTATGTTCAAATTAATCGTTATAATAGTATTGGCTGACCATCCCGGCCGGCCGGTAGGTACTCGACAACAAGAGCGGCTTTCCGAATTATCTTTGATTGCAATTGAAAATCAGCTGTTGGTAGAATAACGTTCACAAACTTTTTACGCTGGTGTAAGTTAAGTAATACAATCATTTTTAAATAAAGATAGACAATTTGAATTAGAATACGATTTTTTTTTTCTATTCATGTACCTATTCAAACTTTACGATTATTGGTATGATGATAAAGTTGTTGTGGTGAAGCTTTTGTTATCATTATTTATTACTTACTATTAACATTATAATTGTTAATAGTAGTGGAGCAATTCAGAAAAATCAGCATTACTGCACTGATGACACGTGGTAGCACGAGATTTTTTTTTAATAGGTAAGTAGTAGTTAGGTCAAGATTCCTTGGCTTGCCCCATGTTAAGGCATCAGGCACGCCACTGTGTGTTGGACTATGCGTGTTTTCTATACAAATGGAGATACTTCGCTACGCTGCGGGATACGGGGCAGTGTGATTATCGCCTTATATATTATATAATACGGACCTCCTACCGTAGACCTGATTAGACTATCTCATCAACTCTCGACCTCCCGCGTGGTCCATTACATTCTTCTCTGTCCTTTACTTCTAACAGTCAGGTGCTCTATGGAGCCGATATTCCGTCCTGTGGTATAGTGACAGAATTTAAGTACCTATTAAGGCGGCCAAAGCGCGGATGTATACAGCACAGCCTGCAGTCGCGTGGAGTTTTGTGGGTTTTATTTATGTGGAATGACAAAGCAGCGCGGTCGCCAGTGGCGTAACTATAGGGTGGCAAGGCTGGCAAAATGCCACGGGCCCCTGGCCCGGTGGGGCCGCTGATCTGAGAGACCACGAAAGAAGTAACCTAATATTTTATTAGGATATTTAAATTCAATTAAAATTACACAAAACCTAAAGACAAAATCAAATAAATTATTAAGGTTTAATAAACACATTCACAAGAAAAGGATCACGTTTCCGTGGAATTTTACCAGCTAGTCACTCTAAAGTACCGCCATTGGAACGTCCATCTTCAGAGAAAAGAAAAAAGAAAAGTATTAAAAGTATTAGCAGAGATGAAACAGAAAAGTCTTCGTGTATTAAAGAACTTGCAATTTATTATATAATAATAAAGATCCGTTTTATGCCTGTACTTTAGTGATTTATTCAAATCAAATTAAATCATGACAAGTTTTATGGGGCCCCATCTAATGATCTTGCCACGGGCCAAGATGGTATAGTTACGCCACTGGCGATGGCGGTCGCAGCACGTTGGCAGCGCTGCAGCCGCTCTGCCGTCGCGCGGCCTTTTGCGTTTAATTTGAAGTTGCCCTTAGACACTGTACTAAAACTTGTAGATGTTGTTGACCTTAGATTTATCAACAACCATGGGAAATCCGAAAGGGAACATCGGGGTCCTGGAAAGCAAGGCAAAGAAAGAACATAGGTGTAATTTTAATCAGTAAAAGTCTGATTAGTCAGACTGAGTCAGACTCCCGGACCCACTCCGACCTAGAGCTTGATTTTTGACAGTCAACAGACAACAGACTGAGACATCTACTTTTACTAGCTAGAACCATCATTCAAACCACCAACCAAGCGATTGAAATACCGGAAATACCTAATTATAATTATTCAGTTACCACCAAGAGAAAAAACATTAGTTTTAAGACAAAAATATTTAAGATAATATTAAGAAATAAAATAAATATTACAACAGAATGTATTTAAAAGCAATTTTGCAATCAGAAAAACATTCTGAAGGCACCGTTGCTATTGCAAAAGTTTACACCTTACCTCGATAGATGGCGTTAGGATCGAGTTATATTGAGCCGAAATTTTTTAAACTAATTTTGCGCAGAGGCAATATAGTTACCACAACCACCAATGAGGTTATTCCGTGGTGCGATTATTTCTGTTGAAAACTTTACCAATATCCCGCCGCCGCCGCCGTGTGGACGTGAAATACCTACCTTCCGCGATGACAATTTTTAACCGACTTCGAAAAGGAGGAGGTTTTATGTTCGGCTGAATGTATGTTCACCAATATCTCGGTCAATTGTGGACCGATTTAAAAAATTCTTTTTTTGATTGAAAGGTTATGCTTCCAAGTTGGTCCCATAGAAATATTCAGAAAAGCCCCCCCCCCCTTTTCTGAATATTGGAGGGATGTATTCAACTGATCTGATGATGAAGCCAGAAGGAAAAAAAAAATAATGTAATCAAACCGTGTTTGGGACAAAACTATTAAAGAAACACCGACTTCCGAAATTAAAGTTATTTTTTACTTTTCAGTGTTTTTTAACATTGAACTCGGTTGTTTTGAAAAGACCCCATAATATAGACAGACAGAAAAATATACAAATGGGAGATATATATTATGAAATCTTGAAAATAAATAATCTAATTCCGAAAATTCTTTGCTTGTTGTAGAAAAGTACTATGCGTTCCAAATAAGATTAATTAGGAAAGTCATCTCGATCTGTCAAATGTTGGATGTAAAGTACGGTTTGGAAAGAAAACTTATTTTATTAAGTACTGAGTCTTAGTTAAATCGAAGGTGAAGTAAAAATGTTATTGTTTAAACTAAAATAGCTAATAGTCCACGATCCCAGGGCCGCCAAACGTCACGTATTTTCTGACGAAGGAAATGTGGACGATTGAGTACTGTTAGTATGTATTAAGAACGCATGCTTACCTATCTGCTAGCTTGCTTAGACTGCCAATTTTCAGGTATCGGGTAATGCCCATTGTGCTGCTCGACGAGGTGGGCAAGCTCTTTGAGAGAGTCATTGCAAACCGCCTCGTCGCGCGCCTAACACGGGTGGGGCCGGATCTTTAAGACGGACAGTTCGGCTTTCGCTCTACGGTGGGATAGAAGCTATGCAATAGCTTAAAAGCATCAGGTAATCAAGGTACATCAAAACAGTACTTTCTTCACGTAAATTCTCCAAGCTGATTTTTATGATATTAAAGGCTTATTATATCTTTGAAATCTTATTACATCTTTAAAATCAAGTCACCAATACTCCCAGATAAATTCCATGGGCCGTATTGCTTTACAGACACTTTAGAGCTCCCAAAATAATGACGTAACTTCAATTACCTAAATTCTCATGCTTGATTTTTATATATGTTCACCAGACAACTATTTTAAAACCTTTTAATCATCCCCTAAACTCAATTTAATATTCAAAATAATACAAAAAATTATCTGTGATTTAAACAACGCTGCCAGGCTCTAACTGTTTATTAACAATTATATGGCCCCTTGGATCGGTTTGACTTCTTGTAAAAGGTTTTAAAATAGTTGTCTGGTGAACATATATAAAAATCAAGTATGAGAATTTACGTGAAGTTACGTTATTATTTTGGGAGCTATATAGCGTCTGTAAAGCAATACGGCCCACAGAATGTGTCTGGGAGCATTGGCGACTTGATTTTAAAGATATTGCCTAAAATATACGTAAAAATCAGCTTGGAGAATTTACGTGAAGTATTTTTACGTACCTTGATTACTTGATACCTGAAAATTGGTCGTCTAAGCAAGCTAGCAGATAGGCATGCGTTCTTAGTACATACTAACAGTACTCAATCGTCCATATTTCCTTCGTCAGAAAATACGTGATGTCTGGCGGCCCTGAGATCTTACTCTATAAGTATATTATTTAAGTCATAATTAGTTTTTAAAAAAGAAACAATTTTCTTTCTTATTTTCATTGTTAGAAACAATTTGCCTTGTTCTTCCATTTGCCATGTAAATAAATTAAATTTTTCGTAAATTAATTAATGCTTAAAAATTTCTTGCCTCGATTTGACAGTAAATCGTGACGTCAGAACATTGCGATCAATATTATTCTCATTTGGAACGCATTGTACATGATACATTTATCTCCAAGCAATGGAACGCAAAAATAAAAAGGTTTATAGGTGAGAAAAATAAAAGTCCGTTTTTATCAACATATATAATTATCTTTATTTTTTTGTTAAAATATTTTTTATGGACTTACCTACGTTACGTACTATTTTTAATTGCACTTAGTATTTATTTATTAAAAACTTTTACAGATAAGTACCTACTCTAATTTGAGTATCTAATTCAAATGCATACATACTTATCTACATAAAAAAAATACTTGCACAGAAAATTATAATTATAATACTTAGTAAAATATACACCGCTAAATTTTGGTTGTTTTAATCCCGTGGAGAGTCGATCCGGTACATGAAACACTATCGATTTGTAAAGATAAAATTAAAAAATAAAGTACTTTTTTAGCATGTACGAAATTAATTTCTTTAATATAACGTCAACTAAGCGAGGGCATTGATCTATAGATAGTTTGTACGCAACGCCGACTACTACCTACGGGTCATTGGACTCGCTCAGTTGACGTATTCTTAAATTAATACAAGTTTTGAAAAAAAAGTACTTTTTTAAATTTTTTCTTTATAAATCGATAGTGTTTCATGTACCGGATCGACCGTCCACTGGATTAAAACGATCAAAATTTAAGGGTGTATAAAATACCTTAAGTTACACCTTACTCACTTATTTAATTCTTGGTTTAATACAGCACGCACATTAAATACAATAGATTATAAAAAGATTAATGATACAAGATTGCATGATGACACAATGGGTGATCTAATCGCTAGAAGCGATTTTTTAAAGACTACCTTTTAATGGAGGTTGTGGGTTTATTTCCTACACTAGTAATATTAGGTGAAACCTGAGTGGCTTGTGCGAGTTTATTTTACCTATCGTCGCTCCGATTGACCCACTCCAAGCTTTTAACCAATTGGAGACAAAACGCGGTACTGTCAAATGTTGCCATAGAGGTGTAGATATCGGCACGGATCATGAGCGCTGGCTTCAAGTTGCGCAGAATTCAAATATTCGGTCTCTTTAGTGGTAAAGAGTCAGTGATTGGATCGCCACGCTATCGCGTCATAGACGTTACTCGTGATTCGTTCTCTGGACTTCGACAATTAGCTCGCCAATGTATCGAATGTAGAAAGCGATCCCCACTTTGATGCCGAGGGCTCAATATTCATGCCGATACCTGTAGCATTTGACAGTACCGCGCAGTAGCTCTCTGATAGTTATTTGTTCTATGATCGTTACTTGGCTTGGCCACAACTAACTAGGTATATGAAATTAATCAGTAAACTATTCCAACTAACGAATTTTATTATAATACAATTCACTTCACTTTCTGTTTAGAAAAGAAAGTTATGAATATAATATATGTTATTGTATATTTTAAGCTGTTTTTACGGATTTTAGGAAACACTACATTGAAAAAATAGTTTTCCACCGTTCTATCTACGTATTTGTTTTTAGGTGTATTTTACAAGTTTTCTATTAAAGTAGAAAAAACAAAAAAAAACTTTTAAATTCGTTTAAAGTTATAGTATTTCAACTCGCACTGTATGCCTACTTATTATAGCATGAGTGAGCCGAGGCGTTAAAAATCTCAGAAGCGCACATACATATATTTAGGCATTTATTAAATCTCCAGGTGTCAGTGAAATCGGGTTTCATTGTTATTTTATGCACAGACCGGATAAATTTATTATCCGCTTTGTTTTTAAGTATTCTATATCTATAATATAGATATAACATCAGATAATAACATAACACTAGATATGTATTAAGTGCCTTTCGGTACACATCCTAGATCATAGGTCCAAGATCCCCGTCTGCACACAGCGCTAGAACGAGAGCTCCACTTCCAGCCGCGTACGCATCTCACACGGCAACTAGATCCCTCATTGAGTCCCCAACCATTCTGTGACGTCACTCCTTTGCAGGTCACTCTTCCGTGCTCTGGTGGCGGTGGAGGGTGACACCACGTGCGTACTGAAATACAGAGAGATATTTTGTAAATACATGGAAAATAACTGCTAACAAAGTCGCATTCCTTCCCGTGTAGGACTGTAAACAATGAGGAATTTCAGCAGCGCTAGGAGGTGAAATGAAATCTAATGTTTATTGCTATACCTACCGCAGAATAGGGAAAAGAGCAAGATACCTAGTAATAGAATAACCTTGCATAAAGTAAAATCAACTCACACGTCTTCGAAATATTTAACTGTTAATATTTATAATAATATAACAACATTTTTAGGGCTATAGGTAATGTAATAAGGGTGTGCCTGGCCGGAACGCAGATACACGCGGGACACAATAACTTTTTAATTGTGTCTCTAAACGAAAGGTAGTAGGATTACGAAAGGTTATAGGTAGGATACGAAAGGTTAAGGCATAATGTGAATTGAATATGGCTAAAGGAAAAAAAAATATAGGTAGATTAGTAAGTACGTTTGGTTTTTAAGTTTTTTTTTTTTTAATAAAAATGTTTAGAAAACTTTACAAGTGTGTCGTTTATGCAAACAAGTAATGTCTAGTTCAATAGCGGTCAGCTACCTTACAGTTCTCGGGAGTTAATTATAAAATCCCTCACTGAGTTCAGGATTAAAACTTTGCAGTCTTCGTTTTATTCGAATTCAACATGGCCGCCCGCGACTTTAATACACCACACTACGCTTTATCCCCTAGTCACATAATCTATCTACTATTATTGTTTTGAGTACATAACTCTGTTGTTTTCTTGGCTGACCCTACAGGAACAAGTTTAAATGCAATAAATAATAATTTGTCGCAGATATTAAACGTTTGGCTGCCACCTCGATAATTATTTTGGTTTTGTTTATTAGTAAGATTTGCTTTTAAACATGCAAGCATTCATAATGATTGTTGCAATATGCGAAGTGCACTTGTTATGAATCATGGCGATAAAAGAACATCTAAATGTCTCATGGCCTTGCTGTTGTGACTCGGCATGTTGTTCATAGCAGTGATATATTCCCTTTGTTTTTAGGGTTCCGCATCTAAAGGGTAAAAACGGGATTAAAAGGAAACCATTGTCCTTATGTCTGTCACCAGGGCCCCAAGTTTGCTATTTTTATAAATTCGTCATTCCAACACGATCCCATTGTCATTTTGCTAAAAGTTTGTAATCTGCTACTTCACAATGATCGATCGTTGATCGGTCAATGGTCTTGTAATAGAATTGTGGTAGAATGATAATTTCGAGCATATTTAAACCAATAACTGCACGATAACGTTGTAATGGTAAAATACTGATCAAATAAACTTTCAAAGTTTTAGCAGATTACCGCAAACGTCAAATATTCATTTGTGTGTGTCAGTGGTTGACCATTGAAAAGTCATAATGACACCATTATATTAGTAGATTACCAAACTTGTCAAAATCGACAATTATGACATCAGTGAAGTACCATTCTGACACTATTGTAATAGCAGACTTGAGGCCCTGGTGTATTTCATGAAATGTGACAGCTAGACATTTTCACAGATGATGTATTTCTGTTGCTGCTATAACAACAAACACTCAAAACTACAAATATGACTTTTTTGCCGTTTTTTGCTTAATATTAATAATCTACACTAATATTACAAAGAGGTAAATGTTATTTTTTTTTGTTTTTTTGATTTTTTGTTTGTAAGAGGTACCTAATCTCTGAAAGTACAGGTCCGATTGCTGAAATTATTTCGCCGATAGAAAGCTGCTTTATTCCTGAATGACATAGGCTATATTTTTTGTACGCGGGTGAAGTCGCGGGAAAAAGCTAGTAAGTATTATAATATAGTGTAAATGTTGTATAGACAATGGTAAAGAACCCTTCATATATCTACTTACACTTTACACATCGTTTTTTTTAATAGATGCGGATGTAATGTGCAGTCTTATATTTATTATACAATAGTGCGCGTAATGATTAATGACTTACCGCTACACACGGGCAGATGTCCCGACCACCTCATGTCGTCACCACATGTTAGTGTTCTTTGTCCCCGGAATTCAGCTTTAGGATCTCGACAAGTAAAATTGCAAGTTTTATTTTCAGCTCCACAATGTGGCACTAAATACTTGGGCACAGAACAAGACTGGAGCAGCACATGTATCTGCATTTTACATGTTTGGAAAATCTGGAACGAACAACATTATTGCTGAAAGATGCGAAAATTTATTACAACAATTTATACTTGCAAAAATAAACTCACGTTGTCTTTATGCGTGATCTGCCCGACGATCATATGGGAGCCCTCTTTCAGTAACGTACCAAATTTAGGTCCATACATGTGCACAAAGCGTACATGTCTGGACGCTTTTCTTCCAGAGCATGACAATATACGAGGATACTGTAAGACTGCGCGATCTAGTCCAGGTTTGGTGATCAATGTCCTATCAGGAGGACATCGCACGCACATTTCTGAAAGCATATTTAATTTTATTTTTTAAACTTTGTTCCACATTAGGAATTACTTCTGTATCGTGGGTACCATCGCGTCATTTCTGTCCGATCACTTAAACAAAATTTCGTTTAAAACCTGCGGCGCGGCGCCAAACCAAACCCTTTGAAGTTTTCATTTCGAGTGCAAGCAAAAATAACCTTAACGGTAGTCAGGTGGAAGTGTCTTTGATGGTACGTTCACGAACATATAAACTCACATATATAAGACAGACCTGGAACACCTATCTGCCAAACAAATAATTGTTTCGAGCGGGAATCGAACCCGCGATCCGCAACGACCAATGGCTCAATCACTGTGCCGCCGAATTGCATGGGACCTTGAAATTAAAAGTAATTATGCAAAAATACGTATTTCTAATAACAATAACCTTCACCGACGCTGTTGAAGTCATTGTCTCTCATGCGAATTGGCAGCGATCTCCTGCGGCTCTCTTCGCCCGCTCGCACCACTCCTCGCCCAATGTAAACGGACGACACTTCATTGTTTAGGTTCTTCCTATTAGTTTCTTCAATATATGCATCAGACTGGTAGAAGAGCCGCGGGTCTTCTCTTGGCTGGTATATTTTACCCGTCTTCTCTTGGGCAAGTGATGCGGCATCGTACCGAACGTGCAGCGGCGCCCGTAGCTTGGAGAGCCGGCTGCTATAATAGTCATAATCATTTCTTTTGTTTTGATTAGCTAGTATTGACCGACGACTGTGAAAACTTGATGCTCGGTTGTGATCTCCTTCTTTAGGTAAAAGTTGTATTCTGTTAACAAAAAAAGGGTTTTTCAATACACTTGCTCGAAAACCTGCTCTTATGCTTACCGCTTTTACACACGCAATGTTTTTCGCAGTAGTGCGGAAAAGTGCGCGTGCTCGCCTCGTCACAATTTTATTACGTTCATCGATGATGACCCACACGAGTGGCGTATCAAGCCCCGTTTATTTACGTCTTCGTAAGTGTATTGAAAACGTTAAAGACACGTGGTTTGTCACTGCATACCTTGGCTCCCTAATGCTTGCGTTCGGGTGAATGCCGCCTCGGTCGATAAGACAAACTCTCTATGCGTTTATCACTGTAATGGAGCTGAGGTGAGAACTCACTAATAATAAAAGCAAAGAAAAAGCACACGTTTCAAGGCTCCAGCTAAAGTTTTTAAAATATTTACACAAAGAGAACTATTAAGGTTTTCACAACATGAAAACTAGAGCTTGTAATCTCTTTAGGCGTTCAGGTATGCTATGGGAATAGAATTGACGTATGGATGCTATTTCTGCTAGCCTATGTTAGCTTTCAATATTGAATATTTTGACAGGCACTTATCCATGTTTTGATTTGAAGTTATTTACGATTATGCATATTTCCTGGTACGCAGTAAAAAAATAACCACGAAAAATTACTGAAGATACTTTTAGATATTGAAGTACCGCAAGTACTTACCTAAATTTAAGAAAAAAAAACTGATAATTTATGTATATTAATATTATAAAGAGGTAAAGTTTGTTTTTTTTGTTTGTAATCTCTTGATGGTAATCTCTGAAAGTACTGGTCCGATTCGGTGTTTCCTTGCGTGATCGCATCAGGAATGAAGATATCCGCAGGAGAACCAAGGTCGCCGGCATGGCCCGAAGAATCGCCTAAACAAAGTGGCAGTGGGCAGGGCACATATTGCTTGTAGAACAGATGGTCGATAGGGCTGAAAGGTTCCAGAGTGGCGACCGCGCACCGGAAGACGCAGCGTTGGAAGGCCTCCCACAAGGTGGCCCGACGACCTGGTGAGAGTCGTGGGAATGCGGTGGATGCAAGATGCACAGGATCGATAGTTGTGGCGACGCTTGGGGGAGGCCTATATACAACAGTGGACGTCTTTCGTCTGAAAGCTGCTTTATTCCTGAATGGCATAGGCTATATTTTAAGTACGCGGGCGCAGCCGCTGGCAGAAACTAGTCGTGCATATAAAATATTATAATTTGTAGAAACTTGAAGAGTGCTGCCAAAAAGATTACGTCAATTGACTAACCTGTTGATGTCTATGTCCGGTTGGCGGGCTGTCAGCGATCCTACAAAAAAAAAAACATAAAATGTTAGTACAGTGACATTATTTACAAACTTTTGAACTTTATTAATGAAATCTAGCTTCCTTATTATTCACATACGTACGTGAGATTGAAAATGATCACGGTTTTATAGGAAAAGTTTTAATAAAAATTATACCCGCTTGGGAAAATTTGTTTCATCTTTAGTCGCGAGATCAGTATCGCGCCATCATGCGACTACTATTCGGACAAGGTGAGATACCATACCAAGATGTTTTTTTTTTATGGTGGTAAAAAATCATCCAATGACAACCCCCGCTCTTGGGCGGAACGGGGATAGTGTCAGACTCTTACTGACTAAACGACCCACTCCGTTCCTTCTAGCCTTCATACCGGGGCTCGAGTTGGCTTTCATCATCATCATCATCGCTATTCAGGTACTCCCGAAAGGTAAAACTAGAAGATGGGTTGTAGGTAAAGATGTAGGTATAGGTTCCTCCACTGTATTAAATCTTTCACATTGTTATGGTACTAGGGTTTTTTTCCGATGGGAAAATCATCTAATGACATCTCCCGTTCTTGGGCGGATCGGGAGATATTGTCAGACTTTTACTGACTAAAAACCCACTCCTGTTCCTTCGTTGCCTTTCGTACCGGAGTTGAGCTATCTTTCGCACCTCACCATCGGCGATTGCATCACTGCTTACTATCAGGTGAGATCACAGTCAAGTACTTGTTTATAACAGATAAAAAAAATTAACCCTGGCCGCAGTAGTGGTACTAGGACGAGAAATCCCTTTGTTCCTATACCTCTATAGGAACAGAGAATAAAGTCCCACATACCTCCGTTGAAAAGGGAGGATCCTCCGACCAGATAGGTTTCATAGTCTGGTGGGCAACTGCCCGATAGATGATTTCGGGCTGTCGTATACATATGTTCAAATCGCTCGGAGAACTTTGATTGCGCGATGCAGGATTTCGTATTTTTTTCGTAGTTCTTATGTGGCGCCATAGCTGTCGCTATAGTACAAATAACACTACCAAATCATCCTTTTTAGGGTTCCGTAGCCAAATGGCAAAAAACGGAACCCTTATAGATTCGTCATGTCTGTCTGTCTGTCTGTCTGTCCGTCCGTCCGTATGTCACAGCCACTTTTTTCCGAAACTATAAGAAACTGTACTGTACTGTTGAAACTTTGTAAGTAGATGTATTCTGTGAACCGCATTAAGATTTTCACACAAAAATAGAAAAAAAGCAATAAATTTTGGGGGTCCCCATACATAGAACTGAAACTCAAACATTTTTTCTTCATCAAACCCATGCGTGTGGGGTATCTATGGATAGGTCTTCAAAAATGATACTGAAGTTTCTATAATTTTTTTCTAAACTGAATAGTTTGCGCGAGAGACACTTCCAAAGTGGTAAAATGTGTGTCCCCCCCCCCCTCTAACTTTTAAAATAAGAGAATGGTAAAACTAAAAAAAATATATGATGTACATTACTATAAAAACTACCAACGAAAATTGGTTTGAACGAAATCTAGTAAGTAGTTTTTTTTAATGCGTCATAAATCGATAAAATACTCTATTATTAAAACATCGATCAAAGTTACAAGAACTTTTATATTATGTTACTTGCTGCTACAGAACCCTTCATGGGCGAGTCCGACTCGCACTTGGCCGGTTTTTTAGGTGGGAAAGACAGACATCTCTCGCCCTTGTCCGAGCGGAGGGCGTTTGGAAAATCATCCCCCAACATCTCCCGCCCTTGTCGGACGTTTCAGAAATTTGACTGACTAAAACCCACTCCTTCATTGTCTTTCATTCCAGGGCTGGGTTTTTCTTTCAGAAGCGAACCAATGCCCCCAGTAGGCTTTGACCTTGTTGGGCCCCTACGGTTTTACTGCTGTCGACGACTTAGGCTCGGTCCGGACAGTTAAATTACCAGACGGTCGGACGGCGAGCTGCCTATCCAAGCTGAGGGTTGAATACAGGGAAATCTAAGCTTAAAACATTTACGAGGAATTTCTGAAAAAGAAACCTGTAGTCTTAGAACACAAAGTGTAACGAAAGGATATAAGTATGGTTTTAGTCAGCAAAAGCCTGACACGCCCTCTCACTCCACCTTTATTATGAGCCCATTGTGTCCCACTGCAAGGCAAAGGCCTCCCTTCCGTTATTCCACTCTTTTCTGTCCAAATCGTCGCCTTAATTACTTCACCTCAGAGCAAGAAACGTCATTAGATGATTTCCCACCTCAAATAAAAGTTCTAAAAGATTTATTTAAGTTACATCAGACTTTTCATTACCAGAATCTTTATTAACGAGGTTGATGGTAAATAGACTCGCCAACTATACAAGGAAGGGCGGCTATTAGGGTTCACCAGGGACTTAGAGGATTTAAATATAAATGTGGGAATCTGCCTCTGCCTTCTCAAAATACAGGCGTGACGTTATGATTATTATTATTTGGTAAGCCACACTAGCACCACATTAGCTGGTACTTGTGTTACAAATAGTTTGAAAACGGTTAGTCTGTCCAACCGATTTTTAAAGTAGTTCAATGTGCGAGCTTTCACAGTCAACAGGCACTACACATTCTTCCAAAGATCTATTCAATCTGAGCTAAGCTTATTTTTGAGGCTCTTGGGTTTAGTGGAAGATACTGTCAGACTTTAACTGACTAAAGCCCACTCCTGTCCCTTCCTTTAGCATTGTGCCAGGGCCCCGGGGATCTCTTTCACATTACCCATGGCCCCAATGGGTATCGACCCTACTGGGCCCCTACGATTGCTGACAACTCCTTGAGGCGCGCGTGGAACACTATGCACCGTCGACTACTTGGGCTTGGGTCGAACGGACAAGCCCGCGCCTACGGTGGCCGGAAATCGGGATCGGAATCCCGGCGGGGAGGGCCATTGCCTATCTGAGCTAAGCTTGTGGTCAATGCTTGAGAGCAATTCTCTTATAATATGGACGGTATATTATCTAGACCAGTGGCCGTACCATAATCAAAACTCCAAACACTTGTGATGTTAAATTCCAATGGGTTAAAATGTAACAATCAATAAGTAACACATTTCTCGTACAATCAAGGAAAGATATAAACTGATACAAAAGTAGCTGGCACATGTCCCACATTCCATTACATTTCAGGTGCAACATGATTTTTGCTGGATTTTATGTACCTAACGTGACGCTTGAAATACGTCGACACTCATGGAATCGGCTACAAATAAACTATCCATCATTCTTTTAAGACATTGTGACTCGTGGTCGTGAGAGATGACCAGTTTCAAGAACGAACCGTTTTATTTACATACTTTGTGATCAAAAAGCCCGAGTGAGTCGATTTACGTATTTCTGTCCGATCGTCCGGTAACTGTCCGGACCGAGCCCAAGTCGTCGACAGCGCGCACCGTTCTCGCGCGCCTCAAGGAGCTGCTCAGCTGGGTCGAAGCCTACTGGGGCCAGGATTAGTTTGAAAGATAGCTCAGCCCCGGTACGAATGCCTTTCGTACCGGGGCTGAGCATACAAAGGAACAGGATCGGGTTTTTAGTCAGTAAAGTCCTTTCGTCCATCCACTTTTTTTTCACTTTTTTAATCACCAGACGACCGTTTTCCTCCAAGGCCACATTTCCGTGATCTAACTGGAAATCTTTTAACTACCTCAGAAACCAAATAGTAAGATACAATTCTTACTCGGAAAAATGGAGCCATGAGACCTTGCTTTTTGCCACAAATTATGTCCGTTGTTTAGTATGTTGTTTTGTTATTTAGTAGGTGTGCCAACCAAACGCTTTCAGCACGGAACTCGCGTTCGGGAGTCTAGGTCAACCCGAAGTTTTGATTTCTTTAAGAGTGTACAAAATATACGACTAAACGGAACACAAATGGTCTTATCTGTAGTTGGCGTTAACTTAGAAGTTTGATAGTTTTCATTGCTCTAAGGGAAAATCTACTCATTCCGCCTAAGGACGGGAGATGTCATTGGATGATTGTCTAACTATGGCATTTCGCTGAACTGGACCTTTTTTGGCGCAAACGTGTGACAGACAATGTTACTTTTTTATTATTATTTTTTTTTTTTTGTTTTGTGTTTGTCTTAAGTTTTTGTTGTCTAAAATGTTTTTTTGCGCCAAAATAAATACTTTTCTTTCTTTCTTTCTAACTAAAAAAAAAGAACGCCCCGCCGAGACCCCAACCTCGACTATCAGTCACCGTAGATGTGGGCTTGCGGGCGTCGAGCAACGGGTAGCTTGTCGTCCGGCAGTCCGGTAATCGACTGGACCAAGCCCCTGTCGTCGACAGCAGTGATCTACGCGCTCCTCATAGAGATGTCAGGAAACAGTAGGGGCCCAGGAGGCCCGATACACGCTAGGACCTTTCTGAAAAGATTTTCTAAAAGGGAATCCCGTATCCCTAAAACCCACCGCTTAGGGTAACTGAAGCATACAGGTGTGGTTTTGATAAGTAAAATCTAACAAGCTCGCCCTTCCATTTCACCTAGGCCGGGATAAATCTTTAAATACATTTCCCACCATAAAAAAGCCTAGTCCAATTCTAGTCTTTGTTTTAGTCAGAATTAACATATATGTAGGTAATAATATCTTTAGTGAATAGGTAATCGACATTGTTTCTTGGTTTCTGAGTGGGAGGTCGAATGTTCAGCTGTTGACAATTACCAGTTAATAAATGATAGGAATCACGAATGACATCAGAAATACGCACTATGCTATAAAACAATCTCAGATATTGCAAAACCTTGTAAGTGGCTTGCTGCCAATCCGCAATAAATTACTTATTGACCACCCGTACAGCGTTAAAATTATGGACATCAGGAATCGTGGGACCGCTATGAATAATGCTGCTTCTAATAATTCATCAAACCATTGAAGCTTCGGCGAATAGTCCTTTTAAGGAGTGGAGATTTGTAGTACCTTGAGAGAAGGTATCAGACCTTGGGCCGTTTCTGAAGCATTAGGATGTACTTATAAAGAGAAGAAATCAAAAATTCAACCAATGTAAGGCACGCCTTTTTTTGGAAATCATCCAATGACTTCTCCCGTTCTAGGACGGAATAGGAGCGCGTGTCAGACTTTTACTGACTAAAACTCGCTGCTGTTCCTTCTTTGCTTTGCGTTCCAGGACCCCGAGTTTCCCTTTCTCGGATGTCAAACCATGGCCCCAGTAAGCTTCGGCCCTGCTGCACCCCTACGGTTTTGCTGACATCTCTTTGAAGCACGCGTGGAACGACAACTCGGGCTCGCTTTGGACGGTAACCGTACGGCCGGACTGCGAGCTACCCATTGCTCATCGTTCGCAAGCCCACGCTTACGGTGTCTGGAAGCTGGGGTTTGGGATACCGACGGTTTGGGCATGAGGAAGTTCGTTCTGCGGTCGCATCCGGAGGCGATCGCCTGCCATTCCTCCTCGCTCTAAACCATGGCCTGTACCAAGACTTGGCGCGAGAGATCGTTACCAGCAATCGCACCAACGAGAAAACGGCGGTGCTCTGCCCAAGCTGGATACAACTCTACCGATGTCCTCCGGGCAAAGTAAGAAAGGCTTAAGGTAGCATTTTTGATTTCTTAGTTGTTTGTTGTTTAAATGTTTATATTTCCACGTCTTTCTTTGATATTGGTACCTATTGATTTTCAGTATGTTACAAAGTACTCTGTGCTATTGATTTTCTTTCTACTTTGACATTAACTCATCGAATGCCGTAATTAGAGACACAATAGAAAGGCAATTGCTTATGTCAAACTGTGTAACTTAAGACATTCAAAAGGTTAAGGATGATCTGTGAATGCCTGACCTTTTTCCGCACTTGGCAATCAAACAAGTTTGCCAGCTACCTATAATATTAGTAATTTTTACACTGGCCTTCAAATCGTAGTACCAACCTTTTATAATTACAATTTGTCCTAAACTAGGCATTAAGGTTTGGAATCACTTTATTGAATGTACAATTTGAACATCCATCTCAATGCGGTTGAACTCCAGTAACTGCATCTTTCAAGCAGGAGAATTCGTGAGGTTAGTCAGAAGCCATCCAACAATACCATCTCCAGGTAGTAGACAGTGGTCTTCAAGTAAAAAACGTTTAAAAAAGTAAGGCGCTGCACAAACGGAGACACTTTTTGTTCAAGTTACCGACACCGAACACTTTTTGATCGTCATGAGTATTTGTTAAGTGGAAGCAACTGGACACAAACCATGTTTACGTACGCGCAGGGAGTGGATGATTTCATACTGGTTATATAAAAATCAAATATTCATCAGTAACTAGTATCTGACATAAGACACACGCTTGCGCCCTGCCTAAGTAATAAATTACAGCATCAAAGAGAGTTGATGAAATTTGCTTTAATTTTATTTTTTTTTTATTTTAAAAATCTAACTGCTGTAGTTTAGGATAAATTACATTTTAAAAATGTAGTTCCACGTTTTGAAGGCACGTGTAGATTGATATTTCAAGGAAAGTCAAAAAAATTATTGGCGAGAACACGAAACAACCAAGATGTGTAAAAACATTGTAATTACGCAAGCAGCGATATGTAATTTCACACTGCGACATGCATGGCATGTTTTGGACGAGACACATGTTTCAGCTTTGTCACTAAAACACAAGACAAGGTATTCAGTATATCAGACAAGGTATTCTAGACAACATTAAAGATATCCACTTCCAAATATGAACTATAAAAATCATTTGTATTATCATATAAAAAGTTCACATTTTTTTGCATTTTACTTGTGATACTTTATATCAATGCATCTCATGACAATAATTCCAATAACACGGCTAGGATCGTATAAGTACGCAAAGGGCAACTAAAAGAATACAAGTAGGTGTTTAGTCAGAAAAAGTTTGACACTCACTTTCGCTATACCCAGAGCGGGAGAAGTTAAATGATTTTCTATCTAAGAAAACATTATTCATATCCATAGTAAGTGATCAAAATGCGAAATGAATTATAGTCTAAGATCCGATTAAGAACGACCTTCACCGGTCTGTTTAATGGATGAAACGTATTTTATTATAAATTTAGTGTATTAAATAATATAACGCGGGTGGGTTGCCTAAGAAATTCCTGGCCAGACTATTATTAATTAAAAATTGAAAATTTATTTTATTTTTAGAAAAATGCTCAACCGTTATCCATACCAGATTTTTTTGCAGACAACAGTATAACATCGTATTCGTAATGAAACAGCGTTTATTTTGATATAGAATTTGTTGTATCCAAAAAAAAAACACACCTGTTTATGCATACTTGTTTATACCTGGCAACCCATAGCTATGCCAGGAAACAAATGGGCAACCCAACATTTTTATGTTCTAAAGGCTTCACTCTTTCGGTTAGTATTAAATTTATTCGTTAAACACACCGGTGCATTTAACAAAAAAAAAAAAATTGTTTGGGCAGTAATTTCTCAGGCAACCCACCCGCGTTATATTATTTAATATACTAAATTTATCATAAAATAGGTTTCATCCATTAAACAAACCGGTGAAGCTCGTTCTTAACCGTATCCTGTACTATTATGAATATCTACAATTCTACACAGCTGAATTTGATGGAAACTATTCATCAAAAATAATATATTGCAAGCAGTAACTAGACGCTAGTGTTATAATATTATATATATTCTCAGCAATAGGTCTACTTCGGAACGTCAAAGCTATGCTATGACCCTCATGGCTCGCTATAAATAGCAGGAATTAATCTATATACATATATGTATAAAAGGAGAAACTAATATAATTACCTAATAGTCAAAACTACTGGGTCTAGGAGCGTAAAATTTTGCACAAAGTTTCCTTTTTAAGACGTAGGCGAACACTAAGAAAGGAATCTTCAAAATTCAACCCCTAAAGGGATGAAACAAGGGTTCAAAGTTTGAATGGAGGAACCTGCTTTCAAGCAGGCGAAGCCGGTGGCAGAAACTAGTTAGGTATAAATTATGTTTGTTGCAGTAATGATAGGTAAATATAGTTTTTAATAGTCAATTAGTAGTCCATAATCATAAAGAAACATATAACAACGTATGCAAATCAATGTAAGCTGCGGATAAGTATTAGGAAGCTATTGAGATATTAAAATAAATATATACGCACTTGCATGCAAATCGTCTGCAAAATGTTTTCTAAGTACATTTAATTTAGCGTTAAAATTGTCATTTGAATGCCTATAATGTTACTATTCATCTCGTTGAAATGATGTCATGTATAAAACGATGTTGATGATCTAAAAGTATGATTCTGTTAAGTTGTTTGTTTAGTACTTCATCGAAGAATAACTTATGCCATCGATTTTGTCCGCGTTAGTTCACTACCGAGATAAATCGTACTTTGTTCTAATCCACATAGACTGAATGGATGGAAAAGAAGAGGAGGACAAAGAAAAGATGGATTGATTGTGTGATGAGTGATGTGGAAGAAAAGGGAGTTAGCAGGATAGAATGGGGAAAAAATGTGTGAGTCGAACTCAAGTAAAATGGAACAAGGACAGGAAGATAATGATGTCCTTTATCCAGACCATATGCAAACTTCTCCTACTGTGATTTTTGAGGTTTGAGGTCGTTTATTCTCATAATTTGTATGTGTACAATAAAGAGTATATTTATTTATCTATCTTGAAAACTTAACAAACGTACATACAGAAACACTTGAGCATTTTGTGAAATTAGTAAGGATAATAATATAAACAGTTCGTGTCAATCATAATTATCTTGTATGTTTTTGATTTACATTTACATTATAAGTAAGACATAAAAACGTTTTAGTAAGTAGTTCCTACTGATTGTCGGTAGAATCCCACCAGTCATTAGATTACTTAGTATTTTTTGTGGAGCACAATTAGTAATAGAGTATCATTTTAATTTAGACTCGCTTGTTATTCATATTATGTCATTGGCCCTAGTCATACTGGTAGTGTAGTTTTGAATTGATCTTTATCTATCACTAGCTTTTATTTGCGGCTTCGCCCGTGAACAAAAATTATTAGTACCTATGTCACTCAGGAATAAAGCAGCTTTCTATCGGTGTAAAAATTTTAGCAATCGGACCAGTATTTTCAGAGATAGGTTATCTCCAACAAACAAAAAAAAAACATAAAAAACAAACTTTAGCTCTTTGTAATAGTATAGAATAAGTATAAATTGTATAGATAGATTTATAGTACGATGCATTATGGCATTGCGTGTTTATCGACGGAAGGAAAACCTGAAGATTACGCACTGGGTTGAAGCCAGAAAGTAGACACGGGAACATCGTTAAACAAAAAAAATAATCTCAACCATCGTTGCCTTATTGGAACTGTTATGGTAAATGTACTTTGGCTTTATGTGGTTATATGTAACCTTTCGAATACCGGAGACACTTCGCTTGGGGTTTAAAATGAATTATTACCATTTCACCAAGGGGGTGTATTTTAGAAAATCTCTTCATCTTTGTATCCATCATAAAATAAATTTATGTGCAAAATTTTAACGTTCTAGGTCCAAAGAGATCGGCTGGGCGTTAATGAGCCACTGTGTGAGTCAGGACTCTGCCTTTTATATAAATATGTACAGAGAAGGTACTATAGAACTTCAAAACAATAAACTGTTTAAAATGATTTTCTGTATAGTGTACCAACCTACGTCAAATTGTAACTCGATCATTAAATTGGGTTCCTTGAAGAGATTGCAAATACAAATTTACAAAAAGCAGGCACAGGGTTGCTCTGTTTGCGCTGATTTTGGAAATAAAGCGTAAGCACCTCCCCTTTTTAGGGTTCCGTAGCCAAATGGCAAAAAACGGAACCCTTATAGATTCGGCATGTCTGTCTGTCCGTATGTCACAGCCACTTTTAAACTATAAGAGCTATACTGTTGAAACTTAGTAAGTATATGTATTCTGTGAACCGCTTTAAGATTTTCACACAAAAATAAATTTTGGGGGTACTTAGAACTGAAACTCAAAATTTTTTTTTCATCAAACCCATACGTGTGGGGGTGTATCTATGGATAGGTCTTCAAAAATGATATTGAGGTTTCTAGTATCATTTTTTTCTAAATTATGAATAGTTTACGCGAGAGACGCTTCCACAGTGATAAAATGTGACCCTACAACTTATAAAATAAGAGAATGATAAAACTAAAAAAAATATATCATGTGCATTACCATGTAAACTACTAACGAAAATTGGTTTGAATGAGATCTAATAACTAGTTTTTTTTAATACGTCATAAATCTAAAAAAATACACTATTATTAAAACATCGATCAAAGTTACTACGAACTACAAGAACTTTTATATTATGTTACTTGCTGCTACGGAACCCTTCATGGGCGAGTCCGACTCGCACTTGGCCGGTTTTTTTAAGGGTTGGTAGGTAGTTCCCTCGTCAGTTGCCAAAATATATCTACACTATCTGAAAATCTACATCTGTTTTGGCTTTTATTTCTTCAAACAACTACTTACAAAGATTTTAACTTGCACTTCATAGTTCATAGCTAATGGAAACAGCAGATTACAGCCTAAATACTGTGTCACCACGCACTTCAAGCAGATACGCAGACTACACCAAAGATGATTTTCAATGACATTATGCACATACCGTTGACCTACATTCTACGTTGTTATCTCCAGCAACAGTACTGAACTAATTACGCTACTGGAATGAGTTCATTTCACCCTGAACTTGACCGACGGGAAATGTAGATACATTGGTTAGACGTCGAGAGAAGGTGGTATCTCATTAATTTTATTAAAATGTTGCATATACATTTGAGTGAGTAGATGAGATTTTAATAACCTACCTAGAATTAGATATTATTTAGATGTGGCATTTTTTTTGACGCGATATTGGATGTTTTGGGGAACACTGAAAAATTGAGATAGCTCCAGGAGAGAGACAGCGATTAATTTCTATAAATAAAGCATTTTTTGACAAACCCACATGTTCTTAGAAGAAAAATAAGAAAACTTGTTTACTTTCCAATTTTTTAAGAATTCACCCGTTTTCTTGATAAATATGACTGTTTAGGTGATAAATGGTGACGCATGGTCTGATTCCTCTGATGTGTTTATGACCATGACTCCTGTTTATAAACAAAGAGACACATTGTACTAATCAAATATACATCATTTAGACAATTTATAAATACATAAGAACAACAAACACCATATTTCATCGATTAAGCAATTATATTTTATTGTTGTTGTTTTCTTTAACGTATTGAGACAGTTTTATGTTTATTTAGGTACCTATAATATTTTATGATGCTTATAACGCAGGCTATTAATAACAATATCAAAGTGACGGCAATAGTAACTTCCTGATTATTATGGATGACTGATAAAAGATGAATGACTAATATTTAAAAAATAATAATAATGTGATGATAAAATTGAAGGGAGAGCTTAAATTAAAAATAGCATTCATTTTAAAATACAGAAAATCAGAGAGGTAATAATTATATGGAAATGTGATGATGAGAGCAAATCTGGAAAAATTGCAAAAATTTGCTGAAAAAATATGACTAGCTAATAAAGAAAAAAAAAATAAACTTACCAATAATACAAAAAATTATAAGAGTAAACACAATTGACATCTTGCGGCAAACATTCGTGTAAGTATGGAAATAAAAATTTCACTACGACGTAAATATTTCACAAGAACACGACAATTATTGTGCACTGAAAGTCGGTGAAGCGTTCGTTGTAGTCAAAACCGACAAAGGCAAGTGATCGCGAAAAGCGCGCGAAAACCACTGTCGGAAGCTCAGCGTGCTCCGAAGACGTGGGAGGAATGTTCACGGATGCCAGAATAGCATTAGAAGTTTATAAACAGGTTATCGAAGTACAATATGTTCTGTACCTAAACTCGTTAATTGATATCAATGTCACTGATACTTTTATTTAGGCGAAACCACCCATTACCTCCACATTAGCGTCTAGTATTTGTTAGCGTCTCAGCTCGTCTGAAGAGGTCATAATTGCACTGATTTAACAATTACCACGTCTCAAAACAAGTTAGAACCTATTTAAGTATTTTTGGAATTTATTAAATGATACTGAGCTTTAAGACTGAACTAAAAGTATTTTGTGTTTGAGAACACCAAAAAATAAAGAAAAATAAAAGTTAAAACGCCATTCATTAATATGCCATTTATTGAACATCACAGTTTACGATTCACAAGAATGACGTCACGACTGCACTCCACGAACTCACAAATAACATTCATTGTCCTCTGTGCTCAAAGCTTCGCGTTAGCTTTGAACCAAAGGCTTATAATGTGAAGTCCCTATTTGTGGATTCAAACAGTCTATACCCAGTTTTAACCACCGACTTCGTCACCAATGGTTTAAAATGGTTTTAAAAATCTCAACCACCTAGTAGGGACATAACAACAGGAATGATATTACTGTACATCACACATGTTTGTTGCAGGTGTGGTAACAGCAGGGGTGGTAGGGCGGGTTGGGGCAGGTGAACGCCTGGCAGGGAGGCACGCAGGGGTTGCATTCGCCAGGGTACCAGACTGTGCGCGCATACCTGCCGCTCGGCCTTGTACAGGCCCCGTGGTTGAAGCAGTGTGCTTTGCACGGGAAGTCGTAGCAGCACGGTCTGGGGAAGAAAGAAGTCAGACTAATTTGAGGAAGTACAGACGTTTTCCTTCAGAGATGAGAGGAGATGTGTTGCAAACAATTAGTATAGTTATCGGCACGAATATTGAGCGCTGGCTTCAAGTTGGGCAGAAGTTTTTTTTCTTTTTTTTTATCTGTTATAAACTAGTACTTGACTTCGATCCCACCTGATGGTAAGCAGTGATGCAATCGTTGATGGTGAGGCGCACTAAATTATTAAGAGCCTATTCGCTCTAGCCTTGAAGACACCTAAATATTATAATCGGATGGGAAGACCGAAGCAGGCCAATTGTTCCAGTCCTTCGATGTACGCGGTATAAATGACGAGGCGGAATGAGAAGTCAAATATTCGGTCTCTTTAGTGTTGCGACGTGAGACGCGGGAGTGGGGAATGTCAGTGATTGGCTCACCGCGCCTTCGTGTCATAGGCGTCACTCGTGATTCGTTCCCTGCGCTTGCTGCATGTATCTAACAACGACGACGATTGGCTCGCCAATGTATGGCATGCGCAAAACGATCCTCACTCTGACGCCGAGCGCTCAATATTCGTGCCGCTAACTATAGTATTGCGTATAAGCTTGAAGCTACGAGTAAGCGGAGATAAATATTAGCTAAGTGATATAATTCAAAATTGGTTATAGATACATATTTAACTCATCTTTGATGGAAACCAGCGCTGAGGTTTTGAGATGTGCCACTACGAACGAAAAAAAATGTTCAAAAAGTAGGCGTTGTCTGAAGAGGAGTAAATAAAATACAATGAAGTATGTCAAGAAATTATAATATTTCAAATTACCAATATTTTAACCTGTTGTTCTCATCTCTGAACGAGCAACCTATTTAAGTTTACTAATCTTAAACGGGCCATTACAATATACCGTAGTGCCGGACTAATCATCTTTTACGGCCAGTTTCAAGATTTCCTATGCCTGTAAATCTTTGACTGTCCATTAAAATGTTTCAATGCCTATACACCTGTCTAACACTTGTGTTCTATCATATGACCGTTTAGAAGACTACATTAGAATTGCATGGTAATCAACTTTTTTTTTATTCTTGACGAAGAACAGCAAATTAGGAGATGTTTTCCTACCCAGTAAACTACCACCAAGGCTTACCACCTCGTAGCTTTACCAGATAAAATCCTGCGTTTTTCTTGTTCAATAATAGGTACAAGATGGATTTCTGAGATGGATCAGTAAGGACAGGTACCTTAACCATTATAGTTACAGGACAACGTTCCTAGGGGACCATCCATAACTTTAAGGACATTCTGAACTGCATTCACAGCCTGCATTTACTGACCTGCTTCAAAAGTCCAGCCGGTGTACAGTAGGTAATCTTCTTCGTCCTGCCCTTGTCCCATCTTATTTGGGGTCGGCGCAATACGTTTTTTTCTTCCATTCTACCCTGTGTGGTGTACAGTAGGTAATGGTGATAAAATATTATAAGAGCAGTCTTACCTCTCACAAGGCGCGTTGCTTGGGCATCCCCAGTAGTAGCAAGCGCACTCCCTCTGGAACGGCTGCGGCCTGGGTTGTCCGCACCGCGGCCTCTTGTAGTAGATGCTGTACTCTCCGCGAACGCAGCCGAACCTAGGTGGGGGTCGGCAGCATTCGTACCCACGAGGAAACACTGACATTCTTGTGAATCGTAACCCTGATTAAAGTTGTCTTGGAATATCTGTAATTAGAGAGGGGTGTTTCTCGACAACATTCGAGAATTGATATTCTGGTAAAGGCCATTGCTTGCCACACTGAAAAACTTAGGGCAAATTATGAGAATTGCTGCCTATTTATTTCCTTTAATTAATATACAATTTTGGAAAAACGAGAATGATGGCACTCTAATGCCTTGATCACACGTACCGAGTAAACGGGCGTGACCGTGCTCTCGGCCAAGTACTCGGTACGTGTAAACACAGCGCCGAGTGCTCGGCCTACCACTTATCTCTACAACTCGCTTACAGCACTATCTCGGTCTCGCCTTTTTACTTGGTACGTGTGATGAAGGCATAATGCCTTGATCACACGTACCGAGTAAAAGCGTAGTACGTTAAGCGAGCAGCTGTTCACACATGTTTTGTTATTGGCACAGTCAGTTCAGACTGACATTCAATTGAGATAATAATTCGGACACGATGGATCGCAAAAAGGTTATTAAAAAATATACAAAGTGTTAATCATGTGGGCGAGTGCACGTTCAGACCTGCCGAGTGAGCGAGCAAGACAGTGCGGGGAAGTGTGAGGGTGGGCACTCGGCCTAGTAAATAAATCGGTGCCGAGCTACTGTCTTGCTGCTACGCTCGGCTGAGCGCTCGGCCAAACACTTGGCGCTGTGTTTACACATACCGAGTACTCGCTCGAGAGCACTGTCTCGCCCGTTTGCTCGATACGTGTGATCATGGCATAACCGTCCAACGATGACAGTTTCTTGTAGAATGTATCCTGTCACTTGGCTTTTCAAAATACATCATTTTAACAAAAAAACCTACTTTCTCAACTAAACTATTTATATCTTGTCAACTTGGTCAGGTTATCACGAAGATTGAAACGAGGTCAGTAGTGTCAGCCTGCTTTAGTATCTAGATTGAGTGCTGACTGAATGTTCTAACAGACACATTGTTTTACTACGTACCTAGTTATGTAGGAATGCGAGAAGTCGAGTGTCGTGTCATGGATTCTGTGATGTCATCGTTAAAGTGGCGCAATGTAAGAAAGGGCTTTAAATAATTGAATTTCGATACCATCATCAGCCAATAGAATTTCAGTGTTGGATCTGAGCATTTCCAATTACAAGTAGATACTGATCCTCGACTTCTCTCATCCAGCTGAATAATTAAATGAAAAAGTAAAAACCGTGGTAAAACAGTGAAAACTATTTTATTATGTGATAAAATACTTACCGTAGTTTTTATTATTTACTGTTATACAATTTTCCAATTTTTTATAGGTTTCAGATTTTTATATAATTTTTTGGAATTTAGACGTTTTACATAGAAATGATGGTGTGACAGAAATTAATGTCAATTTTGTTTTTGAATGAAGAACGAAATTTTAACGACAGTTTATGTGTCCTTATGGTTCGCCTGCCAGTATTACAGGTTGCGAAAAGAGTTCTGTAATATCACGTACCAACTATGATTTCTTTCTTTCACTACTTAACCTTAACCTTCAAGTTCTAGGGGTCTTGAAATAGTAGGTCAGTGAGGACATAGGGTAAGCCCAATATCCTCACTGACCTCTACTATTTGTCACGCAATGTCCTTCAGTGGGAGACACCCGACATCATAATGATGTCTTCTGTCTAACCTTCTCACATTTGGCTACGTTTTTGGTTTAACTTTATCTGCATTGTTTTCTGACTTTCTAATGTATCGATTGGACGACTTTTTCAAACTTGTAACACTACTTGATCGAGATAGAAAGTGTTGTAAAAGACAATGGCAGGCAAGTAGCGGGTTATGGGAAAATGTGAAAGAAATGCGCATTTGGGTCGTACGACGAAGTGGTAATGCCACCATGATTTCGTTCTAAGCTGGGTGGCTGTGAAGTATGTTTATTTCATTTGTGATTTAGCCATACCTGTAGTCATAGCTCCTTTTTTAGTATAGGTAGGTACACTAACCACCCTCATCAATTCCTCTGAAGTAAATAAAAGAAGATTTATCTAGAAACGTGTATTCTTACACAACAAAGACTCCACTAAGTTTTAAAGTACTCCACTACCAAACGGGCATGCAAGGTCCACAGCAGCCGCAGCCACAGACGGGGACTCCTGGGTAGCTGCACCGCTTGGGGCAGCAGATCCCGGGCTCCGTGCAGCAGTAGCAGGGGCACGGCTTGCAGCGATTCGGACGGCAGCAAGGAATGGCCACCGTCTCGCAAAGAGGCACAGGTTTCGGTACCGGAGTCATGGGCTAGAAATAAATAATATTTTTGAAAGTCTAGTCTAGAAATAATACTGAAAATATAAACGTAAACATTTTGTCAGAGTGCCAAGTATCATAACTGTGTAGCCAAAGTGGAATAATTTGACTAAAACCAGAATTCAAGGTTATATGAGTGAAAGATGCGCAATATGGATACTCACATATAGATAATATGTTTTTAAGAGTTTTGTGAATGTTCGAAGTACCTTATCACATGGAGGGCAGGGTGGCAGGCATGGTAGGACGGGACACGGCGGACAGGGCGCCGGACAGGGCCGGACAGGCGCTGGACAGGGCGAGCAGCCGCCGCCCGGACACACGGAGCAAGGTCGGAGGTCGTTGCACGATGCCACACAGGGCTTCGTGGAGTACGGGTAGCAGGCACCGCAAGGCTGTCCTGTACAAACGCAAGGGTCAAAACTGTAGAACGGAGCACTCATTTTAATTTTACGCTTTTTATGTTTATTACAAAATAACTTAAAATTTCATAAAAAATATGTTTTGACAGTGCTTGGTGATAATTTATTTTGTTTCTATTTTTTTTCGGTGATATTTCCTGTTTTATGTCTAAAAAAAAGTTACAGCATAAAAAGTTCTTACTGGCATGGTCTAATATCGCGATAGTTCATGAGTTATTTATATGAGAGTTAGAACTAGAAATGTTTGCTGGACAACTGAAGTTAATTAAAAGGGCGGCCAGATGGATGTAAACCAACGTCCCCCAACCAAAGTGACCTTGGTTTTGGTGTTTGGTTTGTAATCCATGACTTCCAAGGCCCTTGGTTTGGAGGCGCATTTTCCCAACCCCTGAACGTGTTGGCACGTGGTTTACATCCAAACAACGCAACACAAACAAAAACAAACCAAAAAACCAAGGTTTCTTTGGTTTGTGGGTTGTTGAGACGTTGGTTTATATCCATCTGGCTGCCCCTTAAGACCCAAGAGAAGAGCTAAAAATCAGTGCTGGGTGTTTGACGCCCAAAAATTGCTGAGTTGGTGACCCTTTCGGTTCGGACAATTCAACGCCACTGTATTGTATTTCTGCACTCTTTTTTGCTTGCTATATAGGAACTACTAGTTCCTATATAGCTCTTCTCTTTGGTCTAGCTAGGCATCGTCATTGAGATTGAATCTCCATATCATCGTGGTTAAACTAGGCGCCAGTTCACGGAACTAAGGGCCTGTCCACACAGCACTCCGCGGAAATAAATCCGCGCGAATATTTTCCGCGCGGTAAAATATTCGCGCGGATTTATTTCCGCACCGCACCGCGTCAAATCTGCAAGAAATCACAGAATTTTTTATCGCCTATGCGGAAACTTCCATATGATTCAATGTGTTACAGAATAACGAATAAAGCGCAGGCCACACCGCCAGCTAGCGGGCGGGCGGGCTAGGCGGGCGGGCGAAGCGAACGAAGGAAATTAAACAAACTAAGCGAAATATTTATTATATAACTAAACTATGGGGTTCACACCGAAAACTACGGAAAGACGAGCGACGAGCGGAGCGGGCTAAGCGGGCGAAGCGGGGGTAGTATTTGTAGTTAAGTCATCAACAGAACTTTCGTCGATATATGACATATTCATCGTTCCCAAACTAAACACTACACTGCTATTCGAAAGACGAGCGTCGACTAGTCTACTCGAAACGGGGAGGACGGGCGAACGAACCGGGCGAGCGGGCTGGCGGGCGAGCTAAGCTAGCGAAGCGCGGGCGCGCCAACGAGGTGAACGAGTAGCTTCGCTGGAATCGTCGGATATTTCGTTAGCTTAGCTCGTTAGGTTCATCGGTAGCTCGCGGTGTGAACCGAAGTATGTAAAGAGGTGAAACGATGTTCGCCCGCCTAGCCCGCCCGCCCGCTAGCTGCCGGTGTGGCCTGCGCTTAAAAAAACCGCGCGGTGAAATACCGCTGTGCGGACAGGCCCTTACCCGATGTACCTGATAGACAATATGTCTGGCAATCTGGCATCTTTTTACTGGCATAAAGAAGAATTTAGACATATCAAATTAAACGTCAGTAGTGAAAAGACAGAAAAGTCCTAAAAATGAAATAAAATTAGAATAATACAAAAAATATAAAATTTTAAGTGCTAAAAATCTTTGGAAATGTGTGCATGTACTTTCTGCCCTACCTGCCCAGCAATTTTGCCGTGTGGCACGGGGCCCTGCTGCTACTCGTGTCCGCGGCCGTGCCCGTGCTGCCAGCCATGCTGCCCTCCTCCCGTGCCGTGCACGCCGTGTCCCCCGTGCAAGTGCTGCCCGGTGTTCCGCCAGTGCCCGGCGCCCGTGATCCCCGACCTCGTGCCGCCTATAGTGCCAATACTGCCACCCTGCAGACCTCGCCGGTGTCCGCGACCAGAGCCCTGCCCACCTCCCCCGCCTCCACCAGTGTGCTGTCCTCCTGTGCTACCGTGCTGTCCACCACCGCCATGCTGTGACCCGCCGCCGGTGACAATCTTTTCATAATATTATTAAAATATAAATGTGTAATGAATGTTGTTCATAGTTTAGCTACAACATATCAGTATTTTACATTTGCTTACAGGTCTGTCGTTGTCCAGAACCAACGCCTTGCTATCAGCCGGTGTTGCCGTGCTGTAATCCGCAGTGTCCGCCTCCTATCATACCTAAGCAGCGTCCTATCTGCCCCAGAGCCCCTCCTTGCCCCTTCCCTTGCCTGCCGGTGTGCCGCAGCTGTTGCCCTCAGTGTGAATTAGATCCGGTCACAAGGCGGCGGCCACTAATAGTACATGACAGTCTGTTCCACTGTAGGAAGACTGGATTACCTGGAGAGTGTTTCACAAGAACTGACCCTAGTGTACGGTATCACGTTGAGAACTATGTGAGACAGGTAAGAAGCTGCCTCAATTTGTTTTAGTTTTATAAGAAAAACTAAACTAAGATGGCGATATATGTAGATGTAGATATACTAATATTTTCTCCTGTTTTGTTTCAGGGCCCCCAATCTGGTTGTTGGCACCCAGTCCCGGTTCCTCTAATTTAGATTTTTTTTTGAGTGTTGTATAAGTCTGTCCTGCGTTGAAATAGTAATGTGATAACATTTTTACAAGTAACGTTGGTGATAAATTTGAAATAAAAATGATTTTGTATTCAAATCTGACATGTATTTATTCGGTAAATGTTTAATTTTAGGTAAAAACCGAAGTTAGCTGTAATTTTTAAAACAAAAAAGCTTCAAAAGCTAAACTAAAAATGTTCACCAATTGCAATATTTGATACTGATATCTTAATTAATATCATTTTCAAAAATATAAATCTAAGAGGCTTAATCACTCAAATCTAGAGGGCTTCTAAAATAGACTTAATCTCCGAGGCTAAAAATCTAGTGGCCACTAACTAACCTAAACCTAATAGAATTCTAAGTTCAATGGCCTTCTACTAATTTACTTAGTATGATTGCCCATGAAGACGTTTTGCGTCCTATCAGCATCGCGTTTTGTTGCGATCTATTAAAAAACCATACGCAGAACGCATTACACCACACTTTAATGGCCACATTTCACAGGGACACCATGGCAGCACAACCAATCGCAGTTAACTACTAATAAATTGTATGCAGCTCTTTAGAGAGTTACTCACCTGCTGTCCGTTTGGTTGCACAAATGCATAACCAATTTGGTGGCGCGACCAGCTCGGACGCGTGCATTTTGATACTGTCTCAGTGTGGTGTGTGTCTAGTTTGGTAGCTTACCGACACCATGGCAGCGCAAATGGTCGCGCCGTCATGGTGTCCCGGCGAAATATAGCTCTTAGAACCAATGCTTACATGATACAGGATTCAATAAAAGTCCGTAACTATCTAGAAAAAATTTATGCACATCACTATTGTCAGTACAAAGTTTTTAGTATTCTTCACTTAAGGTTACATGATCTGTGTGTTGCAACTGTAGATGTTGATGCACGGGTTGACTGCGTAGCATCTGGGCAATGGAGGGCACTTGCCTTCACATACCATCGGACTGCAGGGTCCACAGTACGTAGGTCCACAAGGATAACATGGCGAGGGTGGACACACAGCCGGCGGACAACAACTCTTACCGCGCATTCTGCTTTTTTTTATATTTTAAATTAACTTGTAAATTTTAATCAAAGATTGTTCCGTAAACCAAATGGAATTTTTGACCCGAATTCGATCCTATTTATAAACAACATCAAGCCTACGAGATTTTGGTGACTTATAGATTTTACAGAAAAACCTAGTCGGCTCTGATTCAATATCGCACCACGGAAATGTAGCCACAGAAACACTTTTTAGGCCAGTCAAAGTCGACACCAAACATCGCAAACGCGCATGTTTCTACAATTTTTTTATAATATATGTTGTTAAATTCCTTGAGAGTAGTTTACACCCAAGTTTGCTCGAAAAACTGCGAAATTCTGACACTCTTTTTAGTTTTTTTCGAAAAATCTACCCGAAGAAAGCCTTTTTCAAGTATATTTGCCTAAAATGTAATAAAGCTACATATACTAAAATTTGAGCTTAACTTCAGCATTCTAGGTTCATTGGTTGCAAAGATACAGCTGGTAAAAGTAGCCATTTTTTTTGAACAGTATAAATTTTGTGTTTGCGCTTTATACAAAGACACTTACTAGCTAAACTAATAATCCTAGAGAAAAGTATGAGGCAAGAATTTGTAGAAAATTTATTTAACTTAAATTTGTTACCAAAGTAAAGCATCTATGCTTCATAGTTTCCTCATATATAACAAAAATAGTAAAATATCGTATTCGCCTATACACATAATAAATCTGTTGAAGTTGAATGATGAAGTTTTTAGTTGTGCGCGCATCACGTAAAATGTACGAAATCGATGTAGATAACGCTTATACATTAAAATTGTGTGTAACTTGATATATAATTTAGGTTTTGTTTTATTGCAATCGGTTGACTACATCGGAAGATATACTACATTTATTGACTATTAGGCTGTACGAAGTCCACCGGGTCAGCTAGTTAAATAATAAAAACATTGCACTGAATTATTTGTAAAAAAAACCAAGCTTACATGTATGTATCATTTAATGTTTCAAAACAAAACACTGAGTAGGTAAATCAAAACAATTTAGGACGGTCGGACGACGATCTACCCACTGCACGTCGCGCCGCCGTGCGCCTACGGTGGTCGGAAATCGGGATCAGAATCCCGGCGGCGGCTCGACCTTTGCTAGCATTACTGCTTCGTAGAACGAGGCGACCGCCCCGCCTACCATTCTTCCTAGCTCCTGATCATAGTCTGAACCACTGTTTCGTTAACATATCAAAAAAAAATTATCTACTTTTTTGTGAGTATAAACTTAACTTTATACTAGGGTTGTAACGGAGGCCATCTTAGAGGAGGCGGAGACGGATGCGGAGGCGGAGGTGAAATTAGACGGGCGAAAAAATTTCGAATTTATGGTTTATAGTAGTCATAAATCTTTATTTTAAATACGTGCATTCATAGTAAACTTAAATAAACATATACACTAGTTTATAAAAAAAAAAAACTGGGCAAGTGCGAGTCGGACTCGCGCCCTGAGGGTTTAGTACAAACTTACCTATGTGTTGTGACGTTACAAACAAATTACAATTTTCAGATTTATTCCTATAGGTACCTGTGCTATAAGACCGTGCTTTATGCCAAATTTCAGGATTATGGGTCAACGGGAAGTATCCTATGAATTTCAGTGTCCATCTGGGCCGACAAATTATTCGCCCGGAGGAGATTAAAACTCTAAAAGCTAGGAGTATTCTAAATTTCTTGGAAACCTCTGGGCTAAAAGAGTTACTTACTCTAACAAGGTGGCGAGTTACAATAGATCTTTTAGGTCGCAGTGACTACATCCCCTATACTATGGGTGATGCATAGCCCCTTATCTTCTAAATAATAATAATAATTTTGATTTCCTCGAAAGTGTTGAAATATACGTTTTTTGAGAAATAAACGATCATATCTTATTTTTCGTTAACTTAGATCAAAACTTGAGTACTTGAGAGTCAATACTTTCATGCGTTCTCGATATAAACGGTGTGGACAGACAGACAGATTCTATAAGGGTACGGAACCTTAAAAAAACATTTTTTTTTACCAATTATGATAAGTAAGTATATTTTTTTTTACTAAATTGGGAATTTTTGAATACGAAACAATTTTTAGAACTTTCGTATCATCTAGTTTTTGAGTTACCTATTTATTATTATAGACAAAGTATTGAAAATAGATATTTCGGTATTTTTCGGAGTTTAAGTATATATTTATTACTTAACTTGACTATAACGAATAACATCATATTTATCAAAGTAAGTAGAACTACTAACTTTAACCTACGAATTGAAGGAATTCGTCAGGTTGATCCTGTCATATCAAATGACGCTGATTCTGGACCATTTCACACGCAACACGCGACCGGACGGCTGAGCCTCATCGAGTGTCGCTGTTCACGCGGTATTGATTTATGAATATGACGTTTATATAACTCCGTTATAACTCCGCGTAGACGGAAGCAGATGCAAAGATAAGATTTCTTGCGGAACTTCCGCAGTGACGGAAGCGGGGGCGAAGCTACGTTACAACCCTACTTTATGCAGAACCTTTGGTGTGCGAGTACGACTCACATTTGACCGTAATAACCTGTACATCATTAACAAGCCGTAAAAACTTTAATAAAAAAAAAAACAACAAAAAAAAACACTAAAACGATCAAAATAATTTTGTGCATCTCATGACAATTCTAATAAGCCCAAAGACAGCTAGGATACATTGGTTAATTACGGAGTTCCGGTGCCTATCTTCCGGCTCCATCATCATCATCAGATCACTTCGATGATGCCATTTTCAACGTAACTATTTAGAACCATTCATTTATTTGTATTGTCATAGTCGCTTAAATAAGTTCATTGTGATTATCTTTGTGAGTATGATTTTCCGTTGGCCATTTCTGGTCTTCACTAGTTCCACTTCATCAAATGTCATTTTTTGACTGTAAATGCTTAAGTTCTTAAGATGAAAATACCAAAATAACTATATGGTTGCCTATAATATTTGAGCATTTCCATAAATTCCTCATGGGCCCCATCGTCAAAACTGGATTTTGAAAAAAGAAAAAACTTGCCAAGAGCGTGTCGGGCCACGCTCAGTGTAGGGTTCCGTAGTTTCCCGACCGTCACAATAAGTGTACCCACTTATGAGTTTAAAAAAATGCATATATACGATTACACTACAAACTTAGTCCAGAAATTATTTTGTAGAACCTTTTTGTCTTTTTTGTACAAAAACTGTTCTTTCCATCAAGTTCAAAATAATTTTCCTAGAAAGTCCTTACAAAGTTCTACTTTTCAGATTTTTTTCATATTTTCTAAACTTATGGTTCAAAAGTTAGAGGGGGGGGGGGACGTATTGTTTTTTACTTTTGGACCTATTATTTCCGAAATTATTGACATTATCAAAAAATTATTTGAGTAAACCCCTATTCATTTTTAAATACCTATCCAACAATATATCACACGTTAGGGTTGAAATTAAAAAAAAAAAAAACACTTCCCACTTTACATATAGGGGGCTACCCTAATAAAACATTTTTTTCCAATTTTTATTTTACCACTTTGTCGGCGTGATTGATATACATGTTGTTACCAAATTTCAGCTTTCTAGTGTGGACAGACAGACAGACGGACAGACAAACATGGCGAAACTATAAGGGTTCCTAGTTGACTACGGAATCCTAAAAAACTACAACCGAGAGATTGAGAACCTCCTCCTTTTTTTGGAAGTTGGTTTAAAAATAAAGATCTATAAAAGAGTGAATAGAAAAACTTTATTTCAGGCTCTGACGTAAATTCCTATACAAGTCAAACTTACCGAATGTGAAATTATGGACCAGTTGAAAGAAGGTACATGTTTGGTAATCTGACTGGATTTCGGCCGCCTTCAAAATAGTCGCGAAGGGCCGCGCATATCCATGTCGAGACACGTGAAAAATGCGCGTCTCAACGAAAATGCAATAATTGCATTTTTGGAGCATTCTTTCACTAAATACTTATTAAAATAGACAAAATTTATATGAATGCAAACTCAGTGACAGACAGACTATTGGTGGTCGAGTGGTAACTGATAACGGCGGCCCCGACTTACGAGTTGTATGTCGCGGGTTCGAACCCAGCCAGGCGCATTACTTTGTGTAATTTATTTCCTCAATACTGCTATCAAAATGGTGAGGGAAAAGATCGTGAGGAAACCGGCATGTCCTAGAACCAAAAATTCACCAACCCGCACTGGGCCCGCGTGATGGATTACGGGCTATTCCCTCTCCTAGAGAGGAGGCTTGAGTCTCAACATTGGGAACATTAAAAAGGCTGGTGATGATGATAATATGAAGCGCAGGCCCCACCGGCAGCTAGCGAGCGGGCGGGCTAGGCGGGCGAACATCGTTTCACCTCTTTACATACTTCGGTTCACACCGCGAGCTACCGACGAACCTAACGAGCTAAGCTAACGAAATATCCGACGATTCCAGCGAAGCTACTCGTTCACCTCGTTGGCGCGCCCGCGGGCCGCGCTTCGCTAGCTCGCCCGCCAGCCCGCTCGCCCGGTTCGTTCGCCCGTCCTCCCCGTTTCAAGTAGACTAGTCGACGCTCGTCTTTCGAATAGCAGTGTAGTGTTTTGTTTGGGAACGATGAATATGTCATATATCGACGAAAGTTCTGATGATGACTTAACTACAAATACTACCCCCACTTCGCCCGCTTAGCCCGCTCCGCTCGTCGCTCGTCTTTCCGTAGTTTTCAGTGTGAACCCCATAGTTTAGTTCGCCAATATTTCGCGTAGTTTGTATAGTTTCCTTCGTTCGCTTCGCCCACCCGCCTAGCCCGCCCGCCCGCTAGCTGGCGGTGTGGCCTGCGCTTGAATCTCAGTGAAATAGTGGCGTGATCTTCTACAGAGTATCTAGACATGAAGGTTTCCTCAATTTTGGACCAGGACGTATTTGGCAGCCCAGCAGGCAAGGGTCCTAGCAGGTCTAAAGTATTTGGTTGTGAATTTTCTGGAGCGTTACAGCCCAATCCGATACATTTTTCACCAGCACAGCGGCTGCCCCTGCAGTTTTGCAGGCATCAGCACGTGTATGTCACTGTGTTTATTTATATCAGTGTGTGTAATTGACAAATATTGAAAATAAAACAAAAAAATAATATAACAATTTTTATTGACACTTTTACATAATACAACCAGATTCTATAACCACATGACGGTACAGAACGTTCACCGGACGTTTGGACGGTTTTCTTCTTCATTAAGTTTCAATGTTTTCTCAGCCAGCATGGGTTCAATGATAGCCGATTTCTATGACTGCTTTGTCGAATGCTGCAACAGGTCTTGGCGGCTGGCCCACTGCGAGCACGGCATCTGTAATAATAAGCTATTGTCACATTTCTATTACCGCAATACCAAACCTTTTTCTTGTGTTGAAATATGGCTTATTATATACATCATATGGACTTGTAGTAAAATATGAAGAATGAATGCTAAGCAAAAAAACAGTACGACTGTGTGTTAATGTATTTTCTTTTACGTCCAGATCCAGGCAGAATATAAATAGATGTTCAAGCTACACCCAGTATGACGAGAAAGGATGAGTAGGTATATTAGAGGAAGTTTGAAAGTGGCGCCAGTGACTAAAATATTAAAAGGAAATTGTTTATCTTGGCACGGTCATGTGAAGAAGAGGGATGAAAAAATGCATGTTACTAAAAGAGTTCTCAGATACATGTAGATGGATGGAGTGGCCAGAGAAAACATGCATGGATTGTGTGAGTAGTAATATGAAAGAATGAAAGAAAAAATCGTGTTGCGCCGACCCCAAGTAATATGGGATAAGGCGTAGGAAGAAGATGAAGAAGAAGAGTTTAGGCTACTCCTATCAAGAAACACTACATCGAGAAAGTTACTTCCTAGGCGTGCGTTTTGTGAAGTTTGCATTGCGTTGTCCCAAAATGTGATTATCTTGGTGACGGAATTAAAAAATATTTGGTCTTACGGTGTACCTAACTACAACATGCGGGTCTTTAAAGCCAACTTGAATATGTCGCTTCAGAACCGGCGTGCTCCATCGTCGACCACATCACCCGCTTTCTATCAAGTGTGATAGTGGCCAAACGCAAGCATTTATATTATATTTCTCATTCTATCATTGTCATGGTTCCCCGATTCCATACATTTCGTGAAGCAAGTTTCGTGTATAATCATCGCTTCTCCAATGTCCTAAACAATTGTTTGAGTTAGCTATAAGGTAGGTAGATTGAAAGTTTCGTGGACACGTGATCTAATGGAGAACACCTAAAGAGAATTTAAAGTTATATGACTTAAGTGATCGCGAGCGCGGTGGCGCGTCACTGGATATGTGCTACTTGACTGTAAACTGTGACGAGGGAGCCTCCTCCGCAGCAGGGTCGACAGGGTCCGCAGCAAGGAGCCCGGCAGCCACCGCAGCCCCTGGAACAGATACCATTGGTTACATAGACGGAACTATCAATTTAGCCTAAAAACAGTCACTTAGTGATGCTTTATTATGTGTGGCGGGCTGTATGAGCTCGCTAAAGCTGCTGTCTCTTGATAATCGCACATAACTGCAGTAAGCGAAGCCAGGCACATAATTTCATATAAAACGTTTAGGATTTAACGATATATGAAACGTTATTGGTAGAATAGTAATTTGTTCCATCGTAGCATATAACGTCTGGGTCCTCTCACCACTGACATGTGCGTTGTAAAATTATATGTTTGCACGGCATATCGCATATAAACCTCAGTATTGTGCATTTCATTAAAAAGACTAAATTTTTGGTTCCTATAAAAAGAAATGAAATTCTCCAAACAAAACTGATAGATATCGAAGATTTTGAAAAAGTTAGGACTCACCGAATTGCGGACATAACTGTTTGCAATTGACCAATAACACCCATTCGGTCGCACATTTTTATGGAAATATTGATTACAGAATCGTTATATTTTCACTCAGATAAATTTCGATTACCCCACCCAAATGTATGATTGATTTATTAGTACAAACTGTCAATGCGACAGTCAAAGCCTTCTAAAAAGGTGACAGTTCTATTTTCAAATATAAAGTTTTTTTCTTTTTTGAGCCTGTATTATTTCAAAAAAGGCAGCTTCACTGGTCTTTAAGTAAATCTCTTTGATAAGTCTCCTATTATAGTCTGTCTAATAAGTCAACAGACTCGAGAATTTTCTATAATATTTAATCATTTAAAAAATACTTAAATTTTATACTTTTTATAAGGTTCGTCTGTTAGTGAACAATGATCTCTATCTCTTAATTAACCTTTATTATTGAATCCGTGTTGACTAAATCAGATTTCATTAAATCCTAATAATTACCCAAGTCGTTTAACTTATTAGACAGGCTCTAGTCACAAACTCGACCACTGAGCGGGCGTTGGTGTCCCGTTCGATCACTGGGTCGCACAAAGTGCAAATGAATTGTTTTCCATCAAAAGTCTCAAAATAACAACTTGAGGTTTATATTTCTACGTAGTTATACTAAATAGGTCCCCTCCGAGTACGCAATGTCTGTGATGCAAACTAATGATGAGGATGTTAATGAAATAGTTTTCTGTTCTAATATAATACCTGATTTATCTGCAGCAACAGTTGTTATAAGAAGGAGCGCACGTCGGATAGTGAGGTTTAACCTGGAACAAAAAAACATAATGCTCAATTTTTATTCAGAAAAATATGCAGTCTAGCTAAATACTAATGTATTATCTGACCGTGAAGGGTGGTGAAAGAAGGAAGAGGCCAGACAAAGTAAACGTAAGCGTGCGCAGATGCGTATAAAATAACTAACAAACATTAATCGTGTGCAATGTTTAAATCTAAGCATGTCTAACAATTTAGCTCCTATTCTCATGATCCGGCTATCGGATCTGACGTCATGTTTGCCGTGGAGAATATATGGGCGCTGTATCATAATATATGGGGTAAATTCTTTTAATTATGAATTTACCTAGATAATTTTAAAGTTTATGTTTAAGTAAACATACAATAAATTAACTTGGCCATCCTTAAGCTATGAGGAGTTAGATCTTGCACGGCCACGAAAGCACAAACGAAATTAACTACACGCTTGAGGAGTCAATTCGCAACAAGTGTAAACGCTAATAATTTTTTTTTTCACTACTGCTTGCAGCGCTACTTTGTGGCTTTGTAGATAATAGGCATACATTTGTTTTTGACACTTGTAGCACAAGACAAGTTTGCCACAAACGTCACATTTTGTGGCCCTCGGGTTAGGATGTTTTTAATATCGTGCCGATTTCATCACACATGTGGGATTGCCTCGCATGAAGAAATTTTGAAAATATCAATCCTGTACGCTTGATGAAATCCGCACGATATTATAATCACCCTTAGAGATTGGCCTCGATACGGTCTAGTTCTCTGCGGGTTGCTGTGCGTTGAGGTTGTGTATAATGAAAGCCAAACGCGCAGTCCCCGCGTGGGGCGGCTGTCCGGGATCACGCCTCGCGTCCCGTCGTGTGCGTCTTCCACGCATTACATTAAATACTTGCATGAAAGGGATATTTAAGGGGGTTACGCGTGCGGCGCAATCCTGCATGCGTGATAAAAACCACAACCACGTGATCAAAACACCCTTATTAGGAAGTAACATTACGAAGATGCTTACTTGTTGGGTATGGACTGTGACAGGCATGGGTCTAAATAGACAAACTGTATAAAACCTGAACGCCAGGTTTTTGTTGACCAAACCTCAAGTTGCAATAGACACAACTACATCGAAATTGCCAGCTGTCATTAGAACTGCATGGCAATGTATGCCGACTGCGAGCGGACTGCGCAGTCTAAACGCAGCCCGTTTGTTGAGACCCCAGCTTCAGTTCATCCATTTAGTCCATACCGGCCACTGTCAGTCAGACACGCAGATTTTACAGCGGCTGTAAGCCCCATTCCAGAATGCCTACCTAATGAGGTACGCAATATCTATTAATATTCAGACTAACAAAAACAAATTTGCAGTTTATACAACGCCTGATCAAAATCTACAAACAAAGGCATTTGGTTTTTATCAACTATTCTTTTTAATTTTTACATGTACTTATATTATTTTTTGAAGCGAAAACTCATTGATATGTGTATCCTGCCCGTCCTAACCTACGGTGCCCAGACATGATCCCTCACCCCGTCACAAAAGTTTCGCCTTGGGGTTTGCCAACGAGCAATGGAACGCAGCATTCTGGGTGTCAAAAGAGCCGACAGAATGAGGAACACCACGCTACGTCAAAAGACGGGTATTATAGACGTAGGAAAAAAGCTGCCAGGCTAAAAAGGGATTGGGCGGGTCACATCAGTCGCATGCACTCTGACCATTGGGCAAGAGTTTCCACAAAGTGGGTACCTAAATATGGGCGATGCCGCCTATGTCGACCTGGGAAGAGGTGGCGAGACGACCTGGATGCCTACCGCGAGGACTAGTTTGAGGTGGCTCAAGAAAAGAATACCTGGAAGAAGTTGGGGGAGGCCTTTGCCCAGCAGTGGGACAGCATAGGCTATTAAAAAAAGTGTTTTTTGCTAGTTGTTTTCACTTTAGGGGCAAAAGCCTTTCACTTTTTACAACTGTTGTTGACCTACCTCTCTTTCAACCCATTTGAACGAAATATTACTAGTTTGTCACACCATCCACTGCCCACCAATAATATAAGTGGCCTGTCACGACTGCGTCTCACTTTACATAATTGGCCTTATAATGTTCCTACTGTTGGAACTCAGGCCTCCTCTCTAGGGGAGGACATGGGCCGTAATCCACCACGCGGTCCCAGTGCGGGTTGATGTCACGTGTCTGCGAATTTTTGTTTCTAGGACATGCCGGTTTCCTCACGATGTTTTGAGAGCAGTGTTGATGAAATAAATTATACAAAGTAATGCGCCTGGCTGGGTTCGAACCCGTGACCTACAACTCTTAAGTCGGGGTCGTTATCACTTGTCCACCACTGCTTTAACCTCTACATATTCGGCATAAATTAAACTCTCATTTTACATATTCGGCTTACACTAAAATATATGCTGCTTACCGGGCGCTCGTAATTGATGAGCTGGTAGCGCACTTTCTTGTCCTGGTTGTTGAGCACCATGCCCGGCCAGCTAGTGGGCCTGTAGTCGAAGGTGCTGTCATGCACGATGAGTGGCCGGCGAACCGTCCAGTTGTCCATACCACAGGGCAGACATGCTGGACCCTGAGAGAGGTGTAGGTACTTTATTTATTCACAGTTATAAGAAGAAGATGGTGATTTGCGTAAAATTTAAAAATTGGACAAAATTGTCTTCAATAAAGGAGGAGGTTCTCAATTAAAGAGAAACTTTTTTTTTTCCTCGATTATTATACATGGACATTGATTTTCGTTGATAAAATACACAGTCATGGAGCGTTCAGCATCTCGCAAGTGAGGCCTTTGCTGTCATTATTTTAACAGGCGCTTCTCATCTTTGTGGTCTGGTTTCCACACTAATTCTACAGCGGGCCATTGTGCGAACAGGCGCTATTGAATACGCTGTCTTATGTAGGACAGTGCAAGGAAAACTTTGGTCTAAAGTTTTTAACTAAAGGCCTACGATTTAGAATACTTCAACCTGGATATCATTAAACATCAGCAGTCTGCTTTTGCGATCTTCACTGTGTTTATGTACAATTGTAAACAAAAAACATACAGTACTTAATACCCTGCATTTAAAAAAATTAAATAACACAAATGGTATTTCTAAAGGGAAAGACCTAACTTACTGAGGCATCAACGCCCAACCCAAGCCCTTGGACCTAGAACACTAACATTATGATCAGAAGCTGCTTTTAGGATGTATACAAAGAATAAGGTTGCTTTTCCACCAGAGATGTGCTAAGCAGCTATGCTGCGAGGATGTAATAGGTAAGCTATGAAACTATGTGACCTTTTCCACTGATACTAAGCTAAGTAGCGGTGCGAGTAAGATGCGCCGGCGCCGCCTCAAAATAGCTGCGCGAGGAAGATGTGCAGCTCGAGCTATACGATGTATCGGTAGTAGGGATCGATAACACGCATCATGTTGTTTGTAAATGAGAACAAACATCATAATTATCAGCTTTAAGCTGCTTTCAGACTACGCTATAATGTAATTGAATATAGTATATAGCTCATAACACAACAATATCGCGCACCATACATTTATTTAGAACACGTTCAAGCTCATTTCAAACTACGCTATAATATAATAGCATGGAGCTTAAAGTTCATAGCACAACAATATCGCTCACTATACATTTATTTAATTTAGCCAATAAATATGTAGTAAAGCAAAGTGTGAACGTGTTCTAAATAAATGTATGGTGAGCGATATTGTTGTGCTATAAACTATATGCTATTATTATAGCGTGATCTGAAAGGAGCTTTACACTTTGTTAAACTACATATTATTGGTTAAATTGTGTGTTAAAGAGGTAAAAAAAAATATACACCTATATGTCCACAGTTCAGCAATAGTCAGGACCCACATTAGATAGAATGATTTTAGTATAGATTATTTTACTGACTGTTGCCGAACTGTGGACTGTGCTTGTTTATTTTCCTTTTCAGTATTTATATAAAGTAATTTTTTACGCAGTCGGGTTTTTTAGGGTTCCGTAGTCAACTAGGAACCCTTATAGTTTCGCCATGTCTGTCTGTCTGTCCGTCCTCGCTTAATCTCTGAGACCGTTAGCACTAGAAAGCTGAAATTTGGTACCAATACCAATATGTATATCAATCACGCCGACAAATAGGTAAAATAAAAATTGGAAAAAAATGTTTTATTAGGGTAGCCCCCCTATATGTAAAGTGGGAAGTGATTTTTTTTTTAATTTCAACCCTAATGTGTGATATATCGTTGGATAGGTATTTAAAAATGAATAGGGGTTTATACTAAAATCATTTTTTGATAATGTCAATAATTTCGGAAATAATCGCTCCAAAAGTAAAAAACAACGTGTCCCCCCCCCCTCTAACTTTTGAACCATAAGTTTAGAAAATATGAAAAAAATCTGAAAAGTAGAACTTTATAAGGACTTTCTAGGAAAATTATTTTGAACTTGATGGAAAGAACTTTTTTTGTACAAAAAAGACAAAAGGGTTCTACAAAATAATTTCTGGATTAAGTTGGTAGTATAATCGTATATCGTATCATAAATGGTACACTTATTGTGACGGACGGGACACTACGGAACCCTACACTGAGCGTGGCCCGACACGCTCTTGGCCGGTTTTTTATTTTTTAAATTAATTTTTTATTTTACACTTTTTAGTTATTATTATAATATTACTATTTATTTATTATATTTTAGACGTAAAATCAATATAAAGTTCAAACACTATAATTAAACAATGCTATGGTTTCCAAAGTAATAAATGATCACAAGCTTCAATTATGCTTCAAATTACAAAAATAATAATAAAAATAATGGTTTCCAAACTAATCAATACACCCAAGTGGTAGTGGAGCTGGACCAGCATTGAGCCAAGCATTTTTATCTTGAAGCCAAGCATTTTTATCTTCAGTAGTTATGTAATTAAATAACTGATTATTCAAGAAATTTAATAATAGTATGTTAGAAATTATATTATTTTATTAAAAAGCTTTTCCATTTTACAATCATAGAATAAAACATGCGGGTGTTCCCTCCCACAAAAAGCGGGTTTTTACATACAACTGGTTTAGTGAACACGAACTTTGCATGATGTTTTATTCCCTGTTTGTTTTTTAATATTTTATTTCATATTTCTTCATGAATTTGTGTATAGAAGTATTGTAGGCAAAAATCTATGTCATTTCTGCGGTATAAAAATCTATATGGATAACATGTCATTACACTTTGTTGAACGGAACGCGTAAGTGTCACGAAATTCATGACGCTTCAGACATCGTCCTAATAGAACGCGAATGCGCGATTATCGTAGATTCGCGCGAATTTTACTCGTACGAACGCACGATCAAACATATTATCGATCAAACGTATTCGCGTTCAATTAGGACGATGCCTAAAACCTTTTGATCGCGAAAAATGTATTCTCTGAAGCTATCTAAGCGTTGTAATGTTTAATATTTTTGTTAGACATGTCAATATAGCGCTGCAGCGGATTTTAGTTTTAACTTTTCAGTATTTTGACAAAAGGTCAAAAGAAAAAGGAATATGGTACCAAACTATCCAGCCAGAGATTTCTCGGGTTCCATGGATTGACTGTAATCTCAACAGAAATTTAATAACTAAGTATAGGCTGTAAAACTTCCGGACATATTCCATCAAATAAATGTAACTATCTATTGAAGAAAGTTTTGTAGAAAATTGTGATGACTGTAATTGTGATGATAGTGTGGTCGATGATGTTATCCACATCTTGATGGAGTGTGTCCGGATTGAAAATACAGGAATCAATATTTTTGAACTCTGTAAAACGTATGACATTGGCATTTGTAATACAATCGTCTCTTCTACAATGTCCGATAAAGCTAAACAATTGTTTGAGTTAGCTTTAAGGTAGATTGTAAGTTTTTGTGTTTCCTGTACTGGGCGACGTGGTCGCTCAGCGACAAAGCCCTTTAATAAAAAATAAAAAAACTTTACAGTATTTCGACAAAAAGTTTCCATGAACGTGCTTGTCTATCATAGATTCTAGTGATAGACAAGCACGTAGTGACTGTAACAGAATATAAGTCAATGGCCACAACATATATTATTTTTAGGGTTCCGTAGCCAAATGGCAAAAAACGGAACCCTTATAGATTCGTCATGTGTGTCTGTCTGTCTGTCTGTCTGTCTGTCTGTCTGTCTGTCCGTCCGTATGTCACAGCCACTTTTTTCCGAAACTATAAGAGCTATACGGTTGAAACTTAGTAAGTAGATGTATTCTGTAAACCGCTTTAAGATTTTTATACAAAAATAGAAAAAGAGCAATAAATTTTAGAACTGAAACACAAAAAAAATTTTTTCATCAAACCCATACGTGTGGGGTCTATAGATAGGTCTTCAAAAATGATATTGAGGTTTCTAATATAATTTTTTAGGGTTCCCTAGTCAACTAGGAACCCTTATAGTTTTTCGCCATGTCTGTCTGTCCGTCTGTCTGTCTGTCTGTCAGTCCGTCCTCGCTAAATCTCTGGGACCGTTAGCACTAGAAAGCTGAAATTTGGTACCAATATGTATATCAATCACGCCGACAAAGTACTAAAAAAAAATTGGAAAAAAATGTTTTATTAGGGTAGCCCCCGTAGTAGAATAGGGGTTTACTAAAATCATTTTTTGATAATGTCAATAATTTCGGAAATAATCGCTCCAAAAGTAAAAAATAATGTGTCCCCCCCCTCTAACTTTTGAACCTTAACTTTAGAAAATATGAAAAAATTCTGAAACGTAGAACTTTATAAGGACTTTCTAGGAAAATTATTTTGAACTTGATGAAAAGAACAGTTTTTGTACAAAAAAGACAAAAAGGTTGTACAAAATAATTTCTGGACTAATCGTATATGCAAGCATTTTTTTAAACTCATAAGTGGGTACACTTATTGTGACGGACGGGAAACTACGGAACCCTACACTGAGCGTGGCCCGACACGCTCTTGGCCGGTTTTTCTAAGTTGAATAGTTTACGCGAGAGACACTTCCAAAGTGGTAAAATGAGTCCCCCTCCCCTCTAACTTCTAAAATAAGAGAATGATGAAACTAAAAAAAATACATGATGTATATTACTATGTAAACTACCAACGAAAATTGGTTTGAACGAGATCTAGTAAGTAGTTTTTTTTTAATACGTTATAAATCTAAAAAAATATACTATTATTAACATCGATCAAAGTTACAACGAACTACAAGAACTTTTATATTATGTTACTTGCTGCTACGGAACCCTCCATGGGCGAGTCCGACTCGCACTTGGCCGGTTTTTTTATTTTGCCTAGGAGCAGCTCGTAATCTTTATAAAATGTAAAAAAAAAGTTTTTCTTTCGAGTTACTAAGCCATATTGGGTTTTATTACCCGGAAGGACTTAACCATATTATTATAATTTATATAATATGGTTATATTTGGCTTCGTTCAGGTCATATTATGCCTCTCACTAAATTCGGATTTATGATGAGATGTGTCCGGATCCGGAATCAATCACAATCAGTTCACAATCAACCTGTACTGTCCTACTGCAGAGCTAAGGCATCCTTTCCTCCAACCTCTCGCGTCATCTGTTTTTTTTGGGCCAGTCCTTTGAGTGTCCCCGCACACGGGCCTCAAAAAAAAAGCCGCCACAAAAAAAAAGCTATAAGCGGCCACAAAAAAAAAGCTGAAGCGCGCCACAAAAAAGGCCGCCTCAAAAAGAAGCTTGAAGCGGTTATTTTGTGGCCCGTGCGGGGACACTAATCTGCTATACATGTTGGCCGAGCTTAGACCAATGCGAGCCTTGGCAAATATAGGCAAATTGAGACAAGGCGAGCGCTTGAAAGAAACCAATGCAAATGGCCAACATAGACTAGTTTTGAGGAGACGCCCACATGTCGGGCGAGCGCCTTTGATTTGTGCAGGAAAACCGACACCGCTCCGAAGTGAGGCGAGCGGCTGCGAGTCGTGACAAGCTACGCCAAATGCGGTCTATACATGTTGGCTGACGTTGGCGGATGTCTTTGCTCAACTAACTAGGCGAGCGACACGCGATAACAAGACCAGGCAAATATATTGTCCGGTATTGGTTTTCACTCGGCAACGCTCGGCCAACATGTATTGCAGGCTTGAGAAGGAGACCAGCTCGGTCTGAACCCTGCACTCTCTTTCACAACTATAAACGGAAATACTCATGTTTTAAGTGACTTACACTGATAGGGATGCAGGGAATATACGTTGGAGGCTCCTTGTAACTTGGTAAGCATTGAATTGGGCTGCACATGGTTTGGCTTGTTATTTTAACACTTTTGTAAAATTTTAATAAAAAATAATTGTTTGGATTTTCTGTATTTTCACATTGAGTCTAATTTGTGACAATTGTTTGAAAGTTATAACGTCATATTTTCTATAAAAGAATACAAAAATAACTGCCAGTATTTGTCATTCGTAAGGCATGGTCCTAATAGAACGCAAATATGCGATCATCGCGCGAGTAAGCGATGCGACCATCGTGTGTTCGCGCGATGGCAAAAACTGGGTGTCCTATTGATCATCGCGCGAATTGACGACGCGAGCGAGGCTCGCTCGCCTCCCTAGACTACGTTGGCTCGCTCAGCGAGCGAACATGGACTGGGGCAGTGGCACTGTTGATACCAACAACCATGGATGTCAGTCACACTCAATTTTTGCTGTCTGGAAATGTTTGGATGACTCACAATAGACGATATTTTATTTTACAACTATCGCGCGAATTTCAATTAGGACACCTATTCGAATTCAATATGTTGATCACGCGTGCGTACGAACTAAGTTCGCGCGAATAGAATTACAAACATTTTAGTCGCGCGACAGCGTCGTGCGATTGTCAGTTAGGACACCAATTCGAGTTCAATATGGTTGGTCACGCGTTCGTACGAGTAAAATTCGCGCGAACCTACGATGATCGCGTATTCACGTTCTATTAGGATGACGCCTAAAGTGCCATATTATGCACGATCGAACCAGCGTACAGCCCGCCAATGAAGCGATGCTATAATAGACGGTACCTAGCGTACACACTAAAATCTGTGCATCCAATGTCTATCATCAACTTTTTGAATGTTCCCACTGCTGGGTTTCAGGCTTCCTTTCTAGGAGAGGGAATGGGCCAACGTACTGGATAAAAATCAAACAATGAGTTTTTTGTTTGTTTGCCATCAGTTTTTTAATGCATTTTAGAGTAGTAATGCAGTTTTGTTAATCCAAACATCATATAATTGGAGTTCTCCTTATTTTGTCACCGGGCATCGGACATGGCCAGTGCCCCGCTTGAGTGGAGCTGCGTCCTCTTGGAGACAATCAGCGGTGGCGACCTCTCGCGCCCGGCCCAGAAGTCAGTAACAAAAACTCTCACTCGATCCTAGAGCGGGTGAAGTATGAAGCGTCCAGATCTGGCGAATGCACCGCTTGTGAGGTCGCGAGCCGCTTGGGAACGGCGCGAGTGCTGTTCACGTGCGGTTACAGTGCACCGCCCTATTGCAGCTCCGGCAAGGCTCGAGAGAGGCGTGTGTGTAGCGCGCGCGCCATTCTTGCGCACGTAGCTTCTTTCGCGTTTGAACTATGTATGTGTACCGCGTGCTGCACACGCACACCCCCTGCACCGCTCGAGTACAGTTGTTATCACGGATCTTGAGCGGTTGCGCAGAAGTCAAATATTCGGTATCATTAGTGGTGCGAAGAGAGACGCGGAGGTCAGTGATTGGCTCGCCGCGCCATCGCGTCATAGACGTTACTCCTAATTCGTTTCCTGCGTTGGTGCTTGTATCTAACAACGAAGACGATTGGCTCGCCAATGTATGGAATACGCAAAGTGATCCCCACTCTGATGCCGAGCTCTCAAGATCCGTTTTGGCAATTGTTCGGAGCGTAGATTGCGCGCGACTGGTGCGCAAGCGGCGCAGGGCCTTCGTACTAACATGAAATGCACGCGCACAGTTCTCAAACGTCTTGCGAGCGGCGTATTCGCCAGATCTGGACAAATGGTGCGTCCAAACGCCTCGGTTACGCTTTTAGCTTTGAATAGCAAACACGCGAATTAAGTTTGTCAAAAATCAAATAGTCAAAAATTTTAACTACCACTCAATAAATGGCCAGGGGCCTTACCATGATAATTATGTTAAGGCCCAAGCGCCCGACAAGTGCCATAAAACAGTGACTTTCTGAAGCCTACTCCTTGGTAGCCAGGGTAATAAGTTTGAAAAAATTATAATATGTTTATTGTAGATTTTTCCGTCCTGCCACTCCTCCTCGCTCCGGACCATGGCCTCAACCAAAGCCCGGCGGCACGAGAGGTCTCCGCCGCCGATCGCCCCCACGAGGGCACGGCGATGCACCGCCCAAGCAGGGCACAACTCGACTGTGTGCTCCACCGTGTCCTCCGGGCGTTCCGCACAGTGACGACACCCAGGCATGAAACAGATAGCTCCCGAACGTGCCATGTCCGGTGAGGACCTGTGTCATGCGGAAGGTAAGGACGCCGTGAGGTCTTTCCAGCCACGCCTTAAAGAGGGACTTATCGCCATGATTGTGGCGTGCCCAAGTTCCAGGACTGAGAACCTTTCGATATTGCTCGCATTAATGCGTACATGACAGTGAGTACGCTACCGTTTAGCAACGCGTGTCATTGGCGGGACGTACCTGCTGCAAGATGGACGATGAGTACAGTGCTTTATAATGGCACAAAACAATTTTGTAATCTTTTTCAAAATGTTTGTTCTAGAACTCAAATAAAAAATGACAACATTTTGACATAGTTTCGTTAGTCAAATCCCAGTCAGTATTTACAAATCCCCCGTGTAGTAAACAACATAAAATTAAGAAAAAAAAGTAGAAAATACCTAAACACATAAAAACAGTATCTTTTAAGAAAAACTTAAAAATATTCAAGAAAGCCCTTTCTTCGCCTGTATTTAAAATATTCACCGTCGGTGAAGCTTTTTGATATCCGTTTTATTTGCAAATATATCAAACTACTCAATAAAATGTAAGTAACACATCAGCATTGAACATAAATTTCGTATTGCTTCAGGAAAATATCGCTAGGGCGTGCTACCGAGTTGTTCTTGATGCTAGGGATAAAGGACGTGACGGACGTGACGGAGTTGTTCTTGTAGCTAGGGTAGCAATGGGTAGCTCGCTGTCCGGCCGTCCGGTAACTGTCCGGACCAAGCCCAAGTCGTCGACGGCGCGCACTGTTCCCGCGCGCCTCAAGGAGTTGTCAGTAATAGTAGGGGCCCAGCCGGGTCGAAGCCTACGGGGGCCAAGGTTATCCGAAAGGGCGCTCGAGCTCCGGTATGAAGGCTTGAAAGAACGGGGTGGGTTTTTTAGTCGAGTAAGAGTCTGACACTATCTCCCGCTCCGCCCAAGAGCGGGGGTTGTCATAGGATGATTTTTCCCATGGGGGGAAAAAAAAGGCCTCATGGCGAGCACACGCGTCGTTCAACGCATTGTGCTCGCCGTTGAGGCCAACACGCAGCGTAGATTCAACTCTTCGTACTGAGAACACGTTGCCGACTTGCTGCAAGACATTGTCGTATCGTGGTGATACAGTACAATTCACGAATGATGGCGGGCGTGAAGTTATCTTTTGCGAACTTTCGCGCATACCACACTCTTCTCGCAGACGCACGACGTCATTTGGTTCCTAAAACACGTTACTGCGCAGCCTTCTGCGCAAACTTCACGGCCGCCATCATTCGTGAATTCTACTATACTATACATTTTAGAGTTTCATTACGATAAGCTGGCGTCGGAATAAAAGGGAACCTGCGGCAATTCATTCACTCGGTGTAACTGTTGAACGAAGTTAAAATGTTGTATTCCATTTTCGCAGGTGTGGTGGTTGCGGTGGATGCGGCGGCTGCTGTGGTGGCTGCTGCGGTGGCTGCTGCGGAGGCTGCAGAGGCTGCGGTGGCTGCTGCGGAGGCTGCTGCGGCGGGTGCTGTGGTGGCTGCTGCGGATGCGGGTGTCCAAGGATAACGATACACACGTGCTGCACGAAGATTTGTTAATATGTGCAAGACATTGCGAGGACCGCAAGCAACGTGTTCTCCAGAAATGCTGGGATATGACGTCTACTCGCAGCATAACTTGAGGGCCGTGACTGGAGCGTCCACCAGTGCTGCGACACATTGTGCTGTAATAAAGTGGCGTACAATAAAAGTTTTGCGTGCATTTTATTTGCTTGCTTTTTATTTCAGTCATGTTTTTGTGAATGAAGTGTGCCCGGAGAGGGATTGTGTGCCCGGAGAGGGATTGTGTGCCCGGAGAGGGATTGTGTGCCCGGAGAGGGATTGTGTGCCCGGTCTGTGAGGGATTGTGTGCCCGGTCTGTGAGGGATTGTGTGCCCGGTCTGTGAGGGATTGTGTGCCCGGTCTGTGAGGGAATGTGTGCCCGGTCTGTGAGGGATTGTGTGCCCGGTCTGTGAGGGATTGTGTGCCCGGTCTGTGAGGGAATGTGTGCCCGGTCTGTGAGGGATTGTGTGCCCGGTCTGTGAGGGAATGTGTGCCCGGTCTGTGAGGGAATGTGTGCCCGGTCTGTGAGTGAATGTGTGCCCGGTCTGTGAGGGAATGTGTGCCCGGTCTGTGAGGGAATGTGTGCCCGGTCTGGGACGGAATATGTGCCCGGTCAGGGAGGGAATGTGTGCCCGGTCTGGGAGGGACTGTGTGCCCGGTCTGGGAGGGACTGTGTGCCCGGTCTGGGAGGGACTGTGTGCCCGGTCTGGGAGGGACTGTGTGCCCGGTCTGTGAGGGAATGTGTGCCCGGTCTGTGAGGGAATGTGTGCCCGGTCTGTGAGGGAATGTGTGCCCGGTCTGTGAGGGATTGTGTGCCCGGTCTGTGAGGGAATGTGTGCCCGGTCTGTGAGGGAATGTGTGCCCGGTCTGTGAGTGAATGTGTGCCCGGTCTGTGAGGGAATGTGTGCCCGGTCTGTGAGGGAATGTGTGCCCGGTCTGGGACGGAATATGTGCCCGGTCAGGGAGGGAATGTGTGCCCGGTCTGGGAGGGACTGTGTGCCCGGTCTGGGAGGGACTGTGTGCCCGGTCTGGGAGGGACTGTGTGCCCGGTCTGGGAGGGACTGTGTGCCCGGTCTGGGAGGGACTGTGTGCCCGGTCTGGGAGGGACTGTGTGCCCGGTCTGGGAGGGACTGTGTGCCCGGTCTGGGAGGGACTGTGTGCCCGGTCTGGGAGGGACAGTGTGCCCGGTCTGGGAGGGACTGTGTGCCCGGTCTGGGAGGGACTGTGTGCCCGGTCTGGGAGGGACGGTGTGCCCGGTCTGGGAGGGACTGTGTGCCCGGTCTGGGAGGGACTGTGTGCCCGGTCTGGGAGGGACGGTGTGCCCGGTCTGGGAGGGACTGTGTGCCCGGTCTGGGAGGGACTGTGTGCCCGGTCTGGGAGGGACTGTGTGCCCGGTCTGGGAGGGACTGTGTGCCCGGTCTGGGAGGGACTGTGTGCCCCTGTATTGTCTTGTGTGAAGGAAGACGTACATTCCGCAGTGTCTTGTCGTGAGGAGGAGGTCACTGCCTGCGAGTGTCGAGAGTAGGAGAAGGCTGTCCCGAGTGTATAGTGGTTTCCTCCATACAGCAGGATGCCACTGCCCTCGCATTGTATCTTTTATCACAGTAGGTATTACAATATTCCCTACAGTAGCGCAACGCCTTTGATGTCGCGCGATGCCGCCGCCAGTGGTAGGTACTAATGAAGACAAAAGTGCATGGAGAATTCCAAACCAAAATCGTTTGTACAGGGCTTTGATTATAAACTTGTCTAGATGCCACATTGACACCTATTGAACGGCCCAAATAAAGTCTACTAAAATTGGTAGTGTCCGTTTGGATTGAGGAGCCACTTCATGATTTTAAAAGGAAACTCACCCCTTATTTAGTAGGAAAGAAAATAAATTTGTAGGCCAAACCCCGAAATTTGTAGTAAAATATATCCAAAGTTATATCAATTTTAAAGTGGCTCCTCAATCCAAACGTGTGCATCTGGATTGAGGGCCCATTTTTTAAATTCTTATGAATCGAAACGAGATTTACAGAGAATTTTGTTAAAAATTAGTAAAACTTGAAGCAATGAGCCATAAATTTCTTAAACGTAAAATAAAAAAAGTTATGATTAAATAACGTGGGCCCTCAATCCAGACGCTTGCATAAAGAGGCATAGTCTAAATCTCGGAAAGTACGATGTCTGGGTAAATAATTATTATTTAGGAATTTAGTTAAGAATTTCTAAAATATTTTAAGAAATTCTCAAATCTGTAGAGTATCACATTACAGATTTATTGCTGTTTACCTTGGGCCCTTTTTTTTTTTTTTTTTTTATGGTGGGAAAAATCATGCATTGACATCCCCCGCCCTTGGGCGGAGCGGGAGATAGTGTCAGACTCTTACTGACTAAAAGACCCACCCCGTTCCTTCTAGCCTTCATACCGGGGCTCGAGCGCCCTTTCGGATAACCCTGGCCCCAGTAGGCTTCGACCCGGCTGGGTCCCTGCTGTTGCTGACAACTCCTTGAGGCGCGCGGGAACAGTGCGCGCCGTCGACGACTTGGGCTTGGTCCGGACAGTTACCGGACGGCCGGACAGCGAGCTACCCATTGCTCACTGTCCGCAAGCCCGCGTCTACGTTGGCCGGAAATCGGGATCAGAATCCCGGCGACGGCGGCGGCGATAACGCCGTTGCCTGATGCGTTCGGCCTCCTCCTTTGCGAGCATTACTGCTTCGCAGAAGTCGGCGACCGCCTGCCACTCCTCCTCGCTCCGGACCATGGCCTCAACCAAGGCCCGGCGCGAGAGGTCTCCGCCGCCGATCGCCCCCACGAGGGCACGGCGATGCTCCGCCCAAGCAGGGCACACCTCGACTGTGTGCTCCACCGTGTCCTCCGGGCGTTCCGCACAGTGGCGACACCCGGGCGTCACTTCCGCATGAATCCGGTGCAGGAAACTCCCGAACGAACCATGTCCGGTGAGGACCTGCGTCATGCGGAAGGTAAGGACGCCGTGAGGCCTTTCCAGCCACGCCTCAAAGAGGGGACTTACCGCCATGATTGTGGCGTGCCCAGCACTGGGTTGCGATAGTCGTTGACGCCATTTCCCCATGAGATCCCGCCGGAGCTCTGTCCGCCATGCCGTGACCTGTCGCGGCAGCGGACTTTCACCCCGGCGTTGCATCTCCACGCGCATATCGTGCATGTGTGCAAGGACTGTTGCCTCCAGATCCCACGGTGGTAGGCCAGCCAGAAGGCTCGCCGCTTCGCGGGAGACCGTGCAGTATCCCCGCACCATCCTTATCGCCATGACCCTCTGGCAGGCGTTCAGTATGGCCGCCGGTTGATTTTTCAGCGACGGCGCCCACACCGGCGCCCCGTAGAGGGCCATGGACCGAACGATCCCCGCGTAGAGCCTCCGGCAGGAGGCGTCTGGACCCCCAAGGTTGGGCAGGAGCCGCTTGAGCGCAGCCCCAGCCCGGCTGAGTTTGGGAGCCAGACGTCGGAAATGCTCCACGAAATTCCACCGGCTGTCGAGAACGAGTCCCAGGTACTTCATCGTCGACCCGACACCGATGTGAACTCCTCCTACCGTTAGTTGGGAACTCAATGGCGGCGCGTTCCGAGACCGGCGACCGTGAAAACACATCGCCTCGGATTTGTGAAGCGCCACCTTGAGTCCCAACTCCTGGATCCGATCAACGACCATCGCAACCCCGCGTGTCGCTAGAGCGACCGCCGCCTGGTACGACTCTCCCCGCGCTAGGACCAGCGTGTCGTCTGCGTAGCAAACCACGCTGACCCCGTCAGGGAAGTCGCCGCGCAGCACGTAGTCGTACCCGATGTTCCACAAGGGTGGCCCTAGTACCGACCCCTGCGGAACACCGCACGACATCTCTCGACGTTTCCAGTCTCCCTGGTGACCGGGGTAGACTATAAGTCTCTCCGACAGATAGGCCTCGACCACTCGACAGAGGTACTCGGGCACCCGGTGGTACCGGAGTGCCCTCCGGATCGTACTCCAGGGCAGGGAGTTGAACGCGTTGGCAATGTCCAAGGACACTGCCACGACACACCTGCCCCGGGACACCGCGTCCCCCGTCGTGAGGGCTCGCACGCGCATGATGGCGTCCACTGTAGAGCGCATCCTGCGAAAGCCGAACTGTCCGTCCGAAAGGTCCGGCCCCACCCGTGTTAGGCGCCCGACGAGGCGGTTTGCAATGACTCTCTCAAAGAGCTTGCCCACCTCGTCGAGCAGCACAATGGGCCGGTACGCGGACGGAGAGTCCGCAGGGCGCCCTGGCTTCGCTATGAGGACCAGTTTCCCCGTCTTCCAGCAAAGTGGGAACTGGCCCCTCTCCATGCATGCGCTGAAGAGCCCTCTCAGTCGAGGCCCGAGAGCCTCCATGGCCAGGACCCAGGCCCTTCCAGGCAAGCCGTCGGGTCCTGGGGCGGTGTTTTTGGCACTCAGCCTTCGCACCGCCACTCTCAACTCTACCTCGGTCACCTCTGGAGCATTGTCGTCATCGTCGCTGTTGCGGTCCGCGTCAGACACCGCTGGCAGTGGAGGCGGAGCCATGGGCGGGGGGGAGTGTTCCCCCCGCGCAGGGAACAGAGCGTTCACCGCACCCTCTACGATCTGGGGCCGGAGACTCTGAGTCAGTGGGGGAGCCCAGGGACGGAGCTTTTCCCGTACCAATTTGTACGGGCGCCCCCATGGGTCCGCGTTCAGAGACCCCAGCCACACGTTGCGGGCCTCCAGTTTGGCCCGCTTGATCGCCGTTCGGAGGGTGCGTTTTGCCGCTCTGTATCCCTCATACAGCTCCGCCTCTCTGGCCTCCGCATCCGGCGGGCGGATGCGGCGACTGCAGTGTCTGGCGTACCGGCGCCGCGCGTGACTGCATGCGTTGCGTAGTGCAGCAATCTCCGGCGACCACCAGCACACCTGGCGCTTAGCTCGCCCTGGACGGACTCGGGGCATTGCCGCGTCGCAGATTTGCGACATGGCCTCCCGGAACCACTCCGCCTCGACGTCTATGTCGACAGGCCTGTCCGGTGCTTGCACCCAGGCCTGTACCGTCGCGGCTTCCAGGAGGAGCTCCCGGTCCATCTGCTTAAGCGCCCACCGCGGACCGCAAGGGCTCTGTCGGACCGGCGTGGCCGAGGTTTCGGCGGAGACGTCCAACCGGATGTACCGGTGGTCAGAGTACGTCTCCACCTCCTCCATAACGCGCCAGTCGACGACACGCGGCAACAGAGCGGGGCTGGCGAACGAGATGTCCACCACTGATTCACCCCGCATCCGCGCCAACGTGGGGACAGAACCCCGGTTCAGGACGACCAGGCCCAGCTCCAAAGCCCAGTCCTCCACCATCTGACCCCGTGGGTTTGTGTACCGGGAACCCCAAGCCGTATTCCAGGCGTTGAAGTCCCCGCAAACGACCACGGGGAGGGTACCGAACCCAGCGACGACGACATTAAGCTCCATAAGGGAGACCTGGAGTTCGTCGAGAGATCTGCTCGGGGACAGGTAGACGCCTACCACTGCAATGTCCCCGAACCGTGCTGCCACGCAGCCCCGTCCCCTCGCAACAGCCTCGAGGGGCGGGGTACCGGCGGCGGCCGACGAGATTAACGTCACCGAGCCGTCCAGGTCCTGAACCCAGTCTCCACGGGGGTGGACGTAGTACGGCTCGGAGACGACGGCGACATTTATCGACCACTGCGCCATGCTCTGGAGCAACAGATCCTGAGCGGGGGCGCAGTGGTTGATATTCGCCTGGAGGAGACGAAATGGGGCCGTTATTGGCAGTCCATCGTCTCCTCCCGAGCCCTTCTAGGGGGCACTGCCGCGGCGGGTGCGGCGGCGACTGCGGCGGGTGCGGCGGCGAGAGCGGCGGGTGCGGCGGCGATAGCGGCGGCGGCCAAGGAGGCGGCTGCGGCGGTGAGGACGTCGGCGGGGATGGGCCTACGGGCCCTGCCCTTGTCCTTGGCGGGGGGGTCGCAGGACCTGCCCCCAGCCCGGTGGTTGGCCGGCCTGCCTGCCGCCGCACATGCGTAGCAGTGCGGCGGAGCACGGCATTCTGCGGCCTTGTGACCGGGCTGGCCACACTGGTGGCAGCGGTCGCTGCGGTCCACCTCCGCGGCGCAGTGGGCGCCAACGTGGTGCCCCACTTGGCACCGGAAGCACCGCAGAGGTCTGGGCTCCAGCAGTTTAACCTGCGCGGAGACCCAGCCCACCAAAAGCCGTCGGCCCTCCCCGGTGATGGTCCTGGCCGCCGCAACGGGGCAGCTAACTGTCACCGCCCGCATGCCCGTGCCGTCAGCGCGGATGGTGCCCGCCCGAACCTGATCGGTCGTGCACCCGCCCGCCCTGACGATGGCGGCCACCACCTCGTCCACCTTGACTGAGTCGTCCAGGCCCATGATGCGCATGTCTATGCACTTTGTGGGCCTGGACACTCGGGCCTCCTCCGCATCGAGGGACGCTCTGATCCTAGCGGCCAGAGCGTCAGCCGCAGGGCCGCTGGTCGCACCGGGGACCTCCAGGATTCGGGCCCCGGTGACCGTGCGCCTCATGCGAAAGCCCCCAGCGGCTCCGAGCTCCTCAAGATGGGGCAGCACCGCCTGCTTCGCCTTCTCCATGACGGCGTCATACGTCACGCCCTTCTTCTCCGCTTCTGGCTGCAGTGTTATCACCACAGCCTCGGAGTTCGGGGCGCGAAGTCTCGCCGCCATGGCCCGCTTCTTGCGCTCTTTGCGCCTCGCGCGCTTTTTGGCCGCTCTGGCCGCCTTGCCCGCCTTCTTCGCGGCGCCGACGACTGTCCAAGCGCCGCCGGGTTCCTCAGGTGGAGGAGGCGGCGGGCGGGGTCTAGTCGCCGTCGTCAATTCAGTAATGTCATTTATAAAGAATCTGCAAAAACTAAATTTATTTCACAAAATACATACGTACGACTTTATTATATTAAAGTCGTAGAGGTATCAAATTAGAATATATTCTATGAATTAGTAAAAAAGAAATAATGAACCTAGAGTTAATCGTTTAAAAGTAAATGAGAGTTTAATTTTACTGAAACGTCTGAACTGAGGGCCCAAGATTTTCGGCTTTATTGACTAGACTAAACGTCATAGATTAATGCAAAATAGATTAAAATTTCTTACTATTTTTTAACTAAATTTTAACGTATCGTTCGTTCTTCTAGATGCTTTAATTTAAGAGAAAATTGATTTTCAATTTTGTATAGGAGAACATTTTGTAGGGTAACCAAAAAGTTTATTGTACCATTGGTACATTTTGTAAAGCACAAGTAAAATTCATACACATTTGCAGATAGAAGCATTGTAATAACATATCTCATTATATAGGAGACAATCTTGTAAGGTACATATGATTTAATTACTTTTTTTAGACTGAGCGGTATATTGTTTGAATTCAGATTAATACTGCTTTGTATGGCGCAATAATTTATAATGGTAAAGTAAATATTACTATTATCAGAATTTTATTTTTATAATATCGAAGTAAGTAGGTAGGTACCTATATTATTCAAATATTGTCCATTTAGTCCAGTGCCTGAGACGCTATCAAACCTCGAATTACGGTTTCTGTTAGAGATGGGCAATCCACCCACCCGGGTTTATTCCCAGTTGGGAAAATACCGGGTGTTTTGGGGAAAATATCCTATAAACACCCAAATTTTTGGGTTTTTTCTTTTTAAACTTAAATTATGCTTTTTCTCGACCTGACCAAATGCAAACTGCATAGTGTGCTTCAATTTCAGCTACCATTTACCGTTTTTTCTTTCACTTTCTTCAAATGGTAGTTCTTTGCGACAGAAAGAGGCGTCATGACTAGAAATAAGAATAGTTTGAAAACATCCGCTATATACATAGTATTCAAATGTTTTCACTCAAAACAACATCTTGGAAAAAACTGGAAATGGATTTTTAATTATATTATGATTAAAAATCCATTTCAATATGACATTTAAGTTACATTTTTTCGGTATCACCATGTTATTCAAAGAAGGACCTAGGCTACGTAATAAAAAAAATTTGAATTTGATTTTAAAGTAATATCATTTTTTTTCTAAATACCGATGTTTTAAGACCAATCTAGAACAATAGAGTTGCGTCGAGGGGCAACAAATCATTTTTATTGTAAACTTGTACCTCCCTCACTTTGACGAATTTTAACTCTATTGTTAAATAACGGAAGGTACGAATTTTACTTGTGCTTTACAAAATGTACCAATGGTACGATAAACTTTTTGGTCACCCTACAAAATGTTCTCTTATACAAAATTGACAATCAATTTTCTCTTAAATTATAGCATCTAGAAGAACGCATGATACGTTAAAATTTAGTTAAAAAATAGTAAGAAATTTTAATCTACTTTGCGTTAATCTATGACTTTTAATCCAGTCAATAAAGCCGAAAATCTTGGGCCCTCAGTTCAGACGTTTCAGTAAAATTCAACTCTCATTTACTTTTAAACGATTAACTCTAGGTTCATTATTTTTTTTTTACTAATTCATAGAGATATCAAATTAGAATATAATAAAGTCGTACGTATGTATTTGGTCAAATAAATTTAGTTTTTGCAGATTCTTTATAAATGACATTACTGAATTGAGGGCCCAAGGTAAACAGCAATAAATCTGTAATGTGATACTCTACAGATTTGAGAATTTCTTAAAATATTTTAGAAATTCTTAACTAAATTCCTAAATAATAATTATTTACCCAGACATCGTACTTTCCGAGATTTAGACTATGCCTCTTTATGCAAGCGTCTGGATTGAGGGCCCACGTTATTTAATCATAACTTGTTTATTTTACGTTTAAGAAATTTATGGCTCATTGCTTTAAGTTTTACTAATTTTTAACTAAATTCCCTGTAAATCTTGTTTCGTTTCATAAGGATTTAAAAAATGGGTCCTCAATCCAGATGCACACAATCCAAACGTCTAAACTGAGGAGCCAGCTGGAACACCGAAAGTACTCAATGAATATTATTGAAAATTTTGTATCATTTAATAGTAATTGTGTATAGTACCTACTAAAAATTGGCTCCTCAATCTATACACTAGAGCGTGAATTTACATGAAAGTAATTTGTCAATTTATAATTCCACTGCAAAAAACATTTAGTAGTAAGTATGTTTGAATTTGTAGCATACAGAGATAGTAGTAAAACTGATTAAATTTAGTAAATAAATGCATTTTATTTGGCTCCTCAGTCCTGACGTTTTACATAAATAACTAATTGATTGTATGTGCCTGATATCACAACGAAATCAAAAACCAAAAACACTAACATTTAGTATAAATGGCTACTAAATACATATGTACAAATCAAAATTGTACATATACGGTATTTGATAAAAAAATACTTCTCAATAGGTATTCATTTAGAATTTGCTATTAAGGGTGACCATGTTGTGATTGTACCTGGGACAAACGGTCAAACTAGGTAAGTCCATTTTTTTTTGTTAAATTAGAGAAGTCATGCCAACTTTTACAAAAACCCGCAGTATCACGAAACAAAATTCTTTGACCAGTGTGTATAGCCAGTTATGACTCACTCACAATGAATCGTTATGTTTTACTATAGGCCTCATAAGAAAACTCAAGTCACCCAAAAGCCAATGAAGAAGGCTGTGCTTGGAGGTTCTCAGCGAGATCGAGTTAAGAATAAAGTCGGAACTTAAGGGCAGGTCCAACAGTGGATCTCTTTCGGCTGAAATAAAATGAAAAAATAAATGATGTTAAATGAAATCACGATGAGTATTTTTGAAATTTAATTTTTAACAACTTGACAGAGTAGGTAGGTATAGTACAATTCACGAATAATGGCGGGCGTGAAGTTAGCCTTTGCGAACTTTCGCGCATACCACACTCTTCTGGCACACGCACAACGTCATTTGGTTCCTAAAACACGTTACTGCGCAGCCTTCTGCGCAAACTTCACGCCCGCCATCATTCGTGAATTGTACTATACTATACAGAGATTCTTCATATGTTTTGGGTTTAATAATTCATGAAACCAGATATTTGATATTTAATTCATGCCCAGAAGACTGGCAGCATTACCACGTTGAATGCCAATGCTAATTCTTTGACCGAAGAACGAGCCAGCCCTCTGGTCACGCAAAGTGTCGATCAGTCGGCGAGAAATTTCCTTAAAAAGGAGACGCGCATTCGGACCCCATGACCCAAGCGTTTCGACCCCAAACGGGTCAAAACTGTAATTATATCAATACGGTTACTGTATTTGCGCCGTTTAAAGGTCTCAGCAGCTGCAGCGGCAGCGCCAGCACAGCCCGCCGTACTTAGAATGTGGGATGGCGCAAGGGTGTCGACATATGTTGCGTCCCACACCAGAGGCCTACCAACCTTCCACGGTACCAACGTCTTCCATCGTCACGTACCAAGCCATTTGGTTTTAAAACAGCGGATACGCCGGCGGTGACAAGAGCTCGACGAATAATATCGTTGACGCAAGCGTGTCGAGCTATGCGGCCCGCGCTTCTGCAGCAGGACAGGCCATAGTGTCCGAGACTGTCGACAGCTTCGCCGCAGTGGTACTGATGTGGAGCAACACAAGGTGCTCCTAAGCGTAGATAGGTTGCGAGTCGAAACGAGGCGTCATTTATGACGCCGACTAGTTTTATGAAGAAGGAGCTTTCTCTGTTAAAAATCCCTTAAAGTTAACGTAACGTTGTTGTATATTAATTGTAGCCGTGTACGTATGTGAGTGCGCTATACCGGTTTCGACACCGGCGCAGTGGAAAAACGATGCTCCGGCGCCGGTGCCGGGTACACGGTCATGCCGGTGCCGTACCGGTGCCGGAACGGCTGTTTTTTTTTTGTGAAATTTAAAAATATACTTTTGCAATGTGTAAAATGTACCTACCTCTAAATGTGTAGTGTGTGAGTGAGAGGAGGAGGAGGCCACTGCCTCCGAGTGTGTAGTGTTCAGAGAGGAGGCCGCTGCCTCCGAGTGTGTAGTGTCTACAGAGGAGACGCTGCCTCCGAGTGTGTAGTGTCCAGAGAGGAGGCCGCTGCCTCCGAGTGTGTAGTGTCCAGAGAGGAGGCCGCTGTCTCCGAGTGTGTAGTGTTCAGAGAGGAAGCCGCTGCCTCCGAGTGTGCAGTGTCTATAGAGGAGACTCTGCCTCCGAGTGTGCAGTGTCCAGAGAGGAGGCCGCTGTCTCCGAGTGTGTAGTCTTCAGAGAGGAGGCCGCTGCCTCCGAGTGTGTAGTGTTTAGAGAGGAGGCCGCTGCCTCTTGTATAATGTCCAGAGGAGGAGGAGGCCTCTACCTCCGAATGTACAGTGTCTAGATAGAGGGAGGCGGCTGCTACCTCAAGTGTAGTATCCAGATTAGGAAGCTGCTACCTCCGAGTATACAGTGTTCAGAGAAGCGAGGAGGCCACTGCCTCCGAGTATGTAGTGTTTAGAGAGAAGGCCGCTGCCTCCAAATGTACAATGTCCAAAGGAGGAAGACGGGAAGGAGGCCACTACCTCCGTGCATACAATGTCCAAAGGAGGAGGAGTAGGCGGCCACCTCCGAGTGAGTGTCCAGAGGTGGAGAAGGCGGCCACCTCCGAGTGAGTGTCCAGAGGTGGATGAGGCGGCCACCTCCGAGTGAGTGTCTAGAGGTGGATGAGGCGGCCACCTCCTACCGAGTGTCCAGAGGCCGAGGAGGAGGAGGCGGCCACCTCCTACCGAGTGTCCAGAGGCCGAGGAGGAGGAGGCGGCCACCTCCTGCCGAGTGTCCAGAGGCCGAGGAGGAGGAGGCGGCCACCTCCTGCAGAGTGTCCAGAGGCTGAGGAGGAGGAGGCGGCCACCTCCTGCCGAGTGTCCAGAGGCCGAGGAGGAGGAGGCGGCCACCTGCCGAGTGTCCAGAGGCCGAGGAGGAGGAGGCGGCCACCTGCCGAGTATCCAGAGGCCGAGGAGGAGGAGGCGGCCACCTCCTGCCGAGTGTCCAGAGGCCGAGGAGGAGGAGGCGGCCACCTCCTGCCGAGTGTCCAGAGGCCGAGGAGGAGGAGGCGGCCACCTCCTGCCGAGTGTTCAGAGGCCGAGGAGGAGGAGGCGGCCACCTCCTGCCGAGTGTCCAGAGGCCGAGGAGGAGGAGGCGGCCACCTCCTGCCGAGTGTCCAGAGGCCGAGGAGGAGGAGGCGGCCACCTCCTACCGAGTGTCCAGAGGCCGAGGAGGAGGAGGCGGCCACCTCCTACCGAGTGTCCAGAGGCCGAGGAGGAGGAGGCGTCCACCTACCGAGTGTCCAGAGGCCGAGGAGGAGGAGGCGGCCACCTACCGAGTGTCCAGAGGCCGAGGAGGAGGAGGCGGCCACCTACCGAGTGTCCAGAGGCCGAGGAGGAGGAGGCGGCCACCTACCGAGTGTCCAGAGGCCGAGGAGGAGGAGGCGGCCACCTACCGAGTGTCCAGAGGCCGAGGAGGAGGAGGCGGCCACCTACCGAGTGTCCAGAGGCAATGGGGGAGGAGGCGGCCACCTCCTACCGAGTGTCCAGAGGTAGAGGAGGAGGAGGCCACCTCCTACCGAGTGTACAGAGGTGGAGGAGGAGGAGGCGGCCACCTCCTACCGAGTGTCCAGAGGTGGAGGAGGAGGAGGCGGCCACCTCCTACCGAGTGTCCAGAGGTGGAGGAGGAGGAGGCGGCCACCTCCTACCGAGTGTCCAGAGGTGGAGGAGGAGGAGGCGGCCACCTCCTACCGAGTGTCCAGAGGTAGAGGAGGAGGAGGCGGCCACCCCGAATGTCCAGAGGTGGGGGAGTGTTGGGTAAAAATTAAAGGTTTAAATACGCTTATTTATAGTAGTTTATTTCCACAAAACGGCACGGGATTGTATACTTCCAAGACGCGAACATTGAAGGCGCTGCTGCACCATCTTCGACCGAGACTCCATGGCTGTCTCCGCCAAAGGGGCGCAACTTGCCACTAACAAATCTTCGTACAACAGGTGTAGATCGTGATGCAAGGGCAGCAACATCCACCGCATCCACCGCAGCAGCCACCGCAACAGCCTCCGCAAGGTCCGCACCTGCAAGAGAAAGAAAACTTATTACGAGGCCACAAGTAGGAGATCGGGAACCTCGCCAGGAGAGTCCTAAGACGTCGGAGAGAAGCCTCTCGGCATAAAAAGACTCACATTTTGTTCTATTGAGGGTTGAAGAGTACTTCAAATTAGATAAAGGTCGAGAGAGTAGACCTAAAGTTGTGGAAATTTACTAATTTTCGAAAAAGTTATTTAGAGAAGGTAGAACTTTTTTTTGAGGCTTTTCTTAATTTATAAGATATGTGTATTACGCAAATGATTTGATTGTACTACCCATTTGAAGAAACCTACTTATACAGAACACCTCGGATGGCGTTTGAATACAGAAGAAAATTCGTAAAGTCGAAATGTTGTTTTAAATAATTGGTTTATTAGTGGACAGTACTGGATCATAATACATTTCAAATAGAAAAAGTTTATATGTAAGTAACTAGCTGTGTCGGCGACTTCGTTCGCGTGGACTACAGGATTTTGAATTTATTTCTTCTAAAATAAAAGTAGCCTAAGTCAGGCGCCAGGTCCGGGCAGGCGCCATCCGTGCTGACAGCACGGGCACGGGGGCAGTAACGTTGAGTTAACATCACCAGGAAGGGCCGACGGCTTTTGGTGGGCTGGGTCTCCGCGCGAATAAAACTGCTGGAGCCCAGACCTTTGCGGTGCTATCGCTACCACGTGGGGCACCACGTGGGGCCCTGTTGCGCAGTGGAGGTGGATCACAGTGACCGCTGCTTTCAGTGCGGTTAGCCCGGTCACAAGGCCGTCACTTGCAGTGCAGTACCGCGTTCTTACGCATGTGCGCGGCAGGCAAGCCGGCCGATGACCGGGCTGGGGGCAGGTCCTGCGACTCCCCCGCCAAGGCCGAGGGCAAGGCCCGTAGGCCCGTTCCCGCCGACGTCCCTACCACCGCAGCCGTCTCCTTGGCCGCCGCCGCTGTCGCAGCCGCACCCGCCGCGGCACTGCCCTCAAGTGGGGCTCGGAAGGAGACAATGGACTGCCAATAACGGCCCCATTACGTCTCCTCCAGGCGAATATCAATCACTGCGCTCCTGCTCAGGATCTCTTGCTCCAGAGCATGGCGCAGTAGTCGATCAATATCGCCATTGCGTCGTCTCCGAGCTATACTACGTCCAACCCCGCAGAGACTGGGTTTAGAACCTGGATGGCTCGATGACCTTAATTTTATCGGCCACCGCCGGTACCCCGCCCCTCGAGGCCATCACGAGGGGACGGGGTTGCGTGGCAGCATGGTTCAGGTACATTGCAGTGGTAGGCGTCTACTTGTTCCCGAACAGATCTTTCGACGAATTCCACGTCTCCCTTATGCGGCTAAATGCCGTCGTCGCTGGGTTTGGTTCCCTCCCCGTGGTCGTTTGCGGGGACTTCAACGCCTGGAACATGGGTTCGAGTTCCCGGTACACGAACCAACGGGGTCAGATGGTGGAGGACTGGGCTTTGGAGCTGGACCTGGTCGTCCTGAACCGGGGTTCCGTCCCCACGTTGATGCGGATGCGGGGTGAAACAGTGGTGGACATCTCGTTCGCCAGCCCCGCTCTGTCGTCGCGTGTCGTCGACTGGCGCGTTATGGAGGACGTTGAGACGTACTCCGACTACCGGTACATCTGGTTTGACGTCTCCGCCGAAACCTCAGCTGCGCCGGTCCGACAGAGCCCCTGCGGTCCGCGGTGGGCGCTGATGCAGATGGACCGGGAGCTCTTCCTAGAAGCCGCGATGGTACAGGCCTGGGTGCAAGCACCGGACAGGCCTGTCAACATTGACGTCGAGGCGGAGTGGTTCCGGAAGGCCATATCGCAAATTTGCGGCAATGCCCCAAGTCCGTCCAGGACGTGCTAAGCGCCAGGTGTACTGGTGGTCGCTGGAGATCGCTGCACTGCGCAACGCGTGCATTCAGGCACGACGTCGATACGCCAGACACTGCAGACGCCGCATCCGCTCGCCGGATGCGCCGGATACAGAGCGGCAAAACGCACCCTCCGAGCGGAGATAAAGCGGGCCAAACTCGAGGCTCGCGACGTGTGGCTGGGGTCTCTGAACGCGGACCCGTCGGGGCACCCGTACAAAACGGTACGGGAAAAGCTCCGCCCCTAGGCTCCCCCGCTGACTCAGAGTCTCCGGCCCTAGATCGTGGAGGGTGCGGTGAACGCTTTGTTCCCTGTGCGGCGGGAACACTCCCCCCTGCCCATGGCTCCGCCTCAGCCAGCGGTGTCTGACGCGGACCGCAATAGCGACGACAACGACGATGCTCCAGAGGTGACTGAGGTAGAGATGAGAGGTGGTGCGAAGGCTAAGTGCCAAGAACACCGCCCCAGGATCCGACGGCTTGCCTGGGAAAGCCTGGGTCCAGGCCATGGAGGCTCTCGGGCCTCGACTAAGAGAGCTCATCAGCGCATGCTTAGAGAGACGCCATTTCCCACTTCGCTGGAAGACGGGGAAACTGGTCCTCATCGCGAAGCCAGGGTGCCTTGCGAAATCTCCATCTGTGTACCGGCAAATGTCATTGCAAACCGCTTCGTCGCGCGCCTAACACGGGTGGGCCGGACCTTTCGGACGGTCAATTCGGCTTTCGCAGGATTCGCTCTACGGTGGATGCCATCATGCGTGTACGCCCCCATAACGGAGAATGCGGTATCCCGGGGTAGGTGTGTCGTGGCAGTGCTCTTGGACATTGTCAACGCCTTCAATTCCCTGCCCTGGAGTACGATCTGGAGGGCACTCCAGTACCACCAGGTGCACGAATACCTCTGTCGAGTGGTCGAGGCCTTACTGTCGGACAGTTATATAATCTACCCCGGTCACCAGGGAGACTGGAAACGTCGAGAGATGTCGTGTGGTGTTCCGCAGGGGTCAATACTAGGGCCACCCTTGTGGAACATCAGATACGAATACGTGCTACGCGGCGACTTCCCTGACGGGGTCAGCGTGGTTTGCTACGCAGACAATATGCTGGTTCTAGCGCAGGGAGAGTCGTACCGGGCGGCGGTCATTCTAGCGATACGCAGAGTTGCGATAGTCGTTGGTAGGATCCAGGAGTTGGGACTCGAGGTGGTGTTGCACAAATCCGAGGTTATGTGTTTTCACCGCCCTCGGAACGCGCTGCCATCGGGTTCCCAATTAACGGTAGTAGGAGTTCGCATCGGCGTCGGGTCGACGATGAAGTACCTGGGACTCATCCTCGACAGCCGGTGGAATTTCGGGGAGCATTTCAGACGTCTGGTTCCCAAACTCAACGGGACTTGGGCTGCGCTCAGTCCAGATGCCTCCTACCGGAGGCTCTACGCGGGGATCGTTCGGTCCATGGCCCTTTACGAGGCGCCGGTGTAGGCGGCCTCGCTACAAAAGCGACCGGCGGCTATGCTGAACGCCTGCCAGAAGGTCATGGCAATACGGACCGATATCCCACGAAGCGGCGAGCCTTTTTACTGGCCTACCACCGTGGGATCTGAAGGCAACAGTCCTTTCACACATGAGATGCAACGCCAAAATGAAAGCCCGCTGCCGCGACAGGTCACGGCATGGCGGACAGAGCTCCGGCGGGATCTCATCGTAAAATGGCGTCAGCGACTATCGCAATCCAGTGCTGGGCACGCCACAATTATGGCGGTAAGTCCCCTCTTTGATGCGTGGTTGGAAAGACCTTACGGCGTCCTTACCTTCCGTATGACGCAGGTCCTCCTTGGACATGGCACGTTCGGGAGGTTCCTGCACTGGATTTGTGCGAAAGTGACGCCAAGGTGTCGCCACTGTGCGGAATGCCCGGAGGACACGGTGGAGCACACAGTCGAGGTGTGCCCTGATTGGGCGGAGCATCGCCGTGCCCTTGTGGCGATCGGCAGTGGAGCCCTCTCGCGCCGGGCCTTGGTTGAGGCCATGGTCCGGAGCGAGGAAGAGTGGCAGGCGGTCGCCTACTTCTGCGAAGCAGTAATGCTCGCGCCTCCTCGGCCGATCACATCAGGCAACGGCACTCTCGTCGCCGCCGTCGGGATTCCGATCCCGATTTCCGGCCACTGTAGGCGCGGTCTTGCGAACTGTGAGCAATGGGTAGCTCGCTGTCCGACCGTGCGGTAACTGTCCGAACCGAGCCCAAGTCGTCGACGGTGCGCACTATTTCCGCGCGCCTCAAGGAGTTGTCAGCAACAGCAGGGGCCCAGCCGGGTCGAAGCCTACTGGGGCCAGGGTTATCCGAAAGGGAACTCGAGCCCCGGTACGAAGGCTAGAAGAAATGGGGAGGGATTTTAGTCAGTAAGTTCAATGACCTATAGGTAGTAATCGACGTTGCGTACAAACTATCTACAGGTCATTGAACTCGCTCAGCGTTTTCCTAAAGAAATTAATTTCGTACATGCGTAAATTAATACGAGTTTAGAAAAAAAAGTACTTTTATTTTTTAATTTTATATTTACAAATCGATAGTGTTTCATGTACCGGATCGGCCCTCCACGGGATTAAAACGATCAAAATTTAGCGGTGTATATTCATAGTATTATGCATGTACCTAGTAAAAAGCGGTTCTTTCAATATTACAAACAGACACTCTTATACTCACACTTATAGGTATATATGAGTTATTAAAACAAGGTGGCTGAGATCGATAAAATTTTATTTTCATAGTCATGTATTTTTATTATCAAACAAAATAATTAATATGCTTCTTTTATTTTCTTCGGTTCCCCTGCATAAACCTTCCTTGGCACCTTAACAACCATTCCTATTCCTTGGCGTACTTTTCATAACTTTACAAGTTTAAAATTGTGTAGCTCCACTTTTTAATTATTACGACGAAAATGAAGCTTCATTTTTGTGAAGACGATGACTTAAACAAACCTGCCAAAGCTAAGGTAATATGCATAGAGTACGATGGAGATATATCGTGTTTTGAATTGGGTGACATACCCCCTCCTCCAGATAATCCAAGAGAACTTGGCATTGTATTTCCATGTTGCGTTAAAAATAAAAAGCCACTTAGTAGAAAAGGATCAACCGCAACCCTTAAGCTAAGTAAACAAAACAAAAATATTTCCAACTTCAAGCAAGGACAGTCGAAAAAAATACAACGAGTTGATTCTGAAGAATGTTCGTTTCCTGCAGTAATGAAGAACCCAAAACAAGACTGTATGATCTATGTCTTTGATAAACGTGGATTCAACCAGGTTATTAGTTATGCTAAAGCGAATATTGACTGTATAAATACAGCAGAACTAAAAGGAGACAAGAGTCGAAATCAGGACCAAAAATCTTCTGTTAATAGAAAAGAACGTATGTTTAGCGCATCATTGAACGCGGGCAAATCTGTCCGTGCATGTAAAAGTCGTGAGTTAAGAGGAGGTGTTCTCTCTACCGATTGCTTTTGCCTCCGGAGGAATGGGTTGCAGTACGACTGTCGCAGGACTGGTTGCCAGAATAGTCCGCTGTGTTCTGTTCAACCTGCTCCTGTTTGTGAACCGTCACGAGTTGCTTGCATTACCCATTGTGCTAACCCACACGCTGAAGAATTGAATAGTATTTGTAAGTTACGGCCTTGGTAGCCAGAGCATTTCTACTATCCATCCTCTTAAAATGGAATTTATGTTACTGAAAATTTTCTCTAAAACAGCTATAGAGTTGTCTGTTTGATGGGGTATGAGAACTCTTTTTACAGCTGTTCTGGATTCGAAAACATGGATCCTGGCACAAACAGAATATTCAAACAAGGAAGAAGAAAAAAACTGAAACTCGACAAAAGAAAAAATGTATTGACAGAAGAAATTTTCACTTCGTCTAGTTTAGATGTACTTTTTTCTAATAAAAATTTTGTAAATTTTCATAAAATACAATATTTACCAAATTCTCGTACAATTTCCATGTAACTAATATAAAATCTTTAAAATATAAAAAAAATAATAAAAAAGACCTCCTCCTTACTGGTCTAATATTTAGTGGGGCCGTAAATCTATATATTTCAAGATGTAAGTATGATTTGACTGGTTAAAATGCTGATCTGTAATCCAAATACTACATGCACACAAGCCCGTCTTTTTATGAACGCTTTTTCTGTTATAGGTGTTCTCCGTGTGGTCCTATGGTTTGCTACAAATATGAAGACTGTGGCCCTCCGGTGAGTTCCCTCGCTGAACTTTTAATAATAATATTTGTGAAAAATTGTGTTATGAAATCTAATGCCCAAATCGATGTTCAGCTACAGTGTCTACCGCGATCCGCGTTCAAGCGCAATGGGCTGCAAGACTGCCAGTTCTTCCAGCAGGGCTCTATTCGGTACCTGTGCCGGGCAGACTGCTGCTGCCCGCGCCCGTGCCCGCCATGCTGTCCGCCGTGCGTGCGCCGCCCGCCTCCTGGCAAGACCTACGTCACGCGTTTCAGCGACTTCGACCTTATATCACAGTGGTAGTGACGAGCCTTTTCACGTCGTCCTCTTCTATTTAGTATTCCGGTAAATAATTATTCAATCAACCACGGCGGACAGCCCTATTTTCCCTAGTAGAATTTAAATTAAAAAGCTTTGTTCTTTTACAGAGAGGAAAGCCTACAGATGGAGGCCCTAGAGTGGAGGAGGACGGCGAAAATAAAAAGAGTGAAAAGGAAAATCAGTTGAAGCGGACCAAGAGTCGTGAGTTGCGTGGTGGTATCATGTACTACAGTTGTCATTGTATTAAACGAAATGGGCTCCAGCACGACTGTCGGCGCACCGGCTGCGGCGGCGAGCCTGCGTGCCTGGTGCTGCCCGACCCACTGTGCGCGCCCAGCCAGCTGGCACGCGCGCGCGGCTTGGCCGATCCAGCCGCGCTGGCCGCTCACACGCACGCGCAGGCCGGCGGCAGCTCCGGCGGGCCTGCGTATTCGGGATCCGGCGGAAAACGTTTCATTGTCTGCGAACTGAAGGGAATAGTCCCGGATGCTCGAGCGGACAAGAGCAATAAATGCTGTAAGTGTCCTACTACATTTGCCGTACCACCTACACAAGCTTTCAGTAGTGGTGGAACAAAACCTCCAACTGTTGTACCCATGCAAGCCTCTGGCGGTGGCAGCACGAGACCACATACATGTATATGTACTGGTGGCATGGCTCCAGTGAAGACTGCACCAAATCCTCCACCAAATAGTCGTGCGGCCTTCCCGTGCTCTTGCAGTTGTAGGTCTGGGTCTGGCGTACAAAATATGCAATCTTCAGTTATCGCGTTCGACGAAAACACGATGAACGAAATAATGAAACGATTCGACCATAAAGAAATGCCATCTCGTGAAAACAAGATTGCAGGACCTGGCGGCCGGATTCGTGACCCTACGAAAACTAGCGTTTCTAAGGAAGAGCCGTGTACTAGACCTGGGTGTGTTCACTGGCAGCCACCGCCGCCCTGTGTGTGGGACCTCCCGTGCAAAGCGGACTGTTTCGAGGCTCCGGCCGGCATCCAGCCGGGCCGCAACCCTCTGACAGGTGGCAGTGGCTCCAGCGGCATGCGAGGGCCTGCTGGACACCACGTGCAGTCGCAGGGCACGCAACGAACTCGCGAAATAATGAAACTGCTCACGCCTGAATATTGTACAGGTTGTTGTGCTGCGCCGAGAGAAGGAGGCGGAATGGGGAGTGGCGGCCCAGCTGCTGGTTTACCAATGTTGGTGATGAAGCTTTGTTGATCGCGTTTTGTCACGAACTCATTGATTTCTTGAAAGCTTAAGAAAAAGTGCAAAATAATCTGCAAGCATTAAATGTTGTAATTGTATTTGGTTTTTCATTTGTATATATATTCGGATCCTGGTCTCCAAACTGAACACAAGACACCACACAACTACCAAAATACTGCTAGGATACATTGTATGATTTCAGTTCCCATGTCCACCTTCCACCATGTGGCTTCCATCATCAGGTCAGTTCCATAGTATCATAGAGCCTCTGATAATTCTAATAAGCCTACTAAACACAGCTAGGATACATTGATTAACTCGTTGTATGGCCGGAACGCGGGACACAATAACTTTTTAGTTGTCTCTAATTATACGGCATACGAAAGGTTAATTAGGTACGGAGTTCCGGTGCCTATTTCCGGCCATTAATACTATATTAACTTTAAATCAATTTAACTTATTACATATACAACTAAAAACTATACATAATTACATTAAATTAAAAAAAATAATGGTAATAAAACCCTACGCTAATTACAACTAACTAAAATCAAACTAAAATATGGCGTCAAAACTCTTCCACATCACTGTCGACTGGTAATGTGCCCAAAAGACATGTCCGTTTGGATTGAGGAGCCACTTCATGATTTTAAAAGGAAACTCACCCTTTATTTAGTAGGAAAGAAAATAATTTTGTAGGCCAAACCCCGAAATTTGTAGTAAAACATATCCAAAGTTATATCAATTTTAAAGTGGCTCCTCAATCCAAACGTCTGAACTGAGGAGCCAGCTGGAACACCGAAAGTACTCAATGAATATTATTGAAAATTTTGTATCATTTAGTAGTAGTTGTGTATAGTACCTACTAAAAATTTGAGTCTAATACTGTTGATATTCAAGAACATACAATACTTTTATTGTGGCTCCTCAATCTATACACAAGAGCGTGAATTTACATGAAAGTAATTGGTCAATTTATAATTCTACTGCAAAAAACATTTAGTAGTAAGTATGTTTGAATTTGAGAGAAAGTAGTAAAACTGATTAAATTTAGTAAATAAATGCATTTTATTTGGCTCCTCAGTCCTGACGTTTTACATAATAAATAATTGATTGTATGTGCCTGATATCACAATGAAATCAAAAACCAAAAACACTAACATTTAGTATAAATGTCTACTAAATACATATGTACAAATCAAAATTGTACATATTCGGTATTTGATAAAAAAATACTTCTCAATAGGTATTCATTTAGAATTTGCTATTAAGGGTGACCATGTTGTGATTGTACCTGGGACAAACGGTCAAACTAGGTAAGTCCATTTTTGTTAAATTAGGGATGTCATGCCATCTTCTTTTCCAAAAACCCGCAGTATCACGAAACAAAATTCTTTGACCAGTGAGTGTAGCCAGTTATGACTCACTCACAATGAATCGTTACGTTTTACTATAGGCCTCATAAGAAAACTCAAAACACCCAAAGGCCAATGAAGAAGGCTGTGCTTGGAGATTCTCAGCAGCAAATCGAGTTAAGAATAATGTCGGAACTTAAGGGGAGGTCCAACAGTGGATCTCTTTCGGCTGAAATAAAATGAAAAAATAAATGATGTTAAATGAAATCACGATAAGTATTTTTGAAATTTAATTTTTAACAACTCGTCACAGTAGGTAGTTACAGAGATTCTTCATATGTTTTGGGTTTAAAGGTATTCAGAACAGGGTGTAAAGTCCTATAAACTGTCCAATCAAGTTCATAATTTTGTATGGAGAGGCTGATTTTTAGGGTTCCGTAGCCAAATGGCAAACACCGGAACGAACGTGTACCAACGGTTTTGTTGACATCTCATTGAGGTGCGCGTGGAATACTATGCACCGTCGATGCTCGGTCTGGAAGATTACCGGACGTTTGCTAGCATTACTGTTAAGCAGAAAGAGGCGACCGCTTACCACTCCTCCTTTCTCCGGAAAATTGTTGGACCAAGACTGGAACCTTCCGAACTTACAATGTCCGGTAAAGACCTACGTCATGCGCAAGGTAAGGACGCCGTGTTGTCTTTCTGAACGTTTCGCTTTACTGCCAATCCTGTGTAACACTGACAAAATAGTGGATGCCTTTACCCAAAAAACAATGTTTATGCAGCACAAATCCATACATATTATTTCTATGGTTACAGGAAAATAGTATAATTAACACATACAGCCATGGTTTTCGAACAAACGATAATCCAAATCACAAAGAACATCTGTCCAATAAACACAAGCGGTAGGTCGATTACCGCACGGTTTCCCGCGGCCTCCTTGCTAGCCTGCCACCATGGGATCTGGAAGCAACAGTCCTTGCACACATGCACGACTTGTACGTGGGTGAAAGTCGTACGTGAAAAAATAATGTATTCATGGTCACCCTTCAAAACCATTTCATAGGAAATGAAAGAATAGCTAATAACTTCGTAGATATGCATTTTTTTAAGGCGGGGATTATACGTACATTTAGTAGAATTTTATACTAAATATAGGTGTTTTTTGTTCCAAATTTCATCACAAGTATAGTAGAATAGAGGCCAATTTATTTATCGAAGCATTTGAATTGAGGAGCCACATTAAATGTGCTATATCTCCTGATCCACTCATGTTTGATATCCGGTTTTTGTTCTACAAATCTAATATACTTACTACTAAATGATAACGAAATTGCGTATCGATTGAAGTAATGCTTTTCTGAAAAATGACGTGTCATGTGTATAGATTGAGGAGCCACATTAAAAGTATTGTATGTTCTTGAATATCAACAGTATAAGACTCAAATTTTTAGTAGGTACTATACACAACTACTACTAAATGATACAAAATTTTCAATAATATTCATTGAGTACTTTCGGTGTTCCAGCTGGCTCCTCAGTGTAGACGTTTGGATTGAGGAGCCACTTTAAAATTGATATAACTTTGGATATGTTTTACTACAAATTTCGGGGTTTGGCCTACAAAATTATTTTCTTTCCTACTAAATAAGGGGTGAGTTTCCTTTTAAAATCATGAAGTGGCTCCTCAATCCAAACGGACATCAAAAGACTGGTGGCATTGCCACGCTGTATGGCAATTATCCTCTGTCCAAGGTAAAAGCCAGCCCTTGGGTCACGCGAAGTGTCAACTAAACGTTTCAATAGATCTTTAAACAACTTGTGAACCGTTTAGGGTTGAAACTCTTGCATCGTGGGGTCCGAGTCCCCACGATCCAAGAGTTTCAACCCTAAACGGTTCGAAACTATAACTTCCAACAAGGTTATTATATTTCCGCCGCTTGAGGTTCTCCGCAGCCGCAGCGCCAGCACCAGCACGACACGACGAGTTAGGAAGATGTGAAGGCGCAAGGGTATCGACACAAGTGTAGCGTCCCATACTAAAGGCCTTCCCATCTTCCAAGGGAATAACGACATACCGTCCGGTCTCTTGCCATCGTCGCGTGCCAGGCCATGGGGTTCCAAAACGGCTGGAACGCCGACGGTGACAAGAGCGCGTCTGATGATATCGTTGATATTCGCGTGTCGCGCTATGCGACCCGCACTACGGCTGCATGACAGACCGTGGTGTCAGAGGCTGTTGACGACTTCGCCACAGTGGCAGCGATGAGGAGAACAGCATGGAGCACCTAGACGTAAGGCAACAGCGAGGCGGAAAGTGTTATCATCGAGCAAGGTGCCAATGTTCGACGACGGTAGTGCGTGAAGCCAGGGACCCGACTCCTACTCTCCCACAGCCAGCAGGCGCGCTCGCTCTGCAGGAGCAGTAAATGTTGCAATCAGATTTTCCTGAACTACTTTGCAGAGCGGCTCATCCCACCGTCTTTGGGATGATGGTTCGTCGGGCGGATTAGAATTCGGTCAAGCGAGTCTCCAGGCATCTATAGCCTCGATGAAGCACGGCACATTGAAATCATTCAGTAAGGGAGATAGAATATTCTTGATTAATTTCTCAGTGCCGTGAACCGAGGATATAAAGGCTGGTAAGCTAATACTCGAAATTTTGCGGACGCCGAGGCCACCCATATGGATAGGAAGAGTAGCCTGAGCCCAAGCTCGGTCATCCATGGCTACGTTTAAAATTGATGTCAGCGTATGCCGAATAATTTGGTCCATTTTTTCCAAAAGCTGGGGGTGTTTCTATAAATGAGAAGCGCGAAGGAAATAAGTTAATTTAGGGCCGAAACAGCAGAAACGAATTATAGTGATGACCGAATGCATGTTCAATTGGAGTAATCTTTTCGAAACATCATTAAAATTTTGAATGTTTTCCTCGACAAAGTTGAGAAAGGAATCTTCGAAAATAGGAGACCCCAGGAGACGAAGAGAGCTTTCTATAATTTTAATTCTTCCGGCCCAATCGTCATCATCATCGTCACTTCACTTCTTTTCAACATAACCTGGAGGTCTACTTGCTTTCTCCGAAACGTAATTTTCGTAAACGAACGATATTCAAACGAAGTTTCGTTAGTGCACCTACTCTGTTTCATTTTCGGACACACACAAGAAGTTCGGACCCACAGACAATCTTCGTGACCGAATAGAATGAACTATATGATTTGGGTCTTTTTATATGTCTTATAAAGTAAATTACGGTTTTTAAATTAATTTTAAATCTTGCTTTATTTTAAAAATTTGCATTTATGAGGTAGTTTATTAAATATTTCTTGTAATATTTATAGATAAAACATAAATATGTCGTAAAAAATAATTTTCGAAAAAATACAAAAAGACACCATAAAACAACCTTTTCTACGGTCATTGTTAACCGACTTATATAAAGAGCGCTACTTCACTTCAATCATCGGTACTAACGTATGACAACTAAAAATATCTGTATAATCACACGTAACATGTCAATCTTAGAATGTCAACTTGAATTTGACTTTTAGTTTGGATTTTTAAAAATATATCATGCTGCCAGTGCTCTTTTACATGACACATTCCGTAAGAAAGTCGGACTGTCGCAGTCTACCTTTTTGGGCCACGACAACTTTTCTTTGCATTTAATACCTCTTTGATGCGATTAAATATTTCTTGTAATATTTATGCATAGAATACAAATGAAACTAAAAAAAAAACGTATTTATTATTGATGATGAGGCGGTATGGTCTAAGACCTTAGCCGGCCCAAATGGGGCAAAAAAAAACAATGTGTAACTTGTCAACATTGTCAACTTCAGTGCTGCCAATTTAGTATTATTATGGCTAAATTTAGCATTTTTCTAAGTAATTTGGCATGTATAAATTCAGTTTAGCATATTTTTAGCATTTTACTCGGAAAGTGTGAATATTATTTCTAAATGCAAAATGAAATGTTGATAAACGAGGTGATGTTTCTGAACGCGACCCTAGTGGTTAGGGGAATCCCGCTTGGATTGAACTACATATGGTTTATTGCATCACTCGACGTTGTCATCAAAGGTAATTTAGTTTTGTTTGATTCTTATGTGGCTACGTGCGTTGAATAAGAGTTATTAAATTCACAATGTCAATAAATAACCTATAACCAACTTTATCGTGCAGAGTGGGAATTGATGTCCGATTTGAAAGAATGGCTTCTTTCGCTCTGCTCAGACATCATACGAAGAGGATACACACGAGGGTATAGTTAGTTATCAGCATAGTATTTAGCATTTTCCGAAAATTTTGGCATATATTTGGCATTTTTTGAATGCAGATTTAGCAGAAAATAATTTAAGGAGTTGGCAGCACTGGTCAACTTGCATTGTTAGTTTGAAATCAAAAGATTTTTATTTGGACTTTACCTATACTTAACTCAAGTTAAAAATAGGTATATTTTACATACATATTTTTTCATCACGGTACGCGTTCTGTAAGAAAGTTTCAAGTAGAACTGTGGATGTCGCAGTCTTCCACAAGTTTTGTTGTGGATCTTTGATCTTTGTAAGTAATATTATCATAATTATACAATATAGTTTGTACCTATTCGTAGAATTCTTTTATTTACCATCTTAGTTTTGTCCAAATTTTGTTTTGAACAATAACAATTGATTTTATTACCATATAGTATTAAAAGTTAATTCCACCATTCTTACCTATTTAATTTCATTATTTTATGATTCTATTAGGTATTTAATCTGTTTTATTTTCAGATCAATGAACCAATACCATCCACCTCCAGGCAATCAAGCTAACCTCCAAATTTTTCACAGCCCGAGGTAGCTGTGGACATACGACCCTGCCAGGAAATCGACCACCAGTGACATGAAAATCTCTGAATCCTACAGGATTCAAGTTAATAAAAAATATAAATGTATTTTTTAGTCTTTTATTAAAGTCTTTTTAAACAATAACAATTTAAAACAGTCACAGTACCCTGAAAACACCATAGTACTCACTTCCAGTGCTTTGCTGAGGAGTAGCCTACAGAGGCTTTTTGGAGGTAATAAAGGCATTATTTCCTGTTACAACTCCCCAAATAATTACAGACTGTGTCTCACATTATTCACAACATGTAAGTCAGGAATTTGCGTAATGTTGAGCAAAAAACATCACAGTAGTACTCCACTTCCTAATGCTTTGCTGAAGAGAAGCCTAGTGAGGCTTTTTGGAGGTAATAAACGCACTATTTTCTGGTACAACTCTTCAAATAATTGTCGATTGAGTCCCTCATTTCCCACAAACTGTGTGTCAGGAATTTGCATAATGTTGAGCTGAAAACATCACAGTAGTAGTCCACTTCCTAGTGCTTTGCTAAGGAGAAGCCTTTGGAGGCTTCTTGAATGTAATAAAGGCACTATTTCCTGGTACAACTTCTCAAATAATTGCCGACTGAGTCTAACATTATCCACAACGTGTAAGTCAGGAATTTGAGCTGGTTGCCGGGTCTTTGTACGCTCTAAACATTCGTAATGTAGAGATGCTTCAATTAAAAGCATTTTTGAGGCCATTTTTAGCACTTTTCTTACAAAATCAATACAAACGAAAATGAAAAGGTAAGGTTTTTGGTTTCGTCAATTTGACGTTAAAATTGCAAAACATTCGTATGTCATAATCATATTTTCAACTTCAACTTCAACTTTTAATTAATGGCCTTTGTGGAAGAGACACCACAATTTTGCCAATAACACGTGCGGGCTGTTAATAAACCATCAAACGTTGGAGAGTATTTAGCATGAATTAATAGTAAAAAATTATATCTTTCTTATTAATGAATTAATGAAAGTAGAAAATAAAAGAATTTCTTCGCAGATACAGACTGACAAGTGACCACAGATTAGAGAGAGTAGTACAAGTGACAAGTCCTATGACCACAGATTATGACCAGTACGTGACAGAGAGAAAATAAAAAAATATATAAAAAGGTTATAAAAGTTACAACTTAATTTTATTAATTTCAATGAATTTGCATAGTTTAAATATAAAACGTGTAAACACAAAAGGTAGAAGACATTTGACCGAGGTTGGGCGCGGAATATGAGGAGGAATGATTTCATGAAGAGAGAAGCGCAATTTAGGACAGGAGAAAAATAAATGGTCCACGTTTCCTTCATCCAAACCGCATTCACAAAGAGAGTTATTCTTAATTCTAAGTTTGGCCAAGAAATGAGGAGAGCAACAATGATTTAAACGTATACGACAGATAGTTGAGGTAGTGGTTTTTTTTTCCAATTGATATTTGAAGAACCAAGGTTTGTGGGGTATCTCGGGTTGTATATCTCCATAAAATTTACCCTTTATGGACTTAGAGATTTGCCATGCCTTAGACCAAGATTTAAACATGGTTATATGAAGAGTAGAACAAATATCATGGGAATAAATTTCAGAATGGGCAAGAGAGCCAGAGAGGACTGCATTTTTGGCGCATGAATCAGCTGACTCATTACCAGGAATACCGACATGACCAGGAATCCAAGCTATGACAACATTAATTCCAAGTTCATGACATTGAAATAGCAAATCTCTAATTTTTAGAATTATAGGGAATCTTGACTTAGATCTAAAAGGATTAGATAAAATGGCTTGAAGACAACTTTTTGAGTCAGAAAAGATTATGGAGTTATTTAACTGATGAGATTTAACAAATGAAATAGCTTCAAAAATGGCAATTGATTCACCTGTAAAAACAGATGTAATAGAAGGGCACTTAAAATTTAGAATAATTTTTGTATGAGGAATCCAAACAGCAACTCCTACAGGGCTGTCATCGGAGACTTTGGAAGCATCAGTGAATATTGTAGTCCAGTTATTATAATTAGAAGAAACTTTTTGGACAAACATCGTATGAGGTTCTAAGGTATTTTTGTTAATTCCAAAGTCCAAAACGATCTCCGGTTGAAATACCAGAGCATTATAAGGCACCGAGTATAGATATAAGATGGGGTTTTGAAAAAGTGGGCTAGAAAGACGAGTGAATTGAAGGTAGGCACGAAGAAGACAAGGAAGTTCAATATTCGAACGACGACTACAGGAGTCAAAGATGGATAATAAATGGTCCAGCTTACCAAGAAGGGGATGTTCAGAATTTTGTACAAGTTTAAAAATAAATCTATTTGCTAGAAATTGTCTACGAATCGAAAGAGGAGGCTCAACACACTCAACTTGCATGGCATTAATTGGGGACGACTTCATCGCTCCGAGAATAATTCGTAAACACTTTGATTGGATTTTATCAAGTTTTTGAAGGCCAGATTTATTACAAGGATCTAATAGGAACATACCATAATCAAAATGACTACGAACTATTGCATTGTAGATCAGTTTTTGAGTATAAGGGTGAGCACCCCACCAAACACCTGAAAGAGAGCGAAGAACATTAACGTTTCTTTCGCATTTTTGAGAAACAAAGTCTGTGTGGGCAATACCTGTTAATTTTGAATCTAACCAAACTCCTAAAAATTTAACATTGTCCACCTGAGAGATATTTTCACCGTTAACTTTAATATCAACAGGAGGAACAATCTTTTTTTTTGTAAACACAACTACAGAGCTCTTAGAGGGTGATAAGGATAAACCGTGTTTTAGAAGCCAATCAGATAAATATCCAAGGGCGGAATTAAGACGGTTAGTAGCCTCATCTAACGATTTTCCAGAACAGTATAAAGCTAAATCATCAGCATACTGCAATATTTGACAAAATGAATCAGTGGAAAAATGTAAATCATAAGTATAAAGGCTGAATAAGAGAGGACTTAAAACTGAACCTTGTGGTAAGCCTTTCCAGATAGTCTTAGTGGGAAGAGAGGAGTTTTGATTTTTAATGGAGATGGTTCTCTCCATCAATAGATTACAAATAAAACGGACCAATTTTTTAGGAACTTTCAACTGATGCTCAAGTTTATCCTTTAGCACCGGAAGTAAAACATTATCGTAAGCTGACGCAATATCTAAAAAAACTCCTACTAAAAACTGCTTACTTATCAAAGAAATACGAATGTCAGAAATTAATACACTAAGACTATCCATTGTGCTCATACCTTTACGGAATCCAAACTGGGATGCGGGCAACAAATTCCTATTTTCCACCAACCACTCAAGTCTATGCTTCATCATATGCTCTGCAACCTTGCACAGAGTAGACGACAAAGCAATAGGCCTGTAGCTATTAGGGTCTGACGGGTTTTTTCCAGGTTTAATGACCGGAATTATTATTTGGTGTTTCCATGGTTGAGGAACCAAACCGGACTCAAAAAAGTTGTTGACGAGATCTAAGTAATAATGTTTTGTACTTCTTGAGGCGTTTTTTAAAAATGAGTACGGGATCCCATCTGCTCCAGGAGAGGAATCAACAAGACCGTCAAGTGCCGTTTGAAGTTCAGAAAAAGAGAATGGGGCATCAAAATCATTTTCGGAAGTAAGTAAACCCGGAGGAGAGGGAAAAGAGTCCAAACTAGGAACTGAAGGGGGAGCCAGTTTATCAGAGAAAGAATCAAGCCAAGAAGAGGGATCGTTAGCTGAAATGTCAACAGAATTACAAGATCCTCTGTATCTCCTGATTTGCTTCCAGATTAACGAAGAAGGGGAACAGGGAGATAAGCTCTGACAGTAGCGAAGCCAACCTTCTTTTTTCTTTTTAGAAAGAAGTCTTTTAGCAATGGCTGCTTTTCTTTGATAAACCAAAAAATTCTGAAGGGTCATTGAATTAGAATAATTATCCTCTGCTATTTTTCTTTCCTTGACAGCAGAAGTGCATTCTGAATCCCACCAAGGAGTTGAAACTTTGAACTTAAAGGGTTTTTTAAGAGGAAAATTATCATCAGCACTACAAATAATGGCGTCTACAAATTTAGAATAACAATCAACGAGATTGTTACTGTCAGGAGGGGGAAGAGAGACTAACTTAATTTCAAGAGAATCAGAATAAGAAGACCATCTTGCATCATTTAATCTATATTTAAGGGAGGGGTTAAAATTACGCATTGGTACTACTCTATCGGAGATAGATATAATAATAGGAAAATGATCACTACCATAAGAATTAGGCAAAATATTCCAGGAAAGAATGGAAGCAAGAGAGGCAGAGCAGGCTGTAATATCCACAGCTGAACTAGGGTTTTGAGTAGGGCGAACTCTCCTCGTGGGGGAACCATTGTTAATAACACACAGATCCACTTCATCAAAAATTTCAAGGAGGGCACGACCAAAGTAATCATCATGGCTCGAACCCCATGAGCGATGGTGAGCATTTAAATCACCCATAAAAATTATTGGGGAGGGAACTGAAGCAAATATACATAAAAGGTCTGGAATTAATCTAGAATGAGGATGAGGAATGTATGCAGAGAGGAAAGTTATATTAAAGGCCCTAACAGCAACGATATTAATGTCTGGAGAAATAGGGGGAAGAGATATTTGAGAGAAAGGAAGGGAGCGCCTAACAAGAAGGGCACTACCTGCATACCCGTCAGCCCTGTCACTCCGAAGACAGAGTATCCGGAGTAACCTGAGACCCGAAAGTGAGAACCAGGCACCAACCAAGTCTCCGAAACGGCAATGACTGAGGGGTGAAATTTATTAATTAAAAATAAAAGTTCAGGCTTCTTCGGCCGAATGCTTTGACTATTCCACTGAAGTGTGGAGACTAGATCCATTATTTATATTAGAAATAAGCAGGGAAAGTTTTTGGGCAACGTGGGGCGGTACAGAGGAGTTATTACGGGAAACTAGACTAATAATAAGCGATAGAAGTAATTCTAAAAGGCTATCCTCTTGAGGGGACTTTGGGGATGAACAATTTTGAGACTGAAGAGAGAAGCCATTGGGAAAGGCTGAACGATCCTCAGCAACGATGCTTCTGTGGGCAGCTTTGTCATAAGACTTACCTAGAGGAGCTCTAGGCTTAGGGGAAGAAAACACAGTTTTTTTATACGAGGTAGTAGGAGTAAGGCTAATAGGTTGGGAAGAGGAGGAGGAGAAAGAAGATTGGGTTGGAAAATTTTGAGTAACTTCGGAATAAAGTTTTTTGACATTAGGAAGGGATCGTGAAGCCTCTTCATAGGAAAGGTTTTCCTGCGACATTAATATTTTAATAGATTTTTGTCTCCCTTGCTCGGGGCAGTTACCATAGATGGCAAAATGGCGGCCCAAACAATGGATGCAAGACGCCTTGGCCTCTTCCACGTCACAGCTGTCACCACTGTGGGGTTGCGAGCACTTAAAGCACCTTGCCTTGGACCGACACTGTGCCTTAACGTGCCCAAAGCGGCAGCAATTTAGACATTGAATCGTGGGGTATTGATAAACCTCCACTGGAAGAGAAGTGTGATATAAGAACACCCTTTGAGGGAGAGTTTGTCCCTTGATCGTTATAACAATTGTTTGTGTTGGGATCCAGGAGGTCTTGCCATCCTGATTACTTTTTCTGTTTAATCTTCGTGCTTTTAATATAATTCCGCACCCATCAGGAAGAATTACCGAATTTACAAATTCATCCATCGACATATCGACCGGCACTTGACGGACGATACCCATTTTGGTAATGTTGTATGAAGGGATCTTAACTATATATTTTGATTGAAAAACAGGGTTACAAAGAAAATTGTTGGCCGCCTCACCAGAGGTGAATTCGACAGAGATTTTATTTCTGCCCACTTTTTTAATACCATCCCTGCAGATGTTTTTAATGTTGTTTTGTATTAAAAATTGGCCAAACTTAATTGGACGAATAGATGTCCCAGCAGAAGGGTCTGGTTCGGCTCGGGAAACGTGGACAATAAAGGGTCCTTTATCTGTGTTAGCGTAAGATTTTATGCCCTCTACCAAAGAAGAGTGAATATAAAGTGTTTGGATGGCCGCAACAGCCATGTCCTTATCAATAATAGGTTTCTTGGAAACAACCTCAATTGTTTCTGGGTCAATAAAAATATGGCGTCGCTTACCAGGCGCCGAGTTTGAAGTTGGGACAGCGTCGGGAGGGTCAGGAGGAGCAGGAGGGGGAGGAGGTTGGTCCATGTCTATCTAGGAAAAATTAAATTAATGAAAAAATAGCCCTGAAATCTGCGAAGAAAAATATATCTAACTGTTATTTTTCTAAAAAAGATTTGGAAAAAATTTATCACTCCAACACGACTGACAGCTATCCGCTTTCATTTCCAGTTGTTTCAATCATATTTTCTTTCGAAACATAACTAATTAGAGTAGGTTTAGAGATTCGGTACGTCAAATAATTTTCGTTCGTACGAAATTTCGGGAACGAAATGAACCATGGTAGGAGACACGACGAATTTCAATCGAAACTTCGTTTTTCGGAGAAAGCGAGTAGGCCCCCTGTTCAGAACCATTCATTTGTATTGTCATAGTCGCTTAACTACACTCACCGGCACAATTAACCGCCCACCTATATATTTTTTGGTGACCGTGTTTGTTTAACTGTGGCCAAAGAGATTTCAAGAGATACAATAGAGCGGCTATCAGGAGAAATGTCTTAGAGTGCGTCTACTGAAAGCGTAACCTGGAGTTTTTATTTTAAATTAAATTGGCAACATTGTTTTGCCAAAAAAATCACGTCAAAGTCTATGGTTGCAATTGTCAGTTTTTGGGAACTGATATTTATTTTTCAAGAATAATTGCATAATTGTGGGAAAAACAATAAACAGTAACGTGCAAAAACTGCTACACACTATGGTTAATATGTTCAAACAAAAACAAGAAGAGAAAGAAAGTGTTTTCAATGAAAACCAACATTGTTTACATACGATTTTTGATTTTTAAGTTAGTATGACGTTATAATCTTGATCCTTGTCGACTAATATTATTAGATAGTTATATTAAGGATGTAATGATATTTTTTTTTCTTATATTTTTAGATAATCTGACACATTGCGAATTTCATAATGGATAAAAACATCGAACAACGAAGGCTTTTGGTAAATCGACTTAATCAAAAACACATGATAGTCAGTGGTAGAATGCGTTCAAAAGCAGTTGAGATGTAATGAAAGATTTGCCTCACTCTGTCTGGTAGTGGATGAAAGTCTGCAACTGAAGTTAAAATCGCGAAAATCCTAGTTCAAGTTTGGGTCAGTGGGTAGCCTTAGGGGCGGATTTGTTTTAGAGAGATGCTGCTGCAGCAGCTGCTGAACTTTTTGTGTCTCACGAGTCGATCCGTATCATTTGAAACAATCACTGGAGTATAAAACATGTTCCCACTTGACTAATCCCAAAAGATCTGAATTTTCTCTATGCTAAAACGAATCGATTCCAACCCAACAATCTTGAAACACATTAATAGTGTTGGCGAGACGTGATGAAGTTGAAATCATGTTGACTATTTTATTTGACTATCACGGTGTTGTGCACTTGGTATTCTTGCCAGAACGCCAAATGGAAAATAAAGAATATTATTTAAATATTATATAGCGACTTTTGAGAGATCAGATAAAATAAAATAATTTGGAATACTATCTAACATTTTGTGTTATTGACATTTACCATACACCCACCAAATAATTAAGTCTACACACATGTTTTTGACTAGGATTTAAGTTCTTGTACAACTATTCTAAAATTGTCTTAAATACAAAAAATACTCTAGTATCATAACTTTTTTCTCCTACTATTTCAATAATACCACATTCAAAATTTTTGGTTGTAACCTTTTCTCAGGTCACGCTTTCATTAGACGGACTCTAGAAAAACTGTCATCCTATCTCTCAGTGACGCCATCTAGCTTTGAATAGCAATCACGCGAATTAAATTTGTCAAAATTTGTATAAATTCAACTATTCCTCGGTAGGTGGCCAGGAGCTTTACCATGCTAAGTTAAAATGTCAGTAGTACGACCGAAAAAGGATCTAACAGTTCGGTTTAGGTCGTAAAATAGATCACGTTAAGAGCTCGTGGTAGAAGCTTCAGTGTGTGCCAGTAGCGTAGCTTGGGGAGGGGAGGGCACAAACCCTGTTGGTAGTAAAGCGTTTTGGTCCCTGGCAAACTCGAGTGAATCGAACTTCAGCCGTCCCTCACCTCCGCCACTGTTGAAACCCGACGGGTCCCTGGCTCACATCGCTGAGGAGAAAGCAAACTTAATTGCCTCTCTTATTGCGGAATCTTCTTTTCTAAAGTATATTCTTTTCTATTCTATTTTATTCTTCGCGTCTGAATTCCAGTGACGCACCGCCCCCTGTTTCTCCTGATAGGTACGTGACGAGTATGTCGGATATTCGTATCCATCAGAAAGACGTACTTAAGAATAAAGCTAGTGGCCTGACGGGATACCTGCAGTCGTTCTTAATACTGGTGTTCTTAAACATAATAAACAACAAAGGGCGGCGTATTTCTGGTCGACCCCAAGCGGCGAAAACTCACGCTAAGCCACTGGTATGTGCTAGGTAAGGTTAAACTTTTCAGCAATAGATGGCGCTATCATAAAATCAACAAATGTTCTAGAACTATTCATAGAAATTTTTGAATTTTAATTAATTACTGCGTAAATACCAAGAATATTTACGAAAATAAACCGAAGTTAGGTCCAATAATTTAACCATAAAAAGATTTGCAATAGCGTAATGCGCAACTCAACACGTTTTCTCAGAAAATGATTTTCTTTTAGTGCCTAAAGCGGATACCAAAGACATTAAATATATACTACCAATAGACAGGACATAGCGAACAAAAGTCTAAACCGATACTTGTTACTTGGTAGTAACAAGTCGCTCAGTCTAGTATGACACCCCTAAACGTCAAGTCGTGTTTGTATCCGCTTTAGGCACTAAAAGAAAATCATTTTCTGAGAAAATGTGCTGAGTTGCGCATTACGCTATTGTAAATCTTGTTATGCTAAAATTATTGGACCTAACTTCGGTTTATTTTGTAAATATTCTTGGTATTTACGCAGTAATTAATTAAAATTCAACAATTTCCATGAATAGTTCTAGAACATTTGCTGATTTTATGATAGCGCCATCTATTGCTGAAAAGTTTAACCTTACCTAGCACACACCAGTGGCGTAGCGTGGGTTTTCGCCGCTTGGGATCGACCAGAAATACGCCGCCCTTTGTTGTTTATTATGTTTAAGAATACCAGTATTAAGAACGACTGCAGGTATCCCGTTGGGGCCACTAGCTTTATTCTTACGTACGTCTTTCTGATGGATACGAATATCTGACATACTCGTCACGTACCTATCAGGAGAAACAGGGGGCGGTGCGTCACCGTAATTCAGACGCGAAGATTCCGCAATAAGAGGGGCAATTAAGTTTGCTTTCTCCCCAGCGGTGTGAGCCAGGGACCCGTCGGGTTTCAGCAGTGGCGGAGGTTAGGGACGGCAGAAGTTCGATGCACTCGAGTTTGCCAGGGACCAAAACGCTTTACTACCAACGGGGTTTGTTCCCTATTCGGCCAATGTGGTCAAACTGGGACCTCCACAACACCTTAAGAGTCACGTCACTCGCCTTGCGCATACGAGTGTTGGCCCAAGGTCGATATGCGCGTGTTTAATCGCGTTAGCGTGAACACACTCAGTGCCAAGTCATGGTTAAGCTTGGTCCGACATTGGTACGTCATAGAATGAACTTGGATTACATCAAAATTTGCTTGGCAAGTACGTAACGTTGCGCTCGCAATTTCGAATATCTAAGTTTTTTTAGCGCTCTCTGCCACCTCCTTTCGTATGCCGCCTAGGGCCATGGCCCCCACCACCCTCCCTTCCCCAAGCTACGCCACTGGCACACAATGAAGCTTCTACCACGAGCTCATAATGTTATCTATTTTACGACCTAAACCGAACTGTTTGATCCTTTTTCGTTCGTACTACTCACATTTTAACATATCGTGGTAAAGGTCCTGGCCACCTACCGAGCAATAGTTAATGCGTTCAACCTATAGGAAATTTATCCAAGAACGTAAATATCCAAACTTGTTCATAGAGAAGTAGTCTGTAAGTTACCAAAAATAAGGCTTATAATGAAGTGGGTGAGAGCGAACGCCGGCGTTCGCTTGGGGTTTGACGGAATGGCGCGATGACATTAGCGCGAACGCCGGCGTTCGCGCGGGGATTAAGAGGTTAATTTATACAAATTTTGAAAAATTTAATTCGCGTGATTGCTATTCAAAGCTAGATGGCGTCACTGAGAGATGGGATGACAGTTTTTCTAAGACATTTCTCCTGATAGCCGCTCTATTGTATCTCTTTAAATCTCTTTGGCGGATACAAACACGACTTGACGTTTACGGGTGTCATACTAGACTAAGCGACTTGTTACTACTAAATAACAAGTATCGGCTTGGACTTTTGTTCGCTATGTCCTGTCTATTGGTAGTACATATTTAGTGTCTTTGACTGTGGCTTATCTACTGTTTTATTTTTTGTTAACTCCTACAACCCTAGGAGAGCTCAAGACGGCTGCGGTAGAGGAGTAGCACAATATTCCTCAGTAGAATATTCAGGTCATCATAGACGGATTACCAAACCGGCTACAAGAAGTCATTAAGGCCCGAGGTGGTAACTCCCACTATTAAAATTTAAATTAAAAAATAAACCCACGATTTTTTGCAAAATTAAACTAATAACAACTTCACGTAAATTTTTAGATAAATCGATTTTTGGCATGATTTTTTTAAATAAACGGGTTTTTTCAAGACTTTTGTGATTTTATTTATCCTTATTGGCTGCTATTAACATAACTTCCATCAAATGTGGTCAAAAAATCTGACGATTACTGGTCTCCATTAGGCCTCCCCCACATTAGGCGCGCGCGTTCCTCGGGCGAGTAAGCGGCGCGGGCGCCGTGTACGCGACGCAAGTGCGCAGAGTAAGCGTCGCGTACGCATGCGTTACCATCGTGTGACGTGTGGGCAGCGAGCGCGCGGCGCGCACGCGCCGGTGGCCTTGGCGTTTAATCCATCCTAAGGTTGTCTGGAAGATATCGCTTTCAGCGATAAGACCGCCATAATTGTACCCACAAACTGAAGTTTTTGTATAAGCTGTATTACTTTTTGGTGTACAATAAAGTCTATTATATTCTATTCTATTCTATTCTATTCTACGGGAGAAACAGGGGGCCCCATGTTGGCGCGACTGGCGTACGCGTCAGGCGACCGCGAGCAGCGGAGGGAATACTACGAGTTCGCGCGTCCTTAAATTTTGTTGAATTATCCGCGATGCAAAACATAAATACGGAGGAGTTTACTAGCGAAATAATGTCTCGGCCAGCAATGTGGGGCAGTAAAGATAATCAACATAAAAATAAATATGTAAAAAAAAAATGGGATGAAATAAGGCAAAAATTCCCAGGAACTCAAGGTATTTATTTATTTAACCAGAACGACAGAATGCCAATTACACTGATTACAAAAGGTACAAATTATGTAAAACCTAATTAAAGAAAATATTACAAATAATACAACTAAACCTCTTATTCAGTCTTCTCGCAAATCGCCAGACATTCTATAAATATCTCCTTCCATTCATCAGCGAATAGATCTAATCTAGGACTGGATTCAAGGAGAGCGTTGAGTGCGATTAACATTCGCGGAATAGGTGACATACGTCGTGCAACCGTACGGCAGCGCGGCACTACAAATAATTTATGCCGTCTTGCCCGGCAATAGTTATTAGGAACAAAAATTTTACACAGTTCATACACGGATGATCTTGCAGGCAGTTAAAAGCTGATCAAAGGCTCGTCTAACCTGGAGTGAAGTAAAACCCAAACAACCTAACAGAAACTTGGTTGGATATGAGTATGGATAGTAACCAAACCTACGTTTGTAGAAATAAGTACCTTAAAAATGCTTTTTGGACTTCTTCTATCATAAGGGTATAGGACTTCTCATGTGGATTCGAAACACACGAGCTTGAATCAAGTTTGCTTTTAACAAGCGTGTTATACAGAAGCCGGATTACTAGATGGTTTGTAAACTCACGACAGTTTCTAAGGACAAACCCCAACCTCCGAAATGACTCTTTGGCTAGAGAAGTAGTGTGATCATTAAAATTAAACTTAGTATCGAAGATAACACCAAGATCTTTAGTCGTCATCACTCTTGCTATTTCTACATTATTTATAGTATAAGTGTATTGCACTAGATTTTGTGAACGACTAAAACTCATAATGCTACATTTAGATGGATTGAAATTCATTTTGTTAATCACTGACCACTCACTTAAAGCGTCAATATCTTTTTGGATGGCTACACAATTTGCTAGAGTTTGAATCTCAGAGTATAATTTTAAATCGTCGGCATATTATACGCAACCATATAGTTATTTTGATATTTTCATTGTGGACTTATGCCTGTAAATTCAATAAAAAACCGGCCAAGTGCGAGTCGGACTCGCCCATGAAGGGTTCCGTAGCAGCAAGTAACATAATATATAAGTCTTTGTAATGTGTTGTAACTTTGCTCGATGTTTTAATAATAGTGTATTTTTTTTCGATTTATGACGCATTAAAAAAAAACTACTTACTAGATTTCGTTCAAACCAATTTTCGTTGGTAGTTTTTATAGTAATGTACATCATATATTTTTTTTAGTTTTATCATTCTCTTATTTTAGAAGTTAGAGGGGGGGGGGGGACACACATTTTACCACTTTGGAAGTGTCTCTCGCTCAAACTATTCAGTTTAGAAAAAAATGATATTAGAAACCTCAGTATCATTTTTGAAGACCTATCCATAGATACCCCACACGTATGGGTTTGATGAAAAAAAAATTTTTGAGTTTCAGTTCTATGTATGGGGACCCCCAAAATTTATTGCTTTTTTTCTATTTTTGTATGAAAATCTTAATGCGGTTCACAGAATACATCTACTTACAAAGTTTCAACAGTATAGCTCTTATAGTTTCGGAAAAAAGTGGCTGTGACATACGGACGGACAGACAGACAGACAGACAGACAGACATGACGAATCTATAAGGGTTCCGTTTTTTGCCATTTGGCTACGGAACCCTAAAAAGTGACATTTGATGTAGTAGAACTGGTCAAGAAGACCAGAAATGGCCAACAGAATTTCATACTCAAACAGATATACTAATGAACATAGTTAAGCGACTATAACAATACAAATAAATGAATAGTTCTGAATAGTTATGTTGAAAATGATATCATCGAAGTGATCTGATGATGATGATAGAGCCGGAAGATGGGCGCACCGGAACTCCGTAATTAATCATTGTATCATAGCCGTGTTTGGGCTTATTAGAATTTTCATGAGATGCACTATGGCTGTAAGGTACTATCGAACTGATCTGATGATGATGATGGAGCCGGAAGATAGGCACCGGAACTCCGTAATTAATCAATGTATCTTAGCTAGGGCTTTCAAATACCGGACTTTTTCAATACCGGTATCAATACCGGTATTAGAATTTTTAATACCGTGATCACGTGATCACGGTATTGAACTCAAGGTTTTTTTTTAAACTAGTGCTTGACTGAAACCCTGTCAAACCCTGTTAAAGTCCCTATGAACTTTAATTAGGAAATTAATAAAACCATTTAATTCATTAAACCCCAAGCTTTCTATTGTGTCTGTAATTTCCACGATTGAAAGGTTAAATATTTTTGTTTTCGAATCAGTGTTTATTCTCTCTTAACCGTTCTAATAAGGTTCTAGTAAGCCATACTGATTGTTTACCGGTAATTAGCAAATAAGGTCAAAATCATAGATCTGCGTAAGGTTTAGGCTTACTTGACACTGTAACTTTTTTAAGACATTTCTAATAAGGTTAAAACGCAGTTCTAAGGTTCAAGTAAGCATGACCCTGTCGTACCTATAGTTTATTGGCTGATACATTCGATGCGTACCTATACTGCCCTTAGAGGTCAGCAAGCGTCAAGACTCTTGTCTTTCTTATTATTATATTAATATCTCACATGTAATTATTGTACCAAACTACCAATTAAATGTATAATTTTGAATCGTTTCTTCGAACACGAAAGTATAATACGATAAGTACTAATTAGACAAAATTTATAATATTTGAAGTTAAAAAAGAATGCCACAATCAAACCGCTCAAATATTCAATTTTTACTTTTTAATTGTAGATCTAACGGATAACGTGATCTGTTAAAGTAAAAAGTGATATTAAACAAAGTGGAAAATGATACAAATTTAGATGCTTCAATTTGTTGTGAATTCGTAATTCGACATTAGTTTTTACAAAAAAAAATACGATCGCGTGATTCGTTGAGAATTGAGTCAAAACCCATAAAATACAAGTATTAATATTATGTACCATGTTGCTCGTCAAGATTACAAACTTATCAAAAATACACAATGACCAAGTTCACATGCACATGTTACCCGCGCACCTTTGCGATACTGACTAACAAAACAATAACGTCGTATAGGGCCTATTACACTACGCGTTATTCAGACCATTTTAGTCTACGGTTCGACGTATCGCGAAGAGTTGGCGCTTAATACAAGTGTGAGAATAATATTACATCGTTATTTATATTATATAATACAACTTTTTACTACTTATTACAACAAAACACAATAATATATATTAAAGATTGTAATACCGTAATCACGGTATTGGCTCGTCAATACCGTGATTGAAAAAAGACCAAAATATATCCGTGATCACGGTATTACGGGATCCCGTAATACCGGTATTGAAAGCCCTAATCTTAGCCGTGTTTAGGCTTATTAGATTTGTCATAATATGCACTTTGGCTATAAGGTACTATCGAACTGATCTGATGGTGGAGGCAGAAGGTGGAAGGTGGACACGTGAACTACATAATAAAACAAAGTATCCTACCAGGGCTTGGGTTGATTGGAATTGTCATGAGAAAAAGGTACTCTGGCTACAAGTGTATCGCAACTAAAAAGTGTGAAATAAAAAACTTTTTACAAAATAAGTAACCGACTTCACTAAAAAACTACAAAGTCAGTATTATATAAGAAACAAACAATAGCGAGAAACACCGACATCCGAAATTAAAGTTATTTTGATTTTAGTGTATTTTTTGGTGAAGTCGGTTATTTTTTTTTATAAATGTCTTTCTTCCATTCTATCCCGTCATGCTATCACTAATTTTCTTTTCATGTCACTCTTCACACAATCCATCCATCTTTGGCCTCCCTCTCCCTCCACCACCCATCCAAATGGATACTCAGACGGTTCTACCCGTGGTTTATTGCCTTGTATTCCAGTACCCCGGGTTTTCTTTTCAGAAGCGAGCCTACGTCCTCAGTAAGCTCCGACTTTGCTGGGCACTTACGATATTGCTGACATTTCCTTGAGGCGCGCATAGAATACTATGCGCCGTGGACCGGCTTATGGCCAGCAACCTATTGCTCGCCGTCCGAAAGCCCACGCCTAAGGTGGCTGGAAATCGGGTAGGGCATGAGGGCTGTTCCCTTAGGCGAGCGGCCGCCTCCTACGCTAGCTTTACTGCTTCGCAGAAGTAGGTGACCACCTGCCATTTCTACTACCCCAGATCATAGCCTGTATCAGGGACCAGCGCGAGAGGTTATTGCCACCGATCGCCCCTATAAAGACAAGGCACGGCGGTGCTCTGCCCAAGGGGGACACACCTCTACCGTACGGTTCACCGTGAGCGCTAGAGGACTAATAGACATAAAAAACATTCGCTGTACAATTTCTGTAATCAAGTGCATCTGATGACAATTCTCGAATTAAATGTGCATGCGTTAATGCTTGTCTTCCATCCAACTTTTAATCTAAACTTTCGGGCATATTGACTTTTTTTTATTAATTTTACGATGTTAATACCTATAACGTATAGCGTCAAAATGTAACACGCTATTTACTCATAGCGTTTGTTTAATCTGCCTTCGCGCTATAATTTAACGTCTTGCTTAACAAAACGCTAACAGAGCAGGGCCAAAATAGGATAGCAACATGACGCGGTAGCGCCTTCCGTAGCGCGTCGTGTGAACTCGGACTGCAGTCGGCTCGCGTCGTGCATGATTTCTGCTATTGCATACCGTTTAAAATATTTTTTTTTTTTTCACAAAACGATAGTAATACTTAATAAAATTATATAATATATATTTTATTATAGACAGTAAGAGATTAATGTATGAAGGAAAGTTCATGGGTCATTTAAAACGATTTATGACATTATTTCGTGAGCAATGCGTTACAAAATAATATTTGTTGCACCCGTTTAGCGTGTTGCCAAATAAAATGATAATTTCTCCGCGTTCAGACTACTGTCGAGTTTTGTTATAACGTGTTATAATTACGAGTATAGTGTATAAAATAGCGCGCTATAAAAATATATTCAATAGTCTATAGCGCGTTTATAGTTTATAGCGGAATTGAACATCACTAGTGTCGATCACGGCCGGCGAGCCAAGTAGCCAGTTATCGGCGACAGTGCTAGAGGAATAAAGACATTCGTTGTACAATTCTTCAGACATTCTCAGATAATTTCTGTAATCAAATGATTCTGCTGACAATTCTCGAATTAAAGGTGGGGTGAAAATCATTTAAAATGACCATTGTGACAAAAATGAAACAAAATGATAGTGTAACAAAAATGGTGTACATTACCGCAGCTGGAAAGTTGCACGTAGAGCGATATGAGTGGAACGTATAATTAGTGCGTCATCTGGTGTAGATGTGCGCGACATATAAAATTAGTGCGTCTTGTCGTTTTGGAAAAAAATGGAAAAAACGATTCCAGCTGGGGTAACGTTACCGCAGCAAGAAAATTTTTAAAAACTAATCGGAGAGAAAAAAATTGTATATGAGCAGGTAGCTTATGCTTGTGCAAAGATGTGCCCCGAAAATATAATCGGTGCGTCTTCAGGTTTTCGAGATATTGCATTTCCTGCTGGAGTAACGTTTTGCAGAATCGTGTATCTCTAAAACTATTATATGTGCGGTTGTACTATAAACATACACGGGTAGCTCTTCATATGTGCGCATATGTGACAGAATTCAATTTATAGAAATATGTATAATTCTCGAGTAATAGCACTTTTTTGAAAAATCGAAAATATGTCACAGCGCTATAACGAGAAAACTAATGAGCTCTCTGAAAACGGTATTCAGTCCCGCTAGACGTTTATTATAAGCACATATCAGTTCCAAAAGCGCACATGCACGCGTTATTGAATAATCCTGCTAAAAGTAGAGACGACGATGCCCTAAGTTTGACGTCAACGTACAAGAAACTGGCTTAATACAATATGTGAAGGTATTTACCAATAATTAGTGCGTATAATCAAGTGATATATAGTGAAAATACAGCTTCGAATATCTCGTACATAAGAAAATATAATAAGAAAAGCAAACATGTAGATAACGGCTGGCTACCCGACCAAATTCGAATGGTCACAAAAAAGCGACGGATTAGTACATACACATGACCTTCTTTATTGAACGTGTTAAGCCTTAGTTTTTGTCTGTACAGTCGCGTTCAAATGTGTGTTAGAAATAATAATATGATCTAATTTTAATAATAATAGGTATAATAAGTGTCTGTTTGTAAAATACATATGCTTTGAATACTAGATATAACTAACTAATACAACAACACGAACCACTAATAGATAAATTTCATACTTAAGTAGGTTTATTTGAAACTAGCTTCTAGGCTTCAAAACAAAAAGGAGGCCGTATTAAAAAAAATTGAAGCTGTTCATCCTAGCTGTACGCCACTTAAACGGAGTTGATACGTTTGATTATTCATGAAAATAATAAGTATGCGATATATTATGATGCATGTTTATTTAACAATTAAACGTGTGCCGCTTATTTAGCCACGATATTCAATACCGCCAAAGCTCAAGCATATCCGTTCACTGCTAAGTCTGTCTGATCACCTTTGCTCTTGCTTTTTAGAATGTATCCTTGGAATGTATTGCCTTCAGCTCTTGGGAGTTGAAATTTCCTTAAACTTTGGGCAGTTCATTGAGTACAAAGCTACGGTAGCTGCTAGGAAACTCGACATTCATGATAAGATTAGATGGCACTCAGTGGCGGATTAACCATGTAGCAAGAGTAGCAAATGCTACAGACCCCCCATTTGGGGGCCCTGCGTGTTCAGGGATCCCGCATTTTTTAACTTAAAAAAAACTTGTCAAAATATGTGTACTGTATGAAACCTAAATACACCTGATTTCTTTGGATGTGATGAGATAGTCACTTTGCTTCAAACTTTCCTGCAAGCAAACTACAGAATAGAAGATCTCTTAGAATTTGCCCCATCATCGTACTTTTTACGCAACTGACCATGGAGTTATTGGTGTATAAAAGCCTTGTTTTCAAGCTTATATTTAGAAAAGGTAGCTTTAGCCAGCAGCTTCCTGCGCGCGAAGCCGCCAGCTAAAACTACTTAATTTTAATATGTTTAGCCTCGGTTAAGCTTAATTTTAATAACCCTACCTACTAAGAATAAGCATAAACAAGGCTTTTAGGGAATTGCATATTTTGTGTGCCTATGTGAATATTACATTGCCTGTGCGTAGTGACATTTGGCTCTGAAACGTAGTCGTTCACAATGCGCCTCATCAGATAGTTTTAAGTTACAGAAAGAGCAATGAAGAGGAAGATAAGCTTAAGTGGCAGTAAGCTGGGGACATTGCTCTCAGAACAGATGATCGATGGGGCCGAGAGGTTCTGGTATGGCGATCGGATACCTCAAGACGCAGCGTTGAAAAGGCCTAGCAATAAGGGTACCAATAACCTTTTTTTTTTGTAAGGCTTACGTGAAGTCGATGGAGGCGTGATAAACAGGACCGGCCGTTGTGGTGATACTTGGGAGAATCCTTTGTCTAGATGAACGCCTTTCAGCAGAAATAATGATGACGATCGATGTTGGCATGTTGAATATGTTGATGAGATCAATCTCTCAGAAAGATTATTCCAATTAAAGATTGGCTTAATCTGACCTTTCCAAAGAAAAATAAAAAATATTGCATCCTATTAGAAGGAGGCCCCTTGGTCGAATTTGCTACAGACCCCGCGCCGGTTCAATCCGGCACTAACGGCGCTTCACACCAGGACAGCATCGAATGTTATACAAAGCATAGGTCCATTCATTTGTAGAGCCACATGTGGGCGGTGGGTCTTTCAATTAGCACTTCCCTAGAATTGAATAAAACAAATTGTGTGTTATCGATTTTTTTTTATTCATTTGGATGATATATAATATCGTTCAAATGTTCAAGAACACAATTTTGACAATTCTTATTTTTTTTTATACTCTGCCCCACACAACGTTTGATAAATAATTCGTTATCATCTTTCGATTCGGTCAAACTCTATTCCAGGGCATGGTCTACCCCAGTGGCGTGCCCGCCATACAAGCCAAAAAGCCCGGCTTGCCCTACCAAAACCTCACCTAATTCATAGAACACGACCAATCAATTAATTATCACAAAAATCTAAACTTCAAACTTCGCGCGCTTACGCGGTTACGCTAAGTTGCCACTGTGTTGTGCGGAATTCAAAAATCATTCATAAGACGATATCAGGGTGAAGCGAGGATGCCATTCTAAGCGAAATCTCTCCGATCTCACTCTAACACTTAATAAAAGAAAGAGATGAACACTAATGTGTTGTTGTCTTTTTCTGCCTCAAAGGCTTTTATGAGGCTTTATCTTCTATCTCTACTTTTGATATAAAAACGTCAAATTTTGAGTGTGTGGGTGTAATTTGTTATTGTGTGCAAATGCTCGTCGAACATTTTGTTCTAAAAAAAAGCCGGGCTTTGGTAAATTTATGAATGGTTTTTGTTGACATAAATTTTTACGCATTGTATAATACGAGGCGCCCTCTATGACCAATTTTTACGAACTAAAAAGTACTCAGTTCAAATTTAATTTGCTTTGATCGGTTATCGTGTTGTACGTAATTATTGTTTTGATAGTTTTTTTTTTGTTTTCCGTCATTTAACAGTTTATGAATTCGGAAACTATACTTGTGATTGTGTGTGGATATTATTATGTGTGGAATTGATATTGGCCAGGTAGGGTTTGAGTTGTAAAGATAAATATAATCTTGTAACTTTACTATTTTGAATATTTCTCAGAAAAGTTAATAACAATGCTTGAAATACATCAGGTATGAATCAAATAACTTCGTTAGTGCCATGAAAATTCTCAAAAGTACTTGAACGCTGTTGTTTATTCTTTATTTTTGGTAAACCGCCTATAGAAAGTTGGTTCTCTTTCTCGACAGTTAAGTGATAGGTGTGTTTTAAAAAAGCGAACAACGAAAAGCTGCCGCTGTTTCAATTGTGAGTATTTGCCAATAATATTACATATTATTATAAAGAACAAGTGTTTGAAACACCAAGATTTCAAAAAAAAAATTATGTGTTAGTTACACATTCATAACTAGATGGCGTTGGCGTCAAAAAAGTAACATTAGATCAGTATCTAGAACTCGTTTGTTTTATTTCACACTCAACTCAACCTTACATTAGATATTCATTAAGTTCAAATTAATCGTTTTAATAGTATTGGCTGACCATCCCGGCCGGCCGGCACTCGACAGCAAGAGCGGCTTTCCGAATTATCTTTGATTGCAATTGAAAATCAGCTGTTGGTAGAATTAAAACGTTCACAAACTTTTTACGCTGATGGAAGTAATAAAATCATTTTTAAATAAAGATAATTTGAATTAGAATACTTTTTTTTTCTATTCTTGTATTCAAACTTCACGATTATTGGTATGATGATAAAGTTGTTGTGGTGAAGCTTTTGTTATCATTATTGATTACTTACTATTAACATTATATTAGTTAATAGTAGTGTAGCAATTCAGAAAAATCAGCATTACTGCACCGATGACACGTGGTAGCACGAGATTTTTTTTAATAGGTAAGTAGTAGTTAGGTCAAGATTCCTTGGCTTGCCCCCTGTAAAGGCATCAGGCACGCCACTGGTCTACCCGTGTGACAATAATTCACTCAAATGCGTTCATGCATGAAGAAGTAACAAACATACAATAAATGTTTCTTATCAAGTATATTATTATGTTTATTCATGTAATGTGTTATTGTGTTTATTACATGTAAATTACATTTTGAAATATTTCAATGTAAATTATGTAATACATTTAAAAACATAAAAATAGTAGTCCACCGGTATCGGGAACCGGATCCGATCGCCTAACGAGAGCCTCCTAAGGTGTTGGTCGAGACTCTTGGCTATTAAGCCATTGGCCGTCACGACTATCTGCACAATGATTGCTCTATCCACTTCCCTTATTATTATTATCCAATAAAAAGTTTATTTTTTATTTCTTTTCTACTTCAGTGTACTGATGTACAACACGTGTCAATTGAGTCATGAGTAAAGTTAAGAAGGTCATGTGTATGTACTAATCCGTCGCTTTTTTGTGACCATTCGAATTTGGTCGGGTAGCCAGCCGTTATCTACATGTTTGCTTTTCTTATTATATTTTCTTATGTACGAGATATTCGAAGCTGTATTTTCACTATATATTACTTGATTATACGCACTAATTATTGGTAAATACCTTCACATATTGTATTAAGCCAGTTTCTTGTACGTTGACGTCAAACTTAGGACATCGTCGTCTCTACTTTTAGCAGGATTATTCAATAACGCGTGCATGTGCGCTTTTGGAACTGATATGTGCTTATAATAAACGTCTAGCGGGACTGAATACCGTTTTCAGAGAGCTCGTTAGTTTTCTCGTTATAGCGCTGTGATATATTTTCGATTTTTCAAAAAAGTGCTATTACTCGAGAATTATACATGTTTCTATAATTCGAATTCTGTCACATATGCGCACATATGAAGAGCTACCCGTGTATGTTTATAGTACAACCGCACATATAATAGTTTTAGAGATACACGATTCTGCAAAACGTTACTCCAGCAGGAAATGCAATATCTCGAAAACCTGAAGACGCACCGATTATATTTTCGGGGCACATCTTTGCACAAGCATAAGCTACCTGCTCATATACAATTTTTTTCTCTCCGATTAGTTTTTAAAAATTTTCTTGCTGCGGTAACGTTACCCCAGCTGGAATCGTTTTTTCCATTTTTTTCCAAAACGACAAGACGCACTAATTTTATATGTCGCGCACATCTACACCAGATGACGCACTAATTATACGTTCCACTCATATCGCTCTACGTGCAACTTTCCAGCTGCGGTAATGTACACACAAAAATGAGATGCGTAACAAAAAATAACAAAAATGAAATATTAGGGCTCCTCTACCATGCACATTATAGTCTGACTGTAATTTATATTATTGATTGCTGTATCAGGTTTTTCGCAATAAACTACTTTATATTTCTTTCAACATTTGTTGTATTCATTAATCTACACTAATATGTATAATAAAGAGGTAAAGTTATGTCTTTTTGATTGTAGTACTCTGAAAGTGCTGGTCCGATTGCTAAAATTTTTGCACCGACATAAATCTGCGTTATTCCTGAGTGACATAGTCTATATTTTATGTATGCAGGCGAACCCGCGGGCAAAAGCTAGCTAATACAGTTAAATGTACAACATTAAAATCACGCTGTAATAATAATATTTTGTCAGCAATGTGATTGCAACTACCTCCCACTCCACCCAGAGCGAGAGAAGTTATTGGATGGCTTCCTACCTAAAAAGTTTAAATATATTTTAAACTCTGCTTATCTACTTCGCACAGCTCTGCCGGAAAAGTACCTGGCAGTTTGGTTTGGATTCTATACACTACGCACACGCTTAAAATCGTAACCCCACCTTTTGGCGTTGCCATAATCTTAGGAACCTGATGTTAAAAACAAAAATTAATCAATTTTTTTTACATAAACATCTTTATCACTTTCCTAAGAAAATTAAAAATACTGTATCTAATAATTAAAGTTTAAATAACAAAATTTAAAAAAACAGTTATGTTTTACTTCGGTTTTCATGTTTTACTTCTTATTATTGTTTTACTTCGGTTTTTACTTTCCCTTCTAATTCAGGACGTTTCTTTTCCAGTATCTGACGAAATGTTTCATAACAGACCCACCCTTGGGAATGAAGTTTTTTTGCTTCATCCCAAATAGCGTTAAAGGTTTCATCTGTAAAGTTTTCTCCGGAAGCCTCGAAAACTTTTCTGATCACGTTCGGTTCCCGTTTCTGGTACATATCGCGGTGAGAAACGAAGAGATGCGTCAAAATGCTTGGACATAAACAAGACTTAGCGTCGGATTCCTGCGGGAGGCAAATTCTGTCTGCTTTACACATTCTTTCAGGAGATATCGGAAAATCCAGGTCAAAATATCTGCCAGAGGGTAAACCAGCCATTCGACGAGTATCTTGCTTTTGTCCTGGTTTTACCATCTCTGTGTAAGTAGTACGAAAATCAAGACAGTCTTCAGATACATCTAGTATTTTGGGAATTTCAGGAGAAGGCACTCTGTAATTTATAACACGTACAAAAATTTTATATTCAATTTGGGACCCATTAAATGCCCCCCACATTGATAAAAGCGGTTCTATCAATGCTGGATCGAATCGTATCAATTTTGTTCCACAGATGTCATAAACAATCTCCTTCGGTAGCCAACCTGACCCTTCTTTATCGAAATATTTAAGGTTTGAGTAAAATGTATGGAAGAAAGTTGGTAGAAAGCGTGTAGACAAACCTTTCCGGATAGTGTTAAGATGTTTCAAGCATTTTCTGAAAAATTCCACTCCCATATTTACTTCGCAAAATGACAAACATTCCTTCATATTATCAGGCGGTTTTAGTATACCAAAAGAATAATCTTTGGGTACTTCTTTAATATTGTCATTCGGAGCTAACACCTCCCCAATCCTGGGCTGGCGAGAGTGTGTAAAGTTGGCGCCTATAGAACTCACAATCCCCATATTTGATTTTCCAAGCATAATTCTATCATCAGTAACAGCGCAGCGGCCATGCGTGCCTCGCTTGTCCGCGGTCGTGCGGTATCCAAAAGTTACGTCTGAGCGATAAGGTGGTGAACAGTAATTACGATTTAACTGAACGCCAGCGCGTTTCGACTGTGGTGTCTTATCAGGTAATGGAACTTTAGGCATTACTATATCATAGAGTCTCCCATGATACGCCGTCGGTTTGCCAAACGTGGTAAATTTATCGAAGCCTTCTGGTAACATTGGCACAGGATCGCGCACTTCTCCAAGTTTCTTCATCCAATACGATGCGTACACCGTATCCTTAAAATCGGCAACTAGAATCTCGAATTTTGTTTTGTTTGGTGGATTAATTAGCCGGGCGACCTGTCCGTCAGGGCCTGCGTTCCGCATATCTGGCGGTAAGGGATGACGGAGCGGTGGCCGCGGACGCGGCTTAGGTGGTGGGAAGATGGCATCACTCAATAGGGCATCTGCTTGATCTTTGAGTAGGTAATGTTGTAATGCAGCGCCCACAGTCTCTGTAGCCTGAGCACTTGCTATACCTGCAGCGACAATCTTTGGATCTCTTTCTATGAACATCCCACGATTCCCCTTTCCCCCTGAAGTTGCTGTATTACATTCTAAAGGCATTATATGTCTACTCAAATACTATAATTAATACAAAAAATAATTGTCCCCAAAAATGACTTAAGTTGACTTATGTCATTATATTAGACTATTATTTTTTAGTCTTTGCATAAAAATCATCCTTTAGGCCAGTAGTACATACTACTGTTTCTAAAGTCTCCGCAGAATAATTGTGAGAATTTGTAAATAACGCAGACAACCACCGGTCGATAAATTGTCGGCAGGTTCAATTTCAAAAACCGATTTTAATTATGGATAAGCTAAGATAAGAAATTAAAAAGTTAAAAAGGTTAACTACGCGGGCAATCAGTGCTGTACCCGTGGGAAAATGCTAGAGTGCGAGCAAGATGACTTGGCGCGTAGCTGGGGGAGTGCTTAATGTTGCCAGCCTAACAAATCTATTTTCCTTAATTTGATTAAAAACGTTATTTCGTAGCACAGTGTAATTTAAAGAATTTATTAGCAATGTAGTATAGCTAATAAATTTATAGTACCTACCTATTAAAAAGAAAGTAAACAATTTCGATGTCTTGTAAAAGAAATATGTTTTAAAAAATGGGAAATATGTTTCATAACACATATTATAATACATTCAGGTTTTCAAAAAATATAGTTTGGTAAACAATGTAGCTATTTTTTTTTATTATTTATCTAAAAAAAAGCATTTTTAGTTACAGAAACATGTCAAGATTTTCAGGTAGTACCTAAACCCTAAACATATTGACTATAGGTTATTTTAATTTATATAAGTAATTTAATTTAAAAAAAAGTCTTGAAAACTTTGTAAATCATTTAATAGATATTTATTTTTTCATGGATGAAGTTTGCAGAATTCATATCGTCATAATAGTCACTTGATAAAGATTTAAGCACATAGTAGCAGTCCATTTTCAAGAAACTTTGTTGATTCGCTAGGTACCGCTCGGGTACGCATATTTAGGGAAATTTTATTGTGATGGTCACCCGAAAAATAATTTGACAAATGGGTCTAATTTCAGAAAATGGTACCATAAACCCAATATTTTCTCATTTTTCTTCACAAACACATTTGAATTTCAAGATAATATCCCTGCTAGCACCTTAGAAACGATAAAAAACAGAACACAACACATTCTCCTGACACATGACAAACGTCAAACGATTAGTTTTTAATTTTTGCCACGCGCCAACTTATCTTGCTTACTTGCTACGTAAAAGTATTTTTTTTTTTTTCAATTATTTGAAAAGTTAAATTATCCCTTTGGAGCCTAATTTCCACCTGATTTCATAAAACCAAGGAACTTCTAAATATACCCTACGGATCTTGCTGAATGGAATAAAGTCCATTTCACGAAAGAAGTCCCGCGGATAATTGTGGAACTAAATTAGACAGATGGGGAGATCGGCCATGTTGTCGTTTATGGATGTTGATGGGGCTGCCATATACAGATTTACAGATTGGAATTAAGTTTTTTGTTTTTTTAATGCACGATTTTTATTAAGAAAAATTTGAAAAGGAATTAACACAACACAACAAAAATTTGTAAAGTTATATTCAACAATAATGTAATTAAATACGAAAATAATCTTTGTTTGAACTTTAATTTTTTTTTTATTGTTCCTTTTATTGCAGGTGTTTCAGAGAAAACTGTAACGAGAGTTACAAAAGAAGGCGCAACAGCGGCGAGTACTTCTAAAGTTATCGTCACCCCAGGGAAGAGTCGCCCGCATCCTAAAAAGTTCGACTTGGATGGATTTGATTTGTGCGCTATACGACAAAAATTCACAGTTTTTATGTTGTGAAGAAGGAATTACCTACATTGATTAAATTACGTGCAGCTTTGAGAGAAGACATAAATTATCAAGGAAGCATCACAACATTGCACCGTATATTGCATAGCATCGGTTTCAAGTATAAGCGATGCCAATCGAAACGTAAATTAGTAATGGAACGTTATGATATTACTGCATGGCGTTCAAGATATTTGGAGAGAATCCGAAGAAATCGCAATGTGGAGAAAAAACCTGTAGTATATTTAGACGATACCTATATACACAACACTTATTATGCCAAAAGATGCTGGCAAAGTGAGGAGGAGCCTGGGATGTTCGTGTCAGAGTCATCAGGGAGTCGTTGGATAATTGCTCATGCGGGAACTGAAAATGGTTTTGTTAATCGTGCATTGTTAATGTTCAAATCCCAATCCAAATCCTCAGATTACCACGATGACATGAACTCAACTAATTTTTTTAAATGGATGAGTGAAAAAGTCATTCCTTACCTACCTGAAAGGTCACTTGTGGTAATGGACAACGCTCCGTATTACTGCAGTCAAATAGATAAAGCATCTACAATGTCAAGTATTAAACGTGACATGCAGGAATGGCTGCGCGAAAAGGGAGTATATTTTGAAGATACTTGGACAAAAGCTGTATTATTTGAATTAATTAAACAAAACAAAGGTCCACCTACATATGCCGTGGAGGCATTATTAAAATCTCACAATCATGAATTGCTAAGATTGCCGCCTTACCACTGCGATCTCAATGCGATCGAAAAAATGTGGAGCCTTGTAAAGAGACGGGTAGCGGATAAAAACGTGGGCCAAGATCCAAAAGAAATTGTACGCCTAACAGAAGAGGCTTTTGAGACTGTTACAGCGGAAGATTGGGCAGTTCAATGTAAACATGTACAGCATTTGGAGGAAGAATATTTAAAAAATGATGGTCTTGTGGATGAAGCAATGGATCGATTTATTATATTCACGGCTAGTGATAGTGAAACAGAATCTGATTCTGTTTCTATTCACTCTTCTGACAGTGATCAATAAAAATTTGAATAAAAGTTTTAAATGTTATTTTATTTTTCTAATTTAAAGTTGGTCAAACATCTTCATTTTATATTTTAGAAATTGCAGGAAGATTTATTTTTTTAAAACATTTTTTTTTCTTATCTAACTATTCGAGTAGGTACCTAGTTAATAAAATGAAAGTAAATGAACTATAAATTATTTCCCCTGAGTTCCCCATATTTAACCGTGGCAACATTATGTCGCGCGAATACAGCGCTGTGTCTGCGGGACTTCTTTCGTGAAATGGACTCTATGTTTGTCTATGATTTGACAGACATTTCAGTCTCGGACTCCTCCGACTCCAGAGCTCCACTTGTCTATTCTTTATGACTTCAGGTTCATAAAACCCTGAAAGATGTCATATTAATCTAAAAATATTTGTTAATATGAAATTAGGTAAATGGTAAAAGCAAACAACAATTTTCGCGATATCGCGCATCAGTAATGTGTTTTAAAAAAATGGAGTTACATTTCTAAGTGCATCTGACCGAACTTTAATCCATAATAATGGCATCATTCTCCAAAATGGCCCGTGCCCCCATTCCTACACAAACTAACAGAGCATTTAGCATGCTTTCTTCTTTTTACAATGTGTTAGAATTACGCTTTTATAGTATTAGTCCACCGTGTGCTGGGGACTATGATGTAAGTACTTACCTATATTTCTCAGTAAAGTAGAGTGAGATGCAAATATGGGCAGATCTGCTGTCAGATCTGGGGCTGAACTAAATATAATGTAAATCATCCTTTTTTAATTTTTTAATGTCATCTCATTAGATTTATAAGTCATGTAAGATTGCCTCATATAAGCCTAGTGGGCGCAAGCGCGTAAAGCCATTGGTCTTACACCTGATATCTCTTTCGTCTTGATGGATTGCCGTCCTATGAGAATTAAGGAACAAAAAATGCACCTGTGCTTACTCACATGTGGATACGTATACCTACATGTTGTTTGGTGGATTATAATATATCTTTCAAACTAGGCTATTGTCAGCTAGCATCAAGTACGATCGGAGACCTCTCGCGCTGGGCTTTGGTTGAGGCCATGGTCCGGAGCGAGGAGGAGTGGCAGGCGGTCGCCGATTTCTGTGAAGCAGTAATGCTCGCAAAGGAGGAGGCCGACCGCATCAGGCAACGGCGTTCTCGCCGCCGCTGCCGGGATTCTGATCCCGATTTCCGGCCACCGTAGGCGCGGGCTTGGGGACAGAGAGCAATGGGTAGCTCGCTGTCCCGCCGTCCGGTAACTGTCTGGACCAAGCCCAAGTCGTCGACGGCGCGCACTGTTCCCGCGCGCCTCAAGGAGTTGTTAGCAACAGCAGGGACCCAGCCGGGTCGAAGCCTACTGGGGCCAGGGTTATTCGAAAAGGAACTCGAGCCCCCGTATGAAGACGAGGGAACGGGATGGGCTTTTAGTCAGTAAGAGTCTGACACTATCTCCCGCTCGGCCCAAGAGCGGGGGTTGTCATTGGATGATTTTTCCCATCATAAAAAAAACGGATCTGAACTCTGCCACCCTGATCCAAATTTGTTCTGGAGGCGATTAATTTCTATTACATAATTTTTTATTTTATTTTTCAGACACGCAAGTTGAGTGACGAGCTACCCGGTAACAATGTGCAACCGAATTTTGAGACTTTGAAAAATATACCCACCGGGGTCTTCAGAAACACTCAAGGAGAGGTATTTAATTGGTTTTGTTTTGAGAATTAAAGGCACAATCATTTTTGCATGCTACGAGCTCTTGTTAAAAGTCTGAAGGAACTTTATATTTAGTAATCGGAGAGGTTTTAATCCTCAGGCGTCTCTCAATTCGGTAAAAACGGTAACTACCCTCTGACATTGAAATTACGTGATTGGGTTAGCCGTACAAACGAATGCTTCTGTCACATATTTATGCAAAAATCGCTTTGAATTAGGACGACACCATATTATTTATAGACGTCAAACTTCATACCGAATAACATAATGTTGATTGTTTGTTTGTAATCGTGCCCATGATATCGAGGCAGGTTTGAAGACCATATGACGCCACCGTAATCCTCAAACACTGTTTATTTGAATTTTCAATGAGGATACTATTTTCAGATCCTCGGCCTCGGCGCGGGAAAAAACATGACCTATAAGAATCCTGAGTATTTCTCGTTTCATAACATGACCTTCTATGACATGAACATAGGTCTGAGACAGTACCGTAAACCTTGTCCCAATACTGATAGAAAACCGAATTGATTTTTTATGGTTTGCAATGAAAAGTATTAAGATTTTACAAACGTAAAAATGCGCTTAATATATGTGGTTTGAATAAACACCACAATTATCTGTTTATGGTCCGCAACCGAGACATTTGTTTATAGACATGACAATATATTTTGGTACCGAGTAAAACGGGAGAGAGACAAAACTTTAAAGGGTATTTTCTTTGCAGTATTTAACTATATCAATTTATTAATGAGTTGTTATTCTAAAAAATCGATGCTTTGTTAGAGGCCGATATTATAGTATCAAAGTGAAAAACCAAAACAAACTTTTGTCTCTATTCACCCCGTGACTTATCCAAATAGCTGTTAATTCGATGAGATAATTCATGATGACATGCTTCTACTATTCTACTCTCACGGGTTTCTACATCACGTTCATGTTAGCAGCATTCAGTTTACTTGCATCCTAAAGAGGTTAGATTGATTGGAAGCAAAGGGATAATGGAGCCATAATTGAAATATTCAACACATTTAGAAGCGATTTGAGCATTAAGTGCGGAGCTTCTAATGCTAAATTTTGTAAGCTCAAAGCGCAGAGCTTCTAATTCTGAAGTGTTCAGAGCATTAAATGCGGAGCTGCGAATGTTGAAGTGCTTGGAGCTTGAAGCTCAGCATTCAGAACAGAAAGCATGGAGACTCCAATGTTTATACGTTGTGAGCCTTCAGTGCAAAAGTTCCAATATTGAAGTGCTTGGAGCTTGAAGCTCAGCATTCAGAACAGAAAGCATGGAGACTCCAATGTTTATACGTTGTGAGCCTTCAGTGCAAAAGTTCCAATATTGAAGTGCTTGGAGCTTGAAGCTCAGCATTCAGAACAGAAAGCATGGAGACTCCAATGTTGATACGTAGTGAGCATTTAGTGCAGAAGTTTGAATATTGAAGTGCTTGGAGCTTGAAGCTCAGCATTCAGAACAGAAAGCATGGAGACTCCAATGTTGATACGTTGTGAGCCTTCAGTGCAAAAGTTCCAATATTGAAGTGCTTGGAGCTTGAAGCTCAGCATTCAGAACAGAAAGCATGGAGACTCCAATGTTGATACGTTGTGAGCCTTCAGTGCAAAAGTTCCAATATTGAAGTGCTTGGAGCTTGAAGCTCAGCATTCAGAACAGAAAGCATGGAGACTCCAATGTTTATACGTTGTGAGCCTTCAGTGCAAAAGTTCCAATATTGAAGTGCTTGGAGCTTGAAGCTCAGCATTCAGAACAGAAAGCATGGAGACTCCAATGTTGATACGTTGTGAGCATTCAGTGCGGAAGTTCCAATGTTGAATCATTATGAGCATTAGATAAGTGTGGAGCTTCTAATACTAAGTGTTGTAAGTATAATACATTCTTAATGTAGTGTTATAAAAATAATTTACTCACCTTTTTTATCTCTTATAAAGTTTCATCACATGAATCGAAATCGTGTGCTGGCCACCCCTTGTAAGGGATGGTTGCTAAAGGGTTTTTTATTTAGACTAGGTGAGATATGTTACGGGTCTCTATGGTTGACATTCGTTTCTCTATACTCATTCGTTTTGCGTGGCCACCAATTACTACTGACTACCATTACCCCTTTGTCCACTGTCTCATGACTTTTTGGTACCAGGGGAAGGATGCAAGCAAGACTGTAGGTATTCTATAAAAATGTTTGATACTCATTATACATACCTTAAAATACTATAATAAAGATTACTTAATCAAACCGTTTTTTTTTCTTTTATTGTGAATATTGACAAGTCAAAATTATTCTCTTCAATATTTTTTATAAAACATGCATTCGTTTTGCTTTAGGGTGGGCTGCGGGAACAGTTGAACAGAGTTACCGCGATCCTAGAACGAAAAGGGCAGATGGAGGAATACGGATGGGTTTTAATCAGTAAAAATCCAGAACTTCCACTGTCTCCACCTAGAGGAGAAAAAGTTATTTGATGATTTCTCAACCTTATTAAAATATCTATCAAATTCATACTTCCATACTCACACTTATTTATCAATGTGAAAGTATCCTGTCAGTCTGGTAAAGTTTTCAAGAAGTAAGCCCAAAAAATAAAAATGGTGTTCTTAGGGCTAAATTAACCCCAAAGAAGGTAAGGTACTTTTTCTTACTTCAAATTCGCGTTCGAAATAACCAACATTCACACGGACGAAGGCGTGGAATAAAGCTGATTTGTCCCCTAATTCCGCCTAAACGACAGATTTAGATAAAATTTCGTGTGTTTGTTTGAGTGTTCCTGATGGTTTGAAAATAAAATTGAACACAGTAGATGGCACAATCGGGTTTCTAATTTTTTGTCCGAGGTAAAGCCAAGCAGATTGCCAAACTTTTAGTCAATCAATAAACATAATCATGATGCACAATATGTCATGATAACGAAATTATAGCGCAAGTGAGCTATAACTTATCATCGAAACCTAATCTAAGATTTTAATGAAATGGCATCGTTATTCACACGTAATTTGTGTACATTAAGTAAAATAAATAGCAGTGGCTGGATGATTTATGTGTTAATAAGCATGTTGGAGCAAATTGCTGTGCGTTCCAGGCCGCTGACTGCGCAGTTCAACATGACGGCGCAGAATGAAAAACTTTTATGTGCTTTTCTCATGCATCCATTACATGGAGTTGAACTGAACCTCAAGTTTTAGACATTTTTTTTACAATTAAAACTAGTGCTTGATAACGATCCCACCGGATCGCAGAGGTATTAACAATTTAAGGATAGATACTTGACGTATGTCTGGTAGCCCGATGGCAGAAAAGTGATGGTGGAATCAAGTCGTGTAATTCCCCGCGCAAACTCTTTTTTAGGGTTCCGTACCTCAAAAGGAAAAAACGGAACCCTTTAGGATCACTTTGTTGTCCGTCCTTCTGTCTGTCTGTCAACACCCTGTATCTTGAGAACGTGGAGGTATCGAGTTGAAATTAAAACCATATACTCAGGGTCTGCGGGCCCTTCAAGCTGTGTGTCGCAAAAAAACGTAAATTTTGATATTCTCAAAGATCGAATTTCATAGGGTACTTCCCGTTAACCCAGAATCCTGAAATTTGGCACAAAGCTAGGTCTTATTGCACTGGTTTAGGAATAAATCTAAAAACAGTAAATTTGTTGTTATCGATGTCGGAAAAATCTTCGAGACTCCATTCGGGAATTGTAGTTTGCACGGAACCCTCAGTGCGCGAGTCCGACTCACACTTGCCCAGTTTTTTTTTATTATTGATAGGCTCGCTTTTTACCACCATCTCACCTGATGGTAAGCGATGATGTGGTCGACAATGGAGCACGCATCCTGTAAAATACCGAAAGGTTGGCTGGCATCATTGCTTTCCTTCTGGTGGGATTGCAGTTGAGAACCGATTTATATAATTTAAAAAAAAACTATATGCCTATGCTCTAGATGTTTTTGTTGTGTATGTTTATATTAGCTCTTACTTCCTATTTCTAAAGTCAGCCAAAATTAATGAAATAGACATCTAGGAGAATATTCAGGAAGCACCCACTTTTCAGGGTCTCCTAAAGGTAATTGTATGCGACCAAGAGATGGCGTTGTTGGAGCAGCAAGGTCCCGTATCCAAAAAGTTACACAATAAATCTTTTCGCTGCCATTTGCTCTCCTACTGTTAGTTCCAATTTTGACCACTGTGACAGATGAGAGGCGCTAGTGGTGCAGTTTATGTAAGTAAGTTTTAGTAGAGTCGTGTATCTACATCCGATTCCATATATTGGGGCAGCAATTGAGGAAAAACCATCACACCAGAGTAAAGAGGAATTACTATCTAGCAAAATGTGATCCCGTAACCCAACGGGATCCTGCATAATTTTAGGCCCTGCGATAAATTAACCAAAAAGAGGAGTGACGTGTTTTTTTTTAATTTTTGTATTTTTGTTAAGACGCTTTATAGCTTCACCTGTATGTTTGTAACCAACCCCTTTGAGCTCGATGTTGACCTACTTTGGGCGATCAGATTTTCTTCAAACTTTGCACACCCATCAAAGACTGATGACAATACAATAATTCGTTTTTTTTTTAGTCAAACTAAAAAGTGTAAAATAATTTTCAATATAGGTAGATAATAATAATAATGAACGAAAAATATTAATATTATTGTGAAAAGCGTGGGGTGCTCGATTTACGAAAAATATGGCACAAAGCGCCCCACGCTTGTTTCACAATGATATTAATATTTTTCGTTCATTATTATTATTATCTACCTATATTGAAAATTATTTTACACTTTTTAGTTTGATATGCTATGAAAGCGTGTTTTTTTAGTTTTTTTAAACTACATTTTTATTTTACTTCAGTAAGAGATAGTCAAAATAAGTCTCATGTGTATTTTAGTTTAAACATGTTTGTTGTTTGTCTACGATACAGAAGTAATCCTAGAGTAGAAAAATGTTGAACAGCCGGCTCTATAGGAAACAAAAAATTCACTACTCTCCATATAAGTTAAAAATGAACCATTTTATGATTGTTCAGCAATTTCATGAGATGATCGCATTTCATGATAGAAGAGAACCTTGCCTACTGGCCACATTATGGTATGGGCAGCCAAATCAATGAACTGCCAGCTAGCACAGGAATATTTCATGATTTGGTTAAACATGCTTGATCATACAGTTGACGAGTTGTGTTTTACACCGGCGCAAGTACTGATTTTATATTGTTTTCGTGATAGAACATGGCAACAAACAATTACTTTTTATTCAAAGCGTACTCAAAAGCAAAATAATTTTCAAATGCATGATAAAAGTGCAATCAAATATAATTATGACACGAATCTTCATTATGTACATGATATAACTAATATGGGCTGACGGTCAGCAGTTCGGGTATGGTATACAGTTTTGCCAACAACATACCTACATACGAGTTTAATTCCAATACCTTGTCGTTTTTTATTTGAACGGAGAACTATAAAATGATTTTAATTTTCAAGTTTATTTGTTCTTACTAGAGCAATATAAGTATAAGTTCCTCTATATTTAGATATTTTATTAACATGAACATTCTACATGATTGATATGGCCAAACGTGATAATATATTAAACGATTTGGCCTATTTTAAAATTAGCTTTAATGCAACCATTTCATGTGGTTGGTTTTATCAGTAAGTAATCAATTGGTGTCAGATCTGTCCACGACTAGTATAATACTGTAGGATTTTTTACCTTAGCTATAAGTAGTTAAAATTACTTCTGCAAATAATTTATGAAGAGTAGAGGATAGTCAAGCTGAAAGGCATCTGCTCATCCCGTTAAGGAATTGGTTTTCTATCAGTATAGTTTGTAATTTTTCTTATTTCAGCTAAATATTTGCCCAAGAATAATGTTAATTGGGTTCCAAAACGTTTCTTACACGTACCTCTAGCCATTACGCAGCTGTGTGAGTAGTCATATCGTTCTGTCGTAGCGTCTACGAAGCAACAAAATAATTCTATGACTTTATTTTAACCCAACATACTCGTATAAACCAGGAAAAGTCCATTGTTGAACTGGTTCTCTTAAAAATAGCTACCAAAAAACTAAATGTAGTGCCAATCTATTAAAATAATAGAGACCATAAATATGAGTAATTTTAGATAGCGTGAGTGGAAGTACCTACACAACATTTTCCACCTCATTATGCATAATTGCATGTCGTCTTTACATAAACACGGCATTTCTTTGCTCATGGCTTGCTAATTAATATATGAGAAACACCGCGAAAGTCATACATATAATCAACATTTGCTGTTAAATTACAACGGGGCTGCGACATGTATCAGACAGATCAAAATGCAAAGGAAACTGAAGAAAAAAGATTAATTGCACTCAACAATAGTCTGTTTAACAACACCGACAAGAACAAGTTCACATTATGGTTGTAAAAACATTAAATCATCAGCTTCACCAGTTTTTAACTCGCTCTCATTACTGTCAGGTCGAATCGGTTACGCGGCAATTAAACCAGTACCTCTTAGCGCTTCACAAGGTGCTCAAAGTTTGCAAATTGCCTGTAAATTATAGTCCTCCATAGGATTACAAGTACTGCGAGATTCCAAACCAGACACACTGCTTACCATAATGTACTGTTCCTATTAATATGCAACATGTGTGTAATTTCAGTTAACTAACCACGCCATGCATAAGAATCTGGTTTAAAGAATGAAACTAGTGGTTGTCTGCCTTCTTTCACGTAGCAGCCGTATTTAACTAAGGAATGTATTTCTTAATCGAGCATTTTATTTCTAGGTGCAGGTACCCCAGTCTTGACCCTTTCATCCACGCCAACGTTTATCTATAAAGTAACAATTTACATTATCATTAGCATTATGTGCTTGTTGATACAATTCAGGATACTCGCGCCCTGGGGGTTAAAAGGCACGCCAGAGACTCAACTAATTTAAATGAAATGTGACACCAACCAAGGATTATCCCTATACGCGCTATACAAGTGCACCCAAGCACAAACCGCACTTGGTGTAGAGCATATGGATGTACAGGATATGGAAAACATTTGAACTTTGGTTCTTAAAGGCACATGGTAGGCAAATTATCTTCGTTAAATGCATTTTGCAATAAACGTGTAGAAACTTAGGCACTTCGACCTACCGAGATAAAACAATAGGTGATGCAGTCACGCATCTCTCTGACGTTTCCAATTTCCCACAGCCTCGCGTCGATAGCGGTACGAGAGCTTATCTCGCGTTCGTGTCACCCACAGGTGTCACCTTTTGTTCGACTGTTGTTATTTAATGCGTTTATTACTCAACATTGTTTTACTCAGTTCATGTTTAACACCTTTTGGATGATGACAAAACGGTTGATTTAGATTTCTGCTATAGTCATCCACATTGCTTTTATCGACTACTTCTACACATACTATATTCTATACATATTATAGACATACTATCTTTTTTATTTGCCGTTTTTATAAATTGAGATATAGTCTGAGAACAACTTTATCAACGGACCAGATGTTCTCTCAATACACACTTATGATGCACTTGAAGAGAAGCAAATGTAGTATTCTCAGTGATCAAACAGACGCTTCATTTGTTGTCAGAGATGATCTTTAAGTGGCCATGACAGCTCATACTACACCTGATACTAATTTTAAATAAAATTTAAAAATAAACACTGTGAGTTATAAAATGCCATGCCTATAATAAGCCATGTTACTGCCGCTTCAAATTCGCCAGTAAATGTTTTTTAAAATTGTGATTCTCTTATCGCCTAAATACTGTGAAATAAATCATTTCAGCATATAACTACTAGTTTAGCATGGTAAATGCTTACTAAGCGATGAATTCATCAATTAGGACTCTTTGTTGATGAATGATGATACACAGCAAATGGCCGCTACTCGGTGTGCAGATTGTTTACAATCTTTCAAACGTTATGAATTTCCTGATCTTGTTAGTCACAAAACTAACAAGATCAGGAAACACTAGGCTAGGGTTCACTAGGCTTCAAAGAAGATCGCTTAGGACTGTTTATTTCAATTTTTTTTTTTTTATATATTTTAGTCTTAATTATGTTCTCGATAAGTCTTTAGAAACGATTAGATTTGTAAGTATACAACGGAATATCTCACCGCTTCATTTAGCACTCGTTTTTCACCAGCTTGCAGATTTTTTTTAGGAACCTGTCTCCCTACTTTTTAATCGGCAATAGTCAATTCAATTCAAACAATTTTAATACACTAATAGGGCGTTTTTCTATGATGAAGAGTTGGTAAGAAACTTAACGATTTGACAACTGTAGCAACAGCTGCTGCAGAGCAGTTGCTGTTGCTTCATCAAGACATATAATGGAATTTTTCATCAACACTATCGTTTAATTCTGCTTTCACCTTTGTTAACTCCTTATTTTCAAGTTTTCATTTTATTTTTGAACATGCTCACCATTTTGGATGATACTACCGTAAACAGTGCAGCAGAAAAGTGATTTATAAGCATGATGGATGTATTCATATTTTTATTTATAGCAATGAAATTTATTTTAAATCAGGCCGTGTTCTTGAGACATGCAACATAGAGCTAAAATCTGGGAGCGTAAAAAGAATATGTTGAGATCTATCCTAGCAGAGGAACATTGTAGCTTTAGCAAGGTATAAAATATATTAAGTACTTACAAATATTTAACTCCAACTGAACAATGTCAAGTCGTCAACTGTATCTTTCAAAGAAACATCTTTCAATTTAGCTGCTATGCCCACCTTTTCTGAACAATTTCAATTTGAGTATTGGTTCAGGTAAAGAATTCAATTTAGAAAAAAAAAATCTTTTTATAAAAAAATGGTGTTTCTATAATAGTTAGTTTTGTCTCTTCGTTATTTAACACTGACTTCCGAAATTAAAGTTATTTTGTACTTTTCGGTGTTTTTTTACATTGAAGTCGGTTTATTTTTTTTTTGTAAAAAGTTTTTTTTATTTTACACTTTTTAGTTATGGTACTTACCACCACTAAAAAGTAACCCTCAGCCAAATTTAAATACCTTCTAACCAGAGTGCATCTCATATTGTTTCTAATAATCCCGAACACGGTTGGGTTACATTAATTTACCTTTCGGCTTCATCACCAGATCAGTTCGATACATCCCCTCCCCCTGTTCTTTCAGCCTGTCATCGACTACACATATAAACAAAACAATTTTACTTGTTACGACAATTCTGCTGTGTTCCTATGAGGAGTTCTGTTCCTTATCTTCAAAGTTTATGATCAGATCATAACAATATTTCTGTGGGACCAACTTGCAACGTTATACTTGCAAGTTGGTCCCATATGGCCTTGTTCAAAAAAAAAAAAAATTGTCAATACATTTACTCGAAAACTGGCTCTTATCGCACTACGAATAGGTTCAACATGACATGTTTATCACCCTCGTGTTTTTTATTTTTATTTATCGTAACAAGGACTTTTTTCATTCCTATTTCGTCACGGTCAACCGTGATTATAATTTTTTTTAAAGCTAAGACGTGGATATTTTTAAGGTTTTAATATTTAATGAAAATTAACCTTTCAATCGTGGAAATCACAGACACAATAGAAAGACAATAGGTGCGCGAACGCCGGCGGCGGCGTTCGCTTGGGGTTTAATGAATTAAAATTGTGTTTATGAACAGAATACCATTAATAAATAAGATTATTTATACAATAATTTGTTATTATCAACAAATTAAGTGTTTTTAAATTCAAAAATATTTGAATTTCTGCGCGGGAAAAAAGTCTATTGAATATTATTATTTATTTGTGTTATATTTTGTGAAATAAATGTCGAATTTAAGATTTGAAGAGAATTCTTTAGATGATACCGCTGCCACCAGATAAAGTGATCAAATTAATAAGTACTTGTGATAGCCTGCTGCTATTTATGGCAACTTTGCAACATTTTTATCAGTACAAAATGAACAAAAATGCGTCGTAATTTTCAGAGAAAGTATTTCTTCGTAAGTGTAATGAAAAACCGTCTTTTGATACACGTGGAGATTTGTCACTGCAGCACTCGGCTCCATAACACCCTCGCTTATACGGCTTGGTAAATTTCGCCTCGGTTGCAATGACAAACTTTCCCCACTTGTATCAAAATGTACTATTTCAAAATCGGTCCACATTGACCGAGATATTGGTGAACATACATAAAAAAAAACGTTCAGCCGAACATAGAACCTCCTCCTTTTCAAAGTCAGTTAATTAACTGATTTTGAAATCGAAACGCTAAAAAGAAGTTAAATACTAACCTGAATAAGTGACTCGTTTTTAAATCAAAATAAAATTCCCCAAACGCGTCTTTGGTACTTTAATAGCGACTGACAGGAGCTGACAGGAGTAAAAAAAGCTTCCGTAAGTTGATGCATTTGGTGTAAACCAAGTATGCTACTGTTTCATGTTTTTCTAAGCTGTAACTTGTAACAGTTTTAACGGTCGCTGAAATTTTAAGGTTTTTGTTCCGATTTGGTACCTATTTTGTAGCCTTTGTTCACCTGTTCGTATTTTGTAATTGGTTAAGAGATTTACAGTATTACACTTATTGCTAAAACTTTATCTTGTTACATCGATAGATCACAATAAAACAAAGCATGGCTATTTGAAAAATGATAATATAATCGTAGAGAAATTCGCGTACTGACAGTCGTGTGTGACAAATGATTCCCATTTGCTTTGTGACCACAAACAGCTGTTTATATGTGAGACTTACTTGTTGTTCGTGTAACGACATGATTACTATACCATACTTCACAGGCAAGCATATAGGAAACGTCGTTTCCATTCACTTTCAGAAAAAGTTTTCGTTAAACAAATTGCTATGTTACTGATACGTTTGCGTTTGATCTACACCTTAGTTTTATTGGTTTCTTATTCAATATAAAATCTGTATTTAATTTATAGATACTTTTGAAATTCAAAAGATAGTTAATTGAATTATACTGTCCTGAGGTGTAGTAGTATTATTTATAGTATAAGGTCTGTGACCCCTTCCATATGAATGTATCTTCTATTAAGGCCCAAGCGCCCGAGAAGTGCCATAAAACAGTGACTTTCTGATGACTGACATTTTAACATCAGTATCTTCCTGCCTTCAAAAAACTTGAGACGAACCCAAGTTTTTTGAAATCGGTCAAGCACCTTTTATTCTTCCATTTCTCGTTAAACCGCCATATAACATTCACTCCCTTATTTTTTTCAGGTCATTCTTCATACAATCCATATTTTTTTTCTTTAGTTGTCCTCTTTCTATTCATCCATCAACATTTATTCATAGTCATGGCTCTTTTTGTCACCTTCGTTTCATCCCTCCTCATCACATGCTTGCGGAGCAAACAGACCCCTTTCAACTTTTATGTCACAGGCCACGGTCATTGAACTCATAATTCAAGTTATGAAATCTAAATTGATATTACTAATACTACAAAGACAAATATTTTAAGCCGATATATGTTCATTTGAAGAGACTATCAAAATTATTTTTATTTATTTATTTATTTTTATTTAACTATTTATGTACACACACATAGAAATACAAGAAAAGAGGAAGGAAACAGAAAAAATAGTACAAAGGTGATGCTTATTTTTAATGATATCTCTTCCAGCATACCTGCGACAGGAAAGTTAAAGAAAAAAGAGAAGTAGACACCGTGTGTAAAAGTAAAAGGAAAATTAGTACAGTATTATCTAGGTACACCTACTTTACCTAGGTTCCTTTTGTCAGGGCTGAGCCTACAGGTACCGTGCCTTGATTAAAATGAAGAAATAAAGGTTTATTACGATAGTGATGTTTTCTATCAAATAAAGAATTCATTTAATCAGATCAGAGGTCCTATTATGACATCTTAAAAAAACAATAAGAATCCGGAGTGAGAAAAGCACAGTGTTATACTGTCTGTGTAGCTCCGTGTACTCCGGAATTTTAAAGACATCATGATAATTATATATACTTAGTATTTACTTCCAGAATGTAATGCAATCAGCCTTTTCTTAATGTTCCCACTGCTGGGACTCAAGCCTCCTCTCTAGGACAGGCAATGGGCCGTAATCCACCATGCGGGCCCGGTACTTTCAGAATACTTATTCTACAAAACAATTTAATTTTAATTGTTTAGTTTTACTTCAGATTAGAATGTAGAGTACATACCAATTCAAATATGTACCTACAGACTACAGACCTACATCATTTCTTTTTTTTATTTGTGGTAAATCATTAAATAATTTCTCCGACTCCGGGTGGAGTGAGAGGTAAAATCAGACTTTTACTGACTATAATCCACCTGTGTTCTTGCAGTTGCCCTTTCCGTCGCAGGGCCGCAGTCACTCTTTCGAACAATCATGCAGCCCGTACCTACGTTGTTTCCTAATATTCGCTAGGTGATGGTGTACCTCCCACCAACAAGCCACTCGAAATCACTTCTTGCACGATTGATTTCGAAAGAAAATATTTCTATCACGCAATAGCGTTTAAATTATGATTAAATAGGTAATTGATATACAACATACTCTTAACCAACATCGTAAATCTCTTTGGTAATGGTCTATGTCTCGTTATATTGCTATTAGAATGCGTATTGCATGTAAATAAATAGTGATTCTAACTCCATCTTCTTCATCAGTTTAAATGTGATAGCTTCAAACTTTCTGAAATGAAAATAAACTGCATTAGTTTTATTTAATTTTAACACTATTTTAAAGATTACTGGAGGGTTGCTTTGTTTTTAAAGACATACTTAGTATTTATTAGTAAAAGGGACATTCTTCATGTCATCATTCTTCAAGAATTGTTTGTACCTTTGGGAAAATATATAGTACTAGCTGCTGCCACCGGCTTCGCAATCGTGATAGTAGAAAAATCTTCTAAGGAAGCATACTCCCGTGATAAAAAATGTGCTATTCTAGGAGATGGTCTAGGTACATCGTCTAGGTGTACCAAGTTTCATCAAAATCCGTGCAGCCATTCTAGCGTGAAGAAGTAACAAACATGCACACACACTCATAAAGTTTCACCTTTTTGATATTTAGTGATTTATATTTACGCTTTTAATTAAAACAAAAAAAGAACAATTATTTATATTTTATTTTATTATTACAATCAATATTATTATGTTTAAAGCTGCATCTACACTTATATATTAATATTATAAAGAAGTAAAGTTTGTTTTTTTTTTGTTTTTAGGAAGTAGGTACTGGTCTGATTCCTAAAATTTTTCACCGATAGAAAGCTGCTTTATTCCTGAGTAATCCTGAGTAACATAGGCTATATTTTATAAATGCGGGTGTAGCTGCGGGCAAAAGCTAGTTACTTAATAATATTCTTAATTTGTGTGACCAAGTAGACGAGTCGCATTAATGTTAGTGTTAGACGGTTTAATTAAAAAGCTGATATCCATAATGAGATTAGAAGCCGATATAATAAACCTTGTTGGCTCAACTGCTCGTGGTTAAATAATAACAGCTGGTTTTAAACAAGACTTGACGCTGACGGTTGTGGATAGATGACCATCTCAAGAGGACTATAAGAGCAAATCGCGAGTTTTATAATGCGCAAAAGTATATGATCCATTGCAGTAATGGATAAATACTAGATAGATAGTGTGTTCAAAACACATTACAAGCTAATTGTACGATAGAAAAAAAAAAAACACGAAAAAAATTAATTTATCGATTAAAAACGGGAAATCATTTATTTATTTATTTTAGGTTCACCAACAGGAACGTACATGTAATCGTGTCTTAAATCTTATTGTACAACCAATTACAGGCAAATACCACATGCAAAATGCTTCTAATTAAAATTATTTAAATTTAGATGTCATACTGCTTACAAATTAGGTACCTTAACTTCACTTACTTGTACTTAAATTCTAGATCTTTCATGCTTCATCATTCTGCTTGTTTGTCAGATTATACATGTTTTGTTTTTGTACATATTTTTCTTTTGTTTGCAGTCCGAAAGTGACTGCGTTTTAGATCTGTAAAGAAAGAAAAAAGTACATAAAGCCGTTAATCCCGAGGTCCCGACTATTATTTTATTTATTAATACTTATTGCACAAAAAACTGTACTAAAGCGGACTTAATACCTTAGGCATTATCTACCAGTCGACCTTAGGGTGGTGCAGAAATATAACATGCTATATAATAAATAAATAATTATATAAATACATACAAATAAACAAAATTATTAAAAGAAATGAATATAACAAATTACTGCTGTGATGATTCTGCCAACTTCTAGCGAAAGTGTTCACGAGCCATTACCTTAACTTGGACAAAGAAGGAGGATCGGATAAACCCAGAGCGGTGTGAGGGACATCAAAGGCAGAGCAAAGGAATTGAATTTGAGAAGTCAGATAAGAAGGAGAAGAAGGTTTGTCTAGAAAAGAAAACAGGGTAGCCAAGGCCTTCAGGATATTGGAGGTCAGATAGGCAGATGTTAAAATACAGCTATCTAGCTACAATTCTGAGTTGCTAGACTTACGGCTAAAACAACGAATCTGTTAGTTGCTAAAATAAACAAAATTAAAAAAGTATATAGGTACATGGCGGTTGAAACTTTGGATAAATCTGGTCCTACAATTTTCTCCTTTCGATCATAAGATACCTATAAAAGCCCTTAAAAATACTTTTTGAAGTGAAAACTTCTTTAGCGGCGTTGAGCACTTTTTCTGTAATGGGTATAAAATCTTAAACTCGCGTCAGGACACGTGACCTGATCGAAAAAGCGTAAGACGGATGGAGAGTAGACAGCTATCCCCTCTCTACGGCGCGGCGAAAATGTATGCCTGGGCCTACTGTTTCAAATATATAGATATATATAAATATATATATGTATTTCAACGTATATAGATATATTATATATATATAATATATCTATATACGTATATATATATATATATTTCAACGTTAATAATCAAGTTTTCACTTCTGCCGGCACTCCCGGAGTGCAACCCGTCTTTTTTTTTTCATACTTATCGTTGCAAAGCGTAGGAGAGGGTAGTTTTCAATTGGATCATTAATTCTAACTAACAAATATTTAAGCCAAACAAAGATAGTCTATCGCCAACGAACAATCATGGCGGATTCTGCCAATGTTAGATCTGTCAATGTTGATCTATTGACATTACGAGTAATTGTTGGTGGTGTTTTAAATGAAATCGATAATGAACTTCTGGTCTATTCATAATTAAACTGAACAAAATTAGAAGGTATATCATAACATTACGCCAATATTCCTCAAAAAATGAAGTAGGATTGTCCTTAAACTTGAAGATCCAAAGAAGCCAATGTTTTCCTTTCTCGTAGTTTTCAACTCACTTCAGCGGTTACGATCAAAGCAGATTTCTTTCGCCTGCTCATATAAAACCATAGCTTTTCATATTTGTGATAAATCACCATTAGCAATTATTAAGCATTTCTTGATTCACAAAATCCATAAAATCGAACCAATAGTTAACTTTAGAAACCATTCCGCCTTCTTGTTTACCTTCAGTATCACCATTGTTTTATAATTTACATGCGATAGCATTGTTCCCCTATTATCGAACAGTTCAGTAATGCCTAACGGGCTATCTTTAACTTGTCGAGTAAAAGATAAAATAGGTCGTTTTCGGTGAAAATTGAACACTGCTTTTATATCGTCGACAAGTTTCCAGTTCAGAGTTTCTATAAAATTGTTACCTGCATTACAATTTTCAAACGGATGTAGCTAGCTACGCTGTTATGCCCTACAGATAAATGGATATTGACAAATGGACATCGATAGTTTTTCCAAAGATTAAATCCCTAATACATTTTTCGCGTTGGTTATTGATTTAAACCTTGTCCACGACTTTTTCATATTTATTTAAACTCGGCTTAAGCAAATATTATAATAAATAGCCTCGTGATATTGTTAGGGGGACCATGACTCAATTTTTTAAAGATTCAAGGTTAAACGCCAAAAAATCAATAGTACTTACTTTTGCTTATGAGAAGTGTTTTGTACATTCGTACGCGGCTGCACAGAAAGGAGGCGGCGGAGGTCAAGCGCGTTCTGTGCAGTTTCGTGCAAAGATCAAGGTGACTGAGTAGATAACATCTTAGCCGCCGGCGACGCAACAAAAACCTTTTAGTACTCTTTGTGTGGTTCTGTACTAAACACCCGTGAGATCCAGATTAAAAACGAACAAAGAATTACAAAAGAGCTGTTTTCCGTTTGTAAGGTTTTATAGTCAAAATGTAATAATAAAATTCCTACTCAGTGATTCATGTGCCCTACCGGCAAAATATCTAAAATGATGTCACCAGCTGCATGTAAATTAGTTGGTTGCGTATTGCAACACTTCCAGCCATGTATTCAAAATAAAAACAGAATTTTGAACATTTATTGCCTCAATATTAACTGGGATGCTGCTTGTTTCATGGGGACGAGAGAAATTGTAACTTTAGTTCCTATTGTGGAGCTACGTATAACTTGCAAATACACGTGATAAACCTTGTTCCGGTTTATCGATTTCTAGTCTTATTTCCAACCCACATAAGGATATTAAAATGAATCACGTCTGCGAATGAATTCCGTTACTCTGATGCGGCGGTACCCAAAAAGGACCAGACTGCTGCTGGCACGCTGCATGCGTCTCGCCAATTCTCCTGACATTTGCCTCACGACTTAGTAAAGGTAAGATACTATCAAACTGCCACTGATATTGCGCCAGATATTCCTAATATGTGCGTGGTTACGTTCAGCTCTGGAACATCGCCCTAAGTAATACAGCCTGCCGCTTTTCATCTCGAATATGGTGGTAAGACCTTACCATATAAAGAACTGTTGCTTACCTTATTAATTAGCTAAGATAAATGTTGTGCAACACGGATATTAAGAACTACGTTGTTTAGTAGAAAAACAACTTGAAAAGAGAAAAGTGATATGTAAAGCATAAATATAGTCAGTAACTGTCGACGAATGGTGATAAAAGTCACAAAATGAATATTTGAATAACCGTAGTCAACAACACTTAGAGATGCAGTTTCGTAACAAAACATTTCGGCGTTGAACATAAACCTGAATCACACAGTTTAGACAATTCATCTCACCCTGATGAATTTAACAATCGGCTATTATTTAATCAATCGGCGAATCGATTTGTAACAACTAATTGGAATCATGAGGACCAGTCGCTCTTGACAATGGCTCGGCGAGTGGGACGGATGCGGGTTTATTTGGAAAGTTCTACGCCGATTTTGCATGGACCCATTTGCTAGTTGCATTGTTTGTGCGTAAATGTTCAAATATTCTCACAATTGTTTCTCCGTTTATTAGTACATCAAACGATATTACACCGTTCTGATATATAACCATTGTGTCCTTCTGGATAAAACTGAAATTGAATATCCTTATTAACTTTCTAGAATCTAAATTGCTAATATTACTAATGAATTAATTTAATTTAATTAAAAATAATTCATAAGAACGGAAATGAAACATAAACGCAGAGAAATCTTTAATGGAGTTTGCACAAGTATTAAGTAATAAATTTAAGATCTTAGGGCCTAAAGTGAAACCCTGTGGGACTCCTTTAGGTGCTGTTGTTTTTGCATATTGCAGTATTAATATATTTTAACTGGTTTTCGCAACAGTCTGCAAGCATTGGCATTAAAATGTTTTCTGTATTTGAATGAATGTATTTAAATCCTTATGGCCTTTCTAGAGAAAGTAAAACATGCTGAGAATAAAATAGTGTGGTAAATGACGTGTTTTCTCGAAGTGATATTTTACTTTGTTTATCGAAACTTCTTTTTATATCCAACGCTTGATCTACTGTAATAACTACTCATTCTTTATGTATTCTTACGTAAGTTATCAGTTTTTATTGTGAGCCTTAACGACATTAATCAAGTATATTGACGTGATCGACCTCAATTATCTAGGTCTCTAATCCCCATATGAACTAGTAACATTTCAGCGATGGGAAATGAATAGACATAATGAGTTATTACATATTGTAATCTAAAAAATGTTACCTAACACATAAAGAAACTGTGTAATCTGTTAGATTCTTAATTGCAGTGATTGTATTGCATTGGATTATATAAATATGTATGCATGTAGATTAACCAATACTAGACTCATAAACAAAACTAGAAACAAATTAGCCAAAAATATGTGCATTAAAAAGATAACTTTTGTAAGTTTCTAGTATACCATTGAAACAGGGAAAGTTCGTGACAATAAGTGTTAAGTCTTGGTTATAATTTTCATAGTGGTTTTACACCAGCAGTAATAATTTGACACGGAAACACAGTACATTATGAGCTACGGGAGACCATAATATGTTATGGACGTGTGATTGTTGGCTATTATTGCGTAGTACCTATGTCATTAAGAATTTTATTAACAGAATAATAACTAATGACACATCTAAGTATGAAATTCATCGCGTGATGTAGACCTATTGGTTTCTATAATATAGTAAAATAACGATATCGCTGTGAATGAACCTTTCTACTCAGATCTAAACGTTATCCATTTCGTAATGGAGTCACGCACTTACCACGAATTTCTTACTTTATTTATCAGAATTGATAAAGGTGTATGACAAAATTGGCTGTCAGAATCAGTTTGCGTCGTCATATGTTCTCACGCAAATGCAATTTCGGACAGTACCTAATGTAATCCGTAAATAAACACACGATAATGTTATCTGGTGCTTATCTGCAGAATGCGGCAGGCCGGGCGGAGGGGGGTTCCGTTAGCCGCGACCAAGCCACAGCTGATTTCACATGTGTCGTACCGCGACGTCGCGCGCCCGCTGTGCGTCTCTCTCGCGGGAAAATGCCGGCAACTTAATACTTCGAACAATAAAGTTATAAATAATTCAGAAAGTGAATGTGCTATTGATACCTTTGAATGGACCATTAATAAACCTCATAAGGATACAAACGGAGTTCCCGTACATATATTGTTTTTAGCGGGTAAGTCTACTATGTTTTTATTTGAAAATTTAATGTTTAAATCGTTTATTATTTAATGCATTTTCGATGCTTGTTAAAATTGTCGAGGCTGTTATCGTGAGATTTTATCTTCGACACCCATTTCATTTTATTTTTGATACTAGAATTTTTAAAGATTTGTTTTTTTTTTCTAAAAACATAAATTATTGTTTTTTTTTTATTATCTCTTTTAAGAAATTAAATAATATACTGGACAAATTATTATTTTTTTCAAACTTCTTTATGCATATCACAGTGCAAACAAATGAGATATGCATATAAGATAGCTAACATGAAATAAAAACATTAGTATTTAAAGCAACTAAATCATAAAAAAATTACGTACCTAACAACATATAATGCCACACCATAAAATAAAACAGAAATAATGGAGGTTTTATCAAAGTTTTAATCATCAGTTTTCATAACCTATTATCTTAATAATTAAAATTATTATTTTAATTGAGTAATAAAATATGCAAGCCACACAAGAAGCTGTAACAATCAAGTTTTCATTATGAAGAAGAACCGCTGTATTTTATTCTCATATTTGATACCTATATGTATTTCAGATAATATTAAATAAAATTTGTGTCTAATGAATTTCGATACTCTCTACATAGTAAAGATATTTTTTTTCCGTATTTGAATAAAATCGTTTTTGAATTTTTTGTCGAAATTGAAAAACATATCTGAAATTCGAATGGCAAGTAATGGCGGTAAGTTCAATCTTTGAGGCGTGGCTGGAAAGACCTCACGGCGTCCTCACCTTCCGCATGATGCAGGTCCTCACCAGACATGGCAAGTTCGAGAGGTTCATGCATTAAATTCAGGTGAAAGAGAAGCCCAGGTGTCATCACTGTGTGAACTGCAGAGAGGACATGGTGAGCCCACAATAGAGGTGTGCTTCGGGCCGGGCGTTGGACAGGCCATGGTCTAAAGCGAGGAGGAGTGACAGGCGGTCGCCTCCTTCTTCGAAGCAGTAATGCTAGCAAAGGAGGAGGTCGCACGCGTGAGGCAACGGCCCTCACGCCCCAGCCACCGCCGGGATTTCGATCTCAATTTCCGGCCACTGTCCAGCTGGCCAGCTCGCCGTCCGACCGTCCAGTAATCGTCCGGACCGAGCCCAATACGTCGACGGCGCGGGGGATCTGTTTCTGAGAGGAAGATTGTGCCCCGGTACGAAAGGCAACGAAGGAACAAGAGTGGGTTTTTAGTCAGTAAAAGTCTGACTTAGGAAGAACGGGGGAATATCGTTGGATGATTTTACCAACTAAAATAAAAGGTATGGCCAGCTTGAAAAAGTTAAAAAGGCAACTGATAAACGCTCGTAGATATTAGTCAGTAAAAATCTTACATGCACTCTCTTCCCATCCTAGAACGGGAGAAGTCATTTGATGATTTCAATCTCAAAAAAAGTAAGTATTTTTAGTAAACAGTGGAAATTAGAGTCCCACAGCTGCATTCTGGTAAATGAGTCCTAAAAACTTTTACAGTTTTACAGTGTCTCTAGAGATTTCATGAATACTAGTAAAAAAAATACCCTGTTCTTTCGTGTATTGTCTGATTGTTCTTCGGTAAAGTATATCCATTTGTCATAGTTAGGTATTGTTACATTATACAACTTTATTTTTAGTAAAAAAAGACTTTCTATAAAGAATCTATGTACAAAATATCAAAAGTGTATTATGAAAAATCACAAAGTTATAAGCCAATTATGGTACCTGGTTGGCGACAAAAATACATGGTCACCGGGCCACCCGGGTGACCGAAGGGTTGTTATGCTTACGCACCCAGCTGTGCGCTGGCGCCTAATGCCCGCTATGACCTGCCGTGACCATCGTTGTACTTAGTGTCGGTGGTGTCCAACTTATGACCATACAAATATATTTGGTAAAAAATATAACATGGTGTAAAAAATATTGGAATTTAGTCGGTTACTGATTCTGAACAATTATATTCAGGTTTTGCATATAGAATAGAATAGAATAGAATAGAATAGAATAGAATAGAATAGAATAGAATAGAATAGAATAGAATAGAATAGAATAGAATAGAATAGAATAGAATAGAATAGAATAGAATAGAATAGAATAGAATAGAATAGAATAGACTTTATTGTACACCAAAAAGTAACACAGCTACTAAAAATAATGCTGTATATACCGGATATGTATAAAAAATGAGATCCAAACAACTTAAATTTTTGGATATCTTTATAATAAAAAAGTATTCTGTTGTTGAAGCATAATTTAACACGTATTTACCATGACTTCTTAGACAAATGTGGGTATCTGTAAACAAAATATCTATTAGCTAACGATTTCCGGTTCGGCTCATAAGATATTAGCATAATGGTCTGCTTTTCGGCTAAATTTGCCTAATAGTGTGGTAAAAACAGACAATTATAGTATTATGAATGTTTATTATCCTAATTAATGGTGGAAGAAAAAGTTCCATGATGATTTGATTATATTGCATATATTCAAGTTGTGATACAAATGTTAAGTATAAAAATGATTTGAAATACATATTATATTAATTCTGCCAGTGGTATTACACGTATGAAAGTCTAAAATTAACACAATAGATACTCCTTATGTGCTAGGATGTTAGTCTACCTATTTGCCAAATTTCATTTAAAACAGCTAAGCCATTCCAGCGTAAAGAGTAACAAACATATGCACACACCTACATATATACTTAAACTATAGCCTTTACAATATTAGTGTGATTATAGTTTCCCGTTTTACTGAACAAATGAGGATCATATACCTCACTACCTATCTGGTTGAGCAGGTACCCTGGCATGTTTCTAAATTGTTGAGCATTTATCAAATCAAGTTATGATGAATTGTTCACAATAAGTTATACCTATTCTACATTACTTCCTTGATTTTCGTTTATTGTTATGTACATTTGATATTTTAACTGAATCCAAATTATTTTTCCTGCTTCATTATTATTTAGCTCAAACAAAGGAAACTTAAAAAATATATGATATCTTTTCAATGTTTTTTATCCCTACGGAAAATATTTAAAAAATTCCTTGTTTAAAAAATGCGTGCTCACTATTTCTAAATATACTTTATAAATAAACTATTTAATAATAAAATGAATAGCAATCATTACAACATTATGATATTGTTTTCGAATGGTGCTATAAATACCTACTTTTCTACCAAAAATTTAAGGAACCAATAAAAGGTTACAGATTTGTACGGTGTTTTGTTGTAAATTGGTACGGTCGGTTATTATTACGAAGTATATAAATACCAATTTATAGTGTTGATTGTAGATACGAATTTCACTCCAAAACGTAATTGGCATAGTCGAGGTAAAAACGTACCGACATTTCAATGCACCACAGTCCATAAACGTTTGAAATTGCGATTGATAAAGATACGTTAAATGTTCCTAGACACATAAGTGACCTTGACTCGAGTAATAAATAAGAGATAAGTGCAATTTACAGACTCTTCGACGTTAACACGTATAAGTTGCGTAAACAAATAATTGCCGTTATAAGAACCGCATCGGAGTGTAGCAGACCTAGGGCTGCCATCAACATTCTTTCAATCAGTTTTGCAACATGAAGTCATCCCTAAACTTGTTATGGAAACATCATGCAATCGCAATTCGTTTTCTAAACCCTTTAAGTTTACAAGTATGGTGTGAAGATTGCCATGAAAGAAGTCGATTTTGAAACCAACGTATACAGATTACAGTACGACTACCATTGGTTAAATTCTTCAGCAATATAATTCGGTAAGTTGCAAAAGAAACCTTACGTCATTTGGGTAGATTTCAAACAAAATTCTGCAACGACTAGCCTCAATACAACCCTGGCATTCTCTAGATACTTCGACGTACATCGCGTTCAGGAGATCACTAAACTCGAACAAACCGATACAATTGAATGCTCATCCCACTTTTTACGTCCCGCACGTTACCATACGTGGGAGTGTTTTGTATAATAAATCATTGTGCCGTTTTCGCATGATTTCATATAAAACAACCACGGTATTGTTCGATCAACTGGTGCATTTGTGCCGGAAACGCAACGAGAGCATTTCATTTGTTCACGAAGCCACGAATTTGTTGCGTTATTATTGTCAAATGAAGCCACTAATCCTACGATTCACAAACACGGAATGTGTGAAATGTGTATGGGCGAACATTAGTGGATGTTAGTGTATAGATACCTAGTTTATTTGCTTAATTTGGAATGCGGTTTTTGTTTGATTACCGTTGATTCGACAACAAAAAAGTAGTTTCTAAACAATTATGGTACTGTTATTTGCCGGAGAAAAGACATTTATTTAAACAAATTTTTGTCAATTTGTTGAACAATCGCAGCGGCGAGCATTAGTGACGGCTCGTGGTTAAAACGCAGGTGAGATTCTTCCGGATCTAATTGTGCAATGGTGACAGGCCGCGTCGGCTACGTGTCGCACTCGATGGGAAACGTTTCAATTTGTTTCATATTTCGCTCGGCATAGTCAAGTTATTAATTCGACGATTGGTCGCGGTCGGAAAGTGTGACGCCTTCGATACGTCACGCCGGTTGTCAATCAGAACGGTCGGACTGATGCGCTTACAATTGCATGATATCGACCCGCTTCTCGGCAGATTTCACTGAGGCTCGACTGATTTGGTAAAGTGTCGAAACCTTTGTAGTGCTGCCATAGCTAGGCCATAAGTCACTAGATTCCGTGATACTAACGTATAAATTGTGAATTTGCAACAGTTGCTACAAAGTATTGTTTTTGCAGAAATCAAAAACGCTTTTAAGGTACATTAAGATATCCATTGTAAACAGAAAGTTAAAATAAACTGGTCGATTGTTAAAATTTGCAAATTGGGTATCTAACTTAGTTCCAACAAAAAGGACCAAATTTAAAAAGTACCAAACCTTTGACAGTCGCAGACAAGGAGTTGACTACGGAACCTCTGTACAGTTGTTAAGTTATTAATTGCAGTTAAATTGCTTTTTGTCATGAAGATATCCTTGAATTTATTGGAGCTAATCATTAACTGCTAATCTTCGAGTTAACATACAAAACGTAGCCAGCAGTGCAGCAGCTGTACACTCTTGTTTATATTAAGGTCACTGTACAGTTTCACGTGTGAGGTGTGGCTAATACAAATTAATAATTGATTATATTCAGCTTTCTTCTTATTCACGCATTCAATAACCTCAGTTTACAGTTTTACTATTAACTGGCTTCCATTTAATGCTTTGAAAACGGTCCATAAAACTTCTGTAGCCTCTAGTTTAAGATAATCTTGAGTATGGAAGAAAGAAAGAAGAAAGAAAGAAAACTATTTTATTTGGCATACAAACTCGTAGATACACACAAAGTAGAGTGGTAGACACTAATAAATTATTATAATATAAAAAAAAGATAACTAGCAATGTGTGTCTCACGGAGGCGCCAAATATCCAGTTCAGTAATAATGCCAGACAACTACATGGTAGTTGCCTGACGCTGGTTTTCAACTAAACCTTATTTCGAGTGTACGGTTGAAAATTGTTTTATTTTTAGTACTCAGTTAATAGTGATTAGGTGTAGGGTAAATAAATTACATATTATATTGTGTGGTAAATAATAAATAAATAGGTGTGCAGCGTACAAAATACATCAAATTTAAAAAAAAGACAAAATAAATAAAAAATAAATAATAAAGTATGGAAAAGACGACGTTATTGTATGATTTACTGTTCTTTCTTATTTTTTATTGCACTCAAAAAATACAGATAGAATAAAAAACATGAGTAAAAAGCGACCAAATCCACTTAAATATTTATTTTATTCTATTTTTAGTGTTTGCTTTTATAGCGGTAACAGAAATACATCATGTGTGAAAATTTCAAATGTCTACTTGTCACAGTTCATGAGATACAAGCTGGTGACAGACGGACAGCGTCTAAAGGGTCCTGTTTTACCTTTTCCTAAAAAGATAGTTGATGAGCGGCTTCTTTGGACATTCATTACCACCAATTGATTGTAAATTTGCTAATTGACTGCATCTTTTGTCAAACCATTAAATGAGAGGTCTTCGTTAGCTCGTTCGTGTTTGGTGGCAATGTTATCCCGATGGAGGCAAATAATGGCTGATAAATACTGCGAATCACACAATGACTGCTTCAAAAGAATTATGAGAGGAATTAACAGCAATTGAAGACACGGTTGCTATTTTTGTACGATTGAAATTGATTTCCGATGATGCACAGGGTAATAAACGGCTGAATGTTGACCGCAGAATCACGATCACTATGGTTTCTAATTTATAGAAGCGATCTATTGCCATTGTTACGGGCTGTTCTATGCAGATTCTGATTGAATCCGATCGTGATTAACAAGATATCGTCAACAGTTACATAACACTGATTAGCAGATAGATAAGTAAATATATCTACGTACTTATATATATTTTTTTATTTGCGCTGTAGCACTTGTCTACTTATTTATGGAACCTGTTAGGATCTAGATCTTATAAGTATAGAGAAATTGAAGTTAATTAATGATCTATTTTTTCATTAATGGATTTTTTTATTATTCTAGTCCATACGTCGACGGCGATGGCCACGTTTATTTCATTATACTGAGCTTCTCAGCTGAATTACTAAATCACCACTACATACCTGTGTTTGAGTTGCGTGAAGTAATATAAATAGTTGTAATGTGTGCAATAATGAGTAATAAAATTGCAATAGAAAATATTATGAGTGCAACAAGCATTATTGGCCTTTTAAGCCAGTCAACTTGTTATTCCAGGAGACTTACACTATAATTTGCGGACAGTCTCATGTTTTTTTGCTCTCATTTTTACCAATTGATTCACCAATTGATCTGTAAATTGATCGTTATATTTTGTGATCGCCTTACGGACGTCCATAATAATCTATGATTGTGTAACAGATACAAAAATGGAGATGTGTACGGAATATGATCAACAAAAAATGCAAAGTAATGGCTTTGCACACTCATATCATCATGTCAGAAGAGATGAGGATTCTAGACTTATTAGGGTCTACATTACACATCTACATATAATCAGAAAACCGCATTAATAGCGCCCAGAAGCAATCATCAAGCGGTTGCGATAATATCTATGAGGAAACGACATGTAACTAATTTTCAATAGATTTCCTTTCTAAAGTTACATAGATAACAAATTGAAAGACTTTTTCAATTCCAGTTGCGCCGAATATTCGAATCATACAAACAATACAATCTGTTCTTATACATTTTACAGTGATGTAATATATATTGGTAACTGTGTTAATTTTTGACCTATTGAATAATGTAAGATATCCAGTAAACAATACAATTTCATAGCACTCATAGCTGAGATGTTTAAAAACTGCTGCGATAAATTTAACGTTTTTTGAACGATTAAAAATATGTGTGCATCGTTAATTCTCACTTGTGCAGGTTCAGTTATAGCCTGCTACCTACAGTGTGGTAGAGTGGTATGGATACATGCACTGAATACTTTGGACACAGAACAATAACGAGACAACAATCGAGCGTTGGGAATTGTCATTGAGGCAAACCGTGGTACGAACAAATCCGGCTCGAGGGGAACGTACGTCATTGTCTAGCGCTAACTTAGACTGAAGTAACAAGCTAACTTTTATGCAAATTGTTACTACTAGCACTATGTAAACCACAAATGCCTGTTTTATTATAACTTCGTTGTGGGATCCACTATTTTTTTGAAGTGGTAAACCATCAAATAACTTCTCCTGCACTGGGTGGGTTTTTGATTTTTACTGTCTAAAACCACCTGCGTTACTAGAGTGGGCCTTTGCATTCCAGAACCTCTGTAAAAAAATCATTGACTCGGGTTTGACTACTACTATCTCACCTGTCAGTAAGTAATGCACACTTGCCTAAAAGTAACCTATTCACTGTCAACTTAAGGGGTGACCAGACGGTTGCAAACTAGCGTTCCAACCAAGGTGACCTTGGTTTATGTGGTTGTTTTGTGTTTCTGCTACATGGATGTAAACCACGCGCCAACACGTATGATGGTTGGGAAAATACACCTTCCATCCAAAGACTTTGAAGATAACGTTTTACAACTGCTGTCTACACGGATTGAAACTAGCAAGGTCACCTTGGTTGGGATTTTGGTTTGCAACCATCTGGTCATCCTTTTAAAGACCTTTAGGTTATAAACTCCGACAGGGAATAACAAAATCACTAATGAAGGTGCACAGTAGTTTAAATAATATAACGTAAACACTGCAAAAACGATGTCATGAATATGAAAAATAAAATTCTTACTGTGTAACACTTAGTAACTACAGTTACCTATTGCGAGAAGTCTTGACTACCTATATACACGTACCTAACAAAATATTGCACAGCATTCGCTGTACCTAGACAACTGAGATACATATAATGCAACGGTTCTCACGAGTTTTCATAATGAAATCACACTATTACAAAAACTTGTTTTATATAAATTATCATGCAAGTTTACCTACATACACAGGTACAGTACCTATATGTCTATAGTTACATTTATGACAGCTAGGTTAAACTGGGTATGGGCGTGTAGGTTCTAATCAGGTTTTTTTTATTCCCGCGATGGTAAATTAAATCATTTCTAAATTAAGTCCGAAAGACATGTGGAGTATTTTTATGTAATGAATCTATGTACAAAATTTCATATCTGTATCTTAAAAAATCACAAAGTTGTTATGTCAGTAAAATACATAGTCACCAGGTCATCCGGATGACTGAGGGGTTGCATTTGTTTTGAACTTGTAGTCAGCTGTTTGTTGGCTCCTCATGCCCATTATGACCTGCCGATCTGTGTTGTACTTAGTTTCGGTGGTGTCCACTTGAGACCTTTTTAAAGTTTTTGGAACCCTTGCTTGACTGCAATCCCACCTGATGGTAAGCAGTGATGCATTCGTTAATAGTGAGGCGCACTACTTTATTAAGAGCCTATGTATAATGGTGTAAAAACTATTTGGATTTATTCAGTTACTGATTTTGAACGAACTATATTCAGGTTTCGGATAAATTAAACATAAAGTTGTATATCCAACGATTACCTATATATTTTATGCACCTGGTTCAACAATTTGGATTGTATAATGTTTACCTCAAAATAAATATGATATGTAGGACTTTAAACAGCTACTCTTACAGATATATAACTACTAGCTTTTGCCCGCGACTTCGTTCGCGTGGAATAGTGACTTCCGGCGTACTAAAAGTTGTATTATATTATATTTTCATACCTTTTTACTATTTATTTACATTTTTCCGATGAATTTTCAGTACTGAATTGATGCCGACTCTTGACCAATAGATGGCGCTGTATGTCCGGAATAAATTTTATTTTTTATTTTATTTTTTGTAGACACAGGATAGTTTTTAACTATCCTATGTCCTTTCTCAAGTTCCAAACTATGTCTGTACCAAATTTCACACAAATCGGTTCAGTAGTTTAGGCGTGAAGCAAAGACAGACAGACAGACAGACAGAGATACTTTCGCATTTATAATATTAGTTTGGATTACACCTTCTTTCCTGTTGTGTATGATGAAAAACAAGATTTCGTAAAACAATAATGTGGATGAATTTTTTGATGTTCAATAAGTTTTTTTTTACCCGTTTACAAATATTATTATTTTTAGTATGTATATATACCTTATAAGTTATAAATATATATACATGTATATAGGTTAAATTCTAAATTTCTCACTGCCATTGAAGTCCCGCAACCTTCACCAGGACGTCGGTCGAACGCACAGGACCGGTTATTGTTCGACACTTGGGGGAGGCCTACGTCCAGTAGACGTCTTTCGGCTAAAATCATTACGTATTTTCTTTTGTGTTTAGCAGTTCTTTTTTCTCTCAAATAATCTAGTGCTTGACTGCGATCCCACTTGATGGTAAGTTCCAGTTCCAAAGTTATGAAATAAATATCACTTCTAATGGTATGTACCAATAAGTACTTACCATTAGAAGCGATATTTATTTCATGAAATACAATAGTATTGTATACTATTTTAGGCTGTCGGTTTCTTTGAGTTCCTAATCTAGTTTTGATGAACCTTACTTATTTGGTCGCTGTAAGTTATTATGTCACAATAGAATTTACTTTTTGTTTCCATATAGGTACATAAATAAGGTATAAACTTTCACTTAAATTACTTGTTCTTGACATAACACTCATAGAGAGGATACTACACTTCAATTTATAGTCGATAGATGTTATCTAATTCAGATCAAAGTATCTAATTATGAATAAATAAATTTAATTGCTGAATATTTATCAGTAGACGGTTGTTTTATTTTGTTATGTTATTTTACAATATATATGTAGGCATTTGGGAAAATAACAGAGATATCTAAAAAACAGCTATAAAAATTAACATTTTGAAAGTTTAACAGTTTTAGTTACGTAACAACGATACTATTGCTTCGACCGAATGGGTATCAAGTACATTATCATTTTAGTTAGATGCCCGAGCATGACTTTCAGCTTTAGTGATACTGACACTTTCAGCACACCAGTTAGCATAATAGCTGTCCATATTCACATCTTTACAATTGCTATGAATACCAATTTCAGCAACGTTTCCAACAATAACCTCTAATGACCCAAGTTCCATAAGACCTGTAATGATGACCACATCTAGCAACAATGACAGCTGATTATGAAGTAACGAAACCTAACACTATGGACAAAAAGTAAACGAGTCAAAATTATTAATCAAGTTTTTTTTTTTGATAGATTCAAAACTCGAAATGCACTTCCTGAAGTGAAAGATGTTGTACAACTTGTTCCAAACCTGGTCAGACAGCTTGATGCTTAATTAGCATACTTACTTTATTTTTTATTACACATGTGTTTTGCTTACATGGTGGGTGTATGCCTAAAGGCTTTGTGGTAAAATAACCAGCTTAGAGTTATCTAATTTGAGGAAAAGTATCTGGATTTGGCAACCAATTTGGAATTGTTAGAGATGAATTTAAAAACTTATGTTTTCTTTCGTTGGTAAGTCAATAAAAGTATGGTGTAAAAATGATTTGGTTTCCAAATTGTTGATTTTTATTTAATTTATTACAACTTTATGCACTAGTAAAAACACTACTAAGGTCAACTATACTTGTCCTATCACTTTTTTTTTAATACTTTTATTGCCATCATCATTTTTTTCAAATGAATTAGGCCTCTGGCTTGCAATTGTGAAACTCGATATAAAACGAGAAACACGCATTTAGTTACGGTTTCCACGTGTTTCGAGCCCAAGGTGGCGGATTAGCCTTGCTCGTGACATTGTCATCACGTCACGTGACGATGGAACCAACAATTAGGAAACCTTTTCAGTGCATCGAACGTCATTCGTAATCTAATCGCTTTTATTTCGTTGTTGTTCTTTTGTATTTGGGTGCTCGATGAAGGCTTTCACGGCCAAACCCTTGATATCAAATTAAGTCAAATTACGAACTGTTTTCAATGTCACTTCTTATAATCCTACTTATTTGGTGTCAGTTCGAATCAAACCACACAGCTCATTTATTTGCTCAATATATTTATAAGCCACAAGATCGGTTTCTGACCTTGTGCACATTTTTTTTATAATGCAGCCATGATCGCAATTCGTGACAGGTGGTTACCCCTCGGCTATCATCGTGCACAGTCTACCAAAATCTCTATTAAAATAACATTAGGGTCACTATTTATTTCGAAAGCTAAACTTAGAAATCTATGACATTTGATCCTCTTTTAAGGTTGTTGCTGAAATAGAAATCGTCGAATTAGTCTGTGTCGTCAAATTAGATATGGTGCGACATACAAAGGGACAGCAAATTTTATTTTTACAGTTTTTGTAGTGACCGTTCTACATTTTCTATGAAGTTTATTTTTATTTTCAACACAAACTAAACGCTGTATTTTTATGATAGTTTTCCTCTTACTTAAAAAGTTTATAATGACGCATTTAGGCCGTACTTAATAGAAATATAAACAGAAGTAAAATTCCATATACCTAAGATACTTTTAACTTTTGAAGGTGCCAATTGGATTTCGAACTTTCACACGCATTAAAAATTGCCTCCATTTAATCAATTGATTGCACATCTGAGAAAGCGTTGTTATGACAAAGTTAAATTAAATTTTTTATAATATACTTAATCCTCACCGTGGGTATCGCACGGCCACTGATTGGCCGATAGTCCGATACTTTTTTGAAATGAGAAATCGTCAAATAACTTCTTCCGCTCTTGATGAAGTGAGACTCACTGAGTAAAACGCACCTGTGCTCCTTTAGTTGTCCTTTTCGTTCCACGGCCAGGGTAACTCTTTAGAACATTCACGCAGCATATTCCGATACCTATAGGTTAATTAGGTGCAACAGGAAATACGACTCAATGATCACAATTGTCCACTTAATGCTTGTAAACGGACAATCACACGGTTCATATATCAATGAGTCAGACATAGATAACTGATTCTGTATCAGCTTGCTTCAATTGATCAACAAGTGCATGCGTTGTTTCCATTTTTTGCACAATATTTTGAAGCCTAGCTTAAGGCTGCCTGCGGCCGTATTATGACATCTCAAAACCATCATGTTTTCTGCGTAAGAAAGGGATAGTGCTATTCGTCCTGTATAGCTCCGTCTCTTTTTCACACCGAAAACATGATGGTTTTAAGAGGTCATAATACGGCCCCAGGTAGAAATTCACTGATAAACGATAAGACATATTATACCAGTTATCAATGTCTTTTAATATTAATTCTTTTATTATAAGTCTCTTCTTCATAAGTCCCTTAGAGATATGGTATAAAAAGTACTGAGTCTACTTAATTGCTTTTATGAAGAATATTACACAAAACATATATTTTTAGTTGTTTTGTGTCTAAAAATAAGATTGATGTTGCTGTGAATTTATGTGCAGTGCAGTGTACGAGTAACATAGCCAAATACGTCAAACAGAAGACAGATCGGTCGGTTTACTGGTGTGCACTTCTAGTGACATTTATTAATTTTAATTATTTCTTTTGGTTTTTTTTTTATTATATAAACCAGTGCTTGACTGCGATCCCACCTGATGGTAAGCAGTCCTGATAATAATAATAATCCACAATTATCATACAACGCTCTGTCTACTCCCTAGCTAAGCAAAGCTTGTATTATGGGTACTAGACAACTGATAAACCTACTTATATATTTTGGATAAATTACACCCAGACACAGAACAAATGATCATGTTCATCACATAAACATTGGTCCTGGGTGGGAATCGAACCCACGACTGATAGTGAGGCACAATAGTTTATTAAGATCCTATTCACTATATTTCTATTTCTTTATTCTTTACTTTCGTTCCCCTCTACTTTGCTCGTTTTTTAAATAAACTAATATGTAACAATTAAAATTGTATTTATTTATATGAGTTATTCTCTGGCATTATAGTTAGATCCAATTACAAAAATTAACTGAATGCTGCAGGCTACCTATTTTAGAAACGGTTTTTGTGTAATAGGCGAAGACGTAAACAAATCCTATTTTATAAATCACTGATGGCCTGATACAGAACTAAAACGTTGATCATTAGCATTACTATATTACACAACTATACTCGTAGATAGGTTATGTGGTACAGTTAATAACAAATTGGTCATAAATACACGTAAACAAGCGTTTTGCGTGTGTGATCATTAAAAGTAATAATGTATAATATATATGTGTATATAGTGTATCATTGTTATTTTACAGTTATGTTCTTGAAGAGGAAGGAAGTAGGTGTTGTTCTATGTTATTTAATAATATAGTTATGTATCTAACATTTTATTTGAAAAGATATTACATGAGTGCCCCAAATAACTTATGGTTTTAATGGTAGGTAAAAACCTTACCTACCATTAAAACCATAAGTTTATTTTTATTATATATTGTATATACATACATAAAGGATATTTTTTTTAAGTTGAACGATTGATTATACTGATGAGATGGTGTGGCCATTCCGGAAGCTAACATGACATCATGATAAAAAAAATATGGCAAAAAAACAAGTTTGTTGTAATTTTAACACTGCAAGGTCTTTGTCATTGAGCTGCTTTAGCTACGGTTTAGTACTTCCTAATTCGATCGTGTATTTACATAAAAAGCAAAAATATTATATTTTTGCTTGCGATAATAATAAATTCTATCTATACACATTTATGAAATATAGGTAATTTATGAACGCTAGACAAAACTAAAACTAATAAGGAAATGCGAACGTCACTGAAAATTAAGAATAACATAGCAATTTAATAATGATGTGTTATTTATAGGCACCTATTAACGTGGTTCATGTATGACTAATTAAATAATTAGGTCATCTGTCAAGATTTGCATCACCTAGAATAACTGTACTATTAATAAGTAAGTATAGGTATTTAAAATGATAGGTTTCTGAACTAAGCTATATAAACTTTTACATTATCATCATCATCATCATTTCAGCCGAAAGACGTCCACTGTTGGACATGGCCTCCCCTCAGTGTCGCCATAACGGCCGGTGCTGTGCGTCTCGCATCCATCGGATTCCCATGACACCTCACCAGGTCACGGTTCACCATGTAAGAGGCCTACCAACGCTGCGTCTTCCGATACGTGGTCACCATTCCAGAACCTTTTATCCCCATCGACCATCTGTTCTGCGCACAATGTGCCCTGCCCATTGCCACTTAAGTTTAGTGAGCTATGTCGGTAACCTTCGTTCTTCTGCGGATATCTCCATTTCTGATGTGATCACGCAAGGATACTCCATGCATAGCCCTTTCCATTGCCCTCTGGGTGAAGTCTTCTTTACATTATGTACCTATTAACTATATTTACTGTATTTTCTAGGATTACTATTAAAATATGGGATATGTCCAGAGAGAAGACAAGTCAGACAGGTTTTTAAAAATTATTCATAATAAAACGTTTAATGATAAATATCGCAGCATATACTGAGTTAGGCGCCCTTTTGGCCTTGCACAGATTTTAAAGTGTTTCCTATTATTTATATTATCGGATTCTACTGTATGTGTGAGGTACGAATAAAAGTTTTTTCTTTCTTTCTTTCTTTTTTGATGAATTCTTAAGTATTATTATGGCAAGTAATCAACACGAAGTCTTGACTCAAGTCAAATATTTTATGCGCAAAACATTCTCTCTTGAATAGTGCCATCAGAATTGAACCATAAAAAATGTGAATGTTCTAAAATCAAAAACTTGAGTAAACCTGTTCTTACCTATTTTATTAGTTACTAGTGGTCAAATTCCCACAATGTCTACTAGCTACATATATCAATAACTGTTACATAATTTGGTGAAACTAAGCCCTCTCGAATCACGTTACCAATCTTGAGAATATATGAAATGTAGTAGTATATCGCATGTTTATGGCGCGGTATCGGCTAGTCCGTGACACCGAACACCGTTACTAATGATCGATGCACAACCGCCACGCTTTAATAGTAATAAGCGTTACTACGCGATTCTATCCACACGATAAGATAAATCGACTAAATTAAAATACCACTTTTATCACAAAAAAATTATAACCAGCTATCTAGAAAGAAAAAAAAAACAATAAAAATTTCTTTCGCAAACAACAGTTCGCCATTGCTCACGCTTTTGCCTTTATAGCTCATCAAAAACTAGTGAAGGGTCCATTACAAATCGACCATTAGTTTCGGAAATAATCACCTACATAAAGTCAAGCAGTTACGTAGTTAGGTACTGCTTGATGTGCCATAATTTGTGAAACTCCGTAATGCTTTATGGTAACTTCAAAAACTTTTTACGCAGATTCACTTCTATGGCAATAAAATGTGTCAAAACGACCGTCCATGAGGTCAGCAATGGGACATTAAACTCATTTTAATGGTAGAACTTTAGTTCATCCAAAAAGATTTCACTGCCAACTTTGAAAAGAGGCGGGAAAAGAGAAATAGTACATTGTTACCCAGGGGTGAAAGTAACTTATTTAGTCCTGAGAAGGAGTTTGGCGTCCGAGCGTAGCGAGGTCACCAATAGTTCGAGGGACTAATTAAAAAATATAAAACTGTGCTTTTCATTACGTTGTGCTTTAAATTACATAAATAGCTTGTAAAACCTGAGCCGTATGATTTTAGGTATATTTCTTCTGATTTAAGCGGTGAAACATTTTCCACTACTACTTTAGCCTTTTCTCTTAAGAAATCAGGCCTCAAATCCATATCTGAATGTGATGAACTTATCGTGTTAATACAATGCTGTACGGAACAACGGAAACAAATGAAGATCAGGCTGCCACTTTCCCGCCTATTTTTGTTTTTTTTTTCTGTTGCTGGCCAGTTATGCAGGCGTTATATTTCATTTTCATTAATGAAAATATAGTAGGTATATATTTTTCCTAAATAAATTAGAAAAAATAAGTATTTCAAATAAGGGGTTGAAAAAATTGGCCATTAAAAAAATAATAATTAATAATTATCTTTAGGATAATTCAATTTTACATCGCGCTATATTGTTGGGTCATGATTGGGTCAAGATAGAAATTTTTAATAATTTGACAGCTGTCAGTTGAAAGCAACTCTCCCTAGGGATGGAAAGTATTACTTTCGACCCGCTCCTCATGCAACTTCAGACCTACTTTCAAGTATGAGTACCTAATGAATAATTAGTTTTCTTCTTATTCGAAAATGTTATATGCTACAGAATATTTAAAGATATTATATCTTTGGGTTTTTGAAAACATTTAAAACGTATTTTACAAAATATTATATTCGTATAATATTCATTTATTCGTTATATAATATTCCTTATAATATTCGTTTATCACATTCTGATTTCATAAGTGCAGTATGTCCCAATACTGGCTGTGTTCAAATAAAACTTTGTCTTCTAAAAAAAAAAAAACAAATGAAGAAAACGCAGTCAATGGCGCGAACTTTGACAAAATTTTATGTTGAATACTTTTCAATCATATTCAATATTATCATTAAATATCCAATATACTGCTGCAACAGTATTAAAAAAGTGTTAATCGTCGCAGGCTGACTGTAAGTATGTATTATACCGTATTATTTTTAATGTCCTTAAAAATTACCAAGTCCATAGGTATCGATCCAACATAATCATAATAATTATAACGTGGATTACTTTTATTCTCTATAATACGATTGAATCAAAGCCTATTATTTACTGTTGATTATTGCGAGAAAGCGTTGCTTTCTCGTCATGGCTACAAAAGAATAATTTTACCATCACGTTTATCGAAACCCCTGGCTTCCACATCGACTGTCACGTTTCGAAGATGTTTTTATTAGTAGTTTATTAGTTAATAAATCGTACAAATGATATGATATGTATTCATTTCAATTTATATTCAAAATTTGTGTCTTTGTTTCGCCATACTTTATACTTGTCTTGTAAATATGAAAAGCGGTTGAAACCAAACCATGTTAATATCATTCTTAAAATTACGAAAATCATAAGAGATTACTTAACATAAATTTTTAATTTTGAGTTTCATGTTTTACTAGAAGATAAGATTTTTGTTTTTTGGTAAGTAGGTAAACGATAATAATTATATGCGGAAATAAGGTTCACAATAATTGTTTTGTCTCTTGTCTTCAATTCAGTATTCCATAAAAAATGTTTGTACGCCTTTATTGTTCAAAGTTCCATTAATTTTACTCATATGATGTGTGCTTTATTTGCGGTATTGTCTCGGGCTATTGATTGCAACGTTATTTATTGGTCTAGATATTGTATTGTTGGTGAGATCTAGTTACCTTTTTTGATCGATTGTTATTGATTTTAATCTTTCTCTCGCTTACGAGACAATGGTAGTGTTTTGTTATTATTGCAACAGAGCGTCCAAACTTTGTACCGTTTATTTTTTCTATCGCTACTAACTACTAGTGTTTTTTTTTACATAGTAAGTACCTACACGACTCTTTCTTGAATCACGCAGTGTTTCAGTCAAAAAAAGAAATTATAATTATGTTTTAGTTTTAAATCACAGCTCACTTCCTTCTGGTTAAGTAACTGATATCCAGTAAATTGCAAGTGTTCTGACATATGAACTCCATGCATCATGTTACCGGTGCGATTGTCACACAAGGAAGTTTGGTAACTCGAAGTGTCTATATTGCACGTTACACAAGTACCAGTGATCTCAATTTGTAAGTTTTACTTGCGATTTGTCGTAAACATGTTATTGTAGAACTGGAAACATGTAACTTTAACAGAATCAAAAGTAACTGTATATGTAATGGTAACAAAATAAATTAGTTTTCTTGAGATATTTAAAGTTATCAGCTTACGTAAAGTTATCTGAGCACGAATTAATAAAATCAATCGCTTTAATTAAGTCCTCACAGTCAGTCATTAATTTACGTGGCTTGTAATTAAAATTGGCAACTAAACAGTTGCCAATGGAATTTACGTTAAATAAACCATGATTACATAAATTATGCTGTCCTCGTTTTTATTGACTGAGGTAGTGACGGTGTAATTTTTGTCACCTTAAAGTAATGAAACTCAGCGGGCATAATATTGCTTGGTGTGTACTTTGTCACCTTATATTTTGCACGTGTCAGCACTTTGCGGGCTTGAATTCCTACATGTGTGCGTTACGCTACCCGCCTGACAGTTCGTCCGGCGACCGTGGCCGAGCATTATGAGGTTCGCTATAATACCATGAAAGGATTGCATTATGCACCTTTAAGGCTTCGTTGTACTACAATATTGAATCAACAAAGCTAAATCCATTGTCTTACATTTTGTTAGCATCGTCCAAAGGTCACATGATAATCTGATCATATTTGTAACAATAAGTAGATCATCCGGTACCTAGTTAAATATCTTCACGAAGTAATCTTTTGTAGTTAGATCATATTATTTGAATGACATGAATGCAAAAATTTAGGTTTTCTAAAACTGAGTTTGTAAACTAGGTATTTACATTATTTGTGAAGCTACGCAACCATCATAAAACGAAGTACATTTTACTAAACGAAAATATCAACAAAATTTTCTTCAACGCTTTCGCTACAATTTACGAGTATAAAATTGATTACTCTACACTATAAAAGAAATGTCGGTTCACGGCAATGGTCTTCACTATCTCGCTTATTGGAGGTAATATTTCAAATTGCCTATCACCTTACATCGTCCATTGGACCAAAACTTAATGCTCTTATTCCCGCAACAGAATGGCGGTCATTATTGGCTTGGCACGTCATTATTTTCAACACCTCTTTCACATGCTTGACCATAGAAAATTATTTGCTTTATAGTCGAAGCTTAAGAAATGACTTGTATCTAATGTACGTGTAATAATTATGTTATGGTATATGCGTCAAAGAGATCCCATCGTAAACATTTAATGGCATGGTATATGTATTAATAAGAGATCAGATTATCCTAAATAATATGTAAAAAGATTTTAGCAGATATCATTGGTTTCACTGGCAGTGTCAGCAGTTTTATAATAAAATAATAAACGTTTACATACACTTTTATTACAAATTACAGCACACTTAAGATGACAGGTAGTTTGACAAAAGACAGAAGGTAATTTGTGGGAGATCTGGAGTGCAACCTAAGCCAAGGCCTGTATTTTAGAGCTCCAGCCCCCCATTAGATCACACTTATAAAACTATTTCATCAGAAAATCATTACATTCTAGGATGTGGCCCTGAATCGAAATCTCAATACTATTGATGGCAAAAGATTTCCTTCTTACGTATTCTATGGCTTGCCTTCTACCATATTGGATATTGTACCGTTATTGCTCGCGAGGAACCGTTCCAAACCTATTTAGAATAATATTGAGTCCATAAGGTTATTATGTGGGTAGTTGAGAGTTAGGATTGAAGTACTGTAGCAGAACTATCATTCCTACACACTAAAATATTGATCTTAAATTAACAAGCAATATATTAAAATAGAAAGTGCAGTGCAGCTACAGGAAATGCTATTATTAAAATACAATACCCGCTATTGAACCTGAGAACGCTGCTTCTAAAATAGTCATGTGAAACACATTGCCCTCTCATGACTTGAGATCGTTGGACACATACTGAAATTCCTTCTTATTAATAATGCTTGTATAAGTTGCAATTAAAAACGAACTAGATTTAAAGGAGATTGAAAATAATGTAAAAATGTTATTGTTCACATGCAGGAACGAAACAAACAATGAGTTGAAATATGTGACGGGTGACGCGTCCCTGCAACAACGTAATGAGAAACTCGGAAAGCAATGTGGCTAATTTCCTATTAATTGAAACTCATATTCACATAAGTAACTACTCGAGTGTGTCTTCAACTGTAGGTGTGCACGTAAATGTAAGCGCAGAAGAAATACAAGCAAGAAACTATTTGTTTGCAACTCTGTTCATTTTATAGCCTCAGACACTTATTTTATTTTATAGCATACAAGCAATAATTTTGTATAGTGTGATAACGCTTTGAAGAATTTATTTGATTTTTGGGTTATTAAATAAAAGTGTGCGATTTCTGCTTGTCGATTGTCCGTGTGTTCGTAGCTTAGACGTAGTGGTTAACATGACATGTAGGTGTGACAACTGTGTTAAACCTTATAATTAACAAAATGAGCTCGCCTGGCCGTCGCAACATTGTCTTCGTGACAAAAACAATCAGTGAAAGTGTAGCTCTAGTCGCTGCCGTCAGTCACACTGCGCGAGACCTCTTTTTACATGAAAACATTTTAATGTCCATTTATGATGTGTTGTGTTGACTAATTGCTGACATTACGCAATTTACGCCGGATTAGGATCAACGGCCGACACGATCTCATCATGCTAAAAATTAATTATTGACACTTTTTGTGCCACGACATCTTGTTTCGCATCGATGACTTACTTTGCCGTTTATGAGTCATTCGTATTGATGAAATTGATGTCACGTCTTTCTACTAAACTGCTGTAGTTAGTTTTATGTACATCATTATTAAAGTTATTATATAATTAACAAGTGGTCCGTAATTATACTGTTTTGTTGTTCATAATTAAATTCATAATGTTATTCACAAACAAGATGAATTACTCATTTTCATTGAAAACAATAACGTCATTATTTGATTTTCTGGTTTAAGAGAATTACCACAAAAAAACTACCTAGTCAACAACTATTGCACCGGTCTAATCAAAATTTAAGTAAAAATAAGCTACAACAATAAAGATAATCACATATTTTACAAAGACAATCAATATTATTCAAATATTGAACCATCCCAGTATCCAAATGATTTTCTTATATTTGTCGGTATGTTTATCTAAAGACAACAAAAATCTAGACAATCTAGGGCCTACTTATAAAAGAAGATAACATTTTGGGTCTCGATGATAATTATTATTTTATTGTTGTTTATTGTTCAATTTGTTGACGTGTCTGGATATACTCTAAGCTCTCTTAATCTTCTCTCGTTGGTTAAACCAGGCTATGTTATAAGTAATGCATGATGTCATAAAGCCATACCAACGCCTACTGCAGGAGACAGCAGTCATTTAGTTTACCTACCTCTATATTTATACCTCCACAGTCCGCAAGGTCCACATATCTTCGGTAAACAGGACTATTCGTTGTTATCGAGCAGCGGCAATAGACAGCCATTCAAATTGACGAATCATAATTAAGTAGGTGAAAATATGTCATAGTAACAATGCTTGAATTCAGGTGAATTATACATCTGTATTCTTTGTAGAACACGCAAAGTCACTACTCTGTACAAATTGGCCTAATCTTAAACGTTTGTGTGGGCTCTATTCAAATATTGTCGACTCATTTTACTGGTAATTACGACACACTGGCAATCCACCAAGGTTGACACCAATTTGACACCACACTTGTGTACAAGAAGCAAGAAGCTAAAGTTCGTTACACCATCGTAATGTTACCGATATGGCAACATTATGTGACAAGTTCCTCAAATGCATTAAATGTTGAAAGTTGACGATTGTACCTTGTGCGGAAATCGTTGTTATATCTTCTTGCAACTTCAATGCTGTGATGACTCTTATGGCATTTGATAAAATTATTTTGTTCATTTATTTAATTTTACATGCGTAAACAATTCCTGGTTTTTCGTTTAAACTGTCCTTCATTTTATTGTTATTTTAGTAAAGCTGCGGTTTTAATATTATCGACTTTACGTACGCAACAACTGCATACCTAAGCCAGTATCAGCTATGTTTTTATAACACTGAATGAGATCATATGTTATAGCCATGTCTTTAGTATGGTCATATGATTGCTGTGCAAGTTTATTGACAAGTGTACAAAGCATTCTTCCAACCAAGCACGCACGACTCCACCACGCAATGGCGCATGTAACGGTATATTTATATAATAAATGCTGTTCCTTACCTTTTTCAGAAACCGTCTCAGTATTCTTTTGTAAGCAACAAATTGTCGCAAATATCTTTACGGTTTTGACTGCTTAGCCTGCATGCGAGTAGATAAATGGTGTATTTAAAAATACGCTTATCATAAAGATATCATCTCGTCCGTCGTCAAGACGGATGAATTAACATAAATTAAAATACATTATAATAGTTATATTATCTAAGCCTGCATCATATCTATAGTATTGAAGGAATATTATACATTTCACTTTCTAGATGTCTCATATTTAATCAATCCATAATAAAAGTGTATAGAAAGTTGCATCTATACTAATCTGCATATACGTCATATTCAACAATAATTAAAAGAGTTGAGTGAGATAGTATTCATTTTTATTAGAAATCAATAAAGTTGTGCGGATGCGTTCGGTTTGGCCGCGGTACAGTTATTTCTTGCCGGATGTTTCAACTGTTTCACGTGCTAATTACTATAGTTTTTATCATAACGATGCATTTTGTGGATATATGTGACGATACGAATGTGCGCGATTGTGACCAGCTATCAATAGCTATGAACTAGTCGTTTATCTACTGACGTGTATACGCTAGACGTACTCGTACATACATATTGTATATCTATAATGTTATTTGATCGATACATGACTTATTTATCAGAATTTTCAACATTAACTTACTTTTTCTTTTTAAACATGAATTAATGTCTGTCGTACGGTTTGATGTCATCACAACCATAGCGCTTTTGTTTTTTCGTAAAGTCGGTAAAACATTTTAACATAAATAAAACATTGTTGGAACTTATCAGTTCTAATAATACAGTATTAGTTCTAATAGTATAGTAGTAGAGTCCCCACGTTTTACTATCGGTAAATCCCAAAGTACTGGGCATCCATGCATAACTGCATTGAATTGAAATAGTAGTGGTGTCGACATGTTACATTACTTATCATCAATTAGATCTCTTAAGAAACTCTGTAGCGTGTAAATATGCAGATAAATTTTAATTTTCATTGACAGGATGTTGATGAAACTTTTCGAATATCCGAACTCGATTAATATCGCTTCATTACCCTAGCTAAGTAAGTTATATATTGCTTCAGTTTCGGTCTGATAACGTTTTTAATAACCTTAATATTTAAAATAAATTATTGGTCATGTCTCATAATTTATTTTTATATGATTTTCAGCCTGGGTTGACCTACCTAGAGGCTTTTACGCTTCAAAAGCTTCTTCTGTCGTTCTACAGTGCTCGTGGGTAAAGGGGTCCAGGTCCAGCTCATACTGCCAGTTCTTTTCTGGGTTTCTTGCTATTTGGGATCCTCTAAGTGTTTGTTTATGAAGCCACCTTTCAGACATCTCATTTTTCTTTTCCAGATGGTGTCTCAATGTGAGTGCTGAGCCATGCGCAGCGACGTGGCATACCGCGGGCTCTCGCAGCACGTGGAACTGGACCGAGCAGCAGACCCTCGGGACCGGTTTACTCTGCAGGAGCTCATCGGGGAGGGCACATATGGAGAGGTTTACTGCGCCAGGGACAAGAAGACCGGTCGGCGGGTCGCAGTTAAGGTCAGTAGGCCTAGGAAAAAAGAAATAAAAATATTACGAACATACGTCTCCAAGACGTGAACAAAATAGTTCACACCAGATCATACTGATTATTGAGTCAAGTAATTTATAATAACCCCAATTTGTAATAGTCTCGAATCGTTATCGTATGGATTTTTTTTTTGGTCAAATGGATCTGATGAACAACCACATCATCGCTTAACATCAGGTGAGATGGTGGTCAAACGCAAGCCTATCATTAATAAAAAAAAACTGAATATGTTTGGTAGTTTAGCGTAACGTAGTAACTATTCAGTAATCTGTGGTTTAGCTTACTATTCGACGCAGGCGACAGTCTTTCCGTCAGGGTCAATCCAAGCCTGAGAGAGGGCACTTAGTGCACAAAGGTCAAGAAGACCGTCAGACGGGTAGCGGTCAAGATCTGCTAGGTAGCGTTTATTTTATGAGTCACTAATGAAACATTTATAACCACATAAAAATACCTGTGCCATCTTATCATTTGTTATGATTGTTCTAACCTTGGTCTAGGTCAATTTTATAGATCTAAATAGCATCTCAGATATTATACAATCTACCTGTTAAACATGTTATCTGAAACGTGTCAACTCCAGGAAGTATGTTTTTTTTTGTTTTTATTATCAGACCTAGACCGACACCAGTCAGTATTAGTCACCATAAAAGTAGTTAACCTTATCTCAAGTTTGTACATGAGCTGACGTCATTTAAAAGCTATCGTCTAGAACACCGCAGTGCCTACGATTATTTCCACATATTATTTTAGTACGTGCACGACTAAGGTCAACAACATTTATAGGGCATGCACTCGTAAACTGTTCGTACGGGTGAAATCCGAGAGAAACCGCCTCGCACTCATACTAGCCCTACAAGTTTTCGTATATTAACAACTTAGATTATTAACTTTTTAGTTATTCAATGTAAGTAAGACGTAGTGTTAAATACTTTAACGTGAATAAAGATTACAGTAATATACCGATTAATTTTATTTGATAACTGCTCAAAATTGCGCCTCTTTAATTTAAGCACGTAATGACTGCAATTAAGAAGTTTTGGGAAGCAAAATATAAAAACATATTTGTGTAATCGTATAAGTAACAAAGTAAAATATACCATGTATGAGAACGTGGTGTATACAGAATAAGCCGATGTTTTTTATGGAGGTATTGTTAGCATACGTATGTAATTGATTGCATAGATGTTATCTCAAATGTAGTATTGATGTCAAGGCCGCTAAACAATACATGACATGGCATGGCTTTGCCGCCTCTCGTTTGGAACACAATAACTTCACTGGATACCAATTTGTGTGCACAATATGAACTCATCGGCTTTGAATATTACTCTGACAGAATTTCATTTATTTCGTTACAGATTTTAGAAAACATTACCGAAAATATAGAAGAAATAGAAGAGGAGTTCCTCGTGTTCCGTGACTTATCGGGCCACCGGAATATCCCTGAATTTTTTGGTCTGTTTTTGAAACGCGGCGTGTGTTCGGATGACGACCAAATATGGTTTGTCATGGAGGTTGGTACACGTTTTATTTATAGGCTGCATATTCTGAGCTTTATGCGAAAGGCATAAATCAATATGACCTTTGTATTTACAGCTCTGTACCGGCGGTTCGGTGACTGATTTATGCGCGGGAATGCGGGCCCGCGGTAGCAATCTCACCGAACCACAGCTCGCGTATGTGTTGCGAGGAACCGTACGGGCCCTGACACATCTGCACGCTCACCGCTGCATGCATCGGGACGTTAAAGGGCACAACATTCTTCTCACCGAAGATGGTGAAGTCAAACTTGTTGATTTTGGTGTTTCATCACATTTGGCCGCTACAGCTGCCAGAAGGAATACATCAGTTGGTACACCATACTGGATGGCTCCAGAGGTAAAATGTCAACGACACTTTTAAATATCAACAATTGCAAAAGTACTTGCTATTTATTATCTAGCTGTTCCACATAAAACGAACAATATTCGTGACCCCGAACACAATACGAGTGACGTTTTGAAAGTGTCTGTAGGTAATAATCGTAGTGTAGTGACGGTTTAAGGTCATGTTGGAATTGTTTTTGGTTGCAGGTCATAGCATGTGAACAACAGCTGGACGAATCTTATGACTGCCGGTGCGATGTGTGGTCAGTGGGCATCACTGCTATAGAACTAGCTGAAGGAGAACCGCCACTGTCGGGCCTGCACCCGATGAGGGCACTGTTTCAAATACCTCGGAACCCGCCGCCATCTTTATCCCATCCTGAAATGTTTTCGCCGCAACTTGTGGACTTTATCGCAGACTGTTTAATAAAAGATATGAATCAGAGACCATTTGCGAGAGAACTTTTGGAACATCCTCTACTACTCGCCGTCAGTAGCTTTGAGGATAAGGTAATAAAGAAATTGATATTTTAAGTAAATCACTACAAATTTAGTAAAAGTGATACAATATAACGCATAATTAATTTTCGTAGATCCGTAAAGAGCTTCAAGCGGAGATAAAACGACAGAGAGCCGAGGGGCGCGGCTCTCGCGCGCCTGAAGCCACGACCAAGAGAGGGAAACTCAAATCTCATCGAAAAGCGCGACCGGAGAAAATGTACACCGATGATCTGGCGACCCTAGAAGTGTTGACTGAAGACGCCATAGTAGACCAACTGCAGAAGAGATACACGCAGAACCAGATCTACACCTACATAGGAGACATTCTTGTCGCCGTAAACCCATTTACTGATGTGGGAATTTACACCACAAAGGTAATTTTTATGACACCAAAAAGTAACCACAACATTAAAAAAATTACGATCTTTTGGCCAGAGCGAAGGTGTTTAATTAATTCGTCCTCACGCATTTGGACTTTATTATTAATGTGTGGGTTACCTAGCGGTGTTTTGCTTTGCTGTTTGCGTGTGGTTAAAATGTGAAAACGGGATTTTTAGATTTTTAGTCACGTCATTCTTTATTGTAACTGTTGGAACTGTAATCGATTATGATATCAACCATTTGGAAATAAAAGAAATGGCCAAATATGAGGTTTAATTATCTCTGGGCACAGTTCCAATGAACTGCACATATCTCGTTATACTTAGCTTAGTTGCTTCTCTATCAATTATTATGTGTATTATTCTAATTGTTCTAGACTCAACAGATATACCAGGGTCGGTGTCGGTCGGACAACCCGCCGCACATCTACGCGGTGGCGGACGCTGCTCACCAGGCGCTGATGCATCAGAAGCTGCACCAAGCCATCGTCATATCTGGGGAGAGTGGAGCAGGCAAGACAGAGTCTGCTAACCTTTTGTTGAAGCAACTTGTGTTTCTCTCGAAAGTAAGAACTTTTTCAATTTCACAGGTAAAAATAAAGAATTTGCAAGACTATCCACCACTTCCAACTGCATTTAAATGGTGAAATCTGATTCTAAGGTCGACTGGTAGAAAATGTCTATGGCATTAAGACCGGCTTTGTACAGAGTTATGTACATAAAGCTTTATATATATATAACAAATAAATAAATCTGTATAGGTATTACTCTCATACTTAGTAAACACCTACCCAATCTTTTTATATTTTTTTTTGTTGTTATGTTGAAAAATACTCAATATTTTTCAATTAACATTGTTCTAACTATTCACAACTATCTTTGCAATCATCGGTGTTCCTCATGGTGCTCACCAATATTATAAATTCAAATTATTTTATGTATTTTTATTTGTTAGTCTTTTACGTTCAAATAGCTGTACGGATTTGGATGAAATTTGATACTAGGATAGATAATACCCAGGATATAGGCTATCATTTATAAAGACGGGAAGAGAATAACTTTAACCACTAGCTTCTGCCAGCAGCTTCACCCGCTTAACGGTAAAAAAATATATGCTTATAATACTCAGTGTAAAAAATTCTTACACCAGTATTATACTACTTTATGTAGCATTTTACTGGTATAAGAATTTTTAAGATAGAAAATTTTTGAGTTTATTCATAACAAACAAAAATGCAAATGTTTCCTCATATAACATTACTATAAACTAGCTTCTATCAGAAAGTCTAAAATTATCTTGAATGTGCTATTCCAGGAAATGATCTACCTTTTGGCCAAATTCTATCCAAATCCGTTTAGCCGACATAAAGAAGTAACAAACACACACTCACACACATAATCATACAAACTTAGCCTTTGTAATACGAGTGCGACTGCTAAAAACTTTGCTAGTCATCTACAAGTCACAGAAATTCCCGCTTTTAACACTATTAATGATTCTATTTAATTATTCTAGACCCAGAACCGTAACTTGGAAGAAAAAATCTTACAAGTGAATCCAATAATGGAGGCGTTTGGCAACGCTCGCACGGGCATCAACGCCAACAGTTCTCGTTTCGGCAAATATCTAGATTTGTCTATGATGAGAGTTGGTCGGATATCCGGCGCTAGAATCTCGGTGTATCTCCTTGAACAGTCCAGAGTGGTACATCAAGCTTTGTAAGTATATATTTACGTAGTTTATTTCTTTCAAGTGCTGCGCTTTCTATAGTGACCCGCAAAAACTTCCGAGTGTATTGTAAGAGCCAATTGACCGAGATTTGAATACGAGTGTTCGATGAGTAATAAGCATAAAATAAAATCTTGTAAATTGATATGGGTTAAATAAATGCCTTCTTCGAGACAAATATTTTCACCTGTTTAATCGAGATGCAGTGGCGTGTAGTGTGATTACTTTTGCTAATTTCTCTTGTTTTTATTTGGATGTGAGTGGGTTGAAATGTTCCAAATCTTCCATCTTCAGGGGTGAAAGTAACTTTCACGTGTTCTATTACCTATACGACGGCCTGGAGAGTGAGGGTCGCTGGAGGAAGTTCTACCTGGACGAGCAACTGAAGTCCAGGCATCGCTACCTGCAGCCTCTGTCCGTGACCCACAGGGAGCACAACGTGCATCGCTGGAGACAACTCAACCAAGCTTTTAAGGTAATCTACGACTATAATTTTTAGGTTTGTTAAGTTTTTTTGGATATTCATCATTTGAGTCATCATTACGGAGCATTTTAGAGAACCAAAGATATCGATAGTTCCGTAATCTGAATTATGTTGTAGCGTAGCGTCATAACGATGAGCAATATAGGACTTGAAGTGCAAGAATGCCTAAAATTCTGTTAACACATTTTTTAATAATAAAATATTATTATAAACTGATAACAGTCAATAATAATATTAGTCAATATATAATATGTTTTTAATTCTAAACTAATGATATTTTGGCATTAATACAAACAGACAGATAAATAGAGCTGTTTATCTGTATTTTTTGTTACCTTTCTATTACTTAAGGTAAAAGCTGCTGACCCGAGCGAGGCCATTTTCTCGCAAAATGGCGCGGAGCTCAACATTTTTAATTTATTTAGTTATTAGCATATGGGAGCATTATTCAGTTTAGAAAATGGTATTTGCGAAAATCGACCATTCCATTTTATTGAACTTTGATAAATTACAAACAGCTGAACGGCTTCATACAACGGCTTTACACACGAGTAGACCATGATCTGAATTAGAACATAATACTGTTTATTGCAATAATGAGATAATAAATCACTTTTCACGTGGTCGAAAATGCGGATAGAGAGTTGTAAATTACTATATAGAAGAAGGAAAAACTATATGTAAGTTTATTACACATCTATTGTGACATTGAAATTCCAACCATCAAAAATTAAAATTCTCAGGTGGTCGGCTTCCAAGATGAAGAGGTATTGATCATCTACAAGATGTTAGCAGCAATTCTTCACCTCGGCGACATCGAGTTCGGGGAAACAGCTGGCGAGGATAATACGGATAACAAAGCTACCATCATCGACACCGCACCGCTGCACAGAGGTGAGTTCCTCGTCATAACGTCGTTTCTTTAATGCTAGAGTCTGTGACGTCATGATTTCAGAACTTTGTCCATAATTATGTTTCTTCACTTGCCACTTGCACACTTACTTTGAGCAACTAACACAAACTACTGGTCTGATCAGTGTATCATAGGAGTTCTTCCTCTCTTGTGGACACATACACACACACACATTCGATAATCTTGGTCTTTTGTTAATTTTATACATCTACATTATAGATTTATTTGTGAGCGTTGAAAGACGTTACTTAATTACCTCCTACGTGAATGCTCACGAACATGCCCACAAAATACAACATGATCACTGTATGATCAGCTATAGCTGTCTCTTTTTCGTTACGGAAACATGATGGCATTATACGGCCTTAGATTACGACTTTATAATGATAGGACATCGTTTAACTTTTACAGATGCTAGAGATAGGAGGTTTTTACTTGGATGTTTATTTTATTTTTGGGTTTAGATGGCGTTAAAGGTTATTGACTGTCCTCGTGTTACGTGTTTGTGTCTACGGTTCATACACACACAGGTCCGTCACCGTCACGTTTCCAATCAGTCACTAACTTTATGAATGAATGAGACGCGCTGGTCGTGACGTGACTAAAGTTTGGGGTCAATGTCTTACGATATTTTTCGACGGAAGGATTGGACAAGTTATCAGCACAGCAGAGACTACAATATGACTGTTTTGCATTAAAACAAAACAGGTATTATGTGTTGAATAAGACACACAGCGTTGAGATGAAGAAAGCTGATGTAAATTCGCCCTAAATTATGAGTCTATGGTTAAAACTTACCGAATTCTCCATGGTTTTATACCTGTCTCGCTCTTTCACCAGCGTGCGTCCTTTTCTTGCAAAGAAGGATGCTTGACACTAAGCTGTCAATGTCATAGAGTCTTCAACTCACCAGCAAGAGGCTTGCTGCAACGCTGTGTGTCTTATTCAACACATAATACCTGTTTTGTTTTAATGCAAAACAGTCATATTATGTGCTTTTCTAAGACACACAGCGTTGAGATGAAGACCTGTTTGGTATCTGCTGGTGATAAACACAAACGCTATGATGAATTAATTATAACAGTGTTCTAGAATATAAATCTGTTTTGGTATAACTCACTGTAGTTATCTACAAATAACTTCTCCAAGAATCAACTAGTTACACATTAGATATATATATCTTTAATAATCCTTATCAAGGAACAGATTATTTTAATATTAATAAATAAGTTTTTCAAAAAGTTATACAAATTTTATCTAATCATTATTAGAAAAGTGTAACTGCAATAAAATAACATCTGAGTTATTATTGTCAATTTTGTTTACTCCAATGACAATAAAATTTCTGAAATGTTTTAAAACTCTTCCAAATTGCTCTGTCAAGTATTGCCTGAACAGGTCTACCTCCAACTAACTTCTGGAGACAACTACTGACCTAATACTACCAGGTGGATCAACCATACTATGTATCCATCATGCAATATAGATACATAGATCTCTTTATTAAATACCATAAATACAATTACAGTAGGACCTTAAAATTAATAGTGTGGCACACTGCCCCCCCCCCCCACAAATCACTGGCTATAAACCTAGTTTGGGGACCAGGAGACAATACTTCATGCAAACTATATTGTATCTTATTATTGAACCTTGTGTACAATTATTGAAATAAAGTTAATATTATTACAATGGTTGGTCTCATTTTGATGCAGGTTTTAATTTCCCTGATAGAGAAATAAATAACAGTCACAGTCTGGACTGTTGTGACAGTGACAATGTTGTGACAGTCCTGTCTGCTTCTTCTATTATCAGGTTTATCTATAAAGTTATGAATACTTTTATGAATTAGGGCAGACACAATGGGCTGAATGTTTCCGCAACAACCAACCTGACTATTTGTGTGCCTCTGAATTTGGTTTTGAACCAAACTTTAGCCAAAGAATAATCTCATCTCCAGTAGAAATAAGATTATCAGGGTCATTTTCCCATGATGTGAGATCATGGATTCTACAGCCTGAAGGCTGGCAGTAGTATTAAAGTTGTTCGCCTAGCTATTTCAAATAGAGACCCTGACTCTCCTGTTGTCATGAGTCACTTAAATGGTATTGCACTGTGTTATATTGGTAGTTTTTGTAGTGCTGGCTTAGCAAATGAAATGGCCTTTCCTGAGGAATGAAAAATGTATTTTGAAGTGTCTTCTTATTTCAAAACACAACTAATAATGTTGCACAATAAGTTGAGACAGCTGATTATGAAGAGAATAATTCTATAAGCTAGCTTGTCTACAATCTGAAAACTAGCAACACCCTCAGGTGCTTTAGGATTAATCCTATTGATGTTAAACCAAGATCACCATCTTTTAATTGGGTCCTTTTTTATATTTTTTAATAAGTTTCATTCCTCTAAAGACCAGTTAGAGACCAGGTCGCCCCCCCCCATTTTCCAGGGAAGGATGGTCAACTTGTCCATCTGTGCAGGGCAGTTGCCTGTATTCCGATCTATGAAGACCTTCCGCAGGTTCTTTGAGTATCGGAAGTAGTTCTGCTATGGCTCTCACTCACAAGTCGGTAGCCAAAAGCATTTGGTATATTTTGGCCTTATAAGGACGTACATTCCTTTTGCAATTGTTTAAATGAGTTAGTACTCATAGTATTAAGCTGGGTGGTGGAATGCCAAGCCCAGCTGATAGTCCCATTTTCGGCTGAAAGCGTCGCAGAAATCTGCGTAACAGTTTTTGGTATTAAGCTGGGTGGTGGAATGCCAAGCCCAGCTGATAGTCCCATTTTCATAACAGCTCTTGGGATGTAATGTTACGTACTTTGGTACGACAGCCTTTTCTCTTAACGCAGAACAGGTCTACGTCTGGGACACCCCACACTCAGAATATAGCCTCCGTGGCTTGGGGTAGAAGATGCCACTCTGGTACTTTGCGGCCCCTTGATAGGCGATCCGCAATCTGTTTAGCCTCCTCGGGAGGTAAGTGGCTGAGAAAGCTGAACGTAATTGCTCTGCAAGTTTTAGGAAGCCAGTTGTTAGCCTTAGTAGTAGAAAGGAAGAAAATGGGTCCCCCTTTCGTTTCTGAGGTCTAATTCAAAAATGTATAGCTCTATCAATTAATGTCTTATGATTTTGACAATGTCAAAGGTATGAGATGGAAATGGTCAATACTTTGTCAAGAATATTGTTAATATCTATTAATAAATTTTTGTAGTGATGGTATCCAATGGTTATCATGCTTAAGTATAACTAGATTACCACATCTGACAACACAAAACAATAGACTCTACAACACAGAATTATAAAATGAATATTAATAACCTCTCAGGTTAAGAATCTCATGCTTAATCTCACCCAGACAATGGCAAAATCCTCGTTGCAAAGGTTGCATACCATAGAGTCCTGCTTTTGGATTGAACGAGTATGTGTGCACCTCCAGTCATCCGTTGACTGTTTATGGTTCCAAATCAGTATACATTTCTTTTAAATTTGAATGTTAAGCTCACTTACAAAGAGCTTACACAATGAAGTTGGTGAGGAGCCACTTTACTTCAACGCAACCTACTCTTTTACCACACACATTCTGACTTGCAGTCTTTGAATTTTTTGTATGTTAAAGACTGGGGTAATGTACATTTTTTCTTTGTTCCAAAATATTGTTACATAAACCAGTTATCAATTGTAGAGTTGGGGCTTATAAATCTTTAGACTTGTTAAAGTGACTCAACTCACATTAACTTTAAGACTTTCAAAACTAGGGCAATGCAAGATTGTAATGCTTTTCTGATAGGCTAATGCTGTTTAATTGGGCTCCGTGCCCTGAGTCTGCCGCATCCGTAGTCAAGAAGAAAGTCATACTTTTCTTGACTATTGGTATTGAACTATTACCTTTTTATTAAAATTTCATTAATACGGTATACAAAGGCGGACTTAATGCCCTAGGCATTCTCTACCAGATCTATGGCTTTTAATCACCATTTTAGTTCTGTTCTAGCTGAACAGGCAGAGGTAAAACTTGCAAATTTTAGCAAACCAAATAAACTTTGAGTTTCTCGCAGAGAACAGTTTCTGGTACTCAAAATTTTTGAAATGATTAATTTTATTTTTAATATCTTTCGAGCAAGTTTTACTCAATTTTGCTGAGTTTTCCATACTAGGCCCAGATATATACCTCTTTTGAGGGCTTCAGACCAGACTTTTGATAATTTATGTGCCAAGTCTAGGTTCTCAATGTTTCCACAACCTGAGAAACCAATACTGTTACGATCCTGTTTGACCAGGAAAAAATTTCTCTGACAAACAATTATGTGGAAACCTTGTGCTCATTGGATTTCTGCAATCCAGATTGTTACCTACTGTAGCAAACATTTTTAGAGCCCATGGTAGGAAAATGGCAAGGCTTATGATTTCCGCAATCCAGTTTATTACTGTAGCCCACATTTTTGGGGCCCATGATAAGAAAATGGCAAGGCTTATGATTTCCGCAATCCAGTTTATTACTGTAGCCAACATTTTTGGGGCCCATGATAGGAAAATGGCAAGGCTTATGATTTCCGCAATCCAGTTTATTACTGTAGCCAACATTTCTGGGGCCCATGATAGGAAAATGGCAAGGCTTATGATTTCCGCAATCCAGTTTATTACTGTAGCCAACATTTTTGGAGCCCATGATAGGCAAATGGCAATGCTGTTAACTGCAGCAACTTGTTTATGTAAATCACACAAGGAACGTCCTGTGTGTTTCTGCAATTGATATGTGTAATTAATTGGAAATGTTTCACTGAAACATACAATTTGAGATCTCTGAAGTCTGAGGTTGATGATCAGACATAGTTTACTAATTGTGATCATTGCTCTGAGTTTTGCAATGTTTTATGTTTTGAACATGAGATAACTTAAAAGCCAAAACTCAGATCCATCTAAAGCTGTGATGGAATGCAAAACCTCTCAGCTAAAAAGATATTCTTTACTTAGCAGAACCTTTCGTAATGCTCTTCCAAGGAGTATCATATTACTAAAAGTAAACAAGATTTTGTAAACAAACGTTGTTTATCAGTATTTGGCATACTTAATTGTTTCTGTAATGAATGCCTTGGATTTCTTAAAAAATAATAATTAGTGGACGATACGACTCCACAGTCGGATCGTTTTCTTGTTGTTCAAGAGTTCAGGATTGCTCTCTAACCGACTACGAATGGTTGGTAGTAGAGCCAAGTTAGTTAAATAACTAGATATAAATCCCACTTGTTGAATATTAAGTGTCTCAACACGCAGGTGCGAACATGTCTAAACTTGACTGTACTTACCTGTGAAACTTTTCGTCTTTTGTTGGGTAGAGGTGAAGCTATCCCCTTCTCATCCCCCGAGGATGAAGATGATAATGATGATGAATCATTCGGTTTAACTCTGTTCGAATGCTAATTTTCATCCAAAGATTAACATTTGAACTTTGTTCACCTCCGACACGCATCTGCACAATTTTGTGCAGATTCATCATGAAAACACAAAACACTTACAAGGGACACTTTCACGACTTAAATAAACGCTGTGTGCTTATCTAATACAATAAATTATTGTATTTTAACACTTTGGAAAATTTTGCGATTTTCTCGCGGCAAAATTTACAAACGCTATGACATTGACAGCTTAGTGTCAAGCATCCTTCTTTGCAAGAAAAGGACGCACGCTGGTGAAAGAGCGAGACAGGTATAAAACCATGGAGAATTCGGTAAGTTTTAACCATAGACTCATAATTTAGGGCGAATTTACATCAGCTTTCTTCATCTCAACGCTGTGTGTCTTAGAAAAGCACATAATAATTTAATTTGGTATTAATTTGAATTGCTTACGATTTCTGCGTTTTACTATTAACACATCGTCGTGGTCGTGGGAATCCAATGGATGCGTGACGTACAGGACCAGTCGTTGTGGCGACGCTTGGGGGAGGCCTATGTCCAACAGTGGACGTCTTTCGGCTGATATGATGATGATGAGGATGACTATTAACACAATGAGTGAATCACAACTCAGTAGGCTATAATTATTCTCTTCTACGATTTTTTTAAAAACGAAGTAATTATTCTCCAGCGTCCTGTTTGCTCGGCGTGGAGACCGTGGACCTTCGCGAGTGCCTCACCAGCAGCAGCGTGGTGGCGCGCGGCGAGACCATCGCGCGCCACTCGTCGCCCGCCGAGGCCGCCGTGGCCCGGGACGCCACCGCGAGGGGACTCTACGCCCGAGCCTTCGACAGAATCGTCGAGAGAATCAATGCGCTACTCTGCCAGAATAGACCCAATGTGTAAGTGTTTTTACACCAAACGTTCACATACACATTGAATAATTAAATATAAATATATTATACTCGTAGAGGTCAAGTATGTTTTTTTTTGTTTGTAGGAGGTAATCTGTGGAAGAACTGGTCCGATTACTAAAATTTTTTCACCAACAGAGAGCTGCTTTATTCCTGAGTGACATAGGCTTTATTTTATGTACGCGAACGAAGTCGCGGGCAAAAGCTAGTTGAATAAATAATTTAGAATATGTAGGTACTTATCCAGAACTGTGAATATCACCTGGAAAAAAACTTTACTACTGTAAAATGTAACTGCAAGCTACTATTTTATTTCTACTCTAAATGACTGAACTGGATCTACTTAACTAACTCTCTAGTAAAAAAATATCCCAAGGACCTACTAGGATATACTGCCGAGATAAAAAGTATGTGATTCCAGGACATGGTCTACAAGTATTCCAAGTTTCATCAAAATCCACGCACATACATCCATTCACAAGCCTTCGCGTTTATAATATTAGATAGTAATCTTTAATCTGTGATATAAGTATGATATACGTTACATGAGCCTACTATGTTAATACTGTATAACCATGTATATTTACAGGAACGAACAACTCTCCATTGGTATCCTCGACATCTTCGGCTTCGAGAACTTCAACAACAACTCTTTCGAACAGCTCTGCATCAACATCGCTAACGAACAGATCCAGTATTACTTCAACCAGCACATCTTCACGTGGGAGCAGCAGGAGTATATGGCAGAAGGAGTTCCTGTCGACCTGGTGGAGTTCTCTGACAACAGGCCGGTCTTGGACATGTTGTTATCCAGGCCTATGGGCATGTTGGCGCTATTGGATGAGGAGAGTCGTTTCCCGAGGTCTACTGATAGGACTCTTATTGGTAAATAAGTGTTGAAGTTAAATCTTTAGCATATTACAAAAACCACTCTTAATGGTATGATTGGCTCTTGTTGCCTGTACATTTCCTATTAATAATGTTTACATTGCAATTGAAGACGCTGTACGGCTGCTACAAATAGCATTTTCAATGATAAATTGTACTCATTGATATGTTGTTGCCCGAACTATACACCACTAATTTTTAATTAGTACAAATACTTAAAGAGCTTATTAGAAAAGCCCTTGTTATTATTTAAGTAAAGTCTCAATAAATAATATTCATAAACAGCAAAGTTATTAGCGTTTGTGTTTATCCCAAAATGTCTCTCAATTTATGGAAATATTGTGCAGGCTATTGATTATGAATGAAGAAATGACGATCAAAATGGAAAAACACTTCCCGCAGTATTTTCTATTAGGAATTGTTATGCATGATTGAATCTATGATGAATTTACCTTTTCGTGGTCAATTTTAGGATTTCGGTTTTTTCTACTTTTGAATACAAAAAGATGATCAGTAAAGGGTACAGATACAACCCCATTTTTTTGTGTACTAATTAAAAAGTAGGAGTGTATAAGTCATTGTTAGAACTAATTTCACAACTTTTTAGGTTGATTCTCTAAACCCTAAACTGACAGGATGACTAAATTTTAATTTACAGTACAGCAATGTGGTCTTATCATATACACTGTTTACAGAAAAGTTCCACAACAACATAAAGAGCAAATACTACGTCCGTCCGAAGTCGGATGCTATCTGCTTCGCCGTGCATCACTTCGCAGGTCGCGTGGTGTACCAGGCCGACGGCTTCTTGGAGAAGAACCGCAACTTCCTGCCTCCCGAAGTCGTCCAGTTGATGAGACAGAGCCAATTTGACATCATCAGGTTCCTGTTCCAGTGTCCCATCACTAAAACTGGGAATCTGTATTCCCCACTGCAAGGAGACGTCATGGATTCAAGGAGCTTAGAAAGTCCAACATCAAGTGATATAAGGGTACTTGATTGATTTTATTATTAGTTTATTATTTTCAAATAATATCGGAACCGGTTTGTGCAAAGAAGTTGCGAAGTTGCGACGATTATAGAACAAACTCTCTTTTGATGTTGATTATTGAAAAATTCTTTCAATTTTAGAAGTAAAAGACTTTATATGATGATAAAATCAATATTTTCAGGAGCGCTTCAACAGTCGAGGACTCGCGTCCCAGTCTCGAGCTCAACAGACCGTCTCCACGTACTTCAGATACTCCCTGATGGAGCTCCTTCAGAAGATGGTGAGCGGCACCCCTCAGTTCGTGCGATGTCTCAAACCGAACGACACGCGCTCTCCGAAACATTTCGATTCGGCGAAAATATTGAAACAACTTCGATACACGGGAGTCTTAGAGACAATTAGGATAAGACAAACTGGATTTTCGCACCGACTTGCGTTTGAAGAGTTTTTGAAGAGGCAAGTGTTTTTATGTATCTCGTTGAGTTTTTCCAACATTCTCTTATTTGACTCGCGGCTGTTGTATTTATTTATTGTCATTTGTATTGTATAAGTAGGTATTTATTCGTTTGTTAACCATATTGTGTATCTCATATATGCAAACTGTTATTCTATTTCGATTTTTTTTTCAGGTATGGTTTCTTGGCGTTCAGTTATGACGAACAAATGAAGCCCAACCGAGACTCCTGTCGGCTACTGTTGTTAAGGCTAAAGATGGACGGCTGGGCGCTCGGCAAATCTAAAGTTTTCTTGAAATACTACCACGTCGAAGTCCTTGCCAGGATTTACGAGGAGCAGGTAAAAATGTTAACATTTTTTTTTTGTAAGCATGATTTGACTCAAATATGACCCGAGTTACCATTTTTTTATTGCATTTATTTTTTGTTCTACATCATAATATTGTTTGAAAAATCGATTCAATAGTTTACTTAATGATACCATTATTTTTCAGATAAGAAAAGTAGTGCTAGTTCAAGCATGTGTCCGAGGTTGGCTCGCGCGGCGAACCTACCAGCGATTGAAAGCGCAGATGGCGATATCAGTCCTTACACTACAGCGACATGTGCGCGGCTGGCTGACGCGCAAGCGACTGCAAGGGTTACAGGAGAGACAGAGGCAGCTAGCAAGAGAGTTCCAGATGGAGCAAGAAAGCCAGAGGAAACAACACAAGTCGGGTAAGTTGTAACACAAGGCGGAGATAGCCTTCAATAATCAACACGCTACAGTAACACGTGTGCAGCCGGTTGACATGCAAGCGACTGCATGAGAGACAGATACAGCTAACCGGAGAGTTCCAGATAAAGCAAGACAGCCAGAGGAAACAACACAAGTCGGTTAAATTGTAATACTAGGTGATAGCAGTCATAACGCCACAGTGACACGATCGCGGCTGACTGATGTAAAACCGAATGCAAGGACTGCAGGGAAGACAGACACGGCTAGCCAAGTAGTACCAAGAGGTAACTAAAAAAAGCTATTGAAAGAAGACCAACCCGCACTGGGCCCGCGTGGTAGATTGCGACTCATTCCCTCTCCTAGATAGGAGACCTGAGCCCCAGCAGTAATAACATTAAAAGGCTGGAAAATGGTTTTAGGTATAAATTATACTTAGCTAAAATTATTTCCATTGCTAGGACCTATATTTTCCCTCTCCTAGAAAGGAGGCCTGAGTCCCAACAGAGGCCGACTATGCTATGCATGGCAAACATGACTTTCCTTACATGTAGAAATCTGAACAAATAACGCAGTTTTATGATTTTTTCGCTTTCTCAGGTGTCCCTAGCAAGAACAAAGCTATGATGAAAGCGAAGGTTTTGAGGCGCATGACGTCAGACGAGAGCGACACCAATGAAACTATCTCCGGTAACAAAGAGAACATTGATACTAATAAGGCAGCCGTTGTTATACAAAGTCGTAAGTATCGTTATGATAATAAGAAAGAGGAAGAAGATGTTTTGATTCTTTTCAAACGATGATATTAAAATTAGTATGTGAGTAATAAACCGTTTAAAACAGTTTTAGTCCTCTGGCTTTGATGATATAATCTAGAGCAGATTTTACTCAAAATGAGCCATCATTCATCAGAAAGCTCAGCCACCTAAAAGGCACTATAGAGGGCTATGGTCGAAGATTACTTGCGAGGTCAAATTAGAAATAAAAATATATGCCAGAGAACCAAAATTACCAACAAAGCTTAAATGTTGCCAAATTTAAGTGGTACTGGGCAGGCTACAACGTTTGTTGAACAGAAGGTTGATGGGTTATAGAGTGGCAATGGCGTACAAGGTGGACCATCTAGTGAGGGTCGCGAAAATTCGATGAATGCGAAACTCACAAGAGCCGTTGTTGTAGCGAGACTTAGGGAAGGCCTATGTCCATCACATGACGTTTTTCAGCTGAAAAACGTACCGTACAGAAGCTATAAACTAAATCTAGATTTGTAATCTCCATAGCCATTTAACGTAGCAATGCCTGTATGCTGTCTATTAGGTACTTCTCCCAGTAACAGACGACTATTGTTGTTTCTCTTTTATCACCTCATATATATATACAACGACAAGTTATACTACATATTAAAAAATCAGCCTGAAGAATCTAAAAACAAACAAACAACGACACATGCCTTACCAAGACGTAAAATGTTAGGTCAGCGAGCGAGAAAGAGGTGTGGAGCTATACTCCTATATATAGCTCTATCCCTTTAACAGTTCAGTATAGTTCGCCAAATGAATCGCTTTAAGGGCTCGTGCCTTTGGTGGGCTTGCGGACGGTGAGCAAAGCGGTAGCTCGCCGTCCAACCGTCCGGCAACAAGCCGGACCGAGCCCTAGTTATGAACGGCGCGTAATGTTCCACGCCGCCAACTGGAGCCATGGGTGATGTGAAAGAGATTCCCGGGGCCCAGGAACAATGACAAAAAAGGAACAGGGGTAGGTTGTTAAACAGTAAAAGTCTGACACTATCTCCCGCTTCGCCCAATTTTCCCACCTTAAAAAAGGGCCTTCAGTTCTTGTGTGGTCCCGGTACCCATGTAATCCATGAGTGAGTCCTAGAATGTGACGGTTGTCCGGCAGACTTCCGCGGCTACACTGCGCGGCGACAGCGCGCGGCGGGCGCGGCGCCGCCCCCGCCCGCACACGCCGCGCCGCCCGCGCCGCGCCTCATGCAGCACTACTCCGTGCAGGAGCGCGCCGAACAACTGCACACATTTGCTGACCAGGTAACACTCCAACATTATACCTGCATGTAACTGACCGTTAGGGAATATACATGAAAATAGAACATTTTGCTACAAGTAAAGAAACTAGGTCATTGCGATCGAGGCGGAATTCGCTCCAGTCATCGGTTAGGGTGTTATGGAGACAAGTGCTGCAGTGACTTTCCTCGTATATCAAACGACGTATTACAATACACTTACAAAAAAATAAATAAAAAAGGGGTCGACGCGCGACTCGTGAGTACGATAAAAGATGGCAGCACTCTCTCCACGTATCAAAATGAGCTAAATTGTTGTCTAACCAGTTTATCAATAAATATATAAACATGTCGGACTTTTCTTTTTTAATAGCAGCTTTGAAGCTTTATAACTTCGTTGTTCATGAAGATATTTCAAAAACGATAAGATATTTCATATACAAAATAAAATAAAAAATGTTAAAAATGTTAAAAATGTTTTAACTTAGCAAATAAAAAATATTCCCTATTGTGGCACATTGCACGTTGACTCATCAGGTGCACGACAAGAACCAAGAAGTACACAAGAACCTGCGGCGCAACAAGCCGGGCGTGCGGCTGGCGGAGCTGCAGCGCGCCGACCAGTACCGCCAGCCGCCCGGCTTCACGCTCGTGCCCGCCATCGTGCGCGGCCAGCCCACGCAGCTGGAGCGGGACGCCAGCAGGCTCTCCAGGTAACGACGATCAATCAGCAAATCCAATTTTTACTACGTACATCGTATTATCATCATCAGCCTTTTTAATGTTCCCACTGCTATAACTCAGAGAGAGGATCTCTAGGGGAGGGAGTGGGCCGTAATCCACCACGTGGGCCCAATGTGGGTTGGCGAATGTCACGTGTCTTCGAATTTTTGGTTCTAGGATATGCCGATTTTCTCATGATATTTTTCTTCACCGTTTTGAGAGCAATGGTGATGAATAAATTACACAAAATAGTCCGTCTGCCTGGGTTCGAGCCGTTGCCACTCTGCCACTACTGCTTTCACGTACATCGTAATAATTTACTGAGCATTAAATTATTTAAATGATTAAAATCCGTCAAGTAATGGCAGCTTTATTAAAGTTTTTCTGAGCGACTTTTATGAGAAACGGTAACAACAACAGTATCAAACATTTCAGTGATTCCAAAAACACACGCATCGGAGCAAAAAAAATACTCGTAGGTTGGGTATTGGTGATAGGTGATGGAATCGATATGTTTCCGAAACTAACAGAACGGTCGGCCCAGTGGTTGAGCAAATCGCTGCACTGCGTGACGCGTGTCTCGGGTTCGATTCCCGCACGGAACAAGCAACAATAGTATGGCCTACAGATAGTTGTTCCGCGTCTGAGTGTATTGTGTATATGAGTTTACATATTTGTGAACGCACCCACAATACAGGAAGTAATTGATGTGGAACGACGTCTTTAGAAAAAATAAAAATAAAAATGTGATGTAGATTGAAGCATTAAAATAAACCGTTGCGTTTATTTTCAATTGTTATTCTGCATCCAGAACAGTGGCAAGAAATGAATAGCCAGACAATTACAGGATTGCGTCACGTTTAAAGTTTATTGGCGATCAGGCAGTCGTAATGTGTACTCAATATTTCACATCAATCGGATTTTTTTAGCTTCGAAATTTCGCAATAAAAACGCTATAAAGAGAATACGCAATTTCGGGGATGAGAATGTTTATTTTTTATTAATTATCCATCCAACACGATTAAACGACTTTGGCTTTTTAGAATTTGCGTTAAAACCTGTATTTTTTTATAAAGGTTATAAATTGGACACTAAGGATCGGCTCCAACTTCAAAAGAGTGTTACAAATCATTTAAATTCACGGCTTTTTTCAACTATAACATGCATGTGTGACTTCAGCCTTCCTCATAAATTACTCTGTCTATCTATTCTTAAAAACCGCATGAGTATCCGGTTAGTAGTTTTTGTGTTAATTGCGAACAGACAGACAAATGCGGTAGGGATTATCGTCAATAACATTGTTTATTACATCCGCAACTTGGCTTTTTATGTTTAAAAAAAAATTACAGAGACTAAGATATTTTATATTTTATACTGTTCATGCTTACTATAACGGAACGGCCGCAGTCCGTCGCCTGAGTTCCTCGAGAGTCCCGCTAGACCTTGGGACGAGCCGTTGATATGTAAGAAAGATATTGAGATCAAAAACCCCAGGTTTGTTGACTTACACCATACTTTAGCACTACTTTGTGTATTTAGTAGTCAATGACACTTCGCCATTGGTCCTGAGCGTAGGATCCTGGGATTCCCAAATAGGGCTAAGTGTTATTGAGTTTTTTTCACTAGGGTAACTCTTAGTGGCAGTTCGGAATTTGGAAGTTGGTAGTATGACACCACGTCAGGTAACGACATAACCCAACCAACAGCTTTTGCTTCGGACCTCTCTCCAGTTGGGCCGTCTCTCATCAGGCTATGAGAATGAAGGAACGAATCCTCATCGATACGAATCGAAGAATATCTGCTAAGGCGTTCAAACTCAATCTCAGCGGACACAAGTCATTGGCGTCGGAGATATCATAGTGCACGAATGTGTACCTATTATTGTACTAGGTATTGATTCACGTTGCTAAATATTTTGTCTGTTAGTTCCATCCCACAATCTGGTTTTATTACCATCATAAAAATGTGTAAACGAATTGTAGAATTTTCAGGTGGTGGAAAAACCAGATCTACAAATGCTCACAGCTTTTTTGTAAACGATAAAAGTCAGCATTGTTTGTAAATGCCGTTTGAGTAACTATTGTCTATTTCCAACGGGTATGAAAAGTTTTTTTCAAAGAGTATCTACGAGTATCTATGTGACGATTTCACATTCGTCGGTAAATGTTTACAGACCATCAAGGACATTGGAAGGCATTATTACAATATAATTTCAGCTGAAAGAAGTCCACTGCTAAACGTAGACCTACTGGCCGCCGTAAGCGCGGGCTTGCGGATGGCGAGTAATGGGTAGCTCGCTGACCGACCGTCCGGACTGAGCCCTAGTCGTCAACGACGCACACTGTTCCCGCGCGTCTCAAGGAGTTGTCAACAACCGTAGAGGCCCAGCAGAGTCGAAGCCTTTTGGGGCCAAGGATCTAGCTCCAAAAGGGAGGCTCGGCCCTGGTATGAAAGGCAAACAGACCTCCCCCTCCCTCAACTATCGCCATAATGATTCGACGTCTCGCAGCGTCTCGCATCCATCGAATTCTTCCGACTCTTACAAGATCATCGGACCACCTTGTAGAGATCTTTCAATTCTCCGTCTTCCAGTACGCGGCAAAGTGCCGACTGCCACTTAGGTTTGACGAGTTTGGCATCAACAGAATGTAAAGTTATTCCGTAGGAATAATTACTTACGTTTTCGTCCGTATTTCTCTAGATCTTTTTCTGCACTCAAACGCATTCAATGTTGAAATTCATACAATCGTCGAAATTTTTTAACTATGTCTGAAATTTTTTTACGAGGGGATTTCCCGTAAAAGTCTCGAGGTCATTAAGAACTATCGTAAAACAATTCAAATCAGGCTTCCTCAGAAAATTAATTTATTTCCATATGACACAGATACCAACCGACAAGCAACGGCCACGCGTACCAGGATGACAGACATACTCAGGCGAACCACTGGCAGGGTAACCTGCCTTGCAGCCGACAGTGTGGCGGACTAGTCAGGTACGAACGATACGACGCGGAGCACAGGGATAGCAATCAAAGAGACGCTTTAGATCACAGCAGCAATATGGATCAAAAGGGCCCTAAGGATCATAGAGGCGTTATGGATCACAATGGCTTTATGAATCACAAGAATCTTAACGATTACAGGGGCTCTGTGGATCACAGGGGTTCTATGGATCACAGGGGTCTTATGGATCACAGGGGACCTATGGGTCACAAAAGCTTTATAGATCATGGGGGTCCTAAGGATTTCAGAAACCCCAGTGATCATATGGTGGACCCTATAGATCACAGGGATCCTATAAATCATAGGCGTCCTATGGATCATAGGGACTCCAAAGATCAAAGGGATTACAGGAATCCTAGGGACTACAGGGAATTAAACGACACCAGATTCTGGCCCTGAACGAGACTAATCGCTTTCATTCTGTCGCATGCGTCGCTCTTTGTGGACAGCAGACACCAAGGGTATGGCTCCTAACTGTTGTAGGATAGATTGAGCTTAAGATAGATGTAGTTTGAGCGAGAAAAGATGTCCACGACGATATCCCGAACGATATGTCATCCCTTCATAGTATAATTCATATCAATCAGTGTATGTTTTCATTAGCAAGTAGGTAACAAAACAATTCAGTAGTCGTTACATTCTAATGGACAAATACATTGGCTGTTGACACTATTCACAGATTTTCAACAGTCCTCGGTGTAATTTTCCATTATTAATCACGTTCTATATCTGTTTAAAATGTGGACATTAGGTAGTATAGAATTACAGCATTGAAGTCACTAATACAATAGTGATGGTACAATGACATCTCGACTAAAATGTAGAGCTAATTTCAGAACCAATTACGTTTTTACCAATACAAACAACGGTATTGCGTTCATTTATAAACAAGCGTAACTGGGTTATTTATCATCATTATTTGTGAATACTAATTTAAATTATTTCTCCCGACAGCAATAAAATCAACGAGCTAGTGCGACAGTCTCAGAAATCAGAACCCCCACCGCGGCTGGCGTACAACCCCACCCACGACCCTGAGTCCGACTTGCGGAAGATCCTACGGAACTCGCCGGAAATCCTCGCCACGCCCATCTTTAGCTCCGACGACGACTACACAGAGGGCCCCTTTAGGTTCAAACAGCTGCTGCGACCCACTCTGGGACCCACAGAAAGCCTTCGCAAAAGAAAAGTCCGGAATTCCTCAGGACAAAGTCCCTGGATGTCGGACAGCTCACAAGACAGCACCAGCTCCAAGCAAGCTTTGTGCAAACGTCGACCGCAGATCAGAATGGGCGTCTTCTACAATTCATAGATCGCAACTTGGAATGTTAGAAGCAAGTGACATCCGCCTCTACCTCCTAGAGATAAGGTGTTCTCGACTTCCAGATAGTTTGACTACTACAGACAACTAAGTTACGCATAGCTTGTTGATAACATGTTTTATAAGATAGTCGAGCATCAGAATACATTTCCGTAGTTCAGTAACAGCTAAACATTAGACAATGCACTGAAGTGTGATTCCAGGATTTTCTCCACAAGTCCCATAGTCCTGGTCCTCTAGTACTGAATCAACACCCAGCAACGCGGTTGCTACATTGTTGCCGACTATTTTGCACAATGCTGATTGTGCTTGCCTCACAGCCATAATTTAGTAATATTTAAGAGCACTTAAATTTTATAGTCTATAAACTTAAAATTATTGGAATTTATTTATGTACCTTAGCCGTCCTAATGAGAAACATAGTTTAAACTACTATTTAATTTATTAGAGGTTAGAGTTCCATATTTAAGTTTATATTCCTTTCTGAAATACTCACATTTTCGAAATATTCTTAGAAATTAACTTAATATACCTACCACATAAAAATTTGAAGTAATAGCTTAAATAATGTACTCGTACGTATATCCGTATGCTTCAGTGTTTGCTGTTTTTGGTAATTAATTATAAAATAATTACTAAAACGAACTTTAAAAATAAATCACTTTTACTTGTTTGTTCTAAAATATCTTGAAGTCGGTGTCAACATAATAAGAGACCAATTTTCATCAAAACAGAATATAAATCAATGTCAGTCTTAATTATTTAAATTACTGTTGAGCTTACTTCGAGGTCTTTCTAATCAGTAAAATCGATTGCATCCAAACCTCTGAGCCACACGTAACATGATGAAAATAGAAATTGGATTGTTCTGCGTGTGCTTCTCTCAACATTTTGTTTCAAGTCTTCATTGTATAAGCAATTACCAAAGCCTTAATCGTAAAAAAATTAGTGCATAACATAATGATCTTGCTATGACTTAATTCGCTACTTACGGTAATTCTGTAGAAATGTATGAACTATATAATTATAATAATAATCAGATTTGTCTTGTAATATTTATCAGTATTATTATATCATATTTAATCTACTTGTGTTTTACAACATGTATATCGAAAGTAGGATCTCACCGGAATAGTGATTTTGATTAAAAATTACTCATTATTGCCATCACAGTTACAGAGAGTAAAACTATTGAAATGTAATATCGTAAGTATATGAAATTATAGATAAATCATTGACAACCTTTGTGATAATGTGCCAATGATTAATAATAAGTTAATTAGTCGTCTATATGGGTGGTCAACGATGTGAAAATAAAGTTTGTGCATCAGTAAGAGTTTCATTTATTTCCCTAAGAATTATAATTATAGAATACCTAAAATTTTATAAAAACATTCTAGAATGTTGTGTTTTGAGCCGCATTTCGTGCAAACATGAAAATGCTGGTGAAGCGTGCACGTGGACGAATATAATTGGCGCTCAACATCAAAACAAAGTAAAATACGTAAAGCTGTAGTTTTTAAAGCCAGCATGAGTATGTGTTAAAACTAAACACGCAATCGCGTGTTTACGGCGGGCGGCAGTGTGTGCGGCGCGGCGGGCGGGCGGTCGGGCGGGTGTAGAGGGGGGCACGTGACGCGCCGCGCTCCGCCAATGGCGGCGCGGCGGGACGTGCGCGCGCACACGCGCAGTCGCCCGCGCCAGCCATGGCGGCCACCGGCCTGCCCGACGTCGACCTATCTCAGATAAAAACGCGCTCCATCGAGAGAACCCTGCTCCCCCTCATCAAGCAGGTACGCACCCAGCACCAGCGCCGCGGCCGCGACGGCCGGCGCGCCCTGGCAGCTCGTGACGTGCCGGCGGCGTCACGGCGCCTCTCTGACGTCGCCTTCGACGAGCACGCCGACCATAATTCCTCACTTTTACGTACGCGACTAAAACCGTACTTTTATTTTCGTAGAAGCTGTAAATTGTATTGCGTCGCCGGTTTGACGTCCGCGATTAGAATTTCCCGCCCACGACAACAATCTGTTGCGCCTCGGGCCGCGCAGCCGCCGTGAGCGCCAGCCTCTGGCGGCTGATTTGAATTATTAAGTTTTGGTACTCGGTCAAAACTTAGCGTAACTTGTAATAATATATATTAAATAATATCTGTATGCATCTTGTCGAGTTTATCGGTAGAAGGTGAAAGTAAAAATAAGTTAAGTCGCTCCAAAAGTTTGTGGTGGCATAGTAAGCACGAGGGGCGGGCGGCCACGTGGACTCGTAGCAGCGGTGTGGGGCGGGCGGGCGCGATCGATGCGCGCCGGGTCCGTCAGTGCCGCGGCGATCGCGGGCGGAGCGGCGCGGTGCCGCACGACTCGAGCACGCGCGCGCGCCCGCGGACACGCGCCGCCGAGCGCGCGCACACCGCCCGCGTGCCAGGCGCTCCACGACATGGACGCGCTCTCCGATGACGATGAGTTCGCGCGCCGGGAGCCTCAGGTACGTGCGGCGCCTGAGCCGGCCCAGCCGGTGCTGCAGGCCTGCTCCCGCACGCACAGCCTGCTGGCGTGCTGGCGTGCTGCGTCGCGCGCGCAACAAGTAGTGCGGGCGCGGGGTGGCAGCAGCTCGCGTGCAATAGCGACCTTGATCGGAGCTCGCGCGCGGGCTCGCCCCGCGACCCGGCCGACGACAATCAGACCACCTTCCAAAATATGATTAATTGAATATCATGAACCCTTACGTAATTATAACAGAAGTTAACAAAAGCTCAGTTACTGTGGTTTATATTTTTCTCACACAATTGACGTTGTTTTCTTTTCGAACAAATAACACTTCACTTCAGACAAAACATTTGGGCAAAACATGTCAGGACCTATCATCATGTCAGGATATATCTGTTAAGACTAAACCAACTGAGCATTTGTGACAATTAACTAAAATAGTGAAGTCCCACAAAATTGCGCTTTGAACTTTTAATTGAACATAGAACACGCTCAATATTTTAATTTGTGAGCGCAAAAAAATTAACATAGTGCCGCATGCAGGTTAATAATTACCCGTAGTTGTTCAGTGAGGTTTGCGTAAATATTAGTTGGTGTGCACAGTAAAGTTTTCTTTGAAGGGGCTCCGTAATCTGCGGATTTACAATGCGCTCGGATCTAATCCGATTAACCTTGGCGGGTGGCATCTACAGTGAGAACACATTGATTTAAATTAAGTTTTCAGTTGCTTACGTAACTCTCGAGTGACTGAAGTTGACATTGTACTTGTTTGACTTATCTTGTAGCTACTCGGAGCAGTCAACTCGCTAACAAAGACGTCACAACTCGGCGCAACAAACGCCACTCTACAACAAGAATCTATGCTACTACAATATAATTGATTACAGTGTGATCCCACAAAAGCTTTAAAAGCGATAGGTATAATATTTTAAGTTACCCAACAACCCTTTTCAAGTAAGAAGCATAAAGGTAATAAATATCAGAGGTATAACCTTCGATGCCAGACACTGCCAAATGCCTGTTCTGGGCATTTAATTATGTAAATTAGTTTGCCAAGCATGTTTACGATTCAAATTACCCTTGATATCAGATTTTCTAAAATAAGCACCAGTCGAATCTAACATTGCTTTTATTTATCCAATAAATCGTTGACGTTATTAGTTGGATAACGCGCAAACAAAAATATTGAGGAATTAAATCGTGTCTGATGCTCTTTGTGCCTTCCACATCATAATTCTAATGTTGGTAAGTAAGACATTGTGTTTTACCGCATTCAAGAGTCGTCGTACCTTATCGGATGGATTGAAAAGAATGACCAGATTTCATTTCATTACAAAGGCAAACGAAAACTCCACTGACGTGTTATATTAAATTTCTTGCACGTCGCTGAATTCAAAGAAAATTTTCTTTTCCGAAAACTCCGGTCGTATTTAACTGGATTTAGAAAATCCAGAAGGATTTTGATTGATTTACCATTGTTCCTAATAACTGTTCTCTTTCTCGAAGCTGGTTCTTATAATAATCCATAGCTACAGTCTTAACAATTTTAATTTGTTTCTCGATTTAAGCCTTACCTATGGTCAATATTTCTTGCATTAACGTTTTATTACTGAAGTCTTTGTCTGCAAATTGCAGCCCGTCAATAGTCTGTTATTTACTTCAACACAAAGAAAACCGTTCTAACGTGAAGGTCTTCGCTCCATTAATAATGCAGTAAGCTCACGTGCAATTTCTCACACAAACAACGGTTGCTTATAAAATTGCAGCAAGATATTATTGAAAACTTCAATCGTCAATTTTCTGCACACTTATAAACAGTTTTAGAACTTCATCGCAGGACTACGGCTCTCCTACTGGTCGTACTTAGTTCGTTCGTAGTGTACTACCACTGACTGACGATACCTAGAAAGTGTGTAGGTATTAGACTATCAAAAATGAATTGTAAGGACGTAGGTTCGAGGGTAGCCTCGAAACGAAGAAGAAAAGCAATTTGTAAGGGCAAAATAATATTTGAAATTAAGTTTTACGGCTTCACAGGTAGATCAAAGGAAGCACGTAGCTTTGAATCGAAATAGTCACCCCTCTTTATACGAGGGTTATATCGGACAAATAACGGATTAGCGGTACTCTGCGGAGGGTGGTCAAAAGCGCTTTTACCTGACTGACATTATTTGGGTGGTTATGAATATACCTTTTCCGAAGATGATAGAAATGTTTCTTATTTCATTGGTCACAATATATGTTTTTTTTTTTCATTGTTAATAGCCTTCCGCTTGACCATTATTCCACCTGATGGTAAGCTATGATGTGGTCTATGATGAATTTAAGAAAGCCCAAAATCCTCGAAATGATACTCATCAATAACTTCTCCTGCAATGGGTAGACACTCCCTATGGAGGCTGAAACTGAACTGTATTCCTTCAGTTAACTTTTGCGTCTCAGGATCAGTGACTCTTTCGAACAATTCCACAGCCCTGGTAAAACATTATCATAGGCTGTTCATTTAAAAAACTCAAGGTTAGGCTTAGAAAGAAACTATTTCAGAAAAATTTCTATAGTAGCACAAGTTACTAAAACACATAGCCTCGCATTATTTGCAGACGGCCGCAAGTTATGTAGGCAACAAAATTATGTACCCTCCATTATATAGGGTAAAGTTATTATATTATATTTATACCCAGCAGCTTTCGACGACACTGACTGCGGCCACGCGTGCCAAATCAAGAAGTTGCGTGGTTACTTTTCCTTATTCAATGTATCTGACTTTCAGTATAGTTTCCCCTCATTAGCTTCTTATTAAGAGGAATTAAAACCGTAATATACATAATGGGAACAACTCCATTCTTGCCTCATTAAGCCTAAATAATATATGCATTAATATAACAGTGGTAGAATTTAGGTTACGACTTTTTAACCTTTCATAATTTTTTACACACTGGCTCTCTAATATATCTTATTTAACTACCTAAACACGCGCGATAGGCTTCGGCCGCAAGATTATACAGATCAGAAACCATTGAGTTCGTTTATTTACGCTTCGTTGGTTGAAAAATCAATTAGAAAATTATGCTTACAAGTTATCATAAAGTCATGACATAGTAAACGGCGAGAGATGTCGTGCGATGTTCTGCAGAGATCGGTACTAGGACTGCGCTCTCATGTGGAACATCGGATACGACTACGTACTGCGCGGTGACCTCCCTGACGGGTTCAGCGTGGTCTTTTACGCAGGCAATACGCTGGGCCTGGCGCAGGGAGAGTTGTACCAAGCAGCGGTCGAACTAGCGACACGCGGTGTTGCGACAGTCGTGGAGAGGATCCTGCAGAGTTGGGACTCGAGGTAGCACAAGACCGAGGCCATATGTTTTGACGAAATTCGGTTCGCCCTGCCACCGTGTTCCCAAATAACGGTAGGAGATGTTCATATCAGCGTCGCGTCGACGATAAAGTACCTGGAACTCGTCCTCGATATAGCCGGTGGAATTTCGAGGAGCACTTCCAATGTTAGACTCCCAAATTGGATCAACTGAGGCTGCCCTCAAGCAGCTCGTGCCCAACCTAGGGGGTCCAGACGCCTCCTGCCAGAAGTTCTACGCAAGTATCGTTCAGTCCATGACCCTTTATGGAGCGCCAGTTTGGGCGGCGGGCGTTTCTGCGAAAGCGATCGGGCAGCCAAGCTGAATGCATGCCATAGGATAATGGCCATCTGGATGGTGCGGAGATACCGCACGGTTTCCAGCGAAGCAGTGATCCTCTTTGCTGACCTTGGGACTTGGCGGCAACAGTCCTTGCTCGCATGCACGATTTGCGCGTGAAGATGCAACGACGGGGCGAAACTCCTCTGCCGCGACATGTCGTGGCATGGCGGACAAAGTTCCGGCGAGATACGATCGGCAGGGTCGAAGCCTACTAGGCCGATGGGTTCGCTTCTAAAAGGAAAACACGGCCCTGGAATGAAAGAAAACGAAGGGCTAGGAGTGGGAAAGGCGGGTGATATCATTGGATGACTTCCCACCTAGAAAAAAAAAGTCATGATATAGTAACCGTTACAAACCAAACAATAAACAATCAATTAATCTACATCAACAGAAAACGATTAAAACATAATAAAACAAAGGAATAGCGGTGTTATTTGCTAAGCAATAATACTCTGAGCCACAAAAATTACGGATCACAGAAAAACTGCGATATCTCCCATAGTTATTTACTTAGTTCGCTTGAACAAAAAAATGTTATACGCAGATTAGTAATGCTTTTTGTAAGTATCAAAAGAGATTTCATGGTATAAGTTACAGCTATTACAACATTAATTCAATTAGAGAAAGATTATTATTTTCATAATTTCACCGAGACACCATGGCGGCGTGACCAGTCGCCGCTTCCAACAAAATGTATACAACTCTATAGAGAGTTACTCACCTGGTGCCTGTTTGGTTTCGCAACCAATTTTTTGGCGCGACCAGCTCGGACGTGTTCGACACACGTCCGCTCTGGTGTCTGTATGGTGTCCTGGTGAAATATAGCCCTTATTGTATCAAACTGAGCACAAGTTGTCACATTGTTGTGAACTTTTTTTTTGGATTTGTCACAGAATTCAGTGCAACATCATGTCACTATTACCTAAAGAATGTACATGAAATATTACTATGGTACAGGAAGGAAGAAATCAGCCTAAAAAAAGCAGTATCTATATCAACAGTCTAGAGTACTTTAGCGATTTCAAGAGAACATGTTCATCAGCAGACCTGAAAAAGCAAGGTAAAGCGCATACAAACGCAAATTAGAACACGACACCACTACTAAATTTTCCCATTCATCATGACCTCGGTTCTAAGAAATGAACATCTAAGCCTATTCAGTTTCAAAGAAGCCTTAAAAAATGTACATCAACAACAACACAAAATTTGGCTATGATGGAGCGACATGGTCAAAATTGTGACAAAGCTCCTTAATAAAGATTAAAAAAAAAAAAAAACAATATGAGCTTTGATCCTGCGACAACTGCGTGAAGCTTAGTCTTATAGATCAGTAAACTTCCCCAAATTGATCAGAGAACATCGAGTAGCCAGGTTATGGTTTGTTTCAGAACACGTCCCATGGACAGATGACCGGTCTGATCCAGGGTTACGCTTTCCGATGAGTTCAGATTTTGTTTAAATAAATAAAATTGGCCACCACTGGTAACGGCTCCGACTTACGAGTTGTAGGTCGCGAGTTCGAACCCAGCCAGGCCTATTACTTTGTGTAATTTATTTCCTCACCACTGCTCTCAAAACGGTGAAAGAAAATACCGTGAGGAAACCGGCATCATAGAACCAAAAATTCGAAGACATGTGATATTTACTAAACCGCACTGGGCCGACGTGGTGGATTATGGCCCATTCCCTCTCCTAGAGAGGAGGCTTAAGTCCCAACAGTGGGAACGTTAAAAAAAAGGCTAATGATGATGATGAAATAAAATAGAATAGTATTTAGGTGACCAAAAGAGCGGTATTAATAATAATATTCCACAACTATCACACAACGCCGTCTAGTCCCAAGCTAAAAAGAGCTTGTGTTATGACTTATGAGTACTTGACAACTGATAAACATACTTATATATTTCTAAATACATACATATTATAGATAAATTATACCCAGACACAGAACAAATGATCGTGCTCATCACACAAACATTAGTTCTGGGTGGGTATCGAATCCACGACCTCTGGCATAGCAGTCAAGGTCACTAACCACTAGACCAACAGGCCTGTCAACAAAATATTAAGCATGTTTAGAAGAAAACTTATCTTTCAGTGGATGATTACCTACTGAAGATTGTAATCGGTTCTCTGACTGCTCTAAGATACGTAGAAATTTTAAATTCATGCTGATCCTTTCTTATTCTATACAAGTGTACAATGTTTAAGCTCGCAGCCCAGATTTAAATCCGATAGAAAATGCGTGGGACGAGCTCGAGAGATGCGTTAAACAACACTCTAGCAGTAGCTCCATTTAATAAACAAACATAGACAACATAGTCTTAATGAAAAGATACGGGCTCGTGGAGGAAATACAAAGTATTGAAGTGACAAAAGTTTTCTTTTGGACTAATTGCGATGTGAATTTTTGATATCATAATTTTTGGTATTTTATTAAAATTAAATAGTGTACAAACATTTTATGTATTAATCAGTCATCTACAATATACGTCAGTTTCATGAATATATCTTGTGTATTGAAGAAACTATCGGGCTATTAAATAGTAACCCGGAATTCTTGCGGCTCAATGTATAATATAAATCTTGGTCAAGTAACATAATATGCTTTTCTTTATGTATTAATAATAAATTCTTAGGAAATACATTTCCGCATTAGATAATAAAAATAAAAATAACTGTTTGTGCTTAGAATATAGTGGCTAAAATATGATGTTGTCACAACAATAAATACAATATCGAGAATCAGATCACCAGAAAAAACATGGCATTAGACCTTTCAACAGCCATCCAGCCTAATGACATAGAGAAAAAGAAGAAAACATAACATTTGACATGACATCTTGTCGTTCGTTCAAAAATGGTTTTAGGGTTCCGCAGCCAAATGGCAAAAAACGGAACCCTAGATTCGTCATGTCTGTCTGTCTGTCCGTCCGTATGTCACAGTCACTTTTTTCCAAAACTATAAGAGCTATACTGTTGAAACTTTGCAAGTTGATGTATTCTGTGAACTGCATTAAGATTTTCACACAAAAATAGAAAAAAAGCAATAAATTTTGGGGGTCCCCCATACTTAGAACTGAAACTCAAATTTTTTTTCCATCAAACCGATAGGTGTGGGGTATCTATGGATAGGTTCAAAAATGATATTGAGGTTTCTAAAATCATTTTTTCTAAACTGAATAGTTTGCGCGAGAGACACTTCCAAAGTGGTAAAATGTGTGTGTGTGTGTGTCCCCTCTAACTAAAATAAGAGAATGACAAAACTAAAAAAATGATATACATTACCATACAAACTGCCAACGAAAATTGGTTTGAACGATATCTAGTAAGTAGTTTTTTTTTTAATGCGTCATGTCTAAAAAAAATACACTATTATTAAAATATCGATCAAAGTTACAATGAACTACAAAAACTTTTATATTTATTATGTTACTTGCTGCTTCGGAACCCTTCATGGGCGAGTCCGACTCGCACTTGGCCGGTTTTTTTTTTTTAAATTAGGTATTATTGACATAATACATAATGTCACCAACTTTAAACTGAAACATCTTTATTACACGAATTCTATTAATATTAATGTCTAAGACAAAATTATTTAGAAATTTATTCTGTATACTGTTGTATATTTTTCATCATATGACGCTAAAAAATATGCCAGCAAAATTTTGTTTGGGACTTCGCCATGATCCTTTGCTGCTGTTGAGAACAAGCTCATCAATGCGCAGCCACTAATTCTGTCACTATTGGGGCTGGTTTAATCCCATGTTAATGCTCTTATCACCAATTCGGCTGTTTAACTGCAAGAAAGAAGTCATTTTAAAATCTTCTTTAAGACAATTAGATAAGATTATAAATCCTGTTGGATGCAGCATTGGTACTGCTCCTCCAGCCGTTTGCTCACTGTGAAGCGTCTAAACTTCTTGAAGGTCTTTCTACTTTGTGACAATATGTGACCTGCGTCCGAAATCTTTATGTCCAGACGTTGCTTGACTTGCAACATGTCTATACTCAGTTTATTAGGTCGCTAATATAAAATGACAGTCGTGGTTGGCTGTCAAATAGAACAGTCACACAGGAGTACATCAGTAATGGTGCCCCGTTGTCACAGATCAGCAGCCTGGTGGCGTCGCGCGGCGAGGCGACCGGCGGCGCGGCGGTGCAGCGTGTGGGCGCTGCGGTCTGCTGCGCCGTGGAGCGCTTCGTGGCCGTGGGGGAGACCATCGCCGACGACAACCCCGACGTGCGCCACTCCATGGTGCTCGCCTGCAAGGAGGCGAGGGCCGCAGGTCAGTCACCTACTTACGACTGGTAATAAAGTCGACAGATTATCTTGATCGTACTTTACGCGCTCTAATGAACAAAAAAAAAACAAAACACAAACAAACAAAAGTATAATGTGTACAGAAGTACACATTATACTTTGAAAACATAGGTGAAGTGAGCTAGAAGTGCGCTGTCACTTCATATCTTCGATGGAATGACGCTGCACTCGTCATCGTTGTCACGGTAACGTTTCTAACACAACATAACCACACAGAATACCTACAATCATATATTCAAGTGGAGGTTCTACTATCTCACTGAAAAAAATCTGGTATAAGATTACCGGCAGATTTCCAACAAACAATTTAACTCATCGGATATAAATTCGTTAACGTGGATTTAATAACTACAAACGCAAGTAGTAAATATCACCGTTAACGATATTTTCCATACCAATGTATGGAGCTTTTCACGTAGGGTTTACCACCACATAAATAAACTCGGCAATGTTGAAATACAGTAAGTGTAATAAACCAAATATTAACTCTGTATAATTTAAACAGAGGCAATATGCTGAAGCTATTATAAAATTCAAATTAAATTGTTCTTTCGTTTTATTAACCTCTAAAAGCGAGCACATAAATTTTCATGAAAATTGAACGACTTTTCGGATAGTTTTCATACGGCTGGTGCCATTTTACCGAAATAGTTCCTCAGCTATTTAATTAAAGCTAAGAAGTCCTTTAATAATGACGTCACCCATCGCGGTGAACTTAAACTTGGGTATACAATCAAGTTGTTAATGTGTTTAAGCTAGGCAAACACCGCTACTGAACTTGAGGCGTCAAATTACTTGGCTATGTACGATAAACAAATGTTGAAAAGTAAATGCTGGTAAATTATAATAATTACTCGCGCAAATATGTAAAGTGCTGGAAGCACAAAAATCCCAAGAGCTCTAGAAAGCTGCGAAAATACATAATTTGAAATATTAATTTAATAACGTAAAATATACAAATGAGAAGCGGTAGGATTAAATCCACGCTCACATATTACCATTCAGAGGGTTTTAATCAAGCTTGCGTGACCTATAAATCTCTCCGATATCTCTATTGTGTATTTAAGGGGCCGCCTATATATTCGACTGAATGGTTATGCACAGTTAAATGTTAGGAAATAGTTAATGAAGGTAGGGGATTGAATCACGCTGCGAGAAAAAGTGAATTTATGTCGGCTCGCGATTGGCTCCTTAATTTAAAGTTTCTCTGGTACATTTCACTCGGGTCGCGACCGTCCCATTGTCCCTGCTGACGGGAATGCCAATTATTCCTGAATAATGAATCAATCTAAATGCTCAGATTTATTCAAATATGTATATCTTTTCTCGGCGCAGTGCAGATTAAATTATTTAAGTAATTCATCGCTATTTTCGCTTTGGAAGAGTACCCGTTCTCAATACATAAAATATTCTGATCACACCAATATAAGACGAAAGTTTGATACACAAATTTTCGCTTTTTTTGTCGGCACGTTTGGTGCAGTGGTGGAGCGATTCGCTGCTACGCTAAGTCATGAGTCCGATTTCCGCGTGGATCAAATATTTTGTATGAACTGCAGACATTTATTTCTGTTATAGGTGTCTTGTGTACGTGAGTTTATTGTGAATGCACACTCGGTACAGAATTAATTACTAGTGCAAGGTAAAGACGTATTAAAAACATATTTACATATAGTAGGTATGTACATGCATCATATGCATAGATGTGTTACTCCTTCACATTCACACAGATAAACAGATTTCAATGAAATTTGGCACACGAATTAACCATGTTCTAGAATAGAACTAGAATTGATATAATTTTCTACTTTCACGGAAGCGACGCCGCTGGAAGAAGCTAGAGTCATTCACAAAATCGTGCTGCGTTTTTCCGTTTAAACGTGTAGCAGATAATGCGGGAATCAGGGCTACCCTTTCTAACAGCCCTCATAAATTTGTGTCAACAACCTGACCCGAATTTTAATGCTTGAACGTTATTACCGGATCCAGCATGCCAACAAACAAAAGATGCAAACAATGGCCGCCCTGTCCCTCTGCCCTTCAGCCCGCGCACTACGGGGCCACCGTACTTCGTAGCTTACCGTATTATAATAAAGGTGTCTCGTGTCTCTATGAATAATAATAATAATATTCCACAACTATCACACAGCGCCGTCTAGTCCCAAGCTAAGCAGAGCTTGTGTTATGGGTACTAGACAACTGATAAACATACTTATATATTTCTAAAAACATACATATTATAGATAAATTACACGCAGACACAGAACAAATGATCGTGCTCATCATACAAACATTGTCCTGGGTGGGAATCGAACCCACGACCTCCGGCATAGCAGTCAGCGTCACTAACCACTAGACCAACAGGCCTGTGAATTTGTGTAGTTTAACCTGATTGCATTCATTATTCTGGATACTAATCTTAAAGGACCTATTTCTTATTTTTTCATACAAGCAAAAGTACGTTATCAAAATAAAAGTTTCATGCCATTGCAAAACCGTGTCACAGATTTCAGGTGGACCCCACGGCCACAACTTGATAACAATCTATGGAACCTCGGTATAAATAACTTTTCTTTTATTTAACCTTTTATTGGGTCACTTTTACGGCTCATAAATTATTTATATGCCACTCAAACCTCATTTTGTGAGTGTTTCGTAACATCGTGTTTTATCAAAACATCCGAAATCTGATCTACGGTGGGTAAATTGGATAGGGTTACTGGTTTCAAGAAGCATCCGTAGGGTAAGCAGGTTTTGGAGTACGCGTTAAGATTTAAACTGTTCTAAAATTAAATTAAAGTAATTAGTTCTGGGTGGTTACATTAACTTTTATTATTTTTTTTAATAATAATATAAAGAGAAAAGATTTGTATTTTAACCAACTTCCAAAAAACGAAGGTTATCAAGTCGTCTGAATATTTGTAGTTTTGTGTGTTATGAACAAACTCAAAAACTACTCACCCGATTTTTTAAATTATTTCACCAGTAGAATGCTACTACTACTATATCACTGAGTAACATAGACTTATTTTTGCTACTTCCACAAGTATTACAAAGCAGTATTTCATAATGAAATGTAACATAATCATACAAAATCTGTGGAAAATTTTCAAAATAACAAAAGTGACAATTACGTACTCTTACTATTCTGCCCTGGTAATCGATATAGCAGTAAGTCAAAAAAGGCGGTTTCGAGAAAGATTTTAAAACAATATTATTCCACTGTAAAAAACACATTTTTCCCTTTCTTTTGACATATAGAACATAAAAATCGAGTGTATAGTTTTATCACAAACGCTAAAATTGTAACAAAAATATTTGCGCGCCGTTTTCTCGAAACCGCCTTTTTTGACTTACTGCTATATCGATTACCAGGGCAGTATTACTATACGCATGTGAGGTGATAAGAGGACGCAGGAAAAATTATCAAAAAACACTGTAACTCATACAGGCAACACTCCTAGCATTTGGAAAAACATTTAGTTTTGAATGTCCACATTGTGATGACGATGAAACGACGAAAATGGCTATCATACGTATGATAGCCAACTTTTTCTATTTGTGCATTTTCCTTGGGACTTGGAAAACTTTGTGTAATATGCGCAAGTACATACTCTTGCATATATTCACGACCTTATAATCAAGCAACTTGTAAAGCCATCTATCCCCATCGATCGAAATCGTTCTTCCTGTCACCGGCTCTAAGTGATATTTTTACCGATTGAGCCGCATAATTATATTTTCTAAAACTTTCGTAGTTTTATCCCGTTGCGTAGACTTATCGAATGCGTACTCATAGACTAGTCTACCACAACGTTCTCCACGTCTGAAACTCTTCGGAGTAGTCTAACCGCACTTCATTCTGTCTGACACCTCTGACCAGACAAATGACTCGACACCTTGTTTGTTGATTATTGTTCAGTGGTTTTTAAGACAAGGGTGCAAACCGCTGCCTGACCGCAGTAAGTACTGTATGGACTGCAGGGTAGGTTTGAAATGTCGGCTCCTGGAGAATATGAAGAGCAACTTATGACACAATAATAATAATAATAATAATAATAATAACTATTTTTTATATTTTTAAATGTTTTTTTTTTATTTTGAAATATTTAAAAATAAAATTTATATGTAATATTAATGAATAAATGGAAATAATAATAATAATATTCCACAACTATCACACAACGCCGTCTAGTCCCAAGCTAAGCAGAGCTTGTGTTATGGGTACTAGACAACTGATAAACATACTTATACTTTTGACACTCCTGTAACATGGTTTATCTAAAAATAACAATTTTCTTATCAAATTCAAACTTTATTTAAATTTACACATCCCTTTAAAAGCCTTTTCCATCGACCAGGCTTCATGTGAGCGAGAATCGCAAACGATTCTCGCTCACATGAAGCCTGGTCTGAAAAATCATGCGATCTCCTTAAATACCACCCACAGTTTCTCCCAACACCGTATATATAATATAGGTAAAGCGGAATACAAAATGTACAGCTTTACTTATATTCTCATTGAATAATGGCTTTAGCAATTCACATAAATGATTCCAATATCCTCTCATAACCCAACCCGTGGACATTGTATTCAATTCAAATTGATATCACGAAAGTCATCAATCATGAATGCCAGTGTAATCCAATCTACCCTTATCATGGCTGTTAAATTCCTTAATAATTCGCTTGAGAGGTGCCAGTTTGCGAGTCGCTTATTACAGATTAACACAGTTAGTATTGTAACGAAAACGAAAAGTTTTCATTAGCCGATGTTGTTTGAGTTTTACGCATATTTTGCTGGGTTATTCAATATCGAAAATATTCCATCGCTCCTCGAGCTCAGAGTTATTAAATGTTATGTACTGGAATGGCATAATATCAGAGCTCGTGAAACGATACAGATGAACGCCGATGTAATTACTTACCATTAGGAGCGCCATCAAAATTGTATCGGCCCCCGTGAACATATTTCAGCAACCGAAATATGTCGCTCGTCCACTGGGCTCGGCGAGGGCGTGCGCACTGGGTCAGCTGTAACGAGATTATCCGGGATCGAAACAAATCTAATAAATAACAGGTGTCGACTGTGACCTTCGCCGGCCACTCCCATACTTCTAAGCTAATAGATACAAATCCTAATGCTGTTCTTGCCCAGCTATTGTTTACCGAAATGGGACACAATCAAAAGCTATTTTCAGACCAATCACTATTATTATTGAGTAGACTTTTTAGTAATTTACATGGATAAAGCCTCAGATACAAAAGTTCACGATTCCAACAAATACACAGAATATGTTAAAACCGAAAAAAAAATCAAAAATTCAAATCTTTTTATTTCACATAAGCCTACATGGGCATTTATAAAACGTTACAAGCTAATGCAATTCAATTCGTCGGGATTGAATGTTGAAATGGGGGTGCCCCAAGGTTCAATTTTAGGTCCTTTTTTGTTTTTAGTTTATATTAATGATTTACCCAATTTGTTGCAAAATCAACTTAATATGGTGTTGTTTGCTGACGACACTTCTTTGATTTTTAAGATAAATAGAAAAACTAACAATCTTGACAACGAAAATAGCGCCCTATTGCAGGTTCAAAACTGGTTCACTGCTAATAAATAAAATAAAATAAAAAATAAAAAAGCCTTATATTTCCAGTTTAACAAAGTTAACCTAAAAATGTTGTTTACTACCTATACTAAATAAAAAATTTAAAAATAGAAGAATTAGCATCTATGTAACTTTTCCTTACGTAATACTAATATAAAAAAACATATTTTAAGTAGGTAGACAGTAGCATTTGACTGTACTGGAACCCCTCTCAGGTAAAGGCCTCCTCCAAAGCTTTCCATTTCTCTCGGTCTTGGGCTATTTGTAGCCATTCTGGCCCAGCTATTTTTTTAATATCCTCCTCCCATCTAGTGAACGGTCTTCCTCTATATCTTTTGCCCAGTGGGCCTTTCCATGATGTAACTGTTTTAGTCCACCTATGATCTTTAAGGCGTGCTAAATGACCAGCCCATTTCCACTTTAATCTTTGACTGTAGTTGAGAGCATCTATTGCTTTTGTTTTTGATCGTATTTTATTGTGTCACTGCTAATAATCTGGTTCTAAATGGGAAAAAAACTAAATGCATACGATTTTCCTTACCGAATGTCAAAAGTAGTGATTGTGACATTGTATTGAATAATGAAAAACTAGAATTTGTTGATAAAACGATTTTCCTGGGGATTACGCTTGATTCAAGGCTACAATGGGGTCCTCACTTAACTTCTCTTGCAGGGCGGCTTAGCTCAGCTGCATATGCTGTTAGAAAAATCCGCCAATTTACGGATGTTGATACCGCTAGACTAGTCTATTTTAGTTATTTTCATAGTGTCATGTCGTACGGTATCTTACTATGGGGACGGGCTGCTGACATCGAGTCAATCTTTATATTACAGAAAAGAGCCATCAGAGCGATTTACAATCTCCGCCGGTGCGATTCTTTAAGGGAACTGTTTAAAGATATTAACATAATGACAGTACCTTGTCAATATATCTATGAAAACATAATGTATGTTAGAAAAAATCTTCATCTTTTTAGCAAAAGAGGCGACAGACATAATTATGTTACAAGAAATAGGGATCAATTAGTTCAACCAGGTTTCAGACTGGCTAAAGTGGCCTCTTCTTTCATGGGGTACTGTTTGAAATGTTATAATAAAATACCTCCCCACATATTAGAACTCAATGAAACGAAATTTAAATCTTGTATTAAACGCACACTATGCAGACAAGCATATTATAAGTTGGAGGATTATATTCAAGATAAAAATGCTTGGTCCAATGCTGGTCCAGCTCCACTACCACTAGGGCGTACTAATTAGTTGATTAGTTGGAAACTAATATTATTATTTTTTAATTTGAAAGACACAATTGCATTGTATAATGTAGAAGCACTTTTTCCAAGTTTGTGAATGTGAAGCACCATGGAGCATTTTTATTAGGTTACAACTTTTTTTTTTTTTGACATTACGAGCTTGGCAGTTGAGAGTTTGTCATGCTCACTCAAATGTCTCGCTGTTGGTGGCACGTGTTATTGGGTCGTTCAGTTCCCTTCAAAATGGTTGAGCTGAGTGGGGCTGATGCACGCGTCATGCTCGTGAACGGGTGCCGTCAGATGGGACTGGTCATCTCTTAGCTGCCAGTGGCTTAATTCAGTTTCTATCTTTTAATTATTTTACATTTTTATTTCTCTATCGACATTGTGCTCACATGATAGAAGCAACAAGTAATATGTAACCAAGCATTATATGTAACACATATATGATTTAAAAGAGTGTCCATGGAGTTTCTTGCACGTTCTTCTCCATAGAGACCTACTCTTTGGAACGTGCAATTTAGCTTCACTTTTCTTGGACTGACCGACATTTGACTATTCAAAAGTGCCTGTAAATGGTCTATTTGAAATAAATGCTTTGATTTGATTTGATTTGATTTGCAAGCGACTGATAAAGAGTACCAAGGTATACTATTTTATTATAGGTACGCACTAAAATAATATGGCACAAATTCTCGTTTCCATAATCCGATATCGTTGTGGGCCCTAAGATGGTGCGAATCCTTGCCGAAGTCATCCAAGAAAAGGTGCTGTCCCTCACTCGTACAGAACTCACCTTGTTAACGACTTGGAAGAGACGAGAGCCATTTTAAAGTGAAATAAAATTCGATTCCCAAGTAAATTGAAAATGGGCGCGTAGAGGGAAGTAGAATTTGGCCTATAGGTAACTACAGACCAGTACATTATTACACGACTGCCCAAAAATAGAGTGTTTTTACTGAAAGGTTCTTGTTTATGTGATGTTATTTCTTTAAAGTCCCGAGGGTTATCGTTTTAGGGTTCCATACCTCAAAAGGAAAAAAACGGAACCCTTGAAGGATCACTTTGCTGTCCGTCACGACCCTTTATCCTGGAACGCGAGGAGGTATTGACTTGAAATTACGTCCGTAAGCCCTGCTTTGTTTTCGTGTAGCTTTGAAAAATCAAACTTTAGAGTTAACGAAAAACAAAGATATGGCCGTTTATGTAGCAAAAACCGTGTATTTTGACACTCTCAAGGAAATCAAAATTCATAGGGTACTTCCCGTTGACCTAGAATCCTGAAACTGGGTAAGAAAAAAGGTCTCATAGCACAAGTATAAGAAAATAATCTGAAACCTGTAATTTTGTAGTTACGTCACAAAAAAATTTTTTTTACGAATCGGAAAAATATTCGTAACTCAATTCGTAAATTGAACTGTTTTTAAAGGTAAACTTGTACGAAACCCTCAGTACGCGAGTCCGACTCGCACATGCCCAGTTTTTTTAAAAATTGGAAGGTTATAAAATAAGCATGTACAAATATAAACGTAGGTAACATTATAGGTAACTCAACCTAAAAACGGATATTTAAATAACGAGAGCTCGGGATATGCAAAAGCGTGCAAAACCGTGTCCCGTTTAGATAAAAATAAGCTGAAACTGAAGCGGCTATAAACGTTAGCGGGAATACATACATAACAAGTCAGTATTAAAATAAGTATTTACGATATGTACTGTAGTGACTAAAAACCGCATATACTTCTACATCTACATTAATATTACGAGTATAAAGAGGTAAAGTTGGTTTTTTGATTTGTAGGAAGTAATCTCTGAAAGTACTTGCCCGATTGCAAAAATTTTTTCAACAACCGAAAGCTGTTTTATTTCTGAGTAACATAGTCTATATTTTATGTACACGTCTGAAACCGCGGGCAAAAGCTAGTGTTCCATATTTATTACTTCATAGTTTTTCCAGCTGCTTGGTTCCTGTAGCTTCATCGTCATCATCATTAGCCCTTTTTTTAATAATGGATAGGCTCGCGTTTTTTGCTTGCCCTTTAAATCTTTCTACTGCTGGGACGCAGGCCTCTCTTCTAGGAGAGGCTAGGGTCCGTGCCCGTACGGAGTACCTTGCGGGCCCAGTGTAAATGAATGAATATCACATACCTTCAAATGTTTGATCCTAGATCATGCTCGTTTCCTCACAGTGTTGAGAGCAGTGGTGGTAAAATAAATTACACGTACTAATGCACCCGCCTGAGTTTAACCTTTCAATTGTGATAATTACAGACACAATTGAAAGACAATAGGTGCGCGAACGCCGGCGTTCGCTTGGGGTTTAATGAATTAAACTCACGACGTCCAAGTTTTAAGTCGAGGCTGTTACCCCTGGGTCACCTGGGTCCTGGGTCTGCTCGTACTTACCCTAAAGAAAACGTGAAGTTTTGGATGTATATAGTAGTAGCCTATGACACTCAGCGATATTATAATTTTAGTTTCCATCATTATAAGAGTTTCTGTAATCGGGAGTCGGGACAGTAGTTCGAAGGGGAAATTCTTTAAGGAACATTCGCATCGTATACGTAATCTATCCAAAACACTTTTTGTTTGTTTTGTTTGATTGCCCTACATTTTATTTGAGACTGAGATGACATCGCATCTTAAATTTTATCGTTTTTGAAGTACGACAATTGGCCTTCTGATATTACTTTTAACATTGATATTAAACATATCTGTATGCGTACACAAATGTGTGTGGGTATTTGCACACGGTGGTGTAGTGTGACAGCTGGGTGACTATTTACTCCGCGCCCTCACTGGCTGCTGTGATGCTACATTATTAGTATGCTCTTTTATGGAGGAGAGCTATTATGGAGGCAAATCCCTCCTCCATGCTAGAAAATAAATAAAAACGTTAAAGTCACTCACTTCTTTGTACACTGTACTACTTTGTCATGTCGAATTTGGAACGATTGGGAGTGAATGTGATTTTATATGCAACTAGCTTTTGCCCGCAACTTCGCCTGCGTACCTATAATGTAGCCTATGTCACTCACGATAAAGCAGCTTTCTATAGGTGAAAAAATTTTAGCAATCAGACCAGTACCTACTTCCAGAGATTATTTTATTACTTCCTAAAAACAACAAAACAAAAAAAAAACTTTATATTTTTATAAAATTAGTGTAGATAAAAAATCCGGTAAAAACCATCTAACTTGGATGCCTCTTAAATATTGTAACACTGCAAAGTTTCACTGAAATAAAAAACCTATATCTTCCATTTCTTCAATAATTCTATTAGCTACAATGTTTCTACTCGTATTATAAGCCGTAAATCTGGAGCTACTTTTCTTGCAAGAGCACAGGGACTTTCTGATTCAATGAACCCTCCCCTGAAGCAATTTCAAAGATAATATTTTACACTAGCTGTAGTCGCTCGTGTTTATGGAACAGTAAGCTCCTGGACATTACATTTTAAACAGTTTCAGTTGCTATGTTATGAATAAGAAACCAGTTAAAGCTATAGTTACCAGACCTACGTTTTCAGTTCACATTTATGGCTTTTGGAGCCGTAAGTACCAGAATCGAATGCAATATTCAATGATCTTTAACGTAGGCGGTAAATTCAGACAAATTTACGGTTTGCGCAACAATTACCCAGGTAGGTACGAGCAACTTTTACAGTTACCCTAAACTAACACGCGACGGTCGTAAAGTCATCCCTCAAAATGGTACTTTTACCCTTTATTCATGACAGGTAGTCGGTTACTGATATCAAACATTAATGGTGTCATTACATTTCTTATCACGTCAAGCATTTTAATGAAAGTTCTTTGTTTTAGCTTTGTCCTTCACCTGTATCGGCGAACGACGGAAATATACGGAATGTATTGTGTTCATGTTTAAAGATGCTTTGCCAATGGTGTTCTTTAGTATCACGCAAGTTGAGGTAATAATAGGCTTAGAAGTCAACAACAGCCAAATAAAGTTTAACTGAAATTTTATTAGGTTTGTTTTTACTTCTCAAATGACATAGCAAACAAATCAATAAAGCTTTTATTAGATAATCATGTAGAATTTCATACAAAGCGAATCAATCTTAAAATCCCAATTCACGTTTCCACACACATCTATACAAGGAGCGTGTACCTAAAGTAAAATAGCGATCGTACCTATACATTTACGTAAGAAAAAACTGAAGCATCACACTCGTACGAAGGTTCGCAAATTTATGGAACTCTACTTCCGTAACCTTTTGCACGGTAGACAAAAGAAAACACAATTTTCTTTTCGTCCCTTCAATCCGTTTTCTTTTTTGGACTCTTAATACAAATTGATACCTTCGCTTATAAAATTAAGTCAGGGTTATTCAGTAAAAAGTTTCGCATCGATAAACAAGCCTTTATTTTACATTTTCTTAAACGTGAAAAACTGCCACTTTTTCAGCAAGGCCAAATGGAATGCACTTCAGTGGTTAGGTTAGGTTAGGTTAGACGACGCCCAACGCTTATGATTAAAAGGATAAAGTGACTTTGAAAGATTACTTGACAACATTACTCAAAAGCCTTGTGAGTTAACATTGTAATGTATCACAAAGTAGTTAAAAAGAAAATAAACTTTCACTGGACAGAATATTCAAAGGGTCTCGAAATGGAAGTAAGAGATGACAATAACCTATCTAGGTAAGAATTCTGTAATGACTGAAAATAAAACTTTCAGGAGAGAAAATCCTGGGTTGGTCGAAAGAGAGAGAAATGAGGACCTGGTGCGCAAAGGACAACTAAAGGAACAAAGGCGGCGTTTAGTCAGTAAAAGTCTGAAAATACCCTTTCGCTCTAACCAGAGAGGTACTCTGGCGGCGAGGTGTGAGGCAGGGAGGCGTTATTTCTCCAAAACTGTTCCCGGCAGCAATGGAGTATGTCTTGTAGGTTCTGGAATGGAAAGGGTTAGGCATTAATATCAATGGCAAGTACATCACTCACCTTCGGTTTGCTGACGACATAGTAGTCATGCCTGAGACTTCGGAGAAGCTCAGTACAATGCTTGGTGACCTTAGTAGAGCTTCGGAAAGAGAGGGACTTAAAATGAACATGGACAAAACCAAAGTCATGGTAAACAGCCACGTAGCACCCACTCCTGTCAAGATCAGAGACACTACACTGGAAGTTATGGACGACTCGTTTACCTGGGACAGACGGTCCAGTTGTGTAAGTCTAACTTCGAGAAAGAGATCAATTGACGAATCCGATCCGGGTGGGCAGCATTCGGGAAGCTGCGCGGTATCTTTTCGTCCAACATACCACAGTGTCTCAAGACGAAAGTCTATGACCAGTGCGTGTTGTCAGTGATAATATATGGCTCCGAAACGTGGTCGTTTACAATGGGCCTCATCAAAAAACTTAAAGTCACCCAAAGGGCAATGGAAAGGGCTATGCTCGGAGTTTCCTTGCGTGATCGAATCAGGAATGAGGATATCCGCAGAAAAACCAAGGTTTCAGACATAGCACGAAGAATCACCAAACTTAAGTGGCAATGGGCAGGGCACATTGCTCGCAGAACAGATGGACTTTGGGGTTGAAAGGTTCTGGAATGCCGACCACGTACTGGAAGACGTAGCGTTGGAAAGCCTCCTACAAGGTGGACCGATGACCTGATAAGGCTTGCGGGAATCCGATAGATGCGAGCCGCACAGGACCTTTCATTGTGGCGACACTTGGGGGAGGCCTATGTCCAACAGTGGATGTCTTTCGGCTGAAATAACGATGAATATGAAACCGAAACAAAAAAGAAAACATTAATCATTTTCCTAATTTACGTTTTTTTCTTAGTTTGATAACTTTTGATGACCTCCATCCATTAAATGTATAACAGAGAAAGGTATTTGCATTTAACAATAGTTGCGATTTAATATAAATATAACATTCTGTTGCGGACTTTTTATCAGAGAAAGAGAAATTCTTTTACTTGAACGATGTTCTCCTTCAGCAAGTATAATCTGAAAACAAGTTTTGCCAGCATCAGTTTCAAAGCACGAAGCACGATGTACAGAGAAAATACCAAGAATGAATACAACTTCGTGGTTTTAATTTGCGCTTTACCACCTTCATAAATAAACTTTGAGCAATTTTAGAAATTGCTCAGCGGTTGAAATGGTGTGAAAGTTCTACTAAATTCCTGCAATCACATGCCGTTCATATTTCTGAGTTTGTAGTGAGTCAGTTTCGTGGGTATTTCGCCGCTCTAACTTTGTCTGTCGTTGTTCTCATTATGAGATAATAGTTAAGTAATCTGTATTGACATTTAAGTAACTATTGTCTACCACCATTAACTTTGAAGACAAACTTGGCATGAATCTGAATATCTACTCAGACGTACCTGAAATATTTTCGAGAGCTCCCGTGGGACGTTTATGACATTTTTACAGTGGCAAAGAGGCTGTAACGATTACGGTACATAACTGTGTAGTCCCAGATGAATCGTAAAAGGAAGTTGTGAAAGCTTTATTGGATAACGGCCCTGCTTACAGCACTTTTAACTTGGAACAGCTAACTTGGCCGAGAAAAGTTTTATATCGCGTTTAACATCATTCTCCCGTCCATTCTTGCTTAGATTCTATTTTTTCACTCAGGGGTGACTTGAAACTCTGTGAGAATATTTCCATGTGACAGCTCCTAACAATGTTTTGCACGCTTCAGTTACTTTACAAAACGCGTTCTAAATGAAAATTGGTTAAATTACTTTATCACCACTGAAAACTTCCTCAGACATTGCATTTCAATTTCGTCTTTAATTAATTTTGTCCGTCGAGCCGTAAGCCATCTAAACAAAAACATGATTGTGGTATAAGTAGATGGGGCGCGAGCTCAGTGCTCATCTCCCTAAGTGTCAGCGAGTCACTGAACAAAAGTGCGACGTAGCCAACGACGCGTGACTCGCAGATAGAGCCGCCACGCGCCGGCGAGCGCCGCCTGAGACGCCCCCGAGACATAACTTTCGCTCTTTGGAAGTACTGAAAGTGATCCTATCCCTCGACGCAAAAAACACAAAAGATACTTAGTAGTTAAAACTTAAAACGACATCTAAGACATTGTTTCTGACATATAAAGTTAAATGAAGTCGGAAGGGGTTCAGAGTCCGCGCCTTGCCCTGTCGACTAGAAAGCCATTCTGCAGGTCCATTGAGCGCGCACCGAAATATTTCATAAAATTATGACGGACTAAAAATGTAAGCGATCTTTGCAGTTTCAATGTCACTGCTGTCGTTAAAAGATGTAATGCAAACATTGATAAAATTTGATTACCCGTACCTTTTAGTTTTAATCTAACGTCTGTTTGAATAAAAACCATTAAGTTTAATGGTGATGTTCAGCTAGCATATTACTTGGGGCCAGGGTTATTCGAAAGGGGACTCGACCCCGGTATGAAGGCTTGAAGGAACGGGGTGGGTTTTTTAGTCAGTAAGAGTCTGAAACTATCTCCCGCTCCGCCCAAGAGCGGGGGTTATCATTCGATGTTTTTCCCACCGAAAAGAAAAGCTAGCATATTAATACTCACGAATGGTACATATAAAGATAAAACTTTAGACATAACACTTAAGAAAAGAAAATACACTAACAAAGTACCTACCTAACTCATACTTTCAGAGTCTACTCATTTTTATTGGTACATACATCTTCATTTTTTATGACTTCATTTTTCTCATCATAAGTCTGACTAAGTAACAACAAATACACCTGTGTACAATATGAGTAGGTATACCCATATAAAAACATATTTAACTCTCACTCTGCATTATGGAAACAACCGACTTGGCACAAATAAATAAGCTAATGGATCATAGTCAGGATTACTAGCATTACTAACAAATATACGCGGCTCGTAAATCACAGTTATATGCCGCTAATGGTATTACGCTAAGTAACAAATAGGAGGCCGGTATCGACGGGACTAAACACAGACATGGTTTTAACAAAAGCCGCTTCTTAAGTACGATTATTGGCATAAATCTGCCATAAATGTGACGTCACGGGCGCGTTGAGAACTCAGACACGCATCAGCATAATGCCGTGATAATGCGCCCCTTGAGTGCGGCCTGGATCCGCACCCTGTGGATTATGGCCAGAGGCTCCACGCCCAAATAACATCTTTTATGCTTGCCTGGCTATCTTTTGTGAGAAATTGCGATTCCGCTGTATTTTATAAGTACGAATATTCAAAGAATGGCTGACAATCACAGCTTTGTCAGAGCCTAGACGCCTGGATTAGAATTTTTCTTTTGCTATTGTGACATGCCTGAAATTCATAAAATATTTCAGTCGAATCAGAAACGTTTGGATAAATAAATCGTTGATAGATGATATTTAAATAGTATGTAAACCAAGTCCAATTAAATTCAGGTATTACAAGAGAACACAATGTTACAGTGATCAGTAACACGATAAAGGACCACCAAAAATGTAAAACACTGTGTTCATATTTAAATTTTCAGTGATTAACCGTTCTTTCGTGAAATGACCGGAATAATAGTGTTTAAATGTAATTATAAGCTGTTTTACTTATACGCCATAACACAAAATACTGTAAATTGGCAGCGTTAAATAGCAAAATGTATTTTCATCAAAATTCGGTAAAATTAAATTGAAGGTCTCCGTCTGCCCTGTCAATTCCACCGAGTGGTTCATTTAAAACGTCATTGCAAAGTGTCACATCTTGTAAGAAAGATCTTTGTTCGTTCTCGTTTATTTGGGAATTCATTATGTAAATATATAACATTTAACATAATAAACGTACGCCCTGTATATTCAGAATTCGCTACTGAATCCATTTCAGCTGTTTTTATTGTAAAATTAGCTGTGCCCGCGACTTCGTTCGCGTGGACTATAGTATTTTAAATTTATCTTTTCTAAAATAAAAGTACCTAGCCTAAGTTACTCTTTATTACATAAGCTACCTGCCAATAAAAGTCCCGTCAAAATCGGTCCAGCCATTTCAGAGATTAACCGGAACAAACAGACAAAAATTATAAAAAAATATTGTGGTGTATGTACCGTATATATATATAATCATATGCATGTAGTAAAAAGCGAATATTTCAATATTCACTCACACAAACAGACACTCCAATTTTATTTTTATGTATAGATAGGTATTTTTTATCCTAAAATAATTGAGAATTATTGGAGGGTAAAAAATAAAATTATTAATACACAACAACAACAACAACAATTTTTTTTTACTTTTTATAAATATATATATATGTAGTATATATATTAGGTATATTAAATGTATATGTATGTGTTTTTTATCTATAGTTATGTATACTTTTTACTCTTGTTATAATACCATAATTTTCTTTTTGTGCGCCTACCATATTGTCTCTTCACCACCCTAGGTTGACTGGTAGAGAATGCCTAAGGCATTAAGTCCGCCTATGTACTTTGTGTTGCAAGAAGATATAAATAAATTAATAAGTCTTGATTGCGTTACTGGTGTTTATATGTGCCTGCGTAGATACCAATACCAATGGGCTTCCAATGTATTGCGTCGATGTCCATTCTATTTACCTACTATTAGAATAGCTAATTTCTTTAAAAACTCCACATAATGGCATTTAAATACAATTTAATTACTTCAATTATTGTAACTTAATTTTTAAGTGGAGTGTATAATAGCATTATTCCAGTGAGATTTATGTCGTATATTATGCACTTATTAGTGGAAGATACCTACACGGGTAGGTACACAGTCAACTTTTATTTCACGACTGTTCCAAACTGTATACAGGAGTTAAATTAAGAATATTTCTAGATGCTCATTTTTCCGACCCAAGTTTCAATTCGTACGCCGGCAAAGTTTACAAACCGTATAAATATAGAGCAGTGACGCTCGTTCAAAAATTTATGGCCACATTTGGCTCTAGTTTGGTTCAATATCTCTCTTATTTGCGTTTCAATGCCAACTGTCGACCTTTGTGGAGCTGCCAACGACTTCCGGTCTGCTATTTGACGAATGCCCATTTTTCCTTATGAACTTCGGGAATGGGGTAACTTCGCCACGATAAGCTATTTCTTAAGTTTATGAAGGGCGGTTAAGTTTTCAAAAGCACGCAATGTTTTGTCATTTAAAGCGAGTGCTAAACTGTTATCAGGAAAGACATTAATCTGGGTAATGTCTGCCGTTTCCGTGGGCAGGTATCTATTAACGTGGCCGGCAGCATTTATAGCTTGCGGGAAAACGTTATTTTTCAATGAACAGACACTTTGATACATGTTCGGTTTTTTAATTGTTGGAACTTACGTATAAAGAATATTTTTTTCAAACCTCTTGTATGTAAAATCTAGGTTTTATAATGCTAAACGTTAACTATAAAATATATAAGTAAGTATACTGGGAATCATTCAATTTCACGTTAAAAATAATGCGTCTTTTCTTCTTAACAACAATTAATTTTAAAATCACTCATTAAATGAACCCAAACTGAGCGTGACACAACAAGCTGAACTGAAGCAGCTTCCAGCAGTCTGAAAACACGTTATACAAATAACTTAGATTTAGATCTAGTCACACTTCCTTACGTTCGTGAACACAAGAGCTAGTATCGCGCAGCACACCCGGGTAAGACAACGGCGGGCCACGTTCAGAACCACTTAATTCTGGAACAAACGGCTCTAAGAGAAATTACCCTCGGCTGAGATAAACTCGTCTTTCGGCCCTCTGCTAAATTAGGTACTTCCACAAGAGTATGTATTTTAAGATAAAAATACTCTAACCATCAGAATATTTAAGTGTTACTTAGGAGTAAAATAAAAACCGAAAGGAGTCCTTTACGGGTAGGTTTATTACTCAACTAATTCTCTCATACTCAACACACTATTAAGAATTTGCACCATACTTTTTGATAAAGACCATCCCTACCAAATACATATGTACATAAGCAAGATTAGACATCACTCTCGGTAATTTGATTGTCATTCAACCCGTGCGGATACGTTCCACCGCTATGTTTGAAAAATGACAGTCTCAGTCCCAGGAGTGAACAGTCACGGTTAATAAATAAAGGACAGAAACCGAGGAGTTTATCCCTTAATTGAACAATCACACCAGTCAGCCATCACTGCTTTAGCAGGATAATAAAAATACAGAATAATAATCAAACTTATAACAAAAAATATTTACTTTCCACCTTCTGTTTCAACCAATAGACCAAAGAAAAATCCTCCACTACATACATTTTCAATCAAACCATTAACTGTGAAAAACCCTTTTAAACAGCAGGTAAGTGCCTAATAGCAATATTGAAGGTATAGTAAAATCCGTGGACGTATATATCGGGTCAGCTGAATGCAATCCTGTTTCAGCGTAACCGTGACCTACCTCGCTACCAATAGGATATTCCATCGCTGTTTATAAGTTATTGGAAATTCTCCGCAGACAGCTTTCCTTGTAAATGAACTTGACACAGATAGCATCTGTTAGTTCACTGGCTTATATTTTAGCCGCGATAGATAACTTACGATTTCCAGACGATTGATGGAAATATTAAATTCGTTTGATCAACACTTCTGTCAATGTCGATTGAGACGACGAGAGTTAACAACATCTACGTAATCTCAACAAGATCAGGAGTAACAAAAACATCTCGGAATAACAGACAGTTTCCAAAGATCTGTCTATAAAGAACATTTTATATCAACTCCAATTCAACACTCTCATTTGAACTAAAAATACAGACGTAAAAGCTGAGTCGAAAAGAAAACAAATCGCCGGTGTGTACCACGGGGCACGGGATATTGCAAAAACCTAAAGGGGCACAACACATAAATCTTGACAGACAAGGCCGAGAATAGAAAATCCGGCATTCGCTTCAGTACCGCGCTATATTAAAGTGCAACTCCCGTTTTCTGGGTCGCAGGGGGCTGAACTGAAGAGTACACGCACTCATTACGAAAATGTATCGTACATGTTGTATGCTGCCATTGTTCTCGCGGTGCTATGAAATATTGATTTGATATTTCCTTTTTTTGCGAAGTATGTTATATTTTTTTCAAGAAGGCTTTGATGCCAGCATTGAATACGAAATACGATTATGTTACCGGTCTGTTTCCTAAGTTATTCTTTGAAAGGTTTGAACAATCAATTCTGACAGGACAGTTGAAGACAAAGCCCGCCTCAGTTTAAAGCGGCTAGTTGCATGAACTCACTAATCCGCCCAACAATGAGCACACCACACAAGTCCACATACATCAGTAAAAACAATTCGCTGAGAGGCGGCGCGGTGCGGGCGCCGGCGTCGTGCGGAGGAGCATCAGCCGCAGGACGCAACAGGCCAGCAGGCCTAAGCCAGGGATTACCGCCCTCAGGGGCTTCACGCTGCAAATTGAATGAACGCAAACATTCTCATCGTATAGATACTAAACACACAAAATAAATGCAATTACTTCAAGACGAAGTTAAAGGAAGCCGGTCGGTGCTGCGTCATAGTCACGTTATCACTCAATTTTGTGCAAGCTAGTTTTAGTTCTGAAACTCGTGAGCAATGAAAACGCTGAAGCAATGAAAACTAGTAATGTTTGTGACACGATTTGTGAAAAACATAAGAGGACATCATTGTAAATCGTGATTGAAATAGAGACAAACCATCATAAATACTTCAAAAAACATTTTATTAAGCGCTCGAGAGTGTTCAATGAAATAAACTAGACTGAAACAATGTTGAATCTAGAGAAATGAATGGAGTAGATGAACACAGCTAAGCTTGATACTTCAGAAACGCAATAAATAATAAAATAAATCCGTTGTGTAACATGTTTATAATCTAAATGTCGGGCAGCTTTCACCCGAAAATATGTTGATGATACCTGTTTTATTAGACGAATAAAAAGTGGCGTGTTGACGTGTTTACAGCTCCGAGCTCGCGCTAGTTTCAAGACAAATAAGTTATAGACATTGCTATCGTAAATACTTTCAAACAAGTTCATAAAATTATACGGAACACATATATTTCTGAGATAAAAGAAATTGTGTGTTCAGCTAGGTCAAATACTGAAAAGTAAGCGACAAGAGTGTTTATTTCATGTATTTATAATTCATTAAGCTGCTTTAATACTACAAAGAAATGTTTGTGCCATCATAAATTGATAGTATTCTTAGAATTAAAGACAAAGTCTTTTTTATCTCTGACTTCTGAACCAAAATCTACCATTCACATCAATAAAAATTATTGAGGTACCGAACCAACTACAATGTTACCCTGAATAATGCGGAAATTAAACAATTTTTCTAAGGAAAATAAATCATTTTCAAAGAAAAAGCACTACAATAAACGTCTACGCAAGTTGTCTGAACATCATCAGTATTGATGACAGTGTTGCTAACAAGAAATATTCATGGCCATTATTTATCCTGAATATATTGAACGGATCGCGAAGGTCCCCATTAATATAGGTAGGTCCCCATCAGGTCGATCACCGTATACGGCATACGTGAACGCTTCGTCATTTTCCGGAAATGTGGAGCCGGCCGCCGGAAATTCATCGGAGGCTAGCAATTGGGAGTCCCGTTCGAAAATTTTCAGGAAACTAGCGAAATATCTAGCTCAGCCTAATAGCCTTTTATTGAACTAATAAGTTCGTTAGTCGGGATTATTCAGCAATATGAAACAGACGCAATCGTTTCAAACGAAAATTAAACCATCCAATTTCATGCCATGTCCAAACCGTTTCGGAATACTCTCGCCAAAGTTAATTTTCAAATAGTACGTACCTTTTGATGGCGCTAGTTTTATCGCTTTTAATCTGCTTTTCATGTTTTATTCATGAAAGCGACTATTTACTTCACAAATATTTAAGTTAGATCTTTGTCTTTAAAATTCAAGATCTTTGTTTCTAGGCTTTTTAAATATTATATTTGGAGTTGGAGTTCTCTCGAAACTGTCAAGGTTGTTCTACGCTAGAGAAAGCCAGGCATGAGCGGGGCATGAGCGGGGCATGAGCGGAGCACGAGCTGTGCTCAAATTCGTGTAGTGACGCTCGTGCTCTTCGGTCCACACTCCCCGAATTTGAGCTCCACTCGTGCTCCGCTCGTACTCGGCCCCCATGAACAACCTTCAATATTTTTTTAGAAGAGAAAACATTTCTGTTGTGATGAGACAAGGAAACCGTCACGCAAAGTGTAAGCTGATTTCTAAGATGATGTTGAAATTAAAGTAAGATTTTATTATCCGTATGGTCGTGGCTAAAATAAAAGTCGCACTGGTTGCTCATTTCCGAAGTTAAGCAACGCTTACCGAGGTCGGCCTTTAGATGGGTGACCATCTCGTCATACCCAGGTTTGTCCGTGTCTCAGAAAGCACGTTAAGCTGTTGGTGCTGACTGTCATTTGTAGATCAGAGACAGTCGTTACTGATAGTCAGGAATCTGTGACCAGTCTTGCCAAAGAATATACCCAACTAATGGGTTGAAGAGGTCAAATAGGTATTCGCATCATGTAATATTGCTACTGGTATTCAGCTACATCTGGTTAGACAGGAAACCTGCACCTACATATCTGGGAAAAGGCAAGGCAGAGTGATTGATTGTATTATTAATTTATTATATCAGGGTTCATGATATCACCATATAGTCCAATAATATTCAGTTATCTTGAAATTACATCACCCAATATTTCGATTTCATTTTACTTTTAGATAAGATAGCTTCCCCGGCTCGGCTCACGTAAAACATTCAGTCCAATCCCCTCGTAACGAGCTCTGGTATACGGACCACTCTACGGAATCATCCCAGGACTTCTCTTAGGGTAATATTTCATAGCTAAACTTAGCAGTTTATCGCCTTCTGAAATAACATAGGTACCTATTGGAAAATGTTCGCACATTTTCTTGGTACGATGTTATAATTTATATCTACGTCAAAGTTAATGGCTCGAAAACAGTAATAGGTACGTGCAATATATTCTACCAAAACTGCACGAAACTAGTACGTACCTAGACAATGGATACTCTTAGATAATACAGTTTAAGTAGTTGTGACTACCGAGTGTTGCGAGTCGCATGGCGGTTCCCAGCTACCTTAGACGTGGGCTTGTGGACGACGAGCAATGAGCCGTCGACAGAATGTTACGTTCCACGCGCGCCTCAAAGTGATGTCAGGCAAACCGTAGGTACCTAGTAGGACATGAGCCCGCTAAAGCCGCGGGAATTTTTGAGTTACCGTGACCTTGGAACGCAAAGATCAACTGAAGGGCACAGGTGGGGTTTAGTCAGTTAAAAGACTGACACGCCCTGTCACTCCACGCGATTAACCACCCCAAAAAAGGAGTGCCTTCATGATTATTTTGTCACTGCGTCTGCTATATATCCAATAAATCTGAAAAGACATGTAATGCACTAATGATCGCAGTCAATTAAGCAGATACATCGGCAAATTGCTAACTCATTTAACTCGTTAGTAGAATGGAGGCTCCGCTACACCTCACAACTCCCCTGTATCTAGCTAATATGTATCTACATTCCACAACGATATTCAAGGAAACTTAATTAAACTTTTTTTTTGTTTAACACTGATTGCGGTGAACTTTTTTAGGTCAAATGACATTAAAAATAGTTTATCGCGATAACCTACTTCCAATGGTGTAATATTTACGGAAAATACTGAAAGTTTCAGCTCGTTCTTACAGACTATTAAAACTACAGCTACTACGGTGCGCTAGTTTTAAAACAATACCTTTGTTATGACACTGTTCGCATAATTTATTAGCTATCCGGTTTAAAAGTATTCTTCGCTGTAAAAATTATAGTTGGGTTTACATTTTACGAGAGAATGTCGTCTGGAGCCGCATCACGTTGACAAAGGGCGCGCTCACAACAGAATCACGCTCCACGTTGTCCCCTGCACCCGATATTATGCGGTTTCCGTAACTTCACACCATAATGATGTTAGTCTAATTGTACGAGCCCGACATACAAACATCGTGGTTGTACCAACTCCGTGCTCACATAACTTAATTTCAACATTATTGCATGACACAGTTACAATTTATTTAAGTGGCACGCAGTGGGGTTAAGAGGACTATTATATTTAAGCTATATTTCACGTAATACTGAAGTCTTGGCAGTAACTGAACATAACTTAACAAAATTGTACAGTTTATTTTTAATGTGCGGAAAAATTCAAGACAAAGCCTAAAAGAGTAAATCACACAAGGAAATGTAAAGAAAACATTATTGGCGTACAAAGGCGTTTAAACTTAAATTTCCCTAACAAACAAAACTAAGTTCTTAATGGCTTAACAGTGGGGTCGTGTCGGAGTAAAATCATGCAGCAAACCAGTGATTTCCGCGGCACGTCATTTTCAATTACATTAGCTAGTTTAGTTTGGAGGCAGTGGGTTGCCGCTACTTCAGTCGGCAGAAAGTCAGCGTGGTCATCACTTAGTCGGTATCGATCGGCTGCCGTCGGCGTCCGTCGAGCCGCCTCATTCATGCACGGCCACTCGCTGATGCAACTCGATACATAAAAGTCATTAAACACGGTTTGATCGGTTTCCGTTACAAAATACATTAACCTTTAATAGTCCATTATTTTAAATGATGCGATATGAATCAAATATATCGGTTACGTATTTTTATTTCGAGACTGAACTGTGAATAGCTGCAGTAATGTTTTACTTCCACCACCGGGTGTTGGGTTCCGTTCTGGAAGGAGCAGCTATCTACTTCAATTGACCCACTGCATTAGTTGATAGTCCAAATTTTTTTTAATTCACGGTGACTAGAATTTTATTTTACCGAAAAGGAGAGGATTCCTACATGATTTAGCTTTTTTTTACACAAACCTCCTATAATCTCCTCTCAACCTAATATAATAAATTGTGTCATATAAGCCAGGTGTAGGTACACATGCGCCGCGTTTCGTTCCACCTCCACACAGATGGGTTTAATGAGGATTTGATATTGCCTTTGCTTCTCATATTATACTTAGAACAAGCTTTTAAAATGAAAACTCAACCCTACAAAATAATATATTTTTAAATAATGAAGCTTTTACCGAGCACACAGGTAAATTATAGTTGCACAGAATATTCCCAATACACTGGCTTATTTGCGTAATAAATAAATTGAAGTAGTTCGCATATAAAAAATATATTGGCAAACTAGTGTGGACGTTGATTTGCAACAACATTGCAATTTGTTCGTCGGAAAACGTCAATAATTTCCCGGGAGGCGCCGGGCGGCGGCGGGACCGTCACTATACGCTATTTATTGCGCGGATTCTACAACAATTACCCACTATTTTTAGTAGTTCTATACTCAACGGGAACTTTAATAACACCGTAGGTTACAGCACTTATTATGAGTCTGGTTTATGGAAGGCGTGAAACTGTTTCATAACCGCAATCCGCTTTAAATTTACATTTCACTGATTGTGATTTACTGTTTATTCGTTTATCTACGCTGTATTTTCAGCAAGGAAATCTGGTAGATATATCTTTTAGCGCTTAATTAGCCAACAACCTATTAATATTTATTGCCAGATTACTTCTAATAGAATTCTTTATGAGGGGAATTTATTGTTCCAGTAACATAACAGTCGAACACACATAGTACCCAAGTATACACATAGATACAACAATCAAGTGATTTAGTTGTGCAATTAATCCTCGCAGTCATCTTGAATCGACATCCGACTGCTGGTGATTAATAGCCAATCGCGCAGTTCCGTCTGTTCGGCGCGTCATCAGCAGGGTTATAAGAAGCTTTCTTTCATATTCCCTTTTTGTCTTTTGTGCGTAAAAAAACGACTAAATGTCTTTTAATGATATTTTGATTGTTGCGCAACTTTGTATTGTAAGAAATAAGACGTTTACCTACTATTTAGAATCAACATAGAAACTTAACAAGAAAAGGAAATTAAAAGTCTATCTTTGTAAACCGTCCTCAGACGACCATGAAGGGAAAGAATGAATGGAAACGATTTACATTTATCTACGAAAAGTCTTGGAGATTAAAGTAGGTGGCTTACTGCTCGCGGAATAGCATTTGGGACACGAACAAGAACTTCTCGATAAGAGACATTCAACAACACTGTACTTCGCCAGGCAAGTTTTAGTTCGAAGAAAAACACATTTACGTGCCCGGAAACATTACGTAAGGAGCCATACAAGTTAAGTAGCCGTATTTAAGCCGTATTTTACTAGAAAATAAGTTAATGGTCACGCTACCACGATTGTACTTTGCTATGGAGGCAAAATAAATTGTTCAAACGGCTTGCAAAGTTTAACTGGATAAGTTTTCCTTGCATTACTCCCGAGACAGAAGCGTCTCCAGCCGCCAGACGTTGTTTGTGAAATAGTGTTTCCTCTAACTCGGAAGTATGCAAGCAATGTTTTCTAAAGTCAATTCCCAGCTGTCAAGGGCAATGCGGCGGGTAATTACGACTTATCGGTGCGTCCCAACTTGTAGCGTTCCTTATCGAGTGGACAAGTTTATTATTTCGGTAAAAAACAACCCTTCCACAAGCCACCACTAATAAAATACCGCTTCAGTTGAGCCTTTCACGAGTTGAAATGTTCTGTTTGTGTACATTCGTTACGTTTGTGATTGAAATCCTACTTTTCTCTTTTATCCGCAAAGCCAGAGCGTCTATTGCGGGCGTAATCCGATATTGCTACAATAAAACTGCAAAACCGTGTCAGAGAAGTGAAATTATTGTCCTCACGAGCGCAGCTGAAAGAGAAATTAAAAAGAGTGATGGTATTAAGTGTTACTGTTACTAGGTATATAGCCTTGCGGATTGTCCGAAAGAGTTGCTGTGGCCCTCGCAAAGAGCAACTGAAGGTTTTAGTCAATATAACACGAGAGAAGTCGCTTGATGATTTCCCAAGGCCTTAACAGGAACAGTTATGTAGAACAGTAAACACGTCGTATATGAAGGTAATCCCTATTTGTAGAGCTGAAACCGATAACGAGAGGCAAGTGAGCTGCGGAGCAGAGTAGCGGCCCGCGTGGAGGGTGAAGATGACCGGGATAACCTCTGTGTTATTGTGTATTGGACAGTTTTTATTATCATTCTTTTATGGTTTTCTGTGGATCACACTTATCTGTTAGCAAACTAGATACTCAGTTTTTTTTTCTCATTGTTATACATGATACATTCTTAGTAGATATTTAGTTAGGGAACTATACTTGGAGTCTTTAGAAGACGGTTAAAAATTAACAAAAATCTTTACATCGAGTAAATAATATTTCGACTACAACTCACCAAATATTATTATTTTTAGTTTGTAAATATACCTTTTAAGTTATAAGATAATAATATCGGTAGTAAAATAATATCTATTCTCGAATAAAAAGCCTATTTTACTTGAAAGCAAAGGTTACTATTTAACTATGAACTTCTGCTTCATCCACTTTAATAATAAATGTGCTGTGTTGCCTTTGGCGCAAATTCTCGCATATACGTGAACATGTACGTGTACCTGTGCTACGTCCACATTACGTGAACATGTACGTGTACCTGTGCTACGTCCACATTACGTGAACATGTACGTGTACCTGTGCTACGTCCACATTACGTGAACATGTACGTGTACCTGTGCTACGTCCACTTTACGTGAACATGTACATGTACCTGTGCTACGTCCACATTACGTGGACATGTACGTGTACCTGTGCTACGTCCACATTACGTGAACATGTACGTGTACCTGTGCTACGTCCACATTACGTGAACATGTACGTGTACCTGTGCTACGTCCACATTACGTGAACATGTACGTGTACCTGTGCTACGTCCACTTTACGTGAACATGTACATGTACCTGTGCTACGTCCACATTACGTGAACATGTACGTGTACCTGTGCTACGTCCACATTACGTGAACATGTACGTGTACCTGTGCTACGTCCACATTACGTGAACATGTACGTGTACCTGTGCTACGTCCACATTACGTGAACATGTACGTGTACCTGTGCTACGTCCACTTTACGTGAACATGTACATGTACCTGTGCTACGTCCACATTACGTGGACATGTACGTGTACCTGTGCTACGTCCACATTACGGACATAAGAACGTCAACACAAACATATATTTGCCTACGTGGATTTTATTTACATTTAAAGAACATGTAGCTTTTAGACATATCTAGCAGCTGCCAGCGGCTTCACTCGCGTGATAGTAGATAATTATCCCAAGGGAACATATTTTTCTGGGATAAAAAAGTATCCTATACACCGCTAAATTTTAATCGTTTTAATCCCGTGGAGGGTCGATCCGGTACATGAAACACAATCGATTTGTAAAGATAAAATCAAAAAGTATCTTTTTTCAAAACTCGTATTAATTTGCGCACGTAAGAAATTAATTTCTTTAAGAAAACGTCAGCTGAGCGGGTTTAATGACCTGTAGTTAGTAGTCAGCGTTCCGTACGAGTTTTGAAAAAAGGTACTTTTTAATATTAGTGTGATATAGCATTATAATTACTTTTTTAAAGAAGAACGGTCACGTCCCATATAAAAAAAACCCAGACCCGACAGAAAATTGACATATCTTAGTTTTTTTGTTATTATTTATATAATCATATTATATAGTTTTTATATTCGAAATCAATGGCTAACACCAAAATATTGCCTTATGTTTTTGTTCAGGGTTTACACTAAAAAAATACAAAATGCCTACTTATCTACACAATTCGTAATGTATGTAACTAAATGACGATAAATAGTTATGGGATGTATCCAGGAGACCTGGAGATACAGCTGTATTATATAATTTTTGAACTCCGAGTACAACATTCAACTTAGGATTATTTTTTTTAAGGTGGTTTAAAATCATCTAATGACATCTCTCGCCCTTGGGTGGAGCGAGAGGGCGTGTCAGACTCTTACTGACTAAAAAATTCCACCCCGTTCCTTTTTGCCTCTGGTACTGGGGTCAGAGCATGCCCTTCTGGATTCGCCCTCAATTTAGGATTAATTAAAATCGTCATATTCGATGATTCAATATATATTGGCAATAGAAGGCAGAAATAATAATATTTTAATCAGGTGCAGAATTCATTCACGACATGTTACAACAAAAATATATTATACTTTTATTATGTTTGTTGTTGTAAATGGAATAAACGCAATTACAGAATATTACTGCTCATGCTACCATGGCAAAAGGACATTGGGAAATTGCGCACACATCATTAGTGTTGTATATTACCTAGGGAGGGCTAGACATCGAGATCACTTTGACCACCCCGCACTGGGTATGGATTATGTTTTAAGGGACATAGAAATACAATAAAACTTTATTTCGACATATTGGTTTTATTTTTGGTAGAACCCCGTTGATAGCTACCTAAATCACTGATCTACGATCAGATCATTCTTTTCGATTATTCCACTAATACCGGCTGCGTTAAAAATAAAAATACGAATACCTGTTATCGTAACGGTGATTAATGAACTTTTTAGTTCTCTAATCACCGATATAAGCTCGAACTGGCGGCAACGAATTAGTGGAATAATCCGATCTGAATCATCGAATATGACGATTTTAATTAATCCTAAGTTGAGGGCGAATCCAGAAGGGCATGCTCTGTGTGCACCCCAGTACCAGAGGCAAAAAGAAACGGGGTGGAATTTTTTAGTCAGTAAGAGTCTGACACGCCCTCTCGCTACACCCAAGGGTGAGAGATGTCATTAGACGATTTTAAACCACCTTAAAAAAAAAATCCTAAGTTGAATGTTGTACTCGGAGTTCAAAAATTATATAATACAGCTGTATCTCCAGGTCTCCTGGATACATCCCATAACTATTTATCATCATTTGGTTACATACATTACGAATTGTGTAGATAAGTAGGCATTTTGTATTTTTTTAGTGTAAACCCTGAACAAAAACATAAGGCAATATTTTGGTGTTAGCCATTGATTTCGAATATAAAAACTATATAATATGATTATATAAATAATAACAAAAAACTGAGATATGTCACTTTTCTGTCGGGTCTGGGTTTTTTTTGCCTGTTCTTCTTTATAATACTATATTTCGTATCTACATTTGATGATTATTTCCTTTATTCATTTTTTATACACGTTACAATATATTTTTAAAATTCCTTAAAAAACAATAAATAAACATTTAAAAATATAAAAACAGAATCCCACCGGTATCGGGAACGGGTCTACCTTTTATAGCAGAACTTTTTACGTCATAATATTGTTTTGCATAACAACGGATAGCATAAACTTCATTTCGCAGAAAATCATTTCGCATACACTCAGTTGTCATACATTCAAAACTCATAATTTTGTTAGTCAGAATCATCTTTAGGCATAATGTTTATATCCATAATAATTAAAAAGCAAACCCATCATATCGCAGAAAATTCACAGTCAGAATCGTCTTTTGGCATACATTTTATATTGATAGTCATTAAAAGGCAGAACTGATTTTTTTCACCACACACATGCGACGATAACGTTAATTGCTACCTCTTTCTGATCAGGCGTTAATGAAATCATTTATTTTTAGTTTTACAGTGGGAGGTAGTTTTTATTAGTTCCTTGTCAAATCGTTTTATTGTGTTGATCAAAACCAAGTTAAAGTATATTAATATTAAATATGGAAAAGTCAGATTAGTTGATTAGTCAGATTAGTTTGACCTAAATTGTCTATATATTTTGTTTTATTTATTATTTAATTATCATTATTCAATAAAACAGTTGATTCTGCATGTATTTACTCAATAAAACAGTTGATTGTGAAAATAAGTTGTTTTTAGTTCCTTTTAAGAAGCATTCAAACATGCAAACAAGATATTATACACCATGATATTACTACTAATATCAAAACGCTAACCTAAATGCTAATTACAAAAATATTGTCGGCTTGGATGCATGTAGCATGCAAACAGGCATACAACATGCAAGCAGGCATGCAACATGCAGCATGCATGCAGCATGCATGTAGCATGCAAGCAGGCATGCAGCATGCATGCAGCATGCAAGCAGGCATGCAACATGCAGCAGGCATGCAGCATGCAAGCAGGCATGCAGCATGCAAGCAGGCATGCAACATGCAGCAAGCATTGTTTATGTCACGGCTCCGGCGCTGCGGGGTTTGGGCGGCGCCACGCGAGCTTATCGTCACAGATGGTTTTAACGCTCACCACCGCAGCTGCTCCTCAGCTCGCGGGCCGCCCTACCCCTCCGCGCCTACGCGGGTTTAAATTACACTCTAGGGGTAGGGCAGACAAGACTGCGTAAAGTCGGTTTCGCAGCGATTCGTTTCTGTCACAAAATTTTGCAGCACAACGTATTGACTTTTTATGACAAAAATTTAATTTAATATTGAAAAAGCTACCAATACATGCTATATTTAGAACATTCTATGTCACTTTTGCAGACCATTCGATTTTAAATACATTGCACGTAGGTTATCTAACCATTCGACAGCATAAATTTACTTTATTTAAATTATCAGTTTTATTCCATATATTATAAGTTTTTGATGTTTTGAACACTAATTTTTACAAGAAGATACATCTATTTTAATTTTTGATGTTCAAATATGCACCCATACCAAATAATCGTATCTCTAAATAAATGTTATGCTAAACAAAATTATGCCTAATATTAATTATGGCAAAGGTAATTATGCGAAACAAAATTCTGCCAAGATAAAAGTATGCCATTGTAAATTCGGACACGTAAATATTCTGCCAAACAAAAGTTATGCTAAATAATTTTTATGCCTTAAAAATATTCGATTAAATAAGATTATGCCATGTGAGTTATGCCAAATAAAAATCGGAGTATCAAGATTCTGCCAAATAGAAGGAACCCATCGGGAACAGGGTCCAAGCTACCGGCAGTCAGGACTCCAAAGAAAGGAACCTCCTAACAATACGATTATTATTTCCATATATTCATAAACATTCATATAAATTATATTTTTTAAATATTTCAATATATAAAAAACATTTAAAAATATAAAAAATAGTTGCCAACCGGTATCGGGAACAGGGTCCAAGCTACCGGCGGTCACCGATTATTATTAATATTAATAGGTATTACTATCATTTAATTAGACGTACACATTAAATATGCATGTACAACAAAGACGTGTGAATAAATCATAGGAATTTTATAACAGTAAATTATTATGGTCCCTTGTTGATTTTGCATAGTTATGTGAAAGTTGATAAACACTCAATGAAAAAAAAAATCATAAAAAACAACTCATTGTCAACAATAGTTGGAGAAATATGTACCTGCAGTAATCTGCAAAAGATAATTTATAATGCCCTTACCTAAATGTGACAGTTCAATTTAGAAAAAATAGGACACAAAAATGTACGGTAAACAAAAAATTAGGTACTAAATGTAGTTTGTTGTGTTCATTTTCCTCATTTCCACGAATGAAAACTATACTTTCGTGTAAATGAGGAAAACTTGTTATTATAACTCAAACAGTGTGTTTCTGAGAGTGACCACAAAGTGGACACATGCATAATGGAGCAGGTGGCGGATGGCGGCGGTCCGGCTCCGCGGCCGCGCCCGCTCGCCGCCGTAATGCGAAACCGGCTGCTAATCATAACCACACGTGTCGCCCACTACTTGCGGCCCCTTCATTCTAATGTTAACGAAATTCAAACAGCTTTCCGTGCTCAGTTTAATCTCTGTTTGGTCAGCAGATCACATAACTACAGATTTGTAATGAAAATGTGAGAACGGCCATAACGGGTTTAATATTTTAAATTAATAGGTGAATCTAGGGTTAGTACCTGCTGAACTAACAGGCAGAGCCAGGCCACGGATTACAGGCTTAACTGCCTTCTAGCAAAGTTAACTAATACCCTAAAGTTGTAAAATACTGTAACTATTCGCCCCTTGGCGCTGATTACCGCTCACCTTAACGATCTAATCCTTAGAATAAGCCTGGTTTTACATTACTAACTACGCTAACTATCTTGCAGATAACCGTGGTTACAGCATCGTAGATCCACTAATGATATTGACTTACTTTTTCAGATAAAAATCTTTAAAAACCACCACACTAAAATGACAAAATCGAGTGACAAACCTTTCCAATAATTTGGTAGCCTCTACTTGAGAGATGAATTTCATTAGATGTAGTGATATTCATATGAACTGCGGGACAGGCGGGAGTAGTGACCGTCACACTCGAGCGAGCAGCAAGGAATATATTTTGTATCTCCGGAAAACTCTGGATATAAACTGTAGCTACGAGTAAGTTATGGTTGCCAGGTGTTCCAATTTTTCCGAGACGTTCCGTATTTCAGAAGCTTTCTAGATGGAGAAAATGTTCTATCGGTAAAATAACGAGGTATTTTAGTGTCATTTTAAAACACGTATTTGAAAGAGAATATTCTGCTTGAAATAGCTTTCCGTATTTTATAGTTCAAGTTCTGTTTAAGCGATTCAGTAGTTTAAAAACCTACAAGAAGTCGTCGTATAATTAACAGAGCTCTATATCGTTTTAAGTGGTGATCTCGAAATGTGTCGTACAGGCGCTTGAGAGGTGACGTGATGGGTCGTCGGCGAGGCGTCGCGCCGCTGCGGCGTCGGCGCCCGTCACAAACACAGCCTTCACAACAACTAACACTAGCTTTTATCCGTTGAATATATTCGATTCCAATAAATTCCGATAAAGGACCAGTAAACCTGTTTGTTCGTCGTCACAGCGGTTACACAACTATTCGTGCATCTCACGGAAGAAATTTTGCAAACAAACCTATATGTTCACCTATTCTTTTACAAACATTCAAAGCTTTGATCCTGAATAAATATTACCGAATAAGTTATTCGTTTGGAACTGCCACTCATTAATCATTGTATCGTGGCTGCCTCGGGAAGTACAAAACGTTATCTTTGCTTTATAGGCGGCTGTGAGCTTTAATGACTTTCTTAATGTTCTAGGAAGGAAGATAAACACCAACTGTATCAAGTGTTTATCTTCGCTTAATAGTTGTTGGTACTCTTTTGGGCGTAGTAGAGTACGTACCTAACTACCTAATTCAGTATATTACTTCTGCCGGAATTGCTATATCTATATTTACTTACAACCATGCCGAACCTACAGATTTCGCTGTCTTTAAAACGACACTTTATTTGAACACTCATCATTGGCACGTTTGAGCATTAACAACCGACAAAATACGCTTCCCGCAACTACATTAAATAACATTTAATTTGATTAAAACTTGGTGAACAAAGTCTCGGAACTGAACTACCTCTTAGTACTTTATATTATAAAGAAAAGGGATTAGGGTGAACTTTAAAAGAAAGGGCCCGAGCTTATTCCGGCGGCGGGCGGGCTCCGCGCGCGCTACATCTCTCGGGTTTTATTACTTCGTAGTCTTCTACCCAAAGACAATTCCGCTCCGCCTCCTTAGAATAAGGTAATCAAAAGGAACACACTAATTGGAAATAAAAATACACTGTTTTGAGCTTTTTTCTCTTCAATTTCAGCACTTGTGATTGTAAAAAAATTACGTAATATCCGCAGTCTGGGGACCGATTTGGAACCAAGTTATGTTCAATTTATAAATTGCTTTCAGGAGCGTCGACTACTACACGAGCTAATATCAAAAGATTAAACCTAATTAGGTACATAAAATGTCTTTATTTTACGGAGACAAAAGAATGGACAGAGGTGTTAAAATATAGAAATTCAAATGAAGCTATTTACATAACTTGTTACTCCAACGTCAGATTTATTATATTTATATTTTGGATCCCAGCATTGTCCTTACTTTACAAGTAGATAAATTATGGAAGTAATTTAAAGTCGAGAAGATCTGGACGCAAAATGAAACAAATTTAAAAAACTCGCGTAATATAATTTAAATCTTTTATTTTTGTGTTTTGGAGCGAAGCAGATGTTTAGGCAGCGACTTTTGTCCAAACAGACAAACTTTGTTCACAAATGTATTGAAAAACGTTGTATGATACACGTGAGTAATTAATGATTACCGTTCTCAACTCTCTTAAGACCCTCGCCACGGCTCGGGTCTAAATACCGCCTCGTCGAAAATCACTAATATTACACACCTAAACCATAATGTACTATTGAGTGTTTTTTGTAAAACTGTATTTTATTAATACCATCTCCTCAATATCCTTAGGGATGTGAGGTATGCCCGATGAAATTCCAATTTCTATACTTAGATATTATAAAAATGTATAAGGCTCATGAAGTTAAATTACAGATTACATAAGGTTCATCTTAAGTGTATTTTCAGCAATTTTTCCTATGAGTTGCAAACTGTACTATTTGATTATCATATCGTGACTATTGTGATACTTACCTTATAGTTGAGTCGCTTTTGGAATAATACCACGACTCCTATGTACGTGTTCTATCAACTTTCCATAATACAATTGGACATAAATCCACCATTCCACATTGGAAACGTTTTGAGAATGGCCTCACTTTTTTTGCTTACAAAACCCTCAAAATACGGTTATCGAGTTGTGTGTAATAAATATTGGCCACTTTAAAAGGCAACTTTATTTTCACAGAAAAATTTAATCTGCCAACAAAAATGGGTTGGAGTGAATGAAAATTTCCGATAAACTCGATGCATCAAATACTGACATTTATTAACGACTGTAGTCAATCGAATCCTGTTTTATATACCAACATAAAGAAAATTTGTTTACACGCAAATGAAAAGATGCGGTAAAATTTACAATTGCTAAAAAAAGTTATGGCACGGCAACATTAAACACGCTGCGCGTATTACGCATAGCACGCGTTTTAATTGTTAAACATGAAATTAATGTAATCAGTGCTTATAAAGTAAGTTAGTAGTGTAACATGTAGTACGTGGGTGCGGACAGGCGATGGGGGAGGGGATAGCGGTGGGCGGCTCATTACCGTTGCACTCTGCATCCTGCTCATTAACATAAGGCATATTGCCTCACGCTAACGAGGGTCCTCGTTCACCAACAGCCCAGCTGCTCTTTCGCTGCGAAACTCACCGGATAATTACTGCGGCTAGTACTTATCTATTGTTGGTGGTAACTCTGCTGGCGCCTGCAATTTGCGCCGTCGAACCTCCAGCGCGGCCTCAAAGTTTCGTCTGTCAGTACAAAAAGTATTCTGCCTCCTTCGAGTTTCCGCCATATTTTTTCCTTGTTGTTTATTTATTCTGGAGACACAAAGAAACGAATGTGATAAAGGCGAAAAATGTTCACGTGCACGTATCGTTTGTACACATTTGTAGTAACAGATATTCGTGCAAAGATTTTGGATACAGTTACATGAGCCGTTCTATTAGAAAATAGAACGGCGATATTGTGTCGGACATATTGTGTGTTTTCTTGGCTTAGTAGGCGCGTTGTTTCAAGGAAATAAAGAAGCATTAAATGTTATTAGATACGTAAGAGGCAGGGGATGTAAGGAGATTTTAAAACAAAACACGTTCACGCTGCCGTATGATGGTGTCGTACGAGTGCTCGCGCCACACAGCGCTTCGTTCACATAAAACCTTCTTGCTTTAAACTAAATGCCTCTCACGACCCCGGGGGTTTCTTTCATATAACGCCAACGTTTTCATTGAGACTCTTTCAGAGTCGAAAAGGTGTTTAAAAATACTTTTTTAAATTTATGTAAGAGTAGTCGTAAATTTTGCGTAGCGCAATGTACACAAGAAGTAGTTTCAGAACGTCTCGTGTATATTCCTGATAAACTTGCATTGTTCTTGCGGACCAGACATACATTCGATTTTTTTTATTAAGTTCATTTTAAACCATTTAATTTAACAAATAACAAAGGTAGTTACAAAACGTCAAAAGCTAGCTAACGGTTCTTGCTCGTTTCCTATTGAGAATAACACTAGGTACTTATTTATATTATATTACATTATTAATACTTATAAGAGTAGATCCATGAACATAGTATCAAATAAGTACACAACAATAATTTAGCTCAAAATAAAAAAAAATCAATGCGTTTGCGCACTCTACAGTGTTTTTACATTCACATGTCCACAAAAGTCAGTCTTGAAATTAGCCAGAGTAATCTGCAATTCTACATCATGTAAAATCATTACAAAAAACAACAGAATCACACTCATATTATAAATTAAATACGAAAATTTGATTGTGTGTGTGTATGTTTTTTAACTTCATCACGCTCAAAGAGCTAAACGGATGTTAACGTTTGGTACACAAGTAGACCACGTTCTAGAAGAGCACATACATTATAGAATATCTCAAGAGTATGTTCCCATGAAATAATTTTCTACTACCACGCGGGCGAGGGTGCCAGAAGATGGAACGATTAATAGATGTTTATCTAGCAGCGAAGCCATGTGTGCAAAAGGAGCTATTAACAAAAAGTTGCCGCAGTCTTAATGCATAGCTACTTAACTGAAACTAGCTAAAGCTACCTCGTATATCGCTTTGACGAGTGATAAGCCTAATCTCAAAGTCTCTGGTGCTTAGCTAGTTTCTGAATTTCCGTCAACATTTTTATAGAAGACTTTAGAAGTTTTTTATTAATAAACAGTAGGTTACTATGTAACATTGTGTAATAAAAAACCTTTTGCCAGTACAATGTCTTTTTATTTGTTTATTAACAATAATTCAATTCGACTAAATAACCTTTAATGTAATTCAATCAATTGTAGATAACACATTGTAATAAATGGCAACAACATTTAAATAATGTTGTGTCGAACACAATTCCTTTACGAAACATGTTTATTTGTTTTCGTATTATGTAGCCTGTCGATAATGATATGTTTTCTTATGTAAATAAAAGAGAAATAATACATTACTTAGATAGGTACATTGTATCTGATAGCTATATCTTCTGTATCCTAAAATGAGTGGCGAAGAGCGTGCGCCGCGCCGCGCTCTCGACCGCCCCGACGAACAAAAGAATGAATACATACACAGGTGCTTGCTAAGCGCTTTTTCCTTTTCATACCTCCGTCGAAAATGGCATTCACCGCCTCTCAGACACATCTAGTGGATGAATGCAGCTCTCTTAAAAGCCCCAAGCTATACAACTCGAACTTGATCATCAGTATGCCTCCTCAACAGTTTACATTTTTAATTTTTAACACTGCGTGCCGAAATACAGGCACCTAGCCTAGTTCGGCAGTAGATGCAAAATTAAGCACAATTGTAACTGTTTTAGTGTTAATCTAAATTGTTTATAGACAAATTGTATAAACATGTATTTTTCTGGTGAAATAAATTATTATTATTATTAATATACTACAGCTGTCTTACATTTCCTACAATGTTTACAATTAGTAGCATCGCTACACCTACAAAAAGTTACACCGGTAAACTTTCAAAGTTCGCAATTATCTGTTCATATATCATCGCGAGGTTCGTGTAATGACGGCTTCGCACGAAACGAAAGTTAAAACTACATTAAATAAATTTCATATTTGCCTCAACTGTGTAACAGCACACGCGACTGCTAAGTAAAGTTTATGAGATACTGTATCACCGTATTCATTTTTAAATGAGAACACAGCGTCATAATTTATACTTCAAGGTCTGAAGTTAATCTCGCTTTTGTTTCTAATTTGTTACAAGTTCCACGTTCCTAACCAAGTCTCCTTGGAGACAAATTAAAAAACTCAGCCACTCTTAGCACAAAAGCTGCATAATTAAAAAAGGGTAGAGCCTCGTTAATCTTCAGGCGGTGAGAACAAAATGCGAGCGTCATTAGTGCCAGCTTTCAGCCGCTCATTCAAGCCATCCATCAATATCTATAAGCCTATTACGTACTTGATATGTGAAGCCTTGAACCACTCACAGAAAGCTATCATTATAACAACAAGTTTCACAAAATTTTACTCCGAAATATCCTAACAGTCCCAAATTGAATGTTATGCTCTACGCAAGCACAGAACTTTACCTTTGCATGTTTAATTAAATCGTCAATGCGACGTAATAATATGTTATTACCTACGTCGTATTGACGATTTACAAACAAGTCACAACAACGTCGCTGTTCACCGCACCGGCCCGCATCACACGCGAGCGATCGTATTTGTGTTCACGAATCGTCTCGTATATTATGATATTCAGCCCGAAACACAAATCGTCAAGAGGCGTTTGAGATTTTCTCTAAGTGCGTCTAATTCAACACTCGAGTGAGCTGGCAAGTACGCCAAGATTAATCACAAGGATGTTGGTAAGCCGTACCTGTGGGGCTGCGGGCTGCGCCGTGGGCTCGGCCGGGTGAAGGCGCCGAGAGCATGGCCTTGTCCCACTATGGCGGTCGTCTATATTTAGCTCGCTCCCTCATCCCGCTCCGCAGCGTCCCGCCTCCGACACCCGTCAATGGTGCTATTTAGAGCGAAAGTGCCTCTTTACATGAGATAAGAAAAAATAATAGTTACTGAAAGGTATCGGAAGTCATATCGATATCGCTCCGAGTTATTGGCATCGATGTGTATGTGCTAACGATACTGATCGCGGGTTATTACGTAGAGCAAATAGAGGGCATCGTTCCCCAGATTTTGGCATCCAGCTTTTATTTATGTTATTCAAACCAACAAGGTAATTACTTAACTAGGGATCATTTGACCAAGATAAGCTTTAAATAGAAGTTGATATTGTATTGAATAAGTTAACAGGTTCAGATTAATTTAGATTGTAATTAAAGGGCAAAAGGGCACAGTGTGAAATTAAAGGGTGCGTTCGTTGGAGGCTCGGAGCGGCCGAGGGCTGGCCGACAACAGCCGACTGCGAGCCGCCAGCGCCGTGCGTGAAGAGTCAATCATGAAGCATTACCGAGGCTGCCTCAAAGCTAATGTTAACATCTCGCGTAAACGTGTATTTTAAACATGTGCGTAATTTACCTGATTTTAATATGAGTATGAGATCAAAAGACTGTTTGTTTTCAACAAATTCAACGATAAATTGAACCATTAATGAATAAGCTCAGCCATACTTAAATAAAATTGTATCGACAGCAAAGAGTAATTTATAATTGAAAACAGATTTGAGCTCAAAATTTATATAACAGCACAATACATGAACAACAATACACATAATATATTCTACCTTAAAAAAAGACTATTCTGTACAACCGAACCGCCTTCCTAAACTTAGATCTCAAATAGGGCACACTATTCTATGTAATTTTCTCCTAGATCTATAAATCAACTGACACCTCACGGCGGGCGTTTGGCCGCACTTTGTATTCAGACTGAAATACTGAAACTACTTAACATAAACTATACCGCTAAAGTTAGATGTATTTTCAGCTAATTCCGCCGAAACACTTGGCTGCAAGAATTACAGTTCTAAATTAATTTATTCGGATCTTTTGTAGCTTCGTAGAAAGTTCGTGGATTCGTAGCGAGTTTGCAGGTCCGTAGCAAGTTAGCTGATCTTTTCGTAGCACGTTCGTAGGTCAATCCGTAGCAAGTCCGTAATTCTGTAGCACGTTCGTAGGTCTGTAACAATTTCGCAGTTCCGTCCGCGTCAGTGGCAATTTCGTAGATAGCAATCTCAAGGTACAATAAATTGTCTCTTCAAAGTTTTATTTTATTTGTCATCTTTTATAAAGCATCACATATTTTGTTATAAATGTTAATGTAAATAGAAAAGTTCTTTCTTAGGTCTAGAATTTCAGACAGACGATACTGATACCGCAAAGTCCCGTTGACTCTTTGGCAGACACTAGATACCTGACTTTGCCAGCCAAGCGTCGAGTCAAGATGTAAACCGAGATCTTTTACACTAGGACTGATGGGCATAATGGCACCATTAAGCATAATAGGAGGAAGGGAGTTAAACACCACTTTACCACTACTCATTGCTCGTCGTCCGCAAGCCTGCGCCAACGGCGACTTGAAATCGGGATCTTTATTCCGGCGACTAGGGCCTACGCATACGGCCTCCTCCTTTGCTAGCGTAACTGCTTCGCAGAAGGAGGCGGCGGCCTGCACTCCTCCTCGCTCCGGTTTCGATCGCTGCCCCCACGATGACACGTGCTCTGCCCAGATGGTCCCGAAGTAGACCTTAAAAGTTTAACTGTTATCAAAACAAATAAACGTTCCTGTTAGATACCATAGAACCAAGCAACGAGGACAAGTTTCGGCAAATTATTAGTTCGTGCCACCGACCGAAACAATCCTACACACATATACACATATGCCGGAATCGCCAACTTTGGTCAACTTTCGTCATTATTTATAAGTACGAAAGCTAGTCGTAAACGGACAGTTTAATTATACACGGGTCTATTAATTTGTTTGCTTTTGTTAACTGATTAGAGTACAACAATGGGATAAAAGTAAACTTTATAATTAAAATCAGTAGTTCAGAAGATATCGACCGCAGTCCGTTTTAGTGATCTTAGAATATACGTAAGTAAGTACCTACTCGTAGTACATGACCATCGGAATGTAAATTTTAGGTGATGATAAATTTAGTAAAGGTAAAAATAACAATAGACTTGTAAATATTTCAAATTTAGGGATTAAACAAAATAAAACCTATAAAAGACTTTCTGCTGACCTAGAATCGCGGAAAACATTATTTTTTTTTTACGATTATAACTTAAGTTTGTATAGAACTCGCGGTGCGCGAGTCCAACTAGCACTTGACCGGTTTAAAAAAAATCTGGTAATCCGGCACTTAACCTTTTTTTTTTATAACAATGATAATGACATTTAAATATACATCTGGCCTACTTTTCCCCACTGCATAGCAATGGCCTATCTCTCGTTTTTTCACAATTCAGTATTTTGGTGCAGGTCAGTTCTTTCAGTAGCAGCCCAGCTCGTCCCGCAACCTTCACCGGTTGATTCTCTTCTAATATTTCCGTTTATCTGCCGCAATGTCGTCTGACGTTTAATGGAACCCATTCGGTGGCCATTTGTCATCCGACGCGCGGTAGACATGTTCGAGCAACAAAAAACGTTATTTAAAAAACGAAAACATGCAGTTGTCTATCTCCAAAACCATTTTCCAGCCAGAAACGTGGTTAAAAAGTTGACTACCAGCAAATAAACGAGAAACTGGCAATACAGAGGTGGGATGGACAATGGGCAATATTCACCGGTTCACTGGCGCGGTGGGGCCGAGGCGGGAACTGAACCGAAACCTCATATTACCACCTACACTTCAGATAACCAAACAGATAGGTACACGGAATCATACGACTGTAAACATATCCGTGAATATTGATTTTGGATGTTCAATGCTCATCCTTATATACACTCTGTGAGGAGGGTCGTATGTGTTCTATTTATAGCATATTCAAATCTGTGATCATTTAATGAGCTATTAGCGATTTTGATCCAATTATGAAAACTTTTTAATTTAAAGTGTTTATAAATGGAACAATATCTAGTGTGTTAAATTGTCAATATTGTTTACGCATTTTAAGATATATTTTTTTTAGTATTGGTATGTTCGCGCTTCACTATCGCAACTAATGGTAAGCGACGCGGCGACGATGTGATGTAAATGATAGAGTACGCTTACCTAGAAGTAACCTGTAGCCCGAAGTAATCTGTATTAAAAAACAGACAATATAAAAAACTTTTTACAACAAAAAAAATACAACCGACTTCAATGTTAAATAAACACTGAAAAGAACTACTACAAAATAACTTTAATTTCGGAAGTCAGTGTTTCTATAATAGTTTTGTCTCTTCTTTATTTAACATTGACTTCCGAAATTAAAGTTACTTTGTACGTTTCAGTGTTTATTTAAAATTGAAGTCGGTTGAATTTTTTTTTTGTAAAAAGATTTTTATTTTACACTTTTTAGTTATGGTGCCTACCACCACTAAAAAGTACCTCTCAGCCAAACTTAAATACCTTATAGCCAGAGAGCATCTCATAACGATTCTAATGAACCCAAACACGGTTATATTACATTAATTTACAGTCTGGCTTCGTCATCAGATCAGTCCGATATATCCCCTCCCCCTTTTCCTTCAGCCAGCCATCGATTACACAAATAAACAAAGCAATTTTACTTGTTACGACAGTTCTGCAGTGATCATATGAGGAGTTCTGTGCCATATCTTCGAAGTTCATGATCAGATCATACCAATATTTCAATGGGACCAACTTGGAAGCATAACCTTTCAATCATAAAAATAATTTTCAAAAAAGATAAGATATCGGTGAACATACATAAAAAAAAACATACATTCAGCCGAACATAGGACCTCCTCCTTTTCGAAGTCGGTTAAAAATAAATGCCAACCCTCTTTAGATACGTGACTCGCAAAGTTCAGATGAAACCAATCACTCAATGGTAAACAAGTTGCAATATACCTTATTCGATGCTGACTGTCAAACATTGGAGTGAATTCTTAAACACAGTCGTCAGCGGCAGGTCGCTCCACCTGCCCTCTCGCCCCCCCCCCCCACACGCCCCTCTACGGCTGTCAGGCTCGCTCCCGCGCCCCGTCACCGTCGCCGCGATGAACACTTTCCGCTTCTTTGTACACTCAGTAACCATGTAGCGGATGCTTTACGCTACCTGTCTTCCTGACTCCCCAACCAATCTTCATAAAGTATTCCTCAATCATTCCACCCCCACGACTCTTTAATATGGAAGATGTTGTAAAACCTTCCTAAAAAAAGTACACAGCTTATGTGCACATGAATTTTCTTAAGAAATTGGTTTGCTTTCTCAAGGGGAAGAAATCTCATTTACGCAATATTATACTCACAATTATTAGTTGTTTGGCGACGAAACGATACTCCGAGCCCTCGTTGGCAAATAAATAACAAGATGTTAAGTAAATAGGTTGCTTATTTCAGCCGTAATAGGCGTTTAACTTAGCCCTCGGCCTCATTCCAGACGGCCTGAGGATTCATTGCCAAGTTTCAGTCAATAACGGCGTCTGACGATAGTTTCCTGCAGTATTTAAACTATTTTTATTTTTGAAATAGGTATTGTGGTGAATACGGCATATGGAACCTGAAACGTGGTCGCTCATAATGGACTTCATCAAAAGACTTAACGTCACCCAAAGGGCAATGGAAAGGGCTATGCCCGTAGTTTCCTTGCGTGATCGAATCCGGAATGAAGATATCCGCAGGAGAACCACGGTTGCGGCATAGCACGAAGAACCGTCAAACTAAAGTGGCAATGGGCAGAGCACATTGCTTGCAGGACAGATGAATGTTGGGGCCAAAAGGTTCTGGAGTGGCGACCGCATACCGGAAGACGCCGCGTTGGAAGGCCTCCTACAAGGTAGACCGATGACCTGGTAAAGGTTGCGTTAACCCAATGCGAGACGCATAGGAACGTTCATTGTGGCAACCCTTAAGGAAGGCCTATGTCCAGCGTTGGACGTCTTTCGGCTGAAATGATGATGATGATGAAGATCGTGGTGAAAGCGGTTATATCGGTTCCATGAATGTATGTTTGCCGCGTAACACAAGCTCGTGTATCATTCGATTCCTTTTCAATTCTTTTACAAAGCACGTTCGCAAAACGAATTCTTGCATTGTGTGGAGCTTTCAAGGCTCGCATACTCCAAAGAATTAAGCAAAACAAAGAAAAATGAATTTCTCGTTTTCCAAATTGAATCCTCTTAACCAAATTGATATCGTAATAAAAGAGTCCGTCCATTACGGAGTGTCGTCGAGGTAATTTGCTGTAACTCACCTTCCACAATGTCTTCCCTGAGAGCTAGCTACTCATAATTAAATTAAGTCTTGCTCTTTTCTTGACGTTCTACTCATTCCGCGTTTAATTTGTTCGTTTAATAAAGTCTGATTGTACGGACTGGCGAGGAGAGTCGCAACTCGCAGTAAATTGACACAAATGAAAGATATTAAAAACACGATATAATAGGGGTGTGCGCATAATAACAGCTTGGAAAAGCCCATTTGCTAAACCCCTTATGGGCTCTCTTATCAAACCGCTACATTGGGCAGTCGTAATGGGTAATTTAAATAATCACGCGTGCCAGATCTACTCGTTATCTCAGTAGCTATTATGAGCACTCGGGAATCCCCATCAGAAACGTAAATGTACACGATTCGGCTAAGTTATATGTATAGTTCTTATAGCAAAGTTGCAAACCACGTGAAACACCACAACAGGGTATATCCGGTTGATACAACATCTCTGTCGCCTTTCCGTAAACCCTGAGAGGAGATAGGTCTGTATGGCACGACATGGTGCCGTATTTTATTTGTCACGTCTTCAAATAGCTTGTTAAATTCGAGCTGGTACTCCGGAGCCTACATAAACAACAGATGTCCCACGTCCCCGTGCCGAATACAAATGAAATAAATCCAGAGAATTGTACAGGCTCTAAGCCTTTACCGTGACGGATATTCAATATAGGTACATATTACTGAACATACTCGTAAGCATCTTAGAAGAAATTGGATGCAATACGACAAACATGTAGTCGAAATCCGAAAACCTATTTCAGCGCTTGTATAATAAATAGAGTTAGAACCGCAGCGCTTAGAGCAACGCAATCAAAATCCATAGTGTATCTGTCAATCGGATTAATATCGATGTTTAACCGATGTTTACAGATGAGCGATGATTAAGGCTCGATTCGCACTAATCAACACAGTTATTGATTGACTATTATCCATTCTGTGCCAGGCTTGATTGGCATACTAGTTAAGCATTTAGTAACAGTTTAACTAATATGATAGTTTCGGTATCGAGCACCAAAAATACGCTAGTATACATTTTGCCTTGTTTACGTTGAAATTCAATTTTCCGCTTTGGGTGAAGCGGGAGAGAGTGCCAGATTTTTACCGACTAAAACCCACAGTGTTTCTTCTACAGGCCTTTGCGCTCTAGAGCCACGGTATCTCTTTCAAAAATTCCCGTGGCCCCAGTGAGCATCGGTCCTGCTGGGCCTCTACAGTTTAGCTGACATCTCATTGAGGCGAGCGCTCGATTTTACCGCAGTCCGTGCAAGAAAGAAAACCCACAGCCCTGGCGCAGGTGTCAGCCCTAACTGGGTCCCTACTATTTCCTCTCTTTGAGGCGCACTTAGAACTCAACAGCTGTAGCACGATTCTGCTTCCGTCTGAAATTTAGCATCTAACTATCACTACCTATATTTTCTAGCTCTGATACCCTCAGAGCTTTAAAGCACACTGTCAGATTATATACATATACCTATATTACCGCTTACCCGCTTATGTTTCATATTTGAAGCTGTAAAAAGCATTTGTCCTGGTTTATAAAGTAATGAGCATTATCAAAACCGTAAAAAAATCCGTTATGTGATTTAGAAGAACAACGCGATCACCACGGACAGACAAATAAAGCGGCTTTATTTTTAACTAGCTTTTGCCCGCGGCTTTGTCCGCGTACATAATAATATATAGCCTATATCACTCAGGAATAAAGCAGCTTTCTATCGTTAAAAAAAATTTCGCAATCGGACCTGTACTTTCAGAGATTACCTCCTACAAACTAAATGTCATATAAACTAAATTTATCTCTGTATAATATGAAGTATTAAGTAAAGACTAGCCGGTGCCTGCGAGTTGGTCGGCGTCATTAAATAACGCAATGCCATTTTGTCACAATTTCAAGACATTTGGGCGGAACCTAATTATGTTTATAAAATAAACGTAGCTTAGGTTTCTTCTTAATCCTTAGATGCCTGATTATCTATGAGTGAAAGTTCTGTTCCTTCCAGCTGTTTCTAAGATTAGCTTGAGCTAACAGGCAGACGGAGAGATAGAATGATACAATCTTTAAAAATTTCAGTTTTATTATGGGCTTCGAGTATCCTTCACATGCATTTAATAAAAAATGTTATTTTGATATCACAAACAGATACTTCAATTTTTGTTATAGAAAGAAAAGTATGTATTTATTTCAGCGCACAAAACATTGTAGACAACAAAAACTTAAGACAAACAAAAAAATAATTAAATACTTAGTAACATTGTATGTCTCCCGTTAGCGCCAAAAAAGGTCCAGTTCAGCGAAAACATCAGACAACCAACTTATTAAATACGTAAATGGATTTATTTAGCCAAGATACAGATATCATAAATTAACCGATCTTGTCGTCCACCTATGGCCGCTATACACTTAATGGCCTATGTATCCACAGCCAGCACTTTACAACCATATATACGTACAATAGGTACTACGTTCCCTTTTGGTATTCCTGTCTCGTAAACTTGTCAGCCTCGTAACAGAGTGGTTCTGTATGCATGCCTGAACACCGACTACGTAGCTAACGGGGTACAATCACTTAATGTACTCTCCTAAGCCGTGATGACGGCCTATTTGCATGTACAATTACATACATATTCACTGAAATATTAATTCTGTTCACCTTGATAGTTTGTATCAGGAATTGAAGACGAATTTCCAACGATGTGCGTGTGTGACAAAGTTAGGATCTTTATTTATTGGAATCAATTGATTTCCGACCGAAATTGAATTGTGTCGGAAATCGCGGCGTCTTGATGGGAAAATACATCCCGCTCTGTTACCTCCACCAGATTGCTCTTACATCCTTATAATGTTTTATAATGACAAACCTGCAATAGAAAAAAAGAAGGATGCTGGTGACCTTATCGGAAATAGATTAAAGGCATCTCATCTATCAGGTTATGTGTGTTTTTAAGGTTCTATCATCCAATGAATTCTCCTACTCTAAGCTGTAGCGAGCGAGGGAGCATGTCAGACTTTTACTGACTAAAACCACACCTGTGTCCTTCAGTTGCCTTTTGCGTTTTAAGACCACAGGTTTCCTTTTCAGAAAACCTCCACAGCCCAAGCGGGCATCGGCCATATTGAGGCCCTACAGTTTGTTGACATCTGTCTATTTTTTGTGTGCATTGGTAGGGTTTTCCAAAATCTCCATGCTCGATGAGTGAGTTGGCCATTGCAGTATGGTTGTTATAATGTACAGGGAGTGGCACTACCCACTCTCTCGCCTCTTAGGGCACTCACGGAAGTAATGGGATGGTGTTATTTTTTACGTCCGACACCATACCGTAAACAGCATGGTTATTATAACCATAAAAAGGTTCGTTTATTTTCAAAACCGTACATTTACAGAGTACTATTTTCAGAAACTCCAAGAATATCTCTTCCTACATGAAGCTACTTCGGTAATGTACCTACATTTTATAGAATTTGCTGAAGGCTGTATCTGTAACTTAAATAAAACAGAAAGTTGGCCGTGCGCCATTTATTTAACTTAATGTTATACAAAACCCACCTGCATACGTTGTGTGAAACTATTTTATTTTTAAACAGAAGAATAGGTATTTATTGCGTACTAAAACTTTTATACACAACATAAAAGAAAACTCTTTTCGTACATTAAGACTTAATATATATAATAATATGAAATGTTTATATTTTGAATTTATCTAGTCTTTTCGCAGTTTCGTATGTCTTTCCCAATTGTTTTTTAAACACCATTTATATACGTATTGTTTAGAAAATTTTCGAAACAGAGAGATTACCTAATGCTACCTACATTACCAACAGCTACAAGTAATTCCTAAAAGCATATTTAGAAACAGCAAATACCATTTACCGCATATACTTCAACTGTTAGAATAGGCAGGTGACGTTGCTACACGACACATTTGATTTATGTGGCTCAGCCGTGATTTGCACATGGCGCTATATGGCTCGATGTGCGGCCACAGGAAATTGAAAGCTATCCGTAAACCAAGCCATTCCGAAACCTCTATTCGAGCCACCGGGCCGTGGTTGGCCGTAAATTATTACTAAAGGAACGTAATATCGGGCTCTAGTAAAGAAAATTGCCTTGAAAAATCATTCACAATTTCTACATACAAGAAACAAACAAAAAGACAGTATTTATTTTAAGGTCAACATCCAATGACTTCGCGGAAGGGCGTGTCAGACTTTTACTGACTAAAACCACACCTGTGTTCCTTCTTTATCCTCGCGTTCCAGGACCATAGGTGTCGTTTCCAATGGTCAACCCATAGCCGCAGCAGGCTTCGGCCCTGCTGGACCTCTACGGTTTGCTGACACCTCTTAAAGGCGCGCGTGGAACACTACGGGGTTACTGGACAACCGGACGGCGAGCTACCCATTGCTTGTAAACAAAAAAACAGCTGCAACATAAAGCTCCAAATCCACAAACAGCTATAAGATCTGAAATAGACTTTATTTAACTTTTCAATCGTGGAAATTACAGACACAATAGAAAGTCAATAGGTGCGCGAACGCCGGCATTCGCTTGGGGTTTAATGAATTAATTACAAGGCACTATACATGCGAAACCTTCTCGCTTTTTTCCACAAAGGTTCACACAATGTGGGAAAAGAAGCAAACTAACTTCCTCCTCTGATGTGTCTAAAATGATTTGATTTCTCTGCCTTTTAGCTATTGGATAAAAAATAATGTATTTCCCAATTCTTAAGCGCAGGCCACACCGCCAGCTAGCGGGCGGGCGGGCTAGGCGGGCGGGCGAAGCGAACGAAGGAAACTATACAAACTACGCTAAATATTGGCGAACTAAACTATGGGGTTCACACCGAAAACTACGGAAAGACGAGCGACGAGCGGAGCGGGCTAAGCGGGCGAAGCGGGGATAGACGACGAGCGTCGACTAGTCTACTCGAAACGGGGAGGACGGGCGAACGAACCGGGCGAGCGGGCTGGTGGGCGAGCTAAGCTAGCGAAGCGCGGGCGCGCCAACGAGGCGAACGAGTAGCTTCGCTGGAATCGTCGGATATTTCGTTAGCTTAGCTCGTTAGGTTCGTCGGTAGCTCGCGGTGTGAACCGAAGTATGTAAAGAGGTGAAACGATGTTCGCCCGCCTAGCCCGCCCGCCCGCTAGCTGGCGGTGTGGCCTGCGCTTACCAAATAGAAAAATATGACTTTAATCAACAAAGCAATAATTTTTATCTTTTTTCTGGTTTTGAATTTCTCATTTCAAGGGATCATAAACAATAGGCTAGTTGCCGTAAAAATGTAACTAGCCCATCTTTTAGTTCATTCAAAAATAAGGGACACGTATTTTTTTTTTATTTTATAAATTGAGCCAAAAATGACAAAGATATAGTCCATTAAAGTTACGTGTAACGTCACGCCGTGCTGCATTTTTTCGCACGGGGTGATGTCACACGTGACTTTAATGGGCTATATCTTTGTTATGTTTTGTTTAATGGAAAAAAGAAAAAATACGTGTCCAATATTCTTTTATAATCTAAAATACGGACTAAATAAAATGTAATTATTTTGACCCAGGAAACTACCCTATTTTCCGCTGTTTATATCCATACCTACAGCAGACCTCTCCCGCGTAAATTCAGCCTCTGCGATCTAACACCCGACGATATAAAATATGAAGTTATTGTCAAACCCAACAGCGAACCCTTAAATACCCTTTCAAGCTTTTCTTGCTTTAAGATCCTTTAATAACAACTAACACGAGGTTTGAACTGGTGCAAAGACTAGTCTGCCAATCTACATCAGTTTTGGCTGACAGTTTGTGCCCAGGGGGATAACATGCATATTTATTCATAACTAGTTGTCGTCTGCGGTTTCGCCCCCATCGATGTCCATACAAAATTGGCTTATATTTATTTAGTTTTTTTTTTTATTCCCAACAGTTTTCACTATTTTCTTTCCTTTTATACCACCTCGGCATTAAGGCAATCAAAACGATCTTTATAAGATGTAAGTTGGTTATTAAACAAATATCTCGGATTTATTTACCAATCTCTGCAAGCTTTGAGGATTGCATAACTAAATATTAAAGGAATTAACTCGTTACGTTGTGTGATTGTGCGGGGAAAGTCTCACGGTGTGAAGGATATCGATACGCCGTCGGAAGTCGGAAGGCGTAGTAAAACGCCGCTTTGAGCGAACCAATATGTTTTGCGACGAAAAATAAATCTCCCGGCGCGCCCTACGCCGCACAAACTGACAGCCGTAACGTAATAATAACGTACAATACGTACACGACAGATGTTATAAGCATGTGTGTGATTACAATCTGTCTCACAGTAAGTGTATTATACAAGTATTTACGAGAGTGTGACGTGGCACCAAGTTTCAGCATTATGCCCATGGCCGACGAAATAATTATCTTACCTCACTTAACTTAAAGCACTGGCAGGCAGTTTTAACTTCACATATACTCGTATCACTGATGTGTTTCATTACAATGAAACACGTCAGGTTATGTTACAACACTTAAACAACCTTCCTGATATTCACAATTTCATCTGAAGCTTCAAAGTAAACGACACCTCTGAAAATGGCCCTAGTGCCAACATTTTTCAGCATAAAATATTCTTTGCATAATATTATTGGTAATGTGGTGTCGTTATTGGATAGATAAAGCGAGAGTAATGTGCTGTGCGTGTTGCTCCTCCAAGGTGGAGTGTACCTCGCCGTGGGAACTACGTGAATCTTCGCGATTCTAATAAAGATCACGTTTCTTCCCACACAGTTGCTTACAACATTGTTTGTTTTTCCATGTCATGTCACCTCGCACTTCAACAAAACAATAATGTTACTATATTATATTATACGACACTGCTCCCGATATCGATGGAATACTATCTTGCTCATATAAAAATAAACCGTTAAATTCATATTTTGAAAAGAACCATCTCCTGTCATGTGGTGCAGTGAAGAAGACATGTCACGCGATGATGATATTTATACATTTAAAAATATAATTTATATGTATTTTTTATTTTTATAATAAATTAGCTGTGAAATTCAGAAATTAAAGAGAAATAGTAAGAAATAAGTCTTACGGAAAAATAAAGATTAAATCCACGAACGGTAGCAAAGCTGATACTATACCGAAATACTAATAATAATAAAGACTTAACTATGTCGTTTATTTTTCGAATTTTAAAGCGATTGGTTTACAGTGTTTATCGCTGAAAGATTTTCACTGAACCCACTTCTGGACCCACTGATGACGAAACCGGAAAATAGTAACGGGAACACTGTAAAACGACAGAACATCCTAGCTGTGTTTGAGTTTATTAGAATTGGTATAAGATGCATTCTGGTTTTAAATCGTTTTAATGGTTATTTTCTATAGAACTTGGACAACGACTAAAAATTATAAATAAATTTTCATTTCATAAGTCGGTGTTGAATAACGATAAACCAGAAACACTTTTCTATTAGGTTCTTTCAACTGGTATATTTTAATCTAGTGCTAGAGAAACTAGTAAGGAGCTGTAAGGCTTAAGTCTTGTGTAATGTACAACTAATGTAGGAATGACAGTTTCAGCGTGTTTCTAATCCTACGTGACGGGGTATCATGTTACGGAGATCGCATTAGCAGTCGAAACATTGCGACGAGTCACTCCAAGTATTGCTACCTATGGATATAGTTATATATACATAGTACGAGTACATGTATATCTACGACACACGGCCAACCGACGCTAGACGACGCTGAACGTCACACGTCGGTTCCGGAATACAAATGCTGTGGCTGCGAATAAAGTTTACTCATTTATTTAACTCAATAGTTCTCACGGGACGAATAAAGCCAACATTTTAGTAAAAGTGATGAATTTGAAAGGCTACCTACCGTAACTTTCATCATTTTACTGCCTGGCAGCTCGCCAACGTCATAGAACGCATCAAAGATTCAATGAACTCAAACATTCACTGCCTCTACTGAACTTCTTATTAATCTCTCCCAATTTTTATCGAAAAAATCGTCCGTTTCCCACCAGCTGACTACTATTAAATATAATGCAAGCTTGTAACATCTTTATTTTCTGAACTGACAGTTCTATCATTAATATCTTTTTCTTCTACCGATATCTTCAACAGTTTTGCCGATGCTTGCCAAAAAGGTGCCAAGTCGCTATGTGTTCTTCGAAGTGTCATCGAAGAATTGCAATTACTCAATATCTCACGTGCTTCAACTATATATTTTCACATTTCAAAACTCTTTCAAAAATGCTCTTAGCTGCGGTGAAAACTGTACTAAATTCCACTCACGAGCTCCTGAGAACGGTGGAAACTTTGTTTAATCCTCTGAGTAGATAGTAGCATGGTCGACTTTCAACTTTTATATGCTGTAATGTGTAACTTCTTAATAGAGTTTTGCATGCCTTTTTTTAAGGTGAGAAATTATCAAATAACTCCTTCCGATCTGGCAGACTTTTACTGACTAAAACCCACCTGAGTTCCTTTAGTTGCCCATTGCGTTCCTGGGCCACATCACTCTTATGAACAATCCCGCAACACCTCCTTTGAATGGCTGAGCTCTCATGTGTAACAACTTTGCTGAGACGTCCGTCATGCTTTATATAATTTATACTGCATTCTAACTTGCACATAACCAAGATACATTATGTAACGCACGTAAGAGCAAGAGAGCAGCATAGTACGTTGTTCTTTAGTCTTCTACGGTTAAAAAGAAAACACATTTGCTCTTGTACAAGTCATGCCTGCAGACAACGTGCCTGAGAGGTTATTCTTATCGTTCAGTGCAAAAAATGTAATGGAGGCATTACTGTCCATTCTGTCACGCAATTTAAAAAAAAAAAGTATAATAAAATATGATTATTCAATTTAAAACCCTTGAATGTTACATACTAGTGTACCAATAATCTTGAAATAAAAGATAATAGAGAAGCTTAAATATTATAAACAATTTTAAAATTTTCTATTTAAAGAAGATCGTCACAACTAAATTTTCCAAAAATAAATAGAATTTTACCTAAACCAAGCTGAATTATTTCGCAAAATAAAGTCAAAGGAACAACATGAAAAAGAAATTCTACTCACTACCGAAGAAAAAATGTAAAATGCATTCGAGTCATACCTATATGTTAATAACGGAAACGGTTCATTTGTGTTGATGATTATATCCAATTAACGAAACCTGAAAAATCATTAAAATAATAGCCGCATGAGTTGATTTCTCCGTCCGGTAAGGACCGAACCGAGTGATGGCGCGTAGTGTTCCACATGCCAACAAAACCGTAAGGGCCCAATAAAGCTCACTGGGGCCACGGAAATTTTGGAAAAGGATATCGTGGTCCTAGAATGCAAAGGGCAATTAAAGGATACAGGTGGGTTTTAGTCAGTAAAAGTCTGGCACGCCCTCTCGCCCCGCCCTAGTGCAGTAAAAGAAATTTGATGATTTCCCTCCTCAAAAAAAAGGGTCTATCTCAATGCTTAGGCAATGCTTGCTGAAGCCAGTCTTTGACAGATGACCATCTCGACATACCTACTGAACGTCAGGCCTGGTTGTCATTTGTAGACCTTTGCCGGTCGTCATAGACAGTCAGAAGCCAGGAAATCTGACAGCAGTTTTGTAAAAGGGTGACCGTCGCAGTCGCTCCTTTTAACATAGTGAATCTATGTATATATATAGTATTCAGCTGAATTTGTTTGGACGGACACACAACATACTTGTGAAAAGACTTGGTAGACTGAATAGAAACAAAATAAATTAATGAAAAAAAAGTTTTAACAGTTTTTATTTGATATTTTTATAAGCTGAAAAAGATCACATGGGATAGTTTATGTTTGGATATTACAGACATAAACTATCCCATGTGTTCACAGACATAAACTATCGCATAAAATTAAGTAACACACATTAAATATTAGTTACATTAATTGACTTTTGAAAACAGAAATCACCTCATGGAACAGTTCAAAGTCTAGCCTTTCACGATCACACTGACTACAAAACCGATACCAATATTTGTATTACAAAACGGATATAACACAATAGCGGCTCACCGCTTACGCAAGCTAGCAAAGTAATAAACCATTACGCGCGTGGGAATAACGCACGAATGTGTTTAATATTTTTTATCGGACAATTTATGACGACAGCGGCACGTCATTACTTACGGTCTACGTTCGCGCCATAATTCTGCAGGACACAAATGGCGGCGGGCCACAAATGCGGATTTGTTCAGTCGCAGTATCCGCACCGGCCACAGCTGCGGGACTAATGCCTGAGCCGCAGAGACACGTGACGAGATTTAAAAAACGCTGATCATTTGGGATTTGATATGATTCGCGTTTGTCCACAATTGATTTATTGTCAAAAAATACGAACGGAGGACAAAACATTTCATTGATATTTTAGTAAATTGAACTGTACGGTGACGCTTGCCCAGCAATAATATCACGTGACACTCACCGCTTGAGCTCCAGTCGAAACATCCCATTCACATAATTTGTCAAAATGTCCGAATTGATCGTATGCGCCCCGGAGACCAATGACAAGCCTGACAAGCGGAACTGATACAGAAGCTGACAGATTAATGAGCTCTCCAGAGTACGGAAGCGGATAGGTGTCACACCTCATAATCATTCGTCTGACCGTCGCTGACGGCTGCGGGCTCGTTTATTTGACACAATGAATTAAACTACGAAACTATTTAATAATCTCATAAGTCCCTCGTCACTAAGGACTCTTCTCAAGTACACAGGGAAACTTCATTTGTAATGTATTCATTTCAATTAATAGGAAATTAATTATTCAGTTTCGAATGAATACTGATTGGTAGTAGGGAGATGAACCTTTTAAGGATTAAAAGCATTTAATTTCCAACGGTTCAATAGTTTCAGTTCCTACACAGATTGAGGTACACATATACCTACTTGTCCATAAATTAAGTTAGGCGCCAAATAAGCTTGCGATAACGGTCATTGACCCTCCTACGTTTATTGTAGAAAATTCATAAAACGGTCTTGAATCGTTTGACGTGGTCCTTTACATTTTGTAGAAATGAAAAACAATTTATTATCTATTTTACGGGTACTTACGCAAAAATAAGGTTTACTAATATACCAAGGTACCTGCTTTATTGCAACAGATGACTACCATAAAAATTCAGATTTAAACAATTTAAGATATTTAAATTGATTAAAAACACTGGACAAACACACACATATATTAAAAAGGCTAGTGAAGAAATTGATTATAATTTATTCAGACTGAAAAGTTTACATCACATAAAATTTTGCCAAGTTTTAACAACAATTTTAATATAGTATTATTTTATGAGTTGTATTTGCTATTATGACCAAATCATTTCCCCGCAACACTAGTAGAGTAGGCAGACGAGTCATAACTGTGTATTAAGTCAAGTCTGAACAGATTAACGGTTTACGAGCAAATTTATGTTTATGGCTTCTTCGGCTCCATTTTATAAACACCAACCTACCTACTGAAACCGCTGAAACTAAATGTAGGCAAACCGCGGGCTGTTCGTAACTAGCCATATATTATAAACTTGGCTAATTGTTCTACTCTTTTGTGTGAAACATTCTTGTTAAATATTCGGACGAACTTTTCATAATTTGGTTTACTTGATTAATTAGACAGGAGTTGGTTATACAAAAATGTTCAAGAACTATACTTTGATGACTAGTTTCCTTACATAGCACATGTACATTATCAGCCTTACAATGTTTCCGCTGCCTCTCATGCCTCCTCTCAAGAAGCGGAAATGGACAGAAATCCGCCATGTGGGCCTATTGGTGAATGTCATATGTCAGGACATACCGATTTCTTCGCGATATTTTCCTTCACCGATTTGAGAGCAGTGATTATGAAATACATTACACAAAGTAAAGCGCTTTCCTGGGTTTGAATCCTCGACACACAACTCGTAAGTCGGGACCACTGGGCCGCCATTGCTCCTCTTAGTATCCTTACATCATAAAATTCTAACTTACAGCAGCGTTTGTGCTTTTTAGGGCGGTTTGCCATTAGGTTAATTTTCTTCCTCAATCACTGAACAAGAACAATGTAGTTTCTCAGACAAACTAAACAAGCAGACAAGTCCAACACATAGCTGCTACAATCTTGGAGTGTTGTGGCAACATTCCTGGGCATGGCTTGCACAAGCTCCAAGTATATACTAGTACTACCACCACTGTTACTGATATATATGTATAATGTATATATATATCATATACAACAACCAAGCAAACAGCATCCTGAAAACTGCAGCTGAGAGCTTCGTCTCTCCGATTGTTCAGAAGTTTGTAGGGAAACTGATTGTTAGATACTAAGACTAGACAATAAGTTATTTCTTTGTATTGTTGTACACTGTATGGAAATCTGACCCGAAATATTATTATTATATGATCTAATTTAGATATTAACTTTTTCTGACTGTCTACTCTCCCAACCAACTCACCGTCGCAGGTCTGCTGGAAGAAATTACATTGGAAACAAGCAGCACCTTTGTGCTCTTCTTTGTATTTAAGTGTTTCGCTTTATAGTGTTTGTGTGTACATAAATAAACATTGAAAGAATCAGTGCTACGAAACTTATAAATAATGATCTTATAAATGATGATGGGAAAAAAAAATGAGTTAAACATTAAATATTTACCGGAGTAAGATTGATATTAATTTAAATTGGTTCAATGAAATATAAAATATAGTCTAATTTATTGATAACAAAAATAAAAATGTAGATATTTTATCATAATTTCTTACGTAAGAAGACCATTATAGTATGACATAGTTATTTGTAGCTCTTTTCACACTAGCGACACAATTTTCTCAATAGCTTCCTGTCCCGAACATTTTCGGGTTTTTCATAAGTGTTATGAAGATTTAACGACTTGTCTGCTTTATCCTTAACCCCGAAACGAGGGCGCCGAGCCAAACAGTCATAAAACATACGGAATGGTTACACGATAGTCCTCATAGTTATACGATGTTTCACAGATCGCAGTTATTATGATATCAGGAAGTTATAGTAAAGCTATTCCTTATTTAATCAACATGAATTAACTTATTTGTCTAGATAGAATAGATTAAACTAACTACTATAGTGTGTTAACGTTTGTTTAAATCAAACATTCGCGGGTTTGATGAGGACCAGCCCTGGTTGTTGTGATCTACGTCCGCCTCTAACCAACATGTGCTTATGCCCGGCAGGGTCATAAAAAGAAAAAAACAAAAAATAAAACACCGGCCAAGAGCGTGTCGGGCCACGCTCAGTGTAGGGTTCCGTAGTTTCCCGTCCATTACAATAAGTGTACCCACTTATGAGTTAAAAAAAATGCTTGCATTTTCGATTATACTACAAACTTAGTACAGAAATTATTTTGTAGAACCCTTTTGTCTTTTTTGTACAAAAACTGTTCTTTTCATCAAGTTCAAAATAATTTTCCTAGAAAGTCCTTATAAAGTTCTACTTTTCAGATTTTTTTCATATTTTCTAAACTTATGGTTCAAAAGTTAGAGGGGGGAGACACATTGTTTTTTACTTTTGGAGCGATTATTTCCGAAATTATTGACATTATCAAAAAATGATTTTAGTAAACCCCTATTCATTTTTAAATACCTATCCAACAATATATCACAAGTTAGAGTTGAAATTAAAAAAAAATCACTTCCCACTTTACATATAGGGGGGGCTACCCTAATAAAACATTTTTTTCCTATTTTCATTTTACCACTTTGTCTGCGTGATTGAAATACATATTGGTACCAAATTTCAGCTTTCTAGTGCTAACCTTCACAGAGATTAAGCGAGGACGGACAGACGGACAGACAGACATGGCGAAACTATATAAGGGTTCCTAGTTGACTACGGAACCTTAAAAAAGTATAAGTTACCGTGGCCCTAAAATGCAAAGTGCAACTGAAGGGACACAGGTGGGTTTAGTCAGTTAACGTCTGACTTTCCCTATCGCTCCAACTAGAGCTGGAGAAATAATTTGATGAATACAGACCGAAAAACCGGGCAAGTGCGAGTCGGACTCGCCCATGAAGGGTTCCGTAGCAGCAAGTAACATAATATAAAAGTTCTTGTAATGTATTGTAACTTTGATCGATGTTTTAATAATAGTGTATTTTTTTCGGTTTATGACGCATTAAAAAAAAAAACTACTTACTGGATTTTGTTCAAACCAATTTTCGTTGGTAGTTTTTATAGTAATGTATATCATATATTTTTTTTAGTTTTATCATTCTCTTATCTTAGAAGTTAGAGGGGGGGGGGGACACATTTTACCACTTTGGAAGTGTCTCTCGCGCAAACTATTCAGTTAAGAAAAAAATTATATTAGAAACCTCAGTATCATTTTTGAAGACCTATCCATAGATACCCCACACGCATGGGTTTGATGAAAAAAAAATTTTTGAGTTTCAGTTCTATGTATGGGGACCCCCAAAATTTATTGCTTTTTTTCTATTTTTGTGTAAAAATCTTGATGCGGTTCACAGAATACATCTACTTACAAAGTTTCAACAGTATGGCTCTTATAGTTTCGGAATAAAGTGGCTGTGACATACGGACGGACAGACAGACAGACAGACAGACAGACATGACGAATCTATAAGGGTTCCGTTTTTTGCCATTTGGCTACGGAACCCTAAAAAACGGGACTAATTTGGATGGATAGTCTTAAGTTTTTGCATCATCGTACGTGTGCTCTATTATACTACATGGAACTAAATTATCAGGCACAATTACCTACCTCTCTTGGGAATCCAACCGCGTATCATCTAATATATGTCGATATCTTATCAGCAATACTACAGTATAACTAGAACCTGCTCTTCATATTAAGTGCACACTAATAGCTCGTATATTAAACATATGTAAGATAATAACTTAATTAGATTTCGAGTCACGAACTCATAATGCGTAGGGTGGATAAACTCGGAGCGGCCATCGCGCATCGCAATTAGACCACCGCTAATTCTGTTAAATACCGCAATTGACACAATTACTAATTAAGATTTAACACTTAGCATTGTTCCTGAGATAACGACGATGGTAGTTATCATTTATGAACACGCAATGCTGTTTATAATTCAGTTGTGAAATTTATTAAAATATTATTACACTATTTACATTGTTTTTCATTTGGCATTGCTTTTCCCATTACTTTTCCCATTGACAGCGACGTAAAAGATTTTTTTTATAACTTGGGTAGCTATCAAAAATTTCAATAATCCTTTTTATATTTTGTATAGGTCTCCTCTTATTTTAAGTTTGTATATATTAGTATGTCGTAGCTATATCGTAGAATTGACCATTTCATAATATGGCCAAGGTTTGGTTAGTTTTAGCAATAGATTAAATTCCTCGATTAATAAAAAAACAAAATATCAATTTAGTAATTCGAGGTAGAGTCAAGTCGGAGGACTTGTCCTGGAATATGCTGGTACTACTTCGTAAATCAACTTTTCATTATTTTTTGTAATGCTCCCATTCCCTAGCAAAATGAATAATTGGCAGTTAGTGATGGTTTCGTCTCTGGATTCCTGCCTACACAAAGTAACATAAAATGGCCAATCATCACGCTATATCTCTCCGATTGAAGTTAGTCAACGACATTGTATTAATACCAAATTAAATCTATTTCTGTTATTCAAATTAGCAAATGGCCTACTCCGGTGCGGGGACAGGCTGAATAGATGAAATCAATATCTTTAGTCAAACCACACTATTTTTTATTCCGATTGGACTTAAATTAGCTGAAAAGGTACATTAGTATAACACAATTCAAATAAATCTCACATTTCAGTTTCAATAAATCGACTGATGATGTAGAAGGATTACTACTTAATTATTATTTTTTAGGTGAGGAGTAAATTACTTCTCCCGCTCTGGGTGGAGTAAAAGGGAGTGTTAGATTTTGACTGACTAAAACCACTTGTGTTCCTCTGGTAGCCCTTTGCGTCTAATGGCCGGGGTAACTTAATCGAACAATCCCGTAGCCCTGACAAGCATCCAGCCTCATCATCATCATTTCAGCCGAAAGACGTCCACTGTTTGACATGGCCTCCCCCAAGTGTCACCGTAATGACCGGTTCCGTGCGTCTCGCATCCATCGGATTTCCGCGACCCTCACCGGGTCATCGGTCCACCTTGTAGTCATTCCAGAACCTTTCGTCCCCATCGACCATCTGTTCTGCGAACAATGTGCCCTGCCCACTGCTACTTAAGTTTGGCGATTCTTTGGGCTATGTCTGGTATCCACCCTAACGGGCCCCATTATGCTGACATCTCTCAGCCCAGGCGCGCGTAGAACACGATGTGCTGTAGACTCGGGCCTGGTCCATATTTGATGGTGAGCTACGTATTAGTCGCTGTCCCCAAGCTCGCGCCTATGGCGGTGGCCTGAGGATTAACACCACCTTTTTCACTTGCATTACTGCTGCGCAGAAAGAGTTGACTACTTCCTATTCCTTCTTGCTGTGGACCATGGCCTGAACCAGTACCGATCGCGAGAGGTTCCCTTAGCCTCTACGTGGACTCGACGGTGCTCCTCCTAATAACGGACCAGATCTCTACCAGATGCTCCACCGTGTCCTACGGAAGGCAATACTAAGAGCTATTTCTAGATTGAGGTAAATAAAGTTACATTCAACAAAGCTTCTTTTCTTTTTCTTGTCACCTCTTGAACTTTCATGTAAAGCTACGAGATACTCATTAATATTAAACATACACATTGTAACATAGTTTAAGCAAATTGTGCATTGAAAGGTTCATAAAATACTACGAGTATATCGAAAAAGGTTCCCCCGGGGCGTTCATTGTGTAGCTCTAACAAGGCCCATAGTAGTGGAATACAAAGAAGTTTTCAGTCCATTGTTTCGTGAAAGTACAGCAATCGAACAGGCTGAAATGGTCGCCATCAATTAATTAAATCGATATGCACCGGCGACCGCGCTTATAAATAAATGGGGCAATACGGTTACACTGCAATACAATTAGCCAGCAATTATTGTCTGTTCAAAATTATTGTGACACTGCAATACTTCAGTCAGTATTTTACAATTTTTTTCCTTTAAATTCGTTTAAAACATATTTATAAGTCAACATAATGACCCTTTTTTCTTAAAATGCACTTTATATTTGATTGCAAGAAGCATCTAGATTCTATTCATTATTGATGCTTCTCAGCTACAACTTAAAAAACAAGATTGCACTGTTCAGGATGGCTTTATCATCGATTCGTTTTATTACCAAGCGTATCGATTTTGTTTACTAATCTGATGTGTGGATCATTCTTTTCATCATTCACTTCTGATTCATTAGCGGGGCCGTTGAACGTCACTTGAAACAAGCTGGTGACATATAAATACCACCGTGACCTTTTTACCCTTTAATCCTTATTACCCCCGACGCGGCAACGATGGTAGGAAATATTTATATTTTTGTACTTAACTAGCCCGCGCCTTAATCGAAAACTATCCCGAGAGAACGTACCGCTAAGTAATCCTCTGTTCTAATCGCGGGCTTTGCCTACCTGAGTTGCAAATTTTGTCCAAATCCGTTTAGCCGTTGAGGCGTGATTGTTTATCATCAAACATCCAAATATATAGACTTTCTTAAATAATTCAGTAGATTTGTTTATAAACCGTGTTTTGTTTTTCTTGAATTTTCCTAATTAAAGGCATTGGGACTCACAATTACCCAAATGAGCAGTCTCAGACTACTGTGTTAGCCGTAGATAAATTGGAGTATAGTTTAATAAAAGGGTACTTAAATTGCTGAACAACGACAGTTCGAGCCATACCTATATATATATATATATATATATTGTGTTGTTTTCTCACCGCATTTTCGATATTTTATCAGAAAGAACATCCGTTGAGCGTAAAAAAAAACATACAACTTATTATTTTATAACATTTCGTCTAGGTAATTGGACTTGATGTAGCTAAAAGGTACTCGTCAGAGAGATACTAAGAATTCAATACTACTACACTAGCTACTACCACCGATATCGCTAGCGTATTATCTTATCAGCCTTTAATGCCTCCATCCAGGCTGAGTTTTAATCTACTGTGTCTATATATTTTGTCTTTCCGTAAGCCAAGCTTCATTCAAATTCGTTTAGTCTTTAAGGTGTGTTAGATTAACAAACAGCCAAATAAAAGAGATTTCTGGTGGTTTTTTATAAAATATTTATCTTAGGATACATACAAAAAATCTTAACCTTTTCAAATAATACAAGTAGAACAAATAGAAAGATAGGTAGATATAAGTTACGCTATATCTTTTCTTTAATGAGGGTTAAAAAAACATTTTTCACAAACTCTAATATCGCTTACATCGAATCACTATGCACATCGTTAGTAAGACCATTAAAATCTCATTGTAGGTACACAGAGTGTCGCCATTAGCTCAACAAGACGGTAGTTAAGAAGTATGTTAGGTAGATGAGGCTATGTTAAAAAATAACAGCTGAAACCGTGTGAAAGCATGCACCATGACGTGGAGTGTCCGCGCGTCAGGCCGAGTTTCAAACAGCCCAGCACTATGGGGCAGCTAACACGGACCAATCTTTCGGCTAGGTAACCATTTTGCCCCAATTTACAAATGGCTACTCTACCGAATTAACAACTTTTTCACTTACTCAGTTTTTATGGCTTACTAGATGCACCTGTGGCTTTTTCAATTTTTTGTTGAGTTTTATTAAGTATGAAAGCTTACTATTACATCAATTATTCATATTTTCTTCTTTTTCTTATTCTATTATATTATATTTTGTATCATAAAATAATTACATAACGGCTCTAGTATTTTTGGTCATCCGATACCTATCCATGATTTGTGCCTCTCATCCACCTATTTGTGTGAGAACAACATCAATTTTCCAAGATGAATAAAATTGGCAGGCCAGTAGCTACCACCAGAATTTACTTAAGGTGGAATCAAACGAGTTCGTTTTCTGTGTCTTTCGTTCGGCATCTTTCTCTCGAAATAAACATGGATGAAAGAAAAATGAAGCACGCACTCGAGTGAACATTCTTTCGAGTGAAACGTCTAATTCCGCCTTTACCACCCTTGCTGCTACTTACCTACTCACAAGAATAAATTCTCAGGAAGAATAGATTATAATTACGAGCTCTTAATTTTAAATCTAAAACTACATAAACTTACAAAAACCAACCACTTTTACCGACATATTCTACACGCAGTACAGCCGACTTCGAAACATGTAGGTAAAATTATCGTGTTATAATAGTTATGCCCGAGAGAGTTATCAACTGGCGCTGGCCAGGGCAGCGGCGGCGGTGGTCAATTTAACAATAAGCGGCGTGTTGACACGCAATTAACTCTGCACCCGGTGGACAAACCTTGCGTGCCAATGTAGCACGTTAAAAATCACAGGCAGAACTTTGCTTTTAACTGGCAAACAACGCCGTCCCTAACACAACGGCATTTTAGTGTTGAAGCAAAATTTCATGTGTCCAAATTCTACGGTTACGTTTTTTTTTATTTTGTACATATAAATTGTTAGTTTAGCTTTTTATTTAAACACAAACGGTACGTTGTTTTTGTAACTAACAGTAAAATAAGAGTATATATTTGAATCCTAAATCTCTCCCACGACTCTTAAATTGTCGCGTTGGCAATCGTTAATAGGGTATCTATATCTAGCTTACTGCTCCGCAAAAGTTGCCAACTTGGTCGTAAGGAGTTGGCTGACTTGATGGACTTTACTTAGCTCTCAGCCCTCAGGCCGCGAGCCAGTGACCTATTACAGTAGCGCTCTGAGGCCGATGAGTCGGTGACCAATACGTTATGCTATGCCGCAACTATTTCATCGAAGTGACGACCGCGCACGTGATACCCTACTGCGGGTAATATTTCACAGAAAAATAATTACAGGTAATGTAAACTTCACATTTTGTACGGTGATTTCCCTTAGTAACTGTTAACGTTTTACAGGTTGTAATTCGTACTACCGGGCCACATCTATTTATGAAAAGAGATCTGGATTTTCTCTTATCAAAAGAGAACTAAATAAGGGCAATTCACACATTTTAAGCGGAGGTAAACCATTGGCATGTTTGAACATTTCAATCTTGAAAATAAATATGTACTTATTACCTCCAAACAAAACGTGCCGAAATAGAATTAACTCACACCTCAAAAAAAGTATAAAAATGTTATTTTTGGAGGAGGTATTTAAAGTAACAAGTACGACCCAAATAGACTGAGCGCAACTTCAGCGCAGAAGTGTCAAAGACGTAATAAATTGTAGGACGCACGCTCGCGCTGTAGGTGCGGAATCTCTCGGAGCCACATTTGGCGCCGCTTTATTAATCTCATTGCCGCTCCAATCGGCCGTGAGCGATTTCCACAGAATTTGTGTTTTGAACGAGTTTCGCTCTGTAACCAGTTTTTCTGCAAATGCTAATGTCTTCATTTAGAAAACGATATCCACATGATATCGTTTTCCGATATCGGTAGACTAACCGAGCGCCCATGAAAACTCGGTTGTTTTTTTAGCCGGTGGGAATACTAGAATAGTTGGTACTTTTTACTGATGATCATTGATTTTATGTTGTATATTTTGACTACTGTAAAGGTTATGTTATGGCCGGTGTTGACGGTACGGTTTGTGCAGTATTTGAGAGATTGACTGCACTGCGTATCACAGATTCGATCTCTCAAGGAACAAATATTTGTACAGCCTACAGATAGATGTTCCGAGTCTACCTGATGTATAGGTACAAGATTACATGAACGCATAAGAATTCCTAGGGCATATCCTAGAACCAAAATTTTGAAGACATAATATATGACATCCACCAATCTGTACTGACCCCACATTGTAAATTACGACACCTATTTTCTTTTCAAGAGAGAAGGTCGGAGTTCTAGCAGTAGGAACTTTATAAGGCAGATTGTGCTTATGCAATAATACATTACTATGAGTTTGAAATAATGTATTTATAAAATGAAAAGATTGATGTTCAAAACTGCCCGTTGGATCGACCATCACCGTTGGATCACCAGTTGATATAACAGTTTAGCACCTACACTTATTCATTAAAATCAAAAATATAGTGAAGTAGCTCTTACAACTTATTTTTTAAGTTTCATTCGCGTTTTTAGTTACTACTCCACGTCGTAGCGTGATATTGTACAGCTTAACCTTCCTCTATAAATGCTAGGCTAACCAAAATTAAAAGACTTTTTCAGTACCTATTTCCTGAGATTATATCGTTCAAATAGACAAACTTTTCAATATTTTCCTCTTTCATTTTATATTAGAATTTTTTTTGACCCACATTATAGTACATTTTGATGTAAGTGTGTAATGTTAGTGATTACAGACGCGGTGGTATTAGGTCTCGAGTCGTGGCGAGGGTCTTAAGAGAGCCGAGAACGGTAATCATTAATTACTCAAGTGTATCATACAATGTTTTTCAATACACTTGTGAAGAAAATAACAGTAAAACTAGTAGATAACTTTTTTTGTGACATGGCGGTAAATCTGTTTTCATATGCGCGTGCATATTTTTTTTATTTACCCCTAGGAGAAGGCCCTAGGGGTAAATAAAAATAAATAAATAAATAAGGTATTTTAATCATATTGCCTAGTCTTACGTTTATGATTTTTGCGTGAAAAGTTTTTACTATAATGTCTTTCGTAGTGACAATGGAATACGCATGTAACATTTTCTAATGATTTTGTAGTATTTAACTTTAGTTAATTAATACAGCCACTGAATTCCACTCGAATAAATCAAGCCAAAAACCGCGCGCATCTTAAAATGGCGGTGATAGACCACTTGAAAAAAAAATGTGAATGTACGATTATTTACTAAGGGTGAGTTGCACCATTTAACTATAACGATAACAAAGCCTTTAACAGTTGTCAAATCGTCGAATTGACCAATAGGCGGCCGTTTCACGACTGGTTATGGTTTGGTTATCGTTATATTTAAATGGTGCAACTCACCCTAAATGTTTTTTTTTATTATTAAATAAATTTGTTTGCACAAGTTAAAATGGTTAGAATTGCATGAACTAGGTAAGTAAGGCACTTATTTATACAGTTGAACGCAATAACTTATGCGAAATTTTTTCGTACTCAAAATTTGTTTTGTAAACAGAGGTTGAACAAAAAGATTTTAACTAAATTATTGCACGAGTACGTAATGGTAATCAAAATGTCACAGTTTGATAACAAGCGCCTTTATATACTACTCTGTCAAGAAAGTACCGAAAAAAGATCAATAATATACAAAATGTTTGTTATTCATCCAAATTTATTTAATCATTATTTATTTATTTATTTGATTGAAAACGGGTGCCACGAAGTAGTAATTTGAGTTTAGGAAAAAGATAGAAGTCGGCTGGAGCCATATCTGGCGAATATGGTGGCTGCTCAATAGTATTTGTGGAGTGTTTGGTCAAAAATTCGTTCACAATGATGGCCTTGCGTGAAAGCGTGAATGCGCTTTCAAAGCAGGTCGCAAAATCGTGGTGCAAAATCCAAGAATTTTCTTTCCACAAATCTGGCTTTTTTCGTCGAATTTGCTCTCTTAAATGCCGCATAACGCTCAAATTCTTTATTTACCGTTTGACCTTCCGGTAAGAATTCTGAGTGCACAACACCGCGATAGTCAAAGGAAACAGTCAACATGACTTTGACTTTTGGTCGACTTTGGCGTGGTTTTTTCGGTTTTGGTTCAGTTGGAAGGCGCCACTCCGAAGCTTGTTGACTTGCTTGCATGTCAAACTCGTATACCCACGTCTCGTTGCCACGTTTCATGAATGTTAGGCCGCAATTGACTCGTTCTAGTATGTCCTCAGCGACTCTCATGTGATTGAGTCTTTGGAGAAAATTCAGGTCTTTTGGGACTAGCCGAGCGGCAACATGTTCCATACCCAAATGATTGGTTAAAATGGTACGGATCGACTCGTGAGATACAGAAAGTTCGGCGGCTATCTCTCTCAAACTTGAATGAGGATGTTCAGTCACTATTTCCTTCACTTTTACGATGTTAACTTCAGATGCAGAGGTTGATGGCCTACCAGGGCGAGGCAAATCTTCCATCGCATCTCGACCGGTTTTGAATGCTTTGTACCACTCATAAGCACGTGTTTTTGATAAAGTCGATTCACCGTAAGCCTTCTGTAACAAAAACTTAAACTCCGCGCCAAAATGGAAAACAGTTGTGTCAATCTAGCAACAACAAAAAAATCTAAAATTTTAATTTGGAGGAGATAACCAAATCATCCATTCCCGATACTATTTTGACTGAATGTACCTAAGTGCAGTGCAATAAGAGTCACTTTCAGAGCAAGTGTATTGAAAAATATATTTAAAAAGTTTTTAATTAAATTCTCTAAAGCGAAGAAAATAAAGTATAAATTAGTGAAAATACGTATACATATTAGTAACCTTAGGTACAAAAGCTACTGTGAGCAGCGCAGTAGTTCACAATGCAGAAAACATTAGCCTATCACATATTTTATATGTATTGTTTGGTGTAATAAAAATTATTATATTATGTTTTCTCTTATCAATTTTGTCACTTAGCGTAGCATGGGGTAGCCGACCGTAGCACAACGTAGCACCAAGTTCTACGTAACGTAACACAAATTACGCCATATTGTAAGCCTTTCCTCAGAAAATGGACTCGATATGATGATCATAGCTTATAATCAAGAGTGGTAAACCCAAAATACATTTCCATACAAGGTCGTATAGAAATGTATTTTGGTGATTACGTGATTATGTCCATAATACAGATATTTCTCTAGATATTTCGGAAAACACCATATTTTGTGGAAATTATCTTTTTTGACGTGACAACGTCTTAAATTAGGTTGCGGCTGGGAGTCACTTATGAAAAAGTGTAACGCTCGGTAACGTTACGATGAGTCACCGAACGAGAGAGAGGCCCGCCGAATGCCTTGCGTCTCTCTCCCACTCAACTATGATCGGTCTGCCGCGCGCGCAGCACTAGAGAATTAGGCGCATTGAATCGGCGCATGGACGTTGTCACGTAAAATCTTCGCCCGTAAAACCGACTTTACAGGCAACCATTTTTTTTTGTAGGTGCGAAAAGCATCCAATGACATGTCATTTAGCATGGTATGCCCCGCTCTTGGGCGGAGCGCGAGGATGTGTCCGACTTTTACTGACTAAAATCCCACTCCTGTTCCTTCGTTGCCTTTTATATCAGGGCTGAGTCTTCCTTTCAGAAGTAGACCCTTGGGCCCAGTAGGCTTCGACCCTGCTGGACCCCTACCATTTGCTAACATCTCCTTGACGCGAAAATATTTTCGACATTTTTTACTCATTTTTAGGGTTCCGTACCTCAAAAGGAAAAATACGGAACTCTTATAGGATCACTTTGTTGTTCGTTCGCCTGTCTGTCTGTCAAGACCCTTTATCTCGAGAACGCGTGGAGGTATCGACATCGAGTTGAAATTAAAACCTTATACTCAGGATCTGCGGTCCCTTCAAGCTGTGAAAATTAATCTGCCATGTTAACGAATAAAAAAGATACGGCCATTTATGTCGCAAAAAAAAACGTATATTTTGATACTCTCAAAGATCGAAATTCATAGGGTACTTTCCGTTGACCCAGAAACCTAAAATTTAGCATAAAGCAAGGTCTTATAGCACAGGTCTAGGCATAAATCTGAAAACAGTAAATTTGACCTACGTCCCAAAAAATAATAATTTTGGAATTCGGAAAAATCTTTTAGACTCCATTCGGGAATTGTAGTTTGCACGGAACCCTCAGTGTGCGAGTACGACTCGCACTTGCCCAGTTTTTGATTGATAAAACACGTATTCCTGAAACAAGTTTTGTTGAATATTCGACTAAATGACGAATTATCAAATGCCAGCAAAGAAATCGGTGTTCTCTCTTTTTCGCATTGTCTCTTTTATTTATCAAGTATCGCTGGATGGATGAAACTACAAGCTTTTAAACAAACTTATAAATGGTTAGGGAAGGGCTCTCTTAAAGTCTGTGATCAAGAGTCACTTTTCCATTTCCTATAAATAACGCAATCATTTATTGTATAAACTATCGATAAAATAAACTTTGCCTTTTTACATTATATATTACCGTCAATAATCGCTGCAGCATTGGCGGAACCCATAACGTACAAACAATATTCTGAAGGCGGATCAATACAATAAAGAAAACCCTATCTCTGAACGAAAGCTTAGGCACGTTATTACTTTTTGAAATAGCCTTTCAAATCGGAAATGGTTGCAATAACATGGGCGATTTGTTCGCTGGATAAGAAAGTAAGTAAACTTTTTAGATAGCCCAGGAGTTGGTGACTAGCTTCATTAACTTGGGACTACCGTGGGGTCTGCCGGAGCTGCGCTGGTCCACTTCATCGGCTCTGAGCCACGACTTACAGGCTACATGTGAGCTACACGAGCAGCACACATGCTACAAGCAGGCCACACATTTCATTGCACTTTATTGCTGACTCCACCAAAACCTGGCCTCACGCTTATTCCCCGATTTAGGTAAAGAACTCAATCTACTTTTAATTAAAATCTTAATTCAAAACTTTAAACTAGTCGTTTTTCATATTACCACACTTTTTCATTAAAATCATAATGTTCATCCAAGTTAGTTCCTTAGTTTACAGCTCGCGTTTACATTTTAATCTCAGTACAAAGCAGTAAATTATGCGACCGCTGTAACATCGGGGCTAAATTGCTACACTGAAAGCACTAAATACTAATATATTACGCAAATTGCTCATTAAAAACAACAATGGAGCACCTGCGTTTTGTGACTGTGTAGTACAATACAACACATCACACACGGGTAACGCTACAAGAGCACTGCTAATTAGTGCGCCAATGCTATGCGAGCGAAACGTTTGCATATCGTAATCTGAATAGCAGTAAAGCAAATGTAAATAATCTTAACAATTTCAGTATTTTTAATATTAATAATAGACTTTATTGACAATCAGATTCTTAACATAGTAGTCCCGTGTCTAGTACATGATTGATTGTGCAGAAAAGTAAATTTAAATTCCTGTGTACTGTATCGACATCGGTAATTTCTATAATTATTATAAATCGTTCACTGACTTGCTTTTCAGCATAGGCCTTGGCCTCTCCAAGAACTTTCTAGATCGATCAGTCCCTTGCTTTGCTCATCCATGTCTGTTTTGCCACCTTTTTAATATCGTCTTCCCATCTACGACGCTGCCCACCTTATATACTCTTGTTGTGCTTAGGACACCATTCTGTGTCATCTTTTTTTTATTATTATTTATAGCTCGCGTTTGACCACTATGTCACCTGATGGTAAGCTATGATGTGGCCGACGATGGAACACGCTTGCCTAGAAGCAATCTATTCACTCTTGACTTAAAGAACCCTAGGTTATAGCTATCAGGAAACACAGACTGCGGCAGGAAATTCCACTCCTTAGCTGTACGCATAAAGAAATGTGCTCCCAAAACGCTTTGGGAACACCCAACGTTTGGGTGGGATGTCCACCATGTCTATATGTCATATCTTTTGCCCATTTATCTTTAGGTACTTTTAAAAAAATATTAAAAAAACATTTCAGTGTTTCCTTGTGTATAATGTTCTTTGTCACAAAAGTGGAAGGTCGAACAGAAATATTGACGTCAATTAACCTTTGCATCGAAGCTGTAAATAGAGGCAAGCACGTATTTTGTTGATGGCAGGTAGTGATCAATAAAGTGATAACAATCACACGCAACGTTTTGTCGCAACAATTCAATATAGGTACATGGATAGTTATTATGAGTAGGAATAAGGGAGTAACCATTTAGACTTATTTTACGACACCAACGCTACTTTTTTTACTTTACTTTATTGTTAGGTACGTAGAGATGTGTCTCTTATTTTTGTAATTTTTTCATCTGGCATCAGCCCCCCTAGCCAAATTACAACCGTTTCGTTTCGATTCTCTTGTGTCAAACGTCTCGACTTTTCCAGTTCCACGCCTCCGATTCTTTTGTTCTGACTACGTGACTAAGCGTTGAGATGACGTCAGAACAAAGGAATTGGAGGCGTGGCCAACTCAAGGCGTTCGACACAAGGGAATAGAAAAGAAACGGTGTTACTTGGCTAGGGGGGCTGGTATTTGCCGGCGCCATAAATGAGCAATGCTTTTAATAATCCGGTATTGTAAAGTTACTCACCATAAGTCACAGTTGACCAGAGAGGGTCACGGAAGCGGATACCTTAGTGGACACCAATTCAATTTGCCCAACTTAAGTGCTCATCCTGGGGTATTTAGTTTGGCAAATTGCAGGATTTTCCCGCCGATCGTCTGAGCTCGTTAGTCGTCGACAAGCTATACCGCATACGTCTTTTCATACCTACTCACAAAATGACCATCTGTTTACTCATTTATTTTATTATTTATGTACTAGGCAGCGATCCCGGCAGACGTTTTCCTGACCAAAACTGCCTCCTACCGGGTTCTATTGTACTTTCAAACCATCCACGGAATAGATACACAAAAAAAATCGGTCAAGTCGTTTAGAACGAGTTATCAGTTAGGTGGCAAACACACGGACAGAAGAATGAACACATAGACACAGTAATAGAAAATACATTATAAAAATAAGTACGAATATAATAAGTATAAAAGTAGACCTATGAAAGGAGTCTATGAGTACGTACACCCCGCCATTTCCTCTCGAGAACTCATTACAAATAATTTAACACGTAATCAGCTGGTCGGGAATTTAATACGTTGAAATGGATGCCGCCTCCCCATCGCCGTTGCCAAGACACACTTATAAATTACATAAACTTAATAAATTGATAACTGTTCTGTATATAAAAGCTTTCCAATTAATTTCGTTGCGAATCCATTTTGTTCTTTGAAGAAATATGAAAAGAAATAAATATCGCAGGTATCGTGAAGATCTTTTGACTTTTACATTATTGTGATTTTTTGGAGTCCCAAATATTTTTCTTACCATTCATTATTCGAGTTTCCTGAAAATCGATATAGCTATTCATGTTTGACGACTTTGTTTTGTTATCTTCGGCATTCACGGCGTCACTCTCATTTTATTTTTACACATTTTAAATATTGACTTAAAGAAAGGTATAGACAACATTATTTTTAGTTTATATGAAACCTGAATATAGTTTGTTCAGAATCAGTAACAGAATGGATTCCAATAGTTTTTGTACCATTTTGTATTTTGTCCCAAAAATATTTTTAAAAATTACAAGTTGAACACCATCGACACAAAGTACAAAACAACCCCAAAGTTGCCTGAATGGCCAGGTAACTGAATTTTTGCTGACATAACAAGCATATCTAACTTTGTGATTTTTCATGATACTGTTTTGAAATTTTGTACTTACATAGATTCTTTACATAAAAATACTAGCCATTTTCAAGTTTCGTATATACTAAAACTACATAAATATACAATTATATAGTTCCCTGTAGAGATTAACTTCAAGCAATAAGCTAGGTGGTCGAGTTGAGACTTCAATTCATATTCTACTGTCGGATCGAAATCGAAGCGATTTCAATTGAAAATTAGAGTACAAGCCGAGGACGCGCGACGGTGCAACTTTTGATATTGCAACTGCAGTTCGGCAGTTCCTTTAGAAATATAGTAATATTGTAGTATTTGAAAAGCTTACTTAAGTATTTAGGTAGGCACTGTAACTGCTAAATATACATAGATCTATAATACTCTTGGTATTTTCGATCTGTATTTAGCATCAAATGATCGAAAGGAGTTCCGTAATACTTACTTTCATCTTTAACCACCGATAAATGTGTATATATGTCGATGTGTTTGACCAACTTGTTAATAAATGATCACACTCTATGACAGTGGTTACAGACTTTCACATTTGGACCAAAAAAAGCTTTAATCCCATGGCAGATAGCCCTTTTGAAATTAAAGTAGAATTTCACAAAGCTCAATACAGAAACCCTTCGTAAGAAAACATAAATAGTTTGATTAGTCCACACATTTATAGGCAGTATTGTTTGGTGCAGGTCGTGCGATCGAGCGCGTGTGCGCAGGCGCAGACGGCGCGGGCATGGTGTCGGCGGCGCGCGCGCTGCTGGCCGCCGTCACCAGGGTGCTGCTGCTGGCTGACATGGTGGTGGTGCGGCAGCTGCTCTTGGCTAAGGATAAGGTAACTCTCACCTACTAATACGAGTTTAATAAAAAGAGAGGAATTTGATGGGATTGTTTAGGGTACCTACCTTTTTTTTTTTTTTTTTTTTTTATGGTGGGAAAAATCATGCATTGACATCCCCCGCCCTTGGGCGGAGCGGGAGATAGTGTCAGACTCTTACTGACTAAAAGACCCACCCCGTTCCTTCTAGCCTTCATACCGGGGCTCGAGCGCCCTTTCGGATAACCCTGGCCCCAGTAGGCTTCGACCCGGCTGGGTCCCTGCTGTTGCTGACAACTCCTTGAGGCGCGCGGGAACAGTGCGCGCCGTCGACGACTTGGGCTTGGTCCGGACAGTTACCGGACGGCCGGACAGCGAGCTACCCATTGCTCACTGTCCGCAAGCCCGCGTCTACGTTGGCCGGAAATCGGGATCAGAATCCCGGCGACGGCGGCGGCGATAACGCCGTTGCCTGATGCGTTCGGCCTCCTCCTTTGCGAGCATTACTGCTTCGCAGAAGTCGGCGACCGCCTGCCACTCCTCCTCGCTCCGGACCATGGCCTCAACCAAGGCCCGGCGCGAGAGGTCTCCGCCGCCGATCGCCCCCACGAGGGCACGGCGATGCTCCGCCCAAGCAGGGCACACCTCGACTGTGTGCTCCACCGTGTCCTCCGGGCGTTCCGCACAGTGGCGACACCCGGGCGTCACTTCCGCATGAATCCGGTGCAGGAAACTCCCGAACGAACCATGTCCGGTGAGGACCTGCGTCATGCGGAAGGTAAGGACGCCGTGAGGCCTTTCCAGCCACGCCTCATAGGGTACCTACCTTATATCTGGAATAAAATGTATATTTTAAACAATATGTGTTACTGACACTTATGCTTCAGAATCATCCCACTGCTGAAATTGCCCTAACCTCATCAGGGCGTTTCAGAGACCATTTTCACCATTTTTTATAATGTAACCAAACATAAAATCAAACATAGTAAAGCATATCAAATAATAGAATGACACCGATGATAACTTTATAATCCGTTATCTAATTGTACGTAGATTTATATTAACTTACTAATCCAAGGGTAAGCGATTAATGGACAAAGTTATATGGAAATGCTAGCCAACCCGAATTACTCGTAGATCAACGTACCTCGGCTCCGTGTCGAAGTTAGTCCTTGACCTATATGTCAGGGACGGTAATACCGACAAGTACAGAATACAGATATATATTTGTATTTGTAAATACAACGTCCCATAACTTCCTCTGCCTCAGAGACTCAGTCGAAGCGGCGTACTGCACGAATGTGTAGCGAATGCGGTTAAACTGTTTCGTATCCCACGTGGCAGGTATCTATTACAGTATTGTGAAACTTTGTGAGACAACTTCGACTGTGCCGTCCATAGTTTGTTGGCTAGGAGTATTGGGACGTTCTTCTTTTGTATCAACAATCAATCATTAATAAAGTGTGAAGGAGGCAAGGGAAAGCAAAATGTGTCTAGTACGCCACGGTCATGACTACGTGACAGATTTAAAAAATAAAATTGCACTCCGGGAGTGCCGGCAGAAGTGAAAACTTGATTATTAACGTTGAGCATGTTTGAAATTTTGTAATGGTTAGGGATTAATTTTGCACCAATTGCTTTATCAGTATAAAAGTACTATCATTTATGTGGTAGAATACAATATTCATTTATTGCGCTATCGTACACAAACATGACAATTTATATTACATTAAAAATTTAACACTTTAAAACTATTACAATTATTTTACATTAAATACTCTCCATCCGTCTTACGCTTTTTCGATCAGGTCACGTGTCCTGACGCGAGTTTAAGATTTTATACCCATTACAGAAAAAGTGCTCAACGCCGCTAAAGAAGTTTTCACTTCAAAAAAATCTTAGTTTTATTTTTATTATTGAAGTGAAAACTTCTTTAGCGGCGTTGAGCACTTTTTCTGTAATGGGTATAAAATCTTAAACTCGCGTCAGGACACGTGACCTGATCGAAAAAGCGTAAGACGGATGGATTAAAATGGATTTTTCGGAGAGATAAACTTTTTAATGTAAAATAATTGTAATAGTTTTAAAGTGTTAAATTTTTAATGTAATATAAATTGTCATGTTTGTGTACGATAGCGCAATAAATGAATATTGTATTCTACCACATAAATGATAGTAGTTACTTTTATACTGATAAAGCAATTGGTGCAAAATTATTCCCTAACCATTCCAACATATCAAACATGCTCAACGTTAATAATCAAGTTTTCACTTCTGCCGGCACTCCCGGAGTGCAACCCGTCTTTTTTGTATTTTTTAAGGATGAAGTCACCAAGTAGCCCATTGGCGCTGAGAGGACGCTTTTGCTTTTTAACCTCAGAAGGTCACTTTTAAGGTTAAAATAACCAAAAAGTGTTAAAACTATACGTATTTACAATGTTTTTTAAGGGTATAGCGACTGTCGATAGAAAAAGAAAGAATATCCGATTGTTATCGCATCCGCGCGTGAGGGCTCTTTGTTCTTTGCTATGCGTTCCTTGTGTTTGTTATTGTCTGTGTGCGGCAGGTGGCGCGAACCCTGGACCGGCTGGAGTCGGTGTCGAACTTCGCGGAGTTTGTGCGAGCTTTTACGGAGTTCGGCGGAGGCATGGTGGAGCTGGCACGGCTGACGGCGGAGCGGCGGGCCGACCTGCGCGACGAGAGGAGACGAGCGCAAGTCGCCGCGGCCAGGAACGTCCTCGAGCGCTCCACCCTTATGCTCCTTACCTCCTCCAAGGTACCGCCCTTTATCTATATATTAGAAATTTTAAATATGTCGGTGAAATCAATTAGTCCAGTCAATATCGACACAAAAAAGCACAAACATCGCAAACGCGCTTGTGACTACGACTTTTTTATATGTTGTTAGGTCCCTTGAGAATAGTCTACACCCATGTTTGCAACCCTTAAAACCTTGTGCTACTCCCATGGTGCTCGAAAAGCTGCGAGATTTTGGCACTTTTTTTAGTTTTTTAAAAAATCTACCCGAGGCGTTTTTCAAGATCTTTGTTCATAACATTAATAAAGATAAATAAATTTACAACAACTTTGGGAAAATTTGTCCATTGGTTGTGCTACTCCTATGGTAGCACAGGGTTTTCAGGGTTGCAAACCTGGGTGTATAACAAAAATTTTAGATACATGCGCGTTTGCGATGTGCGATGTCGATTTTGACTTTTTATAAGTGCCCATGTAGGCCTATGTGAAATAAAAAACTTTTGACTTTGACTTTGACTTTTGACTGGACTAAATAGTACGGAAGCTTGAGAACGAACGAACGAGCTAAGTGACAAGTGACACATTGTCACTTTGACAGAATCCGGGCTAACATTGCAGCAGCGAGCAGATAAAAGTGCCGACCGCAGAGGTCCGAGGCTCTTTAACCTCTTTCTTCTGTCGGCAGCCGTGCGAACAACGTCGGTTAGAATAGCCTTTTAGGGGTGCTATGGCGAAGTCCCAAAAAATTATTAACCAAAAAAAAAAAATTATTGACAGCCCGAAATAGCAAAAAAAAACAGACTTCCGACAAAAAATTTTTTTTTTTTATATTGACTATCCCAAAAAATTGTTTTAACTAAAAAAAAATTCTTTTGGTTTTCTGTGATGCTCATAGTTAGGGGCACTATGAGCATCACAGAAAACCAAAAAAAAACTCTAGTTTGTTAATTGCTCGTTACCCAGTCATCGCCCCCAAAACAGAGTCCCGGACAGAGCTTCAATGATGATTGGTATCCTACGCCGACATGTTGATTAACAACCGCAAACGTTTATTGAATCAACGGCACGTTTATCAATTAAAGGTACGGCAGACGATAGGGGACGTGTTTAAAAAAAAAAACATAGCTTATTTACGAAAACTCGTTAGCAACTCTCGTTGAACGGCTGCTGCGCTGCGTGTCGCGGGTCCGATTCCAGGACGGAACAAATATTTACACAGATAGTTCTTCCGGGTTACCGCACCCACGACGCAGGAGTAGTTCTTAAAGTGGGGTAACATTTATTTGTTATCTACACTAATATAATAAAGAGGTAAAGTTTGTTTTTTTTTTTTTTGTAGGAGGTAATCTCTGAAAATACTGGTCCCATTGCTAAAATTTTTTCACCAATGGAAAGCTGATTTATTCTTGAGTGACATAGGATATATTTATTGCCCGTGCGAAGTCGGGACGGGCCGCTAGTTTAAAATAAAACAACCAATCATTTACGAAAGCTCGTTAGCACATTTAAAGAAAATACACGTTCAATCTAAATGCAGCCACGGAAGTAGGTTAATTGTGTCTTTTTGACGTAATTAAAACATCTAGTAATTAAAACTTTGGACCAAGCTTTATATTGCCATTTTCTTGTGTGACCACCATTAATGTCAATTTCGTCCTCTGTACACTCATGTAACACATCGGATACAGCTATCATGGACATATAAAAAATAATTTTTGAGGCACTCTTACGCAACGTCACTTGCCAAATGTGTTGATTTCAACATTAGACGACCCAGAACCATAGTAACTTTATTATTAAATTATTTATACATATCGGTAAGGTAAACGGTAACAGTTACCTTCGCACGTGTGTCCTCAGTAGCAATAACTCTCCATCAAGAGCACCCTAAACCTGATAAATCAGATTATACTCGTGTAGACGATTGAATTGAAAAGCTCTTAATAAAACACCTTGATGTACCGAGGGCACGTTATTAATACCATTGTACAGTAATAAATTTTCAATCCGCATGTCCAGTAAGTCCCGTGGCTCGCGTAAATTAGCTCTGTCGCTTGACCGCCGCTCCTATCAATTATGTAGGTTCCAAACCCAATACAGCCCAGGAAAATAATACTTGGTTTGCGAGAAAATCCTAGTAAAGATTTCTCACGGATTACTTTGCTTCACGTATTAACAATACTGTGTGAAAAGACCATTGTGAAATCATGCGGAATTTTGACCATTCTGAAAACAGATTTTTGTAGCCTGCAACAACAGTAAATAATCTTTCCATTACTCATACTCTGAAAGTAGGTCTGAAGTTGCCTAAGGAGCGGGCTGAAAGTGATACTTTTCATCCCTAGGGAGTTTTACTTTACAACTGACAGCTGTCAAATTATAAAAAAAAAACTAGTTCTATCTTCACATTTCTATTGAACCATGTTCCAATTTTCCATACAGTCAGTCGATTACAGCGCGATATAAAATTGAAATAACTTAAAAACACGTATTAATTAAATAATGTTATATTTTAAGTGATTTATTTGTTCAACTATTTCTTTAAAATACTTTATTTTTAAAAGATTACAATAAATTTCAAATTTTTCATTAATGAGGCTGAATAGCTGGCCGGCCGCAGAAAAAAAAAACGAAATGGCGGGAAAGTGGCAATCAGTCGTTGTTTTTTTTGAGTTTTATTTACATTTCCTTACAACAGAGATTTGTATTAACACGTTATGTTTATCAGATTAAAATGGTGATTGAACGCCTAATTTCATTAGAGAAGAGGCTAAAGCAGTAGTGGAATACCTTTTACCGCCTAAACCAGAAGAAACATACCTACTTAAAATCATAGGTACGAAGACTTAGGTTTTACAAACTTTTTATTTTATTTTTAGTTTCCTCGTATTCGTAATGAAAAGCAGTGTTTAGTATTCTAGTGTAACAATGTACTACATATTTCATTACTCATACTCTGAAAGTAGGTCTGAAGTTGCCTGAGGAGCGGGCTGAAAGTGATACTTTTCATCCCTAGGGAGTTTTACTTTACAACTGACAGCTGTCAAATTGATATTCATTAAACCCCAAGCGAACGCCGGCGTTCGCGCATCTATTGTCTTTCAATTGTGTCTGTCATTATCACGATTGAAAGGTTAAAAAAAATTGTTCTATCTTCACATTTCTATTGAACCATGTTCCAGTTTTCCACACAGCCAGTCAATCACAGCGCGATATAAAATTGAAATAACTTAAAGACAAGTATTAATTAAATATTATTATATTCAAGTGACTTATTTGTTCAACTATTTCTTTAAAGTGCTTTATTTTTAAAAGATTACAATTTTAATTCGTAATTTTTCATTATAGGCTAGGAAAAGCTGGCCGGAAACAGAAAAAAAAAACAAATTGGCGGGAAAGTGGCAATCAGTCCGTTGGTTTTTTCGAGTTTTGTTTACATTTCCGTACAGCAGAGATTTGTATTAACACGATAAGTTCATCAAATTAAAATAGTGATTTAACGCCTAATTTCATAAGAGGAGAGGCTAAAGCAGTAGTAACCTTTTACCGTCTAAATCAGAAGAAAGATACCTACCTAAAATCATAGGTAAGACGACTCAGGTTTTACAAACTTTTTATTTTATCTTTACTTTCCTTGTATTTTTAATGAAAAGCAGTGTTCACCCTTAGGGTAACAATGTACTATTTCAGTACACTTACTCGAAAACCCGCTCTTATCGCACCGTTTTTAGACACGCAATAGACTATTTTCCGCACCAGGGCAGAAAAATACGCGAGGCTGAGCGCGCGTCGAGCCCCACGAGTTGTCGGTCAACCCCCCCGTTTATTAATTTCTTCGTAAGTGTATTGAAAGAAGTCATTTGATACACGTGCAAATTTGTCACTGCAGCCTTCAGCTCCATGACACACTCGCCTATGGCTCGTGCGAATTCGCAATGTCAAACTTTCTGGACTTGTATCAAAATGTGCTATTTCGTAGCCCGCAACAACAGTAAATAACCTTTTTTTCACACACAACGTTGCAACAATGCTTGCTTGCTCCTAATGCTTCAATAATAAATATTCTGTCGAGAAACCCTCACTAGGATTTATTTCGCATATTTGCCTCTGTCTTATTTCCCTGGGCTAAATTCAGAACTGGTTTGTTTGTGACATCATAGTTTATGGACGTTCATTTCTCATAGGTACCATTCTATAGTCAAAACTGTTTAAGACAATGCCAGATAACCAGCTTCAATTTATGGCTAAATTATGGTTTAGTTTCGTCAGCAGTCAGCGGGTCAGTCGAGAGCCTGTGTGATTTATTTGATGGGTTTTGCCAACATGTCTGATGTGTTCATGTTTGGGACACTGTGATATACATCTTTATTTATTGTAGGTGTCTCACAATGTTTTTCATCATCGTTTTAAGAGCAGCGTTGATGAAATAAATTACACAAACGCCTGTCTGGGGTTGAACTCGTCCGTTACCATTGAGCCATCACTGCTCTCCTAAGAAAATTGGCATGTTACGACATGGCGATTTTCACATTTTGTTTGTTCCTCGGAACAAAAAATAATTTAAGGCTTGTAACATAACTTCCACCAACCCGCACTTTCGTGGTGGTTTATGGCCCATTCCCTCTCCTAAACAGGGAAACCTACAGGGAACATAGTAACTAAAATAATATATAAGACACATAGACTGTGGGCCTGTGGGACACAGTATACAAACATACATAATCATGTACTATGTATATAAACTTGATACAATAACGTTATTCAAACTGGTAAATATAGAGTCTATTTGGATAAAGATTGAAAGTTTAGCAAGTGTAGAGTCTGTCTAATAAGTTAAACGACTTGGGTAATTATTATGATTTAATGAAATCTGATGTAGTCAACACGAGTTATATAATCAAGAAACAAAAACCAGACAGAAAAACCTTATAAAAAGTACCGAATATAAGTATTTTTTAAATGATTAAATATTTTAGAAAATCCCCAAGTCGGTTGACTTATTAGACAGACTATAGGTAATCTAAAATGTCAGTTTAAAGTCCACAAGAGTACTATTAAAATCCTCAGTACTTAAGTATAAAGAAGATAAATTAAAAAATGGCCTCCATCCTCCACGCACTTGACCGAACTTACTGAAAGTAAACACGACCGGCAACTTTTATATTCTTGGGCCTTGGGACTTACAAAATGAAATATCTAAGTGCCCAGACAACGTGCAGTTGTGAGAGTCGTTTTATAAGGAGGATCTGTCTTTGTCCAAGGCACATTTATATACAGGTCACTTGCCAAACTGAACAACACGGCTAAAGTGCCCGCCATAATCTAATGGTCTCATTTATTATGAAATGGGTCTAAGCCCCAGGTTTACTCCGAGATCCGTATCATATTAACTGTTTTTGAAACTGTTCAATTTCAATCAAGTACGCGAGGAGGAATATTGCCTGGACGTTAGGTGGGTACACAGTAATGAGTAGCGTTTAAACAAAGGCGTAGCTTGCTATATGTTGCTAGTGTCAAGTGTGTCATGAGTAGGGTGAGTGAACAATCGCAGTCAGCTGTGTGATGGCAAAGCTAGCAATTTGTCAGCGCTTCCGAGCGCGTGCGGCACGCCGCCGATGCCTCCCCCGGCCGTTCACATGACATATTTTGCAAGACTTTTCATTTTTCCACTGGTCTATTTTAGATGTTGACATCGTTAAAGATCTTTTTTCAATTTTACTTTATTGTACACTTTCCTGTTGTGGCAATTTAATCGTTTCAGAACGTAATATAACAGCACGATGAAGTATTTTCCTTGTAATTATATTAGAGTAATTTAGCATTAAGTACACAAGTTTGCAACACCTATGTCGTTACCGTCGCCTTCTGCCAACCAGCACTGTGTGCCAGAAGTATGCACAAACTTCGAGCCGTGATCGTATACCTACATACCTCCTACTCCGCAAAGTTATTAGTATACGGAGTGAGAACTATTCTAATATATTAACTATTCGACGGGTTTGCACGATAAAAGTGTTGATTTATTTTTCGCCTGTATAGTTTTATCTCTCCATACTAAATTAAATTACGCTGCATATAGCATTACTAGTATAAGCTTTGTGTGTTCAGTAATAAGTAGAATTTCTCCGTTAAACATTGCTTAGAAAAACAAGCATCTTAAAATGTTTATGTGCCTACTATTGTGTTCATATATGGATCAATATTATTCATAGAAAACTAACTGCAAAAATGTAGGCCGCCACAATAACGAGTGACAGCGGGATTTTAGTGCTGTTAGCTCTAAACGATTGTGTGATCGGCATACAGATAGCGCAGCTCGTAGGGGGCCTATTAGTGCCTGCCGCACCGGACAGGGCCACCCCTGGGCCATGTAATTAAGTGAGCTTTAAGTTTTCTAAATTCTGTTTATACGAGTACTAAACGAAATAATCGAGAGAGACATTTACGTTATATTTCTGTCTAAACTTGGAACTGAACACTACGTTTTATTTTGAAATAGGAAATAATCCAATAACTGTTCCGCCCGGAGTGAGAGCTCATGTCAAACTTTTACTGACTAAAACCACACCTTTGTCCTTCTATTGCCCTTTGCGTCACGGCTTTCTTTTTTGAAATCCCCCGTGGCCATAGAAGGCCCTACTGGGACCATGTCGTTTTGTTGACATCTTTTTGAAGCGCGGGGAACACTGCGCACCTCCGTCGCGTCTATGACTCGGGCTCTGTCCTTACCGGACGGCCGGACGGCGAGCTACCCATTGCTCGCCACCTTCTGTGCTTTAGGGTTCTATACCTTAAAAGGAAAAAGTGGAACCCTTATAGGATCACTGTGTTGTCAGTGTCTGTCAAGATCCTTTATCTCTGGTACGCGTCTAGGTATCGAGTTAAAATTAATACTATGTACTCAGGTCTGCGGTCCCTTGAATCTGTGAAAATCAAAAACTTCTGAGTTAACGAAAAAAAAAAGATACAGTCGTCTATGTCGCAAAAAACATATATTTCGACACTCTCAAGGGAAACAAAATTTATAGGGTACTTCCGGTTGACCTAGAATCCTGAAATTTAGCATGAAGTAAGGTATAGCACAAGAATAGGAAAAAAACTGAAAACTGTTGTAGTTATTTCACAAAAAAATCTACGTAACTCAATTCGGGTATTAAACTGTTTTCATAGGTGTGTACGTACGGATCCCTCTATGCGTGAGTCCGACTCGCACTTTCCTGATTTTTTAAGATAGTATTAATTGAAAAGTTCACATGTGAAAGCTACGACTCAAGACCCAATGCTAACTGATGGGTTTCTATTCTTAGTCAAGATGAGTTTTCTACCGCAGTCGCGTTCTTTTGCTAAATATTTGTTCTACTACACAGAAAACCCTGGGGATCTTGACACTCGACCAACGCGTTAGTCCGTAAGAACGGCAATTTTTTTCTGGTGCTCATTATAATTTAATAGCTTTTGCCCGCGCGGCTTCGCTCCCGCTCTTCCCTACTCCACCCTACTCTACCCCACCCTATCCTACTGTAGCCTACTGTACCCTACCCTATCCTACTCTACCCTACTCTACACTACCCTACTCTACCTTACCCTATCCTACTCTACCCTACTCTACACTACTCTACTCTACACTTAGGGTAGTGTACATAAACCATCTACTAAATAGTCCGAACAAAGCCTAAACATTTGGTTTGGATAGGTGAGCCCGTTCTTAAGTTATAAAATTACAACGAAAAGTGGCATTGATTTTTTATATATATAGATATATTATTAATATAATATAGATATATTTGGGTAAACCAAAGCCCTTCTGACTTCATTTTTTATTCAGTTGAACGGAGAGTTTTCCCGTGGTTTTCCCGCACTTATCGCCGTATATTGGACTATGACTCTGAATTGCCAACAGTTAAATAAAACAGGCAATGAATTTATTTCTAACCCCACCGATTCTTCACAATAAAACCAGACTTTGCCCTATGCCACTTGGGGTTGGCGTAACATTTTTTCTTCCATTCTGTCCTAGCAACCGTCACGCTATCATAGATTCTATCTATCATCTTTCTGAACCGAACTTGTCATACTAAGCAAATGTTTATCATCCACAGACTTGTATGAGGCATCCAACGAGCGCGTCGGCGCGAGAGAACAGGGACACGGTGTTCTGTCAGATGAGGAGAGCCATGGACCTGATCCACTACGTGGTGAGAGACGGCCTGCCAGGACACGAGGAGCCCAGCACGCATGAGGTTTGATGTCACACTCCTGTACTTTACTATGCTCTAATATTCTTCAACCTTAATCCTGACTTTTAAGCCATGTCGCTGAAACACCAATCAGGTCATATGATGAAAACTAGCTAGCGAGGAATACACAAATAATCGTGAACATAAGTTATGCAAATCCAAAATTTCCATTCGTTTCGTTTTCATTATTTTTAACTGATCTAACAAGAATTCAGTATTTAAACTGACCTTTCTATAACAAGGTATTGAACACTGAAAATTTTGTTTCCCCAAAACATTTATGGCTTCTAGTAATTGATACCGGTATGTTCATGAAAAGTTTGACAATATATTCGATCCATTCTTTAGAAATCCTACAGCGACTCAATACCTCGGAGAAACTTTCATGAGAATATAGGTAGATAGGGACATAAATTGCGTGGCATTCGGGCAACAACAATAGATGCAGTAAATAATGTCCACAATGCGTGACTTCGAACACCGAGTAGTTGGCGTCGTGTGTCCCGCTCTCCCGCAGGAATGGGCTCGATTTACGAATGTATGCTTATGGTTGAATTAATTCCGTTTACGACCGTTTTACCACTTTATTGCTTAATCACAATACCCATAGGTAATATGCTATCGTTCAATATGAATAGAACAAGAGTAGTGTTCATTCCACACTGAATACTGGAAGAGATATTGTCTTTGTTGTTGATTTGATATTCTTTTCGGATCCATGTTATCCTAAAGTAGGGTTTTTGATTATTTCGTACGTGATGTTGTTATAAACCATCCTTTTATCGGCCTTTAGCCGACGTTTTTCACTCTCTATCTTTTTCCTGTGGGTAAAAATTTTCATGGCGTTTAAATGTTCATCATCAACAATATGTAACCAGGACCATCTCCGACATGGCGGTAAGTCCCCTCTTTGAGGCGTGGCTGGAAAGGCCTCACGGCGTCCTTACCTTCCGCATGACGCAGGTCCTCACCGGACATGGTTCGTTCGGGAGTTTCCTGCACCGGATTCATGCAGAAGTGACGCCCGGGTGTCGCCACTGTGTGGAACGCCCGGAGGACACGGTGGAGCACACGGTCGAGGTGTGCCCTGCTTGGGCGGAGCACCGCCGTGCCCTCGTGGGGGCGATCGGCGGCGGAGACCTCTCGCGCCGGGCCTTGGTTGAGGCCATGGTCCGGAGCGAGGAGGAGTGGCAGGCGGTCGCCAACTTCTGCGAAGCAGTAATGCTCGCAAAGGAGGAGGCCGAACGCATCAGGCAACGGCGTTATCGCCGCCGCCGTCGCCGGGATTCTGATCCCGATTTCCGGCCAACGTAGACGCGGGCTTGCGGACAGTGAGCAATGGGTAGCTCACTGTCCGGTCGTCCGGTGACTGTCCGGACCAAGCCCAAGTCGTCGACGGCGCGCACTGTTCCCGCGCGCCTCAAGGAGTTGTCAGCAACAGCAGGGGCCCAGCCGGGTCGAAGCCTACTGGGGCCAGGGTTATCCGAAAGGGCGCTCGAGCCCCGGTATGAAGGCTAGAAGGAACGGGGTGGGTCTTTTAGTCAGTAAGAGTCTGACACTATCTCCCGCTCCGCCCAAGGGCGGGGGATGTCAATGCATGATTTTTTCCCACCATAAAAAAAAAAAAAGGACCATCTCCGAATCAAATTAGGTCAGATCGGGTCTTTGTCTTTCTGACACGAAACTACTGCAAGTGATGCACTGCACATACTACCTATTATACAAATCCTAGCTTTATTTAGGCACTTTAGTAACAGTATACGAATTTTTCGATAAAAAGGATTTAATGTTCCGTCCCATATATCAGGGCAATTCTCTATCCAGTCGAAAAAAGTAGTTCATATCCTTTTCCGACACATAAGCTTCCTTTAAGCAACGTATCTACATCAATCGATGTGGAACAACAAATAGACAATTTTGTCGGTACAGAAATCAAATTCCTGCCGTCTTCATACTTGTTGTCAAAAGAAAGAATCGTCCGCGTGTATAAAAACCTAACGCAATAGTTTGCTATACAATAACGATCAGTATCGACAATATCTTTGTGAATGCAAAGTCGGATTATGAAAATAAGGTTGAAGCTAACTTTTAATAAAGTATAGCATCACTTAAAAAACTTTTCTTTTGTAAGAAATTAACTTAATACTCCCGACAGAAACCGCATCGACCACAGATTCGGACAGCTATATTTGAAACATTTCACGAAGAATTGACAGATTTTCACAGATAACCGAGTTTTTGTGTGAACGCAGAAAACAAACAAAAAGCTGCAGTGAAAAATTAGAATATCTAAATTTCATACAGCAAGCTAAATTTAAACTGAAATCGAGGTACAAATCCAGATGCATTTTTTATTTATGATTATAAAGCTTTTGAAGCTGTGTAAGCCAAGAAACCATTAGCTAAGGCGCCACTAGTGCAAACATTTGCCGCCTAGACCATGTCACCGAACAAGTTGAGCGAGAGATGCGCGCTACTAAGCACGCTCCGGAGGGTAGAACACACGATATAGGAAATTGTTGTCACACATTACCGTCAAATGGATCATGCGATTTGCTAAAATCTGGTTGAAGTTAACGTGAAATAAACGAACAATGAGGCATGCTGGAATGCACCATAGTTTTGTGCTTACTTTAATACGTACAAATGCAATCTGCAGATAAATAGATAGTATCTACCTATCTATAGGTATGTAGGTACTTACCTAAGATTGTCAATTTTTCGAACTCTAAGAGATACGTAGGTTATAAAGTCCCTAAAGCTAGGTTTAGTGTGTGTGTTGCCCTACGACATAGATACAACTCTACTCTTGTTATATTACATAACTTGAGAGGCTTCCGTAGGCTGCGACACGCCGGCTGCCGGACTCCGGAACACACATGTACCTGCTAACTAACAGGGAAAGTGTCGGTAAACTTTGCCCAGCTGATTACAGATACAAATCTACCGTATAATACGAATTATGGAATATTACACATAGATTACAGTATTATATGGGCGTTTGAGAACTCCCTTATGTTTATATTTAGATTACTTTATTTTTCGTTCGTATTTTATAAATGTTTATTTTTCAAACGGATGGACAATATTAATTAGTTTGCCAGCAATAATTTTTGTACACTGTTACTTATTAGGATATATTATTATAGGTTACGTAGATGATGGTTTTGTGAGACTTTGGGTCGTTTTACACTCTGTATTTGAGAAACTACGATACGATTACATCGAAAAGTAATTTAAAAACGATAATACCGATGGTATATCGGAAAAGCGGGGCTGTAGCCGGCGATACCGATCAACGCTATCGCGATGGGCGATGTTTCCTCTCTCGATATGGTACACTTATGTATTTGAACTAACATGACCGATAATACAGCTGTTTCTTAAAATTTCTGTATATGAAATTCTTGATATTATTACGCTAAAACTATTTACAAAAAATATAACCGACTTCAATGTTAAAAAACACTGAAAAGTATAAAATAACTTTAATTTTGGAAGTCGGTGTTTTTATAACAATTTTGTCTCTTCGTTATTTAACACCGACTTCCGAAATTAATAGTAGTTTATGTGACTAGGGGATAAAGCAGTGTCTTTAAGTCGCGGGCGGCAAGTTGAATTCCGAACGAAACGAAGGTTGCTGATATTAATCCCGAACGATAGTGAGGGATTTATAAAATTAACTCCCGAGCATCGCGAGGGAGTTAATAAAGGAACCTGAGTGAAGTGAGGAATTCAAGCCGCCCAAGACAAAGACAGCTTTATCCCCGTGTTGCATACTCTACTTTTTACACCATCTGCAAGATAATTAAAAGACAATTTGGTCGACCAAATCATATACTATATAATAAGTTAAACGACTTGGGTAATTATCAGGATTTAATTAAATCTGATGCTAGTCAACACGGGTTCAATAATCAAGGTTAATTAAGAGGTAGAGATCATTGTTTACTAACAGAAGAACTTTATGAAAAGTATCGAAAATGAGTATTTTTTAAATGATTAAATATTGTACAAAATTCCCAAGTCGGTTGACTTACTAGACAGACTTTATACGAGTATTTACAAGTTCATCAAACAAACAAAATTCACTACTCCAAGATTCTATAGTTTCAATTTTCTATAACGCTCCCGTCAGTACGCACATTTTATTCTATTTTCTTTTTTTTTTGTTAGTGGCCAGTTTGAATCATAGTGATTACATACTCTTTGGTTTGAATTTCAAGTCAACTTATTCGATGCACCTATATTTTAATTCACAATGTTGACGATTTTTAATGTTCCAAATTCAAATCTCATTATTCCCTAGGGATCGGCCATACTGCATTATCTCCCTAGGGATAGAATGACTTGGTGAGGTTTGTATGACGTATAATACGACATTATCGAGCAGGTGGTGTAAAAAGTAATTTTATACTTTTCAAGTGTTTTTTAACATTGAAGTCGGTTATATTTTTTTTTGTAAAAAGTTTTTTATTTTACACTTTTTAGTTATGGCACTACTACTAAAAAGTACCCCTCAGACAAACTTAAATAACTTATAGCCACAGTTCATCTCATAACGATTGTAATAATCCCAAACACGGTTAGATTACATTAATTTTTTTTTTCCTTCTTGCTTCATCATCAGATCAGTTCGATACATACTCCCCTCTCTTTTCTGACAGTCAGTCATCGACTACACGTATAAACAAAGCAACTTTACTTGTAACCACAGTTCTGCTGTGATTCTATGAGGAGTTCTGTTCCATATCTTCGAAGTTCATGATCAGATCATAACAATATCAATATATATTAATATAAGCATAACCTTTCAATTAAAAAAATAATTTTCAAAATCGGTCTACAATTGACCGAGATATCGGTGAGAACATACATTAAAAAAGTAAAAAAAAAAAATATACATTCAGCCGAAAATAGAACCTCCTTTTCGAAATCGGTACTCACGGTAGGTTGTTTGTTAAGTTCCATTACACCTATGTTTATAAATTTTACGGTACTTATAATTAAAGCAACATTTTTACTATAGATAATACCTAAGTAAAGTGATCTTGGGTTCGATCCCCAGTTTTTTTACTCTTCCGAAAGCTTGTAGACACCCTAACCATCTGCAAGTTCGTGCAAATATTGTAGTTCTAATATCAGGATAACCTTAAATCGGGAGTTTACAAATTAGATTATCTCGATTTGAGTTGCTCACTTTCTGTTATAGTTTGAAAATAGCCCAAATAGGTAAGTGTCCATTCTTCCAAACAATGTTACTGAAACTTTCAGCCTATCACAACCACAGCAGAGCGAAGCATGGACGCTAACACTTGTTTATTTATAGAAATTGAGATTGTACTACTCCTTCCACTGATGTTTTCTGTCTGTCAGTTGCTCTGTGACACTGTCTGATGCGTATTCTTCATACATAAACACTCTTTATTTTCTTTTCTTGTAGATGAAACCTTTCTCGGATAGTCATGAACAGGTATCAATTTATTGAAAGCAGGTAGTCGAGTGCATTCATTTTTATGTAAGAAATTATTGTTATTGTACATAATAAGCACTAGATTGTTCTCTTGTATGCTTTACTTTTAATAATGTATTGTGAATAATTTCTATGTTTAGTTCCTCTGCAATTTGCTTCCTCATACTTTTTATACCTATTGTTAAAAGATCTATCCATAGTTTTCAATCTTATTTAAGTGTTTTATTTTTTAATTACTTTAGACATTATTCAATATAGTAAGTGGAATAATGTCTTCGATTGCTATCGATATCTACTGTACGATTTATATATTTCAGGACTTATTAATATTTGGACTTGAGGAAGCATTCAGTTCTTTAAACGTTTTTATAGTATTAATAAGTAAAGAGCACCTGTACTTATATTACAAACGTAGCTATAGATACTAACGATTTAAAAAGTTCTTTTTTACTCGTCACATAATCCTGCTAACGATCACGCTCCAAACAGCTTAGCTATAAAGGCCTGGCTAAGCTTCCCGCTACGTTACTAACTTTATAGGTACGTACTCACATCTACTAACTTTCAGCGATTAGGTCAGTATCCAAACTAAGCATCTGCCTACTACTTAGAGCTCGACGGTGGTGAGTATTACTTCTGTAAAGCCTGCATACACATATCATTATGAAGTAGGTATGTGACGTAGACCTTAAAACTGATAGTCATTTGCGCTTATTAGATCATAACATAGCACTATTATCTTTCACTAAACATTTTTTAATTTTTCACTTTTATCGAAAGCTAACAATTTCTTTAAATTAGGTATTTAGTTGTCCCGTGATAGATAAGTGTAAGGTAGGAATATGCTATTTTTAAATATTCTGACAATTTCCCTAAATATTTAGTGTTTTATACTGAAATGTAGTAAACGTATAGGCTGCGCAATGGGAGGCGGGCACGGCGCTGGGCGCGCTGCGCGGGCTGACGGCGCAGGTACGCACGGCGCGCGCGCGCGGCGGCGCCGACCTGCCACGGCGCCGCTCGCTCGCCGCCACGCTGCGCGCGCTCGTCGAGCGCACGCACGACTTCACCGACTCCGCCTACACCTCGCACGACCACCGCCAGCGGATACTAGCCCTCGCCGAAAGAATAGCTTATGAATTAGAGAGATTAGTAGCCGTGGCTGTATCGTTGGTAAGCTACCACTGTCACTTCTAATGATCATCTTGTATAAAGATTTTATTAAGTGTGCATAATTCAGGAAGAGCAAGGTGCCAACGGTACAGCGACGGCGCTGGAGAGCGCGTGCACAGGCGCGACCAGCGCCGCGTCGGAGCTGGAGCGCGCGCTCGTGGCGGCGGCGCGCGACCAGGCGCGCGACCTCGCCCCCCTCGCGGACGAGGCGAAGAGACTCGCCTCTGACCTAGCATATATAGGTAAACAAGCAGGTATAGAGTATTATCCTAACTAACAATTTTAACGAGCTGCATGTTTTCTTAATTGCTTTTTCACCAAACATTTGATGGCTCTATATAAATTCTGTTTTATGGATATTCGTAAACTAAATCTATGACAGCAACATAGCATTTTGTTCTTGCAGCTAGTTCCTGTGGTGAGAGAGAATCTGAGAGACTGCACAATATAGCCAGCCGGCTACATGAACAATTAGATCACATTATAGAGGTAGTTAACGCTTCTATCTTAAAAAAAAGTGGGCACAACTGTTTAGAATTACCTTACCTATAAGTAAATGTCTTTATTTAATCAACAGGTTTGCAAATTACTCAGGCATATAGCTTTGTCGGAGACTCTGCAAGTAAGCGCAAAGTTTGCGGAAATAAACCTTAGGATATACGGTCCGCAAGTGGTGACGGCGGCGCGCACGCTGGCGGCGCACCCGGGCAGCGGCGCGGCGCGCGAGAACCTCGACGTGTTCGTGGACATGTGGGCGTGGCTGCTGGCCGACGCGGCGCGCCTGGCGCGCGAGCTGCTCGACCTCACCGACGACCGCCCCGACAAGCAGCAGTACAGCAGCTTGCCCAGGCCGGGAGTAAGTGCACACACACGACACACACTTGACCTGACCATGATAACGCTACTATCATACATGGTTAATTGTAAAACACTGGCAACCTCTCAGTAGCCAGATTCAGGTAAAATCAAACAAGCCAAATATCGTTGAAGTTATAGTCATTCAATCGAAATCCTATCCAAAAGCGGTATTCACGATCTATCGACTTATTTCCAGTTACATTAATAAGTATTCTACCAGGATAATGTAATACAGATTTTAAATTTCAAACGACTTTAGGTACGGAAATGGTCTAAACGACTAAATCGCTATAATATCGTTACGGTTTTCATTATGTGAATCGAGCTACAGGACTATGTTACTAACATCATAAACAACAACTTTTGTTCCATGACTTTTACAAATTTATTTTAATGAAAATCTGATGAACTAATCATCAGATTTTCATACAAAAATAAAAATAGTGAAATTAAACGTTCTAAATATTACCAAGTCTATGCGAAGGAAGCGTCCAAGCGATGATATTACAATGGCGGAGGGGAGCGGGGATGCGATTGCGTCGTACAAAGCGCGCTCAAGCAACGCACACAAAGACACCGCTCACAGACACGATGTCTCGGTCGTGTCTCGGATCACTCGTCGAACAATTCCAGCTCAAACGCTCATTAGTGTGCGTCCACCGAGCGTAGGTATAAAAAGTGTAGTACATACATGAGATTGTCTTCTGTACCTATCTATTTTGTGCCTAGTTATAGCGAAATACAGAGTTGAAATATGTCAGATAGAACAACGAAATCTTGAAGGTTTATTTTTGGTAAATGAATTATGTTTTATAAAAAGTGATAGAACAAAAGTGTTGTTTATGACGTTAGTAACACAGTCCTGCAAGATTATTAGTGTTCCACAAATAACCCTGTAAACAGTGACCCTGAATCATTCTCGTGCTCTCATGATGTAAATAGACAACATGTAACAACATGTAAGAACTTAAACCCAAATGTGTGATCAATGTCCACTTTCCACGTTATATTAACACCAATTAATTCATAGAAACACGGGACGACAAGTAAACCTCTGAAAGCAGTAAGGCTGGATTCTGACGAACAAGCGAAGATCGCAAAGTCTGGATTAGAAATGAAAATGATGTCTTCTGAAATGGATGCCGAGACTGAAAAATGGCAAGGCGCAGCAGCCGACGAAAACAACGACATTGTGAAGAGGTAGGGCCTCATTACTGATGCCACTCATCTGAATGCACTATCTAAAACAAATTTTACCATATAAGTTTCATTTATATACTCGTAGAATATCTACAGAAAGAATACGTTTATATACTACTTTATGATAGGTCATTTTATATTCTGTATTCTCATTCATATTTCATAACTTTGGACTCAACACGTCGTTCAAAACTTTCAGGGCAAAAAATATGTCTTCCATGGCCTTCGCTATGTACCAATTCACAAAAGGTGAAGGCCGTCTAAACACTACTCAAGACCTCTTCACACAAGCGGAATATTTCGCCGAGGAAGCCAATAGACTTTATAAAATTGTGCGACAGTTTTCTTATCAGGTAAACCAAAAACAGCATGCAAAAAATGTATAGTTAAATGGTATATGTATGTATCTATCATATAAAATATATTTTAAGGTACCCGCGGGAGCAACAAAAAAAGAACTTCTAGAGCATCTTGATAAGGTTCCAACGTATGTGCAACAGCTACAGTTCACTGTGAAAGAGCCGACGGTTGGGCGCGCAGCCACCTTCAGCAAAGTAGACAACGTCATTCAGGAGACCAAACATCTTATGAACGTTATTAGTAAAGTCGTCACGACATGTTTCGATTGCGCGAACAAGGTGACCGCTCATTCCTTAAATCTATTTGACTATAAAATAACATTTTTCAATTTCTTTTTCGAGCAACACATCGCACATTTTGACAGTATAGTAAATTTTCTAGGAAATGTAAAGATTTTAGTGCATTGGAACATAATGTTCCTTAGGTACCTTTGCCGTGGGAGGCCCGTGTGGGAGTGGTTAAAAGGCACCAGAGTGTTGCACCTGTTAAGTACTTTACAGATTATATTTCATTCGTGATTGTTAGAGTTTCGGGAAAACGGTGGAACAGTGTGATTAAAATTACGAGGTTTATTCTTGGTTGTAATTTATACCTTTAAGATATTGTAGCTTTTGCCAAATTTAACCAGTAAAAATTAATCCAAAAACAACAAGAATAAATCTCATTAGTTTATTAGAATACTAGCTGACCCCGCAAACTTCGTACCGCTTAATAGTTACCTTTTATCTAAGCTGTCAACTCTACCTACTCTACCCTACTCTACCCTACTCTACCCTACTCTACCCTACTCTACCCTACTCTACCCTACTCTACCCTACTCTACCCTACTCTACCCTACTCTACCCTACTCTACCCTACTCTACCCTACTCTACCCTACTCTACCCTACTCTACCCTACTCTACCCTACTCTACCCTACTCTACCCTACTCTACCCTACTCTACCCTACTCTACCCTACTCTACCCTACTCTACCCTACTCTACCCTACTCTACCCTAGTCTACCCTACTCTACCCTACTCTACCCTACCCTACCCTACTCTACCCTACTCTACCCTACCCTACTCTACCCTTCTGTACCCTACCCTACTCTACTCTACTCTACCCTACTCTACCCTACTATACCCTACTCTACCCTACCCTACTCTACCCTACTCTACCCTACTCTACCCTACTCTACCCTACTCTACCCTACCCTACTCTACTCTAATCTACCCTAAAAAAAAAAAAAAAAAAAAAAAGTATCCTATGTCCGTCTCCTGGTTTTAAGCTACCTCCCCACCAATTTTCAGCCAAATCGGTTCAGCCGTTCTTGAGTTATAAGTGGTGTAACTAACACGACTTTCTTTTATATATATAGATTAGTTTTATACGTATAGTAATAGAGCAGTTTAAATATGACGAACCCCACTTTTATTTACTTTTTATTATTGTATTTATTTTATATATCTGTTTTTCTGCCTTCCTCCATGCACCGGGTGGTTCCGTCCACGCCAGGGTCTTATTCCGCTGGACAAAGCGATAAACAAAACTTCAGCACAGGCGAGGGACGACTCGGTCTGTCTCTATTGTAGCACCTGCATACTACGAGTAGTCATCTTCACGTATCATATCGTGTTCCTCTGTATACGTAGTTTACTACCTTCCAAAAATAAATATGTTAATCACTATCATGCCCGTACGAAAAAAAATCCTTCATGAATACATATTTATGCTAATAATCTACCTCTTTTATACAAGAATTTTGTGCCAGCTAGGATCTGTGCTCTTCGGGGAAAGCTAAACACATTCCCTCGTACGATAGTCCCTCTTCGCTATGTGTACTTATGAACTTCACATCTTTTTATTTGTGTCCAGCCTTATTCAATCAATTTTTATTATGTGTTTATTTATGCTGTATCCTTATCTAATTTACTTTCATTATGTTTATGTTGTTATTTTGATAAATTTATTTTCAGTATTCCCTATGTATGCCTGAGAGAGTTCCTATGCATTGGAAGCCAAATTTACAAAAAGCATCCACGTATAAGAGTGAAAATAGTGTACTGAATGGTTGAAGTAGGTATTTGTGGATTCAGAATTGTGGTTTTGTTTAACATTTCAGTTTGTACCCAATGCAGATCATTAACAGACTGATCATTTACTAACCGTGGATTTAGTGTAGCTTTGTTTGGTGTAATACATAGCTATTCTTAATGTTGTTGGTGTGATGTTGCAATTGATAATCTTATTATTAGATTAGCATCTGTGTGGTATTTTAATTAATTATTCACTTTAAGTTTATGACCCAAATATAAACTTTCAGTGTGACAGTTTTTTTTTTCTCTTTTATGTAATTTTGCTACAATTTATCTAATGTCAATTAAAACCAATACACTCGGTCTCTAAAGTTGTCAATATACTGCAAAAGGTTTATTCATTTTAAATACAAGATTTCAATTAATCGTGGTCCTAAAAAATCTACTTATCTATTGCATATGACCGCAAATTGATTCGCGAGCATGGTGTTTCTTGTCATTTTGAGAATTGTGTATTCCTCTAGAATTTTCATCAACTTCCTTCTTACCCTTTCCCTCATTTTACTTGAGGTCAGCGCCATACGTGTTCTTCTTTCACTCTCCTCGGTACGTCGTCACGCACCCAGTGCCTTTTCATTCAAATTATTATTACCTCGTACAATATATCCATCTTTTCCTCTACCTCCTTATCCACCAACTCTTATTTATTAAAATTTATATTCATGGCTCTTTTGGTCACATGCGTTTCATCTCTCCTCTCTTATCGAGACAAACCATTTCCTTTCAAACTTCCTCTAATATACCAACCTACTATTTCCTTTAGATCAGTGTGAACTCAGAATCTTACTTTGAGACCTATAAAAAGCATATTTTATTCAGAAAATAAAAATAATACTGAAGATATCTAAAAATATGCGAGTAGCAATCCTGATCATGCGGAAGGGGACTTTTCGAGATGAAAATTTCCTTTCCTTCTTTAGAAAACACTTGCAATTCTGCTAACTAGTGAATTGTGGCATACAGTACAACCTGGACTTCACGGGTCTGACGGCGGGAGGCGCGGCGGCGGGCGGGCGAGTGGCGCGCGACGAGGAGGGCGGCGGGGGCATGAGCGGCGACGCCAAGCCCGGCGGTAGCAGCTCCGACACGGCCATGTGACAGTACGGCATGGGCCGGCGCGGCAAGGGCGACGCGCGCCGGACCAGGGTCAGCTTCCTCTTGTTTTAAAGACAAACGTCTTGGAACAACTCGTCGCCTGACGTCGGAAGAACCGACACTGCGCTGACAATCATAAAGCTGTCCTGCAATGCCTTTATTAAATCGGATGGCCGGATGTATCAAGTAAGATTGATTAGTGAGAAAACTTTACACTATCAAAAGTGTTCTAAAAAATAATATAACACTCTTAATGGAGTCAATGATAGCTTAGGTTATGTCTGCAACTTATGAATTTCAAGATAGGGACTAGGAAGTTAGAGTATTAAAAGAAAGAGCGTCTTAAGCAGAAATAGGAAATGATTTATAAGACAAAATGAGGTGTATAGACAACGAACGGCATTCCTACAGCTTTATGGATTTCTACGCGCTGCCGGTACTAGGGACCACATGAAATGGTATCTAACTGTGAAACTATGCCTAAACCACCGCAGTTAGATGTTATTCCGTGTGGTGCTTGAACTCCGACAACCTTTGCTAACAAATGGTTATAACTTGCATCACTAAGCGGTTATTGAATCGTTTGTAGCATTTTAAGTATTAATAAGATGGACAGTACGATATACAAAGTAAGTTTCTGCAAAGCACTTGCGACACACAAAGCGTCTTCTCAACTCAACTCTAACATTTACTCTTAAGGCTAGATCGCAAGCGTGCGGACGCTACGCATTTGGCTGTGGATCGAAAGTAATAAGTATAGGTATTGTAAGCTAAAATACTTTGTTACTATAATCAGGGCCTTCAATGTTAACACCACAATATTTACTAAACATAATTTTTCTCAAACGTAGTATTCAGTGCTATTAACTTATTGATAGAGTAGAAAGGCATACACAGACAGTTGCAATCATAAATATGAACTATGCCTCGGATAGAAACAATTTGTGATCAATAAAAAAGAAGAGTGAAATCGTACAATAAATATAATACTTGTTACACTTTCATAATGTTACACATTGTTACAATTAATACGTAAACAACACAGAGAAGCCTATTTTTTTAAGTTTCCCTCTTTAAGCCTGTTATAATAAGTACTTCTAATCCTGAAACTTTTATCTCTATGTAATATATACTGGTCCTCCACTATTGTTTCCACCTACGCTCCACTTCTCTGCACCCTTCGCACTGTCCGTGTCCTGTTGCACTTTGTTTTGCGTTCTTTGTCTGCACGGCCGCTTCCTCACTTTCATTTGGCATCAGTGGCGACATTTATATCAGAACATGCTACTTTACCACATTATACTTCAGAACGACACAGTGTTACTCTTGCATTCGATGTTATCGCATTCCTAGTATTTCTCCTTCAACGACTTCGTGTACATACATTAGAGTACGGTCATATTGACATTGTTCGTGCAGGCTGCGCGTGCGCCTGTGTACATTGCATGATTGTGAAACGAAACAAATAGCTGTGTGTTGCATGTGTGTACCGTGGTTAATGGATGTCGTACGTCATCTTTCCGACGGGGAGGATGTTTAATGTTAAGATGAGGGAAATTGACTCTGGTAGTTGCCCCAGCAACTCCCACGTCGCCCATAAACGCAGTGTTATATAGACCCTCAGCCATTGAGCCGCTGAGCCGCGTCGGCGCAGAACGCGGGCACTGTTCCACGACGCTCGTGCATGTGCAATGTGACTGCAGAGCTGGCAGCGCATGAAGCCGCATCGCCCGGCATGCCTGCATCGTCGCTCATCAACTATGTGTTACAGCAATAATGAACATATCACTTTATAGGTCATAGTTTCAATTGCCCACAGGAACGTCTGTCTACTAGACTAAGTCGTTAAAGTAGTATTTAAGAGCTTTATTGTTAATAGAGAAATATGAGCGTGCCTACATGATCTACGGTCTGTTCAGTAATATAAAGGCCATGAAATAAAAACCAATTAATACCTATTGGAATGCACAAAAACTTGGGAATCCGTTTACTTAAATTATTGCAATTTGTAGTTTTCATAATTGAATATTATCTAACTTTCGAAGACCTCATGAATGAATAGAAGCTACTTAAAGGTAGGTATATGCATTCGATAATATATGCTCTATCGAAAAGGGCTACTATTAAGTACTTAATATGTATTTAACGCAATATTACGTATGGGTGCACTCACGTAAAAAAACTGGACGTACGAACTAGTCGGCGATGGTCTTGAGGGGTTCTGCCCGAGTTGACCAGCACTGACAACCTGCGCGAGCCAGCGCTTGCAAGCGCCAGCTTCCTACGTAAAATACCTACTAATGTAGTCTTTGTACGTGAATGCACCCTTTGCAAGTAGTTAACCCAGCCGCAAGTTAGTATCCTCACTGTACCGCTAGCGTACGCTTCGCCGCCGCTGCGACCGTGTCGCACTCCGTGCCTCCGCCGGCAGCGGTGCCTGTCTTCTGTGCTCGTCCTCACTCTATACCGGTCTATATAACACTTCGCTTACTTCATACATACTTTTAGCATTTACTCTTCTACTAACTACGTGAACAATGTTGGCTTTCGTATTATCTAGTTATATCTAACGAAGTTGTTATCTAATATGATACTGAGACTAGGTACTTTAACTAATCTTTAATCTTGTTTATTGCCTTCTTAGTTACTTTATAGTACTTACCTAATGTATTAATCTAGAATACTAATAATTACGTAAAATTAAGTCAGTTTCAATTGTAATACGAAATGATTAGATTAGTTACCACAATATTATAACTACTTAATGTAAAGAGCTTGATAAAGCTTTATAAAGAAAGTGTTGTGAATCGAACTTGTGGCCACGTAACGTTAGAAACAAAGATTAGCATAATCTGCTTTGACTGTTAATAACAAATAAGTTTATTAAGGTTTTTCACTAAGTTTAGTGGAGTGACGTGTTTATCGATTCATGGGCTGTAATTAATTACCTAATCAATACCAACATTTGCTTTTATACAAAATTATAAGATGATATATAAAGGTTGCGAATGCTCTAGGCAGGGCTGTTAAGATATTTAAATTAAAGTTATTGCTAAATGCGTATAGCAGAGTCGCCTGTCATTTTGAATGGTCATGAATGAATTGTGCCAAAACAATTCTGAATGAAACATTTTCACCTTGTTGTAAATTATTTAAACAAATGAACACTCATCATTACGAACAATTTCACTAAGTACCTTCCTACCAAACAACCCTAAGTCAGCTGTTGCTCCCTACATTTTGTCGAGATACGAGAATATAAATGAGGTTCCACGATTTCAGTTAAGACACGTAGTTGTTCATAATGTTGAGTACCATGACCCACTGTGGTCTTCAATTATTTCAATGAAACCTTGAAGATACGCAAAAGAACACACCCTAGAGCGTAAACTTGAAAGCCCAGGGTCGAACGTTCATCGGTCCACGTGCGAGAGCCCCGCACAGAGCGCGTCGCCGCGCGCCGCCCGCCGCCGCCTCGCTACGTTAAGGGTCAACTCACACCGAAAGAGCGGCGAAGGGCAGCGCAGTTTCAGTGTCATATGAATTTTAACTTTATTTTCATTTCTATAATACTTATTATCGTATGAGAAACACGAACGAGAGAATTCCCCGGAATTCCTGCGGCGCCGCGGGCATCCGCGCGACTCGTTCGAGTTTCTCATGCGATAATAAGTATTATGGTAATGATAATAAAGTTAAAATTCATATGAAACTGAAACTGCGCTCCGCTTCGCTGCCCTTCGCCGCTCTTTCGGTGTGAGTTGACCCTAACAGTCACTGCTTACATCACGGTCATTTCATGGTATAAAGTTAACGAATACATGGTATAATTTATGAAGCATAGTATCATTGGAGTACATACGTATATTGTAGGTCGTGAATACAATAGCTGTGCCATTGTGCCTCCTCGCTTAGATTTTAGCGTTTAGCTAATTACTAATTAGCACCGTTACCGAAATATTCCACGAGAGTTCTTTAATTTATCATAAAATAATAGTGAACTACACAATAATTAACGGTCATCACGATAACGATATCATAAATTTATCGGTTAGTGTATAAGTAGAGTTTAGCGATACAGTGATTTGTGATATTACAAGATACTTATCGAGATTTAGTACAACGTCCTTTAATTTCAACGTTTTTATAGTAATATTAACTTTAGTAACACGAAAGAACACCAAAATAGTAACCATTAATACTAAATAATTATGTATTAAGATTTATAGACAAGGTAGGTAAATAAATAGATCGGAACCTCAACGGAGGAAACCGTAGCAAGAGATTCTTCTAATTAGATACGGTAGGATACACGCTGACTTTGAGATTGGCTATGGCTATATGCGAATCATCAATAGATATTGGTTTCAAGCGCGATACAATTAGATAATAGTGATCGAATGGCCTGATAATTAAACTGTTTGATCTACCTCGACGCTGAGCAATCTAAAGCAAGGAGACAATTTAGGTATAAGGGAACATTATGAAATACTATTTGCATCACAAATTACGTTACCTAGGTACGTTAGTAACTACAACATTGTTGTACCTACATCCTTAGGAGTGGCTATATTTTCGAGCGGACAGAACTACAGTTTCATATAAGTCTTATGTTCTAAAAGAGAAAGTTAGCTAGACTTAAAAATTTGTTTGCGATTTTTCAGTAAACGTCCGACTAAGTTTTTTTTTTTATAATGGTGCCAAAGGTCCATTAACGATTAATAACTACTTTTGTTAACTCGGTAAATCGAAAAAGTATGAAAAGATCGATTGTTCAAAATCAAATATAGCCAAGGCATAAGACCTGTAAGTTTAGTAGGTACTACAATAAAAACAAAAAGTTGAGTCAGAAGTTTACCAGAATTTAGCAAATATTTTGTCAACTGCAACTTTCATATTTGGACAAGTGATATCTTTTAAATCAAAACTTCTAAACTAATATTTTTAGAGGTAAAATCGTTTGTTTGTTTGTAGGGGGTAATCTCTGGAAAGATAGATTAGCTACATTTATTTTCAATTTAAAACTTCAATAAAATAACAACAAGATTTTGAAAAATATTTTTTTGATTGAAAGTTTATGGCTTCCAAGTTGGTCCCATAGAAATATTGTTATGAACTGACCATGAACTTCAAAGATAGGGAACGGAACTCCTGATAGGATCAGAGCAAAACTGTCGTAACAAGTAAAACATAAAAAACGTTTAGTCGATGACTGACTGAAAGAAAGGGGATAGATCGAACTGTGTGATGATGAAGCCGGAATGTAGGTACCGGAACTCTGTAATAAATTAATGTAACCTAACCATGTTTAGGATTATTAGAAACGTCGGTATTAAATGACAAAGAGACACCGACTTCCGAAATTAAACTCATTTTGCAATTTTTTGTGTTTTTTTTTTACATTGAAGTCGGTTGTATTTTTTTAAATGTATAATACGTGTTTATTTACAGAATAATTCTGTAAATAAACACGTATTTACAGAATAATTCTGTAAATAAACACGTATTACGACAGCCAATTATATAAATTTATATTACTTATAATCAGCTTACAACTGTTACTAACATTCAAAAAATCTTAAGAAAATTTAAATTTCAAAGATATATATTTCAAAGGTAGCTTTGTCATTCAGCAGTTCCATTGTGTGCCTTCGCACCACCAGTCATTTTTCTCTATCAATATACGTTAATACATGTCCTATTAATTTCGAAGTTCCGTGGTGTATCTTTGAATTCAATGGTTCAAGCAATTGGAACCACTTTGGAAATATACTGAACCCAACACAGATTTTCATTCATAAACTGGTGTGGGTTACTCAGAGACGTGACGTTTGCGCTAATTCGACAAAACATTAATATGTGTTGTCGAATTAGCAACGCATGCGTTTCCTGGTTTTATTTGAACTTAATTTCATATCATAGTGAGCCATTGAACGATAGTATTATTTCCAGGCGAACGAAGTCGCGGGCAGAGGCTAGTATTTAAATATATCTAATAAAAACAGAGCTTCCGAAAGTTGAATGCCTAATTCATTATCACAGTTATGTGCATACCGCGCGAAAACAATAAATAAACTGCAATAATATGTAAAATAACCAGATCTAATTAATTAAATAAATAATAATCCATATCCCTACACTTATTAATACGTCTTATATCACACATATGATGTGCAAAAGTACTTAGGTATAATAACTACATAATATATTTTCTATTATTCTCTTACATGTAATGTGTATATTGATTACCCAGAAGGAGTTAAACCCCGATAAAATGGATAGGTATTGTAAATAAATTAATTTTGATAGAACTAAATTCAAGAAAGAGATTTCTTAGTTAAAACACGTATCGTCGAATATTTTAAATCAAATTAATGTTAATTTGTGTGTAAAGATTGTATTGTCGATAAACTGTTGTGATTGTTATAATATATTTGAAGTTGCATTTTCATTATTATAAGTAGAAATATATTTTCCATAGTGCTGCCAAAGATATTTAATAATATATCTAGATGTAGTAACGTTGTTTACATAACAGAATATTTTGAGGTTGTTCGTGAATTTATGGATTGTATTTTGATGTGGTCGACGAATGTAATAACACTGTGTACGTGATCTATTACATCACCAAATAAAAAGAGAATTCATACGAGACTCTGTTTCATTGATTCCCCGCTCCCCTCAGCGCTAAGGTCAGTGTGAATGTATTCAATAAAACAATTTATTCCTATATATTACGTATTTATTTATATTTATTCAAAGGTACAATATATTACATCGTCTGAACTCCCTTCCTCTCCCAACACTCATCACAAGTCCATCGTAATGACTAAGCAAATGATCTGTATGGTAGTGGGTCGAAACCCTACACAAAATACAAAATTAAGCATAATCTTATCACCTAAAGTACTAAATTTAACGCGGAAGTCAATACTGTAGTGAAGGAAATAATACAAATTTATTTAAACATCGCATGCTGATTAAATAAAGATTATGCATGTCCATAAATTACGTGTCATTTAGTAACATAACCTGATAATATATATTTTGCTCGTAAAATAATAATGACTAAACAAAATATTTACATAACCTAAATTAGGTCAGCTAACTGGTAAACGGTATACTGTTATAAGAGTCTTAAGAAGATATTAAAACAACAGTGACTTTATAGCATGTATTGAAAACGACCAAGAATTATAATTGCAAGTTTGACAATATAATGAGTACAGATTTTGTTTTTAATACTAGACTGTTCCATGTGTTCCACAATTACTGTTGGTGAGAGATCCGTACATCATTCCCTTATCCGTTACTATAAAGAAACGCTAACAACTAGCTAGAGCTAGATTCTATTTCACAACTGAACTATGAGCATATTTTAATATCACTAAGCACAATATAACTTTGTAGTTATAACAAACGCCGTGCGAGTCAAACCTCCGACAGGTCTATGAATGCACCGGTCGAGCCGAAACCGTCAAACACTTGATAATGATGATATAGAAGTAAAAAATATTTCTTATCTAATTCACTTTAAAATTTAGAATGGTGTATGTTTTACTTAATGCGAACTTTTAGAGTAACTACGGTATTCTCTCTCTACTTATAAATATAACAGAAAATAAAAGCAGTAAACATACTTCACAATTATTATTATTTTGTAATTTTATTATGCTATATTTATCAGTAAAGATAAAGATTAGTGCCTATGTAAACTTTACCCAGATATTGAGCTGAATCGATCACGTTTCTGATTGAGTTGTCTATCTAGTCAAATCTAATGTTGCTCAACATATATTACAATATAATAAATACGGTAAATCATGAAACATTCGTCTTTGATTAAAGCATACCGTTATTATAAGCTATTTGGCATCTTTATGGACGTAAATGTCTACTCATTGTCTATAGTTCCTGCCTACCCTCGTGGGACACAGACGTGACTTGATGTATGCCTACTTGTAAGCATTCGTATTGTTTGTGCTAATTCCAATGCTGCTAGCAGCTAAACAGTTTCAAACACCAAAAACAATAATAAATAACTATAATCATATAAAATATGTATGTTTTTCAAAATCCATTGGAAACACAGAAATATAAAATTAGGCCCCACTTATCATAATAAATGCTTTGTCATGGAAAAGTCTTATAAATAAAATACATACAAAAGTAATCTCACACAATGTAGACTTGTGGTAAATTTCGTATTAACTTCCTCAACGCTCGTCAGTTACAATGTTATTATATCCTGTAGTCTTCATTAATCGTTGTTTCATTATGCTAACTCCATACAACTATAAGTTACTAAATAGTTAAGTGCGCCGTGTGTGGACAATGGTCCTTTTATATAACTATTCCAGTTGCGACACTCTTAAAAGACCAATCTGCAAATGACGTAAAAAATCTCAATACGTGACGTAAAATTTAAGAATATAGTAAATTACAATATTTTTGGCAAACATCAAAACATTTTCATGTAAGGCTCAGTGGCGCACACTCTTACTAACGGTGTTAATGCTTTATGCTTTATTAACTTGGTTCTCTGTTTTATTAGATTACCAATAATTATGAATCGATTTAATTAGAAGTAAAGAAGTAAAAAGACGTGTAATGTTGAATATAAGAAACAGAACGGTCACCAAAAGAGTGATTTAGTCACAGAAAAACAGCAATATACAAAGTACATGTTTGAAGTACAGTAATTAGTGAGACAAACTCTTAATGTGAACACACATTGCTCGACATATGACAAAAAGCAATTTTCACTTGACAAATACTTGTGTTTATGACAGTACAGTTACTCATCACAACACTGAAATGGCACTATATAACCCAGACTTAGGTTAACAAATAAAAACAAATATGCAACAAATCTCGCAACCCGAAGACATTATTAGATTTTAAATACAAATCAATCATGAAATCTGTTCCTTAAACAATTTAAAGTACGACATGTACACCTGTACAATCCCAGCAAACTAACGACTTGTCAATTCTAGCTATCAGAAAAATTTTAGTATCGATTTTACAAGGAGAATAGAGTTTAAATACTATTACCCAATTAATTTTTAAGCACTAAGAGACACCTTAATGAATTTCCATGTTACTTGGAACTGCGCACTGTTAGTCGACAAGGTCGACAGTGCTATAATATTTAGAAATTTGTCAATGTGTCTCCAAGTATAAGTAAAAAAGGGTAGACAAGTATTACAGAAGAATACACAGTAATCATAGAAGGAAATGAATTTCATGGAGTAAATTGGTAACAGAAGACCGCCAGGATGCGGTCGGATTCTCATTTCGTTATATGCTATAGAAAATCATCGATCGAAGCTACTCGGGTAATTCGGTACTGACGATTAATTAAAGGCAGAACGCCAAGGCATGTCGTTATTTTAAATTTTAAAACGCGATATTTAGGAATCAAACTTCTATTTGTACTCGGAGCTCATTACTGTCGATAAAAATGTAAGCTGTCGACCGAGGGAACCGATTCTCGATCGATGAGTGGCGCCGCCGCGCGGCGAGTTAGTCACGCGCAAGGAACGGTGGGTGCGAGGCCGGCGAGACTGCGCTCGACTTTAAAACAAACCTTTCTTTTTCTTGTCCTTCTTATCCTTGCCGTCAACCGTCCTGGAATACACAAAAACGCAGATGTTAGATCCAAAACACTACAATAAACTACGCCGCAAAAAAGTCGCATACAAAATATCGACTTTATCGTCGTGTGCCAAAAGTAAAGTACTCCCAAATTTCGTTAGCTATGTATCAGCCGCATGGAACACGGAGCTAGAACTGGCTCCGTATTACATTTACATGCGATACTTCAACCCAGTTGACAAATCTCTCCACGTTACAATTCAATTCAATTGAAAAAAATCCAAAAAACGAATAGTCGAACAATGGCTGGGGACTATGATCAAAGAACCGTGGGGACTAGTGATGCAAAAGACTCAGTCGTTTAAGGCCTTTAAAAATTACTCGACTTAAGTCTGAAAAGAAGACTAGAGTTTCCAGTCTTTACAAAAAGACTGGAAACTTTAAAGTCTTTTAACTAAAGGACTAAAAGACTTAAACGAATCGACTCGTTTATGCGCGCGATGGGCGCGCCTAAGTCGTGCTTCATATTCAATACAGCTCAAGCTGTTTAAAATCTGATTGGGTAGGTAATAAATAATGTCTAAATTAAAACAGTGAAGTAAGTGCATAATCACACTTTTATTGACACCGTTAGATATTTTTGATTTAAATTAAATTATTATTTTAACATTCTTTAATTTCAGAATCTTTAAAATCTTTTTTTCATACTTACTCAGCGTCGTTTTCTTTGTCGTTGTAGGGTTTTTTAACAACGCAATATTATATTTAATTTATAATAATTGTATTATTTATTTTGTCAGTTTCATCACAATACTCCCGACTCCCAAGGCGTTAAGGCGTGAGTCCTTTTAGTTGTATTAACCCTTTTCAAGTTACGACTTAAACGACTGAGTCTCTTGCATCACTAGTGGGCACGTCCCGCGCAGACGCGCTCGCGGAGGGTGTGGTGAGCACTCTGTTCCCTGCGTGAGGAGAACATCCTCCCCCTCCCATAGCTCCGCCACCTGCGGTGTCCGATGTGGACCACGACGGCGACGGCGACGGCAACGCTCCAAAGGAGGCGAGGTAGAAACCGTACCGCCACTCTCAGTAGCTGAATGTAAAAAATACGCCCCCAGGACTCGACGGTTTGCTGGGAAAACCTGGGCCCTGACCAGCTCTTCAGTGTAGGTATGGCGCGGGATCAGTACTCACTTCATTAGAAGACGTTAAACTGGTCCCCATCGGAGAGCCGGGTAACATTGTGGAATCTCTGTCATCGTACTACTCGACGAGGTGAGCAAGCTGTTTGAAAGAGTAATTGCATCATCGTGCAACTGGTACGAGTGGGGCCGGATCCTGTGGACAGCCAGTTGGGCCGCTCCACGGTGGCCGCCATCATGCGCGTGTGAGCCCTCACAACTGCGGCCGCCGGGAACCCGAACTCCGAGCCACCGTAGGCGTGGGCTTACGGGCGACGAGCAATGGGTAGTTCGTCGTCCGGCCGTCCGGTAACCGTCCGGACCGAGCCTGAGTCGCCATCGGTGGATAGCGGGAACGCTAAGCATCAAGCTCTTTGCCACGCGCACCTCAAAGAGATGTCAGTTAAACTGTAGTGTCCTAGCAAGGCCGAATCCCACTTCGGCCATGGGTAAAAGGAAAGCCCCTAAAGGGAACCCCCGGGTTTTGGAACGCAAGGCAAAGAAGGAACATAGGAGTGGATTTTAGTTAGTAAACTAAAAACGCCCTGTAGCTGCGCCCTAGGGCGAGAGAAATCATTGGATGATTTCAAGTCGCGGTGCACTGTGGTGACCCAGTCGCCACTGAAGTCGGTACGAGTATAAGACAAGAGATAGACGTACTCCTTGCTGTTGGCTTCGAGCGAGCGGCGGCGCAGGTCGTCGAGCGACAGGCCGGTGTCGCGCTCCCAGGCGGCGCGCTCGGCCTGCAGCGCGCGCGCCCGCTCGTCCAGCTCGCGCGCCTGCGCCTCCAGCGCGCGCCGCGTGAGGAGGTAAGATGGCAAGACAAGAGATAGACGTACTCCTTGCTGTTGGCTTCGAGCGAGCGGCGGCGCAGGTCGTCGAGCGACAGGCCGGTGTCGCGCTCCCAGGCGGCGCGCTCGGCCTGCAGCGCGCGCGCCCGCTCGTCCAGCTCGCGCGCCTGCGCCTCCAGCGCGCGCCGCGTGAGGAGGTAAGATGGCAAGACAAGAGATAGACGTACTCCTTGCTGTTGGCTTCGAGCGAGCGGCGGCGCAGGTCGTCGAGCGACAGGCCGGTGTCGCGCTCCCAGGCGGCGCGCTCGGCCTGCAGCGCGCGCGCCCGCTCGTCCAGCTCGCGCGCCTGCGCCTCCAGCGCGCGCCGCGTGAGGAGGTAAGATGGCAAGACAAGAGATAGACGTACTCCTTGCTGTTGGCTTCGAGCGAGCGGCGGCGCAGGTCGTCGAGCGACAGGCCGGTGTCGCGCTCCCAGGCGGCGCGCTCGGCCTGCAGCGCGCGCGCCCGCTCGTCCAGCTCGCGCGCCTGCGCCTCCAGCGCGCGCCGCGTGAGGAGGTAAGATGGCAAGACAAGAGATAGACGTACTCCTTGCTGTTGGCTTCGAGCGAGCGGCGGCGCAGGTCGTCGAGCGACAGGCCGGTGTCGCGCTCCCAGGCGGCGCGCTCGGCCTGCAGCGCGCGCGCCCGCTCGTCCAGCTCGCGCGCCTGCGCCTCCAGCGCGCGCCGCGTGAGGAGGTAAGATGGCAAGACAAGAGATAGACGTACTCCTTGCTGTTGGCTTCGAGCGAGCGGCGGCGCAGGTCGTCGAGCGACAGGCCGGTGTCGCGCTCCCAGGCGGCGCGCTCGGCCTGCAGCGCGCGCGCCCGCTCGTCCAGCTCGCGCGCCTGCGCCTCCAGCGCGCGCCGCGTGAGGAGGTAAGATGGCAAGACAAGAGATAGACGTACTCCTTGCTGTTGGCTTCGAGCGAGCGGCGGCGCAGGTCGTCGAGCGACAGGCCGGTGTCGCGCTCCCAGGCGGCGCGCTCGGCCTGCAGCGCGCGCGCCCGCTCGTCCAGCTCGCGCGCCTGCGCCTCCAGCGCGCGCCGCGTGAGGAGGTAAGATGGCAAGACAAGAGATAGACGTACTCCTTGCTGTTGGCTTCGAGCGAGCGGCGGCGCAGGTCGTCGAGCGACAGGCCGGTGTCGCGCTCCCAGGCGGCGCGCTCGGCCTGCAGCGCGCGCGCCCGCTCGTCCAGCTCGCGCGCCTGCGCCTCCAGCGCGCGCCGCGTGAGGAGGTAAGATGGCAAGACAAGAGATAGACGTACTCCTTGCTGTTGGCTTCGAGCGAACGGCGGCGCAGGTCGTCGAGCGACAGGCCGGTGTCGCGCTCCCAGGCGGCGCGCTCGGCCTGCAGCGCGCGCGCCCGCTCGTCCAGCTCGCGCGCCTGCGCCTCCAGCGCGCGCCGCGTGAGGAGGTAAGATGGCAAGACAAGAGATAGACGTACTCCTTGCTGTTGGCTTCGAGCGAGCGGCGGCGCAGGTCGTCGAGCGACAGGCCGGTGTCGCGCTCCCAGGCGGCGCGCTCGGCCTGCAGCGCGCGCGCCCGCTCGTCCAGCTCGCGCGCCTGCGCCTCCAGCGCGCGCCGCGTGAGGAGGTAAGATGGCAAGACAAGAGATAGACGTACTCCTTGCTGTTGGCTTCGAGCGAGCGGCGGCGCAGGTCGTCGAGCGACAGGCCGGTGTCGCGCTCCCAGGCGGCGCGCTCGGCCTGCAGCGCGCGCGCCCGCTCGTCCAGCTCGCGCGCCTGCGCCTCCAGCGCGCGCCGCGTGAGGAGGTAAGATGGCAAGACAAGAGATAGACGTACTCCTTGCTGTTGGCTTCGAGCGAGCGGCGGCGCAGGTCGTCGAGCGACAGGCCGGTGTCGCGCTCCCAGGCGGCGCGCTCGGCCTGCAGCGCGCGCGCCCGCTCGTCCAGCTCGCGCGCCTGCGCCTCCAGCGCGCGCCGCGTGAGGAGGTAAGATGGCAAGACAAGAGATAGACGTACTCCTTGCTGTTGGCTTCGAGCGAGCGGCGGCGCAGGTCGTCGAGCGACAGGCCGGTGTCGCGCTCCCAGGCGGCGCGCTCGGCCTGCAGCGCGCGCGCCCGCTCGTCCAGCTCGCGCGCCTGCGCCTCCAGCGCGCGCCGCGTGAGGAGGTAAGATGGCAAGACAAGAGATAGACGTACTCCTTGCTGTTGGCTTCGAGCGAGCGGCGGCGCAGGTCGTCGAGCGACAGGCCGGTGTCGCGCTCCCAGGCGGCGCGCTCGGCCTGCAGCGCGCGCGCCCGCTCGTCCAGCTCGCGCGCCTGCGCCTCCAGCGCGCGCCGCGTGAGGAGGTAAGATGGCAAGACAAGAGATAGACGTACTCCTTGCTGTTGGCTTCGAGCGAGCGGCGGCGCAGGTCGTCGAGCGACAGGCCGGTGTCGCGCTCCCAGGCGGCGCGCTCGGCCTGCAGCGCGCGCGCCCGCTCGTCCAGCTCGCGCGCCTGCGCCTCCAGCGCGCGCCGCGTGAGGAGGTAAGATGGCAAGACAAGAGATAGACGTACTCCTTGCTGTTGGCTTCGAGCGAGCGGCGGCGCAGGTCGTCGAGCGACAGGCCGGTGTCGCGCTCCCAGGCGGCGCGCTCGGCCTGCAGCGCGCGCGCCCGCTCGTCCAGCTCGCGCGCCTGCGCCTCCAGCGCGCGCCGCGTGAGGAGGTAAGATGGCAAGACAAGAGATAGACGTACTCCTTGCTGTTGGCTTCGAGCGAGCGGCGGCGCAGGTCGTCGAGCGACAGGCCGGTGTCGCGCTCCCAGGCGGCGCGCTCGGCCTGCAGCGCGCGCGCCCGCTCGTCCAGCTCGCGCGCCTGCGCCTCCAGCGCGCGCCGCGTGAGGAGGTAAGATGGCAAGACAAGAGATAGACGTACTCCTTGCTGTTGGCTTCGAGCGAGCGGCGGCGCAGGTCGTCGAGCGACAGGCCGGTGTCGCGCTCCCAGGCGGCGCGCTCGGCCTGCAGCGCGCGCGCCCGCTCGTCCAGCTCGCGCGCCTGCGCCTCCAGCGCGCGCCGCGTGAGGAGGTAAGAAGGCAAGACAAGAGATAGACGTACTCCTTGCTGTTGGCTTCGAGCGAGCGGCGGCGCAGGTCGTCGAGCGACAGGCCGGTGTCGCGCTCCCAGGCGGCGCGCTCGGCCTGCAGCGCGCGCGCCCGCTCGTCCAGCTCGCGCGCCTGCGCCTCCAGCGCGCGCCGCGTGGCTTCGTGCCGCCGCGCCAGTTCCGCCTCCGACTCCTTCAGCTTGGCGCGCTTCTCGCGCACCTTCATCTCAAACACCTGCCAAAAGCACACGCATACTACTTATATCTACTTTCATAAGTATTTTTCATGATTTTTGAAACAGGACAGTAAGTAACTTTTAATTCACACACACGTTATCTTAATATTAATACTTGAAAATCGGCTCGGTAGGTTTGCTAAACTTATTTTATTTATTTTATTTATTTGGGACAAAAAACAGTTATACAATACAGAATCAATTTACAGTAGTTTTCACAGGAGTAAAAAAAAAGTATAACCCACACCATTGTCCACGGAATAATACGTGAAGTAGGATAACGAACGCGTGTCAAGAGTTAAAGTATTTTAAAGGAATATACTCTTACAATATTTTATGAGAGAAAAACAAATACATATGACTCCACCTTAAGGGCGGTGAGCCAGCAGATGACAAGCCATTCTTCTAAATTTAGATTGAGAAAGCGCGAAAATATCTAAATCTATAAAATGTGAGTTATAAGTTGCCACCAGTTGGCGGAGAGGCGCCCGTACCCCAGCATTCGTCCTACAACGTGCAGTGTAGAACAATCGAGGTACGCGCACCTCCCGCCGGATAATAGTTCTAGGTACTACATAACATAACTCGTTGGAGAGTTCAATACAGTTGAACTTATTGTTACATATACCATATAGCATCATAACCATGATTAATGAACGTCTAGAATCCAAGCTTAATATTTTGTAATGCTACAACAACTTACTACCTAATATAGACATCTTCACTTCTAATATCACATCTTATAATCTTTACCCCAGTACGAATTTACTTTTGCTCTGTAGTGACATTGATGACTCACTATTTTCTAAACGCGTAAAGAGTATGAAATGATTAAAATTACATTTATTTTGCAAATAGGATTTTATAAACACTTTTACACGTAAACTTTTTGTCAATTTAAACTTTCAATCGTGATAATTACAGACACAATTGAAAGACAATAGGTGCGCGAACGCCGGCGTTCGCTTGGGGTTTAATGAATTAAACTAGATTAGGACGGTGTTTCTTACCTAGCTGAGTACCCTGAGAAGAAACACCAAAATAAACTGATTGAGTCAAAGTCTCTTAAAGTCCAGACAGCAAACATGTAATAGTAAAATCTATGAAAACCATGCAGATTGGAGTCTGAGATGGTATTTTGAGGAAAGAAGCACACGGTTCTGAGTGGACCTGTACCGTCGGTTCAAGAATTTATCAGTATTCGTGGCAAAAGTCGCCAAAAACTTTCCCCAGTTTTTTTTTTCCTTTTTTTACTCAATTTGGACGGAAAAATCAACTTGAAATATTCTTTATTCCTAAACAACCAACAGATGCTTCAATGTTGTATTTTATAATATATAGCAATGGTCAATAAGCATTTCTCGGAAGATGATTTTTTCCACTGAAAAGGAAGTCTTTAAGTTTCCTTTCAAGTGCAAATTACTGCTGCTGATTATTGATTAAAATAACAACAAAATTATCCTATTTACCAAGTTATGTTATAATAAGAATTACGGGGCGACATCGTTATGTTGACGATTCGGCCCCTAAATAAAGATTTAAAAAAACTTTTGAACCCGTGCTATATATCTCATTAAATATATGACTTCACTCTTTTTTGTACTGAGTATGCAAATAATTAAATGAATAAATATTAACATCTTATGGACGCCTAATGGCTAAGCATAGAGAACCAACAAAAATGTAATATCTCACACTTACGATTAGGCACGCCACAATTATGGCGGTAAGTCCGGGGTCTTTGAGGCGTGGCTGGAAAGACCTCACGCCGTACTTAACTTCTGTATGACGCAGGTCCTTATCGGACATGGCACGTTTGGGAGGTTCCTGCACCGGAAGTGACGCCCAGGTGTCGCCACTGTACGGAATGCCCGGAGGACACGGTGGAGCACACAGTCGAGGTGTGCCCTGCTTGGGCGGGGCATCGCCGTGCCCTCGTGGGAGCGATCGGCGGCAGAGACCTCTCGCGCCGGGCCTTGGTTCATGACGCAAGTCCTTACCAGACATGGTTCGTTCGGGAGTTTCCTGCACCGGATTCGTGCGGAAGTGACGTCCGGGTGTCACCACTGTGCAGAATGCCCGGAGGACACGGTGGAGCACACAGTCGAGGTGAGCCCTGCTTGGGCGGAGCATCTTCGTGCCCTCGTGGGGGCGATCGGCGGCGGAAACTTCTCGCGCCGGGCCATGGTTGAGGCCATGGTCCGGAGCGAGAAGGAATGGCAGGTGGTCGCCGACTTCTGCGAAGCAGTAATGCTCGCAAAGGAGGAGGCGCGGGCCACCGTAGGCGCGGGCTTGCGGACAATGAGCAATGGGTAGCTCGCTCTCCGGCCGTCCGGTAACTGTCCGGACCAAGCCCAAGTCGTCGTTGGCACGCACTGTTCCCGCGCGCTTGAAGGAGTTGTCAGCAACAGTAGGAACCCAGCCGGGTCGAAGCCTACTGGAGCCACGGTTAACCGAAAGGGCGCTCGAGCCCCGGTATGAAAGCTAGAAGGAACGGGGTGGGTATTTTAGTCAGTAAGAGTCTGACAGTATCTCCCGCTCCGCCCAAGAGCGGGGGATGTCATTGGGTGATTTTTTCCCACCATAAAAAAAGCCATTATCTTATTGAATGGATATTATTTAAAATCCTCGTTAATGCATCTTTCAGCTCTTAAACACTTCGTTCTTTTTATTGACTTCGTTTTTAGGTAGAACTCACAATTTGTTGGACAGTAGTTGAAAAATTCATGATCTCTAGTTACTTTTTTCTTTTGGCCATCTATAAAGTCTTCGAACATCACTACCCCGAATATAACGGTTAAACTATACGTCCATAAAGATAGCATTTATAACCGTATTTTTGAGAAACACCAACTTCAAGAAGCTTTTCGTAGAATTGGAGATAATTCACGTTAACCAATCTATTCTGCTACATTTCCCAAATTAATGTAAATAGATTTTTCTCTCGCTTATTTGATTCTTAATAAAATATGAACCAAACTGTTGTCAAGTGATGTCTTATTTAAAAGAAATTACTGACCTGCTCCATCTCACTTTCCATTTTCTTCATCTTAAGATCATGTTCTCGCTTTTCTTCCTCCATTTGAGCCAAAGGATTCCTGAGAACAAATATCGACATTGAAATCTATCTGAATGACTACCTACACTCAACTCAATAGGAAATATAAGAAAATACTCTCTAAATAAAAATCAGAAGAAAAGAATGATACAAAAAAAAAAAACATGCAAAACCGGGCCGACAAGAAAGTAGCCGCGCCAAAAAAGTATGTCTGCCATAATATTCATATCATAACATATTCATATCATGCCTATCGTTATATTACATGAATAGGTATGTACTTAAAAAGACAAAGGAGGGCAAAGCATAACGTGAAATGTGGGACGCCATGTCCAGTCACGTCTAAACAACGGCCAATTCACCTAGTAGTCCAATTTGTCAATTGGGTTCAGTTAACGAGAACAATTTCTTTGTTTGTACAATCAAATAAAAAATAAAAATCAAACGATATAATTACGAAGTTATTTCCGATCTTCTAAATTAGTATAATACTAAGCTAGCAAAATTAAAGCAAATGCATGCTTGCCACCAAATCCCAAATCTACATACTACACATTTAGATATGTACTGCTTGTAAGCTTAAACCTTTACCTAAGTACCCTGGACGCGGAATTGACTTATGGGTCTACGACACTTTGTACTATCAGATTTAGGAAAGTTGAAGCTTACAGGCATTACGTAACAAAGCATTGGATTAAAGAAGATTCATTCAGTTTCAATAACATTAACACCTTTTGATTTCAAATTATTTCGGGTGTTTAGTATATAGTATTACCAAAAACTGAACGTCCGGGAAAAGATGGGCTAAAAGAAAATAACACCGTGCTATGTGTACAAGTTGCAGTTATGAAAATACGTCGACGCGACGGGACTTACCAAACGGTCATGAAACTGTTCATCAATCCTTGCGGGCATAAACTGAACCAACACAACCAGAGTTAACGACACACGGCTGTGCCCGCAAGCACTTCACAGTGGCATCAGTAACAACACACAACGATTACACAAATAAGCGAAAACAAGACATTAACAAAAGGCGACTAAATATTGCATCAAATAGTTGTTTGTTCCAAACGCAATATGTATTTATGTGCCGTTTAAATTACTTACAAAAAAGACAAGTTATTTGCTTTTTCGATTCCGTCTGATGTAAGCTTTCATTACGATCGAAAGACAGTTTACAAGACATTCATGTACCTATTACACAAATTAATGCTGAGAAATCAATGTGCAGCCGAGTGTAACACACGCAAATTAGTTGCAGTCATCACTATTTGAACACAACGAATATAATGAGGAATAAATTGTTATTAATGCCACTGTGTAAGCGCGTGAACTGCAAGTTATTATGATATATGATATTTGTCATGGTTATTTAAAAAAAAAAAAAACAGCGCTCCTAATAAGAGTCTTTCAAGTTGATTTTTTTTTTTTTAAATCCATGAATTATATAGATTATGATAGAGATTAACAATTAATATTTCATTTCTGCATGCCCAAGCACAGAACGTTCAATAATTAAAGAATATCAATGCAGAGCTATTTGATAAAATCTAAAGTATTAAAAATAAAATAAAACTCTGTAGCACACAACTGTGACAGTACGTAGAAGAATGTTAAAGGTGACCAGACATGCAGCAATGAATAATCAATCTATTAAATCTCTCAATTAATGTTTCAAGTGTTAGTCAAATGTTATAGTACTCCATGGAATTCCAAAAATAAGTCTGGTCACCTTAAATGCGGTGACAGCAGTAATAAAATAAACAAATGTTACGAGTATTGTTACACAGATGTTCCAGCAACCCTGTCCACTTAGGTTGTTAGCACTAATCATGCCTGTTTCAAAATATTATTGGAAAGATCTACTGAGACCAGAGAAACAGGTAAAACTTGATTCAAAAAGTTACGTTTTTAGCACAAATTTGATGAGTTTTCGACATGAAGTTGAATGAGCGACAGATAGGTTAGCAACTCTGGTCTTACTTGTTAGAGTTGATCCTGTGCGGCTTGCCGTCGTGCGAGAGGCCGGCTAGCTTGCGGCACCGGTAGTTCTCGTAGTGTACTGAGCTGGTCACGTCCTTCAGATCCTGAAGATGCGTCCTAATTACCATGTTGCGCAGCGCCAAGAAGTCGCAATGTTCCAGGTTCTCAACTGTAAACATGATCACAATATGTTTCTAATGGGGTGAACTACAATATTTTTTAAGACAAAATGATAGACATGATTAAACCATAAAGTGGGGCCCAGATACAAATATTAAAGAAAAGGCATCGCGACAAACAAAATAAATGTGAGCGGAAATGAATAAAATCAACATTATCCACTGTGGCAAGCAGCTATAAGTCACAAGGAAAGCCCTTTGCTCAGCACTGGAATGAGTCAGGCTGAGGTAACCGTAAATGAGCCGGTTTTGACAGTAATATAAAGTGAATTTTGAAACACTTTCCTGTTAAAACTAAGCAGGAAAACTAATAGTGTTGGTTGTGTATGTGGTGGTGGTCTTGGGTGTGGTTATTGGTCGTGTGTATGGTACTGGTCGTACGAGTGGAGTGTCGGTGTGTGTTGGTGTCGGTGTCGTGTGCGGCTGCTCACCCTCGGCGACGCCCCAGGGGTACTTGCGGCCTCGCACGCGCTTGGAGTCGCACTCGATGACGGTGTTGGCGCCCACCACGGCGAAGGGCACGCGCGTGCGCAGTGAGCGTGTCGCTTCTGCCGCGTCACCCTCCTCGCCCGTGCTCTCCGGGAAGTCGTAAATCTTGATCTTGTGCTGACTTATTTCTTTCATTATCTGTAAAAAGTGATATATTCCTAAATATTTGAGAAACCAAAACCTTTAGCAAGCCTTTAGAATTATATTTATTTTTGTATAGTTCTATGTTTTACTTGGGAACGAGGATTAACTACACACGCGATTTCGTTTCGTCCTACTAACCTGTTCTTTGAAATCTTTGCACTCCTCCGGGGTCATGGTGTCGGCCTTGGCGATGACCGGTATGATGTTGACCTTGTCGCCGAGTCGCTGCATGAACTCGACGTCTAGTGGCTTGAGCCCGTGGCCGCTGGGCGCGATGAAGTACAGGCAGCAATGCACGCGCGTATCGGGCGGAGCCGCCTTGCGCGTCACGCGGGACTCCGCGTTCAGGAACTCTTCATACTTCGATTCAACGAAGTCGATGATAGGTTGCCAACTACAATCATAAAAACGATTATTATCAACGTTCAAGTTTAAAAGAATGTTTCTTTTATCGCTAATAACGAAATTCATCTACCTACTTTACTATTTAGCTAAAAAAACAAGTGATCATTATTATTTGTTTAGTGAACGTCTTCGAACAATATTCGCGTGTTGGGTGTTAATTAACGACAATATTATTGCACGCAGTGTAATCGAAAGGATGTTTTAAATCACGCACCAATTGCTGTTGTCGACTGCGTCGCCGAAGCCCGGCGTGTCGACGATGGTGAGCGTGAGGTTGACGCCGTTCTCCTTGAGGATGACCACGCTGGTTTCCACGCCCACCGTCTTCTTGACGCGTAGCGAGGGGCCCGGGTGCTTGTCGTGGTCGTAAACGTCCGTCAGGAACAATGAGTTTATTAACGTTGACTTGCCCAAACCTGTTTCACCTAAAAATAAACGACATCATTAGCAATCTTAATTTCCAAGAAGGCTGCAAATTGGCGCAGTGACTAATGTGCACATTTCAAATTTTACTTCCTTTGGGTTGGGTGCGTTTGGAACTTTTCTTTGAAGATATATTTATATTAAAAGATAGAATAAAGTTTAAGAAAAAAATATGAACTAGAGTATTTACTCGTATTATAAATGATCTTACCAACAACCATTAGTGTGAATTCAAATCCTTTCTTCACTGCCTTTCTGTATACTTGGTTTGGTAGATTTGCAAATCCAACATATCCATCTAATTCTTTGGTTTTTGGCTTTTCTAATTTAGGTAATTCGGGTTTAGGTGCGACTGGTGGGTGGTCAGGTTTCTGAAAATTTTAGAAAACATTATGTAGTTACAATTTGACATATAAAGCTGCTATATTTTATCCTCGAACGAATACCAACATTGTAATTGCGTGAAGTGCCGGCTTTTATTGAGCAATGTCACGTTATGATATATTAATCGTCACCGATTCTTGCAGATTATCACATACTAGCGTAGTTAAATACTTTCACGTATGCACGTGAAACTAGGAAGGTAGTGCATGTATATTTAAAAACTACAATTTTAGTTTTAGTTTGTAAACGTACGATATTATCAAAATTCTCAATGAAAATAATATAGGACAAGAAAAACATCAAGTCGGCCATACTGCAGGTATTCGACTAATATTTTGAGAATCGCCATAGACCTATTCGACGTGAAACAAGCTAAATGGAACGGTTTGGAAGACAGGAAGAGGAAACATTAACGCGTGCTCGATGATCATTGTTCATTTGTCAGCTCAGCGTGCTTGTCGAATGTTGGTTCAAGTGCACGGATCGTTGTCAGCGGTGACGTGCCGTAAACACTTCGACCACGGTATTCGACACTGTCTCGAACCGCAGTAGTGGTGTCGCAATAGTGGTGGTAGCCGCTCTTGATAGAGAAAAAGTTTGCCGCCTTCGCGACCGGGAGAATCGGCGCAAATTGAAGGTTTGATCGTCAATATAGCTCGTCAAACCGCCGTGATATTGTTATAAAAAAAACAAGATGAAAATATCACCTCGAAACACTCGTCTGTGGAGGTCGTGCCTAGGACTTGTGCTTACCTTGATAATGTTTTCTGTGCTCCTCAGCGGGGGTGCTGTGGTGGGCACCGGCGGCGCGGGCGTGGGCGGCGGTGCGGAGCTCGGGGGCTTGTTGGCGTCTACGGACACACTGTTGCTGAGCTTGCTTAACGTGCCGTTGGACTCGTGGTGGTTGTTCTCCAGCTGGTCGGGGAGCGTGGCGGCGCGCTTGGCCAGCGCGTCCTTCAGCGCTGACGGCGGCGCGGGCGGCGCCCCCGGCGGAGGGCCCGTCGCGCTCACGCCGCCGCCACTCACAGAGTCCGACTTGAAGAACAATTCGCGTTTACTTTGTAACTGGAAACAAACAGAATTGTCTATAAATATCACAATAAATATAATGTCTTACTTAAGAGGTAATTATTCTAATAAAATCATTAAATTTATAATCTCCCTAATTAAAAGAGGTAAAATTGACTTTAAGAGTTCTAGATATAAAGGGTAGATTTCTCCTCAAGGCATTTCTGAAAGGGAAATCGTGAACCTAGAACGAAAAAAAGCGTGTTAAAAACAACTGAAGGACACAGGAGAGAGTTGTAGTCAGTAAAAGTATGACGCATCCTCTCGCTGTAAGTAACCTAGAAGTCATTGGATGAAATCCCACCTCAATATCTTTGGCCTACATAGAATGTAAAATCCTATTCCTAATGATAGAATGTAAGATTTCAATTCCTGACATAATAAAATCCTGGATCAGTAACGTCATAATAATGGTTCTTGTTTATACCTAGTTAGGTAAACGATCTATGCAAGGAAAATATCTGTATAAACTACTATCGGGTCATGACAGTAGCAGGTACAGTCTGACGCACATTGGGTAACACTTTGACCTTGAGTTGGCCTAGCGTTAATCGTAATACGGAATTTTAGCTGATTAAGAGGCCAGGTCACTGTATACTGGTTTAGTTATCACAAAACTGACGTGCTGCTACGGTAGAAACATTTGCCTTTATAACCGTGTGTACGAACGCAGGATTCCCATCAAATAGAGCTCAGTAATGAGATTCCCGCTGCGTAGCCATACATTCACAGTTAAATAATGAAGAGAGTTTGTATGTATCACAAAATCGTCGCTGTAAATAGAGACGGCATGTATAGCTGAGCGAGACGGTCTAGCCGGCTCCTCGGCTCCATGCGAGTCAGATGACTCACCAGTTCCAAGGTAACGCTACTGGACAATGAAGCAAAATATACCTATAAGGCATAATTAAGTAGCTACAGTTGCATTATATCGGATGCTACTATGTACCTACTTAAGATAAACTAAGCAAACTGAAAAGCGAACACCGTAGAACAATAATATGAAGATTAACATACCTACTTTTCTCGATGTCATTATTTGTAAAGATAATGACAAAGTGCAATGAGTTATTTTCTCTGTATTATAAAACAAATACAAGTACGCGCGTCGCGCATGAAGCGAGCACGCATCGTTGCGTGGATCGAGTACACCTCGTCGTACCGGTCGCACCAATAACTAGCAATTACGTAGGTGCGAAGAATGAAAGCGGTGACTCACGCACTGCAAGGTACATACTTAAGACTTCACATAAACACCACAAAATTGGCCCTGAACAAATTTCAGCTAACCAACCAACCGAACAATTTACCAAGCCAGAAGCGGCAGCGGCGTGGGTGTCAGGGGCCCTCGCCCATGGTCTCGAGGCATGAATCCAAACTACGAGGAAGCCAATGCTATGAATGCATCAACAGCTGTATGGTTGTGTTGAAGAAACTGTACTAGGCATGAGTTCTATGGAATATCTTCAGAATTTTGACAACATCGACTTCAAACAACATAAACATCGTTAAATAAATATAATATTATTAATATATTGACTATTAGAATCGTCTATTCAACCTGTATAAGAAGAAATAATAGATTCTGATTTAAATCTAATTTCACAAATAACAAATCTAGTTTTTTTTTGTGCTGGTAGCTATTACTCTGCAAGCTGCCCTAATAACGAGTAAATAAATCTAGTAATGTGAAACTGTTGCACAAACCGGTACCCTACTTTGATTGTTTTTTTTTTTAATTATTAGCTTATTTTTAGATATTTTGATTGACTTGCGTTTGCGCAAAAAACTATTAAAAAAAATTAAATTCAAAACTCGACCCATGAATATAATCTAAACAAAATTAATCAAGACAACCCCAAGAGAGTTGCTTTGTTCTATCACACACGTGATAAGATTATTCTGTTTTACGAACGTACGCTCGCCATCAAATATTTATAAATAATATACCCGTATGGACGTTTGCATAAATGCAAAACGAACAAGAAAGTGGATATGCAAACACGTACCTATGCAGTTTTGCGAAGTGCGACGACCGTAATGCGTCTGTGACGGTTGATTCTAATAATATCTGCAAACGATGTTCCAGACTCACAACACCCTAACTATATCCCAGTTAACCTTAAACTTAGAGCGATATCGTTTAATCAGTTGCTTCAATTTACCCTTCTCAAGTTCCTGCCACATTTATGAAAACAATTGAACAAATGAATATTTTTAACCATTTTAATTGGAACAGTGACCCAGATTAGAGGATACAGAGATAGATGTCTCCGACATCTGGTGATTACAGTCGTGCAGCAGAAACAGCATCGGTACGCGCCGCATCAAACACTGTATCATTTCACCATCTCACATGACAACACACCAAAACTGTGCCATGATTTTTATCAATGACGACATTAAATTCACTTTACAAAGCGACAGAACAGCGATGGCACACTGAATGCCTTCAACGCTTCAGCACTAAGTACCATCCGGCGCGTGTTTACCACAGCACGGACATTGTACCTACTGTAACGTAAATCGAACGGCCTAAACATCGAAAGGAATTTGTTTGTTTGTAGTGAAAGCACGTATAAACAACCATACCCAACGCTGAAACAAGAGTAGATACTACTCGTGAAATAATTTGAATCGATAAGTAGGTAGGTACTTACATCATCACTGACTATTTCTATTTCCTTAATTATTTTCTTGTTCTTGCGTTTCTTGAAACTCAGTCTATTCGTAAACGTGTTAAACATTTTACTGATACACTAAATAATAACAATACCGTTATCGATATCGATCAATATCAAGTAGGAGCACCGTCACACTTATCAGCTGCTTCACTTGGTAAATATAAACTTGACAATGTTCGTTGTAATAATATTCCATATTATTATTGAAAATGCAAAAACACTGTTCAAAGCCAATAGGGATAAATTTTATAATGACTTATCCATGTGGAAACTAACCAGTAACTAGCCAGTACAGGCTTCACGGTAGTCGTTTACTAAACTGAGAACAATTTATAATTTATTGTTTGTGCGAGGCAGCCTCGCTGACACACTGAAGCTGAAAATGTCGCTGACTAATATTGACTAGAGATTTGGTTATTGTTTAACGTACCTAAAGCCGCTATGCGTAATTACTGGTAAAGTATGTCGTTTAAGATACTCGAGTCATTCGCTAGTTTAAAATCAGATTAGAACTCAATGAAACGAAATTTAAATCTTGTATTAAACGCACACTATGCAGACAAGCATATTATAAGTTGGAGGATTATATTCAAGATAAAAATGCTTGGCTCAATTGCTGGTCTAGCTCCACTACCACTAGGGCGTACTAATTAGTTGATTAGTTGGAAACTAATATTATTATTTTTTAATTTGAAAGTCACAATTGCATTGTATAATGTAGAAGCACTTTTTCCAAGTTTGTGAATGTGAGGCACCATGGATCATTTTTATTAGGTTACAACTTTTTTTTGACATTACGAGCATGGCAGTTGAGAGTTTGTCATGCTCACTCAAATGTCTAGCTGTTGGTGGCATGTGTTTTTGGGTCGTTCAGTTCCCTTCAAAATGGTTGAGCTGAGTGGGGCTGATGCACGCGTCATGCTCGTGAACGGGTGCCGTCAGATGGGACTGGTCATCTCTTAGCTGCCAGTGGCTTAATTCAGTTTCTATCTTTTAATTATTTTACATTTTTATTTCACTATCGACATTGTGCTCACATGATAGAAGCAACAAGTAATATGTAACCAAGCATTATATGTAACACATATATGATTTAAAAGAGTGTCCATGGAGTTTCTTGCACGTTCTTCTCCATAGAGACCTACTCTTTGGAACGTGCAATTTAGCTTCACTTTTCTTGGACTGACCGATATTTGATTATTCAAAAGTGCCTGTAAATGGTCTATTTGAAATAAATGCTTTGATTTGATTTGATTTGATCATAGTCAATCTTTCGAAATGGTTCGCAGCTAATAATGTCTTATTATATGCGAATAAAACTAAATGTATAAAGTTTTCACTACCGAATGTCCCTCAATTTGGCGTCAGTCTAATTCTTGACAGCAAAAAACTTGATGTTATTACGTAAACTGGGTATAACAATCGATTCTATATTGCAATGGGGCGCGCAAATTAGAAGTCTTTTGGGAAGATTAAGCTCAAGCATGGGCTTCTACGATATTTCGTTTTTGATTAAAAAAATACAGTATTCTGTTTTTGCAGTGTTTGGTAGCAATTATGCCAGCCTTCTCGGCACGCTCCGCCGAGGTATTCAATACTACAATAAAAATCACACCTCCATTTTACCGAGATATCGCCTATTTCAATGATTCTACATACATACTGTCCAGTAGAGACATCTCGAAGAAATTCGAGAAGAAGTTGATATATGTATGAGCTTAATTGTTTTGTATATGAAATTAATTGAATAGCAACAACGCTGCACCTATTGGTCGGAACTTCAGGCTTCGATAAAGGCGAATACTTACGGAAAAATAAATTAAATAAGTTCAAAAGATCAATCAATCCTTTATGACTATCCTTTTAACATGTTATCTTAATTAATTGCAACCGTTTAACATTCAGCTACAATTTTCCATTCGTTGTAATAATTCTAATCTTTGTTTGCTAAGCATGTACGTGTTTGTATGTTAACACTAAGAAACAGAGGAATTGGAACGGTGTCTTTAGTCTCGCGCGTAGAATAACAAGTAGTTTCATCTGGCAGCTCTGTGGCTCGACAAAGAAGGCGGCATTGGTACGTCCGCGGCCGATAAAAAAATGTCTGTCTCTCAAACACTTCTAGTATAATTGCAATGCTTTGCTCGCAGTCGCGACGCCACGCCGCGGCCGCGGAGACATGACTCGTTCGCCAAGCAATCACGATGACTCTTCCTGGCTGTGTAGTCTGAGTCATTACCGCCACGTCTATCGTGTACACGACTCCAAGAAAGTAATATAGGTGCTACAAAATAGAGCTATTACTAAAAGATTAATTTATAGCTGCCGTCCCTCTACATGCTTATTGAGGACGTATTGCGCACATATTAATAATGTGTAATATGTATAATGTGTAGTTCTAAACAAAAGTGTCGGTTCATTAAGCGTGAATAGACACGGCTGCGGTCAATGTGCACAGGTGTGTGCACGACTGCTTGTACCTCCCCATCCCGCCGGATATTGCCTGTTCAAACTTCATACTCTACGTACCTATATTAGCTTGATGATGGACTGGAAACTTACACATAAATAATATCGATTGTTATTAAGACAAATATCTATTGAATTACTCACCCGACATAGTATGCAATGTAACTGCTATTAGACAGATAACATTGGCGGTACAAGCTTATCAGTTCGCGTTAATTAAACAAGGCACTATCGGTGATATTTATTGAGTTGGATACCAAAGGTTTATTGTATCATGTCGTAGCAGATGTCTATCCACTGTTTTGCGCTTTACATTCATATCGAACTCGAAGTCGTCGGTCAATTTCTTTCTCAATAATTTCACCTAACTAACGAGCTAGCTGCTCTTCGACTAAACTTAGACTAGACTTGGTGTTTCTGTCAACTGACTGCGGGTCAGACAAATATAACAGGGTCATCGACCGTCCATACCATACGAGGACTGATTCAAAGCACATCAATTCAATCAATGACAACTGAACACCGTGAGAATCGTGAATACAATCACATGTGTACTTGAATTTATTACGCAATAAAATAGATCGCTTGCAAACCTACGCTCCATAGACATTTCGATATTATTATCTCCAAATGATTGAATGATGATGATTGTTAGATAAAACATAAGTGGGTGGAGGATCCCAGAGTGTATGCAAACCGGAGTCGACACAAACTATACGAGCGCATTGAGACATGCACGGAATACGCATAATAATGCATGAAGACATAATAAGTTCAATTTAGTAAACTGAATATGCTAGCTGTACTGGTTTTGTTACCACTGACGTGTGACCGACTGTACGCATGGTGCCATTTTATTCTGGTAAGTATCTGGATAAAACAGTAGCTTTTATAACTATTTATGACTAATTATTTCACCTTATTGCGTCAATGTCTTGAATTCTGGATCTTGAACCAATTTGGTCTCCGCAAGCCCCTATTTGGTCGACTCACGTTGACCAAATTACTTAGATGACCAATCAGTCCTGATTGGTCACTTGCAAAACACTTTTATTATTGGCACTTCACTTGCAAAATAGACTGTAATCATCTATCAATGAAAGAAACAAAAAATTTAATTTTGGTTCTCCAGTTCAGATTTAGTGACGATTTAAGACGCGAAAATAAAGTTTCTTTGCTGCATCTATACGAACTTAGTAAGGTAGCCTTGATCGCGATATAAGGGTTAGGTATTCCCGTAGGAAACCGACAACAACCCTCAGGCAGTAAGCCACCAGACACAACGACGGAAGATCTTTAATATTTTCTACACCGGATGGAAGAGCATTCTACCCTTTCCCGACGTATAAACGTCCATGTGAAGTTAGGTCCTACATTTCTACACAGACATTTATCAGTGATTCTACAGTATATCGACATAGTACGTAAATAGAAATTTTCCGAATAAACATAGTGAATGGCGTAAGGACAAAGAAACTGCTAATAAAAACTATGAGAACCAAGAACAAAGTCAGTAAGTGGGTCTTTCGATAAGAAAAAGTAACATGCACATCTATCGTTCCACACTGAAGAGCGATATTACAATGTGCAATCAAATTGTAGGTTGCATACATGTAATCAAGAACGAATTGTAATCATATAGAAAGTAGATGAACACTTAGGATCGTGGTTCGAAAGTCGATGCTTTCATTGAACTACGAGTAAATGTATCAGTAATTTAACAAAGGGTACAAAATTCAAACTATTATATTTAGTCAAAAATCTTATTATTTTATATGTTTCGTTTTCTGAAACAAAGCAGAATGCACTCTTAGTGGCTGGATACTGAATTATTCATGTAAGGTAAAGACGAAGACAAGCCCGGCAAGTATCTCTTATTATGAATACGCTATACACGTAGATACAGTGGGCTTCATGATTGTGACACCAAACCCAGTAAAAGCTGGCCGCTTTATCCAATGAAATTCTGTACTGCTGCACTAGACCACCTCAAGGTTAAATTGTAACTACAGATGTGTGGCCCACAGTACTATGTAGTGTATTTTACAATAAAAATTAATTCACATAATTTTTAATAATTTCTAATTTGCAAGTCCTTGGTTTTCCTTTATTAAGTGCACGATACTTGTTTTATTGCTCGATTTCCCCTATAAGAATTGCAAAATAATGGCAATTGAAAACCATTGCTGATACTCGTTTAAAAAGTTGTAATCTCGGATTGGGTGTTACAATAACTAGGTACGCACAGTTTTATCCACGCAATTAAGGTAGACAATCATCATGTTTTGGTCTAATTAAGCATTGTACGCCACTGGCCATGAATTTTTTAATTGAGGTTAAATTAATTGTCACTTGAATTAACTTTGTGAACTTGCGCATATGCATAAATGGGTTATTACGCGGATATTAACCAATTAAGGTACATTGTTAATGCCTGCCAGGGCTGCGGGATTGTTCGAATGAGTTACCGCGACCCTAGAACGCAAAGGGCAAAACACAGGTTGGATAGTTTTAGTTAGTGCGACAGGGATGGTCAATCTGACCATCCCTGTCGCTCCACCTAGAAGCCGGGAAGAATTATTAGACTATTTCGCATTGAAAAAAAAATTACAAAACTAGAATTATTATTTGTTTTAACAAATATGAGGAAAATTTTGGGAAGACAAAAAAAAAATTGGATGTAAGAAATAATGGTTGCTAGAAAATAAGTAACTGTTGAACTGAGATGACGTTTTTTTTTTCAGCTTTCAGAAATCATATCGAGCCGTCCTAATGATGATAAAGAGTACGCATAATATGCTGCGTCTGATCTATCAAATCAGTAAAAAGAAATGGACGTGATTATTAAAACAAGGGTATAAGTCCACAAACGCCCTAACTGTGAGACTTCGAATGTCTGTCCATCCATCGAAAAATCATGCATTGACATCCCCCGCCCTTGGGCGGAGCGGGAGAGTGTCAGACTCTTACTGACTAAAAGACCCACCCCGTTCCTTCTACTGATGATAAAATATCGACTTGTTTGGAATGAATTTAGTTATATACCCTGATGTATGTACACGTACAGGGTATAAAATTATAAACTTGATTGAACAGTTTGTATTGAGAAGAAGGCGATTTTTTTTTTAATTCTGAAAAGAAAACTTGTAAATGTTGATCTTATTATCTACTTAGCAGCGCCCCTTAAAGTTTGCGGAGATCTGTCTCATACAGCATGTATAATTAGTAACAATTATAAAAGCGTCGTCGCGTCGGAAAATCGCTTTATTTATCACTATACTTACTATTTATAGGCTGTTTTTGGGTCAGCGGTTGTTAAAGTTTAATTTTTATTTTACGCTTTTTATAGTTTATATATAGGTACTAGGTACTTATTATTACTGCAATCCCTATGTTTGGCGCTACCTAACCTGTATCCACGAATATATCATATCGATTGTACGAATGAAAGTAGCTAAGAATATCTCACCTATTTATAATCTTTTCTGTCTTATCATCAGATCCTGATCATTATTTATTTATGGCCATTTCAATGAACCCAAATATTTAACCCTTTGCTGTAAGTGTGGAGTTGGGTATCCTGGAGATTCCAGGAAAAGCTGCAGAATACTACTTACACAAAGGCCTACTACCTATATGATCAATTCAACGAGACCATATCAACGAGCCCAAACGCGATACATCTGCTGTTAGTGAGAACTTGACATCAAGGTTCAGGTTAGCATGTTCTTGAAGTGACAGAATAAATACGAAGTTACGAATAGTTCAAACTTGTGAAAGTTGCTGACATCCCTTTATCAATTAGAGAAAATAAAGATACAATTTCATTGCGTGGCAAATCAGCAGATCTAATTTGTATGGACCAGAAGCCCCAACCTAATCGATACATATAACTTAATGCCGATGGATTCATAAAATATTAAAAAAAAAAATATCTAGGTGTACATTTCATCCCCTAAATCCATGCCATAGCGGAGCTTGTGTGAAAAATCGAAGTTTGAGCGATAAAATTTGTACGAAAATAACGCGATAGGAAAAATCTGATCCCAGAACTCAATACTAACAATTTCGGCAACAAATAAATAATGAAATCTTGTACAACCCTCAAAAAGCTTACTTAATAAATTAGTCGCACAAGTAAGTCGCCTAATTAATCCAGTACATAACACCATCGCATCAGAAAGTAATAAGAGAAACCTAAAATAATATCATAAAGAGAAGAAATTGACGTCTGTGCATTTATATGTTTGTGAAGAGATTGCTGGTGCGATCACGGAAACTGTTTCACTGATAGAAAGTTAATCAAATGCTGTGCGTGAATGGTTTGTTTACTTTTTATCCCAGAAACTGAACAATTCCTGTAGAAAGATCACAAAAGCTAACCCACTGATTACAGTAAAAAAAATTCGTAATTTATAAATTTCAACACTACGGAGCAATATATTATACTGCTGCTGCAAGGTTTTTAGCAATCTGTTGATGGCTTGCTGCAAAGGTGAAACTAACAGGACCTGGTAGAACAAGGGAATTCTATTTATAATTGCTCCCCTCGACCCTCTGATATCGATTATGCAGAAGAGCAACTACCTCTGAATAAAATTAAACATTCAAGCACGAATGCGCCTGCAAGTAGTTTCTTACAGACAGAACTGGGCCTCCTTACTTACTATTCATGTTAGATAAATAGTGCAAACAAACTGTCGATGCTGAATTCGAATTTAGTCACTAGACACGAGAACAATTTTCGCACATAAAACAATTATTTTTTTACCATCTACTGTTTTTTTTTAAAGTTTTGATAAGACTATGTGGTTTTGCCTTGCACAAATTATTAGGTACTCGCAATGTTGTAGAAAAACAGGCCACATCATTGTATACTTCTAAATTTACCTAACGGTATAGGTCGGTATAGATCTAGTTACGCGTCAGAAATATAGGTATGGATGAAACAAAACTAAGATACCGAGTGCGATTGTGACTTATTGTGCTTTTGACGAGTCATCGACCCGGGAACCGACGAGGATTAGGAAATCGTTACTTGGATGTGTTCTGCATGAAGAAACGGGACGTCAATCAAATAATAATTGACAACTAGACAGCTGTGTTATAAACGGTTCCAGTGGGTGGCATAAGAGTTGCATTTCTGTTTCTAAAGTTCAATCAAGTGACTCCCTTATCAACAGCAATATATTTATACTTAGACGGTGAAAGTTTAAATTGTGGCGACAATATGGAAGTACTGAGTGATAGCGCTCTAAAGGCACGTCTGTTACTACTAGATCACTCAAGGAATTTCCTATTATTAAAGTAAAGACATTGTTATTGTTTTATTCACCTCTGCTTTCCTGCGTAATGACAAGTTCCTCCAGATATCACGTGGACTCGTCCATCCAACTTTAGCTTTATCAATTGCACTATCTCCTACGCTACTAGAGCATCTTGTTAGTTTAGTTTGGTGTCCGTTGCCAGCAGTTAGTGCTCGGTTTTCCATTTTGTACACATCCAAATACTCCTCAACGGTTGAAGGTGGTAAAAAAACGACGCCACACTGTCGATACGCTCACAAGCTTGTCTGTCACGTAGTACATTTAGTAAAAACCACTCGAACTATACAAGAAACACAAAATCTTAAAAGACTCTTTCATTTAGTTTCACACAATATAAGTTTTGTACTAGTTCCTTGCCCTTTGGTTGTGTTGATGCACTGGCCGTATCGATTTAACACTATTGTTCGTCTGTTGTCAATATAAACAGAGCAAAACCGTCCGTATAGCGTAAAAAAAAAAAACAAAATAACTTTAAATAAATGATCACGGTATAAACGTCAGTAGATAGTATTCGAACAAATATTAACTGTTGTAGTTAATACGAGGCACTGTTCACGACTGTGTCAGTTTGAGGTTAAGTTACAAGCGATGCGATACCGGCTGCCGGTTGGCGCGCCACACCAGCGCACGGTTCGGGTCTGTCCCACACGGGGCGAATACTATTTTATACCTGAGCTTTTTGTTACCTTGATGTTTATACGTAAATACTGCTATCATAGGTAACAAAATGTTTAATCAACTTTTCATTCTTCTACAACTACTTATCGTTTCGCCTTAGAAATTTATTTTATTATTGTTTTGTATAAGAACTTGTTTTAGTTAAGAATCACAAAATTATAAACACAATTTTGTGATCAAGTCCTTTTCACCCCTAAAACTTATTACCTACACATGTTTATTTTTGCCAAAAGCGGCTGCTATTTAACTAAGTATGTACATACTTACCAAATTAAATACAAAAGTAAATGCCTAAAAGGGCTTAAAATATAACAACGCGTGTGGAAGGGCCTCCTTAAACTCAGGTACCTCTGAGTTAATTATGACTATACAAGCTGTGTGCCCGATACGATTACCCACCGTTAACTTCTCAGGAGCCTTGGAGATGTTTTTCAAAAATGATGGTAAAAAAAAAGAAACTTAAGAACAGTTACCCAAGTACAACTACCACGTTCAAATAAAACTTTCAAACCCTATGAAACCACTTTTGGAAGTGTTAGTGTAAAATTTAACAAAATCCTTCCATAGAAGTTGTCCGTCAGTAAATTAATGTAAAAAAAGAACGAAAGTAGATCTATACGTATGTATACATAAACGCAAAAGGATCCAGCCCGTCCGTCACACTTATGGGCACCAAAGACACACAAAGGCAACGGAGCACCAGTTCCAAAGAGGGTAAAATAAACAATCGATTAAACGCAAAATGGTTCTTAACACGATTGGTACAAAGTTGAGAACTTAATATAGTTACTCAGTGGTGCTTAGCTTTTTGTGCACTGGCCTTCACAATGCAAGAGAACATGCCCGAACCGCTTATGGCGCGGTTAGTATAAATTTCAAGCCAATTTCGTTTTATAAAACGAAGTTGTATTGTAGATTGTAATTATTAAAACCATGCAGGAATAAAACCTAAGCAAGACAGCTCAAAATATACGAGTAAGTGTGTAGATACTAGAACTCCAAAAATAGGACAATTTGAGTGAAATTTACTCGAGTTCTCGGTGAACTAGACGCGATAACGTCTTACTGATAATAATTCCAAGAAATTGGACTTGAGAAAACGGTTTGATAAAGAAACCTTTACAAATATCCGGCAATAGTGTATGAATAACTAACTCATGTGGCTGTTTAAGTATATTTTTTATTTCAATATTCAGTAAGTATCCATATTACAGCGAAGGAATTTGATAGAAACAAGAAGGGAAAAAATATCCTCCAAAAAATGTTCCAGTATTTTAAGGTCAGGGTGCGCGTGCGACCCTGAAACGGTTATGTCTGTTTAGTGAATTCGACACATGCGAGCAGAATGCCCGCCACTGCTCGAGGTTATTTTTAACCCTGTAGACACGGGGTCAGTCACCCGCTCACCCCTCCCGCACTCCGAACCAGTCCTATCACATGAGGAACTGCGTGGGAATAGGCTGCCAGCATGTCCTTATCCAAGACAGAAAAACATAAAACGGCAAAAACAGATGGGATGGGTCACGAGTAAGTACTCACGATCACCATTCGACGATGAATCACGAGCAAGACTTTCTTCATCAGCGAACTGCAATAAAACTATTTATTTGGACTAAATCTATGTAAATAATTCATACAGAAAGAGAAAACCTTGAACAAAGCTTTTTTTAATATATTAAGTGCTTGGAGAAGTGTAAGATTGGGCATACCTCATACTTAAGTTATTATTTCATTAAGCGAAAAACTCTTTTAAATAAAGATATAAAAAAAGTACGGCAGAATTTAAAGTACAAAGCAACCACAATTTTTAATAAATATACATATCGATAGCATGTAGCGTAGAAGAATCGGCCAAATCATTTTTTCTTATTAATCAAGCTACGGTTTTTCTGTTTAACTTACAAGTTTGACATGATTTCTTACAAAATATTTATTAAAATTTGTATCAAATCAGCATTATCCCGATTTATTTGGGATTGCTGTAGCATGTCTTCTTCTTTCATATTTCTCATTAAGTTCTTAACACAGTAATTACAAAAAGGCAAAAAAACGATGGATTAGAGTAAAAAAGTAATTACATCTTATCCATCGTTCTTCGGCCTTTTTACTCAAAACCTTTTTTTACGTCCTTTGCCTCATTCATTCATTCCTCTACAGCAGATGCCCAATACTCATATCGTGGCAAAAGTATTGCATGTGGCCTGTCAATAAGTTTAAACCTGAGTACTTATTTAAAAAAAAAAACCTCGACCAGGTTGCAAAGTAATCAAAACACAATAACCCTAATTGATCACTTTACACATTTAAACAACTTGTACTTACATACATATTGGTGTATGTACTTAATACCAAGAGTACGATTTAACAATGGGTAGCAACCTGTGATGCATCAACTGTTGCATGTAATTCATAGATTTATTGACGATTGATTGTGTAAATATTATTATAATCATATTCGCCATTGACACATCAATCATCAATACAACCATGAACTGCATGAACTGTTAATGCGTTACAGGAGTATGACGTACCACACGTTCTTATGGCTCCGAGGATTTCAGAAAAACAAGACAATTTAATTTTGGTCCGTCTCTAATCCATTACATCCACTATATCCATGTGATAGAAATAAAAAAATATTTCAATGACGCGACACAGACAGTCAAATACAACCAAAAGTAACACAATTAAACCATTATGTACCAAATATTTTTTTTATGACTGGTCTGTTTTAGAATGAACACACAAGCTCTGTTGTATTCATACATCCACTTAAAAGCAGAACTACCAACCAACCCTCCAATGAAGTTGATACAGGACTGTTTTATGTAATACAACACCTGACACGGTTATGTATCTATGTGGTTATGGTATCGATATGTCTCAATGTAAACAAACTAGTTTCAGGCTAAGTGCTGCACGTTACTTGCAACATTCGATAAATGCATATACGAGTAAGTATCGCTATTTAGCTCAGCCGAGAAGAATTTTAAGTAACAACAACTACTCAATTATTCCAGTAAGAAGTGGCAATGACGACAACGATAACCATCAAAATCCAATATTAGTTTGAGAGGGCTGTACGGACTAAAATAACACATCCCTTTCTCGGGGTGCGTTAACTACGATTAGGGGAAACGTTGAGGGTGCACATGAAAAACGGCAAGGGGGCTCTGGGACTCACCGTTGCCGTGTCGGTAAGGGTGACGGTAGCAGAGGTGGGCCCATTCGCTGGTGCAGTAAGTGTCGGCCCGGCGGACACCTGATTGTTGGCATTTTGTTCAATGATACGTTGTCGTAGTGCTAATCTTTCGAGGCTGGCCAGACGATGGGATCCGCCAGTACCCTCTCTGTCTCTTTCCCTGAGTCCAGTAGTGCTGCCCGCGCTAAAAGACCCGCTATATTTAGGTAATGTAGGCGGTGGAACAGGTCTGGCTGTACCACTGCGACCAAGCAGGGAGCCACTGGAAGTATAAGCATAACTGCTTGGAGTTCCAAGTGTAGCAGTACGCGGCGCGGCACCGATTCCATTTAGGGCACCGGTGTTCCCATTGACGGCTCCACCATTCACCGTCGTCGTGCTGCCGTTCATCTCCTTAAAGTACTTTCCGTCATGCGAGTATTACAAAATCACACACTGAGTCACTGACTGCGTACTACGTTACGATCGCGAATTAGTGCGGCGCTGTACCGTGCGTTCAAGCCGGGTGCCCGACGGAGGCGGTTTGACAGCTCGGCAGCGGCGGCAGACGAGGCGCGCGGGCGGGTTCGGCGCGGCGCCCCGCACGCGACGCCTCCGTCGTCGCGGCTTGCCAGCGCTGCCGACCCCACTACATCTCAAGATTATTGCCACACTACCGCCAGACCAGAGGGTTGAAAATGCATTGTTACCCGCTCTCTGTCAAGGTCAACACATACATATTTTTGTGTACAGTTTATCGGTAAGTGCAAGCACAACTGCAAACTACTCGCAGTAGTTTTCATTGAATTATTAATAAATAAAACGAAATGACAAATGTAAAAGAGACCATCATTCCTAATGGCGTGCGTCAAACAGTTCGTTTGTCTGTCAATATACTTCATGCTATTTCATCTTCATAAAATTTGTCATTCAGTCGATTTTCACATTTTCAAAAAAGAAAACTGACTAGTACTTATTAATACATACTAAAGTAATAACTATTTAGGTACCTATTATGTAGGCATCGCACATTCTAAGGAATTTTGAGAGGCAATTATTGTGTATTATTAATGATGTCGTTGTTGTGCATAACCAGAACCACTTGTTGACTTCTCTTTTGTTCGGTGTAGAGCGCCTTAAGGCTAACTTGATGATATTAAAACTGCTGAAACTTTGTCATGAGTACATACATATCTACCTACTTTTTAAGAAACACACTATAACTTAAAAGACAAGAAATAAAACCAGTAAGCACCGCGTACTTTCTCTTGCAACGGGACCAGAGCCAAATATCACTTTCAACAAGAATGTAACGAAAAACTTGTATCTACGAAATGACTGATTTTCCTGACAGTGGGCGACTTGGAATAAATTGTAAGCTAACAATACAGGAAGTGACGCTTGTGCATCGGCCTGGATCCAAGAACCATTGAGGCGACTATTAGCGGAAGTACGTTTAAGGTACGAAGAATGCTTGTGTTATGTAGGTATTCTCATAGTTTATTCGTCAGACATTGGCCGTCTATTCCACATCGGAATAATAATTATAAAAAGTTTAAAAAAAAAGTCAATTTCGAATGGCACTGTGGCACATTGTTTCGCTAAAGTCAAACAAAAAAAAAGATGTTTTTTAATCACATGGAATCAACAATTCAGCAATGTGTAGAGAACACGTGTTAGTCGCATGTGGTAGTGGATCCAGTCAAGCCATCGACCGCAGCACCGCGCATGCGCGTCCTCACCCCAGTCCAGCGACCGTCTCTCCTTGCACAACCCCTCGGTGCATGCTACACTAACGTGCTTCCTCGTATAGAGTACGTATCCTTTTTGAAAGACTATACTATTGCATCAAACCATTCAACAAATGCGAATAATAACGAAGGGTTCTAATTTATTAACTATGTTAACACAGTGCAAATTTTGTATGAGATATTTGCTAAAACCTAATCAAAAGAGATTCCTCTCTTTTGATTAGGTTTGGATTGTTTACTTTTAATGGAATTGGGAATCATAATATGCCAGGATTTTAAAGAGCAGTATGGTACCTTATTGTATGGTCCTAGTCCTAAAGTAAACAAACAAGCGCCATCTCACGAATAAGCTTGACGTATTAACATGCATATTACCGCTATCGCTAGTCGCGGTTTGAAGGCGGGTGAATATAAACATTGCACACACAAGGAGTGAGTATTACTCGGTTAATCACCAGGTGGCGGCGTGGTTTTAATACTTCATCCTCCTTTTGCAAGAATATTTTGGCATGAAAACAGGTTTGGGGATGGATACTCGATGTTCAAGTTAATGATTCGTCATCAGCGTTAATTTAAAATTAACTAAAGTAACATTTTAACTTGAAACAACAGAAATTCATTAGATAAAAACAGACATTCTGAACTCTGAAAGCAACATAACTATAACCAATCACGAAGAAATAGAGCTGATCAAACTCGTAAAGAAATTAAAACACATGTTAATTGCATGTATAGTTCGATATGAATCACGACACGACACATCGTAATGCTTTATAGAAACCGTATACATTAAACATCAGAAAAATTACAGTATGCGAGTGGTGTAAGCAGGTAAATAAAGTACGTTTATTTTCTAAAACGAAATGCGCTTCTCATTGAAACATACGGGTTCGCAAGGAAAGTATTCACTCGTATGTTGAACCATAAAGGAAAACTGTTGAATGATATAAAAAAGATGCCTTGTGCACATAGTAAGCTGAAATTAAACACACCGCACACGTAAACACATCTCAAATAATCAAACAAACTTCGTTACTTTTTTTCGATAAAGTTATATATAGCATTAGAAAGATAGCCATCTATACCCTTCATAATACGACCATTTGCCTTATATGCGGTGATGTGCAGTCATGTTCAATGTGCACTTATGTGATGCGGTCTGAATTGGTGCAGTCTGTTTAGTAACAAACCTACAGCTAAATCAAAACATATGACGACGGACTCGCCATGCATGCTGCCACAATTTATTAAGTAATTTATGTTGAAACTCACCAATGATTGTGATGTTTCTCTTACACAAACAATGCAATGCTACATACTCGATTTGTTTGTGTGTTACTAAAAAAGAATGTTGTCAATGCTCTGTTTATGGTAGCCGTCTGTAGAGTTTTAGATTAAATATTCAGTCTAAGCAATTCATAGTTTGGTGTGGACTGGTAAACTAGTCCTGAATATTTGATGTTCACGAGCAACACAAGTGATGAAGTATTATTTAGCCTTAATTACTTTTCATAAAGGTAAAGAGTTACCTACTATTTAACCTGACAAAGAGTTGCTTTAAAATTCTCTATCTTCAATGATGTTTCAAAATTAAAACCAAAACGGATATATAGATTGCTCCAAGGCAAGCGTTTTCCATCGTCGGCCACATCATCGCTTACAATCAGGTGAGATAGTGGTCAAACGCGAGCCTATCTAGAGTATGCCAACGATACCAGTACATCTACATCAAGCGAAGAAGTCACGGCAAACCTACTAAAACTAAGCGTCCACTGCGTTGGGATCGGACCGCACGGAGCGAACGGATTCGTTGCTGGATCGGAAATTGCCGATGCAAAATCCAAATGAAGTAGACGTACCCCATTGGTATTTTGTAAATACCGACGGCTCGTACATTGCGTACGCTCCGATTCCGACACAGTGGACGTTAAGCTTAAAGCGTAAAGACAGAGGTGGAGAGCGCTAAAGATCAATCATGTCAAGCCAAAGTCATAATTTTTGATAAACCGTGTTCGAACTCTTCTAATAATATGTGCAACATCAATTTCATCATAAATTTTGAGTTGACGATCATCAGTAAGGTTTTGAGGAAATAATTCCTCTAATTCTTAAAAAAACAACTCATTAAAAAATGAACTGAACAGCCGTTTTTTTCTTCTCTTGTCTAACTCGTTTCTTTGACCGAAACTTGGAAAAAAAGTTGATGGTGTTGAAAACTTTAACTGATTGCCAAAGGTCACCAAAGTGAAATGACTGTGTAACCGGTGTTAACTGGACAGACGTACAGATAGACAAGACGCAGCTACAAGAGTTTTATTTTTTATATTTGGCTATGGATCCCTAAAAGTCACCCATATCGGTCTACACCTTTTTGAATAGTCGTATTACGTAACTCATTGCTGACTTGCTTAGCACTGCAGATAAGAAGCCTGGCAAGTCAATAATACAATCATGTAGACATTAGGCGTGATAAAACTATTGAGGTTGGTAATTATCCAGTGCGCTTGACAGTCATTAGTAAACAGATAAGGCTGCATGCCTCAGTCGTCTCACAAGAAAAAAATGAGGTTAAACCAATGATTTAATTGCAAATTTAAATAACCCATGACAAATACACGCTGTACGAGTATTATTATGGTATTTGTATATTTCATGGTGTGGATATCAGAATGCTCTTCCCTTACTGCTTCATCACCAAAACTATGTACACCTGAGCCAAATATTCATTGGGACCAGTCGATTCAGCCATAATACGATAATTCTGCATTAAAGTGAACGCACACTTATCTGAGCCAAAAACGTCAAACGAACGAAAAGAATATTAGAATTATTTATAAGAAATTCTATGTAATCCCACAAACTTAACCGCGTCGCTTCGTTCGAATGTGGAAGGACCCCAGAATAAAAAAAATCTAAAATACTTTTCTTTTGATTCGTTCGACGCGTTCAACTCGGATAAATGTGCGTTCACCTTTAGTCATTGAGAATTAGTTTAGTTCAAAGACTTTTCTGTCAGCAATATCAATATCAGGTAAAACTTTTACACATGCCACATCATTATAGGATAGCAAAATAGATCAGAAGTAAAACATATGAATTGCCATTGTATGGTTATGTTTCCGACACCCATCAGTAACGTGTAATTAGATTGTTTAGTCCGATTGCCAAGTCAATCTATGTCATCAAGGTCCCATAAGTACGGACTGAATAAATTAACCGACTTGGTACGAGATCCCACAACTTTTTATGGCAATAAAACTGAGTTGGGTGCCTTGGTTTTTCTACAAGTTATGTGTTTGATGGCATCTCATTTCTTTTTGTAGATTCTTTTATATTATAAATATTTCTTTTATATTATAGATATCAGAGTTCCTGTATACATTACAGGAACTCTGATTCACTCACTGTAATGTAACTTTGTAACCTTAAATATTTATATGGGATTTCGAAGTTATTTATGTAGTTGGTGTACTTATCTAGAAAACTGTATAGAAATTGCAAAATATTTTAGTTTTTAATTTTTTTTTAATTGATATAACTACACACTAGTGCTTGACTGCGATCCCACCTGATGGTAAGCAGTGAAGCAATATCTGATGGTGAGGCGCTATAGTTTACTAAAAGCCTATTCACTCTAGCTTTGAAGACACCCAAATTATAGTCGGACGGGAAGACCGCAGCAGGCAAATTGTTCCAGACCTTCGACGTACGTGGTATAAACGACGAGGCGAAACAGTCCGGACCGTAGAGGTTTCAACAACGTTAGGGTGGATATTCGCCGTACGTCGGGTTCTCCAATGGTAGAATTGAGATGGCGGAATCAAGTCATGCAATTTCCGCGCACACTCTCCAAAATGCATCCTGTAAAACACCGAAAGGCTGGCTGGCTACCCTACGCTTGTGCTCAAGGCTTTGAAGGTTGGATTTAACCAAATCTGGATCACCAATTAGCCTCTTCGCACGCCTTTCCACCGAGTCCAAAACTGTCAGGTGGCATTTTGCAGCACCAGCCCATATGTGGCTGCAGTACACACGAACGGACCTGTGCTTTGTATAACATTAAAAACTGTCCCAGTGTGAAGTACCGCCGGACCTTTGCAAGAACACCGAGTTTTCTAGCAGATACCTTGGCATTTTTTTTATTATTATTATTGGTAGGCTTTGGACTCAATGAACCGCCCAAAATTCAGATCTGAGGAAATTTCAACTCCTAAAAGCTGAAAACGGACGGTACACTCCAGGAGGGATACATTCTGGAAAGCAGGAGCTAATGTGAACGGGCTCCTTTTGGCGGTGAACAGACACGCTTATGTTTTGACGGCGTTGAATCCTACCAGATTGGCTTCACACCACTTGGAGACTGCCTGAAGTGAGATATTTACTGATTGATTTATTTATTCGTAAGCTCTACCATAGCCTCTATATATATATCTAGCCTCTCTTTGGGACCGGATTAGCTCCTTACTAGCCCGAGCACTAGGCAGGTTTCTCTCTACAACTGTGCTATCATCTGCATACCCATAGATACCGGGCACCAGCAGATCGTTGATATGTAGCAGGAAGAGAGTTACAGAGAGAATAGACCCCTGAGGAACTCCGGCATTAGTCGTGATGGGCTCTGATGAGCATCCGTCGACAACAACTCGGAAAGACCGTTTACTCAAGAAGTCTTTTACCCAGTTAATCAGACCAGGGGAAATGCCGTACGCTAGAAGCCTCCTCAAAAGGCTAGCTTGCCATGCCCTGTCAAAGGCCTTCGAGACGTCTAAGGTAACGGCAATCGCTTCCCCATTCTTTTCGAGGGCCTCGCCCCATAAGTGGGTGGCATAGACCGATTGCGGCGAAACCCGTACTGTCGGTCACTGAGGAGATCGTTACCTTCCTTAGATAGGCCATGAGGCACGAGTTCAATACACGCTCCATAATCTTGCAGAGTATGGAGGTACCAAAATCGGCTGATAGTTGGCAGGATCGGCATGACTGCCCTTTTTGGGCACGGATTGCACGTTGGCAAGCTTCTAGGACTTGGGCACTATACCAGTCCTAAATGAGAGGCGATACAAACGTGTCAATACAGGAGACAACTCGGGCGCACAAGCCTTGATAACAATCGCTGGTATGCCATCTGGTCAGAGCCGAGCCGACCCCAGCCAGCGCCTGTGTGCGAAACCTAAGAAGCGCCTCTGATTTTTGTTATTTTTTTTTCGATTTGTAAATGTATACATTTTTTTTTAAATTTATATTGTTTGTTATACAGTTTTATGTGTAAGTTTTTATCTCCATAGATAAAAATGGTTCGTTTCCGCTTGGTAATTGCAGCGGAAAATGAAATCGGAAATACATTAAAAAGCAAAATGTTGTTTTGGCGCGGAACCCTAATTATTTTTCTAAAATAAGAGAAGCCTAAGTTACTCTTTATCATATAATTATCTACCAGTGAAAATTTCGTCATAAACGGACCAGCCATTTCGGAGATTAAACGGAACAAACGGAGAGATGGATAAACAAAAGTTCAAAAAAATAGTTTTTATTATAAGTATCGAATATATATTTAGTATTTTTTGTCTATACATAGATACATAAAAATAAAATTATATCTCTCTATTTATAAATATTTAGATAATATTTGTTATTAGGAAAAAGTCGGCTATCGTTGGCTGACTGTTTTCTATTAATACTGATTTAACTACATATATAAAGGCTATAATTTACAAATAACAGCAAAAAGTCTCTAAAATATGAAATAATATAAACTTAGGTAACTTAGGTAAGTCTAAGTATATTATTTCTAATTTTTCCGCTAGTCTTTTTGCGAAATCATATTATAATTCAATAAATCACTTGGTCCTAAAAAAAAATGAACCGTAATTAGATTTATTATATGCAGAAAGTGAGGACGCCGTGTCGTATTTCCAGCCACTTCTCGGGGAGGGGACTTACCAGCACTGGGCTGCGACAGTTGCAGACAGACGCCATTCCACCACGAGATCCCGCCGGTGTTGCTACTCTATGCGTAAATCGAGCATGCGTGCAAGGACTGTTCAGCCATCAGATCCCATAGTGGCAAGCCGACAAGGAGGCTCAAGGAGAGTTGAAACGCCGAGAGATGTCGTGCGGTGTTCTGCAGGGATCGGTTTCAGGACCACCCTTGTGGAACACCGGGTAGGACTACGTGCTGCGCGGCGACTTCCCTGACGAAGTCAGCGTGGTCTGCCACGCAGACGACACGCTGGTTCTAGCGCAGAGAGAATCGTCCCAGGCGGCGGCCGATCGACACGCGGGGTTGTGATAGTCGTTGATAGGATCCAGCAGTTGGGACTCGAGGTGGCGCTGCACAAGTCCGAAGCTATGTGTTTCCACGGCCCTCGGAACGCGCCACCATCGGGTTCCCAATTAACGGTAGAAGGAGTTCACATCGGCGTCGGGTCGACGATGAAGTACCTGGGACTCGTCCTCGTCAGCTGGTGGAACTTTGTGGAGCATTTCGGACGTCTGGCTCCCAAATTAAACCGATCTGGGGCTGCTCCCAAGCGGCTCCTGCCTAACCTTGGGGGTCCAGACGCCTCCTGCCGGAGGCTCTACACATGAATCGTTCAGTCCACTATTTCCCGCTCCGCCCAAGGCCGGGGGATGTCGTATAATGAAGTATCCAGTACTTACTCTCAACTCTAGAGTACCCGAACTGAATTAAACGTCACTCACGAGTCTCTGAGTGACATTTAATTCGGTTGAGGAGAAATGTTATCTTGTTTTCGGCACTTAATTTTCACGAGAAATTACGTGGAAGTAGTTATGCTACAAATACACACCACCGGGCGTGCCGCTAAGCTAAACAGGCACGTGCGATCGCACTAACAAGCAATGTTTCTAAAACAAACCCCAGCACACAAAGCAATATTACAACTCCAACAATTCGGAGAAGTCGGACTCAATTAGAAATAGAACAAACCATACAAATACAACAAAACGACTGTCGATCGACACGCCTTTATATGGAAACAGAGTGGCAAAAGCTTGCATTGAAAATAAATGATATTCAACTAAGGGTGTTTTTAATATCGTGCGGTTTTTATTACCCATACGGGATTGCCCCGCACGCGTAACCCCCACAAATGTCAATTTCACAGAAGTACCTATTTCTTGTAATGCGTCGTTGAAACTTTCTGCATGCGGGGCAAGGCAATTCTGCATACGTGATGAAGTCCGCACATTATTACTACATCCTCAGGCTATTTTTCCAATATGAGGTAAAGATGAGATTTATTTCAAAATTATAAAAAAAAACTGGTAAAATGCAGCAATTTTGTCCGCCTGTCTATCCACTGACGCTTTTATCTTGAAAATACATAGTTGTTGGTTAGGAAAAAATTAAAAAAAAAAAACTTTCTTTGCAATGAAACTTAGCGGTATAATTTAAAATAAACAAACATGTAATAATTTATGTATTTGATTCCTATGTAAATATATATATACGGAACCCTGTATAACGAGCGTGTCACAATCTTAGCTGGATTTTATACAGGAGTCGATACCTTTTCTTCCGTTGTAGGATAAACTTTGGATAGATTTTTAAGGGAGTAAACCGAGAACCCTATTCGAGCGATTTTATGCTTCTAACAAAGATCTCTATGTTTGCGCAATCAGTAACTCCAACCAAGAGGTATACGAATTTATAAATTAACTACTTACCTCCATTTATAATGCAAATGATGAATTACCTCTTTAGTGAATAATCCTACGCAAGTAATCTATACATCTATACAGATAAATAAAATTGGAGTGTCTGTTTGTAATACTGAAATTTTTGTCTGTCTGTCTGTTTGTACCGGCTAATCCCTGAAATGGCTGGACCGATTTTAACGGGACTTTTATTGGCAGGTAGCTGATTGTAATAAGGAGTGACTTAGACTGCTTTTATTTTAGAAAAAATAAATTCAAAATCCTGTAGACCACGCGAACGAAGTCGGCACAACTAGTATTATAACATGAGCGGTGTTTTGTATTATCAAAGCAACGACCCACGATCACGAACTGATGAACTATATTGTAACATAAAGCTCGAGGGTGTATCGATCATTGCTCGTGTGCACATTGGAGCCATAATATAAACATTATATGAAATTAAAAAATAATCCTCTAAGTTCTACATAGACTACGAATTGCATAGTCTAGCTATGTGCATGACGTTGTATGAAATGCAATCTAATGCTTAAGTTAGCAACATCATTGGCATCTTCCTATGGCGATGCAATTAATAAGTCAATTTATTAATGATTCTTTTTGGAATTCATTCTGGAATCAGTGATCCCTACGCCTATATCCCCCGCCATACACGCTAGGTTATACCTGACGGGTTTGCCTGTACAGGTGACTTGTACAGGTAAACCGAAGCGTGTATGTTGCACAATTGTGCAGGTTTCTATACAAGCTTACCTTTTTTTAATGGTGGGAAAAAATCATGCACCGCTCTTGGGCGGAGCGGGAGATAGTGTCAGACTCTTACTGACTAAAAGACCCACCCCGTTCCTTCTAGCCTTCATACCGGGGCTCGAGCGCCCTTTCGGATAACCCTGGCCCCCGTAGGCTTCGACCCGGCTGGGTCCCTGCTGTTGCTGACAACTCCTTGAGGCGCGCGGGAACAGTGCGCGCCGTCGACGACTTGGGCTTGGTCCGGACAGTTACCGGACGGCCGGACAGTGAGCTACCCATTGCTCACTGTCCGCAAGCCCGCGCCTACGGTGGCCGGAAATCGGGATCAAAATCCTGGCGGCGGCGGCGGCGGCGATAACGCCGTTGCCTGATGCGTTCGGCCTCCTCCTTTGCGAGCATTACTGCTTCGCAGAAGTCGGCGACCGCCTGCCACTCCTCCTCGCTCCGGACCATGGCCTCAACCAAGGCCTGGCGCGAGAGGTCTTCGCCGCCGATCGCCCACACGAGGGCACGGCGATGCTCCGCCCAAGCAGGGCACACCTCGACTGTGTGCTCCACCGTGTCCTCCGGGCGTTCCGCACAGTGGCGACACCCGGGCGTCACTTCCGCATGAATCCGGTGCAGGAAACTCCCGAACGAACCATGTCCGGTGAGGACCTGCGTCATGCGGAAGGTAAGGACGCCGTGAGGCCTTTCCAGCCACGCCTCAAAGAGGGGACTTACCGCTATGATTGTGGCGTGCCCAGCACTGGGTTGCGATAGTCGTTGACGCCATTTCACCATGAGATTCCGCCGGAGCTCTGTCCGCCATGCCGTGACCTGTCGCGGCAGCGGACTTTCACCCCGGCGTTGCATCTCCACGCGCATATCGTGCATGCAAGGACTGTTGCCTCCAGATCCCACGGTGGTAGGCCAGCCAGAAGGCTCGCCGTTTCGCGGGAGACCCATTCTTATTGCCATGACCCCCTGGCAGGCGTTCAGCATGGACGTCGGTTGCTTTTTCAGCGACGGTGCCCACACCGGCGCCCCGTAGAGTCACACCGGCGCCCCGTAGAATACAAGCTTACCGGACAGGTAAAGTGTCCAGGTAAACCTGTCATGTATACCCTAGGGTGTATGGCTACCTTTAGAACTGATTTATACGTTTCCAGAGCTTCGTTATATGCAGACCTATCCTCGTTTGCGAATTGGGCATCTTGCTCTTTGAACATTTTATTTTTTTGACGTTTCGTAACCGCTGTCATTTTGTATTTTTGACATTAAGCGGCCAAGTCTTCGTGAGTAAGCAAGCATGTATTTTGCAAAAGAGTAAGTAAGCAAGACACATACCAAATGACGACATTTTAAAGAGTACAGGCATACCTCTTCATAATGATTGTACTTTGAAAAAAAAAGGAACAAAAATATTGTGACCAAAAGAAAGATCATGTCATAAATATGATTTCTTAACGACTGAAATACAGTTCTGACCTAATAACAATAATCTCTCAATGGTACTGCTTAAAGATGGGTTACCTCATTGCCATTATAATGCAACTACGAATAATAGGAGTAATGAAAACCGAACACCTATTATTCGCTATGGAAATAAGTAAAATTGAAAAATACTAGTGAAAATGATGATCAAGGAAACAATCCAAGTTAAATGAAAAGAGAGGGTTCAACCGGGATACTCCGGGCGATATACGGAGTCCATCACATTGACTGGTTGATATAATTTAAAGCGCTTTCATTTTGGTACATTATTGCAAACAAATTCGGACGAATAACCACTATGACAACGCTACAGTTATTTTTTTACTGTCCACCTTTCGAAACACGAAAGAACCGATAAGACTAAAAATCCTTCGAAGCGGGCGACAACCTAATAGTTTTTAAGCACTAATAATATCACAAGCGACCTCTTTCCTCTGTACAAACATATCATACTGATAAGAAACATTAATATTGCTACCACAGTCGTATAATTCAGCGTATATATATTATTTAAAACCGCACAACTCCGACATATGTAGTAGCAATAACTTTAGTTACAGTTTCGCTATAGAACAGGAAACTCCTGTGTATTAGATCATCGTTACTTTAAAATTAGAACTAAGTATTGCCCTTACCTGGTCTGTAGAGTCCCCACAGGGCTTATAACGAGCCAAGACAGGTCTGTTTCTTGACCTATTCAATGGAGAATCCGACAATGACGTCATTGTAATGCACAGACACACACGGTGCAATAATATTTATTTTTTAAACTGTAAATATAGTGCACATCCATATGCTGTTCAAGAGGAAAACATACTGTTATAATTACAGCAAATATTGTTCCACTACTCACTAACAAACGCGATACCACATTTTTTCGTCGACAAATCACATCCGGAGAGGAGTCGAGTAAAGACCGTGTGGGTGATTCAACCGATTACGACAAACACTTCGCCTAGCTTTGATAAAAGTTAATGTTGTTTCACAAATAAACACACCTTCAGTGACTCAAAATCGTCCACTAGGTTCAGCATCGCGAAAAGGTAAGTTATATGTATATTATTACTAAGTTTAGACTGTTTACAATAAGTAGCACAACCCTACGTGTTGCTGAACTGTTCACAATAAAAATAGTAGCATTATTCGCTTTGGATCATTGGAATGAGTATGGAAATGTTTTTCTTTTGGAACAGAACGCGAAAGATAACTTATGGATTATTTGTAACTATTAATTTTACTTTTAAAATGATTGTTTTCACAAGTAAATCACATCGTAACGACCGCTCTACGAGTATAATTTCGCTAAATGAAACAATAAAACAATATGCGCGACAAAGACTGCGGCCGAGTTCGTCACTGCAATCAGTAGGTGCCAATGTGTTACTGCCCGGTTGACGGTCACCAGAGGGACTTGGTATCGGTGTCATGGTGCTTGCTGCACCCGAGTCGTCGCCTGAGGGCCGAATAGCGGTCGTGAATTCCTACTCGTAATTCAAATGACGCACGGAAAGCATACGTGCCCAGCTAACAAACGGTCCTGGCGACCTAATAATTCAAACTTGATATCACTTTATTGCCAACGATATCAATCTATCTATACTTATAATAAATCTGTAGAGAGGTAAATTCTGTACATAAAATATATTTAAAAAATAACTATCAAGGGGTGGTTAGGGATCGCTACTGATGCTAAAAATGCAATCAGTAAAATTTTTGTCTGTCTGTCTGTCTGTCTGTCTGTCTGTATATTCGTTATGGAAACAAAAACTACTCGACGGATTTCAACGAAATTTGGCACAATTATTCTTCATACTCTTGGGCAGGTTATAGTATACTTTTCATTACGCTACGATCAATAGGAGCAGAGCAGTGAAGGGAAATATTGGGAAAACGGGAGAAGATACTCCATTTTTTAAGCTTCCGTCGCGTGTGCAGGCTTATAGGTTAAAGCCATGTTAAAGGTGTGTGACCCTTGCAACAGTGCAAGCCAAACTATCCCGGCATCGCGGGTCGCAGCCCTTTATAACATGACTCTGGCCTCGTGACGTATAAAAAATGACGCCACTGCGTTACACCCTTTGGTAGGTACCATAATAATAACAAAACAAAGACTGTGTAGTTCAATATCGTTCTCCACCTGTGTTGTCCAGAGCATTTCAAGCTCACATAAATGTTGAAATGTGTAATAGTGTAGAGTCAATAAAATATATTTGTAAGTATATTAATAAGGGCAGTGACCAAGCTACATTTGCTTTGAGAAATGAACATGATGAAGTTACAAGATTTCAGTCAGGCAGATATATAAGTTCTTCAGAAGCTGTGTGGCGGATCTTAAGTTTCAACATACACGAAAGATATCCACCTGTGACTCATCTGGATGTTCATCTTGAAGGCGGCCAACGTATATATTTCAACGCCGAAAATTTCACAGAACGGTTAGAGAACCCTAGACAAACAACTTTATTAGCATTCTTTCGACTTTGCCAAACTGATGATTTTGCAAAATCTCTTTTGTATGAGGAAGTTCCATCGTATTATACCTACGATAAGCAACGGGGTGTCTTTAATCGAAGACGCCGTGGCAGGCCTGTAGATGGCGAGTCAGGTATTTTTAAAGAACATGTTCTTGGTAGAGTGTACACCGTTCATCCTAACAACGCTGAGTGTTTCTATTTGCGATTATTATTACATACCGTGCGAGGACCAACCTCATTTATAGATTTGAGAAAAGTAGACGATGTTGTTTATCCCACTTATCAAGCAGCTTGCCAAGCACGTCATTTGCTTGAAAATGATCAGCATTGGGATGACGCTTTAGCAGAATCCTGTGTTAGTGATAATCCACGACGGTTACGCCATTTATTTGTAACATTACTCATATTTTGTAATTTGTCAGATGCTGTAAAATTATGGGAAAAATATAAAGAAAAATTTGCAGAAGACTTTCTTAGAAATATACCTAACAATGATGAAGGCACAACTAATGATAATTTCCGTGATCTTGCCATAAATCAGTGCTTATTAGCTCTTCAGGATGACTTAACAGCAGTAGGCGGTAAATCACTCTGTGAATATGGTTTGCCAACACCAACCTCAGTCGGAGAGGTAACTAATAGGGAATATTCCGCAGAGATTGGTTACAATTTAATGGAACTGCTGACAACATTAGAAAACGGTGTCCCAATGATGACTGCAGAACAACGTTCAGTTTATGACCGCGTGTGCAATAGTGTTCAAAATAATTTGGGAACAATATGGTTTTTAGATGCACCTGGAGGAACTGGAAAAACCTTTTTGACTAAATTAATATTGGCTTATGTTCGAAATCAGCGTAAAATTGCTCTTGCCGTAGCTTCATCAGGGATAGCTGCAACATTGCTACCAGGAGGTAAAACTGCTCACAGTATGTTTAAAATACCAATTGATTTAGATCGCACGGAAAGTCCAACCTGTAGTATTTCAAGAAATAGCGACAAAGCTAAGGTATTACGCGAGTGTAGTTTAATCATATGGGATGAATGTACGATGGCCCATCGAAAAGGAGTAGAAGCGGTAGACAGAACTTTAAGGGATATAAGACAAAATGATCGACCAATGGGCGGTATCACGGTTTTATTTTGTGGTGATTTCCGACAAACCTTACCAGTAATACCACGGGGAACCCGAGCTGATGAGGTTAGGGCTTGCCTGAAAAGCTCTTATTTATGGCGTGATATACAATCGGTGCATTTGACTATAAATATGCGAGTGAGAACTGGAGATAACCCGGATGATAGTCAATTTTCTGACACATTATTAAAGATTGGTGAAGGTACCTATCCACAACTACACCAAGGAAAACTTATTCTGACGCCTGAATTATGTTGTATGGTGCAATCTCAACCACATCTTATATCGTCGGTTTACGGTGACGTAACAAATATATTAAATAGGGACAATTCTTGGCTATGCGAAAGATCTATTTTAACTCCTCGCAATGACCAGGCATCTGAGATCAATAACAAAATACTGTCGAATATACAGGGGGAAAGCAAAGTTTATAGATCAATAAATAGAATGGTCGATGAACAAGAAGCCACTAATTACCCGATAGAATTTTTAAATTCTTTAAATATGCCCGGACTTCCCGCTCATGAAATTTGTTTAAAAATTGGGATACCGATTATTCTGCTCCGAAATTTAAGACCACCACAACTTTGCAATGGAACTCGACTAAAAGTAACCCAGTTGCAACAAAATATAATCGAGGCTCAAATTTTAACAGGTTGCGGTGCAGGAGAAACCGTCTTTATTCCCAGAATACCCTTAATACCAAATAATTTTCCATTCCAATTTAAAAGGACGCAATTCCCAGTATCGGTGTGTTATGCAATGACAATTAACAAGGCTCAAGGGCAGACTTTTGGTGTTGCTGGAGTAGATCTCAGTGTCAGTTGTTTCTCGCATGGTCAGTTGTATGTTGCTCTCTCCCGTGTTAGCAGTTCTAAAAATCTTTATGTTCACGTGCCGGACGGGTCAACTTTCAATATAGTTTACCCGGAAGCTTTGCACTGAAGTATTTTCGTTTTATAGGTACCTTTACCTTACCTTTATAAGGCAGTGGTACTTATATTGCCACCAAAATTTGAACCTTAACACATTATTATAAAGTTTAAAAGCAATAAATATTTTTAAGTTCTGTGTCTTATAAAGGGTTAAGCCTCATGTGAACGTGATCTAAACAATATTACCAATATAAATAAAAATAATAAATATTACCAATACATTAACTTAATACACAAGGAGTTACACGCTGACGGAGACGCGGGCACAGCTATCTATACTTTTCTGCCGGAAGTCACTATTCCACGCGGACGAAGTCGCGGGCAAAAGCTAGTGCATTTAAATAAATGATTGTTTGGAATGTCAATAGAAGTGAAGTTAACTAGTTTTAATTGAAATATTTTGTAAATAGGAAGTTAATATGAACAGAAATATTTTAAAACTAGTGTAACTGTATAACAAATTGTACTCACCGCTGATTTTGTTGAACAGTTGATAATGCAGCACATGAAACAAATAAATTAGAATTATTAACTGATATTCCACGATATTATTCACTGAGTAGATCTTTATAATTGGTCATGTCATCACAATGGGTTTTTGATCACTTAACATTTTTAGTAATTAAATTATAATCCATTACACATACCTAGGCAGGGGAGACAACATGTACCTACGTCCTCGAGACTTTCTGTGCTCATGAAATCAACGTCCATGTAAGATTATTTATATCACCTATTTTGTTTTATTTTATATACAAAAAATAAGAATTGCAGGTGCCAAATAACACGCAACTATGTGTGGCAAAGCGAGACATACTACTTACTCTGTACAGCAAAAGTCAACGCACGATTCAATGAATCACTAGAACTGTATGCTGTATTGTTTTGATTCCTGATTGTTTTCACGACGCTATTGATCAAGATTAAAACAAATGACGCTACCTATTAAAAGTTAAAATCAACAACAAATGATTTTTCTTCAACTTCATCTAGCACTCGCATTAGACCCTTTCAATGCCACGCACTGCGTTGCTCGTATCAGCGTGCGTTTGCTTTTAATTTATGCATCTATTCTGAACATTATGGATGCCATGCCACACAAGGTTACTCTTATTCGACGACGACTTAGGTCGACGCAGGAAAAAGACTTTGAGGTTTAATATCATCAATAGAATTCTACCCCATTGGGCTAGAGCAAGGTGTGTCAGACGTTTACTGACTAAAATGGAAAAATATAAAAAAAAAATGAGTTTAAATCGAATAAATAACATAATGCAAGGTTATAAACCTGCCTTTGGGAGCTGGGAGCACGATTATATTTAAACAAAAAAAACTGAGCAATTGCGAGTCGGACTCGCGCCCAGAGAGTTCCCTACAAACTTACATTTGTAAAGAATTCAATTCCTGATTGGAGGGATCTGTAGTCGTTTGGGCCCGCTCGGTTAGGGTCTGCGGGATCAATCGACATAGTCCCATTTTGAAGGTGTCGATTGGACTCACCGGCCAATTTTAATTTAAGTACAGTCATGAAAGAAAGTCAAATCTTTTAGTTTTATTTTTATGACTTAAAAAACGTATATACCTAATATTATTTATATTACTGAGAATAAATATTTTTGATTTATTCAATTACGTACTTACACTTACGTGCCACATTTGTCTACAAACATTAAAACTACATATTTTTTTCCTGTAATAATACCTAAATTAAGTGTACGAGCACTACTAATTTCAAGGGCAAGCATTTGGGCTTTTTACGGATTACCTGCTCGGGTCATCCAATCATGGGCCTGCTTTTTTAATATCTTTAATAAACTTTTACATCTAACTGAATTGCGTTTTATTATATTTTGACTTACCACTTTTGCATTTGACTGTAACTACCAGTAGCTTAAAACAATGAATTTTTTTTTTTAATTTGTATATGGGCCCAATCGACCACCAAAAATACATAAAATAAATTGTGCAGTCGTTTGGGCCCGCGGGAACAACCTCGAGCGGGCCCAAACGACTACAGACCCGTACAACTCTCGAAGTTTAAAAAAAAAATTTCGTGGCGTAATAACAAATTTTCTGTTTTCTGATTTATCGCCTAGGGTTTAATGGAATAAAACTAATTACAAAAAAAAAAATATATAACCGACTTCAATGCTAAAAAAACCGGGCAAGTGCGAGTCGGACTCGCCCATGAAGGGTTCCGTAGCAGCAAGTAACATAATATAAAAGTTCTTGTAATGTATTGTAACTTTGATCGATGTTTTAATAATAGTGTATTTTTTTCGGTTTATGACGCATTAAAAAAAAACTACTTACTGGATTTTGTTCAAACCAATTTTCGTTGGTAGTTTTTATAGTAATGTACATCATATATTTTTTTTAGTTTTATCATTCTCTTATCTTGGAAGTTAGAGGGGGGGGGACACACATTATTACCACTTTGGAAGTGTCTCTCGCGCAAACTATTCAGTTTAGAAAAAAATTATATTAGAAACCTCAGTATCATTTTTGAAGACCTATCCATAGATACCCCACACGCATGGGTTTGATGAAAAAAAAATTTTTGAGTTTCAGTTCTATGTATGGGGACCCCCAAAATTTATTGCTTTTTTTCTATTTTTGTGTAAAAATCTTGATGCGGTTCACAGAATACATCTACTTACAAAGTTTCGACAGTATAGCTCTTATAGTTTCGGAATAAAGTGGCTGTGACATACGGACGGACAGACAGACAGACAGACAGACAGACAGACATGACGAATCTATAAGGGTTCCGTTTTTTGCCATTTGGCTACGGAACCCTAAAAACACTGAAAAATCATGCTTATCACATAATCATTTGTTCTGGATGGGAATCGAACCCACAACTTCCGGCACAACAGTCAGGACCACTAACCACTTTACCAACAGGCCAGCCAATTGAAGCGATAATTGACTTGCAGTCTAAATAACACCTAGACACCGTCTTGCTGATCACACTAATTACCGCTAGCATTCAAAACTGATGTAGAGAATCCGTACAACACATGGAACATTCATCTTTTGTACCGATACCTAATGTCGCCCTCGAAAAATAATCAAACAACCTATGATGTTTATGTATTTTACTAATAATATCACTTTTTTTTTTATTTGTGTGACAAAGTAAACGACATACCCGTCCGTCACACTTTTGTACTATACGCGTCCGTCACACTTTTGTACTGATCGGTTGTCGACAGAAAAGAAGAACGTCTCACGCACTGAACTTGCTCAAAATACAATTCTTGTTTTTCATAATTAACAGTAATGTATGGCTTTACAAAAGGTCGTTCAAGTAAAAAATAATGTTGCTCTCCTGAAATATACAACACATATTTAACGAATGATAGAACAGTGGTTTGACGAGAATGGATAAAGTGAAATGAGTATATTAGAGGAAGTTTGAAAGTGCGGTCGCCGACTTCTGCGAAGCAGTAATGCTCGCTAAGGAGGAGGCCGACCGCATCAGACAACGGCGCTCTCGCCGCCGCCGCCGGGATTCCGATCCCGATTTCCAGCCACCGTAGGCGCGGGCTTGCGGACAGTGAGCAATGGGTAGCTCGCTGTCCGGCCATCCGGTAACCGGCCGGACCAAGCCCAAGTCGTCGACGGCACGCGCTGTTCCCGCGCGCCTCAAGGAGTTGTCAGCAACAGCAGGGGCCCAGCTGGGTCGAAGCCTACTGGGGCCAGGGTTATCCGAAAGGGCGCTCGAGCTCCGGTACGAAGGCTAGAAGGAACGGGATGGGTTTTTTAGTCAGTAAGAGTCTGACACTATCTCCCGCTCCGCCCAAGAGCGGGGGTTGTCATAAGATGATTTTCCCAACGAAAAAAAAAAAAAAAAAAATTTTGAAAGTGGCGCCAGTGAGTGAAAAGTTGAAAGGTAATCGGTTGTCTTGGTATGGTCATGTGAAGAGGAGGGATGAAGCGCATATTACTAAAAGAGTTCTGATGTATACATGCACAACCAAAGGACGTTGTACAACTGACGCGGGTGTTTCCTTACTAAAACACATTTTTAATGCGTGGGAAGAGGCACAAGATGCTATAGGCATCTTCTGCGACCTATCTAAGGCGTTTGATTATGTAGTTCATGAAACATTGCTTCGGAAACTCAAGCATTACGGACTAGGCAATGCAGCGTTAAGCTTATTAAAATCTTATTTGAATAATAGACAGCAATTAGTGCAAATAAACGGTGTCAATTCGTCGGGATTGAATGTTGAAATGGGGGTGCCCCAAGGTTCAATTTTAGGTCCTTTTTTGTTTTTAGTTTATATTAATGATTTACCCAATTTGTTGCAAAATAAACGTTGATATAATTGTTGATAAAACGATTTTCCTGGGGATTACGCTTGATTCAAGGCTACAATGGGGTCCTCACTTAACTTCTCTTGCAGGGCGGCTTAGCTCAGCTGCATATGCTGTTAGAAAAATCCGCCAATTTACGGATGTTGATACCGCTAGACTAGTCTATTTTAGTTATTTTCATAGTGTCATGTCGTACGGTATCTTACTATGGGGACGGGCTGCTGACATCGAGTCAATCTTTATATTACAGAAAAGAGCCATCAGAGCGATTTACAATCTCCGCCGGTGCGATTCTTTAAGGGAACTGTTTAAAGAAATTAACATAATGACAGTACCTTGTCAATATATCTATGAAAACATAATGTATGTTAGAAAAAATCTTCATCTTTTTAGCAAAAGAGGCGATAGACATAATTATGTTACAAGAAATAGGGATCAATTAGTTCAACCAGGTTTCAGACTGGCTAAAGTGGCCTCTTCTTTCATGGGGTACTGTTTGAAATGTTATAATAAAATACCTCCCCACATATTAGAACTCAATGAAACAAAATTTAAATCTTGTATTAAACGCACACTATGCAGACAAGCATATTATAAGTTGGAGGATTATATTCAAGATAAAAATGCTTGGCTCAATGCTGGTCCAGCTCCACTACCACTAGGGCGTACTAATTAGTTGATTAGTTGGAAACTAATATTATTATTTTTTAATTTGAAAGACACAATTGCATTGTATAATGTAGAAGCACTTTTTCCAAGTTTGTGAATGTGAAGCACCATGGAGCATTTTTATTAGGTTACAACTTTTTTTTTTTTGACATTACGAGCATGGCAGGTGAGAGTTTGTCATGCTCACTCAAATGTCTCGCTGTTGGTGGCACGTGTTATTGGGTCGTTCAGTTCCCTTCAAAATGGTTGAGCTGAGTGGGGCTGATGCACGCGTCATGCTCGTGAACGGGTGCCGTCAGATGGGACTGGTCATCTCTTAGCTGCCAGTGGCTTAATTCAGTTTCTATCTTTTAATTATTTTACATTTTTATTTCACTATCGACATTGTGCTCACATGATAGAAGCAACAAGTAATATGTAACCAAGCATTATATGTAACACATATATGATTTAAAAGAGTGTCCATGGAGTTTCTTGCACGTTCTTCTCCATAGAGACCTACTCTTTAGAACGTGCAATTTAGCTTCACTTTTCTTGGACTGACCGACATTTGACTATTCAAAAGTGCCTGTAAATGGTCTATTTGAAATAAATGCTTTGATTTGATTTGATTTGATTTGATGGATGGAGAGGAAGAGGAAGGCCGAAAAAAAAATGGATGGATTGTGTGAGAAGCGATATGAAAGAAAAGGAAATTAGTGATACATAGTTTGACGGGTGACAGGACAGAATGGAAGAAGAAAACGTGTTGTGCCGACCCCAAGTAATATGGGATAAGGGCAGGAAGAAGAAGAAAACAAAATGCAAACGGAGTTTTCTGTGATCTCTCTAAAATGGGGGTCCATATTAGATAGAATGATCTTAGTCTAGATTATTTTAATGGGTCCCGACTTTTGCTGAACTGTGGACTGAACTTGTTTATTTTTCTCTTCAGTTTTTTTTTAAAGTAATTTATTACATACGCAGTCGGGTCTTTTTATTTTTTAAATTCTTTTTTTATTTTACACTTTTTAGTTACTGTTAAAATATCAATTTTAAACGTAAAATCACCATAAAGTCCAGATATGAGGTTGTAGGAAATTTGAGAAGGCATACCATGTTTAAAAATACATTAAAAATGGCCAAATTGACCTAAAATAGGAAATAATACGCATCTATGAAAAGTGATGGTTAGGCCAAGATGCCAAAATGGTGTCAATTTGACCTCTGTTATATTTCTTTGTCTAGAATGCCAATTTTAAGGTATTTTAAAGAATGATGAATGAATGATTCCACATGCCTCCAGCCGGAGGCTCTACGCGGGGATCGTTCGGTCCATGGCCCCCTACGGGGCGCCGGTGTGGGCGCCGTCGCATCGTCACGGCATGGCGGACAGAGCTCCGGCGGGATCTCATGGTGAAATGGCGTCAACGACTATCGCAAGCCAGTGCTGGGCACGCAGGACCTCTCGCGCCGGGCCTTGGTTGAGGCCATGGTCCGGAGTGAGGAGGAGTGGCAGGCGGTCGCCGACTTCTGCGAAGCAGTAATGCTCGCAAAGGAGGAGGCCGAACACATCAGGCAACGGCGTTATCGCCGCTGCCGCCGCCGGGATTCTGATCCCGATTTCCGGCCAACGTAGACGCGGGCTTGCGGACAGTGAGCAATGGGTAGCTCACTGTCCGGCCGTCCGATAACTGTCCGGACCAAGCCCAAGTCGTCGGCGGCGTGCACTGTTCCCGCGCGCCTCGAGGAGTTGTCAGCAACAGCAGGGACCCAGCCGGGTCGAAGCCTACTGGGGCCAGGGTTATCCGAAAGGGCGCTCGAGCCCCGGTATGAAGGCTAGAAGGAACGGGGTGGGTCTTTTAGTCAGTAAGAGTCTGACACTATCTCCCGCTCCGCCCAAGGGCGGGGGATGTCAATGCATGATTTTTCCCACCATAAAAAAAAAAAATTAAAGAAATCATTTGTTACTATGAATTATCAGTTCATTATGGTCACAAACAGTTCTTATGATATCAAAAACATCTATCAGTATCATAGTTATTTGAAAAATTCGAAAAAAATATGATCAAGTTGCCACAGTTGACGGCACCTTGATTTGGCCGCTCATAATGACATTGATATTGATTGGTATTCTGTACAGTGCGATTCACTTAAGAGGTTCCTTTGCCGTAATGTTGGCTCCCCTGACTGTCTACAGAAAAAAGAAGGGAAAAATCAAGAGTTGCCTACTCTACCAAAATGTTTGCACGAAATATGAAACTTAATCGATTTTAACGGTAGTCGCACTACTTTATGGAGAATAAATGAAGGGAATGGGATTTTATCAAAAAAAAACAAGTCTAAAAGGAAGTTGTTGGATGTAGAGGTACGATATTGCGGCGTGGCGTTTACGGTATTTGAAAGAATTGCAGGACAATCGAAACGGAGCCCAACGTTGTAGGTATGCTATAATCAAAAATAATTTATAATTTTTCATCAATCATTTATAATCAAAAATAGTTTCATAAAGAAATTTAAAAAAATTCTCTCCCTAACATTAAGTAATTTCATTGCTAAAAATATAGCAACACTGTTTTTCCGTATTGCCAACATTACGGCAAAGGAACCTCTAAAGTGAAACGCACTGTACTTAAGCCAAGAAAACTAAATGTATGCGGTTTCTAACCTATGAAAGACAGGATACAGATTGCTGCCTCTATGTAAGCAACTAACGCCATAGTGACGAAGACCTTCACACCATTACAAATGATGTTTTAGAAGATTAACTTCAGCGTATAAGCAGCGCCGTGTTTTAATTTTTACAAACTGTATGATAATATCCTTAAAATAGGTACCTACTCTTTTAAGTACCAACATTACATTTAATATGGTCAAATACCGTACTGTTCATTGTTTGTTTAGTTAACTTAGTATACTTCATAGTTTATAAATACATATAAACATAGATAATCAAGTCATAACAATGTTTCGCAATGGGTACTTTGTGCTCCAGATTGTGGTTAAATAGAGACCTTGACTAATTGATTGATATTATTCTTGATTGAACAACACTGGCAGCAAGTTCGCCATGTCGCATGTTACTCCTTGCCCACGAAGGGTTTGGTTACCTCTTCCCTCAAATATGGTAAGGGCCGTTTGGATGATTATTGCATTATACATACAATACAATACAAGTAACGGGTGCCACTAGTTACTAATCGTCTTGTCTTGCTGGTCCTTTTTTAGGGTTCCGTAGTCAACTAGGAACCCTTATAGTTTCGCCATGTCTGTCTGTCCGTCCTCGCTTAATCTCTGTGACCGTCAGCACTAGAAAGCTGAAATTTGGTACCAATATGTATATCAATCACGCCGACCAAAAGGTAAAATAAAAATTGGAAAAAAAAGTTTTATTAGGGTAGCCCCCCTATATGTAAAGTGAAAACTGATTTTTTTTTAATTTCAACCCTAACGTGTGATATATCGTTGGATAGGTATTTAACAATGAATAGGGGTTTACTACAATCATTTTTTGATAATGTCAATAATTTTGGAAATAATCGCTCCAAAAGTAAAAAACAATGTCTCCCCCCCCCTCTAACTTTTGAACCATAATTTTAGAAAATATGAAAAAAATCTGAAAAGTAGAACTTTATAAGGACTTTCTAAGAAAATTATTTTGAACTTAATGAAAAGAACAGTTTTTGTACAAAAAAGACAACAGGGTTCTACAAAATAATTTCTGGACTAAGTTTATATAAGTGTATATAGCAAGCATTTTTTTAACCTCATAAGTGGGTACACTTATTGTGATGGACGGGAAACTACGGAACCCTACACTGAGCGTGGCCCGACATGCTCTTGGCCAATTTTATTATTTATCTTTAAATTTGATTGATTTATTCAATAAAATAAAAAATGTCATACCTAACCAGTTTATAGATAAAATAACGTACGTATTAGTGATTAAAAGGGTCCTATTTCACTCGCCTATCGTCAACATCGAGCATGGTTTAAAAGCTTGTTGCTTCATCTAACGCAATCCAACGCGATGTTTGAGGAAGAGGCAATGCAAAAAAATAGAGATTACGCCTGAAAACTCTGTTGGCATTCGGTAAATCCGTTATTTACTCTAATATTTCATAAAACTTGTTCCAATACGTGTTTTTTATAAACCCGTAAGTTTTTCCGAAAAATTGTCATTTTCACATTCAGAACCTCAACTAAATGTGCAAGGTTTCTATTGATGTACTTTTCTATATTTTTTAATATACTAGTACATTATGGAGGGCCAAAGTTCACGTAAAATAGCAGATTTTCAAAGGTCTTTTACTAGATTAGTTTTACACAAAGAACATTGCATGAAAGTGTCCCAACAACTTAAGACAGGTGTCATTCGAAGTGTCTAGTTAAATAGAGTATTTTTTATTATGGCAACACATCTCTAAAATATGGGGTTTAGGTTTTATAAAACACTAGCTTTTGCCCGCGATTTCGTCCGCGTGGATTAATGACTTCCGGCAGAATTTGGGTTTTTCGCTTAGTTATCGCCTTTTCCATGGTCTATCGATTACGTGTGTAAACAAACATTTGATTTTTCGAGTTATATGTATTTTGTAAGAGTATTTAGACACCACTTACAGGCGGTGAAGGAACACATCGTGAGGAACCCTGGACTTATAATTTTAAATTATAAGTTTGAAATCGCCAATCCGCCTAGAGCAAGAGTGGTGACTAATGCTCTAACCTTCTCCATGTGAGAAGAGGCCTTTGCTCAGCAGTGGGCCCCAATAGGCTGATGTTGTTGTTATAGCGGCAACAGAAATACATCATCTGTAAAAATTTCAACTAGGTACCTATATGACTATCATGGTTCATGAGATAAAGTCTGGTGACAGAAATAATCCAAAAATCCTCTCTTAGTGCTCTCTTGCTTCACTGGTGGAACCTACATACAAAGTTTTAAGTGAAACCGTTAAGAAATAGAAAAAAAACAATTTATCACCTTTTTCCCCCCCTTTGGTGGGAATTTCCAAAAAATCGTCTCTTAGTGGTAGCCTACTCCTCCCAACAAACACACCTGCCAAATTTCAGCTCTCTACTGCCAGTAGTTTCGGCTGTGCGTTGTCTGTCAGCCACTCAGTAACGGAAGAGTTTTATATATATACTAGCGGACCCGACAGACGTTGTCCTGTCTAACAATGATAACAAAACTTTTTTTTAATTTGATCGCAGCGCTAACTGTCGGGACAGACTAAAATTAAAATTCGAATATTATTTAAAATTTGACACTGCGATGGTAGCGCCGTCTGTCGGATCCAATGTAAAACATTCCAAAATCAACAATTAAAAAAACATTGTCCAGCGGACAAAATTGTGAATCTAAACCATTCCCAGATCCCCTTGAACACACACAAAAAATTTCATCAAAATCGGTCCAGTCGTTTGAGAGAAATTCAGTGACGTACACACTCACAGAAGAATTATATATATAAAGATAGATAGATAATATTATAATCCAATTATTATACGTTTTTTAAGATTTCAAAATAAAGATAAAAAAAACCGGCCAAGTGCGAGTCGGACTCGCCCATGAAGGGTTCCGTAGCAGCAAGTAACATAATATAAAAGTTCTTGTAATGTGTTGTAACTTTGATCGATGTTTTAATAATAGTGTACTTTTTTCGGTTTATGACGCATTAAAAAAAAACTACTTACTGGATTTCGTTCAAACCAATTTTCGTTGGTAGTTTTTATAGTAATGTATATCATATATTTTTTTTAGTTTTATCATTCTCTTATCTTAGAAGTTAGAGGGGGGGGGACACACATTTTACCACTTTGGAAGTGTCTCTCACGGAAACTATTCAGTTTAGAAAGAAATGATATTAGAAACCTCAGTATCATTTTTGAAGACCTGTCCATAGATACCCCACACGCATGGGTTTGATGAAAAAAAAATTTTTGAGTTTCAGTTCTATGTATGGGGACCCCCAAAATTGATTGCTTTTTTTCTATTTTTGTGTGCAAATCTTAATGCGGTTCACAGAATACATCTACTTACAAAGTTTCAACAGTATAGCTCTTATAGTTTCGGAAAAAAGTGGCTGTGACATACGGACGGACAGACAGACAGACAGACAGACAGACAGACAGACAGACAGACAGACAGACAGACAGACAGACAGACAGACAGACAGACATGACGAATTTATAAGGGTTCCGTTTTTTGCCATTTGGCTACGGAACCCTAAAAAGGTTTAAGATCGAAATCGCCATTTCGTTATTTAAATACTATTTCCACAGGCAATGTCACAAACAGATTTACAAAGTTTTCAAGACTTATTTTAAATTAAATTACTTATATAAATGAAAATAATCTATAATCAATTTGTTTAGGGTTTAGGTACTACTTGAAAATTTTGAAATGTTTCTTACCTAAAAATGCCTTTTTTTAGATAAATTCCAAACAATTATAATAGCTACATTGTTTACCAATCTATATTTTTAGAAAAACTGAATGTATTATAATATATCTTATGAAAAATATTTCCCATTTTTTAAAAACAGTTCTTTTACAAGACATTAAAATGTTTACTTTCTTTTTAATAGGTACTATAAATGTAGTATAACTAGTTAAATTATTTAAATTGCACTGCGCTACGAAATAACGTTTTTAATCAAATTAAGGAAAATAGATTTGTTAGGCTGGCAACATTAAGCACGCCCCCAGCTACGCGCTAAGTTTTCTTGCTCGCACTCTAACACGGTACCGTTATTAAGGCCCAAGCGCCCAAAAAGTGCCTTAGAACAGTGACTATCTGGAGCCTACTCCTCGGTAACGGGCTAACGGCCCAGCTAAGAGATTTGAAAAAAATAGATGTTTATCATAGATTCATGAACAACATTATCAACATTTGATTTTTCGTGCGATTATTACTTTTGTCTAAAAAAAATATTACATACAACAATTCAAATTCGCAACTTTTCCCTACTCCTTCGAAACGGCTTGGATCTTTAGAAACGTTTTTACACAACGTTTTTGGTTAAATATTTTTCAAAGGGAACATAGCCTAAGTAAATCAATCAATATTTCGCAAAGAAAATGAATTTAAAAGTCAGCGGGGCTCTGTCCGAGCGCGGCTGGCCGCAAACAAATACACAGATAGTCGTACCGTCGCCTAGACGCGTACGAGAGTTGTGACCATTTAATTTCGGCCAGATGGTTCAAGGGACTATAAGCCTTAAAGTCTATTTAATAAAGTTATCGATACTTATCTCTTAATTAGTTCCCTCAAATTGAATGTCTTGATTACATTCAATCAGGGAATTTGAACTGTTGTTTTGGTGATTATAATATTTTGGTACATACTTGTTACAGGCAGCGCTAATAACTTACTAAGTGTTTAAATAGTAGGTGTACAGTGTACAAGTATAGGTACACGTTCAATGTACCCACGCCTTGCTTGAGGCTGATTTTCATGTGACCGGAAATCATCGGATCTTAGTTGAGCAGATCAGGCAAGATAAGGTTTAATTTTACCCATGCTATTAGATAGTCAAGCAGCGTTTTTTAGGGTTCCGTACCTCAAAAGGAAAAAATCGAACTCTTATACGATCACTTTGTTCTCCGTCTGTCTGTCTGACCGTTTGTCAAAACTCTTTATGTCGGGAACGCGTGGATGTATCTAGTAGAAATTAACACCATATACTTAGATCTGCGGCCCCTTGAAGCTGTGTAAAAATCAAACTACGAAATTAACGAAAAAAGACACGGTCGTTTATGTCGCAAAAGAAAACGCATATTTCGACACTCAACTAAAAAAAAATCTCAAAATCCATTTGGGAATTGAACTATTACTTAACTACTATATACCGCTAAATCCCGTGGAGGGTCGATCCGGTACATAAAACACTATCGATTTGTAAAGATAAAATTAAAAAATAAAGTAGGTACCTTTTTTTCAAAACTCGTATTAATTTACGCATGTAGATACGAAATTAATTTCTTTAAGAAAACGTCAGCTGAGCGAGTTCAATGACCTGTAGGTAGTTTGTACGCAATGCCGACAATTACCTACAGGTCATTGAACTCGTACATGCGTAAATTAATACGAGTTTTGAAAAAAAGGTACTTTATTTTTTAATTTTATCTTTTTATGTTTCTTGTATCGGATCGACCCTCCACGGGATTAAAACGATGAAAATTTAACGGTGTATAGGTAAGTTTGTACGAATCCCTCAGTGCGCGAGTCTGACTCGCACTTGCCCAGTTTTTTTTTTTTTGTTTGTCGTCGTAGTTGATCAAAATAGGCCATGCATAGTTACAAGAAATATTCCCAAATTAAAAATTCCTTACACGATAAACACGAAGTGTCCATTGCTTCCATGGCTGACTATTATTCTTCAAGAATAATAATAGTCTTCTTAATAAAAATACAAAAAAATCATTATACCCCAGAAAAATAATTAATTTCAGCCTAATGGAAAACAGTTTGTATCACTACACTTTCTTTAAATAAACTGTCCATTTTTGCAAAAAATTACACTTGGCCCATGTGGCAAGGTTGAAGTGCTAGCTTAGTGTACATCAACATACGATAGAGACGTGACTGGATGTTTACGTATGTGGGATAAACAGGAGAGCGTTATGCCGCGGTAACGAAGAGCAGGCGGTGTGCGCGCTCGTCAGCGGAGACTGAGCTGGCGGGCGCGATACTGCGCGTGCAAGTGCACTACAAGCTATTTCAATACATGCAGGGAATTCGCAAGTCGGCGGATTCCAGTCACCCGCGCCGGTTAGCAGCCGTGGTGCGTCGCATGTCTCGTGAGGTCAATCTGCTTAAAGCAGCAGAAATTTTGATACTAGCCCAGAAAATTTAAAACAATTAAAGGCCATACTGCAAAATAAATGCTAGTGAAGGTTTGACCTAAATTTATTTATTAAGACTTCATGCAACATAAAAGTACATAGGCGGACTTAATGCTTTAGGCATTCTCTACGAGTCTACCTAGGGTGGCGAAGAGAAAACATGGCAGGTGCATAAAAAAAGTAAAAACAAATTAAAGATTAATACGAAAAAACAAGTGTTTAAAATAATTTACTAATACAACATACCATTTTTTTTTATCTATAATATGTACGTATTTAGAAATATTTAAGTATGTCTATCAGTTGTCTAGTACTCATAACACAAGCTCTGCTTAGCTTGAGACTAGACGGCGTTGTGTGATAGTTGTGGAATATTATATTTTTGTATTATATTATATTTATACAAAATAAATAAAATACAATATAAGTAATTCTGTGTGAAAAATCTATACAGAAATTATGTGCGACAAAGTTGGCTGTCAATTATCCCATAGGTAACCGTCTTTACGGGAACTAAGTATTAGGTTCACATAAAGTGTATTCCCTAATAAATTTACTGCGCAATAAAGACAGACTAGCATAGATTGCATTAGATTTCGTAATGCATAAACAGAAACCAAAAAACTAAAAAAAAAAAACATTTACCAAACACAAAGCGAGATTGAAGTTGCGACACCGATTCTGCGAATTGCTTAGACAACTGTATCAGTTTACCTAGCAACAGATTTCTAACAACATTGACGGACAACGAACAACGAAAGACAACTGTCAAAAAATGAGACTGAGAGCCAGAGTAAAATCTATTTAGCAATTCAAATTCACTGAAAAACATGAATGCTGGAAATGGAGTGGTTGCTAAGGTCCTAAAAGAATGGATTGCAGGATTGTTCGAAAGAGTCACTGCGACCATGGAATGCAAATAGCAACTAAAGGAACATGGGTACGTATTTGTTAGTCCGACACTCCTTTACACACAGTAAAAAAAAAATCATTCCCGTTTCTAAGCCATACACCATAGATCATTTCCACCACTCGACTTAAATTGACAGCTTAAAATAGCTTGTTATTCATTGATATTAACATCCCTGACAAAATTTTCGAGTGGGGGAGGAAGATTCCTCCAAAAAGACTTATTGGGTGATGGAACACTGCTGACGTCAGCGATTAGGTCATAAATGACGTTGCTTATGCCGTTATTTATGGTTTAGTCACCACAGACAATAATGTGGAACTCGGCCACTTTAGTGCACCATTGCAACTTTTCAAATATTGCCTTAGAAAGAGGGAGAGAGTACATACATATATGCGTATCTAAGAAGTAGAAATGTATGTCTAGTTCTTTGGCACTCACTGTAGTCTAAAGGGTTTGTTGTCAATCGATTCCTCTTAAGTGCCAAAGTGACATAGGTCATCATCATCATCAGCCTTATTAATGTTCCCACTGCCGGGACTCAGGCCTCCTCTCTAGGAGAGGGAATGGGCCGTAATCACCATGCGGGCCCAGTGCGGGTTGGTGAATGTCACATCTTTTTTTTGGTGGGTAAAAATCATCCAAATGGCATCCCTGCCCTTAGGCTTAGCAGGACATAGTGTCAGACTCTTACTGACTAAAAAACCCACCCCGTTCCTTCTTGCCTTTCGTACCGGAGCCGAGCTTCCCTTTCGTATAACCCTGGCCCCAGTACGCTGCGACCCGGCTATGCCCCTGCTGCTGCTGACAACTCCTTGAGACGCGCGAGAACAGTGTGCGCCGTCGACGACTTGGGCTTGGTCCGGACCAGTTACAGGGCGGTCGGACAGCGAGCTACCCATTGCTCGCCGTCCGCAAGCCCGCGCTTACGGTGGCCGGAAATCGGGAACGGAATCCCGGCGCCGGCTGGAGCGCTGAGAGCGCCGTTGCCTGATGCGGTCGGCCTCCTCCTTTGCTAGCATTACTGCTTCGTAGAAGGAGGCGTCCGTCTGCCACTCCTAATGTCACATTTCTTCGAATTTGTGGTTCTAGGACATGCCGGTTTCCTCACGACCTTTTCCTTCACCGTTTTGAAAGGAGTGGTGATGAAATTAATTGATTTTATAAAAAAAGATTGTGGAGTGTTAATCTACACTTAAACTTAATCTCTGAAACTACTGGTCCGATTGCAAAAATTATAGCAACAATAGACAGCTGCTTTATTCCTGAGTGACACAGGCTATATTTTATACACGCGAGTGAAGCTGTGGCCAAAAGCTGGTTAATTATAAAGATATATAAATGACTGATTTGATTATTAATTTTACTGGTTTAATTTCTGTTTTTTTTGTAAAATATATGACTTAATCAGATCTTAGACCGAATGTTCGGCATTTAAACCGAAAGTCGGCCGAATTGTCGAAGTTTGGTTCAAGCCACCGAAATTCGGTTAAACCGAATGGGAAAAGAATTTCGGCCTATCCCTAGAATATAGTCATCGGGGTATCAATATAGAGGGCTCTAGAAGATTTAAAAAATGTTACTAAAAAAAATTACTTTTATAAAAAGCAAGACCACAAAATATATTATTAAAGTTTTGCTTAGTAGCTTATGGCTCAGACGGGCAGGCGGGGCCGAGTGAACCGTGTACTTGCGGAAAGGTGTGGATTACAGCGAGGGCAACGTAGTGGTCAGTTTCCGCGTGAAGGCGCATATCCCGGGATGAGGTCACACGCTCCGTGAACACGGTACAATACGTCTGTCCAATAAGAGCATTCTCCACGGTCATGCATAAGAACGTCACATGTATGTTATGTTTCAAAAAAGTAAGTCTAAAAGATCTGATATAAGGTTGGCAAGGCTAAGAACTTAGGAACTTAAAAACCCTATTTGAGCTACAAGCTGTAGTTGATTTGAATGTTAGTAAAAAAAACCCCGCAAATGCTGATATATGACGTCTTTTCATGGGTTTTTACTAATATTTTCAATTTCAAAATATTAAATTCGGTAGCAGGTTCGCCAAACTCTAGCCTGAAAAAGAGAAAACCAAGGAGATTATGGAGTGTGTGTTGAACTCGCGCCTTATTGCATACCTGGAAGGTAACGATTTTCATTGAGTTCAAAGCCAAGATAGTTGCGACGTTTTTACAAGGGTCCGACGTTACATCACACCAAGACGTAATGTTATACAAAGCACAGATCCGATCGTGTGTGGAGTACTGCAGCCACACATACTGCAAAATGCCTTTGCAAACTTTAGCAGCTTTGGCCTTAATGGAGAGGCGTGCAAAGATACTGATTGGTAATCTTGATTTGGTTACAACCAATCTACAAAGCCTGGAGCACAGACGTAGGATAGCCAGTCTTTCGGTCTACTAAAGGATGCATTATGGAGAGAGTGTACGCGGGAAGTCAAAGTCATTTATTTCAAATAGACCATTTGCAGGCACTTTCGAATAGTCAAATGTCGGTCAGTCCAAGAAAAGTGAAGCTAAATTACACGTTCCAAAGCGTAGGTCTCTATGGAGAAGAACGTGCAAGAAACTCCATGGACACTCTTTTTAAAACATATTATGAGTTACATAGATCTTGGTTACATATTTCTTGTCGCTTCTAATTGGAAATTACATGACTTGACTCCACCATCACCTTTCTACCATCGACAACCCGACGTACATGTCCACCCTTACTATATATACCTATTGTTGACTCGTCTACGGTACGGACTCAGCCTTTTGCCTCATTGTTTACATTACGTATATTGAAGGAAGGACTGAAACAATTTGCCTGCTGCGGTCTTCCTGTTCGATTATAAAATGTACTTAGTTTTTTTCAAGGCTAGAGTGAATGGGCTTTTAATAGATTAGTGCGCTTCACCATAAACTAATGCATCACTGTTTACCATCGGATGTGATTTCAGTCCAGCAGTCTATATTTTTTTTTTTAAACTGGGTTTTTCATTAAAGTAACATTTAACACTTTTTAAGCTCTCAATTCAGAAACCGATCCCTAGTGTATAGTGATTTAAATAAAAAAAATATTATGTGAATATTCTCTAATGACTATTCACAGTATCAGAACAAATACCAGTTTCTTTTACAAAAATGTGATTGAAGATCATATTTTTATAAATGAAAGCTTCTATTGGTGTCCAGTCTCATTTGCTTGATAGAAGTGCAATGAAATGAAATGTTTGGATTTTCGTAACTGCGAGTATTCCTGTGTAAAAAATATACACCGCTTAATTTTAATCGTATTAATTTACGCACGTACGAAATTAATTTGTCCTGTAGTTAATAGTCGGCGTTGCGTACAAACTACCTACAGGTCATTGAACTCGCTCAGCTGACGTTTTTTTAAAGAAATTAATTTCGTACATGCGTAAATTAATACGAGTTTTGAAAAAAAGGTACTTTATTTTTTAATTTTATCTTTACAAATCGATAGTGTTTCATGTACCGGATCGACCCTCCACAGGATTAAAACGATTAAAATTTAACGGTGTATATTTTGCATTCCGTTTGAAGACCTGATTCTTTTTTATAGTCGGTTAAAAATATATCACATATAATTAGACAAAAAATATGTAACAGATTATCTTCCTGTAGAACCTGGGTAACAGATGGACCTTTCTGTTTGTCAAGAACGAAATAATCATACTAAACTTTACACAAAACAGTTAATTGTTACCAGAGTTGGAACAACTAGACCATTATTATTTACCTGTAGTACAGTTTGTGGAAACGAGTAACGTAAAATCGACAATACCATCTGTAAAATCCCGGAATCATTAACATGATGAAAAAAAGACGTGTGGCACTCGGGGGCTGCCGCGCTAAAGCTATTGCATAGCATTTTTATCAACTTATGCAATTATAATTATTTATTTATTTTATTTATGTAGTATTTTTTTTCCTTTGTTTTTTTTCTTTGATATTAATTGAAGTTACACTTTCACACATTGAATTGAATTTTGATTGATTGTGAACTCATTTGTTTTCTTAATGGTCACCACGCTCAAAAAACAAATGAGTGGGGGGTGTTAGGTTATTTTCGTTAACTGTAGAATCCTTTGTTTAGCTCTAGCTTTAATAACAATTACTTTTTTAATTCCTTGGTAAATAGTTTATTATTTAGTAAGTTTGATAATAAAACATAATTTAAAAAGATATTTAATAATCATAAATATACAATGTGGAGACTATGATACCAGTATTACTTATTAGTGTTGCTAGTATAATATATACTGGTCCAAAAAACAACTTACTATGGGCCCAACCCTGAAATCGGAAAACCGTAAAAAACAGTAAGTATATTTTGTCGAGTTAAGCAAATATAAATAATTTTTCCACAACTATCACACAACGCCGTCTAGTTTCAAGCTAAGCAGAGCTTGTGTTATGAGTACTAGACAACTGATAAACATACTAATATATTTCTAAATACATACATATTAAAGATAAATTACACCCAGACACAGAACAAATGATGATGCTCATCATACAAACATTTGTCCTGGGTGGGAATCGAACCCACAACCTCCGGCATAGCAGTCAGGGCCACTAACCAATAGACCAACAGGCCAGTCAGATGGACTTTCTGTCTGTCAAGACCCATTATATCGGAAACGCATAGAGGTATCAAGCTGAAATTAAAACCATGGTTTTAGAAGAAAATTAGATGAATATTATCATATATTAACAAAAAAAAAACAGCACTGGCACCAAAAGAAATCATAGTTTAATATGTAGTATAATTATTAGTGTTGCCAGGCGTCCCGATTTGCGCGGGATGTCCCGATTTTAGGGGTCTGGGGACGCGTCCCGATTTGCACCTGATCGGGACGCTAAATGTCCCGATAAATCAAAAGCCCTGAAACTCAAATAGCGACTGAAGAAGTCTGGGTTTTATTCAGTAAAAATTTCACACGCCCTCTCGTTTCACCCTAAAAGGGAAGAAGTCAATGGATGATTTCCCATCTAAAATCTTTATTAAAAAAAAAAATGTCCCGATCTAGAACCCTAAATCCCGATTTGTTTTACCATCTGTCCCGATTTTTATCCAAACAGGCCTGGCAACACTAATAATTATACTTCCATTGTTATAGATGATATAATGTTTGAATGTCGAGTCGGTAGGATGACTACATTCTTAACAATTAGTGTTTATCCAATGGACAAATCAAATGTTTGAGCAACTTTAAGTTTTTTAGGGTTCCGTAGTCAACTAGGAACCCTGATAGTTTCGCCCTGTCTGTCTGTCTGTCCGTCCTCGCTTAATCTCTGGGACCGTTAGCACTAGAAAGCTGAAATTTGGTACCAATATGTATATCAATCACGCCGACAAAGTGGCATAACATGACTTTTGAACCATATGTTTATAAAATATGAAAAAAATCTGACAAGTAGAACTTTATGAGGACTTTCTAGGAAAATTATTATGAACTTGATTGAAAGAACAGTTTTTGTACAAAAAGGTTCTACAAAATAATTTCTGGACTAAGTTTGTAGTATAATCGTATATGCTGAACTGAACCTATTTGACACTACCGTGAGACACAATGTTGCTGTTTGCTTTTATTTTATTTTATTTTTTATTTTGTTTTAAGTTTTATATTTTATTAATGTTCCTATACTTGTTTTGTCATTGTGTGCCAAATAAACATGTTTTCTTTCTTTCTTTCAAGCATTTTTTTAAACTCATTAGTGGGTACACTTATTATACGGACGGACGGGAAACTACGGAACCCTACAATGAGCGTGGCCCGACACGCTCTTGGCCGGTTTTTTTTGTTAAAAACATATCAACGTCAAAAAATTTCACCCTAATGTCCCTCTAATAAAAGCCTTTGTACTATTTTCCAACAGAGCTTTTACTGCAACTAGCACGGTGGATGAGGATGAAATTGAAAAATCATGTTTATGACCAATAGATATACAAAATTCTAAATATGGTCACCCAATACCTATTGGCAATATGGCGAAAAGTATTGATGACAATTCGTGTATTTTTTTATAAACAATGTCTAAATACCAATATTATGAAGGTTATTAAAGTATTAAAATATTAACAAAAATAATATACTAAAAATACCTATCATCATAAATTTTAAATTCCTAGGTTTAGCGCACACTCTTCATCCTACACCACACCGAGCTACATAATCTTTATATTAAAAATGATCACAAACATAACAAAATATGTATGTCTGTTTGATAATATAGTTACGTAAAAGTATTACTAGAAACAATTAAAAACCTTACTAGTGAAACCTAAAACGTATATATAGTAGTTAATAGTTGTGCGACCTCACAGCAACCCTTACCTGATTTTAAAGTTATTAATCTGCACCCAAACCCACATCGTTTAACGGTTCAAAAAACTGTTATCCAACTATCTGCCTTATGAAATGGTAAAAAAACGTTATTGTACTATTTGTATGACTTTATTTTGATAATTGGGTTGTCGACTAATATAAGACTAAAAAGATATATTTTTTAAATATTTTATACATACATTAAAACTCTTTACAGCATCATTTTTGGGGTTTAGTAGATATTGCTTTCAGCATTCTGAGGCCCTACCACAAGCTCAACAGAAAACATGATTTATCTGAAGACCTAAACATAACTGTTAGAGGGATAGAGCTATTTATGGTGTATAGCTCCATCCCTCTTTTTCTGTATAATGTCCTGGTCCCCTGATGTGTATTGGAGCTGTTGAAAACATTTTAGAAACACATACAAAGAATTTTCATCTTCCTGTCTTTACCCCATGGTTTTAACTTTTTTGCCTGGCTAAAAATTACATACAGATGAGCTCCTGTCAGCAATATGCTGGTAGGGATTAAGAACATACTCCCAGGATTTTTCTGATAGCCCTGGTATACTTCTTCACTCCTCAGGCACCTCTGTACATCTAAGGCTATTGATTTGGGTGGTTTGTATCATGTAAACCATAGCCCTTAAGTTTTCATATATTACAATAGTCCTACACCAACTGTGTGCTTTCCTGGGTGCAAATTCACAATAGATACATGTTTGTATTTGAATATATTATCATCAATTGGACAGCGTTATGTAAGAACGGATTAATTCATTAAACCCTAAGCGAACGCCAGCGTTCGCACACCTATTGTCTTTCTATTGTGTCTGTAATTTCCACGATTGAAAGGTTAAGCGACACTAGAGTGAATTTGAGCAAAATAAATGCTGTGCATTATGGACAGAATTCATTTTATCAAATTCTCTCTAGTGTCGCTAAATCAGTTCTTACATAACGCTCTCCAATAAGTACCCCAAATTCATTTATTTTGAAATTTCTAATGGGTTTTCTCCAATTTGGTTTCAAAACCTCATAAATCCTTCCAATATTAAAGACATACGTCTTAATATTGTGTATTGCTTCCTACTTGGAGTTGCAAACTTCACCATGCAACCACAAACGCACTTAGCATAATTAGAATCAATGTTGCTAATAGAACTAAGTATTGACCAGTATGTCTCAACATATATATTTTTCACAACTTTCTAATCATTTCGAAATTAACAACTAAATAATAAGATACGTCCTTGATATAATCTTGATGACATCTCTATAGAAACTTTTTTTTATACATAAAACAAGCAAAAAACTAATCTTATGAAAACAAAATGTAACGTAGTAACTGTACTGATAGTACCTATATGGACTGATAATTTTAAACAATAATAACATATAATCTAGTACTGTTATGTAGTTTTAAGGCGACTGTGATTTTCCCTTTTGTCTACTTAACGATGTAAATCATACATCTATGTCACTTAATATTTATTGATTATATTCCTTTTTTTTTACATATCTCTATCCATGCCACATTTCTTTAATAAAACTTTATATTACTAGGTACATAAACATTTGAACAGATATTCAGACCATTTACAACAGATATAAGTAAGAAATTGGCGCGAATTAAACGCGTTTGCTTTCGTAAAATATCAAGCTAAGATTATATAAAGGTAAAATTGTTTAGTTGTAAAGTAATCTCAAGAAGCATTGACTGATTTCAAAATACTTTTGATAGAAAGCTAGGAACGTATTGCCGAGTGCTCTAAAAAATGATTTACCTTAATTATATTTGATTTCTACGCAAAAGAAGAAATGGCCAAAAGCTAGATACAAATAAAAAAAGTTTAATGTTACCTGATCTCTGCATATTGAAAATGCTAAGAATCCAATTTGTTTAAACTAAAAACATTTCTTGAAACACCAATTCAACACACTCTCCAACGAACTGTCAACAATCCTCACATTCCTCACCCGCCCATGGACCGCGTAGAAATTGATTTTTGAATATTGTTGTACGTGTTGCCATAGGTAATATTTGAAACTATTCAAAAGTAAAAGGCCTAAAGGACCTCCTAATACACTACGCGTTATTCAGACTCGTTTTTTCTATGGTTCGACGTATCTAATCTATGGTTCGACATATCGCTATAGGACCTATTACACTGCGCTGAATATCGGGTGCGATATTCCGACTCGTACTATTTTTTATTCATAGAGTGCGTCTATTGAAAGCGTGACCTGGAGTTTTTTTTTTTTAATTTAATTGGCAACATTGTTTTGCCGAAAAAAATCCCGTCAAAGTCTATGGTCGCAATTGTCAGTTTTGGATACAGATATTTATTTTTCAAGAATAATTGCTTAATTATGGGAAAAACAATAAACAGTAACGTGCAAAAACTGCTACCCACTATGGTTAATAATTTCAAACAACAACAAGAAGAGAAAGAAGGTGTTTTCAGTGAAAACCAACAATGTTTACATAGGATTTCAGAATTTTTAAGTTAGTATGACGTTATAATCTTGATCCTTGTCGACTAATATTATTAGATAGTTATATTTAGGATATAATGATAATTTATTTTTCTTATATTTTTAGATAATCTGACATATTGCGAATTTCATAATGGACAAAAATATCAAACAAAGAAGGTTTTTGGTGAATCGACTTAATCAAAAACACATGCTAGTGAGTGGTAGAATTCTTTCAAAAGCAGTTGAGATGTAATGAAAGATTTGCCTCACTTTGTCTATAGAGCATCAAAATCTTCAACTGAAGTTAAAATTGCGAAAGTGAAGAAAATAGTGACTGAAATCCTTGTTCAAGTTTGAGAGCTGTTGAACTTTTTGTGTCTCACGAGTCGATCCGTATCATTTGAGTATAAAACATGTTCCCACTTGACTAATCCCAAAAGATCTGAATTTTCTCTATGCTGAAACGAATCGATTCCAACCCAACAAGTCAGCCAGCGAGCTACCCATTGCTCACTGTCCGCAAGCCCGTGCTTACGGGGCCGGAAATCAGGATCAATTTCCCGGCGCCGGCGGCGGCGGCGATAACGCCATTGCCTGATGCTTTCGGCCTCCTCCTTTGCGAGCATTACTGCTTCGCAGAAGTTGGCGACCGCCTGCCACTCCTCCTCGCTCCGGACCATGGCCTCAACCAATGCTCGGAGCGAGAGGTCTCCGCCGCTGATCGCCCCTACGAGGGCACGGCGATGATCCGCCCAAGCGGAGCACACCTCGACTTTGTTCCACCGCGCGTCACTTCCACATGAATCCGGTGTAGGAACCTCCCGAACGAACCATGGCCGGTGAGGACCTGCGTCATGCGGAAGGTAAGGACGTCGTGAGGTCTTTCCAGCCACGCCATATAGCGACATTTGAGAGATCAGATAAAATAAAATAACATGGGATAATAACTAACGTTGTGTGTTATTGACCTTTACCATACACCCACCAAATAATTAAGTCTACACACATGTTTTTGCTTCGGATTAACTATTATACAATTGTCATAAATACAAAAAATACTCTAGTATCAAACCTTTTTTTTCCTAGTATTTCAATAATACCACATTCAAAATTTTTGGTTGTAACCTCCTTTTCTCAGGTCACGCTTTCATTAGACGGACTCTAGTAAGACAGTCTAACCCTTATAACACTACGCGATACGTCGAACCATAGACTAGATACGTCGAACAATAGACAATACGAGCCTGAATAACGCGTAAGACTGACTTTATAAGAATGAAAAATAGTACAAGTCGGAATATCGCACGCGATATTAAGCGCAGTGTAATAGGCCCATTTCGTATAATATTTAGTTAATTAAAAATACTTATATTTAATATTTTTTTAAGGTTCTTCTGTTATTAAATAATGACTAATATCTTTTAATCAACCTTGATTATTGAACCAGTGTTGACTACATCAGATTTAATTAAATCCTAATAATTATCCAAGTCGTTTAACTTTTTAGAGACTAGAAATATGAATGAATAATAGTACGAGTCGGAATATCGCACGGGATAATCAGCGCAGTGTCTTTGATCGCTAAGCGTCAGAGTGGGGATCGCTTTGCGCATTCCATACATTGGCGAGCCAATCGTCGTCGTTGTGTGGTCGTTGTTAGATGCATGCAGCAGCGCAGGGAACGAACCACGAATGACGTCTATGACACGATGGCGTGGTGAGCCAATCACTGACATTCTCCACCCCACTTTATTTAATAATTAATTACAAATGAAGAATATTACCCAGTGTACAAAATCGCTTGAAACTTTGTCACAGTAAAGCTTTTAAGTTAACAAATATACTACTTTTTGTTTCATTCCAAAACACCCATTAGTTTAGATTTTACAAGCATCTAAAACTCCCGTAAATATTTAATTTGGCGCGTGGACGCGCCGCCTCTGCATGACGTCACAGAACAATATACATCCGCGCGCTCAGTACTGCTGGCCTGTTGGTTTTTTAGTCACTAGTGGTTAGTGGTCCTGATTGTTTTGCCGGAGATCGTGGGTTCGATTCCCATCCAGGACAAATATGTTTGTGTGATGAGCACGATCATTTGTTTTAGAATGTCTGAATGTAATACGTATTTCTATCTTTATGATGTTTGTGTATTTAGAAATATATACAAATAGTGTTGGGTAAATAGCCGGATGGTTTGAGTTATTATCGATTATAATCCATAAGTGTCCATTAACAGCCTAGCAATGGATGATAACCCTGCTATTAATGTACCTACTAGGGTAGTTCACTCTTGATCGCTGTCGAAGCACAACTGACTCGCTTCCGGCCGGGGGCTCGTATTTATATGCGGAGCCAAGAAAATTCTAGATACCGACGGCCGCGATCGATCCAGAATTCCAGAACCATTGAATCGCTTCTCGAAGTCATAAATCATTTTTATTGCTCGTCGTAATAAGAGTCACTTTCATGCGAATTTCGACTCTATTGTTAATGTCGGAGAGTACCATTTCCCTTATCGGTAGATAGATACCTAACTACTACTTGTAGGTATTTTGTGGATGTTTCGAGATTTTTCTAAGCCTGGCTACGCACAACCATTCTAGATCTTTCGAACAGCAATGTGTTTTAATTATTACGTGCTACTCGTTATTTTCTCGGAGATATGGCGTGTTCACATTTAATGGCGTAACATTATTATTTTCTATGTTCTGTACCCATATGTTACATGTTTCCGAATTAAATTATTAGAACTGAATAGAACACCATTTATTCGAAGCAGGTAATACAATAGGCAACAACACAAAATAATAAAAGAAAGAGAACAGAATTAAAATACAGGTGCGCAGAGCGTGCCCAACCGAAAGGGTGGATTGATGTAGGCATAAGTATGTCTATTATTGTATATTAATATAATTTGTTATAAAATGTTTTCAGGTCGTACTTACACGATGAAAAAGTGAAGGCGTTGGAAACCAACAGTAACAAGCTGCAAAAAAATATTAAACGTCTGGACGAGAGGATTGGAAAACGAAATAAAAAGATAGCCAATTTGGCAGATATTGTTAAAAACTTTCGACGAAAATATTGTGACACAAATTACTCAATCCATAATCATGACATTTTTAGATATAAGATTTAGACATCATGAACGAAGAACATCTGAAAAGGTGTCACATAAAGTCCATTTCATGAAAGAAGTCCCGCGGACAATTGTGGAACTAAATTTGACACATGGGGAGATCGGCCATGTTGTCGTTTGTCGATGTTATCAAGGTGCGTTTGTTGTGGTAGATATTTTGTGAGTTTATTATTGGATAAGTGCGTTATAAGGTTTATTTACGATGCCAAAAGTTGTAAAAAGTGCAGGTCGAGAAATGATATTAAAGGTGAAGGAGTTCTGTGAAGCGGAACACAAGAATCGCGGTGTTTTAATACCAACAAGCAATGTTCGCAAAAGAGTCATGACAGGGCTGCCATATACAGATTTTTCCCGATTGATTTACAGATTGGAATTAAGTTTTTTGTTTTTTAATGCACGATTTTTATTAAGAAAAATTTGAAAAGGAATTAACACAACACAACAAAAATTTGTATAGTTATATTCAACAATAATGTAATTAAATACGAAAATAATCTTTGTTTGATTTTTTTTTTTTATTGTTCATTTTATTGCAGGTGTTTTAGAGAAAACTGTAACGAGAGTTACAAAAGAAGGCGCAACAGCGGCGAGTACTTCTAAAGTTATCGTCACCTCAGGGAAGAGTCGCCCGCATCCTAAAAAGTTCGACTTGGATGGATTTGATTTGTGCGCTATACGCAAAAAAATTACAGTTTTTTTGTTGTGAAGAAGGAATTACCTACATTGATTAAATTACGTGCAGCTTTGAGAGAAGACATAAATTATCAAGGAAGCATCACAACATTGCACCGTATATTGCATAGCATCGGTTTCAAGTATAAGCGATGCCAATCGAAACGTAATGGAACGTTATGATATTACTGCATGGCGTTCAAGATATTTGGAGAGAATCCGAAGAAATCGCAATGTGGAGAAAAAACCTGTAGACGAGTCCTACATACACAATACTTATCATGCCAAAAGTTGCTGGCAAAGCGAGGAGGAGCCTGGGATGTTCGTGTCAGAGTCATCAGGGAGTCGTTGGATAATTGTTCATGCGGGAACTGAAAATGGTTTTGTTAATGGCGCATTGTTAATGTTCAAATCAGATTTGAACATTAACAATGCAAATCCCAATCCAAATCCTCAGATTACCACGATGACATGAACTCAACTAATTTTTTGAAATGGATGAGTGAAAAAGTCTTCCTAACCTACCTGAAAGGTCACTTGTGGTAATGGACAACGCTCCGTATCACTGCACTCAAATAGATAAAGCACCTACAATGTCAAGTATTAAACGTGACATGCAGGAATGGCTGCGAGAAAAGGGAGTATATTTTGAAGATACTTGGACAAAAGCTGTATTATTTGAATTAATTAAACAAAACAAAGGTCCACCTACATATGCCGTGGAGGCATTATTAAAATCTCACAATCATGAATTGCTAAGATTGCCGCCTTACCACTGCGATCTCATTCCGATCGAAAAAATGTGGAGCCTTGTAAAGAGACGGGTAGCGGATAAAAACGTGGGCCAAGATCCAAAAGAAATTGTACGCCTAACAGAAGAGGCTTTTGAGACTGTTACAGCGGAAGATTGGGCAGTTCAATGTAAACATGTACAGCATTTGGAGTAAGAATATTTAAAAAATGGTGGTCTTATGGATGAAGCAATGGATCGATTTATTATTATCCATGGCTAGCGATAGTGAAATAGAATCTGATTCTGTTTCTATTCACTCTTCTGTCAGTGATCATAGTATGACCGATCATAATTATTCAATAAAAATTTGAATAAAAGTTTTAAATGTTATTTTATTTTTCTAATTTAAAGTTGGTTGAACATCTCCATTTTATATTTTAGAAATTAAAGGAAGATTTATTTTTCACTAATCTGACCTTAGCAGTATGGACATCAAAAGGTACCTATTATATTAAAAATACATTCTATTAAAAACATTTTTTTTCTTATCTAACTATTCGAGTAGGTACCTAGTTAACAAAATTAATGTAAATGAACTATAAATTATTTCCCCATATTTAACCGTGGCAACATTATGTCCAATGTCGCGCGAATACAGCGCTGCGTCTGCGGGACTTCTGTCGTGAAATGAACTCTATGCATGCTCTGGTTCTTATTTTTATTATTGTAAGTCAATGGAAACACGGTATTTTATGGTATGTTTTCAATATTGGTCACACTCGTCCATCACACTTACAACTTTTTTTTTTGTAGTACGCTCTTTACAGGATATGATGGAAATTATTAAAAATGAAGAAATAGCACAAAGGCCAAAAGGTCGTGCCATAAACTTGAAAAAAAAGTACGCTCTCTAATCTGTGATCATACTGTACTCTGTCTGTGATCAACTGAATCGACTGATACTCTCGTCAACTCTCGTCTCGTCAACTCTCGTGACTTGAGCCTCTGACTAATATGTAGTTATCTGGTTACGTGTATATATTTAATGTCTTAACAATTATAATATTTATGTATTTTTATTTTTTTTGTTTGTTTCAGTCCAGTACTAACTCATCGAGTTCAACTGTATCAATCGATGATTTTTATGCATTTATACAGTTCTAACATTCCGATTCCATATGTTATCATCATACACTCTTGCCAATCCAATTCACTTTTGACATTGGCAGAATAGTCGACATCGGCTCTATTTGCCATTAACAAAAAATAGAATAGAATAGAATGTAGTTATCTGTGACTTGAGCCATCAATTTAATTTGACGTGCATCATCTCTGATCACAAAATATCAATTAAATTACCGTTTTCTATAAAACCGTGATCGAAAATCTCTGTTATTCAGTTGCGAGCTCAACACGAAATCTACACTTAATAAAGAACAGAGCTACAAGTAATCTCACGCTTTGGATCCATTTTGTCCTATTTGTTTTTTTTTCCGTGATTATGAGTATTTTTTACAAATTAAATCCTGTGACATATAAGTTCGTTCAAAGAGCGTTTAACTACAGGGAAATCTATGCTAAAAAAACTGACAAAATAATACTGTTACAGGTAATTCTTTTGAAATGTCGATGAAATCATTATACAAGTATAATCCAGTAGGTAATACCATAAAATCATAACAAACTTATTGATTACAGACTGTATCTTATCCCAAAAATATGCTGCTGTTATGTACAACTTTAGCATTTTCATTTTGGCCTGTGAAAAATAAAGATACTGCCAAAAATAAAGAAGCAGTGAAGCTTTTACCTGCTTTAGAAGATGCAGATAAATTATTTGACAATGGTTTTTATGAAGAATGCTATAACTTACTGTCAGAGCATCAGGTAAGATCATAGTGTACAGAGACATGTGCCAGTATGATATTAGACTTAAGTATATTATTATTTAACCCATTCATTGCCACTAAAATTTTAAAAACATGACCTGGGTGGCACTTAATAAATTTAATAATTTCAATAGAAAATACGCAATTAAATGTGTTTTTTTTAACGTTAAAAAAACCCTAAAAAAAAACCCAAAAATGGTAAATGTAACAAATGCATTGTTGGCACTAGTAAAAGAATTTAAATTGTAAGTACCATTGAACACACCGTTTGTGTTGACGTTTAGATAGTATTATGCAATATGTTCTGTAGCGCGTTCAAAAATAACCAGAGTCGAGTAGACTTGCAACCCTGGGTCGTTCAAAATAATTCGAGTAGCTACTTGGAGTTAACCCAACTGACCCTAACTTTGAGCCGGGTAGGTTGGAGTAAGCGGCAATATTCTTCACATTGAAAGTTGCACTCCGTTCCTGTTCAAAAATGCCAGGGTAGAGTAATTACCCGATGATGTCATTAGAGTTAACTCTAAGCCCAAATTTGAACGCAGCCCTGGCAGAACAAGCAAGCAAGATATGTCAGTATTAGATGTACTTGCTGTTATTTTCTTTATTCATAAAGTCTATTTTTCATTATAATATAGTACAAAACCATACAAAAAAGATTTTTACTGCTATGCCAATCAACGCACCATATGCATGCATTTGATTTTATTTAATAAAAATACAAATAGCTGTGGATAAAAATGATAAAATTAAGAATATTGCTAATCTCTATCTCTCAATTCACAAATATACAATAAACACCCAATAAAACTTCAGTCATTCTTTAATTAAAGCACAACCTTCACAGCACTGACCGTTTTTTCCTTACCAAAACAAGAAAGACAGTCCAAATCAAAAACAAACCAACACATTTAAAAATTATTTCTAGCCGTGAATGTTGCCAAATATTTAAATAATTTTTTATCATTTTCATGTAACGGCAAAAAACGTCCTATACACTCAACGCAAATGATGCGTTGGTACAGTAGGCACAACGGATCTTGAGCGCTCGGCGTCAGAGTGGGGATCGCTTTGCGCATTCCATACATTGGCGAGCCAATCGTCTTCGTTGTTAGATACATGCAGCAATGCAGGGAACGAATGAGGAGTGACGTCTATGACGCGATGGCGCGGCGAGCCAATAACTGACACTTCCCGCCCCCGCGTCTCACTTCGCACCACTAAAAAGACCGAATATTTGACTTCTGCGCAACCGCTCAAGAAGATCTGTTGTGCCTACTGTAGCAACGAATGTGTTAACCTGGCATAATTGTGGCGGAAAAAGTTACACTGACATTGAAGTGGGTCACTATGACATGTTACAATAATGTTACTATTTCACCTAGTACAATAATATTTATAATTTATAAAATGTATTATTTATATGATACACCGCTGAATTTTAATCGTTTTAATTCCGTAGAGGGTCGATCCGGTACATGAAACACTATCGATTTATAAAAATAAAATTGAAAAATAAAAACTCGTGTTAATTTACGCATGTACGAAACTAGTTTTTTTAAGAAAACGTCAGCTGAGCGTGTCCAATGACTTGAAGTTAATAGTCGGCGTTGCGTACAAACTACCTACAGATCATTGAACTCGCTCAGCTGACGTTTTCTTAAAGAAATTAATTTCGTACACGCGTAAATTAATGTGAGTTTTGAAAAAAAGATACTTTATTTTTTAATTTTATCTTTACAAATCGATAGTTTCATGTACCGAATCGTTTTAATCCCGTGGAGGGCCACGGGATTAAAACGATTAAAATGTAACGGTGTATAATTGTTTATATTGACACACAAAAAACAAGGTTCTAACATCAATTCACTCATTTTTCAATAACCAAAAAGATGAATGATAAGTGTTGTGTTTGAATTTTGTTTGATCTGTAATCCGAGATAATATCCTGCCTTGTTTGATGCGGGTGTCGATATAATCACTAGCAGCAATAAAATACATTAGTATAAATTAAATTATTTTTATTTTTAATAGAGATGGGCCGAGTACTCGGTTGATACTCGGTGTACTTGGCGGGTTTTTGCTACTCGTACTCGGCCGAATAACTCGGTTTGAATGCCGAGTATACTTTTTGTAAGAAAAGCAATATATATTTATTTAGGTAGATATAATTAAAACAGCAGTGTTAATCAAAAAGTATAAATTTACCAATTTAGGAAATCTTTGACAATCTCAATTAATAAAATCAAAATTATACTAATGAATGAATAGTATTTGATGAGACAAAATCCAACACCACTACGTGAAATTAGAGAATTGCATAAAGTACATTTCACTTTTGCTTTGTCTTATACAATCTCGTCGTAAAACGCCCTAATTCGAGATCTTTTACGTGAAGTCATTATGTCAACAATCACTGATCAGGTCACAGTCAATCATTAATTAACAACCTTTTTCAATTATTTATTCACTATGACGCGCAATGTTTGCAAAATATCAAGCGACTGGTAGTTGAAAGGCGCGGGCGGGGTGAGGGGTGTATCAACACGAGCCGGCCTCTCGACCGGCGCGAACTACTTGTTTACGTGCACGAAATGGGAATACTCGGCCGAGTACTCGGTTGAATAAAAATTGAGCCGAGTAAAACTCGGTATTCGTTACTCGGCAAAAGTGTTACTCGGCGCATCTCTAATTTTTAACTTTCATTAAGACTATCTATATATTTATTAAAAGACAAACTGACTGATTTTATTAGCCTTCATCCTCTCTCCTAGCTTTGCTGTGCCCGACAGGGTCCATATTGATCTTAACTATATTTTTATACCATCTATGTACATATGGAATGCAATAAAGTATTGAGTGTTGACATATCAAAGCATAGACGAAACTACCTGAACTAAGAGTTTGAAATTTTGCACTAGCCTTCGTTTTATGAAGTAGGTGAGCACTAAGAGAAAAATTTCCAAAATTCACACAAACGGGGTTCCAAAGTTTGTATAGAGATAACTACTTTCACACGGGCGAAGTCATCAGAACAAAAACATGGGCTAAGTCACTGGCAGAACAAAAAATAATTATTTCTTTTGACGATACTTTCTTAACTGTAAACTAACATATAGTCTGTCTAACAAGTTAAACGGCTTGGATAATTTTTAGGGTAAAATGAAATCTGATGTAGACAACACTGGTTCAGAAATCAAGGTTGAGTATATTGTCTGTGCGATAAAAGAACCGTCGTGGCGTAAAGTGAAAACAACATTAAAGATTTTAAGTAGCAACACAACCCAGCCATCCGTCAAATGCCAAACGTCATATAATGTTGACAGAGGGTTTGCTTATTATGTTATTTTATTGTGATTTTTAATTGAAATCTTCATAAATGTGATAAAAAATTTCACTAAGCTGCAAGGGAAATAATATTTAATATATTACAGTTTTGCCAAAGATAATAAATGGCAAATCACACCATTATTGATCAAAACAAAGTCACGAACTTGGGATACATTGGTATGCTGTTTTATTGGTACGTAACACTTTTATTTTAATGTTTTTAGACTTCCTAGGTGAACTCCTATCCCTGTTATCTCCAAATATAAATAAATTAAACGGAAATTCATTTAAACATGACGAAATTTGTTTATTTTGTTTTGGTCAATATTTTCGATGGCTAGTATAAAAAGTATTGATACTTTAAATTTATAATGCATTTCGACTAACTTAGAATATTTTTTTTCAGGCTTGAGTAAGGATACAGTAACTAAAATGAAAAGGGCAAGTGCGAGTCGGACTCGCGCACTAAGGATTCTGTACAAATTTACCTATGAAATCAATGCTCGAATTGAGTTACGAAGATTTTTCCGAACTGCAATTTTTTTTTTTTGTGGCGTATCTACAAATTTACAATTTTCTGATTTTTCCCCGTACTTGTTCTATGAGACCTTGATTTATGCCAAATTTCAGGATTCTAGGTCAACGTCACCCCTTTGAACTGTCATTCCCTTGAATATCGAAATATATGTTTTTTTGCGACATAAACGGCCGTATCTTTTTTTTTCGTTTACTCAGAAGTCTGATTTTTTCACAACTTTACAAGACCGCAGATTTGAGTGTATGGTTTTAATTTTAACTTGATACCTCCAAGCATTCTCGAGTTAAAGGGTCTTAACAGATAAACAGACGGACAACTAAGTGATCCCAAGGATCTTCTATACGAGATGGTCCCTTACAGGCTAAATAGATTTTTTACAAAGCAACATTACAAATTCTGAAGTGTAATTTATTTTCATAGTCATTAAGTTCATATTTTTCATTGATTAGCAAAAGGGAAAAATGTACCGAGGAAGACAACGAGAAAGTGGTAGTGTGTCCCAATTTTACCTTTAAATTTAACTAGGGTAAACATAAACTTGCTGTTAGCTACAGTATTCTAGTCAGTGACAATAGACCGATCCCAGTCAAAGTGTTAGAACCTTAGAACCATTTTCGTTAGAACTGGGTAAGTGGTCGTTGTTGGAACCTACCTAGATAGGCAGTACAGCAGTTTCTTCACGCTATTTTCCTTTACCGGTTCGTGTTTGCATTTAAATGTTCATTATCATAACAATCGAAAGACGTCCACTGTTCGATATAGGCCTCCCCCAGGTGTCGCCACAATTAACGGTTTGTTACTCATTACGAAAAAACTTATAAACGGATGAATTTAATGATAGGTAAACGTTGCAATAATATAGCTTACAACCTATATTTTTGCTAAGTTTCATCACGTGAGCAAGTTCAATAAATAGGCTACTAATATTATAAATGCAAAAGTTTGTGAAGATGGATGGAGGTACTCATATGTACGGATGGGTCGTGCAAAAACTACTAGACAGATGAACTTAATCATAAACATTGCAATAACAGCACATAAGCTATGACTTTGCAGTTTCATTAGGTGAGCAAATTCAGCCAATAGGATAATTTTTATTATAGGGTGAAGCCGCTGGAAGAAGCTAGTCTAATATAGTTTCAAAATATCAAGATTTAACAGTCGCGCTATAATGACGTCACAATGTTGCTTACATGACAAAAACGATATTTATCTATAGCAGCGCCCTCAAATCCCACGATGGTTTACTTTCCGCACAGACTCTAGTCTGTCTAATAAGTCAACCGACTTGGGAATTTTGTGTAATATTTAATCATTTAAAAAATACTTATATTTGATACTTTTCATAAGGTTCTTCTGTTGGTAAACAATGATCTCCATCTCTTAATTACCCTTAATTATTGAACCCTTGTTGACTACATCAGATTTCATTTTACCCTAAAAATTATCCAAGTCGTTTAACTTATTAGACAGACTCTATGAGATCTGGGTCCTTGTTTAATAATGGAACCTTATAAAAAGTATCCAATTTAAGTTTTTTTTATTTTTAATGGTTTAATAGTATTAGGGGACTTTTTAACATTAATAAATGCAAAAGATTTTCGTTTAAAATATACCTATTTCAGTCTCTTTAATGATATTCCTATTACAAAATTAGGATACCTACATTTGCAAACACATAATAGTGTCATTTAGGTAATAAAATAAATCTGGAATCGTAGGAGAAGTCTGATTCTAAATATTCTATTTCACTTACTGATTCATCATCACTAACCATGCTACGATCAAGATCTGATGTAGAACTATCATCATATAAAAAAACAAGTGAATTACAACTAAAATTCCGGTTGCCACCATTAGATTTTTAATTTCCTTTAAAAAAATCCAAGTCGTTTAACATAATAGACAAACGTATCTTTATTTAATGTAAATAATCTAATGCATAAGTTTTTGTTTTTTTTTTTATTGGGTAAAAATCATCCAATGACATTCTCTGCTCTTGGATGGAATGGGAAATAGTGTCACACTTTTACTGACTAATAAAACCTACCGCGTTCATTTGGTTGCCTTTCATACCAGGGCCTTCCTTTCAGAAGCAGACCCTTGGCCCCAGTAGGCTTAATCTTCTTTAAAGTATAGATAATATGATTCGACGACGTTCACGTTCCTCAGAGTCCATATTAAATAGATGTCTAAAATTAAAACGTTAAATAAGTAAATCTAAATAAAACGTGGAATAAATATATGGCACAAATCCGCAATGTCACTGTTGAGCAGGGTCATAACTACCCGGCCGCAGGTTTACACCCGTGTTGTTTCTTGCGCCGGTGATGCAGGACTAACAAGAGGTGCACAAAGGGGAGGTATGATACTTAGCTGCAGCTACTGAGACAGACGATTGTGCACGGCAACTGTTTCTACAAAAGTTTTCATAGACAAAACGTGCAGGGTCATATTGACCCTGCCTTAATGACGCCGAGTTACCTAATTGTAGTGTACCTACATAATTTCACGCGGATTTTTCGCGGGTATGCTGGAAGAGATTTCGTTAGAAATAAGCATCACCTATGTACCTATTTTTCTGTTTCTGTCTTCTTTTCTTATATAAGTTAAGTGTGAACATGAATTGTTAAATAAATAAATAAAATTATTGTATTTTCAGGACAAAGGCGATGTAGAAGTTCAGTGGCGAATATGTCGGGCTTTATATAACATGTCGAAGGAATCAAAGTATGATAAACAATACAAGAATAATCTTGTTGTCCAAGCTTATGATATAATATTTAAAGTGCTGAATGATACTCAAGATGCTCAAAACCATTATGCTGTACACAAGTGGTATGCTTTACTGTTGGATGCAAAAAGTTCATTAGATGGTATAAAAGAACGAATAAAGCAGTTGGAAAATGTTAAGAAGCATCTGGATGTATGTGATTGTCATATGATTACGAGCCCCGATGCAAAATAGTTCGTCTAGTTTGGAAAGTAGTCTTCTTCCTGCCCTTATCCCATATTACTTGGGGTCGGTGCAACACGTTTTCTTCTTCCATTCTGTCCTGTTACCCGTCAAACTATCACTAACTCCGTTTTCTTTCATATCACTTCTCACACAATCCATCCATCTTTTTTTCTGCTTTCCTCTCCCTCTCCATCCATCTACATGTATACCCAGAACTCTTTTAGTAATATGCGCTTCATCCCTCCTCTTCACATGACCATACCAAGACAACCGATTACCTTTCAACTTTTCAGTCACTGGCGCCACTTTCAAACTTCCTCTAATATACTCATTTCTTACTTTATCCATTATCGTCACACCACACATCCATCTCAACATTCTCATCTCCGCTACATGCAATCTTTTTTCATCCTTCTTTTTCACAGCCCAACATTCTGATCCATACAGTATGACAGGTCTTATGACGGAATTGTAAATTTTACCCTTCAACTTTTGAAACATGCGTGGGTCACAAGTTGTTCCCGTAACCTGTCGCCATTTCATCCATCCTGCGTTGATCTGACGTGTTACGTCTTGGTCTACCTCACCATCCCCTTGGACGAGTGACCCGAGGTACCGAAAGTCGGAACAGATTGGTATGGGCGTTCCGGCGGGAGCTAAAGGCACAGGGTTGGAGAGACCGCCGAAATCGCAGAACAAGTACTCCGTTTTGGTTCTACTTAATTTCAGGCCAACACTTTCCAGTCTGTGCCACCACACCTCCAATCTGTTTTGGACCTCTAGGCCACTCTCGGCAACCAGCACAATGTCGTCGGCAAACAGCATACACCAGGGAGCCTCCTCCTGAATGTCCGGCGTCAGAGCGTCCATTATCATCAGGAAGAGGTAAGGGCTGAGAGCCGATCCACGATAGCCGATACAAAATAATGGAGTTAGAAAAAATCTCACAGATATAATTTCACACCAGACGAGCATCGGGGCTCGTACATTTATTAATAATATTTTTGTTCCACATTTAAATAAACAGTGAAAAATTTTATTCTCAGATGGCGGTTTCACTAAATCCTAGTGATGCAACAACATTGCACATGTTGGGTGAATGGTGCTATCAGATCACAGAGATGCCCTGGCATCACAGGAAAATAGCTGAAGTTTTATTTGCTTCTCCACCATATTCTAGTTATGAAGATGCTCTTGAATATTTCTTGAAAGCAGAAACAGTACAGCCTAGATTTTACAGTGTAAACTTGTTAAGGCTTGGTAACTGCTATCTAAAACTGAAAAAAGAGGATCAAGCTAAATATTATTTACAATTAGCTGCAAGTTATCCTGCTAAGTCAAATGATGATCACCAAGCAAATACTCAAGCTGCAGACTTGTTAAAAAAGCTCAATTTAAACTGAATAGTAACTTTAATAATATTGATTTTTCATGACGTAGACAAAATATAAACAAAAAGACTCAAGCTTTTCATAGCACTAGTCTTATTTATAAAAATTTGGGAAAATTCTTACATTATTTGGCTCTGGGGTTTACAAAGTTATACCCAAGCTTGTGTTACTGTTTTTATATTTATAGTTGGACTATCATAACCTGAATGGCAAATGTGTAAGAATGTTGTTAAAGAAATGCTGACCAGGCAAAAGACTAAAGGTTTTTATGAATAATACTGTGTGTCTATTAAGTACTTGAAGAAAAGTACAGTGAAAAAAGTTATCATGAAACGAATATCACAACATGTTTATTGAATTTATGCTACATGGAGCAGTATCATCTGATTAAAAATCTGTTTAATTCCTACACACATACACCTATTGTCTTTCTATTGTGTCTGTAATTTCCACGATTGAAAGGTTAAAGGTATTCTTAAATACTATTCTTGCATTCACATTTCATTAGCAACATAATCAATAAACATGTTGACTTGTTTCTTGTTTAGTGCTTGCTATTATTTTATAACATCAACTTTGATTAAGGCACGCTGCAAGATTACTGAAGCTTCTGTAAGAATGGCTACCTGCAAGAATTAAATTAGCGTTAAGCTATGGTAAATTGAAAGTGTGTCATATAGTAATGGGCCCAGAATCGATCCCTGAGGTACTTCCAGCTAAGACAGGGTGGGTAACTTCTCTATAGCTTACGTTTAGTACGTTGTTAAATTTGCAAGTAAGTTAGTAAACATCGAAACATGTCTTAAGAATAATAGGTATATAAATTAAACACAAGAAATTAATTAAAACATGTTATGAAATTGATTTGTGTCAAGAAATGTAGCAAGTATTGGTGTGATTAAAATACTTTCAACTAGTTTCATGACACTGCAAAAGCAGGTTGATAGGACCATTGATAGAAAACGAAATTCAATATGTGCATTGATATTTTATAAATGCTTTCTCTAGTGGGAATTCATGGTACCTTAAGGTTCAAGAAGCTACTTATTGATCCTGTAATATTATTTTTTTATTGTTTAGTAAGTAGGGATAAAAAGGAAAAATATTTTTGATATGCTATACTATACTATACATAAATGCAGATAAGCAATAACATTTCAATCCAAGTAGCTGCGATTTTGAGAAAACGCGTCTGAAAATGTAAACTAAAAACTCATATTAATTATTAAACCCATACCGCCTAATTCCAAAACCCGATCTAAATGTGTAGTTCTTGGATTTTTTTTTTTTAATTGGGATAAACGGGTTATTCCCAGTTGTCCCTACTGTCAACGCCACCACTGGTGACAAATGGGATTTCTTTCCATAAAATGTCAAGTGACAAATGGGAAAAATAAAATGATACGCCTCCATATTAGTACGGTACACAAAAGGAGAGAAATAAAACATTGCAGAGACTAATCAAGGTTTTATTCACAATAATTTACATATTCTCTACTAAGGATGTCACAGATTTACACTTATGTATACAATTATACATTCATTTACTTCGAATTTTCTAATTTACATCAAATAAATCAGACAAGTCCAATTTTTTTTAATACGTAATTGTAGGAGGTTTGGCAATAAAGCTCGGATATTAGTATGAAAGTTTCTGTATTTAACTTAATAAATTGTGACAAGATGGAGTACAAACATAACTGCCAGAATAACGTTGCATTGATGGCGACCATGCGGTGACTACCGCGCGCTTAATGCGCGTACTATACCTGACCGATATCCGGTCCGGCACATTGGAGACTTCGCTCATAACCTTAGTGGGTGTACAGTCTTCAGCAAAATTGATCTGATCCGTGCTTACAATCAAATCCCGGTTAATCCAGACGACATTCCTAAGACGGCAATTACAACACCTTTCGGAATGTTTGAGTTTCCGTTTATGAGTTTTGGATTACGCAACGCGGCTCAAACATTTCAAAGATTTATGGATGAAATACTGAGGGGCCTAGATTTCTGCTATCCTTACATTGACGATGTACTTATAGCTTCGCAGACGGAGACACAGCACCTGGAACACCTGGAAAAAGTATTCCAGCGCTTACACGACCACGGAATTGTTGTAAACCCTTCAAAATGCAAGTTCGGTGAGTCCCAAGTTGAATTCTTAGGCTATATAGTGTCAGCGGCAGGTACCAAGCCACTTCCACAGAAGGTGGAAGCCATCCAGAGCTTCCCGGAACCAAAGACTATCAAGGAGTTACGCAGATTTCTAGGCATGGTGAATTTTTATCGGCGATTCGTGCCCAAAGCTTCCGCAATTCAAGCTCCTTTGCTTAAGCTTCTCTGCGGACCAGTAGTCAAACCCACGACTCCCGTTACGTGGTCGGAGGAGTTGCATGAGGCATTTATTGCTTGTAAAACGAGTTTAGCTGAAGCTACGTTGCTTGCGCACCCTAATTTATCTGCAGATTTAATCCTGTGCACTGACGCTTCAGATACAGCTATCGGTGCTGTGCTACAGCAGTATGTGGTTTCCGATTTGCAACCACTAGGATTCTTCTCCAGGAAACTCAACACAGCCCAAAGGAAATATAGCCCATTCGACAGGGAGTTGCTGGCGATTTATGAAGCTGTTAAACATTTTAGGCACATGGTCGAAGGTAAGACTTTCACCATTTATACAGACCACAAGCCAATAGTTGCAGCATTTCAGAAGGCCTCCGAAAACTGCTCACCCCGTCAGTTTCGCTATTTTGATTACGTTTCACAATTTACCACAAATGTTAAGCATATCGCCGGAGAAGACAACATCGTGGCAGACGCACTTTCCCGTACGGATGCCATCACAAGAGCAATAGACTTAGATGTCCTAGCATCCTCACAAGAAGACGATAACGAGCTTTTTCAGCTCCTAGAAAGCAACACTTCACTGGTCCTACAGAGAATACAAGTATCTGGTTCCAGTAAGAAGTTGTATTGCGACGTTTCGAGCGCAACACCGCGACCTTTTCTGACGCCACAGTTCCGTCGACAAGCATTCGACTGCATTCACGGATTGAGTCATCCAGGAGTTAAGGCTACAGTCAGACTGATGACTCAAAGTTACGTGTGGCCAAATATTAAGAAAGACTGCAGCAGTTGGGCTCGTAGCTGTGTTGCTTGCCAGCGTTCGAAGATTTCTCGGCATACTCGATCACCAGTACACGTTTTCGTTCCTCCAACGAGCAGATTCAGTCATGTACACATTGATCTCATAGGACCTTTACCAATGTCACACGATTTCAAGTATTGCCTTACAGCAGTGGACAGGTTTACACGATGGCCAGAGGTCTTGCCACTCTATGACATCAAAGCTGATACAGTGGCTTCCGCCTTTGTCACCGGCTGGATATCACGCTTTGGCTGTCCCGAGAAAATAACTACGGATCGAGGTAAACAGTTTGAGGCACATTTATTTCGCGAACTTTCCAAATTAATCGGATTCCGTCACATACAGACGACCGCATATCATCCAGCTGCTAATGGAATTGTTGAAAGATTCCACCGTCAATTGAAATCAGCTATAAAATGTCATGCCAACGACAATTGGTACGAAGTTCTTCCGTTAGTTCTACTGGGAATACGTTCGGCTTACAAGGAGGATATAGGCTCTTCATCAGCAGAGTTAGTATATGGAGAAACATTGCGCTTACCAGGAGCATTTTTCCATAGTTCTCCCGCAGAAGTGGTGGACTACCATGACTTTCTTTCTCGTCTAAGAGATAATATGCGCAAGATAAAACCAACACCAGTACCACGGCATGGTTCATCTCCAATATTTATTAGTAAAGATTTGTTATCATCAACACAAGTATTTGTTCGTCAGGACGCTGTACGGAAACCATTCCAGACACCGTACACTGGCCCATATAGCGTCATAGAACGAGGCGAAAAATATTTCAAGATAGACGTAAAAGGCAAACCTACTACCGTGTCTATAGATCGATTAAAACCAGCGTATCTGCTAAACGACTCTGCGCCAAATGAGCAAGTACAAGCGACGCCACCTAGTACTACGACTGATACGCACAAAACCCGATCAGGTCGCCAAGTTCGTTTTCCTGATTATTTTCGACCGTAACGGTCTCCGGGGGGGCTGATGTGGCGATCGGGATTATTTAAGAACGCAACCGAACGCCGTCTGTCACCAGTCGCCAAACCACCCGAATACCGTTCGTACAGCATCGGAAATCATGACAAGCAGCCGTCAGTGATCTTAAGCTGGTGACACGTAGAGGTTACGTGCCCGCGCCTAGGGCTCCGACGCAGAAGTCCCCCGTACGTATAGCCAATAATTATACCTACAAATTAAATCAAACAAACTACAACGATTGCGTTCCATTATTTCTTACATCCTCCCTGGAACGCAATCCCATATTTGTGACACAATATATATGCTTTACAACAGTAGTTCCCTTGGTTAAAATATCTGAAACATTTTCACATCCCTTAACATAACAAAACTTTAAATCATTATTTATTACATGTTCTTTAATAAAATGGTATCGAATGTCTATATGCTTCGAACGAGGTAAGTAACAATCATTGACCGATAACTTGATGGCGCTCTGGTTGTCGCAGTATATGAGCAGGGTGTCGGTGCCGCGACCAACTTCAGCCTGCAACTGCCGTAGCCAGAGAGCTTCCTGCGCCGCGCTCCCCATGGCCATGTACTCTGCCTCTGCTGTGGACAAGGCGATGGTCTGCTGTTTGCGAGAACACCATGATATAGCGCCTCCCTGAAACAGAAAAATATAACCGGTACACGATTTCCGGTCGCGAGTATCACTTGCCCAGTCTGCATCACAGTAGCCTGTGATTTTTCCAATACCATTCTTGGTGTATGTAAGTTTGTAGTATTTTGTCCCTTGCAAGTATCTCATTACTCTTTTTACTGCACTCCAGTGCTCAGACCTTGGTTCCTTGTTATATCTGCTTAAGGTATTGACAGCATATGATATGTCAGGTCTGGTTCCTTGAGCGACATATAAAAGACTTCCAATAGCCTGTTGATACGGGCAGTCCACTTCAATTTCAGTATTTTCATTAAATTTTTGTCCAACCTCTACAGGTGTCTTCATAGATTTGCATTCTGACATATTAAATCTTAATAATATTTCTTTAATATATTTTTCTTGATCCAGCATAATAGAATCCTTTATTCGGGTAACATTGAGACCTAAACATTGGCTCAACTCTCCTAGATCCTTCATATTTAATTTCTGCTGTAGTTTTTCCTTTATATTATTAATTATACTTCTTTGCGAACAAAATAATAAAATATCATCAACCCAGATGGCAATGTAAACTCCAATGTCAATGTTAAAGTAAACACAAGGGTCAGTTTTAGATTGTTGAATACCTATTTCCTTTAAGACTGTGCTTAATTTTGTATTCCACAATCTACTAGCCTGTTTCAGACCATATATTGATTTGTTTAAATGACATACCTCATCACCCCTCTTATACATTTCGGGCTGTATCATATAAATTTCTGTGTCTATAGATCCTTGTAGGAATGCTGAGACTGCGTCCATCTGATATATATGCAGGTCTTGCTGTGCAGCTAAAGCAAACAAATATCTAATGGATGTCCATCTTACAACAGGAGAGTATACCTCTTGGAAGTCCACACCTTTCTTTTGTGCATAACCCTTTATAACTAATCTTGCTTTATATTGAATAACCTCACCTTGTTGGTTGGTTTTCCTTTTAAACACCCACTTGTTGGGTAAAGCAATTTTTCCAGGGGGCAGTTTTACCAGATTCCAAGTCTCATTCTCCATTAAAGAATTCATCTCAGCATTCATGGCTTGTTTCCATTCAATAGCTTCTGTGGAAGACAATGCCTCTTCTACTGTCTGAGGATCAGAAAAACAAGTATATAAACAGAGCATACCTTTCTTATCGTCTCTGTTACGTGGTCTCAGTGTGATGTTACGAGTTCCTTCTTCCTGAACTGAAATATGCTTCGGTGGATAATATGTGTCATCGAAGTCATCAGCTGTGTCAGTCTCATACTCACTACCAGTGTCATTCTCAGCTTCTTTCAAGCTAGGCTTACAGTCCACAGGTTGAGAAGAAGAAGAAGCTTCTGGCTCCTTTGATTGGTCATCAGGCTTTGAGCTGCAGTCTGTTGACCTCTCTGACAATCCCGACTTGTCTTCTTCAGTTGAACGGGCTGAAATTAGAAATTCATCGCACAGACCAGGTTTCTCAAAAAATATGACATCTCTGCTCTTCATTATCTGATGTGTTTTGGGGTGCATAACACGGTATCCTTTTGTTCTGTCGCAATAACCTACAAATATCATTTTTTCGGATTTCTTGTCCCACTTTTGTCTTCTCTCTTTCGGTATATGCACCATCGCCTCAGAACCAAATATTCTCATATGAGACAGTTTTGGTTTGCGACCTGTCCACATTTCATATGGAGTAGTATTTTTAAGTGCTTTGGTTGGGGACCGATTTATAATATAGGCAGCTGTGGCAACGGCTTCAGCCCAAACAGGTTTTTCTAAATTTGCATTAGATATCATACATCTAGCTTTTTCTACAAGTGTTCTGTTCATTCTCTCTGATAATCCATTCTGCTGCGGAGTATATGGTGCTGATGTCTGATGTATAATTCCACAATTAGCTAAGTATCTCTCAAAATTGCTGTTGCAGTATTCTTTTCCATTATCTGTCCTTAAGATTTTAATTTTAGAGTCAAGCTGGTTCTCTACATATCTTTTATAGTCTTTAAATATGTCTAAAATACTTAGCTTATCTTTTGTGAAATATACATGTACCATCCTAGTATAATCATCTATGAAATTAATAAAGTATCGCATGCCTCCATAAGATGTATTCTCCATTGGTCCACACAGATCCGAGTGTATTAATTCCAATGGTTTTGTTGCTCTGGTGCCAACTTGCTTAAATGGCAACCTTGCCTGCTTACCCTCACAACAGCTTGAGCAATGCAACCTTACTTGTTCATTATGATCCAGCACAACGCCGTCGGCATAATTTGGTAGCTTTTGTAAATCTGAAACATTTAAATGCGCCATCCGAAGATGCCAAAGCCTTATATTATTATTAGAATGAACATGACTGGAGACCAAATTAACAGTTTCCTCCTTTGACTGTATATCCAAAACATATAGTTTATTATTCAATGTAGCTGAGCATATGAACTTTCCATTTGCATCATTGACATTGCAACCTTTTTCATTGAAAAGCACTCTGTACCCACTTTTTGTAATAGTGCTAACTGATATTAGATTGGCTGCAAGTCCAGGTACATATAACACATTTTTCAGCTGAATTGTACCTCCCTGTGAAATGTTCACATTTATTTCTCCGGCACCCTTTACAGACAGGGGCTCACTGTTAGCAACTGTTATACTTTTAACGGATGGTACCCGTAGATTGTACATCCATTCTTTATTTCCACACATGTGCATGGATGCGCCAGAATCTATATACCATTGTTTCTTGATTTCACCGGCAGTTGCTGAAAAAGCTGCAGCAAAACTTGAATTTTCTTGCTTATGTGACTCTCTTTTCCCTTTTACAGTACAGTATTTTGCTAAATGCCCATAGCCATTACAATTGAAACACCGGGGACCTTTGGTTGGCTTCAACTTGTGTGTATTAAACTTTCCCTTCTTAGTATGTGAGTACAGTGCACCATTTGTATCTGTAGAATCTATCTCTTGTAAAAGTTTGGTTTTAATAAGGTCGGCACTGATTGTAACTCCTGAATTTTCGAGTCCCATAATCATAGGTTTGTACTGATCAGGTAAACCAGCCAACATCAAAGTACCTAACCATTCGTCATTTACATCAAAGTCAATATTACGTAATTTATGTGCTGCGTTCATGATTCTACTCACATACTCCTCGATGCCACTGCTAGAGTCAAGCGATGTATTGATTAGTTCTTTGAGTAAACCCACTTTTCGGGTGAGTCCGTTGTCATCGAATGCTTTGTGAAGGTTGGTCCATACTTCTTTTGCCGTCTTACAATCCTGTATGTGCACATAGTTTTGAGAATTTACTAATAAGATCAGTTTGGACTTGGCCAAAATATCCTTTGCCGGCTCTACTTCTTGTCCTTCCTTGGGTTCTATGCAATTCCATAAACCCTCGTGTTCGAGATAGGTTTTTGCGGAGAATTTCCAGGTGGCAAAATTATCGCGGCCGTTCAATTTTTCCAGATTGAACATGTGCGAACTCATCATGGCCACTTTTTCTGTTCAGTTTAACCTAAAAAACAGTCGACACGTTTTCTTCCGGAGAAACTTCGTACTTACTGATATTACTTTATCAAACAAACCACGCTCTGCTACCATGTAGGAGGTTTGGCAATAAAGCTCAGATATTAGTATGAAAGTTTCTGTATTTAACTTAATAAATTGTGACAAGATGGAGTACAAACATAACTGCCAGAATAACGTTGCATTGATGGTGGCGCCGTGAAGTGGCAACTAAACAAACTACAACGATTGCGTTCCATTATTTCTTACAGTAATCCTGTAATGCCTAGGCTTTTATCACAGAGTTACAAGCTTCAATGATCAACTTTCATGTTATTATTTATCACAAATCAGTATATTATTCACAATAATTGACGTTTTATAATATTCTAACTTACCTAGAACTTTTTAGAATCGTGGCATCATAAATTAAACCAAGCAGTAGGAAAAAAAAATCCCAACATCATACATTTTCTGAACACCTTGGTCAAGGATTCGGCATATTACAGTGTCTGTAAGAATATGATTTCAAATAAAATTAAAACAAGGAAGAAAAAATATGTACTCAATGATGAGTTCATTCAAGATATTCAAATGCAGTTCTTGCATGGAAATATGACAGTGGGCCATTGTTTAGAAACTTTAAGGCGCTAATTTTTGATAAAAATAATACCCAAATCGAAAAAATATGTAAAGTTAATTATTGTGTATAATAAGTTGATCTGTGATATGAAAAAAAGAAATATAATTTATTGTAAATACTGCGTTGATTAATCTGTGATAGACCATCTTGGAAAACAACTGAGTAAAATAATAGCTGGTAAGTTAGAATATTATAAAACGTCAATTATTGTGAATAATATACTGATCTGTAATAAATAATAATAAGAAAGTTGATCATTAAAGCTTGTAACTGTGTGATAAAACCCTAGGAATTAAAGGATTGCGTATTAAAAAAAATTGGACTTGTCTGATTTATTTGATGTAAATTAGAAAATTCGAAGTAAATGATTGTGTAATTGAATACATAAGTGTAAATCTGTGATATCCTTAGTAGAGAATATGTAAATTAATGTGAATAAAACCTTGATTAGTCTGTGCAATGTTTTATTTCTCTCGTTTTGTGTACCGTACTAACATGGAGGAGTATCATTTTATTTTTCCCATTTGTGTCACTGGTGGCAACTGGGAGCAAAAAAAGTGGCCATTCCCAATTGCCACCACTGGTGGCAAATGGGACATTTTATGGAAAGAAATCCCATTTGTCACCAGTGGTGGCGTTGACAGTGGGGACAACTGGGAATAACCCGGATAAACTAGTACTTGACTGCGATCCCACCTGATGGTAAGTAGCGATGCAATCTTTGATGGTGAGGCGCACTAGTTTATTAAGAGCCTATTCACTCTAGCCTTGAAGACACCCAAATTATAATCGGACGGGAAGACCGCAGCAGGCAGACTGTTCCAGTCCTTCGCCGTACGCGGTATAAACGACGAGGCGAAACGCTTAGTCTGGACCGTAGAGGTTTCAACAACGTACGGGTGAATATTCGCCGTACGTCGGGTTGTCCGATGGTAGAATTGCGATGGCGGAATCAAGTCATGCAATTCCTGCGCATACTCTCCAAAATGCATCCTGTAAAACACCGAAAGGCTGGCTACCCTACGCCTATGCTCAAGGCTTTGAAGGTTGGACTTAACCAAATCTGGAACACCAATTATCCTCTTTGCACGCCTTTCCACCGAGTCCAAAGCTGCCAGGTGGCATTTTGCAGCACTAGCCCATATGTGACTGCAGTACTCCATACACGAACGGACCTGTGCTTTGTATAACATTAAAAGCTGTCCCGGTGTGAAGTACCGCCGGACCTTTGCAAGAACGCCCAGCTTCCTAGCAGCTACCTTGGCCTTGGACTCAATGAACCGCCCGAAGTTAAGGTCTGAGGGAATTTCAACCCCCAAGAGCTGAAAGCGGTCGGTGTACCCCAGGGATAAATTTCGAAAAGTAGGAACCAAGGTGCACGGGCTCCTTTTGGCAGTGAAAAGACACGCTTGTGTTTTGGCGGCGTTGAATCCCACTAGATTGGCTTCACCCCACTTGGAGACTGCCTGAAGTGAGATATTCGTTCGCTCTACCATAGCCTCTCTTTCGGACCGGATTAGCTCCTTACTAGCCCGAGCGCTGGGCAGGTATCTCTCTACAACTGTGCTATCATCTGCATACCCATAGATACCGGGTACCAGCAGATCGTTGATATGCAACAGGAAGAGAGTTGCAGAGAGAACAGACCCCTGAGGAACTCCGGCATTAAACGTCATGGGCTCTGATGAGCATCCGTCGACAACAACTCGGAGAGGCCGTTTACTCAGGAAGTCTTTTACCCAGTTAATTAGACCAGGTGAAATGCCGTACGCTGGAAGCTTACTCAATAGGTTAGCGTGCCATACCCTGTCGAAGGCCTTCGAGACGTCTAAGGAAACGGCAATCGCTTCCCCATTCTTCTCGAGGGCCTCGCCCCACAAGTGGGTGGCATAAACCAGTAGGTCCCCAGTAGACCGCTTGCGGCGAAACCCGTACTGTCGGTCACTGAGGAGATCGTTACCTTCCAGGTATGCCATGAGGCGCGAGTTCAATACACGCTCCATAATCTTGCAGAGTATGGAGGTTACCGAAATCGGCCGATAGTTGGCAGGATCGGCACGACTGCCCTTTTTGGGCACGGGTTGCACGTTGGCAAGCTTCCAGGACTTGACCAGTCCTAAATGAGAGGCGATACAAGCGCGTCAATACAGGAGACAACTCGGGCGCACAAGCCTTTAGAACAATCGCTGGTATGCCATCTGGTCCACTGGCCTTATTCACGTCTAGATGACGCAGCTCTCTCAGAACTTCTCTGTTCCTCATGTGAACCTCCTGCATTGAAGAGTTATAATGAGGCAGAGTCAGTGGAGCAGCATTGCTAGTGTCAAGACGAGAATTATGGGCAAAGAGAGAAGCAAAGAGTCCTGCTTTCTCTCTTGCCGTATGAGCCAGTGTTCCATCAAGCTTTACCAGCGGAGGCAAAGTGGGCCGACAGAAGTTCGCCTCGACCGACTTGGCAAGAGACCAGAATGCTCTGCTACCGGACGGCTGTGCAGATTATTACTTGGTTTAAGACCAAAGGTAGGTTTTAAAGGGGATTGCCCATTTATGGCCATGAGCGGACAATTGACTAGAGAAAAAATACTTCGTTCATTAATTTTGCCATAAAAAAAATATATATTCCTTTAGTTCCAAATGAGCACCACTATAATAAAAATAAGTTGTAAAAAAAAGTAACTCTATGGAAAAAACAATCATTTTATCATTGATAGTAATATTTGATGTCCGTCTTTGGCCTGGAACACCATAGAGGCTGGGCAATCCCCTTTGACATTTCGTCAGCATCACTACGATAAGGTATAGTTATCGGCACGAGTATTGAGCGCTTGGCGTCAGAGTGGGGATCGCTTTGCGCATTCCATACATTGGCGAACCAATCGTCGTCATTGTTATATACATGCAGCAAGCGCAGGGAACGAATCACGAGTGACGTCTATGACACGATGGCGCGGCGAGCCAGTCATTGACATTGTCCGCTCCCGCGTCTCACGTCCCACCACTAAAGAGACCGAATATCTCAATATTCGTGCGGGTAACTATACCAACGTTTTTATTCTAAGGGTACCAACTTCTATACTAATATAGGTATATATTATTATTTAAGGTTAGCTTTGATTTTGATTTTGATTTGTGTGTTATAAGTACTATAAAAATTGTTAAAACCGGCCAAGTGCGAGTCGGACTCGCCCACGGAGGGTTCCGTAGCAGCAAGTAACATAATATAAAAGTTCTTGTAGTTCGTTGTAACTTTGATCGATGTTTTAATAAAAGTATATTTTTTTTACATTTATGACGTATTAAAAAAAAACTACTTACTAGATCTCGTTCAAACCAATTTTCGTTGGTAGTTTGCATGGTAAAGTACGTCATATATTTTTTTTTAGTTTTATCATTCTCTTATTTTAGAAGTTACAGGAGGGGGGACATATTATTATTCCATTTATTATATATATATACATATTATTTACATTTTTAAATATTTTTTAAAAAGTACATAAAAAAAAACATTTAAAAATATAAAAAATAGTAGCTCACCGGCATCGGGAACAGGGTCCAAGCTGCCGGTGGTCAGGGCTCCTGAGAGAGGAACCTCCTAACTATACGCGCCGTGTCCAGGAGTACTGCTTTCTGGATCAGGCCCTTGATCCAGCTGCCTAACGAGAGCCTCTTTAGATGTTGTTCGAGGCTCTTAGCTATTAAGCCATTGGCCGTTACGACTATCGGCACAATGATTGCTCTATCCACTTCCCACATGTCGACAACCTCGCGAGCTAAGTCAAGATATTTAATCTGCTTATCTTTCTCAGCTTTCACAAGGTTCTCGTCATGAGGGACCGCTATATCAACAATCATTGTGCGACGCTCTAGTCGATCTATCACCACTATATCAGGTTTATTGGCAACAATAGTCCTGTCAGTGATGATAGATCGGTCCCAATATAACGTGATACTGCCATTGTCGAGAACTGGGTCGGGCACATACCTGTAGTACGGTACTTCTGATTCTACAAGATTGTATTTAAGAGCAAGTTGCTGGTGAATAATCCTGGCTACGAGGTTGTGTCTATGCAAATAGTCTCCGTTAGCCAGACGAGAACACCCAGAAATAATGTGACGGATTGATTCTCCGGGCCGGTGGCATGCCCGACAGATGTCAACCGTACCATCCTTCACAATGTATTTCCGGTAATTGTTCGTCATCATAACTTCGTCCATAATTGCAAAGACAAAACCTTCGGTTTCCCCGAAGAGGTCACCGAAACGTAGCCAAGATACGGACGCTAATAGGTCTACATCGGGCCCATGTAAGGCCCGGTAAAAGCGTCCGTGAAGCTCCTTGCCCTGCCATACTTCCCTGCGGTCATTAGTATCCATTACTAAAGGTTTGCGCCAGTTCTCGTTAGCTAAGGAGAGCGGGGTGAGGCCCTTGTCCACCGCCACCACATCTCGGTGCATACCCACGTCGACGGCTAGGAAATATTCCCTGAGACTGCATACCTCGCGGTTGTGCAGGGACTTAGCATTTAAGAAGCCACGACCCCCACACTTCCGCGGGATATACAGTCTCATCACCGATGACCGTGGGTGATGCATCCGATTTGCGGTAAGTAGTGTACGGACCCTCCTATCCAGGGCGTCAAGTTCTGTCTGAGTCCATTTGAGTATGCCGAAAGAATACATCAATACTGGCATGACCCAACCGTTGAAAGCGCGTACCTTGTTTCCGCCTGACAAAAGACTATTCAGTACTTTATTCAGGCGGCCAAAGAAGCGCTCCTTCAACGATTGTTTCACGTCATCAGTATTGATGCCTAACGCTTCCGACATACCCAAATACTTGTATGTTTCGGTTGAACTGAGGGATCTAAGGTGTATGGAATCCGAGAGTTGAATTCCCTCGGATTCCATAATCTCCCCTCGCTTTACATGTATGACTGCACATTTGTCCACACCAAAGTCCATCCTGATGGCACTACTGAAGGTTTCAGTTACCTTCAGTAGCTCCATCAGTTGCAAGTTGTTGGGGGCAAAGAGTTTCAGATCATCCATGTAAAGAAGGTGAGATATGACCTGACCGCCTCTTTTCAACCGGTAACCTAAGCCAGAACCCTCCAGCAGTGTGCTGAGAGGGTTCAAAGCCAGGCAAAACCACAGTGGACTCAGACTGTCACCCTGGAATATGCCACGCTCAATCCTTATCGGTTCGCTGTTCTCCCAAATCTGTCGACATCCCGGATAGTGAAGGATTGTTCTCCACTGCCCCATACATGACATCAGGAAGGTGCGCAAAGTTGCATCAACTTTATACAGTTCTAACACCCTCATGAGCCATGTATGAGGAACAGAGTCATAGGCCTTCTTATAATCTATCCAGCATGCCGACAGATTCTTTCGAGAACGTCGAACCTGTTGGCTAATGGCAGTATCGATGAGGAGCAGCTCCTTAGTACCGCGGGACCCGTTCCTACATCCATTCTGAGAGACAGACATGATAGAATTTGTTTCAATATGACTATTGATTTTAGCTCTCAGAATGGATGTAAGAACTTTATAGACCGTCGGCAAACACGTAATCGGTCTATAATTTTTGGGTTCCGCAGTACTACCTGATTTATGGAGCAGGTGGGTTATTCCTGTTGTTAGAAACTGGGGCAGCGACCCTGACTCTAAGGCAGATTGGAACTGAGATGCCAAGCGAGCGTGCGACCCTTGAAACCATTTGAGCCAGAAATTGTGCAGCCCGTCCGGCCCTGGAGATTTCCAGTTCGGTAACGGACGAACTGCACGGGCTACATCTTGGGGGCTGATGGTTATTGCCCCCATTTCTGGTAAAAGATCGCATGCGCGCTCGACCTCTCGAATCCAATCACCCTCGGTGTGACTGACAGGCGCCGACCAAATGCTGCGCCAAAATGAACACATGGCGTCATCATCCGGCAGGCGCGTATCAGTCACACCTTGGTCCGGTCGCTCCCAAGCCCTATAAACCCACCTTTCATTGCTTTGGAATGTACGATTCTGAGTGTACCGCTCCACTCGCCGCTTGTACCTACGAATACGGTTTGCCCATGCATAGATCTTCTGCTTCAGGAAGTCGATACGCTCTGTGACGCAGGGCAGATAATCTCGAGGACTAATATCAGTCCCCGAGAATGCCCGCTTCACAAAGCGCATCACCCTAGGGCGAGTGTTGCCCTCCCTGAAGCAGATAAGCTTGCCGATGAGTGCTCTAGCCTCACCGATACGCCGCTCTATCCTGCACTGCCAAGCAGGCACAGCTGGTCGTGTAGCTCTGTTACAATTAGGAAATATATTATTATTATTATTACACATTTTACCACTTTGGAAGTGTCTCTCGCATAAACTATTCAATTTAGAAAAAAATGATATTAGAAACCTCAATATCATTTTTGAAGACCTGTCCATAGATACCCCACACGTATGGCTTTGATGAAAAAAACATTTTTGAGTTTCAGTTCTAAGTATGGGGACCCCCAAAAAATTCGCGTGATTGCTATTCAAAGCTAGACGGCATCACTGAGAGATAGGATGACAGATTTTCTAAGACATTTCTCCTGATAGCCGCTCTATTGTATCTCTTTAAGCTCTTTGCATGACATCAAATTGGCATCAAACTTCTATATCTGTATGAAATACTGATTACACCAGAGAGATGCAATTCATTCAAGAATAATTTTAATAATTAAAATAGAGTAATTGTCCAACTAAAAGCATTGATTGGACAACTGCCCCTAGCGAAGACCCGTGGTCCAACTAACTGATTGGACAAGGTAGTTGGACCACGACTCCTAATCGGTGCCTAAACGATATGGATTTTGTATTTTAGATATAATTTCAATGATTGACACAAACAAGACCCGTAGCTAGGCAACTACACTTTAGACACGCAACAACTCGTGTACTAAAGCTAGTACCTTTAACCTACTAAGGCATTTTTTTAATAAGACCGTGCTCTGTATTCTAAGAGCCACAGTTTCCCTATAAAAATTTATTACAGGTACTTATTCCGTATCTTAATTAAGATAATGTCATAGTTTGTTTTTGTGTTGTTGACACATTATTGCTTGTCTGCGTCCATAAATAATTGTATTTTTTTATGGTAAATCCATACATACTTAATAAAATGATAACAAAATAAAAACTGTAAAGTAAATTGAATATTTTTTTTTTTAACGTAATTGATCAGTATTTTATTAAGGGAAATTATAAAACGAGCGACTAAAAAAAAAAACTTAGCGACTGATGATGAGATACTGTTTTAATAACTTGAGCGGTATGAATTTGAGTAAGCGATACATTTAACTAAACTAACAGCAAATATTGATTAACAATAAAATCCAGAACGAGCTTACTAAAAGTGGGTTATTGAAATCCTAGTTAAACGATTAAATTAGTATGTGAGCGACTAAAATAATAAGTGAGCGACTAGAAATAGAAATGAGGTTTTAAATAAGGAATTTACGCTAGCAAATGTTTTCATCATTGTCTAATTATGTAGTCGCAGGCATTGACTTATATTCTAGTGATAGACAGGCCCTTTCATGGAAAAGATTTGTCAAAATATTGAAAAGTTAAAACGAAAATCTGCTGCAGCGCTACATTGGCATTATGTCGTCTAACAGAACTATTAAAATATAAAGCGCTGATAGCTTTTAGAGGATCATTTTTTCACGACCAAAACGTCTTAAGCGCCATGAATTTCGAAGTACTTACGCGTTTAGTTCAACATAGTGTAATGACATGTTATCCATATAGATTTTTATACCGTAGAAGTGACATAGTTTTTGCCTACAATACTTCACATTACAATAAAACTCTATTTAAAAATTTTACCAATAGTCCAGGTTAGTGTAAATTCAGAAAAATACGTCTAATTAGTGAATTCAAAATCGTGTAAAATAATGAAACCATTGAACCACCAGACAATGATGGTCAGGACTGCGCTGCTAATATTTGGTAACAAAACAAACAACAACTATAACTATAGCATAATCAGCTTTTTAATGTTCCCGGGAACTGCTGGGACTCAAGCCTTCTCTCTAGGAGAGCGAATGGGCCGTAAACCACCACGCTGACCCAGTGCGGGTTGGTGAATGTCGCATTGTCTTTGAAATATGCTGGTTTTGTTAAGATGTTTTCCTTCACCTTTTTGAGAGCAATGGGGATGAAATAAATTACATAAAAAACTAAAACTTTTTTAAAATCTATTTTCAACTTTATTTTTCGGGACGAATCAAAAATTGATTCGGAGTCAGAAATTTGCACTTGGTTTAATGATGTAAGGGAAAGCTATAAATGTTTTAAAGGCACATTCTTAAGGAATAGCATTACTGCAAGGAATAACCGACTCATTAGAAAACGTTTTCCAGCTTTAGTATCATCAGTTTGAAAGTGTGAAGAGCAGATAAAAGGATATTTTGTAGGAAGCCACGTGTTGTCACGTCTATCCTCTTAAGATATTTTATCAATTTTTCTCTTTTCGGCTGACCAGAGTGAACAAACTTGAAATAATTATAATTATAGTTTATGAAGGACGAAATCTCAATAACATTAATGATCACTTAGTGATGTATAACTTATATTACACATATGACTACAAATTCAACTGAACCTGAGTTTTTACAGTATTGCAAAACAGACGTATTCATATTTATTGAATTTGACGGAATTCATTGGTACCTATTATTTATACAAAAAAGAAAAAAATATTAAACAGAATATTAAAAAAAAAACAAACGGAATAAAACATCATGCAAAGTTCGTGTTCACTAAATCAGTTGTTGGTAAAAAACCCGGTTTTTGTGGGATGGAACATCTGCATGTTTTAGTCTATGATTGTAAAATGTAAAATCTTTTAAATAAAATAATATAATTTCTAACATACTATTACGAAATTTGAAGCAATTAAATTGCTTGAATAATCAATTATTTTATTTTCATGACTACTGAATTATTATTTACGTCCCAAATTCACTTTCTTTAGAATTTATGAGCTCCGCTCTCAACTGTATGAACGTCAAAATTGCACTATAGTCATCAATTTCAATTTGCCTAGAATTCAGTGCAAAGGATTCGTTTGAAGTGAGTGTTCAGCACGCCCTATCTAGTACGTAGTACATATATATCGATGGTCGCAGGTAGATTCATCATTTGAACTGGGTGAAATAGGTTAGGTTAGGTTAGGTTAGAACTGTGACCTACCGCGCGTGAGCCGAGTGAGCGAAGCGAGCGGTGCCGCGGCAGCGGCCGGCGAACGCTACGACCAAGTTGCTCGCAGATTTTATTTCACCATTTTTTAATTATTCGGGTTTTCGCATTATCCGGATTATCAAATTACCTACATAATACATAAATATCGGTATTTAGGACATTCGATACTGTGTACATTTATATTTAGGACATTCGAAACACTTCATTTAAGATAAAATGCCGCTCAGTATAAATAAATCATTGGCCAAATCTGGAAAAAAATTCAGGACAAAACATTGACACTCAAACAAATAATAGGTCACTCAAATATTATGAAGCTTCTCATTTTGTATTTTAAGTAACTCAAATTAAAGTTTGTAAGTCGCTGTTCTATTGATTTCTCGTCACTCGCAGTCAGTCGCTCACTTATTATTTCTATAACCTAAAATAATTATTTTTGTCACTTAAAATTTTAATTTACAGTCACTCGTTTAAATACTACCCTTTTATTAACTATACTTATTCGGGGTCATATGAGAAGAAGATAGATCTGATCTCCGAGTTCTTCAATCTTACCAAAATTGCTTCGATTTGACAGTACGACGTTTGTATAGAAAACACGCGCAGTCCAACACACTGAAACTGCATACACGCGTGTTCATGCAGATCACGCACCTACATGCGTATAACACGCACACACGCGCGTGGGTGCGTGCGGTATGCGACACGCATGTGTGTTGACACTGAAACTGCATCCACGCGCGTTCATGCAGATCACGTACCTATATGCGAAGAAACACGCAATCACGCGCGTGGGTGCGTGCGGGGCGACACGCATGGTATGCCACACTGAGTCACGTAGCGTGTGTGATTTTGTATGTAATGAGTGCGTGGCTGCGTGAAATTACAAGACGCACCTTCGTGCGTGAGTGCGCAAAAAACCCGCACGATGATGCAGATCTGCACTCCCGCAAGTACGTGCGCAGGACCGTTTTCATGTGCTACGCTCTGTCGTGCGTGGCAGTGAAATAATCGCCTAACTGAGTGTAGAGTAGGGTAGAGTAGGGTAGCGTAGGATAGGGTAGGGTATAGTAGGCTAAAGTAGGGTATAGTAGGGTGGAGTATGGAAGAGCGGGAGCGACGCCGCGCAGGCAAAAGCTATTTTAATCTAAGATAAAGATGTATATTTTATGATACCTACTACAATGGAACTCACAAAGCTTGAAACCAAAACTGGTAGAATTTGAATGCTTACTACTTCAAGAAAATGCGCACGTCGCTATTTTCTAGTCGTATCGTTGTCGTTATAAAATAATTTAAAAAAACCACTTAATACGTCCACCAATACTGCTGCGCGCGCTCGCCTACTGGCTGTGGGTGAATGGTAGTCGGGCCTTTGGCTACAGGCTTTACCGTCACCTAACATAGGTACTTTGCTAAGTGACACCACCTTCCGGATCGCTACATGCCTGCGTCTAGGTGCTCCTAGTGGAGCTCCACATCGATGTCAGTGTGGCGAAGCAGTCGACCGCCTCGGACACCATGGCCTATCTTGCAGCAGAAGCGCTGGCCGGATAACACGGCATGCCAGTATTAATGACATCATCCGTCGAGCTCTTGTCACCGCCGGGGTGCCAGCTGTCTTAGAACCCAATGGCTTGGCACGTGACGATGGGAAGAGGCCAGATGGGATGACTATAATGCCTTGGAAATTGGGTAGGCCTTTGGTGTGGGATGCAGCATGTGTCGACACCCTTGCACCATCCCATCTTCTGAGTACGGCGGGCTGTGCTGGGGCGGCTGCTGCAGGTGCAGAAAACCTCAAACGGCGTAAATATAATAACCTCATTGGAAGTTAGGTGTTTGAGCCGTTTGGGGTTGAAACTCTAGGGCCATGGGGTCCGAGCGCTCATCGAGTTGTCCGGGATATCAGCAAACAGTTGGTCGACTCTTCGCGTGACCAGAGGGCTGGACTCTTCTTCAGTCAACGAATCAGCATTGCCATCCAGCATGGCAATGCTGCCAGCGTTCTGGGCACTTTTCCCATTGACATTGATGTGGACGAATTTTTTGATGCCCTGTGAGTTTTCCCCGTTTTTCAGCCTTTTTTACTCGTTGAAAAATTGAATTAGAAATGACAGGTGTCAAAATTGAGAACTGTTTAACCTGTGGCACGTCTGTGGTCAGATGGCAAAATGGCAATTTTAAAAGAAGTTCGTTAGGAATGTGTTATTTTCAATGTCAATGTTTAAAATATTATTTGATTATTACTGCTTTTATTTCATTAATAATAGTTTATTATATTAGAAAACGTATAATCAATATTACAATGTCTTTGTGCAATGCAAACGAATTAAGTGATGATGAAGTTTACTTCGGAAAGCTGACTCTGAAAGAATTGAAAAAACACATACTGTGGGATAGACCACAGCAAAAGTAAGTTTTTACAGTTAACTGTTTTTTATTGTAAATAATTATGGATGTTGATTGGGCTAACTTTTGCTCATAATTTCGTCGGCACGGAATTCAACTCGGGAACACAACAAACTCTAGGAAAGTAACGGCCAGCGCATAGCTTTCTATCAGTGAAAAAGTTTATGATCAGAGTTAATACTTTTCAAGATTATTGTCTTACTAACTAATCTTATCACTACTGTTTGTCTTTCTAATAATAGTAGTCCTTATCTCTTAAAGTTCTATCTGGTGGTGGCTAGAGCCAAGCTCCTGATTTTTCAGTATAATATGTAGTAGTTTGAAAGTTGTCGTACCATTAAGTTGTAAATGTAAACTTATCATGATTGGTATGTAAGAATTGGTAAATACTTAGGCTATAATAGCCTTCCTTAAACTTCTTTCCTAGCAAGAAAAGAAATAGTATTGAGAGTTGGTAGGTTTGACAAAAACCAGTAGCAGACTGTGTTGAAGCCTTTTTGGGCATACAGACATTGTCGCAGGTGTCTCAATAAACAGTTTTTTTTAGTAGGACAAAAATCATTCAATGACAATCTCAGCTCTGAGGTTTAGCGGGAGTGTCTCTGATTTTTACTGACTTATACCTACTCCTCTTCCTTCTTTGCCTTCGTTGCAGGGCCCCGTAGTTCTTTTTCGCATCAGCCATGGCCCCAGTAGGCTTCTCCTTCTTCTCCTTGAGGCGCGCGTGGAACACTACGTGCCGTCGATGACTTGGGCGGTTGTAACAAGCCCGCGCCTGCGGTAGCTGGAAATCGGAATCGAAATCTCGGCGACTGGGGTGTGAGGACCGTTCCCTGTGCCTGTACTAAGGCCTGGCGCGAGAGATCAGTGCCGAACGCTCGTGTCGCACGTGGTGCGTGTCTTCCGCACGAAACTAGTGCAGGAACCTCCAGAACTTACCATGTCTGGTGAGATCTTGCGTGCAAAGGGTCAGTCAATCATGCGGAAGGTAAGGACACCAAGGGGTCCAGTCACTCCTCAAAGAGAGGGCTTAACCGCTACAATAAATTGTGGCATGCCCAATGACATTACCTAGGTAAAGTATGTTATGGACAATAATAATATTTCATACACTGCCAGGATACCCCAGGCGTTCTATACATTGCCTAGGCATTTTATAAAATACCTGAACTATACAGATGGCTGGTAACTTAAATATATAAAAATGAATCCCTATTCCTTCTGGTCATGTTATATAACTTACGAAGGGCTAAACAAATTTAAATTTTAAAAAAAATTGCAATTAGTGTAGGTTAGGTAGATAGGTAGGTGGGGTAAGTAGTGTAGGGTAGGTAAGTAAGTAGGGTAGAGAAGAGATTTTGTCTCTACTTCTATTACCTGTATTTTAGAGGTATGTAGAAAAGGGTGTGAAGTCCCTAAACCTGCGTTGAAAAGAGAGGATTCTCAGACCAGGAGGGTGTTATATTTGGTCTGGGCTACTCGCGGGCCCTACTCGCTACATGAAATCAAACCTGATAAATTCGAGCTGTTGTTTATGTTCTTATCGCACAGAGAATATGATTATTCCTATTCCTCCCCTTCCATCATAGATGTGGCTTTAAGAATATAAAAATCCATTGAATTAATTTTCAACAATTTACTCAATAAATCAAAGATTATTATTCTGTGACCAATGTAGGTACTTAGTACTTACTAATTATTATTATATTGTCTACAATATACACATACAATGGTCTGCATAAGACTAAGTGTGGAAACCATACTCAGACATAGACATATCTCATTATCTCGTCTTTTGTTAAATTATGTGTTAAATTATATATATAAAATAATTCGTTTTTTATTTCTTTTTACTTTTAGAATACATGCTGCAAGTGCCATTAACAGTCCTGAAAAATCTGGAGACCACAACGAAAGTTTGAAAATCTTACAAGCCCATTCACAACCTAACCTAATACCTAAAAATGAAAATTGTAGCCTTGATTTATCTGAACTCAATAGTTCTGGTTGGGATTTGAAAGGTACAGATGATAGTTTTGTTAAAATGGAAAATATGGTGGCAAAACTGTGTGTTTCACCTAAGAACAATGAGAAGACTGAACTAAACAATACATTAGAAGTCATTGAATATATTTTAAGTAATCCACCAAGCAGTACCACAGAAAAAAATGAAAAAGTTGATGACTTAAGAGTAAAAGCAGAACTTAAAAATTGGTCTCCCCAGAAAGTTGAATGCGAAGACAAAAAGTATGAAACTTACAATTCTCCAGAGCCTCCACAGAACACTCCAGTAAAAATAACTCATCAACTTCCTAAGTATGTTGAAGGTCATACAACACCGAGAGATATAAAACTTAAACCTATTTTTAAGACCCCGGCTCAGCCTCTATCACTGAAGAAACCATCAGCAACTTCTTTGAAGAAGACTCCAAGTCGTTCAAATGCTTATCAGCATATTAGCAGCCCAGTGGCTTCTTACATAAAGAACTGTCCAATAGCACCTTTAGTAAAGGATGTGCATCCTAAAAAACCTTTACCTGGGACATCATCTATTCCGAAATTTGTTAAGAATGTGCCACCAGCTAAACCAAGTAACAAGGAAAATATCAACTTGCCCTCAGTTGCATACAAGAGTGCTAAGAAGACCAGAGTGGTGAGTTATTACATTTATTGTTTAATTTAAGGTAAAAACTATAGGCCCAAACATGACCTTATTGTCACTATACTCCATTCACTTCAACATTAGACAAAAGAGGTTCACAGGAGCAGGTGTGCACAACATTTATTTTTGGATATAAATTTAAAAAATTTTAATAAACAATGGTTACAAAATAAAATTTTAACATTACCTGGTTATATAAATTTGATTATTGTAAGGTAAGTACTAAACACTTAGATAGGTAAATGAAATGGTTTAATTTTTAATAACTGTATTTCAAACAATTTTATATTTTTAGGGTTCCGTAGCCAAATGGCAAAAAACGGAACCCTTATAGATTCGTCATGTCTGTCTGTCTGTCTGTCTGTCCGTCCGTCCGTATGTCACAGCCACTTTTTTCCGAAACTATAAGAGCTATACTGTTGAAACTTTGTAAGTAGATGTATTCTGTGAACCGCATTAAGATTTTCACACAAAAATAGAAAAAAAAAACAATAAATTTTGGCATAGAACTGAAACTCAAAAAATTTTTTTTCATCAAACCCATGCGTGTGGGGTATCTATGGATAGGTCTTCAAAAATTATACTGAGGTTTCTAATATCATTTCTTTCTAAACTGAATAGTTTGCGCGAGAGACACTTCCAAAGTGGTAAAATGTGTGTCCCCCCCCTCTAACTTCCAAGATAAGAGAATGATAAAACTAAAAAAAATATATGATGTACATTACTATAAAAACTACCAACGAAAATTGGTTTGAACGAAATCCAGTAAGTAGTTTTTTTTTAATGCGTCATAAACCGAAAAAAATACACTATTATTAAAACATCGATCAAAGTTACAACACATTACAAGAACTTTTATATTATGTTACTTGCTGCTACGGAACCCTTCATGGGCGAGTCCGACTCGCACTTGGCCGGTTTTTTTTTAAATGGCGATTCAACAAGTTTCCTCCTTACAAATTATGTTCATTATGCATTGTACACAATACAATGCAACAAGATAATTATTTAACATTCCTACTGTTATGTATGTATATGTAGTTATAGATGTGGCTGCGCCGCATAGTAAGGACAGCTGTCTAATACATCAGTGCGAATCATTCCGTCTTTCTATTCACACCTCCGTAGCTTCCTACCTAACATTGGCGACGATTACCCACATTCTGCAATTATGTTCGGTGTAAATTCAATTTTGGGGACTGTATCCAATTTTGATCACCATACACAAGATTGGAAGCTATATAAGGGGCGACTTCAGCAATGGTTCATCGCCAACAGCATCGGCGAGGATAATGACAAGGCTGGAGTGAAGAGGAAAGCGGTGTTATTGAGCGCGTTCACGGAGAACACGTATCAGCTCGCGTGTAATCTAGCCTTACCGGAAGATTTGAGTACGAAGAACTATGACGATATCCTGAAGATCTTGGATGACCATTTCGTTCCGAAGCGCTGCGGGTTTGCGGAAAGGCATAAGTTTTATAGCGCTGTGCAGCAACCCGGCGAGACGCACTCGCAGTGGGCCGCTAGGCTAAGAGGCCTCGCTGCTTACTGCGCGTTCAAGAATTTGGAGGATCATCTTCTAGACAAGTTCGTCATGGGTATGCTACCAGGTCATGAACGAGACAAAATTTTTGCCCAAAATATCAGCGACTTGACCCTGAGTAAAGCTGTGGACCTAGCGGAAACCGCACGATGTGCGCGCTTGGGCGCCGCAGTGGATCCAGTAGGAAATATCGGTGGAAACCAGGATTCGATCTTCAAAATAAACCAAAGTGATAAAAGTAAAGTTTCGGGTATGTCATCAATCGTACAGCGTGAAAAGTGCTCGGTGTGCGGTTACAAAAATCACAAGTCATCAGAATGTCGTTTCGCTAACTATACGTGCAAGTTGTGCAATCGCAAGGGACATCTACGTAAAATGTGTACGAAAAACAAAGTGCATCGCATTGAGCAAGGTAGTACTGATGACGAGGGAGATGATGGTGAGTTACTCTTAAATATTAATACTTTTGATGAAGTGCCAATGACAGAAACAGTGAGTCTGGAGGGTCAAAGTATAAAGTGTGAAATAGACAGCGGTTCGCCTGTTTCTGTTATATCTGAAAACTTATATAAAAATACATTTCCTGGAGTACCGTTATCAGCACCTACAAAAAAATTAATGACTTATACAAGCACTAAAATGTTAGTAACAGGGTGCATGTCAATGCAAGTTTCATATAAAAATCGCACGGTCAGATTGCCTGTCTACGTCATACGTAATGGCGGTCCTCCCCTCCTCGGCCGTGATTTTATGCGCGCCTTTGGTTTACGAATTGTATCAACACTTGGTAACTGCAACAACATTACCTCTGAAGACAATATATTACAAGAACTAGTTCAGGCTTATCCTAATGTGTTTTCTGAAGAACTAGGATGTTTCAAAAAATTTGAAATTATCCTACCCCTTAAAGAAGATGCAAAACCTGTGTTTTTTAAATCGCGCCCGGTGCCATTTGCCTTAAGAGATAAGGTAAACAAAGAATTGGACAGATTAGTCGCACTAGGAATTCTAAAACCGGTTTCTTATTCAGAGTACGCGTCACCGATCGTACCTGTACTCAAACGTGACGGTAGTGTTCGCATTTGCGCTGATTACTCGGTAACGATAAACAAACAACTGCAAGTCGAAAAATATCCATTCCCCACTGCGCAAGAACTCTTCACCAAACTGCACGGTGGAGAAGAATTTAGTAAGCTAGATTTATCAATGGCCTACAACCAACTGAGAATACATGATAGCTCGCAAAATATCACTTGCATAAATACCTCCCGAGGTTTGTTTAATTACACTCGCCTTATTTTTGGTTTGGCTAGCGCCCCATCAATATTTCAAAGGGTTATTGAAAATGTAGTGGGTAGCATGGAGGGGGTTTTAGTGTTTCAAGATGACATTTGCATAACTGGTGCAAATAGATTTGAGCACTTAAATCGCCTAAAAGAAGTGTTGAGACGTTTGCAAGAAGCCGGGTTCACCTTAAGAAAAGATAAATGCGTTTTCTTCCAAAAAGAAATATCCTATCTGGGATATATCATAGATAAGACTGGAATTAGAAAGAATCCACTCAAAATCGAGGCTATTTTACAAGCAGCAGTGCCTAAAAATGTAAGTGAATTACAATCATTTCTGGGTTTGATTAATTATTATAGGAATTTTACTCCGAATGCGTCTACTATACTAAGTCCGTTACACGAGTTATTGAAAAAAGGCAAAAAATGGCACTGGGGATCGGAGCAAAACTCAGCCTTCAACAGCATCAAAAAGATAATGTCATCAGACAAGGTACTAGCACACTTTGATAACAATGCTAAAATAATTCTAACTGTAGATGCGTCCCCAGTTGGATTAGGAGCAATATTATCTCAAATCGGTAAAAACGGCATAGAACAACCGGTTTCATACGCGTCGCGCTCATTAACAGTAGCAGAAAAAAAGTATTCACAAATACAAAAAGAAGCCACGGCTATTATATTCGGCGTTAGGAAATATCATCAATACCTTTATGGTAGACCAACACCCTTTACTTTACGTACGGATCATAAGCCGCTAACTATCATATTTAAGCCAAGCCGTGGTATTCCAGAAGTATCAGCAAATCGCTTGCAACGGTACGCAATATTTTTGGGCGCATACAATTATGAAATAGAATATATTACCAGCGAGCAAAACACAGCTGATTTCTTATCACGTGCGCTTCCGAGAAACAGCTGTGTTAGTAGTGCGTCGACGTCGGACGGACAGCAGGTTAGTGAGTCGGGGGCGAGGGAAAAGGCCGCATATGTGAATTTTGCTATTGATGGCAGTTTACCTGTGACCGCGCGACAATTAGAAATAGAAACTGATAAGGATCCGGTTTTAAAAAAAGTTTGCAGTTTTGTTCAAAATGGTTGGCCTCGCAAAGTATCGGACGACTCACTTAAACCATATTTTTTATGTCGTATGCAAATATCATTTGAAAATGGAATTTTATTGCGAGGACATAAAGTGATTATCCCAAAAAAACTGCAAAGTAGAATTTTGAAAGAACTCCATAGTTCACATTTTGGAATCGTTAAAATGAAAGCAGAGTCCAGGGCTCGACTTTGGTTTCCGGGCATCGATGGAGCTCTGGAAAGGCTAGCTAGTGGTTGCGAAGTTTGTGCACAGTTACGCCCCTCTCCGCCACGCGTACCGCTCGCGTCATGGTCTTTTCCGCCCCACCCTTTTCATAGAATACACATGGACTTTTTGGGCCCCATGTGCAACAAAATGTTTTTGGTAATAGTTGATGCATATACCAAGTGGGTTGAATGTTATATAATGAATAATAATATTACAACACAGGCAGTTTTATTGAAGCTAACTGATTTTATGTCTAGGTTTGGCATGCCCGATACAATTGTAACTGATAACGGGACTTCATTTGCCTCACACGAGTTTGCTAAATTTTGTAATTCAAACGGAATATCACATTTATTCTCGCCTGTTTATCATGCAATGAGTAATGGTCAAGCAGAGTCGTTTGTAAAAATAATTAAAAAAGGAATAAACTCCATAATAATATCCAGTCATAAGGATGACTTCCAAAATCAATTGTCAAAATATCTCTTTGACTACCGCAATTCTGTTAATAGCACAACGGAGACTTCTCCAGCTCAGTTAGTTTTCGGGCGCAAGTTACGTTCGCGATTGGATCTAATTTCAAAAGTAAATAGTGATACATCCTCGTCATCAGTGTTACCCGCACTAATCAAGGAAAAACAGTGCTCACAGGCTAAAAATTATGGTGGAAAAACACAAAAACCTTATACGAACGGCGACACAGTGTGGTTTAAACAATTTGTAAATAAAAAGAAATATAATTGGACAAAAGGAACCATTGTGGATAAAATCGGCAAAGTTATGTACAAAATAAAAACACAAGGTACTCATAAGACCATTGTAAGACATAAAAACCAGCTTCGTTCTTATAACGGCAACCATGCTGACACCAATATCGGCAACTCAGACATGTGGGATGTGATCTTACCACAAGAAGAGGAGAACCTGCAGGAAAAAGTGAACGCTACTACCAATGGTCCAATGGAAAACTCGTCAACGGTGTCCAATGACACACGAACGATTGACACCACAACCCATGACTCTGTGGGTACTGACAATACGGCAGATTCACCAACAACGCGAGGTATGCTTGCGGTACCAGGAACACCTCGCATACACACGACACCGAGCAACTCGGCAGTGGAAGGCAGTCCTGCATTCAGTACCCCACAGCCGGCATCAGCCGATGATGATATCACTCACACGCCTGTCCGTGTCCGAAGGAATAGACCCATCATAGATTATAAGAAGTACTATTAGTTACTGCTCATATGTTATTCTTTATTTATCTTGCCTTAAAAAGGGGGAAAAGTGTTATGTATGTATATGTAGTTATAGATGTGGCTGCGCCGCATAGTAAGGACAGCTGTCTAATACATCAGTGCGAATCATTCCGTCTTTCTATTCACACCTCCGTAGCTTCCTACCTAACACCTACAAATAAAAATAACAAATACAAAATTAATTTAAGTACAACAGTTGGTATAAAGTTGATTAAAATAAATGCAGCATCAATCTTAACTGTAATAAAGCACAATAAACATATCTTTTTCTTCCTGCCCTTATCCCATATTACTTGGGGTCGGCGCAACACGTTTTTTTTTCTTCTATTCTGTCCTGTCGTCACCTGTAAAACTATCTGTTTTTCCTTTTCCTTTTATATCACTCCTCACACAGTCCATCAATCTTTTCTTCGACCTTCCTCTCCCTCTCCATCCATCTACATGTGTTAGTACGGTCCTTGCACACATGCACGATTTGCGCGCAGAGATGCAATGCCGGGGCGAAAGTCCGCTGCCGCAAAAAGTCGCGCACATAGGACAGAGCTCCGGCGGGATATCATGGTGAAATGACGTCAGCGACTATCGCAACGGAGTGCTGGACACGCTATAATTATGGCGGTGAGTCCCCTCTTGGAGGCGGAAAGACGTCCAAGGCGTCCTCATCTTCCGCATGACGCAAGTCCTCACCGGACATGGCAAGTTCGGAAGGATCCTGCACCGAATCTGTGCGGAAGTGACGCCCGGGTGTCACCACTGTGCGGAATACCCGGAGGACACGGTGGAGTACACAGCACAGGTGTGCCCCGCTTGGGCAGAGCATCGCCATGCCCTCGTAAGGGCGATCGGCGGCGGCGATCTCTCGCGCCGGGCCTTGGTACAGGCCATGGTCCCGAGCGAGGAGTGGCAGGCGACCACATCAGGGAATAGCGGCGCTCACAGCGCCCCAACCAGCGCCGGGATTCTAATCCCGGCCACCGTAGGCGCGGGCTTGCGGACGGCGAGCAATGGGTAGCTCGCTGTCCGACCGTCCGGTACCTGTCCGGATCGAGTTCAAGTCGTCGATGTCGCGCACTGTTCCCGCGCGCCTCAAGGAGCTGTCAGCAACAACAGAGGCTCAGCCGGGTCGAAGCCTACTGGGGCCAGGGCTCTCCGAAAGGGAAGCTCGGTCCCGGTACGAAAGGCACGAAGGAACGGGGTGGGCTTTTAGTCAGTAAGAGTCTGACACTATCTCCCTCGGCCAAAGAGCGGGGGTTGTCATTGGATGATTTTCCCCACCATAAAAATAAATCTTCATGTAGGTATACTCACAACTCTTTTTAGTAGTTCTACTAAAAGAGTAGAGAGAGACAAAACTGTTGCCAAACCCCCTAGCAACATGTTTAGAAAGCACAATATACATATTATATTGTAGTTTTATTTCAGAGTGTACCCTAAAATAATAACCTTTAACTTCTGCCTAAAATAGAGTATAATCTGGTACTGAATTCAACATTTTTAGTTTATTTTGTTTTAGTATTTGGAAGCATGATTAAGTCAAGGAAATCGTATTTATTCAAACTTATTGAGGCAATAAGACTCTAAATCCACCTAATTTGGTGGTTTCATGTACTATGAAAGGCTGCTATGTCAAGGCTATGTCTTAGACATAGCACATTGGGTTCATAAGTACGGTGACTTTTTTGTCAAAAGTCACGGTGACAAAAGTCAACAGTGTGCGCTATGGCTAAGGAAGAAGCGTCAGGGTAGCCCGCGCAATTTAAACCTTACTCTTTTTTTACCTAGCGATCACCGTAACACATATGATATTATTGGGTTATAAAAATCATCAAAATAAGACGAAGTCGAAGGTTGTTGATTAGATTATATTTCCGTAAATAAATATGTGTCACCGTCGAAAAGCACATTTTACAACTTGACACAATTGTAAAATGCAAAAAATCTTTTAAAAAGTGGTGAAAAGTTGAATTTTACGGGTAATCCGGCTAGAACTTTCACCTTTATTACATACAAGCAAGACACTTTTCGAATAGTCTAATGCAGTTGATGATATCAAATCTCAGATAGAGATCATCATCAGATCATATTTTCATGAATTCTAAGAGCCATCTACCAACCATTTCTTTCGGCGGAAAATATATTTTTTTTTACTTCAACCAAAGAAAAAAATGTGTTCATATATTAACAAAATATTTTTTTTATTTCTTTTTTTTTATACGGAGCTGTTTTAAAAATTTGACCAGAAAATTACGTAATAAGAAACACTAAAAAGTGATAAATTACTTTCGAAAGTCGTATTTCTGGTTTCTAAACTTTTCTTGGATCCCATCGTTAGGCTTGGATTTTGATAAAAATGGACAGTGTACAAAGTGGTAGTGTATCCTTTTTTTTTCAAATACAATTAAGAATTTTCTCAATCAGTTCATAAATAACGGAATTTAGAGGTAAAAAAAAAATTAAAAACAATACAACCGAGTTGAGATGCTGCACTTTTTTTTGATGTTGGTTAAAATTGTTAAAGCTGAGTTTTCAAGTTCAATTTTGTTATATTAATTTATACTAAGTGTAATTTTTGCTAGTTCATTTAATCCATACCCATCCATACCCAAAGGGAAAAACAGGACCCTGTTACTAAGACTCTGCCTACCCGTCCGTCTGCCTGTCTGTTCGTCCGTCTGTCTGCCACCAGGCTGTATCTTACCTTGATTGACAGCCAAGTTTTTTTTTTTTCAGTTTTTGGTATCTTTCCCTTCGCTCCATGTGTGAGCCTGACTCGCACATGTTGTTTGATTAGATTTATATAGATTCAATCAAATTTTAATTGTGATAACAAACATTAATAAGCTAATTAACATAAAGTAATAACTACCTATCTTATTTACAGATTGATGTGCCAGATGAACAGAAACTACCACAGAGTCATTGGGTTAAGAAAATCACGACAACTTTACCAAGACCATTGGTAATGAAGCATGATCACAGGGAACTGAACTTGGCTAAGAAAAAATTGCCTCAGCAAGAAGACAGCTTCGCTGATCTCTCATACCATCAAGCTGAAGTCTCTGTTTGTACACAGAAATCTGCATTCAGTACAAAGAAAAATCATTGACCATATTATTATGACTAATTTGTAACACATCCTTTTTGAATGGAATGTTGTAGTATGAAATTAATTATTTTGATTATCCTTTCAAAATATATCAGTACTATTTTCGATTGAGTTTCGATTATTCAGCTCTCACTTAAGGTAGGTAGAACTATATTGGGCACATGTGGGCCACGTACGCTGAACTGAGTGCGTCGGTCTAATGTAGTTCCCGCTATAATCTCGCAACCCTGGCAACCCGCACAATTTTCACACACCCTTCTCTTATTTTTCTACACACTACTCTTCTCTTCTATTCGTAAACCTGCTGGAATATATTTCTTTTGAAATAAGCAGTACCTTAGTACTAATATCACACTAATAGTAGAAAGGTGAGGTGAGTTTGTAACTTCTTCACGCTCGAATGCCTGAATTGATTTGGATTTTTAGCACACGAGTAGACCGAGTACAAGCAGTCCTAGGAATAGCCGAGAGTTCTCTTAAGGCGTATAGTTCCTTGAACCATCTGGCCGAAATTATGTGAACGCAACTCTCGCACTCGCCAAGGCGGCAGTACGCAAATCTGTGCATTTATTTGCGGCCAGCAGTGCCCGGAAAGCGCTTTAAACCCATTTTCTCTGCGAGATATTGATTGATTTACATATGCAATGTTCACTTTGAAGAATATTTAACCACCAATTTTTATGTGTAAAAATGTTTCTAAAGGTCCAAGCCGTTTCGAAGGAGTAGGGAGAAGTTGCGAAATTGCTAAATTATTTTTTTTTTGACAAAAGTATTAATTGCACGAAAAAATCAAATATTGATATTATTTTTCATGAATCTATAATAAACATATATTTTTTTCAAACCAATTGACCTAGCCGTTACGGAGGAGGCCTCAGAAAATCACTATTTTATGGCACTTTTCGGGCGCTTGGCCCTTAAGACATTACCTACTCTACTTTCACGTAGGCGGCTTATCTTTTTCTGTATATAAATAGTAAAATAAGCAAGTAATAATTTTTTAATCAGTACTATAATATTTATTAAGTATCGTGTCGTATAATTTAGTCATTTGTATTTTATATATAATAGGTACTCTATAGCAAATAATATGTACTTAAAGTACGCAAAATACCTATTATATTTTAATAGGCCAAAATACGTTTGTAAACTGCAGTTATAACGCGTATTTCCCGTTCGTTAATTAACGAATATATATATATATATATATATTCTATCGTAAACACTATTAACGATCGAGAATATTTTGTTCCACTCAATTTTGTTAACACAGCTAATTTTTCCTTTCTGTTCTTATGATGGAGCCTGCTTTGTGTATTGCCTGTGCCGCCCTAATCTTTTCAGCGCAGTCTGTGCCAAATAGTCTCATCTGGTGTTGCTGTCCGTCTAGTGTCTTGCACCACTTTATTGACACATAGCAAAAAAAATTGAAAAAATGATTAGGCAAGTCAGAGTTCCCAGTAGGGTTTTGCCTATGACTGATTCTTTTATCTCTTTTGAGAATTGGGTCTGAAAGGGAGGCTGATATCTCTGCATTGGTTAAAGGGGCCACTGCTTGTGGAAAGTTTATGAGTGTGAGATATTTTTTAATGGCCATTATTAGTCGAGATTATTTACCGAGTCTTTTCTGTGTCAGTTCTGGTCGAATAGCTTCGCCAATTTCTGTGCTTTCCTTTCCTTCAGTTCCTAAAGTTCGAAGGAATTCGTTATGCAGGTTGTCCTCTGAAAATTTCAAATAAAATACACTTGAGAGCAAAAAAAAATCGCACATGGCTTGTAATCTCGTTTAGTACTGTTTTTTCCTTATGTCTAAAGATATTGAGTAAAAATTAAGCATACAAAATTAGGTTTATAAAAACAAAATTAAGATCACCTTCACGTAACTCACAAAAACCAGTGGTATACCCAATTCCCCAAATTCACCCATTTGCATTTCACTACTTGCATCTTTCCTGGAGCTACAAATAGGGTGCTGTTTTGGAGTTTTAATCAGTTTCCGTTAACGCGATAACGTCTCTATTAGAAACAGACGGATTTACTAGAAAAATATGGATACCACGCCCCCAGAAGCCCCCAGTTATTGCCTTGCCCAAAGCAGGCCATAATCAAAATGAAGTCGCTCGACAGCAAAATTTTAACTGCATTCCTGTTCGTCTGGTATACTTTTTACGTTTTAAGAGACCCGTGGCTGTATTCGGCGACTAAGATCTGGCCGGTGGTGCATAGGATCAGGGCGTGATTATCGCTTTTCTGTAACAAGTACTTTGAGAAATCGGTTACTGAACACGATTGAACTGACACAAAAGCTTCAAGAAGTTTGCAATGTTAGTATAAATCAGTAAACGATTAGGAAAAGACAGGGTAAAGCGGGCCTGACTACACATCACTCCTCAAATGGAACCAAATTGACCACCGCTCACCGACAAGTCCGGCAATAATTTGCCACGAAACACTTAAATTTATGTTTGAACCTTAGTAACATAACTTATAATAACACTAGTTCTTGCTTGTAATTTATCTTGTTAGTAGGTACATTCAGAAAAAAAAAATTTCGTTACTTTCTATCTTAATCAATTCACGTCGTAAACCAAAGAGATTTAAAGAGATACAATAGAGCGGCTATCAGGAGAAATGTCTTAAAAACTGTCATCCCATCTCTCAGTGACGCCATCTAGCTTTGAATAGCAATCACGCGAATTGAATTGGTCAAAATTTGTATAAATTAACTATTGCTCGGTAGGTGGCCTGGAGCTTTACCACGATATGTTAAAATGTCAGTAGTACGAACGAAAAAGGATCAAACAGTTCGGTTTAGGTCGTAAAATAGATCACATTATGTGCTCGTGGTAGAAGCTTCAGTGTGTGCCAGTCGCGTAGCTTGGGGAGGGCAGGGTGGTGGGGGCCATGGTCCTAGGCGGCATACGAAAGGAGGCGGCAGAAAGCGCCAAAAAAAAAACTTAGATATTCGAAATTGCGAGCGAAATGTTACGTACTTGCCAAGTAAATTTTGATGTCGATGTTAAGTCTACCCTGCGTGCTGCAGCAGGTATATTGCTTTTTATTAATCCAGGTTCATTCTCTGACGTACCAATTTCGGACCAAGCTCAACCATGACTTTGCACTGAGTGTGTTCACGCTGACGCGATTAAACACGCGCATACCGACCTTGGGCCAACACTCGTATGCGCAAGGCAAGTGACGTGACTCTTAAGGTGTTGTGGAGGTCCCAGTTTGACCATATTGGCCGAATTGGGAACAAACCCCGTTGGTAGTAAAGCGTTTTGGTCCCTGGCAAACTCGAGTGCTTCGAACTTCTGCCGTCCCTCACCTCCGCCACTGCTGAAACCCGACGGGTCCCTGGCTCACACCGCTGAGGAGAAAGCAAACTTATTTGCCCCTCTTATTGCGGAATCTTCGTGTCTGAATTCCGGTGACGCACCGCCCCCTGTTTCTCCTGATGGGTACGTGACGAGTATGTCAGATATTCGTATCCATCAGAAAGACATACGTAAGAATAAAGCTAGTGGCCCCGACGGGATACTTGCAGTCGGTCTTAATACTGGTGTTCTTAAACATAATAAACAACAAAGGGCGGCGTATTTCTGGTCGACCCCAAGCGGCGAAAACCCACGCTACGCCACTGGTGTGTGCTAGGTAAGGTTAAACTTTTCAGCAATAGATGGCGCTATCATAAAATCAGCAAATGTTCTAGAACTTTTCATGGAAATTGTTGAATTTTAATTAATTACTGCGTAATTACCAAGAATATTTACAAAAATAAACCCGAGTTAGGTCCAATAATTTTACCATAACAAGATTTACAATAGCGTAATGCGCAACTCAGCACATTTTCTCATAAAATGATTTTCTTTTAGTGCCTAAAGCAGATACAAACATGACTTGACGTTTAGGGGTGTCATACTAGACTGAGCGACTTGTTACTACCAAGTAACAAGTATCGGTTTGAACTTTTGTTCGCTATGTCCTGTCTATTGGTACAGGTCGCGCGGTGAATCAAGATCGCTCGGTGAAAATAGTGGGGGCAATCGGCGCATGTGTACAATTGCGCACAGAAATTCTTAGTGTGTTAGGATTTTATTTTTAATTTCGTATGTTTGAACCTTAGTAACATAACTTATAAAACACTAGTTTTTGCTTGTAATTTATCTTATAAGTAGGTAAATTAAAAAAAATTAAAAATGTTAAAATAAAACATAAAATTAAAAAAAAATAATTTCGTTAGTTTCTTTCTTTAACTTAATAATTCACGTCGTAAACCATTTTTCTGGCTAGCCGTTTTAAAACTTTATTTTTAACCATTTTTTTTTTACGACTACGTATTACTATTACGATAACACAAGCTGTACGCAACAGTACCCAAGTACAACAGTATCCAATGAGAGGCGAGAACGCAACGCGGGAATTGAAGAGGGACTCTATCTACCAATGACGTGTCGCCGACGGTGCACACCCGCCCGTACGTCGCCAAATAGACCGTAGAATTGAATACTGCGCATGCCACTTCCACTTTTGCCGAGCGATCTTGATTCATCGCGCTACCTGTAGTATATATTTAATGTCTTTGTCGTAAACCATTTTTCTGGCTTGCCGTTTTAAATCTTTATTTTTAACCATTTTTGTTTTACGACTACGTATTATTATTACGATAACACAAGCTGTACCTACGCAACAGTACCCAAGCATAACAGTATCCAATGAGACGCGAGAACGCAACGCGGGAATTGAAGAGCGACTCTAGAATATCTACCAATCTAATATCTACCAATGACGTGTCGCCGATAGTGTTGGGATTTTATCCGATTAAATACTCAAAATGAATAAATACTCAATAAATACTCGTTTTTAATCGAGTATTTATCCAATAAAAACGAATATTTATTGAGTATTTAATTAGATAAAATCCCAACACTAGTCGCCGACGGCGCACACCCGCCCGCACGTCGCCAAATAGACCTTAGAATTGAATACTGCGCATGCCCCTTCAACTTTTGCCGAGCGATCTTGATTCACCGCGCGACCTGTAAGTTTCTTTGCAAACCGTACATTTCAATCTCAATCAATATTTTTGAATTGACTTTCTTATTCTTATTTGGAACGCATAGTAAAAAGTACACGTTTATATTTTTATGTAAACGCATGCGTGTCCGGCATTTTGGAAAATTCATTATTTTTATATGGCAAAAATACAATTCGTGAACATATTTCTGAACGAAACACAATCGAGGCAACATAACACACACGAAATTGTTTCCGGTCAAATGTTGCCATGTTTGTGTTGAACCACCAATTGGTAATATAATTATGTGTTTTCTATTATTTGACATTGTAATGTAATTATTTGTATCATTTGTTAACTATTATGTAATTTGAAATATATAATATGTATATGACTTGGAAAAATCCCTTATCAATAAACTACTATGACTATGACTATACCAACATGAAACAGTTCTTTTCTATTTTATGTAATGAGAAATAAATATTGCTGTGTGAACTTAAGTTTGCCTTGAACAAAAAAGAGATTTACTGTGAAGATATCTGTAAACAAATATTTTGAAACTTATTCTAATAAACGCAACAACCTCATATTTTAATTTCAAGAATGAGAATAGGATAAATAACAATAATAAAACGCGTTTTTGTTCTTTTAATCGTTTGGAAATAATACATTGATTTGTGATGGCAACACTAGTATCCGTTTGGTACTATTTTCCATTCACCAATCAAACCATTGCAATAAGGTGCATTGACCAACCTGCTGCTGCTGCTGAATCTAGCCAGCAGTGAACGAGTCAGTTGGTAGATGTTTGCTTCCGCGTTTGTATCTTTGAAGTAACACCATCGCGATGCAGTCGAAGTTGTTTTGCCACTCATCCAAGTAAAATGGCGTCGCTGTTTATCAATTAGCTTGCTCGATGTGTACATTACTCAGTGATTGTATCCGTGTGAGTCATAAACCAACATAGCAATGACATTTTTATAGCACATAGTGAGAATACGTTTCTAAAACGTTGTGTATACTGGCAAGTGTGATTTGAGGAACGCAATAATGCGCGAATTCAAAGTGGTCGTGTTGGGCTCGGGTGGGGTCGGAAAAAGTGCTTTGACTGTGCAGTTCGTGTCAGGATGTTTCATGGAGAAATATGACCCCACAATAGAAGACTTCTATAGGAAAGAAATAGAAGTGGACAATTCACCATGTGTTTTAGAAATATTGGATACCGCCGGCACGGAACAATTCGCTTCAATGCGAGATTTGTACATAAAAAATGGACAAGGATTCGTTGTAGTATATTCACTAACGAATCATCAGACGTTTCAAGACATCAAACCAATGAAGGAATTGATAACGCGAGTGAAAGGATCGGAGCGCGTGCCCATCTTGCTGGTGGGCAACAAGGCCGACCTGGAGCACCAGCGCGAGGTGTCGAACGCGGAGGGCTCGGCGCTCGCTCAGATGTGGGCCTGCCCTTTCGTGGAGGCCTCCGCCAAGAGCCGCACCAACGTCAATGAGATGTTTGCTGAAATCGTGCGTGAAATGAACGTTAGCCCCGAAAAGGAAAAGAAAACTTATTGTTGTTGTACAGTGCTTTAATATTTAGAGTGTAATGTGGCATTTATTTCTCGTAAGACTGCAAAAGCGAGGCAGGACCGTGCCTGCCTCTGCTCGACGGCCGACCACCCCCAGTGGGGAGCTCGGCGACGGCGCGCCGGCCCCGGCCGCTGGGGCGCCGGCGGCCGTGATGCGCGTCATATCACATTGTTAATATCGTTGATACATACCATTGTCCAATCAAGGTGCTTTACTTATATTTTCATACTTTATTACTGGTAGATACTCCCGCAATAATGGTTATAATGTGAACAAATACCTATCCTTATTGGAGCATGAATAGCTACTCAAATGCAAATAAAAACAAGCTTGATTTTGTTCATCATAATATTTTGCAGACACTAGTAATAGCCGTGTCTGAAGCCGAAACATTTATTGTAAAGTAATATTAGTCAACTTTGTATATAATTTCATGAGATTAATGATGTTGAAGGGCAAGGACAATTTAGAAAATTAAAAAGCCATCCAATATGCAATAAACTAATGATTGTGTAGAGTGGTGTGCGAGCATGAGTAAGAACTTACACCTAAGTGATGTCGCAGATTATATTTTATTGTGTAAATTATGTTTATATGAAAAATCAGTAATCAAGGAAAGCAGTATGTTTTGTCAGTTGTGTGATTGTGTTTTAAAGTCTACCAGGATTTGTGATAATACATATAACAAAATACCTATAATAAAAGTTTTAAGTGGGAGATTGAAAAGTGAAGTTTTATTCTTCAGTTAGTAAGGTAACTAATCCATTTTGATATTACACAATTTACATGATATATTTTAGTACAAACAGTGACAACAGCTGTGTTTACATTCTTGAGTCAACTAATAAAGTAAGTTTTGATAATCTATGCAATTCTATAATAATCAAATTGTTCTGTTATTGGATTAACTAAATGTTGTGTTGGTAGAGTTTTGTACACTAGCCTAATACTATTTATAATAATTATACCAATAGCAATGTGATATTCAATAGAAGGCAAATAAATTGCATTTGCATTTCAGTTTAGTAATTTAATACAAAACAATAATTTTATTTTTACTACAACTGAGTCCTTTCTCTTGAACATTCCTGAAAATGGTCTGTTTTATTTAATTTTAAGTAGATAGTAGAACAGTTATTGGCAACTAATTGCGCAGTGCATACCGAGTGGGCACTCAACTGTGCAGATCATATCATCCACAACATGGATTGAATTGCACAGTTGGCTGTGTGCAACTAGTACAACATTGCTGCTGATTGTTTACGATCTTACTAAGATGTCATATAAACGGTTTATATACAAATTATGTATGCAACTTTATATTTTTCTAGTGAGAAATGATGACAAACATTTGGATTTTAATTCATTAAACCCCAAGCGAACGCCGGTGTTTGAGCACCTATTGTCTTTCTATTGTGTCTGTGATTTCCACGATTGAATTGGTTAAATGATAATTTTTGTGTCATTGTTGTCAGTCACCACATACTAAATGATGGTCATAAAATATTAACTTTTCAAGCTCCTGTTTCTTTTTTGTTAATTGGCAAAGTGTAAACATTTTAGGTCATATTATCATTGCTGTTCCAATTTAGGGTGAGATTTTACCACTAATACTTAACAAAAGAAAGAAGAAAATCATTTCAAATTCTGAACTCAGTCCAAGATGGACCGATTTGCATTTGATTCTGAAATCTATCTAAAATAATTGTAGATAAAATTATTTCTTTTATAAAATATTCTTTTGTAAAATGCTCCTAAAACCCACTGAAATACAGTAATTGCATTAATAACTGGAAAAATGGTTGCGTTGAAATGCGATGGTTCCTTGTGGCAATCACCAATTGGCATGAGTAAATGACTGGGCACTTGGTGCATGCTGTTAGACACGTGCAGTTAGACAGTAACTAGCCGTTGGACAGTGACGTGTGGTGAGAGCAACCATACTTGTTTCTGCAATAGGCATCTAACTACCTTCTTATTGCTATAATACTGTAACGCATCATTAATTTTGTCATCAAATTGTATTTACATACACTAGTAGAGCTAACAATACCAATATTATTATATGTTTCATAAAGGCCTTTATCATCATAGGTATGAACCATGTATCAAATTAGGTATAACTATACTTAATTCAAACATTTGTAACACAAAGAAAAATAAGAATACCGGGTGGGTAGTTTCGCGACGATAAATAAAATAAATGGTGTTACATAATCGTAATAAAGAAATAATTTGGAAATACAAATGTCCTTTTGCACGGACGTTGAAGGATTCATTGCAAGAACCTAACTTCCTCACTAACTCTTTCTATTTGGATTTAGTTATCGCTGTGACAATACTTAGACGCTCATGACACGGTCCGCTGCGTGACCTCTACAGTACAAAAGTAGGTAGGCCTCGAAGTAGCGAACCAACAATCTCTGTATATAACATTATTTTACCCATAAATAAGGTTGCGAAGGTTTACAATTGTCGGACATGTTGTAAACGACCTAAGGATCACCTGAAGACAAAAAAGTGTTAATTAACAAGTATTAATTGGATTGCGTCACTGATATTCGGTAGTGAACTAATTCCTCAGTGCAGACCGTCACAATCTGTGGCTCAAGTGGCACGTTATCGAGTTTAAGGCCATGCTTCGATGGCTTTAGTCTTTTCGTGCGCTACTACTGCTTATGTGCCGTTAGCGGCCCAGATAGGAGCTAATTCGCCCGGACGTTGACGGGAGGGTGTTGTAATATCGTGTTTACTTCCTTGTGCATCGATTCGTTGCGAGCCACTGACTCCATCTTCATCTTTGCTGATGGAACTAAACGGGTCATAAAGTTTTACTTTTATCACTTGACTAACTGCAGTATTGCGTACCAGGTACAGACTCGTCTCTGAACTCAAATAGTTTCTTATAAGTTAGTGAACGTACCTACTATGCCTTCCAAATGATAATAGGATCGATTGCCATGTTGTGACTCACGATTTACTGTCAAATCGAGGAAAGTAAATTTTAATTATTTTACGAAAAATTTAATTTATTTTAAGAGCTGTAAACGAAAAAAGTTTAATCAGAATCCAGTTCTTCAATTTTGCCAAAATTTCTTCGATTTGACAGTACGACGTGACGTCACAACATTGTAACTGATCCTATTCTCATTTGGAACGCATATTAACTTCGATTGTGGAATCGTTGCTTACTATTTAGTGTATTCCTTTATTTAGGCGGTAAAGTAGGCCCATTTTACCTTAAGATGGATTATCCCTAATGAATAATGATTCGTTAGAACTAATAATAATTTAACCATTTATTTAATAATAATTTAATAATTTCCATGATTTACCTACTAAGTGATGACAGCATCGACGGCATATACATTATTTTAAATAGTAGGTAATTACAAAAAATGTTATATTCGTGCAAAAATACGTATTGGTCATCATCATAGTACATAGAATTTACTATGATGATTACCAATACGTAGTTTACCAGTGCCTACCTACTTAGTTTTGCACGAATACGGTAGGTACTAGTTATCATCATAGTAAATTAGGTCAACTTTACCCAATTGAATGACAACATACATAATTTCCTTTTAAAAATTATAATTTTTAAAACGAAAATGGCTCTTATTTCAATGTTGTTTAGGTTCACAATGTAGCGTATATAGCATATGTCTGTTTACTTATTTGCATCAGTGCATAATGGCCACAAGATAACCACATAATTTTACCTAATTTAATTGTTTTCTATCTTTATTCATAACTACATATTTTCATTCAAAATAAGTGAAATTAAGTCCTTGGGCTTCGCAAACAGCTGAGGCCATGGCTCCAACAACACCAACCAATCAAGGACATATTCACAAGCAACAGAAAATCTGATAGTACTGTATAGGTTTATTCATTGTTTTCTCGAAATCATTCTTGGGGCTTTTGGAATAATTAATTAAAACCAAATTCTGTTTAATTATAAATAATTATACTTTACAAAGATGCGCAAAAAACAGCGGTCCTCTTCATTGCGCATCCAGTCACAGCGTTGCATAGACGAATTCTGTAGCTCTGTAGCAGGACACGTTTCATCGTCACATGATTACGACGCAAGAAATAGATGCTCCGAAAAAATATACTTATAGGTGTAATTGATTGACTTTATATTTTAGTATCGTTTAACGACTCCCTGTGTTCCGCTCGAATCTCAGACTGGTTCAAAGGGGTTGTTACATTTAATACAGCTTGAAATAGGTACTGTCTGTTTAAAGTATAGCTTCTTTATTACTCTGGCAACTGGATTGGATATTTTACCTGGGTATTCTAAGCAGAAATATTTTAAATCCTATCGATCAGCATTTTACCCTTTAGCGGCTAAAATGAGAAGAGGAAGCTAAGCGTAATACTGACGCTTGAACCTTGAAGTTTCCGGTATTATAGTTCTTTGTATGTACTTCTATTTGCTGAATTACTGCAGACGGTAAATGTTTATTTTATTCTATCCTTATAAAATGATGTGTAATTATTGAAACGTCGGATTTCTAACGGGTTTTCCTTTACTTTAGTACTAAACTCGTTACAGCTAAACATAGATAATTATATTGTATTGGATTTCCTTATCCTCGATACGAGAGGACCTATTCATTCCATCGCTACTGAAATTATTACATTGTGATATTAGCTCGTTTTGATAGGGATACGTTCCCAACTAGATTGTGGCTAGTTATACAGTTTTTGTTACATTGCCAGACGAGTGGCAAGGGCCGCGGGCTGCGTTATTGATTAGGTACATTACACAAAGGGAAATACACAGTGTTTCCCCTCGTCTAGCTTTGATAGCTCCTGAATGTTAATTCAAAATTGGATCATACATTTTTTTATACTTAATGTCAGCCTAGGATATATGTGTTAGAATGTAGATAATTTTTTATTTGAATCAAGGAACTAACTTTTTAGGATCTATAACGACACTAATGAAGAAGAAATAACAATTCAAGTTAGGCAGAATCAATTATATCGCCATGTTATATTTATTGACCCTAATGTATAATTTAATTACAATGACACTATGTTATTATAAAGTGACTCCGCCTGGGCCAAGGAATTTGTTCGCATCGATTAATAGAAAACATATATGATGTAGGTCTAGAACAGATAGAAGGGACCTCACTTATGTACCTCACTTGTATGAACATTTCAATTTCATCATACTGATGGTGATGCACTTGAGCCTGCTATTCTTTTTAAACATTCATCACATCAACATCAAACATGGTCTACCCATGCTGCCCCTGATAGTTAAAAAGACGTATCTAACAAAAAGTAATAACGGAGAAAAAAATGTTTTAATGAATGAAACGGGAAATCGTTTGCTGTCTTTGAGTAAATTTAAATAGTAACATATTAAAAGTTGAAAATAAAGCCGAACATAATGAATGAGCTTTAACTTGGTTTAATAATAATATGAAACCCAAATCAAATCTGGAAAAAATGTTAGATGCGTCTTTTTTATTAACGGGGGCAGCATGGTGTACCAAGTTTCATCGCAATCCGTTCAGCCGTTTGAGCCTAAAGAAGTAACAAATATCACAAACTTTCGCTTTTATCATATCAGTGTAGGTAGGTACATACATTCTGTATTTCACATAGTTTTTTTTTTTAATTTCATAATCACATTTTTTTTTTGTCTTTGAGAGCGAGCAATAATGCCTCAATTTCTGATTTTAAGCATTTGAATTTAAAGTTGAACCTTTCAAAATGTGGCATTAAAATACGATTTGAGACGTTCTTAACTCAAAATGCTTAAAACCCGACCTTTGTTTAAACGGTATAAAACAAAGGGCGGGTTTCAAAGCATTGCACTTTTTTTTTGTAGGTATTTTGGGGTAGCAGTAGATTGAATGAAGGTACGCAAGGTACGAACCTATTAGTCGTAGGTACTTTCTATCTAGCGTCCTTAGTTTGCATTCTATCGTAAATATTTTTGATAACATTCCAATTGAAGGATGAGCACGCTTTCTTATCTTGGAAACGTTTTCGAGGAGCATGCAAGGTCCCGCCTGGAATAGCCGCGTGTCGCCGAGTCTCCCGCGCACCTCGTGTGCTGCGCCTGCGCGTGGGGCGGCTATAAATACTCTACATACCATACGCTACGTCCGTTCAATAAAAAATATACTATAACGTTGAGTAACATAATTCAAGTGCTGCAGAAATTACACTCCAGCACGTTCCATTGTCGGAATATTGTTAACTAGCTTTTGCCTGCGGCTTCGCCCGCATATATAAAATATAGCCTATGCCACTCAGGAATAAAGCGGCTTTCTACCGGTGAAAAAATTTTAGAAATCGTTCCAGTACTTCCAGAGATTACCTCTTACAAAAAAAAAAAAAAAACAACTTTACCTCTATAAAACATTAGTGTAGTTAGGTAGGTACTGGCACTGGTATAATAGGTATGCAGTTTCGTCGAATAATGAAACTGTTGTTTACTTACACAGGTCGTACTTGTACCTACTTACACATAGAATGGAGCGGTGGCGCGGTGCCCTCTGTTCTCATGGCTTGAACGTTCTCATGGAAACAATCAATGCGGGTGCGGACTCCGAGCTGGGTATTATTACATTGAATGCTTTTAATTTCACATCAAATGAGTGCTTTCATGTTATGAATGGAATTTATCGAATGCGTGCACTCATCTACGCCAAATGGTGATAAGTATTCTTTTCAATTTGGTAAGTATGTACATACAAATATAATTATTTTTTTAATTTTATGAACGAAACCTTCAAGTAGGTATCTCATAGTATATCTGAAACGATTCGTCGAAGACTGATTCTAGGTGCACAAGTTGCGCAACATGCGTAGGCAGGAACCGCCTTGACTGAGCTCCAAATATGGTTTGACTTATGCTGGCTGCTCCCAGACGCTATGGCGCAAGTTGCGTCATTGACTAACCTAACATGAGATGATTTAAACAACGTGACTGTCAACATGGCGCTTGTTGCCCATCGGTTTGTGTCAGCAAAAATACCAGCGAAGTTTGTCTCCAAATGAAATACTTTCACTAAGGAACGTTGGTCTAGAACTAAGGCAGTGTTGTTATGGGAAATCATCCAGACACCCACGCTCGCGGGTGGAGCGAGAGGGACGGTCAGCAGACTAAATCTCACTTGAGTTCCTTCAGTTGCCCTATGCGTTTCATGGTCACGGTAAACCTATCGATTATTTCCGCAGCCCTCCTTTATCTACTTTTTAAGAACATGAAAACCTTACAGACGGTTTTGGAACTAGTATATAGTTTTGGCTAATAGCTAAGTTGGTATTTATTGCTGTCATCGACTACGCTCCATTGGCCACGTAGTCCTTGGCAAGTTGTGCAAAAGCAACTTGATAGGCATTTCTTGCACCTAGGGCATGCAATTATCGCCGTGTTTAGGTAGACGCTCAGTACCGAATAGTTATGCTTAATTTAACCAGAATAACCTTCTGATTCAAGGTAGGTAAATAAACCTTTTTTTTTCACCACAGGCTCGATAATGTTATAAACGTCATACAAACATCACATAAAGCAAGTCATTCTATCCCTAGGGAGATAATGCAGTATGGCCGATCCCAAGGGAATAATGAGATTTGAATTTAGGACACCAAAAATCGTCAACATTGTGAATTAAAATGTATGTGCATCGCACAAGTTGACTTGAAATTCAAACTGGCTACCTACTTACAAAAAAAGAAAATAGATTAAAGTGTACTCTTACTGACGGGAGCATTACAGAAAATTTAAACTACACGTGTAGAATCTTGGGAGTAGTGAATTTTGTTTGTTTGATGAACTTGTAAAAATAATACTTATGTATATTTCTCTAATACAGTGGACCCCCGATAATCCGGCCCCTGTCTAATCCGGCGCCCCCTGTAATCCGACATGACTTAGAATTACATGTATGTTTGACAATCTTTTTGTTATTTAATTTACTAAATTCGACTTACATAAATTAAGTCTGATTTGTACTTCAAAGTACATACATATGTACGTATAATATATAGATTCTTGTCATTAGATATGTAATTTGTCGGATTACAAGGTACTCTTTCGTAAAAAAATCCGGACTATAGGGGTCTTAGGCAGTGCTCTATAATCCGACAAATTCGATAGTCCGACACTGCCCTGCATAATGTTTGCCGGATTACCGGGGGTCCAAAGCCTTGTAAGACTACCAATGAATTAATAGTAGTTTTTACACCATCTGCTCGATAATGTCGTTTTATACGTCATATAAACCTCACTTAAAGCATGTCATTCTATCCCTAGGGAGATAATGCAGTATGGCCGATCCCTAGGGAATAATGAGATTTGAATTTGGAGCATCAAGAATCGTTAACATTGTGAATTAAAATATAGGCGCATCGAACAAATTGACTCGAAATTCAAACCAAAGAGTATGTTATCACTATGATTTAAACTGGCCACTAACAAAAAAAAGAAAATAGAATAAAATGTGCGTATAGAATGTCTAGTAAGTCAACCGACTTGAGAATTTTGTATAATATTTAATAGAGATGCGCCGAATAGTGGTTTCACCGAATAACCGAATACCGAATAGTATTCGGTTCAATCTTTACCGAACCGGATATTCGGCCGAATTATTCGGTTTACCATTTCACTGCATTCCCGCGTAAACAGTTTCAAACGCGCTCGCCGCCTGTCGCTGCTGGCTAGTTGCGAGCGAGCCGTAACTCGCCGCCCGCCACCCGCGCATACACCGCGCTGTCACTTTGCTTTAAAACATTGCACGAGTAAGTTGTAAATAAATTAAAATATTAACTTTACGTGTTTGCAATATGAGTGGACGTAAAAGATCACGTACTTGGGACTTTTTTGATGAAATGGAAGATGACAAAACGAAAGTTAAGTGCACTTTGTGTAGTTGTGTTATTTCTCGCGGTGCAGGTGGAACAGGGCGCAGTGCTTCGACGAGTGGAATGACAAATCATTTGAATTAATTTTTTAAGTTTCGAAATAAAAAGTAAAATGAATATAGAGCCAGGGCTTAAAAATAAACGTTGATTTAAGTTTTAAAATTAATGTTAACTATAGGTCAAGAAATAAATATGTGGACTTAAGATGTTAAAATAAATGTTGATTTCAAGTTTGATTGCTTTCATTCAGGTATTAGCTTTTAAACACATTCTTCACAAGTTTTATTTAACTTATAATAAACATATCTTACATAAGAAGCTTGTCTTTCAGTTCTATTCCATGTCATGTAGCCAGGAAAATAGAAATACTCAAACCGAATATATTAGGCACTAAAACCGAATAATTCGGCCGAATACAAATAGTGGCAAAAATGCCGAATACGCCGAATACCGAATACCAAACGAATATTCGGCGCATCTCTAATATTTAATCAAATATTCGGTACTTTTTATAAGTTTCTTCTGTTAGTAAACAATGATCTCTATCTCTTAATCAACCTTGATTATTGAACTCGTGTTGACTACATCAGATTTCATTAAATCCTAATAATTACCCAAGTCGTTTAACTTATTAGACAGACTCTACTGACGACACGGGAGCATTATAGAAAATTGAAACTATAGAATCTTGGAGGAGTGAATTTTGTTTGTTTGATGAACTTGTAAATATAATACTCGTATTTCTCTAATTTATGATTTGGTCGACCAAATTGTCTTTTAATTATCTCACAGATGGTGTAAAAAGTAGAGTATGCAACACGGGGATAAAGCTGTCTTTGTCTTGGTCGGCTTAAATTCCTCACTTCACTCAGGTTTCTTTATTAACTCCCTCGCAATGCTCGGGAGTTAATTTTATAAATCCCTCACTATCGTTCGGGATTAAATCAGCAACCTTCGTTTCGTTCGGAATTCAACATGCCGCCCGCGACTTAAAGACACTGCTTTATCCCCTAGTCACATAAACTACTATTATGTGACTAGGGGATAAAGCAGCGTCTTTAAGTTCCGAAATTGCTAAATATTTTTTTAGACAAAAGTATTAATCGCAAGAAAAAATCAAATGTTGAATGTTGTTCATGAATCTAATAAACATATAGTTTTCTCAAACATGAATCTGGCCGTTACCGAGAGTAGGCTTCAGAAAGTCATTGTTTTATGTCACTTTTCGGGCGCTTGGGCCATAAGATAATTTTACTAAATACTATTTTGTCTTATATCGATCTTCTTTTTCGTAACGTTCTTGTCTTTAAAGTATGTAAGTAAGTAAGCTAGTTTTGTTCTTTGCATTTCAGTCGCAATTATAGCCGAAAAGAGCGAGTTTGTTATCAAAATACTTAAGTAATGATTGGAAAGTTGTAACAGAAATGTGTATAACGAAGCCGTCAATATGGCTGAGTTTAGAGTAAGGATGCGGGATGTGCAACACGTGTTACGTGCCCGGCTTCCGCGCCATCGTTACAATAACAAAGTGAGAGACGGCCATTGTCTGGTTGGCCGGTTGGTGGTCCATCACCCGAAATGTAAGTCATCACATGTTGAACAGGTTTTATTCTACTTGATTTTTTTATCGGCATTCAAAATTTTCCTGGCATCAGGCTGATTTTGTTAACGTTTTAATTTAGGTAAGAACCTGTATCTACGTATTTGCTTGCACAAGGTAACAATTTTAGGAAACAGCCTATTGTTTTCTTTAAATTAACAAATTACTCAATTAGGCAATATAAAGTTTTAATAGACTCATTAACTCTTACAATCTTGATGGCCCGCTTGAAACATAATCTGTCAAAATTACACCCGTGTTGTCATACTGAATTCTTGGTAAAACACTAATCAGCTTGCTTAGTTATCTTACTCATTAAAGTTCGTTGAATCCTATTTAAGCATTCTAATGGCAATCCGCGGGTCTTTAAAAATCCTCCAGCAAGACTGCATTATCGTTGGTCGTTAAACGTTTTCCTCTAAAAACAAAGGAATTTATTATAGGTATTATGTACCTATAATAAATTCCTTTGTTTTTCACAAATTAAATAGTAGGTATCTGTACTTACTTTTACAGCCGACTTCTTTAAAAAGAACAGTCTCTATTTGGCTATACCTACATTATCTATTAATATACCTATCTAGAAATCCTTAAGAAACTTAACTAAGTATCTACCTATTTGAATACATAATACTCTTAAGGCCTAATATATTTCAGCGTAGCTAGATTGAATTGATTATGATCTGTTGACGATCAATTGATAATTACATATGTTTTACCTTATATATTGCTGAGGACCGAATTAGCTATTTTGAGCGTTGATTTCTAGAGGAATTTTTCATATTGATAATAAACTGTTTATATGATAAGGTTGTTGTCATTCTACATCATCTGATTTATTTTGCACTGGGATTTTTTTTGTATTTATCTTTAGTTACTGCTCTGGACATTGATCTCTTGGAAACAATTTGGTTCTTTCTATAGCTTTCTTTTATAAACCGCATAAAACATTAATACAAGTGGGCAAAGATTGGAGTCGTTGCAATATCGGTAGAAAACCTATAACATCATATTTTGTAAAAAAAACCGGCCAAGAGCGTGTTGGGCCACGCTCAGTGTAGGGTTCCGTAGTTTCCCGTCCGTCACAATAAAGTGTACCCACTTATGAGTTTAAAAAAATGCTTGCTACGATTATACTATAAACTTAGTCCAGAAATTATTTTGTAGAACCCTTTTGTCTTTTTTGTACAAAAACTGTTCTTTCCATCAAGTTCAAAATAATTTTCCTAGAAAGTCCTTATAAAGTTCTACTTCTCAGATTTTTTTCATATTTTCTAAACTTATGGTTCAAAAGTTAGAGGGGGGGGGGGGGACACATTGTTTTTTACTTTTGGAGCGAGTATTTCCGAAATTATTGACATTATCAAAAAATGATTTTAGTAAACCCCTATTCATTTTTAAATACCTATCCAACGATATATCACACGTTAGGGTTGAAATTAAAAAAAAAATCACTTCCCACTTTACATATAGGGGGGCTACCCTAATAAAACATTTTTTTCCAATTTTTATTTTACCACTTTGTCGGCGTGATTGATATACATATTGGTACCAAATTTCAGCTTTCTAGTGCTAACGGTCACAGAGATTAAGCGAGGACGGACAGACAGACAGACAGACGGACAGACAGACATGGCGAAACTATAAGGGTTCCTAGTTGACTACGGAACCCTAAAAATATTTGTGAAAAATGGTTTCGTATAGCGTACTAACATTAAGCCCAATAATAACTGAGAAATCGGTTTACAATTTAAGAAACTTTGAATGGATAACCTTCTTTTTTTCCGAAGTCGGTTAAGAAACGAATCCATGCAACGACAAATGAAAAGTAGGTATTGGCGAGTGCGTTATCTGCGACAGAAGTAGGTACTCTTCAGAAGTGAAACCATATCGAATTGAATATCACGAGCAGGCGGTTGCTACGTGTCTAGTTATTATAAGACTTCGCGTGCGTGAATTAGTAGCACTATTGTAACATGCGATGTCGATACGAATAACTACCAAACAAGCCTAGCCAATGTTGTGAAAAAGTGAAACTATTAAATTAGTAAAAGTACAGAAATCTATCATAAATGTTACCCACTCGAGTTACACGACATTCTATACGAGATTACCCAGTCAGAATCTAATTCTGGATTCATAAGGCTATGTAAATTACATTACTATGTGTTAAAAATGGCTGATGTTTTGTTCGAGCTGGAAGTTATCGTCTAGTAACTGCTCTGGATGGAGCGGGCTGACTGAAACTCACTTTTGATCGTTTAGTTATCCTATGCATTTCAAGGCCGTGGTAACTCTTTCCAACACTCCCGCAGCCCATGTATAGCAGATAGCAGCAGGGCCCGGTCTAGCTATTTAGGTGCTCCGGGCAAAGATATTTTTTTTTTATCTGTTATAAACTAGTACTTGACTGCGATCCCGCCTGATGGTAAGCAGTGATGCAATCGTTGATGGTGAGGCGCACTAGTTTATTAAGAGCCTATTCACTCTAGCCTTGAAGACACCCAAATTATAATCGGACGGGAAGACCGCAGCAGGCAGACTGTTCCAGTCCTTCGAAGTACGCGGTATAAAGGACGAGGCGAAACGCTTACTCCGGACCGTAGATGTTTCAACAATGTAAGGGTCGATACTCGCCGTGCGTCGGTTTGTCCGATGATAGAAATGAGATGGCGGAATCAAGTCAATTTTCGCCGCCCTTTACATACACATAAGCATATAAGTTTTAAATATTTCCACTATACAACCTGAAGTAGGCTGGAAGGTGGCACATAAAATTCTCAACCTGCCAACTTGGGTTGTTTGTTGGTTGTTGGATGGCTAATGGCTAGGTTGAAAGATAGGAATAAGTAAATTTTGCCGCCCCTCATTTTTTGCCGCATGGCAAATGCCCGGCTTGCCCCCTCTTAGATGGGTCCTGGCTATCAGCCATTGCCTTCTCCAGTTACAGGCAGAACTTGTACCTGTCCATGTCCGCTACTATAGCATAAAATATCTAGTTTCACTGTCTAAAACTGGAGCGACTAGTGTATATATTATTAAAATCGGTTCTGTTTTAATAACATTATAAGTGGAACAGTCCGGATGTTCTTCTGACTTCCATAAACTGTCACATCTTTATACGAATGTGCATGTTTTTATTAATTTGGTTGATCAAACGGTATGGATTCTTCATAATACTTACTCAAGTTTAGGGCCTGTTGTTTTTGTTTCTGGTCTGGAACACTGACTGCATCTCTCCGCTAAAACCAATTAGTATGATGTGATTCAGGTTAACTTTCCTTCCAGCTTAAACGTCTCTGTATGGCACCATATCCTTCATGGCTATTTTTAAAGACTAGTTCTTTAGGTATACATCAGTATTTATTGCCTTAGCCCTTAATCGTCGGCCTAAACTTGCTTCCTCAAGCACAGTTCTAGCTTTCTAGATAATGGCGCTATTAGCATGATCAATAACTCAGTTTTGTTCAGGAGTGCCTACTGTATTGTAAACTGATGATTCCTCCAACCTTTCATTGACAAACTCTTTGCTGTTATCGGATCAAAGCACCTTCAGCTTATTTCCTGTTTGACGCTCTGTCAACTAAACAAAGTCAATAACATGCCAGAAATTTCTTTAGATCAAAGAGTATAGTAAATATAGCTTTAGTTTTATGGAAGTACATATTATATAAAAGGGCTTCATGTCAAATCGCCGCACTCATCGGTTTGCAGACATGAACTAGACCTAAGATCTTTAGCTCTGCTGCCACCGACTTTGTTAAACGGTTGCTTGGTTTGCTTTCTTAGAATACATTTCTCACTCTCTATTGTTGCTTTGACATCAGAAAAACTCATTCTATATTTTCCCAAACGATTCTTCTTAAGTAATTTAAGTTTTCGTGCCTCCAGGTTTCCCAGTCGGCGATGTTATTATCATCTGATTTAATGCTACTTCCTACAAACGATGCTGTAACTTATTAACCTCAATTAAAATGCCTTTTAGTAAAACTCTTTATCTTCTGTTTTCATAATTTTGCAGCTAAACTTATTGAACAAAACTAGTAAGTTTTTACTCACAATTGCTCGCATTAAGTTGGTTTTTGCTAGCCCAGGTACAATAATAGGTATACTTAACAATAACTTACTTACCATTTGCAAATGGTAGCTATAATATACGTATATAGGGTGACTGGTAATTAGTGTACGATACTTAAACACGTGATTGTGCTCATGATAACTAACAACTTTTACAATGGGAACAAACTTGAAATCGCGAAAAAAAATCAGTTGTTCAGTACATTTATGTTTGCCTAATCTACGTATGTAATGTATGTATGTTGTTTTATTCAGGGGCATTTTGGTTTACTGTTAAGGTTCTGTCGACCAAATTAGTTCAGAAAAATAATTAATAGCAAACTACGAATCTTTATGGAGCTGTCTGCTGCAATAGATAGCTTACTTCTGGAACTAAGTATATAATACTGTCGACTTTAGAATTGGAATAGTAAGTGATAAAAAATTGTTAAGGTACTTTAACAACAAGTGAGAGAACTGGAATAATATTATCACTACCATTGCAAACAATTTCTGAGTTCACACAAACCTTCATTTCACCGTCGCGTCGCGTCGACAGCGGTTTTTTCACACAATCTACACAGTTATCTGGCTTATTGAATATACCTACATAATTATTATGATGTTACAAAGCTGATGGACAGTTTTATGGAGCAAATCAGGAGATAAAAATAAAAAGATTGAATATATCCATTTTATTGTACACAGTTTTTCACAAAAAAATCCTTTTTAACTAATGATTTAAGCAGTTAAGTGTGGTTAGAAAGAAGTAACTAATAAAATATAAACCGTTTTAATGCAGATGAAGATAGGTAAGCTTGCTTTTAATGCACAATCTATATCTACTAATATTATAAAGAGGAAAAAAATTTTTTTTTGGTGTAGTATCTCTGGAAGCTGGAAGCTTGGTCCGATTGCAAAATTTTTTTCACCAATAGAAAGTTGTTTTATTCCTGAGTGATATATTTTAAGTACGAGGGCGAAGCCATGGGCAAAAGCTAGTTATACATATTTCAGTACGTAGAATCTTTCTTAATTTGCCCGATTGCAATAAAAGTGGTATAAAATCTTTAAATGTTAAACAATGACATTGTTCTGTAGGAGCTGGTAGCTCGGCCCGAGCGCGCGAGCCAGCCGTCCCCACTGGGTCAAACATTTTACCTTCGCCAACAGGACACTCGATTGTTCTTTCGATTCATTTGTGTGGAGTCATAGATACATTAACGTTAGATAAGGCATCACATTGATTAGCATTTCATGTTATTGGTTCGTTGTAATACTCATTAAATAAATTAATAGAACTAGGTATATATGTCGATTTGACTTGTTATTGCTAACAGTACTTTTTTAATAACTCACGTTGTTTCTAGTTTATGATAATGAAATATTAGTCCCATACTCTTACTTCCTCGATTCAGTTGGTTAGGCGAGGTTTGTACCTACTCGTACATAATATGATAATATACATACATACGATATGTAAGTTTATTTTTTATTTTTGAAGCGGGTAATAAAAGTCTTGGAACGAACAGAGTTCGGTACCTATAATTGTTATGCTAGACGTTAATATTCTCCCGAGCGGCGGGCCTATTCCACAGATATCCAATCTTTTGACATCAAACACGCAAAAAGTATCTTATGGTTCTCAGAAATAGCGTAACTTTCTATCAGTGAAAAAAATTGTAATTGGATGTCTATTGAAAGGTAACCCAGTTACAGACAGACACTCAGACAGTGTCACTTCTTCATTAATTGATATATCTATCACTATAATACTTATGTAAATTGTATTAGGTGCTGATAGTCATAATTCTCACTTTACAAAATGTTAAAAGTTTGCCCTCATCGATATTCCGGAACAGATTTTTTTTACAATACTTAACCTTTCTGTTTTGTTTCCAAAGTACGAGTAAGTAACGAAGGGAAGTTGCAGAAATTGTTAAGCTCATTCATAAAACATGTAAAGGGACGCACGTGTCTCGTGGCGCGAGGGGTGAGCCGTGAGGGTCGCTTTGTCACTTGCTTCACTGTTTCTTTCACTACCTACACAATAATAATGATCGTATTACATTTTTCACACTAAATGCCCTTAATGTTACGGTCCTAATCACTATTTCTCTAAAAAGCAAAAAAAAGTAACGATCTCGGCTCCCCCACGAGTCACGACTAAGTTTCGGCATTTGGTCCTGAGCCAACTTCCTTGCAGACACCACAAAGTTCAATGTCGGCTTGAATGTACGAAGGAAATCTTTTGTTATTTTACTACGAACACTATCGTACGTACTACAGTGTGGGATGGTTAGGCATAATGACTTGTTTTCAACACTGAAACAAAATTTCCCAAGAATGGCCGCCGTCGGCACCCGCCGGCAGTCGCTGACAGAGTAAAGTTTTCTAGTAAGTAGCTGTTGTAACAAAGGTCATTGGGAAGTGGGACAACTGTTTTTGCTGTTCTTTATCTGCCGTCGGATCGAGCGAAAGGTATGATCATCACAAGTCACAGCACAACGCTGTTTCCCGGTGAAATCGTGTGTATTCTCACACGAGACTAGCAAAAAATCGCTGATGTAGCTACAAGCCGTTAATTGTATTGAAATATGCGAGGCGCGTCTCACAACCGCCCGTCATAGTCAAGAATCGGGTGTGTTTATATGGTTGAGTCACGGTTAGTGCGATGGCAAGCCGCCAATGCTCCCGACACTAACACGCAGTAGAAGAGGAACAAACTGCGATCAATGAAAATAATCGATGTTAAACCATGGGCTGCCCTAAATTGTTTAATTATACTCTGAAATAAACAACTGAATTAGATAAATGAGCCCAGTGTTTATTGATGTAAATGTTTGAAAACTTTACCATCTTAACTTATTGAGGATGCCCGAAACAAACCTGCACGACCGAGGCACAGGAAGTGATACAAACGAGGTCAGTAGCTGTGGTTAGTAGGTACGAGTCGAATACGTAAATGACTATATACTTATAACCAATAGTTTTATCTCTGTCATCTTTTTTTTTGTCGAATTAGGCACCAGAAGGAGAATTGGAATGACCGAATATGAAAAGGGAGTCAGTGTGTGACAGTTGACAGGAGATATTAAGTAGAATAAAGAAACGTATTGCGCCGACATCAAGCAAAATGGGATAAGAGCATGTTGCAGGCATGAGGAGGGTGGAAATGGCTACTCGTGGTAGCCAGCAGAAGTTGATATTCCATCATGAAATCATCTTATTTGCAGCAACTGAGCAAACAAGAGTGATATCGATGTTTGAAATATACCTACTTATTTTAGTTATTTATTTAGTCAGAATTGAATTTAATCAACATAAAGTGTAAAACAGTGCTGTAGGTACAATTTTCTAAAAATGTATGTAATTTGAATTTCGAGGGCTACATTGAAGTAATCAGATTAATAGAAAGTGATCGTGGGAGCAGCTGCACTGGCTGCGCAGCGCGGTGCGGGCGCACGGCGCGGGGCTGCGGACTGGTGACGTCATGCCCCTCTCCCCGCCATGCCACCGGCCTTCCCCCGCGGTCATCAATATCAGGCCTCTACTGATGTAACCTTCATTGATCATTGATGAATCACGCCGTCCAACCGTCCGACTACCCTATTTTTATCAGATTACGGAAGAATCCGACACGGTAATGTTTGCAGAAGTTGCGCACAATCATATACATACATTAATGTTAGCGGTACTGTAAATATCTATGTATTGACATCACCTGTTCTTTAGTGACATGTTTATGTTGATTCTTGAACCAACAAACATAGGTTTGCCGTTGATACGGTAGAACCATTTGGGCCCTTTTATAGTAAAAACAAACTACATAACCAAGTTCCATACTTACAATATTAAAGGAAAGATTAGATTGCAAATGGACCTTGTAGAAGTTAATAAATAGTTTCAACTCTGTCAACTGAGGTATTGTGGACGGTCGGCAAGGCAGACGGAAGAACAGTAATTTGGATCACAATTGTAATTAATTTCAAAGCGGGCGGAGATAAATTATGAAGATGCATTATGGCTGGGATGGGGATGGGATAGTGACGGGCTCACGGCCAATGTCGCGATTTAGATATAGTCGTTTAGCTGTGTTTAGCTTTAGCAACCCAACAATGTTTCGCACTTGTGTAGTCAGTACCTGTGTGCATGGCCATGGATTTAATCATCATCTTCCTGACCTTGTCTCATGTTATTTAGAGTCCATGCAACATGCATTTTTCTTCCATTCTTTCTCCTCTATCACTGACAGGGATACCCTCTTGGCTGGCGGACAGTAAGCAAGGCATTTTTTCCCACCATAAAAAAAAAAATCCTATTGGGGCCAGGGTTATTCGAAAGGGAACCCCGGTATGGAGGCTAGAAGGAACAAGGTGGGTCGTTTAGTCAGTAAGAGTGACACTATCCCCCGCTCCGCCCAAAAGCGGGGGTTGTCATTGGATGGTTTTTCCCACCATAAAAACAGGGATACCCTCTTCTTTTGCTATTATGTTTAAGGGAATCTGGAAAATGGAAACAGAATTAGGCTGAATACCTACAATAAGCTTTAATTAATCGACCAATATAATGGTTCCCTTTACGTGGCAGCGCCGCTGGTCCAGATTGAAACTTTTTCGATAGACGTTATCGAAGCTCGTTCCACTGTTTATATCCAAAACCGTAGATAGAGAGAACTGTAAGGAACGTCGGAGGGGACTGTCCTGTTGTAGGAAAAACCTGACTAACAAAAACTGGAACCTGTTGCTGAAATTAGTTCTTTGTTTCAATGTCACGGGCTAATGCGATGGCGGTAAAAAACGGATACAGTTCGTACAGCCCGATTTATCAAGGCGAGGTAAGGCGTAATACAAGAGTGCTTTAACATTTAACGATTTACGTAAGCAAAGGTTTGCTTATCACAGCTGACGGCCGACGACGATGTGACGACACGTTGAAAGCGATTTCAAGAACATTCACGCAAGAGGAAGGTAGATTGCTTGGACCGAATTGTTTCACTTGATTAATAATCAGAATATTGATGGAAAACTATTACCGACAGAACTGACAATACCTACGTGTTGTTAATTCTTAAAAGAACACTTAGTTGGGCTTTGGGCCTTATTTATAACTAGCTACTGTCAGCGGCTTCGCTCGATAAAATCTATAGGGAACATATTCCCGGAATAAAAATGATTGTGCTACTTTAGGACGTGTGTGTGTGTATCTGTGTGCCAAATTTCATCCAAATCTATTCAGCAGTTTCAGCATGAAGGAGTAACAAATATACAAGTTTCAACTTTATGGTATTACAGTATGTGTGCAAGCGGATTACATGTTGATTAAAATTACAATTTTCTATAGACACTTAAAACATTGCTGTGCTTAGCAATGTTTAATTTTAAGTTGCCTAACAGTTTTTTTTTGTAAAATAAAGGGTATCAAAATAAAACTAGGCAGTACTCGTAACATTACTTTTCGCAGGTAGTGCATAAAACAATAGAGCGTGAGGGATCTGTAGGTACGAGTGTGTAATTGGTTTTCACCCAATTACCTGCGGTATTAAATGACCTCTCGTCTCAACATTTCAACCGTTGATTTCCAATTAATTCTACGAATAATTAAATACTTATCGATTGCTAATTTGCGGACAGGATTCGTTCATTATTAATGCAATTAATGGACTTGTTCATGGTGTAATATTGTAATATGGAGACGAGTTGAACGTAATGTTGTTTTTGTCAAAAAGCAATCAAGAAGACTGGAGTGACTGAAGGGATATAACATGTGTTCAATAGGTAAATACATTGTACCACATAAGTATTCGATAGGTGGTTCTGTTATCAACGTGATTGCTGTTATGATGAAATCTTTCATACGTATCTGTAAATTTATGATTGTGCTAAATAAAATTTATATCTACACACGTCACAGACTTTATATAAATCATTTTGATTGTAACCCACAATCGCCAATTTCTCGAATTTTATTCTTTGATTTTTCATGTTGTTTGATTGTTTAATTTGTCATGTTTTTTATGTTTTTTAGGTATATAATATTAAGTATAGAGAAACTATTAAGTAAATATATATTTTGTATCACACGGGGATGCACAGTGGTTGCTTGGCACGATATTTATTTTCTACCTGGTGTTGACTAATGGTAATAATGGCACAAGTTTGTGTTAGAAGAGGCCTCAGCCTTGCAGTGGACGTAGTGGAGTACCGTCCCATCACTTGTATTTACATTAATATCTCTTTTCCTATCAATTTGCCCAACATTGGAAAGAGCGAGTAATGAGTTTGCTGTGTAACTATACAAAGCTATGTCATGTAGGTACTTAGGTACGGGGTTGTGAGTCGTGAGCTGGTAGATCACTATCAAAAAACGCATTTAACCTTTCGAATATCGTAATTAGAGATACAGTAGAAAGACGAAGAGAGATCGAACTCCGGCCATTCGCTTGGGGTTTAATTAATTAATGTATGGGAACATTAATTTGCACAATTTGTCTCTATTTATGTTCCGAAATACCGATAAACAAGGCCTGTTCACCCGGCGGCATCGCTCCATGAGATGGTTATCTGGTGGCCGTACCGAGCTGCGCACAGCCACACACGGGTGTCGCCGCGCGCTCCTCCGACCGGCGCGCGCGCCATTTCCCGAGAGCTCGCTCGTATGCGTGTGACTCATTTTGCGCTGATTGGCTCATCCGGTTCTCTGTAGACTTTAACTCTTTAACTAGACATATGTTTTATTTTATTTTTAACCAGTCAGTTGTGTGGTCGATGCGATAATTTGAAAAGTAATTTACCTAATGACACATTGTGTTATTCATCGCAAAATTGTTAAATTAACCTTTAATGGTTGGTGCAATTAGGAGATTTTGCTAATTATTTTATTAATCTGAAGTAGATTAAGTTTGGACTCGCCTGAAGGCACAGATAACTTTATCTATGTTTGAAGGGCACAGTGATCCGTGGCGCATGCGCCTGCGCATTAACAGACTTCTCTTATTTATTTTTGTTGTAGTCGTCCACATCTCTGCTAAGTGCAAACGCAAATGGTTCTCATCTCGTTTACAAAGATGTTTTGAAACACTTGACTGACTATTTATTGAAGTATCATTATTCTGCACTTCTGGGAAAAGCAGTAAAAGAAACAAGTCGTACTCAGTGCGCAGATGTCACCAAGCGGTGTTTAGTGGTAACTGTTCCACAGTTTAATACTTATGTTTATTACATAAACAAATGATAACTGACTTACTTCTTTTTTAGTTTATCAGGAAATCGATATTGTATCTAATCAATTAATCACGTTGCCCTAAAATTATCCATTGGGGCCATTTTACGGACCAACTGTTTTAAATTTCTCTGACGTCAAACTTGGACGGTAAATGAATGTCTTGAAATCAGCCCAATGTGCTATTTTCTTGCAGTAGTTAAATGTAGGTACAGAGATAAACGGTATCGAATGGCTTTTGCGTAATTCGGCAACAGAGGCCTTTTTTTTTTTTTCAGATACCTAATACAATTATAAAATCTGTTTGATGGAAGTAAAAGATTAGTTGTAGCTCCCTAGTGTTAATCTTGCAGTTTGTTTGTATGGCATCAGGTAGCTGCAAATTTAGTAATAAAATATGGCGTAGGCGTATTCCGGCGATCAGCCTACGCGTTGGGATCAGTAAGTGAGCAAGGTGAGTGGTTGACCCGCGGAGCTCCCGCCAGCCCGCTCCAAACCAGTTGCGCTGGCGGCTTGACTGGCGGGGCGCCCCGTTCTGCGGTCCACATCCAACCAAACAATAAAAACACGGTAAACACTCGGTTACCCGTCAGATATTGTTGTTTACCTAATTGGCACAGTTATTCTACTCCTTTTTTTTGAGGTAGGAACTCATCAAATATCACCTCACTCTGTGTGAAAAAGAGGGAGTGTCAAACTTAGTGTTCCTTCAATTGCCCTTTGCGTTCTAAGGCTGCAGTTACTCTTTCGATTAATCCCGCTGAGTTATGCTACTCCTCAAGTATTAGCCATTAGTTTGGCAAGTATCTACTGAACACTATCCACTTATGCAGGTCGGTACAGTCTGTATTTCTTATATCTATGGTCTGTAACTATAGGCTGCACATCAGTGGTTACAATACAGTCTAGCCTCTTGTACCTAGGTAGAGGTACTATACCTAACCCGTAGGTACTATGTTGGGTGAACTCGAGATCAAAATGTTACTGCTAATGATCGGACGACTTCATCTGATCTTTTACCTATACCTATCAGATCATTAATCATTTTGCACTATAATTAAAACTGCAACAAATATCTAAGGTAGAACAACAGACTTTTTTTTCTTATTGATAGGCTCGCGTTTGACCACCATCGCACCTGATGGTAAACGATGATGTGGTTGACGATGGAGCACGCTTGCCTAGAAGTAACGTATTCACTCTTTACTTAAAGACGCTTAAGTTGTAGCTATCACGAAACACAGACTCCGGCAGGGAATTCCACTCTTTGGCTGTACGCACAGTAAATGTGTTCCAAAACGCTTCGAGCGTATGGGTGGGATGTCTATAATTTACCAGTAGCGCAACGCCGCACTTCTTGTGGTCACACTCCCCGAAATGTAAACGATAGAAAACTGACAGACCAGCAACTCGGCGGCGATGCTCAAGGCGACTTCGACTCTCCAAGTGCATCATTGCCGATCGCCTCTCGCGCTTGAGTCGATTAAGCTGGTATTTGGCAGATCCATACACGATCGAACTTGGGCTTGATAAAATTGAGCAGCTGTTGTGTGAAGTACCGTCTGACCTTTGCTAAGATCCCCAATTTTTTGGCAGCCAGTTGAGCCTTTGGCTCGATGTATTAGCCGAAATTGAGAGTAGATGACAAAGTAACCCTAAGAAGTATCGGCACGGTTACACCTCGGAAAGATGGAGCCGGGTGGAAGTGATTCCGTTTAGCGGAAAAAAGACACGCCTGGGTTTGACTTTTAATTAAAAGGCAATAAATTATTATATCTACATGATGTTGTTTGAATTTCTTAATAGAAGTAAGTATAGTAATGATAAATTATTATTTGCTTCAGACAATTGGGTATTTGCCTGTTTTTGTACAGTATTTTATACTAAATAAATAACACTAAAAAGAAATCTTTCTCTGAAAACAGCATCAAAATTTGTTATTAAATGAAGCAGTAATTAGCATTCCAAATATCGGTGTGTGGAAGAGTGGCGGCGTCGTGGGCATATCTCGCTATCTTTTTTGAGTACACGCAATCTAATGGCGGTAACGTCACATTTCAGTATATGCTTCCTTAAGGCTTATAGTCCCTTGAACCATCTGACCGAAATTATGTGGACGCAACTCTCGCACTCGCCTAGCCGGCAGTACGCAAATCTGTGCATTTATTTGCGGCCAGCAGCGCCCGACAAGCGCTTTAAATCCATTTTCTTTGCGAAATATTGATTGATTTACATATGCAATGTTCACTTTGAAGAATATTTAACCACCAATTTTTATGTGTAAAAATGTTTGTAAAGGTCCAAGCCGTTTCGAAGGAGTAGGGAAAAGTTGCGAAATTGCTAAATATTTTTTTTAGATAAAAGTATTAATAGCACGAAAAAATCAAATGTTGATAATGTTGTTCATGAATCTTTAATAAACACATATTTTTTTCAAACCTGTTAGCCTGGCCGTTTCCAAGGAGTAGGCTTCAGAAAGTCGCTGTTTTATGGCATTTTTCTAGCGCTTGGGCCTTAAACTGTTACATAACAGTTTCCCTTACCATCACTTGAAAGGTTTCTAACTTGATTAATATTTAACGAATTTGTTTCTTTCTATTTGCGATTTTTGATACTTTTTGATAAAAACAATAAAAAAATTGAATCGAGCACGCAATTATGGTAGTAAGTAGGTACTTGTACTATTGCGTTCATTTCTGCCTGATCACCTAAAAATATTTGCGCTTGTATCCTGCGGCGAGGCGCCAAACCAAACTCTTTGAAATTTTTCGTTTTGAGTGCAAGCAAAAATAAACTTAGCGGTGGTCAGGCGGAAGTGTCTTCGCCGTCGCTGAAAAAGCAACCGGCTGCCACACTGAACGCCTGCCAGAGGGTCATGGCGATAAGGATGGTGCGGGGATACTGCACGGTCTCCCGCGAAGCGGCGAGCCTTCTGGCTGGCCTACCACCGTGGGATCTGGAGGCAACAGTCCTTGCACACATGCACGATATGCGTGTGGAGATGCAACGCCGGGGTGAAAGTCCGCTGCCGCGACAGGTCACGGCATGGCGGATAGAGCTCCGGCGGGATCTCATGGTGAAATGGCGTCAGCGACTATCGCAACCCAGCGCTGGGCACGCCACAATCATGGCGGTAAGTCCGCTCTTTGAGGCGTGGCTGGAAAGACCTCACGGCGTCCTTACCTTCCGCATGACGCAGGTACTCACCGGACATGGTTCGTTCGGGAGATTCCTGCACTCGATTCATGCGGAAGTGACGTCCGGGTGTCGCCACTGTGCGGAACGCCCGGAGGACACGGTGGAGCACACAGTCGAGGTGTGCCCTGCTTGGGCGGAGCATCGCCGTGCCCTCGTGGGGGCGATCGGCGGCAGAGACCTCTCGCGCCGGGCCTTGGTTGAGGCCAAGGTCCGGAGCGAGGAGGAGTGGCAGGCGGTCGCCGACTTCTGCGAAGCAGTAATGCTCGCAAAGGAGGAGGCCGAACGCATCAGGCAACGGCGTTATCGCCGCCGCCGTCGCCGGGATTCTGATCCCGATTTCCGGCCAACGTAGACGCGGGCTTGCGGACAGTGAGCAATGGGTAGCTCGCTGTCCGGCCGTCCGGTAACTGTCCGGACCAAGCCCAAGTCGTCGACGGCGCGCACTGTTCCCGCGCGCCTCAAGGAGTTGTCAGCAACAGCAGGGACCCAGCCGGGTCGAAGCCTACTGGGGCCAGGGTTATCCGAAAGGGCGCTCGAGCCCCGGTGTGAAGGCTAGAAGGAACGGGGTGGGTCTTTTAGTCAGTAAGAGTCTGACACTATCTCCCGTTCCGCCCAAGGGCGGGGGATGTCAATGCATGATTTTTCCCACCATAAAAAAAAAAGGCGGAAGTGTCTTTGATGGTACCTTAGTACCCAACAAGCTGGTATACCTACTTAACATGTTGAACAGTTCTAAACGACAAGAGGTTCACTTCATAACTTTCTAGATTAAGCACAAGTTTGTTTTACTGAAACCCGAAGCAAACAGAAGTTCTGGGACTGAATGAATATATTGTCAGAACATAAGGGACCCTCCATTAATCATGAGTTTATTTAAACCTACCTCCCTACCTAAAATCATGTGTATTTTTTCGGTAAAGTACTATGTAAAAAACTACATTTTTCGGAATATTATCTTTAGCGGGGAAATCGTTGCCTGGCAACGGTGCGATAAGGTCACGTGCCGTTTTGTTTCGCTTTAGAAATCGAAAGAAAAAATTATACACTACACCTCCCCCCATGAGTAGAGGTTTTTTGGATACCCTCCCATTGAGAGCCCCATATGGTTAAGGGACCATCCCTAACATGAAATGTAGGTGTAGGTATATTTATATACCAATATTGTATAATTTTACAGTTAGAAAGACATAATTTTATCTCTCTCATTTTCCGTTTAATCGCAATAGATTCGTAGAAACCTATTTACGGAGTAACCGATAAAGTGTTAACAGCTGATTATTCCTTATCTGTTTAGGACATGTTGTCCAGACGATAGTTAATCAATTTCCTAGTCAACATTTCAATGTCCACAATTTCGCAGATAACTACGATTGATGGAGCCGCTCGTTACCGCTGATATAAATAGTGCCTGGTGTCTAGGTAGGTAGGCTGGTAAACGTTGACGTGTATGATTTTCTCAGTTAATTAGAGATATTATCTGTGTTCCGTTAGTGTCGTCCTGGGTAGCTGGCGGCTAGGAGAGGCGCAGCAATTATCCTGGGCGAGTCGCTGCGCCCGCGCTGCCGCCGCACGCAGCCGCTTGATGCACGACACGAATAATAAACCAAGCCACTTCCTGTCGCCGATAAGCGCTTCATACACACATCACATCACACACGCACAGCACACTGTCACAACACTCATACATACTCGTACTATTATGGCAAGCTAACTACTTACATTAGTAGTGACAAATACATAGTTACGTTATATTGGTACATGCATTATGCTCTTTGTATTCAACACATTATTGCTTTGTTCACCACATTTAAAACATTCTTCATACACACTAAACTGCGCATTATGTGCTCATTATAAACGACACAGTAGTATCAGACAAGTGACAACCTCTACATTAAAATCATGAATAAAAAATAATTGAATATAAATCAAGTTCCTAAACTGTATATTCATGGCTCCTTCGTTTTTATTGCTACCTTACTTTAATATTAATAAATATCCATAATAAGAGTGCTCTGTAGGGAAGTCAGTCATGAAATTAAAATAAACAATGTTATCTATAAAAAGGATTAAATGCTATCGAACACTTTGTGCTTTATTAATTACATCATCATATTATCAGAATGATAATAGCATATAAATAATTAATTAATTTTAGTTTATTTTATAATAAAAATGGTGTTAAAATGTAATTGTTATTAGGTATCATATACACCTAAAGTAGGTAAAACAAAGGAGAACACAGTTGCGGGGGGTCATACAAGGAAAGTCATGAATAATAACCATTACAATCAAATTCGAAAGTAACTAGGTCATCACATGGATCACTGTGTCTGACATGAGTCACTCCGCTCAAAACATCATCAATATTTCGCATAAGAGTTTAATTTTAAATCAGAGAGGCGACTGATATTGGCCATACGAAATGACAGCGCAGAGGAAACATCGATTAGATAACACGAACATGAGTCAATTTAGTTTAAAGACCATTACGCGGAATCTATCTACATATTACTGTACTATGAGGATGTGATAGTCAACTCGCAGAAAACCCTGAACCTCGGAGCGAATGATCATAGATACTATTATTGTGACGTATGAAACTCTTTATTGAATGTCAGAAGCCCCAAATTCTGAACATTATGTAGCCAAAGCACACCCATTTGGCGTAACGTTTCTTATATTGATATTAGATAGATCTGGCTGAGTGTAAATATGTGTAATAGTTACCGTGGCCCTGGAACGCAAAATGCAACAGAAGGAACATAGTGGTTTTTAGTCAGTAAATTCTGTCACGCCCTCTCTACTCCACATTCAGAGCGGGAGAAGTTATTTCATGTTTGTTACCCATCTCAATAAAAAGAAAATATACTTACTATAAATCTGAAGATGTATAGGTGGATATTAGTATTCCCCCAACATCAAAGATAAGATAAGGATGATAAAAGCATTGGATTTAATTATATTTACATGTAGCTGTAAAGGGTAACGGCTGATGCTCTAATCCGTGACTGTCTCCATCCAAAATTCTCATCTTCTGTGTAGAACTCCTATGAATACTAAGTAGTCGCAAGATGTTGTCAATTTGTAACTATGCTGATTTCATCTGATTGGAATGAATGGATGGAAGATTACTAAGCTGTAACACGCTTATTATCTAGTGCATGCTGCTGCATGATTCAATGGGAAACGACTGACTGATGCGATTTATGTAGGAACTGATGATTTGTCAGTAAATGTATATGCTCTATATCAATGTTTACACCCAGGCCGTCGTCGCGCTGATGACACTGATGACGTCTCCTCGATATCGATTATCTTGTCAAGGAAAAAACTACATATACAAATATAGGTAAGTACATGCACACTTATACATAGGCGAGTATTAAGAGCTCTCTACAATGTCTTCAAACTGAGTATTTTGAAAGTTCAAACGTGATATTTTACTATTCCATTGAACCAGAACATTCCGGTAGCCGAAACAGCTATATATTAATTGTTATTGTTGTTGCTTTTAGACTTAAGTTCCACGTCCGGGTGATGATTAACATTTATCTTTAGAAAGTGACGATGGTCGGTAACTGGTACGTTTGTTTGTACGATAAGTCGGTGTGCTGCTTAATCACCCAGTCTATTTACCTTGGAAGTCCAGTCTCCGACGTCATTACGGTTGAGTCATAGCCTGTCATTTATGCATTTCACTGAATAAATTAATGACATATTTCCCAGAAGGGTCACCCAATAAGTTGACGTTGCATTTTACCACCTCTTACTCATAGTCATTGCATTGATTGAGAAACAATTTCACACTTTTTGGTATGGTCAGTTTCATTCGAACGACCATTATTATTATTGTTTGTTCTGTGTCGTCAATGCTCATGAACAATCATGTTTTTGAGAAAAACCCAGTTGTAGTATTTAGTGTCAATATTGCCTCATCAGAAGTGTTTTTATTTTACCAATGTTTGAAAATAAAATTGACCATCCTTCTTATAGTCGTTAGTTTTCCAATAGGGAAGAGACCGCCGCGCCCTACGACCCTACATTAAAAAGACTTCAAAGGCCGAAATGGGGATATTGTCAAGGAGCTCACATGAGCATCCTTTTATGCTACTGACAAGTACTTGATTCCAACAAGTTAGAAGGGTGCCTCACAGAGGCACCACCTCAATTTCGTAATTCATAGAAACACGTTCGATTTTTTCGGCTAATATAATCAAATTAATTTGTATAATCCCCGTCGTGATAACGACCGAAAGACTAATAAAGCGGTAGTTAAAACAGTTCAATAACTAGGTATTAAGAATCTTCCTGAGAAACTCAGACATTGTTTTTTGCTGTCAGTATCTTATCGCAATTGATTCCATATCAGCAGATATTGTCGTTGTGCGCTTAGATTTTATCTAGAACGTACCAACAATATAAAAATTTAATTGAGGCAGTAGCTAAAACCCAATGACAGTATGCCATGCTTAGATGTGGTGGTGATTATTATGAATAGATTCATTGTTGTCATGACCGAAGTACGGGCCAAAAGAAACTTAACTGTAAATCCGACTGTTTCAACTTATGGGAGTATGATAGCGCGGAGTTTCGATTTCCTCGCTGCGATTATGTGGAACCGGCTCTGAATATCGGCTACTAGAACGAAAGTATGATGTGCAGGGAAAAGATGCACCTATCACCCTTGCATCTTCAATATCCGCTACATTAAGTTCTTGTAAGTGTTACACATGAACGGATATTAACTTTACTGGTGCCAATTATGATTAATTTGTAGTTTTTTTTACTCATCTTCTCGAAACTTCAAGTTTCTTACTCGACATAAGTGGCTATTGATGTTCGAGCTATCTTAGCATTGCTGTTAAATACGTGTAATACAACGAAATTAGGCGGTCTGATCATCGTAAAGTGAACAATAGTAAGTGCCGTCTGTTGGCACGGGTTCCACGTCATCTGCTCCGCGTCCGCCTGTGCGGCCACACGCCTCTGAAAACAGATGATATATACATCTGTCGCTAAAAACACCATCTTTGTAATCATAAATAATTTTGGTTCCACCATAATTCTAGTCTTATTACAAATTCAATACCAACTCAACCGTTTATAAATGTCTTCTGTTAATGGGTTTAGAAGACCTAAATTACATGTTTAAACTTTGATGCCATTTTAAATATTATAATACAATTTGCAACTATACTTGTATAGAGATAATGTTAGTACATAAATAGAAACGTTTAATTCAGTTCAAGGTGAAATCAATGACACTGTAGTTAACTTAAAATGTGTAATACTTTACAGTAAACCGTTTGATGACAATAGCATTAGGGGTCTAGATGGGTCATCATATCGTCATGAGTTGGTAATGTACTGTAAGCAAGTAAGTTTGATGACTTAATGTAGGAGCATTCTGAGTTGCGAATTTGGTAATTGTACCAGAGCATAATAAGGGTATGGATGCAAGAACAGGTTTGCCGCAGAGTGGCTGCGGCCGTAACGAGGACGCGATGACACATGTCTAACGGTAATTCGATTTTTACACGGACTGTGCGCGTGCGCACGTGACGCTCAAAAGGAAAACCATAAACAAATGCTGGAAATGATCGGTTGTTAGTATAGAGTATCGGACACAAGGAAGTTACCAAGGGCGTTCTGAACATAAACACTTAGCTAGATACATTTATCTACTCAAACATATCACATTCATGGAAACACTTAGTTGAACTTGTTAAGATACTGTAACAGGCCTATATTCATGACGTATCCATTTACAAGTTCATGAATGAATTTGGAAATAAACAAGAAGTTGCATATTCAAATCGAATGTGGCTACCTGCCACACTCGATGCACTGTTCATTTTTAAACGATTATACAACATGTTTAATACCAGTTAACTTCGTGGGCTGTTATGCAAATGGTCAACATATAAAAATACGGTGTTTGTAACTTGATTCCTTTGATGTTAAGACTACAACATTCACAGTATTAAAAGATTTTTCTTTGACGGTGAGTCAGTGTCTTGTGACCTATGTTTAAGAAATATCTACCTCAGGATGGTATAAGTACTTATAAGTTGATTTGCATATATAATGAATGATGATGCCGTGTAGCGTGTAAGTGGACGAGTGTGGGTCAGGTTGCGGCGCTGCGCGGCGCGGGCGCAGGTCTGGTGGCGACAAACTGTCACGTAACAGGCTCAGCAGTGTCGCAAGTGTTGCGCGGCTGAGCTTACAATAACATTATACATGCGACGAGGGGCGAGGGCTTTCAATTGATATATTTTCGAAACCGGTTCTCGTTTTATAAAGCCGGTTTTTCGAACCTCCTATGTTAAGTAAGCATAAATGAGCAAATCGCTTAATAGATAAATCAAATATCTATAACAAAGCGAGTGATTGAATGTCTGCAGTTCTTATGCCTAGAGTTGCATACTTACATTTTATTTTGCCCCCTCGGCAGTTCGCCCACGGCAAGTTTTTGTTGCGATACAGACGCGCGTTTCGACTGCATTGTTCCATAAGGCCGTCAGTCGCATTGCAATGCGCGACACAAGTGATTCAGTAGCGAACGAGCTAACGATAGCACAGTGTCCTCTAGGTTCGCCATTCTGAAAACAGGCCTTATGTTGTGATGCGAGTGGCGTGATGCGCTGGTGATTTAGCATAAGGTTTACTACTACGCAGTCATTTGTAGCTCAGATCAGAGCGGCAAACTTACTCGATGCGATTTGTGCAATACTATGAATCCATGCCGATTCATCGTCATTAGAATGCGACTGTTTTGGTTGAAATCGGCCTAAAGGAAGGCACACTACCTACGTTGTATCGCATTCTGTATCGCGATTGCGATAATACGACTATATGATGTCATCTAATCCTTCATAAAGACTTTGATAGAACTTCTAGAATCGTTCTATGCACTGTGAGAGAGAAAACTGCTCCTCTCCGGGTGTTCTTCTCATCCTGTCAATGTAAGTAGTTAATAACAGTCGCAATCAGTGACACACATTAGAAAGTAGACAATACGATGCAAGTGGTGTGTTGTGTCGAGATGACAGGTTATAGCGGTCATGAGCACTGCAAGTGTTCGGTGTCGAATGGCGCGGCCGCCGGCTGCTCAGATAAGTATCATAAAAGGCGCATGAGTGGAGCGGGTGTGCCACTTCAGCGAAGCGAAGGCCAGAAGTCAATTTGGGGCGAAGCTGGAGGCTCCTCGACCGCGCAAATGTCACGCGTGCTATCTCACACAATTACGTTACATAACGCACTTGCAGCACAGCACTGAGCACAGTGTGGCAACCATCTACTGCGCTAACGGCTCGATAAGTTGGTTCTCCCGAAATTCTAATTGAATGACGGATGACACCCAACTACAAGAACCCGATTACGTCTTAGTGATCGATTTGTTACTGATCGAAATTGTACACGCACTAGTTCTTTATAGCGCCATCATCACAAGCCTAATGTAAATTGATTGACACGCTTTTTAAGCGGGTGTTGGTCGCGTGGCGTGTATTTTGGGCGTAATGGGCACAGGCGTCAGGCGCACTGACGTAAACCAATCCGCGAACGTGGGAACATGGCGGAATCCTTGCGTTTGTTGCTGAATAGTTTCACGGGCCATTCACGACTATCAAAACTTTAATACGAATAATTCGTTTGAAAATCTTATATACAGGCGCAAGTTGATTACAATCTACTATGAATGTTTCTATTGCAAAATAAATGAAATATAATGTCATGCTGTAGGTATGTTTTCTTTAATTTAAGTCGCGGTACAGTTTATTATCAACAAAGGTCGTCTGAACGAATCATAAAGAACGTAGAGAGTCATTGTTTTAGAACAAGGTGTGTGAACCCTGAGTTGAAAGTGTGCGTCTGATTGCTCGGATTTCGGAGCGCTCCCCTTGCTGACTGTACTTACTGTATTTTTCTTAAAATTGCGGTTATGTTTCACAATAAGCAGTTGTGTAGCAGTGATATTGATACTGATTGACAAGTTTCACGTCCTACATCTGTGTGGAGCTGTAACAAGCGAGGTGCGGAGGCGTCGCCAGCCGCTCATTGTCTGAGCGTCTCAACTTGTCTGCGCTCACTCAGACCACTATCTAAGAATATGTCTGAGACTGTATTAATGAGTACCTAAAACAGCTTCTCTGTCTTTCTTTTGTTCAAGATCAGTTCAGAATTCATTAGTCAAGTGTTGTCGATTACGACAGTTTTAATAGAAGAGTTAACTTTCAGCATTACCAATGCACACAAGTTTTGAACACAAGCTCTACTGTATCAAAATATATGAGTGTAGGTCCTATTTAAATCCGATTGCGCGACAGCAAAGACAGACGTAGGTATGTTTTTAAATGCAGTATTTCATGCAAGGAGCCGTCAGTCAGTCAGAGAGTTCCGGTGGTCACCACACATTTGCCACAAGTACATTACCATAATCCGGCATTAGGCTCGGAGCGCACTAAAGGGTTGTCCGAATGGGATACGGTTCATTATGCAATCGAGGTATTTCCTCTTTGTCCGTAATGAGATTGAAAAAATAAGTATACAGGGAGGTACTATACACTCCAGTGGAAACATGGACAGAGAATATTCCTGCGTAAGAGTTCCATTATACTCTTGTGCATGAAACTTTTCTTAATTTTTTTTTGTTGTAACACTTGCGTTGCGTTGCTTGTAAGCGACTAAATTCTTCTTTGACGTAAGAATGTATTATTTTTTTATTTTTTTTGTAATACATCGGAAAAATCAGATTTTGTAAACCTCTAAGTTATATATAAAAAAAATAAAAAAAATAAAATAATAATGATAAAAATAATGATTAAATTGCTATTATAGAAGTCATTGTACATGGTTAAGTTCTGTTGATGTTATTTCTTAGTGAGGAAAAACTATTTTGTGTTTTTTCCTTTTAACAGACCTCAATTATATCACGTAGAGCTTAGTAATATAATTTAAAGTATACAGCTACATTAGTTTTGCCTATTTCACGTATAATCTTTACGATCGCGAATGACGCGTAATGACGCAGGTGTAGGGACAGCATCATAACAGAAGACATACTTGAATCAAACGGATTCATCTGCCGTAGCGGAAGAATGAGCGAAGTTTCAAGTACCTTCGATCTAAATATAAAAGTAGGTTGATGTGTTTGTTTGCATAGACCATGAGGAGATATTTATTTTCATTCGGCAGTGGCCGCAGCATTCACATCTGTTTCTGATGTGCGATATAAATTATTGTTACTCGTATAAGTTTTATATCGTATTAGAACAATTAATCTGTAGTGCTGCAGCGTTTGGCGGGTGTTGTTAGCTCAGTAACAGAATTAACATAGTGTAGTGTTTGTGAGTGCACAGATGCTCGTTTGGCAGCTCGCAGCTGCGGTATTAGGTCATGTGAAAGTTCATGTGTCGTAGAGTGGCTCGGATAGAAGCGAGCGGGTTCGGGAGTGATGCGTCCTCAGCCCTCCTCTGAACTGGAGTAGTGGGACGGATTAGGATAAGGCGAGTCAATGGCCGGGTCACGTGGCTATTTGCGTTCCACTCCTTTCGCGCCGCCTCGCCGCCTCGCCGCCCCTCTTCTTCCGTTCCCTTGTTTAAACTACCCGCAACCGACTAATTTTGGTCACTAATCTGTTGAACAATAAAGACGTTACAAACACGCTCGAGGGTGGGGCTTTGTTTTCTTTTAGTGAAGCGTTTACTGTGTGTTAAACATGAACAGTCACTGGATGATGCGGGGAACGCATGCTAGAAAAGTCATCCACCAACACTATTACTTATTTATTGCTATACATCTGTTGTTAATCGTATATTAGGGAGTTAATGGGTTGGTAATTACCTCTTTTAATAATTAAGAAATTGATAAAAATTATACATGTTGTGTTGTTGCTGTGAAGGGAAACGCCCAATCATTATTGAAACCCAGAGCTAGTAGTTGAACATTCACACATCGAATAATAACTGTTTCATCACAGGGCACAATTATTAGGCCAGTGATATTGTTGGAATTAGGCGATGTTGTACTATGATTAATTAACGCATTTATGAAGCTGTGTGTTGGCGGCGCGAGCGGGTGCGGCTTGCAATCAAACAGGCCGTCCAAACACTACAGCATAATAATAATAATAATAATATTTCACAACTATCACACAACGCCGTCTAGTCCCAAGCTAAGCAGAGCTTGTGTTATGGGTACCTACTAGACAACTGATAAACATACTTATATATTTCTAAATACATACATATTATAGATAAATTACACCCAGACACAGAACAAATGATTATGCTCATCACACAAATATTTGTCCTGGGTGGGAATCGAACCCACGACCTCCGGCATAGCAGTCAGGGTCACTAACCACTAGACCAACAGGCCTGCCAAGCATATAATACATTTACTATTTACATAGGCTAGGTAGGTACGTGGTTATATATCTAACCATACCTATCCTATAAGCAGTGTTGCCAACAACAAAAGTTCCAAGACATTAGACTCAATAATAATAATAATAATTCTTATTCAGGTCAAATAAATATCCATTTTCAGAATTATAACATAGGACGCAAACAATACGAGTACATTAAAGTAGAATAAAATAACGTCAAAATGAAACCTAATCTAATACATTAAAATTAATAAGACAATGTCAATAAATTACAATAATTAAACATAGCTAAATTAAATTAAATAAGTCGCTTGAGTCTCGAACTGAGTCTACCAGAGGCAGATGCAACAAAAGACCCGAAAAAATATTTGTAAGTAATTCAATAATAATTAAATATTGCATTGCTAATGCAATATTAAATTATTATTGAATAATTAAATCAATAATAATTTAATATAGCATTAGACAAGTACCTAGTGTATTTATTCTGAGATTGATAAATCATCTACAATAATAAATACACTAGGTATCTGATGCAATATTCTATAATCAGTGTATTGTAGTTACAATACACAGATAATAAAGTCGGTAGTGTTGAAGTTTGTGTTGATTAAACTTTTGTGCGTGACCGAAAATAAACTATGTAAGTTCATTAACGATCCTTTGTTTCGTTCGTTTACGAATTTCGTTTCGGAGAGAGTCTCCTTGTGTAGGTAGTAATCTTATTTTTTTCAAAATCAAAATTCTATGCAATCAAAGCGAAGTTTCACGAATGTAGGTCTAATCGCGTACTCTGTAGCGCGCGCATGAGTTCGTGCGACTTTTTTCAAATCTCTTGTTGACATAAAGGTGAATTTGAAATATTTAGATACTTTTAGATCAACGCCTCGATTTGCTTTGACTCTGAACACGCTTGGAATGACCTTTATGAGTAGAACATACCTCGCTGTCATCATCATCATCGTCATCATCATCATCATCATATCAGCCGATAGACGTACACTGTTGGACAAAGGCCTGCCCCGAAGGTCGCCAAAACAAACGCACCTGCATGTCCCGCATCGATCGGATTCCCGCAACCTTCACTTGGTCATCAGTCCACCTTGTAGGAGGCCTTTCAACACTGCGTCTTCCGGTACGGAGCGGTCGCCACTCCAGAACCCGAAAACCGAAAGGTACCTCCCTATATGCTCTACTAATTAGCATCGGAGTGGTTACCTTTTGAATGTCTTAAGTTACACAGTTAGACATAAGCAATTGTCTTTCTATTGTGTCTCTAATTACGGCATTCGATGAGTTAATATGATAGATAATTCTGACTGGTTCTTCAGGCATATTTTATTTTCTTTGCGGTTTGTATCCAATACTTTGTCTCTGTATGTATTCATTGCGTCTTATTTCTTTGTGTAAATGCAGTCTCTTTGTCTAAGTGTAAATTATGCTCTTACTAAAGAAGGAAACAACGTGAAAAATTAATTAAAACTGTAGCGCGGAAGGCGCAGTTGATTGGTTTGCCACAACTATGTTGTTATCGTTGACTTGTAACGACATACGATAAGTCAAGCGGTCTACTCAGCAGTTTCCCCAACTATGCTAAGCTGTGCTTCCAGGCTTAAGGCGTATAGTCCCTTGAATCATCTGACCGAAATTATGTGAACGCAACTCTCGCACTCGCTTAAGTGGCAGTACGCAAATCTGTGCATTTATTTGCGGCCAGCAGCGCCCGGAAAGCGCTTTAAATCCATTTTCTCTGCGAGATATTGATTGATTTACATATGCAATGTTCACTTTGAAGGATATTTAACCACCAATTTTTATGTGTAAAAATGTTTCTAAAGGTCCAAGCCGTTTCGAAGGAGTAGGGAAAAGTTGCGAAAAGTTGCGAAATGGCTAAATATTTTTTTTTGACAAAAGTAATAATTGCACGAGAAAATCAAATGTTGATATTATTGTTCATGAATCTATAATAAACATATATTTTTTTCAAACCAATTGACCTAGCCGTTACGGAGGAGTAGGCCTCAGAAAATCACTGTTTTATGGCACTTTTCGGGCGCTTGGCCCCTAAGGGCCTATTTACACCACTCGATATTCAGAAAGTCTTAGTCGATGTAGCGTCGTGTCGCCTAGCGTAATATCGGTCTTACTATGAATGAAAAATAAGACGAATCTGAATATCGTGTGCTGAATAACGCGTATTGTAATAGGCCCTTTCCCAGATTCAGTAAAATTTTACATTTTACATGGACTGACTACCTATTCCTCCGTTTTGAGTGTATCGTGAGGAAACTATGTCCTGGAACCAAATATTCAAATCAACAACCCGCACTGGGACTGCATGGTGGGTTACGGCTCATTCCCCAACAGATCAACAGTTGGAGCATTATAAATTTATGACGTTAAATGGCTGCCTATTTCTGCCTCCATAGCCCAGTAACTGGGAAACACAAAACCCTTTGTCAAGAGTGGTGTCAGATTTTCTGGTTCGGTTTACCCATAGTGACATTTTAATTGACGGTCGGAACTAACAGCTTTATTTTTGAGATAGGAAATCATTAAATCTTGTTCTTGCACTGGGTGGAGCGAGAGAGAGTGTCAGATTTTTACTGATCCGTGGGCTTGCGGACAATGATCAATTGGTGGCTCATCGTCCGACCGCCCGGTAAGAATTGAACCGAACGGCCCATGATAACTAATGCGGCCAAGAGAATTTCTGAAAGGAATTCCGTGGTCTTATGGAACGCAAAGGGTAATTGCAAGACGCAGGTGAGTTTTGGTCAATTAAAGTCTGAAACGTCCTCTCGCTCCACCACAGAGCGAGTGGGCGGAGCATCGCCTTGTGCCCTCGTGGGGGCGATCGGCGGCGAAGAGCACTCGCGCCGGGCCTTGGTTGAGGCCATGGTCCGGAGTGAGGAGGAGTGGCAGGCGGTCGCCGACTTTTGCGAAGCAGTAATGCTCGCAAAGGAGGAGGCACACCGCATCAGACAACGGCGCTCTTGCCGCCGCCGGGATTCCGAGCCCGATTTCCAGTCACCGTAGGTGCGGGCTTGCGGACAGTGAGCAATGGGTCTGTCCGACCGTCCGGCAGATTTCCGGACCAAGCCAAAGTCGTCGACGGCGCGCACTGTTCCCGCGCGTCTCAAGGAGTTGTCAGCAACAGCAGGGATCCAGCCGGGTCGTAGCCTACTGAGGCCAGGGTTATCCAAAAGGAAACTCGAGCCCTGGTATGAAGGCTAGAAGGAACGGGGTGGGTTTTTTAGTCAATAAGAGTCTGACACTATCTCCCGCTCCGCCCAAGAGCAGGGGTTGTCATTAGATGATCCCCCCCCCCCCAAAAAAACCACCTGAGCAAGAGAAGTCGTTGGATATTAAGACCCGGGACCAACAGCTTATTGTACTTTTCGAGGCACAGAGTAGTTGTGGTTGTGGTGAGTGGTAACACATCCACGGGCTGACTCGTGCGTTTTATTTGGCTACGAGTTCCTCGATAAGTATTAAGGGCAAATAAAAAGTAAATGATATATGCTCTAATCGAAAGATAGTGATTGCCTGAGTGGACTAATAGGGCAACTGAAGATAGTAGAGGTTGATAACCTTCTGTAAAGAGCACGGATAAAGAGTATATCAGGTGAATTACATGACACTATTTTTAGGGTTCCGTAGCCAAATGGCAAAAAACGGAACCCTTATAGATTCGTCATGTCTGTCTGTCTGTCTGTCTGTCTGTCCGTCCGTCCGTATGTCACAGCCACTTTATTCCGAAACTATAAGAGCTATACTGTTGAAACTTTGTAAGTAGATGTATTCTGTGAACCGCATCAAGATTTTAACACAAAAATAGAAAAAAAGCAATAAATTTTGGGGGTCCCCATACATAGAACTGAAACTCAAAAATTTTTTTTTCATCTAACCCATGCGTGTGGGGTATCTATGGATAGGTCTTCAAAAATGATACTGAGGTTTCTAATATCATTTTTTTCTAAACTGAATAGTTTGCGCGAGAGACACTTCCAAAGTGGTAAAATGTGTGCCCCCCCCCCTCTAACTTCTAAGATAAGAGAATGATAAAACTAAAAAAAATATATGATGTACATTACTATAAAAACTACCAACGAAAATTGGTTTGAACAAAATCCAGTAAGTAGTTTTTTTTTAATACGTCATAAACCGAAAAAAATACACTATTATTAAAACATCGATCAAAGTTACAATACATTACAAGAACTTTTATATTATGTTACTTGCTGCTACGGAACCCTTCATGGGCGAGTCCGACTCGCACTTGCCCGGTTTTTTATTACTGCGACCTCATTGGATGGCTTTGTTTTGATAGTAGTTCACATATTTATGTGTTATAGGAATGATAATTATGGATGGATTGAAAAGTAACCAACTTAGCTGTTTTATTGTGAGCGAAATTACACATTTTTTCGACAGTTCAATCTCGCGGGCGAATCTGATGTTAATTAAATAGATACATTTAGCATTTGTGAAAATGACATAACTGAAGCGTTCTTGTTTTTATTTTTTGAAAAGACTGATTCTTTTATTAATTATTTAAATAAATAAACACCTATATCGAATACCTTCGTATTCCAAGAAAGCCAAATGTTGCATGTTTGGTATGGTAGGTACCTATGACTAATTCATTAATGCCATGTTGGCTTCTAAACTTGCAGCGGATGCATGTGTAAATAATTCGGCGGTCCGAAGTCTTTATAATATCTCCTAGCCTAAACATCTTGCAAACTCAAGTACACATTAACTTTCTACAAAAGCAGATTTTGATTGTTGAGGTGCCCAAGCTATTTGTCAGAAAGTTTAAATTGTTTTATTACATAGTTAAGGTGTATAAAGAGAAGGAAGAGCCTATTGTGAGGTGACGAAGGTAAATAATAGTCTCAATTTCGTGTGTATGTACAAACTAGGAAGCTTTCACTGACACTGTCACAACGTAGGAGTTGCCGAGATCGCGGGAATCGCGAGAGGTAATGACTTATTGTTTGAGCACAATCGAGTTCATAACAAGGGGTGGCGGACGGGTCCCGTTTGTATGTAGATCATTGGCTTCTGACGCTTCAGTTTTATATGGTGATAGTGCCGCCTCCAGTCGCCCGCGATCCTGTCCGAGCCGACGCCTGACTGCCACAGTCGGAATGTTGACAGACTAGTTGAAGTCTAGAACAATGCTAGCTTGACTACCCAGTTCTGCGCTATGTGGCTACACTAAATAAACGCTTGTGTTCCATGAAATGATGAACGTCAGCTTTCTAAAGAATGTGCAGTCATAATGAACCTAAGATATGTAGGTACTTAAATATCTAGTAGGTATATGTTGTGTTTCAGACTGAACAAACAGTCTAAATTAGAAACGTCGAAAGCTTGAGCTGTTCAAGATTTTGCCATTACAAAGAACTTCTTTAAGTCCGAACTAGTATGAGGTCTGAAGATTCATGCATCCTGTGAGCCAAAAGAATAAAAACCTTGATGAGTCAGCTAAGACTTGAACAAAGTTGACACAAGACTGCACTATAACAACGGACACTTGTAGAGAGAATTCCGACTAGCGGTCAGTAAGTATACGTATACATGTACTTCCATGTGTCCATTTCGATTCCACGGCAAAGATTTTAGTTGCCAGAAACAGATTTTTTCGAATCATTATTAATTTTCGAATAATCGTGGAACGTAATTGCGGCCGAAACCGAAACGCCGCGTCGGTCGAACACCAAAATATTATGCATTTTCGTTCCAAAACACTCTCTGGAGTCGTTCGAATGGCAACAATCGTAACGAACAGCGACATAGATAACATAAATAAGAGTATTTCAACAAGCCCCAACGTGATTGCTTTGTTCGAAAGGATATATCAGTAGGTGATTGTTTCTCAATTAGCATATTGCTTCACTGGCTTGTATAAAAATATGAATATTATTGTGTAGTTGAGCTCCGAATACTTTATATGGGTTTAAGCGGTGAGTGGGCGGCTGTCGGCCGTGAGACGTCGGCTGGCGCGATTAGCAGCGCCGAGTGGCTCCGAGCGGCTCCGAGCGCGACTTACGACATTATAGCACGCACAACCTGCATAATTACCCATTATAATATCCCTATCAAACACTAGCTGCACAACTACACACGTACTAGCTTGATCCCCACGTTGTCACAGACACAAGCCTCCATGTGACGCCTTCGACCGGCACAGAATGCCGAGGAGCCATGCTAGTGGAAAAAATTAGCCGTACCTATTCTAGTGTAAAAGGGTGCATCCCGTCGGCCACCTCGCCGTTGACCCAAAAGCTAATAGACGAACTTCAATTTTCAAATTGTACATTCACTTCTGTGAATACGGTTCGTCATTAAAAAACTGTTTAAGTTTGTTTCGGTTACTGATCTGCTACATGAAAGCAGATGACTCATGTCAATGGCACAAAACGACGTTATGCAGTTAATTAGTTAAACACCATTAAATAAACTTTATTTTTGTATTCGTTTTAGGGATCCCAAAATTGGTACAATTGGAGCCTAATATGGTTGTTATAGAAAATTTGTAAGGAATACATGCAAGTTACAAAAGATTATTCTTGATACATTAGGTATCATTGTACGACGACATGCATCGTGGTGGCCAATGACATGAAAACCTACTAAGGACCAATTACGAAGTTAACAACGTCGTCGGTTGCGCACTGTGGCAGTGTACGGGTACCAGGGTCTCAGTAGTAAGTAGGAGCGCGTACGAGACGAGTGCATGCGTGCAGTCGTCCCAGATTTGTGATAGCCGCGGCGCGATCCCGACAGTTGAGTATTGTGCGACCCCTGGGGTGAACGCTCTCCTCCGAGTCGTCGACACGGCCGCGATAATTACTGTCGCTCGAGTCTCCGAGCCCGGCCCGCCGCCTGCCTACGCCCCGTGCCCTCTGAACAGCTGCACCTAACGCTCACCGCTAATGTTACTAATTGAAACACTTTTGCTTACCTCGCCTTGACCACATTGTTTTTGTTCTTGCGAAAGATGAGCAGATGAACCAGAATCAGAATGTCACTTAAAAACTTAAACAAACAGGTTACAGTAAGCAAGCAGGCAGAACAAAACTTTGGCTAACTATTTTCTATTTAGGAGTAGGTACTGGCAATAGCAAAATCAAAAAATACTTGTAATGAAAAATCTAGATGTACTTAATATTTTTCAATTTTGAAAATAAAATCATTGTCGTCTATAAAAAGGTATTTATTAAACTACGGGTACCTACTGAGAAGTTCTGCTAGAAATAATTTCACGAGTACTTTCTATATCAGAGTACTTACCTAGTTTGTAGAAGAGCACTGCAGTTTGTAACGTGAGGTTTAAACCAATTTCAAAGAATTTAACCTGGTTTATTAATTCTAACATTGGTTTTACTCGTTGGCCGCTTTTTCGCCGGCAGATGACGAACATACTGTGGCCTAATTTCCTAGAGTACAATGGATTATTATGCAAACCGCTTGTTGTGCGGAATACCTACGGATTTCAACGCATCTTGTACAGTAAATGCGATCGCTATTAAACTTTTTTGTTTATGTATGTCAGAAAGGAGATCAAAAAAAGCATTTTGAATCCTAATGTAATCGATAGGCATGAGTGGTAATGTCCAAAGGTTAACAAGGTATTTTAAACAATTCAATATAACGTGACTCCGGACACCCGGCGGACACGCCGGTGACCGGCCCTTCATTGTTTTCAAGGTGAAACGTTAAATATTGAGGCGATTGATCTTTGTACACACGTTAGTAAACAGACGGTCGTCCAATACACATTACGCATGGTGATGTTATGGCGACCGAACTACAGTAGCTGGCAATTTGACGTGGCGTTGAATTATTTTATGTTTACTGTTCCATGTTTAATAAAAACATTGGTGGATAATGCCAATTGTTATGCGTAGTGTGTATTTGTGATCTTTGTTGACTGAGTATTGATGATGAAGTCCCCGAGACAAACGAGAGGAACCTTTGAAAGATAAACAACACGGACGGAGAGAAAGAAGAATCCATCAGGTTGTTCCTCATCTCAATTGTGGTACCTACTGTCTCACAATAACACTGAGCTCTCCATTGTAGCTCTGTTGTGTTCTTCTAGGCCACAATACTGAGATGTAAACCAAGTCACTGGATTTTTTTAACCGATATTATAAAAGGGGGTTCTGTATTCGGCTTGTAAGTATGCTTGTATGTCTCTAAAACTGTAATGCGATTTGTATGGGGTTCTCGTTACAAGTAGCTATGTAGTTATGTACTTATTCCTATTTCGACTTTGTTTCTTTCTGACAGAAAAAAAAAAGATTCCGTGGTTGAAAAAAATATATTCCGGTGAATCGAGGCAAATTTACAAAGCATTTTATCAGAGAAAATGCATAGATATCTAGCTACTTAGCCACAGCTACCAGTAGCTGCTAAGAGCTGAACATTATTATGCCAGTACAATAACCGAGTCATGATGTCCTTAAACCTTTTTCCCTGATTACGGGATAAGTTCAACATCACAATTACTTATTTTAACTGTTTACATTTAATGAATTTAGGATGATCTCTATAATAGGTACCTTTGTTATAATAAGCATTTTATCTTTGTAATTACCGCATGGATTTAATGGAAATAACTTGGGTTTACAATCACGTTTTCCTTCCTTTACATAATTTAATCATCAGCCATTCAGGCCTCCTCTCTAGGAGAGGGGATTGGCCGTAATCCACCACGCGTGCCCAGTGCGGATTGGTGGATGTCACATGTCTTCGAATTTTTGGTTCTAGGACATGCCGGTTTCCTCACGATGTTTTCATTTACCGTTTTGAGAGCAGTGGTAATGAAATAAATTACACAAAGTAATGCGCCTGACAGGGTTTCAACCCGCGACCTACAACTCGTAAGTCGGAGCCGTTACCACTCGGCCACCACTGCTCTCTCGACATAATTTAAATGAGTGTAATTTAATTATTGGTCACTTATTAGTCTCGTAGGATAGCTCGGATTACGATATTTTTGCTAAAATAAATATAATTTTCTAAATTAGTTATATTTTAATCACCATTTTAATGATAGTAGGTACCTATAATATATGTTATATTGCTGGATAAGAACGCAACTACTAATGACGTTTACTTATTAATTGCATACGATTAGATAAAAAGATATGTAAGTATATTTTATAATATTCCCAGAATAAAATTAATTCCCACAAAACTTTCCGACATATTTATTTCATCCATTTTATTTAACCTTTTTACGTATCATGGCCACCAATTCTTCAAAGGAAGTTGTAATTTACTTTTGTAAATAGAGTCGGTCTTCACTCTACACCGGCTACACCGCGGCGTGCACCGGACCGGCAACTGATTCATTATTACAGAGGGCCATCAGACAAAACCCTTCAAAGTAAATGACAACGTCTCCGGGCCTCGGTCATGATCCTAGCAGATTGTATGTTGAACAATGCGCATGCAAATACCGTTTTTCGTTTCGACATTTACCGACGAAGTTGAGAAGAGTCGTTTGGCCTGAAAAAGGGCTATTTTCTTTGTTCATCCGCATCGTATTTGCCGGTCCGTCATGTCCACTCACTCAAGGGCTAGTGCTGGCGCAGGGGGATAATGGAACTCACGTCCAGAGGGATTTAAATAATGGGTCGTGGGACGGGCGCGGGCGGCGGGCTCGCGGGCCCCGTCATCCGTCCCCGCTGTTTACGCGTGTCAGTGTAAACTGATGTGAATCCAGTCCGGTACTCGGACATTCAAAATAAAATTGGGAATGTATTTTCCATATACGAATGTGGTTTTTGTATAAAATGAAGCAGCCCATATACTATACGTTATACCACACGATAATGAAAGGCACCAACTTATATCCAAAGTAATAAATGTTTCTTATTCATAAAACACTTTCCCCTTTTATTCGCAAAAGAGAAGAAATTAATCGAGAGGAAGTCCACACGTTTATTATAAGAATCACGAAAGGCAGCACCACCTACCAACTAAGGTATGGACTACTGGTGAGCCTGTTCACACAGATCGCTGTACCAGCCAAGCAAGCAATGCTCTAGGCGAGTAACATGAAAGACTGATGTTACCTGACTACATAAATTAGTTCATGACTTATCACAGTTTATTTTTTAACCTTTCCCCAAAACAGTAACAGTTTTGAAACTGTCGTATTGCACTGTCAAAGCTCGTTGGCAGTAGTATCGGTGTTTAATGGTAGTTTGGGGTTCAATTATTGGAAAATCCGTTAGCGCACGGAACTGTTAGGCCTTGATCCATTTGCATCACGTCGCTATGCGTTTATTCAATTACCAATTCAGACTTTGATTTTGAACTGACGTCGACTGTTAACTGCAAAAAGATGTAATTGTAAGCTTTTTTTATGTAAAGTCAATATTCACAATTATTAATAGACATTTATATACAGCGTGTACCAGTTCTCTATAATACGCGAATAAATTAATACTGCCTTGAATTATTATGCAGAGCTGCGCCGCTACCGTCGATCGTGTACTAAAATTAATCCTGTTCGTCCATATTTGGTGTGTTTGCTTATGCAGTCCCTTTAATTTATTCTTATCCATTTATTCTTCTTATAGAGTTCCTTTGGAATCGGGAGTGTCCACACTATCCACATAGTAAGTTTATCTACGGTAAACATCTTTTATCGGTGGTCACGATACTTTCACGTCACTTTGGTAGCTTCTTAGGGAACACGAGGCAGTAGATATGTGTAGAAGTTCGTACATAAATCAAAACCAATAATGAATTTGTGCTCTACAATAAATATAAGTTAAGAAAACATTTCTTCGCAAACTTCGATAGCTAGTCAATACCGTCGTGACTCAACAGTTTTCCTCATTATACCTAGTCCATTTAGTAGAGCCGAAAATTACTGGAAGTAAGTATCACAAATAAAGTCCATCAATATCAAGTTTAGGCAAATACACGCCTGAAGGAACTTCATTATTGCCCTATTGACCTAGATTATCAGTAGACAGATGAGTGGTCAGTGCGGCCGGTAGCTTGCGCACGAGCGGCCTCGCGAACATCGTGGCCGCCCGAACGTTGGGGCCGCGCGGACGCCCGTGGCCAACGGGCGCGGCGCCTGCCCCCGCGCCCGCCGTGTGACGTAAGCGCGCCTGACCATGACATCAGTTCTTCGGCGCCATTGCGCGACACCTATGATGGATCGACCGAGACGACTTCCACTTCAGTGCGACAAAGAAAGCGGATGTGGTGTAGATACGACGCCATCATGCTAGTATGTGTAGTAGCGCGGTGCTAGCAAATGAAGAATGAATTTTTGACAAGGTTGATTCAGTGACAAACAATGAAATGTCAGCATATACGTTATTTACTTGGACAATTCATTCAGTAAATCAAAACTAGCGATCTGTTACCATGTTAAAACTTAGTGCCTATTAGAATTATATGGCTAACATTCTAATCAAACTGTCCACTTGTCCAAAGCATACGACGGTGCGGAAAACCGCAAGTTGAATGAGTAATTTTCAAATTCTAGTGAATCTTTGGTGTGTAATCCTAACTTACGTACGAACTCATTAAACTTTTGATTCGATTGCACCGGTTCTTAATAAATTTTCTAATATAATCGAAATAATTCTGAAATGCATAGCTACAGCAATCGGAAGATCTTTGAATCGATGATTCAGAATCATTACGTAAAACAAGATAAGTAACTAGATTCGTTGTTATTATTGTTGAAAATGATTGCGTGTTAATAAGTAGATACGTATAGAAGGTTATCTCTTCATTCGACTTACAACATCCACGCAAGAGTAAACACGGGAATAAATCCCTCTGGTTTAATTTACTCACTGGTTAGATGCAGGTGAATTAAAACCAGTTTTTGTCCATATCTAATATAATAATAATAATAAATCGTTTATTTGCGTAAATAAGGTACAGAAGGTTGACTATATAAATAAAATTGATCTCTTATTCTGCCTTTAATTTCGGCGTGCAAATATAAATCACAGTAAAAAAAAAAAAAATTAATTATTTGCCTAAAATCATGCACTCATTATCCAAAAATTTCTATTTCATTACAATTGTGTTGTTGATTTAAAAAATGTCAATATAACAAAAGAACTTACAATAATAATATAAAAAATGTCAATAATCATGTCAATAATAAAATCATGTCAATAATATCCATGTCAAATATAACAATAATGTCAAAACTTACAATTTGTAACCTAAAAACTCGTGTACACTATAGAAACACTTTTCAATTAAAAACCTCGTCAAGCTACTTTTAAATCTAGAAAAAGGTAACGTTTTAATAGAATTTGGTAAATTATTGTACATTTTTATACACATAATATAACTATTGTTACCTGTTAAGGTGAGATTTGTCCTCGGTTGAAACAACTTATTAGTATACATAGATCGTGGCGTATAGTAGCTTGTAGCCTGCTCGAAAAGTCTCTTGTGTTTGAAAACAAATATACAGGATTCTAATATATAAATACATGGCAGTGTTAAAATTTTATGTTTTCTAAAAAGTGGACGACATGACTCTATTTGTTTTAACCCAAAAATAGCTCTCACACATTTTTTCTGCATTACAAATGCTTGATCAATCTCCACACAACGACCCCATAGGATAATACCGTACCTTAGGACGGAAGTTATATAGCCATGGAAAGCCGTTATTGCAGCATTTCTCGATACCTCGCAGCTAATACGCCTCAAGGGGTAAATAAAACTATTTATTTTGGCGCAAATGTCACTAATATGATGTTTCCATGAGCAATATTTATCTAGGGTTATTCCAAGAAATTTAACTGAATCAACTTCTGTCAAAGCGACCCCTTTATAGGATATATTTAGATCCAGCGGTTTTGATCTATAGGTATGAAATTGTATAAATTTTGTTTTATTAATGTTAACTTTCAAATTATTAGCCTCTAACCACTCTATAGTTCTTTGGAGAGCAATGTTAATTTCATTTTCATACGAGCTCTTATCGTGTCCCTTGATTATAATCCTTAATTAAATACTTGATATATTCTAATATCAATCAACTCACAAGAGAAGCAGGAAGCATCATTGGATGAAGAAAAAAATGCTCCATGCTTCACGGTGTTACGACAATTATAATAACACTAGCTGTGCCCCGCGGTTACACCCGCGTTTTTCTCGTGTCCGTGGTACCAACTCTTAACATCTTACACACGTGATAACTTTTAAACGAAATATCCGATTGAGATGAAACGAAAAGTATTTTACTTCTACATAAATACTCTTGATAACATAATGCTTAATTTCGATAAAGATTGATATTACGATACATATTTAACGTAGTTTTTTTTCTTCAGACGATTTAATAATTATTTTAAACACAAAATCGGTTATTGTGATTAAACCATGATAGCTAGATATATGTTCTCGCGGACTTTTTTGTTGGTCTTAATGGGATCTACAAACCCGTAGTACATCATTTTGTTCTATTGTCAATAGTTTTTGCAGCGCACGCAAAAATAGGTTTTCGATTTTACATCTTGTGTTACAAAATAGCAATTTTATTACGGATCCCTAATTAAAAAAAAACATAGCCTATAGCCTTCCGCGATAAACGGACTACCCAACACTGAAAGAATCATTCAAATCGGACCAGTAGTTCCAGAAATTAACGCGTTCAAACAAACAAACAAACAAACACTGCAGCTATATAATATTATAAGTATAGATTTCAAGCTATTACAAGTTTAGAACTGAGATTGTATCTAATCCACTGATGAAAATAACAGAATGTTCTTGATATTAAAGTTTAACCTCACAATCGGCTTGAGATCAGCTTCTGTACTTCTGTGCTTTGTTATTGCAGTATAATCGGCCATTTTTAATGAGCATTTCAATGATTTCTTCAGCGCAGAATCTAGTGAAATCCCTGCGTAGTTCATCTACTACGCACCTTAGGTACAGACGTGGTTGATCGACTACGCACCGTAGGTACCGGCGCGGCGTGTTTGATCGACTAAGTCACAGTTTTACAATACACTACACTCTACAGTAGCGCAACGCCTTTAATGTCGCGCGATGCCTAATAAATATGCTCCATGGTAATTCACATTCACAAATTTGAAAAAGTTTTACTTCATTATATAGTCAGTCTAATAAGTCAACCGACTTGGGAATTTTGAATAATATTTAATCATTTAAAAAATACTTATATTCCATACTTTTCATATGGTTCTTCTGTTAGTGAACAATGATCTCTATCTCTTAATTAACCTTGATTATTGAACCCGTATTGACTACATCAGATTTCATTAAATCCTAATAATTACCCAAGTCGTTTAACTTATTAGACAGACTCTACAAAGCTATTGCTTCTAAATATAACAAAAATAAAAAATGATCACAAGCTTTAACTATATTTTCAAATTACAAAAATAATACATAATAATATTAGTTTCCAAACTAATCAATTTGTGGCGGACTAACCCCCGTTAGGAGAAGGTGACGGTAGCGGGCAGTACCCTTCGGCTACCGAGCCCTCGGGACAGTTCAACCCGATTGGCGTACGTTGCTTGTTGCGTGGTCTTGTACGCCATCACGTACGCCTGAATGCGTATGTCAGCAGGTATCGAAGCGGATCAATGAAACAAACGTTTTTTCGACGAAAAGGTTCTTATGGGTTCGGCTAGAAGCTTGGGTGCTATTCTCTAAGAAAACGCAGCGCTGGCACAGCGACGAGTCGTCAGCGCAGTACATTGAATTAACAACCCAATGCCCCTTTACATTGGATTGTTAATTCAATGTATTGCGCTCACGACTCGTCGCTGTGCCAGCGCTGCGCTTTCTTAGAGAATAGCACCCCTTATTCCATATTCCTTTTCTTGTGTTGTTGCCTCTTCGGTGGCTCGTGTTCGACTGACATCGGGCGGAAAAACATCTTCTATACCCCGCAACTTTACGTTCGCGAGAACCATGAATTTTAAACCCATTTTTATTTTCACTTCAGTCGAGTCCTTTCGGATGCCATATCTATTTATTCCTTCATAAAACATACAATGAGCATGATCATTTGTTCTGTGTCTGGGTGTAATTTATCTATAATATGTATGTATTTAGAAATATATGTTTATCAGTTGTCAAGTACTCATACATAACACAGGCTCTGCTTAGCTTGGGACTAGACGGCGTTGTGTGATAGTTGTGAAATATTATTAGATATTTATATTATTATTACAATATGCATATCAAAATGTTCGTCATAATGTCTACTATTATACAAAACAATAACCTTTTATATAACTTAACACATAAAAAAGTTTCTAGAACAAAAACTACTAAAAACATAATTTCAGCCATATTACGCAACACAAATCTCTCAATATCTCACCGATTCTCACCCAATATTTATTACCGATTGACAATCTAACTGCTACAATATCATTTTTAGGGTTCCGTAGTCAACTAGGAACCCTTATAGTTTCGCCATGTCTGTCTGTCCGTCTGTCTGTCTGTCTGTCTGTCTGTCTGTCCGTCTGTCCGTCTGTCCGTCCTCGCTTAATCTCTGTGACCGTTAGCACTAGAAAGCTGAAATTTGGTACCAATATGTATATCAATCACGCCGACAAAGTGGAATAGGTTTACTAAAATATTTTTTTGATAATGTCAATAATTTCGGAAATAATCGCTCCAAAAGTAAAAAACAATGTGTGTGTCCCCTCTCTAACTATGTAAAGCTTAGAAAATATGAAAAAAATCTGAAAAGTAGAACTTTATAAGGACTAGGAAAATCATTTTGAACTTGATGGAAAGAACAGTTTTTGTACAAAAAAGAGAAAAAGGTTGTACAAAATAATTTCTGGACTAAGTTTGTAGTATAATCGTATATGCAAGCATTTTTTTAACTTTGTTTACATATTTTATTATCCTGAACGTATCTTCCTTCAAACAAAAAAAGAATTATTAAAATCGGTTCTCGCAATCCAAAATTACCACCGAAAACTTCTTCTGATACCTATGTATTAATTAGTAACCCAATTCCCCGAGAGATGGCGCTGTTTGGGCTATTTCACGTTGTAGGATTTTTACTGAGTTGATGGGGTCGGGTATTATCGAATTGTTCGGTTGGTCTCTCTTGGCATTGGCGGTATTATACAAAACTAAAATTCATTTTTTTAACGCCATCTATCAAAACGTTAAGGTAAAAACCAGTTCATAAATGGTTCGATAGATGGCGTTGCGTAATGACGTCATGTTTTTAAAAGTCGATGTTAAGATTTTCCATGCTTTCATGACATACCGTGGCAAAAAATCGTTGCTTCTTAAATTCATTAAACCTATTGTCTTTCTATTGTGTCTGTGTGATTTCCACGGTTGAAAGGTTAATATTGTTACGTACGTGGGTAATCAAATGCCGATTTACTAAGCGACAACTTTATTCACCACAAATAATAACAAATTAGTCCAGTCAACAATAATCCGAACCGCAATTAACACTGGAGTACCGTTACACTATCGCTCAGGTCGTTAGATAAAATCACTTCACACTCTTAGGTAGTTCGCTCTTGATCGCAGTCGAAATCACAACTGACTCGCTTCCGGCCGGGGGCTCGTATTTATATGTGGAGCCAAGAAAATTCTAGATACCGACACCATCATAAATCATTTTTATTGCTCGTGGTACTAAGAGTCACTTTCATGCGAATTTCGACTCTATTGTTAAAGTCGTAAAGTACCATTTCCCTTATCGGTAGATAAATACCTAACTACTAGTGGTACCTACTTTGTGGATGTTTCGAGATTTTACTAAGCCTGGCTACGTCCAACCATTCTAGACTTTTCGAACAGCAATGCGTTTTAATTATTACGTGCTACTCGTTATTTTCTCGGAGATATGGCGTGTTTACGTTTAATGGTGTAACAATATATTAGTAATTTTACGAGTGCACAATCGCTGAAATTTCTACTACTTACAATTTGCATACTGTTTTAGCTATCACCGTCATATGTGGGCCCGTTTTTAGGGTTCCGTATTTAATTTATTAGAGTTCTGTACTTAGGGTGAGTTGCACCATTTAACTATAACTATAACTAAACCATAACCAGCCGTGAAACGGCCTCCTATTGGCCAATTCGACGATTTGACAACTGTTAATGGCTTTGTTATCGTTATAGTTAAATGGGGCAACTCACCCGTATGTCAACGTAACAAATAGCCTTTTTTTTAAACTCATAAGTGGGAACACTTATTGTGACGGGCGGGAAACTACGGAACCCTACACTGAGCGTGGCCCGACACGCTCTTTGCCGGTTTTTTTAGGTATGTAAGTCTTAACATTATTAATTTTGGAAGTCGGTGTTTCTCGATATTGTTTGTTCCTTATTTAAAACCGACTTCCGAAATGAAAATTATTTTTATGGTTTTAGTGTTTTTTTTAATGAAGTCGATTATTTTTATTTTGTAAAAAGTTTTTTATTTCACACCTTTTAGTTGCAATTACACTTACAGCCAGAGTACCTTTTTCTCATGACGATTCCAAGCTGGGTTACATTGTTTTATTATGAAGTTCCCGTGTCTACATTCCGGCTCCATCATCATCGTCAGATCAGTTTGATAGTACCTTATAGCCAAAGTGACTCTCATGAGAATTCTAATAAACCTAAACACGGCTAGGATACATTGATTAATTACGGATTTCCAGTGCCTATCTTCCGGCTCCATCATCATCATCAGGTCACTTCGATGATACCATTTTCAACATACCTATTCAGAACCATTCATCTATTTGTATTATCGTAGTCGCATACTATGTTCATTGTGATATCTGTGTGAGTATGAACTTCCGTTGGCCATTTCTGGTCTTCTTCACCAGTTCCACTTCATCAAATGACATTTTTTTTTACTGTAAATGCGCCTTTGATGAAAATACCAGGAGAACTATATGGTTGCCTATAATATTTGAGGACTTCCTCGATTTCGCCAAGATTCCATCATCAGATCCCGACTTGGTGACTACGGGACCATTTGGGAAGTATACTCTTTCCAACAAAAAAAGAATTTTTCAAATCGGTTATGCCCGAACACACATAAAAAAAAAATATCCGAATTGAGAACCTCCTCCTTTTTTAGAAGTCGGTTAATAAAAATGCGTGTTGTTTTTTTATTAGTAGATTTAAATAAAACGTTTTTTTTTTTTTGTATTATTCATACACATAGTAAAATAAACAACTTTTATTAATAATAAAATACCACGTCAGTGTTACTCTATTCACTTTATTTATTAATCCAAACATCTTTTTTTTTCAGGAGAGAAAAGGAAATACTTATCCATTAATAAAACATACATTATTTACCTACCTACTAGTAATTTTATACTTTTCAGAGTTTCCAGGTACTTAATCTAAAAAAAATTGTCTCTGGATGCGTTATTGACCAATTCATGGAACCAAAAACAACACAATATATCCTACTCGTCATATTAAATATGCACTTGAACTCGGTGTGTTGTTTCAATACAATAATCGCGCGATTATTGTAAAAAAAACACCCCGTCCGTTCGTCACTGTGGCACAGTCGCGATTGTGTATAATCTATGGTCGCGACTGTCTACATGTCGAACGCATGCCTTGAACGAGGCGCGTAGGTATAGCTCGCGCTTCGTCCGTTTGTATGATGTTGGAATACTGTATGATATTATTACCGTGTCTAAATCCTATCCAATTTCTATAGTTTATTTACAACAGGGATGCACAGACTTATTGAGACTGTGGGCCACTTAGTCAAAGATGTACTAATGGCAGGCTGGTAGCAAAAACTAATAATAAAATATTACCTAAAATTTAATAAAAATAAAATATTAATTAGAAGCGTGGCACTGCATTAATCTGCATTGTGTTCACAATCTTATTTATATTTGGCTCAAATTGTTATTGCTACACGTAAAATTGCTTCCAAACTTTCATATAACATAATATAATATTCCACAACTATCACACAACGCCGCCGCGCCGTCTAGTCCCAAGCTAAGCAGAGCTTGTGTTATGGGTACTAGACAACTGATAAAAATTATATATTTATAAATACATACATATTATAGATATGAAAGGCGGTTTCGATTGTTATTATCTAATACCGAAAAAGTTTGTTCACAATAAGAGGAACCAAATAAGCTGTCGTGTCGGTCGTGGGAATGCGATAGATGCACCGTGGTCGTTATAGCGTCGCTTAAGGAGGCCTGTGTCAGTAATGGACGTCTTTAGGCTGAAATGATGATGTTGAGCTACTAGGGGTAACGTCAATTATTTGACTCGAGGCTCATAGGAGCCTCGAGTCAAAGCTCAACTGAATACCAAAAAATTGGAGATCTTAACAAAGGTGAGACGTCGAAACCGCTGCTCAAGCTTATCAAACGCAACTTCGATCTTGTATGGCAATCTACTCTCATCTTTAGGATCATCACCAGCCTTTTTAATGTTTTCACTGTTGGGACTCAAGCCCCCTCTCTAGGAGAGGGAATGGACCGTAATTTACCACGCGGGCACAGTGCGTGTTGGTGAATGTCACACGTCTTCGAAGTTTTGGTTCTAGGACATGCCGGTTTCCGCACGATGTTTTCCTTCACCGTTTTGAGAGCAGTGGCGATGAAATAAATTACACAAAGTAATCCTGGCTGGGTTCGAACCCGCGACCTACAACTCGTAAGCCGAGGCCGTTAGCACTCGGCCACCAATTCTCTTATCTCATCTTTAGAATAAGCAGACCAATCCTAATACGAGTTTGATGCATTAGAGTCGACTGAGAATACCCAAGAAGATCATCGGCAATGATGCTCTTGTCGTATCAAGACTCGAAAGTCTTGAGCATCGACGCCGAGTTGGTAGCCTGTCGGTTTTCTATCTTTTACATTTCAATTTATACTCCTCGTACATTGAAATTGAACGTATTTTAATTCCACCAAGCCCGTGTCATCATCGGACCACTAGACAAACATGGTACATGGTCGACATCCAAACCATAATAACAAAACGTTTTGGGTTCAGCTAAGAAGTGAAATTCGCTGCTGGAGTCTGAGAGTTTCCTGATAGCTGCAACCTAGAGGTATTTAAGTCAAGAGTAAATGGGTAACTTCTAGGCAAACGTGCTCCAACGTCGGCCACATCGTCACTTATCATTAAGTGAGATAGTGGTCAAAAGCTACTCGATCCTTAATAGAATATTTATTTATTTATTTATTTAAACTTTATGCAACGCACAGGTACAAAGGCGGACTTAATGCCTTAGGCATTCTCTACCAGTCAACCTAGGGTGGTGAAGAGAAAAACATGGCAGGTGCACAAAAAAAAAAAATAACAAAACAAAAAAAATAAAATGGATTATTAAGAAAATAGAATATCTCTAGTCTAGACGAAAGAGTTCGTAATAGATCTCAGTACAAACTTGCCTACAGTGTTTGCAATAATCCGATGACATCCAACAACGAATAGTTTATTAGTTACTGCGAATAACAGTGAAGTTCTTCACTTATAACTTAATTAATAGTACAAATGGTGTCACCGGCGATAAAGTTATGTAACGACAATTTCCATGTTGATATAGACATCGTCGGTAGCACACCAGTTTAAATAGTGTTATCAAAGACTAGCCTAACATATCGTGTAAGGCAATTGACCCTAATATCGGATGACATCGCATTATCGCCACTCGACATTACTGGCCCACATGCTACGAATATTAGATATTCTCAATGATTTGCGATCTATTCCAGCTTCCTTTATTGTCTCTAACTGAGCATTCCTTTGTTTATTACATCGTCTTGGTACTGTCGTACTTGCTCATGTTATTATACAGCAACGTAAATGTAAGCTGTAAGTAGCATGTAACTGCTGTAAGTCCTGTTATCTTCCGTGTACTAATGTTCGTAATTAGACGGAGATGTAAAAAGCATTTAAAGATAAGTGTGCTGCATAAACTGACTTGTATTTCTGATAGTGTTTTTTTTAAAGAAGTTTTTTTTTTACGTGCATTTATTAGTATACATATACTGGAGTTTGTTAGTTTCAGAATTGGAGTGTAGTTGGAGATGCATCGAGGACGGAAGCTCTGACGAGCGGTTATCAGCGGCCTGTGGCCGTATCACAGGAAATGTGGTCAGCCTCTGTGCCACCAGCGTTCACTGCTCATTTCATAAACAAATGACGGCGACGATTTAATTCACCAGTAATTTGTGTTTTAATGTTTTTTTTTTGCGGTTTAGTTGAATCACGATATTTACGAAATCATGATTCCTATTGGGCGAGTAATTATTTCTTTTAATTGATTTTCCTGTTTGTGCTTTATGGCATCCAATTTTATACCTATCAGTGCACAAAAAAAAAAACAATTTAAAATGACAGGTGACAGGTGAATGGTGGTGACAGGTGTCACGATTTACGCGGGAAGTCTCGATTTTCAGGATTCTGGTGACATGTTCCGATTAACCTTTGATCTGGACGCCAAAGGTTTCGATTCTTCACAAATTTCCTTGGTCGGTTAGATCGCTAATTTAAACGGGTAAAACGTCATCAAGCAAAAATATATCAATAGCGTACATAAATGACTAAAGTGCGCATTACTTATATTATAAGTCTCGTATTTTGTAGGATGTTGAAAAGAAGTCTTAGCCTTTCAGAGATGCGAGTGCAATTTTTATTTTATTTTGACGAAGCGGCCTCATTTAGTTTTGCTGCCCCTACTCCCAAATAGGCTTGTTTTTTGTGGCAATTAAACAGCTGTCCCGATTTGAATACTAATATCCCGATTATTTTCATCTGTTATCTCGAATTTTCATTTAGTGGACCTGACAACACTGTATTAGTAAGAAAATACCAAGATGACTGCACTGTCATTCTACCGCAGCCTAAATACAGCGAAGGAAACCTTCAACTTTCCATATATCGAGTTGATGAATATAATATCTACGATTGGTTTGTTTAGCCGGTTGAACTCTATTCAACTTATACAATGGGTTGCATAAACAAACAAAAGATCTTGATGCCAAGCTACTCTGATTATCTCGATTTCAAAACTGCGTCACGTAATGATTTAGTACTTTTAAGATTGTGCCGTACAGTCGGTTCTATTTCGATTCGCTTCGTCGACTATTAGAGCTGAGCATCAAACACTAACGAGGGGTCAGAGGTTGCCTCTACGTATATGATTTATAATGATCGTGGAGCGAGTAAACACGGCTGGCGGCTTATCGGCGTCCCGCGTCGGTTCTTCACCCCTGCGGCCCTGTGCGGGCTGTGGAGTGGCTGTGGCGTGGCTGTGACCCTCCACCTGCCTCACAAAGTCACGCGTCATCCTCCACGTCCGCGGTGATTACAACTGCCATAGTGTTCGACACTATTGATTTAAGTTATTCATGGTCTTCCAAAATTACCTCACTCATTCACGTGACAATTTCCTTTTCAGAACAGAACGTGAATTGTTGGGGTAACACAAAGAAAAATGAAATGCGCGACGCCATGCCGTGTCGTTATGAATAATTATGAACGGTACCTATATCATAAATTTGTATATTGGAAATCCTACAAAAACGCTTGGAGCCGGTGCTGGTGCCGTGTCATTCAGTGATTAATTTACGTCCGTGTTACTGCACGCTTTAAAATAATTAACGAAAACGTCAAAAAAACTAAGGAACCTCTAATGTCCGAAACGAATTATAATTACGACGACACGTTCGTAATTTACACAATAAAGTGAACGAAGATTGATATATGTACAGTTTGCAGTAGATACAATAACAGCTAAACATTGATTTACTGCTGTAATATTTGCACCACAGTGAACCTTTTATCACTGCAATGATTAATGCTTCCATGGCATGTGCGACACTGATATTAGTTGCACATTAATGAGCAGGATGCGTTGTCATTGTTTCATATCATATAATAAATATTGTGTCATTTCTATGCAAATGAAGGGCAACGACCTGAACGAGATTTCAAAAATCTCAAGCAGGTAGGTAGGTATTAACACGAACATCGGTAAAGGTACCTACCGTCGAGTAGTGACATGTAGAATACATACAAGCAACGGTTCAATCAATAACAATATCGAGTAGTCACGATGTTGAAGGTTTTTTTAAGAATATGCGCACCGGATGGCCCCGCACCAGTGTTGGACGTGCGCAGGTTCGCAAACACGGATAGAATCACGGTTGTCATCAGTAATGTCCTAGTGCTGTACTGTGCTGCTGATGAACACACCACACTGGAATTGTTCTATACTGCCAAGTGCTTCACCTACTTCTAACTCTTTTGTATTCTCTAAAAAAATTACACAATATTATTATACAAGTGTCTCGTAATTCCGATGCTCTTACTCACACATACCTACATCTCAATCTTTTTAGGTATTTCTGATACCTACTCGTTCTTTTTAGTCGTATTGAATTATAAATGCACATTTTTTGGAATGTTAAAAGTATATTTCCAATTTAAGTTGCCTTTGCCTTCATGCCTCACTTTTTATTGTCTTTATGTGGGCAGATTAGAATTGGAATGCATCATTCATTGTTGGTGCGGTTATTGGCAGACGAGGTTATAGACGATTTGTTTCGAATGCGTAAGCGCATCGGTGGCCTGGCCGCGGCTGCCCGCGCGCCTGCGCAGCTCGCCGCGCGCCGGGCGTGGACGCGGCAGCGGGTGAATGAATCAACCGGCCCGGGCCGTGCGTGACGTCACCACGAAGGCGCGTCCTTCTCATCCTTCTATCACGTTCCATCACATAGTTGATCATATTGTTAAGAATCCAACGCTCCGGTGGTAGAAGGCTCAAGGACAAAGGCTTATAAATTGTTGTATTGAGCGATACAATATGCAATAACAATGTAATTCCATTTTGGGTGCAGTTAAAATGTTGAATGGGGACAAAAACTATAACCTACTGTTGAATTTGTTACAAATAAATATTAGAATCTTTTTTGGTATTGTTTAAATAATATTTTCTAACGCGAACGGAAAACGAAGAGAGGTACCTACGCCCACCATAAAGTATAAAGGAGATTTACATATTACTGGTGATGCAAATACAGCAACCAAACCAGAAACAAAGGTGTTACAACATGATGCCGTAATATACCTAGATCATTTTAACAGCGCCTCATGGTGCTAATTTTTCAACGCGCCAATAAATATCAGGTTACGTTAGCATACCTGCTATAATTATGATTAGATCCTTGATAACAATAATAAAATCACCTACTGCGTGAGCTATTATGAATCATTATACTGGTACCTTCGTATATGTGCAGTTGAACTAGAATAGGTAGGCATGTGCTTTGGTGATCTTTGTCTTTCTGAATTAGCAAGCGTCGTAATGATTTGTGCGAAGGTTTGTCTCCGTCGGATCACAGGTAAGGTTACTCCTCTTACACCGCATCATCTTGTACCTTCGGTAAAAACCGGCCAAGCGCGAGTCGGACTCGCCCATGAAGGGTTCCGTAGCAGCAAGTAACATAATATAAAAGGTCTTGTTGTTCGTTGTAACTTTGATCGATGTTTTTTTTTTTAGATTTATGACAGTTGTAAAATATTATATATTTTTTAAATATTTTTATTTATCTCAGGACCCTGAGGTCCTGGACCTTTGGAAGGCATACGAGGAGCCGAAACCAACTCGCAGATGCCCTTTTAGACGCTGTTAATGGAACGTGGTACCAACCGTTGATTATCCCTGTATGCGCATGCTAGTGCATCCAAGAACAACCCCCGGTTGAAGGGAAACTATTGCAACATGTGGAAAATAATAAAAGGCTATGGTTTTTGGAGTCTTAACTGGACTGGTTACCTATGGCTCCTGCCTGAACAATGTTTTTAATTTCCATTTATTATTATATTATTATTATATAGTCTTTCGAGCGACAAAGAAAAATGGAGCTTAACACCCTTTTAACTTCATCTCTTTAACTGTTCAATTCAGGTCATCAAATATTATGGATCGCGTTCAGAGTTGTGGTGCAGGAGATCAATTTTAAGATTGTTTCTTTTTTGCATTCAGAATGGCAATCTTGTAATGGCAAAGTTGCTATTGGCGTATCCAGAGTTATTCTATATTTTAGCGTTCATCTTAGAATTTCGAATCCTAGGGAAGACATTAAGCCCCGCGTCTGTGAAAGTTATTTTCCTATCCATAACATAAACTATCTACGTAGTTACTTTTGGCATGTTCTCAACAAGTTTTTTTTTAAATATTTATTTATAGTAGATACAGGATAAAGCACAGGATAAAGTAGCGTACATAAAATTATGTCAGTAACTTTTCGTATTATATTTTTAGGAACATTTACAAAACTATACTAGTAACATTGCTCACTAAAATAAAACTAATTTAAGCATCTGTACATACAACTGTCCCCACTTCCCGCTATCGGAGAGACTAGCCGCTGTGCAGTCCCGTCCAGTGCCGGCTTATTAGCTATCAGCCTTAATATGATTTTGGTGCACCTTCAAATCCTTCGCATCAGGGATGCTAGAGATGCAAGAGCTCTGTATAATTACTTCAGCAAACATGCCCGATGCGCTACAGAACCGTGGGAGCCACAGCACCCTGAAGGCGTTATTATACTGTTTGCGAAGAACGTTGTAGGCCCTCTGCGTATGTCCAACCTATGCACCATGTTTAAAGACTAGCAAAACACCTTGAACATAGTCAGTTTCACTTCTCTAGTACGTCGTGTAAAACTACGGGTCAGCATAGAGTTGATCTCATCGGATCGATAACGCTCTTCGCTTCCTCTCAATATATTTTAGTTGTTAAGCAGGGTCCAATTGTCGACTTCCCTGACTGGGTCAGCGTGGTTTGCTACGCAGACAACACGCTGGTTCTAGGGCAGGGAGAGTCGTACCAGGCGGCGGTCGCTCTAGCGACACGCGGGGTTTCGATGATCGTTGATAGGATCCCGGAGTTGGGACTCGAGGTAGCGCTTCACAAATCCGAGGCTATGTGTTTCTACGGTCGCCGCCCTCGGAACGCGCCGCCATTGAGTTCCCAACTAACGGTAGGAGGAGTTCACATCGGTTTCGGGTCGACAATGAAGTACCTGGGACGCGTCCTCGACAGCCGGTGGAATTTCGTGGAGCATTTTCGACGTCTGGCTCCCAAACTCAACCGGGCTGGGGCTGCGCTCAAGCGGCTCGTGCCCAACCTTGGGGGTCCAGATGCCTCCTGCTGGAGGCTCTACGCGGGGATCGTTCGGTCCATAGCCCACTACGGGGCGCCGGTGTGGGCGCTGTCGCTGAAAACGCAACCGGCGGCCATGCTGAACTCCTGCCGGAGGGTCATGGCAATAAGGATGGTGCGGGGATACTGCACGGTCTCCCGCGAAGCGGCGAGCCTTCTCGCTGGCCTACCACCGTGGGATCTGGAGGCAACAGTCCTTGCACACATGCACGATATGCGCGTGGAGGTGAAATGCCGGGGCGAAAGTCCGCTGCCGCGACAGGTCACGGCATGGCGGACAGAGCTCCGACGGGATCTCATGGTGAAATGGCGTCAGCGACTATCGCAACCCAGTGCTGGGCACGCCACAATCATGGCGGTAAGTCTTCTCTTTGAGGCGTGGCTGGAAAGGCCTCACGTCCTTACCTTCCGCATGATGCAGGTCCTCTTTTGTTCGGGAGGTTCCTGCACCGGATTCGTGCGGAAGTGACGCCCGGGTGTCGTCACTGTGCGGAACGCCCGGAGGACACGGTAGAGCACACAGTCGAGGTGTGCTTGAGCGGAACATCGCCGTGCCCTCGTGGGGGCGATTGGCGGCGGAGACCTCTCGCTCCGGGCCTTGGTTGAGTGGACTGGCAGGCGGTCATCGACTTCTGCGAAGCAGTAATGCTTGCAAAGGAGGAGGCCGAACGCGAGGCGCTCTCGCCGCCGCCGCCGCCGCCTGCCGGATTGTGATCCCGATTTCCAGCCACCGTAGGCGCGGGCTTGCGGACAGTGAGCAATGGGTAGCTCGCTGTCCGGTCGTCCGGTAATTGTCCGGACCAAGCCCAAGTCGTCGACGGCGCGCACTGATCCCGCGCGCCTCAAGGAGTGGTCAGCAACAGCAGGGGCCCAGCCGGGTCGAAGCCTACTGGGGCCAGGGTTATCCGAAAGGGCGCTCGAGCCCCGGTATGAAGGTTTGAAGGAACGGGATGGGTTTTTTAGTCAGTAAGAGTCTGGCACTATCTCCCGCTCCGCCCAAGAGCGGGGCTTGTCATTGGATGATTTTTCCCATCGAAAAAAAAAAGAGTCCAATTGTGCCCCTGTTGCTGCACCTTTAGGTAACAGATTCGTTTATCCGATGGTTTTTCTAAATCGGAATTGTGCGGGTTGTTAATATTTAAAAACATGATACAGGACGTAAACGAACCACGCTTCAATCTATCTATACAGCATTATTTGTAAAACACTGGACCTCTCAGGACTGTGTCATTACGAGTAACATCATAAACATAAACTTTTAATCTATGACTTTAAAAAAAATATCATATTTTAGTTCGTAACATTTTCATTCAAAAATAAAAATATTTAAATATGTAGAACGTTCTAAATATTACGAAGTCTATGTGAAGCAAGCGATAGTACAATAGCGGAGGGTAGCGGGGACCGGGAGTGCTTGATACGCTTGCGTCACGCGACTCACGTCCGTCATACAGACGAAGGTAGGTGGGTATAGCAAAATACAGAGTTGAAATATGTTAGATAGAACAACGAAATCTTGAAGGTTTGTTTTTGGTCAATTAATTATGTTATGTAAAAAGTAATAGAACAAAAGTTGTTGTTTATGATGTTAGTAATACAGTCCCGTAAGGTTACAACAGTAAGAGTTACAATAGTAAGACAATAGATGCGCTTGGGGTTTAATGAATTAACAAATAACCCCCTTTAAGTAAAAGGGAAATACCACTCACTGATTAATCACGAAATCTCAGAAACTATGACACCTATAAACTTAAATTTTAGCAGGTCCAAAAATTTGTATGGAGAAACCAAAGACGTGGGCGAAGCCACTGGCAGAAGTTACAGATCCATATTGACATATTGGCGCATTTATGTTTCAGTGCGCTGAGTACGAGTTGTGTTTCCGTTAACGTGATCGAAACGTTTGCCGCGTTTCTCTGATTGGTAAAGTGGAGCTTGCCAATCTTGGAGCGGGCCAATCGGAGCGCCGAACGTCACAAACGTGTCAATTGCGTTAACATGAAATAAACTCACACGAAGCACTCTGAACACAGCTGAAGCGCAAACATTTCCAGGGTGATCTGTAGCAGAGAGTAGCACGTTACAAGTGATCCATCCACACATAATTGTACGATTTCCAAAAGCCTTGGACGTTTAATCATGGAGTGATAACATCGTTAATGAAAACTGACCTCTCTACGTCCGACCCAGTTATTAATTGCTCGCAACGAAATGAGTTATTCTTATTTTTTTCTGCAGTTCTAATAGTTAACAATTGTACACAATAATTATAACAAGAATTTCTCACGGATAAATGTCAAATTATTCTTAACCTGTCATCATTATTATGGTGTGTTCTTTAAATAATGTATTCTGGGTAGCCTTTTTTTGACGTGGGAAATCATCACCTCCTCTTACTCTTAATGTCAGACTTTTACTGATCCACAACGCTCATTCAGTTGCCCTTTTTGTGAGGGCTACGGTAACTCCATTGAACAATCCGACACCTTGGCAGACATCGACCTCATTGGGTTGTTCCTTACCGGAAGGCCGGACGGTGAGCTACCCATATTTCACCGTCCGCAAGTCTGCGTCTACAATGGGTCCTAAGCAGCCTGGAAGATATTAAATACTCTGTCGGGTATTGACTGGATAAGTCATCGGTATTGCTGGAGAGAGTTCTGTAATTCTGGAATATAAATGGCAACTGAAGAAACACGGGTAGATTTTATTCAGTAAAAGTCGTCTTTTCCCAACCGAAAAAAGGGCATTGTATCTATCTATATTATTATAATATCATTGGTTTATAATATAAATGATGATGATGCGTCCCATTTATTATTAAAACCAACCATAAACGTGTCTATTCTCGGTTATTGCGGTCTAATTATAACTAGATTATAGGCAACTATTGTACATAATTGTTATGTCATTAAGGACCTAAATACACTGACATTATGTCGATTATAGAGTCCCCTTTGTGTAGGTTTATGGAAACTTAATAATAATATTTATGGAGCTATGCTATTGTTTAGGTACATTATGTGATAAATATATGTAGTTATACCGTGTAGCCACCACAGATCACATAATGCTTTATGGGTCATACCAATGACGACGCGTAGTGTACCATGCGCGCCTCTAAGAGATGTCAGCAATCCGTAGGGGTCCGTCAGGGTCGAAGCCTACTGGGGCCATGGCTTGTGCCAAAGAGAACCCCGGGGCCCTGGGACGAAGGCAAAGAAGGAACAGAAGTGCGGTTTGGTCAGCAAAAGTCTGACACGCTATCCCGCTAAAAAAAAAAACACTTTATTGAGATTCCTGTGACGATGTCGGTCTGTATGCCCAAAAAGGCTTAAATACGGTCTGCTACTGGGTTGCGTCAAACCTACCAACTCTCAATGCCACTAAAACCTAATTCCTAACTTTATCTTAACGAAACACTCCCATCCCTTCACACAGAATAATCGCACACTCTTGTTTTCAGCAAGTTTTTGTATAAGACTTGGGAAACCATGTAAATGGAAAACCTCTTTATGTGTTCTGTCGTGGGTTCCTTGAGCTCCCATTAATACAACATTATTTTTAGTTTATGCAAAACCTGAATATAGTAATTTGTTCAGGATCAGTAACTAAATAGACTCCAATCGTTTTTACATCATGTTATATTTTTTTCCCAAAAATATTTGAAAAGATCACAAGTTGGACATTACTGACACTACAACACAGATCAAGGCAGGTTATAGTGGGCAGCAAAAAGCTGCAAGTACAAAACAACACGTCAGTCGCCTGGATGTCCCGGTGACTATGTATTTTTGCTGACATAACAAGCTTATAACTTTGTTATTTTTTATGATGCATTTATGAAATTTTGCATATAGATTCTTTGCATAAAAATACTAGACACGCAAATATTACGATCATATCACAAAGGCGAAAGTTTGTAAGTATGTGTACTTATATTTTTTAATCCTTCACGCAAAAAACGTTTTGAATGGGTTTGAGTAATATTTGGCATACAGGTAGACCTTATCCTGGAATGTCACATGGGATACATTTCATTCCGGGAGTATGATAATCCCCTGGTAGGAGCTAGTATCATTATAAACTAACCACTTTAAAGTTCCACCACTCTTTGTTAGATTTAAAACAATAAACAATGCTACGGTTATCAAATGAGAAGACACAGTTTTTTTTTAAATTAGCCATAAGGTAGTTTGTAAGTTTTTGTTTTCTTTACTGGGCGATGTGGTCACTAAGTGACTTACTACCCTTTAATAAAAAAAAAAGACACTGTTTTACTTGCACTAGGCTAGATCAATAGTTGTCGTAGTTGGATAGAATTTGGTGGAACGTGTGCGGGGCGATGGATGTGCAATATTGTCAGTAAACTCATCTCGGTAAGGTCACACGTGGCGGCCAGCGCGCCGACTGTGGGCAGGCTGCCAGCTACAGGGGACGATACAATACACCCTCTTTTTTCCTTGTTTGTTTACACTGCATGTATTGTTGTGTTGCTAGTAGGGAAAGATATTACGAATAAGTGTACTAAGAACTGTAGGTAATTAATATGTACCTAAATTCAAAGTCGTTTTGAAGGAAACTTCCTCTACTCCAGTTGACTCAGTCGCCATGATTACGGAAAAACAAACCTAAGTATACCTACCTATTTTAGATACTTACACTTCACTTTAGACACATGTATACATTTTAGAAGCGCTATGTATGGCACAATTAGGGCCCTTACTCCAATTTAGTGCCACAAAACAGTGACTTTCTGAAGCCTTCTTTTTTTTTTTTTTTCGATGGGTAAAATCATCTTATGACAACCCCCGCTCTTGGGCGGAGCGGGAGATAGTGTCAGACTCTTACTGACTAAAAAAACCCATCCCGTTCCTTCAAGCCTTTATACCGGGGCTCGAGCGCCCTTTCGGATACCTCGGTAACAGCTGGATTAATAGATTTAAAATATATACATATATTTATTATAGATTCATATAGTACATTATCTATATAAGATTTTTTAGGGTTTCGTAGTCAACTAGGAACCCTTATAGTTTCGCCATGTCTGTCTGTCCGTCCGTCCGTGAATAATTTTTGTGCATCTGCATGCTTTTCTGAGTCCAAAACTATTCACAGAAGGCGGTCCTCATATTTTGCACACTCAACTCCCTTTGGCGCCTCCTCTATCAATTTCTTAGCAAGTTTAAGCTCCCCTCTAGACCCGCGCAGGGGTTGACTTTCGAAGAACTCTTGCTTAATAAAGTTCTTCCTAACATTATAGAACTTTTCAATGAATTCTTGTTTGTATATTTTAGATGGCGTTGTCTCTCCCTCACGGCAATTTAAGCATGGATTGGGTTTCTTCTATTTATTTTGGAATTATATATATTGTGGGAGATGTAGGCATAGAACCATAAGACATGCTATGCTGAACCTAAATTAATTAGTCTAAGAGATGGATACGGGCTTAAGGTAGGAGTATGTCGATGGTGGTACAAAATATTCTAATAATGAACACTTTTCCCATAATTATCACTGCTTTGCCATGAGACCAAGAATACTTTTATACCCTTCAAAACATAAATATAAGGTACATAATACTTTAGGATCTTTGCAAAGGATGTGGTCAATTAGTAAGACAACTACGAATGACTGCCTAGCTATGATCTGAGTATTTGTTCTCGGTTCGATTCCCTTTCCATGCAGCCAACCACGACCCCATGGGAACTTGTATTACTATACTCGTACAACTAATATCATAAGCAAAATGGGTGCATCTGATTACTGGTTCTTTATTTTTTTATATAATTATGTATACCATACAATTTTATAGCATCGCTAGATTTATTATAAACTGACGTTGTTTGGAATACTAGTTACATTATCAATTAGTTATTTAAATTATAGTCACTGTGTTATTGTTGGTTCATGGTTCATTCCCTCTTCTTTAAAAGAAATACAAAATCTGGTAGACATGCTTGTTAAGTTTCATGTCTATATAGCACTACAGTGTTACCTAGGTACGTATATATGTATAGACCCTAAACACAAAACTGCGTTGCGTCGTCGCAACGTAAAATTCTGCGTGTTTGCACGACGCATCACAAGAACTTGCGAATTGATTCACATTGCACGTTGTATGGTCACCTGAAATAATACTTTGCCGCACGAAAACAGTTTTTTGTTCAACCATTAATTCAAAGTTTAACCCTCAAACACAATTATTGTAATAAAATGTAAATAAGTAATAATCTATTTATTAACTAGAGTGTCTATTACGAGTACCTATATCGTTTCTCTATCAGTTTTCGCGACGTTTTCCTGGTGTATAAATGCAATTTATGCCGGCAACATAAACACGTAATGGCGACATATCGGCTGATAGGGGACTGTGTATCACCCACTGTTTATGTGGACACTGCATTTATTTTTTGAACCTTTTGTTTTAGAAAAAGTTGTATGTTTACCTTTAGCATTTTTTTACATGGAAGTCATCTTTCTGATTCAAGTGCTGAAGAGCTCTGCGTGTCATACATTTACTGACTGAAACCGATGTGATGTTTCAGTTGCCGTTAGTGACAGCCACGGTAACTCTATTGATCAATTCCACAGTCCTAGCAAATGAGAGCGATTCTGAATTGAGAAGATAAAGGCCACATGTCAACAGGTTTTCAGTAAACAGTATAATTTGAGAAATAGGTTCGAAAACTGGGGGTGTGTTTGTAGTCTCTCTTTCAAAAGTACTGTGGAAGTTTATACTCATTTTGCGCCGTTTGATATTACGCAACACCCATGACATATCCCTTTTCTAGACTTGGTATTCTTTTTTTCTGGTCTACAAATGTACTTACCATGTAATTCCGTCCCACTAGTAATATAATTGCGAAAGTTTGAATTTCTGGACGTTTAGCAGTTTGGACTTTTGTTAATCACAGCTAAGGTACACTCCGAGAATAGTCTAAAAGAGGTCATGTTATGGCTATCTACTAATCTGCTTGCTCTAAATGTAGAAAAAACATAATATATTCGTTTTCATCTCCCCAACACCACGACACCTTCAGTGGAAACCGCAACGCTTATTGTCCACAATTGTGCCAAATCATCAATTACTTGTCCTTGCATACCAAGAATGTTTGCAGTATAAGATACATTGGCGTATTAGTTGATGAACGATTGGATTGGCGCCCACGGTGGAGACCAAGAGGCTGAGTCAGAAAGTTGGTTTTAAGAATCTTCGTCGTTCTGCTGATCGGTCGATATTGTACACAGTCTATCTTGCACTATGTCAATCAATATTGGGTTATTATATTCCGGCGTGGGGTGGGACTTACAAAGCTCAATTTTTTAAAATAGAAAGAGCCCAAAGGTCTATCGTTAAGATCATACATTGCAAACCACGTGACTATTCTACCATTGAATTGTACAAGGAATGCCAGGTATTAACAGTGCGACAGCTGTTTATTCCACGCACGATGCTCCAGCGGCATTCACTGCTTCCCCTAAATGAAGAGGTTTTAAGGAAACGTAGTGGTGTACTTGTTTGCCCCTCTGTGCGATGTATTGCGACAGTACAGGGCATTGAGTTCCAGGCTTTCCAATGAAGTCAACAAAAAGTCAATAAGGTCAAGTTTAAAAATAAATTATTAAATTGGTTAAAGTTATTAGACTACAATGAGTCAGAAAAACTTATTGAAATAACTAAATGATGTAAGCTTATTTTTACACTTTTTTGTGAACATCTTCTTTATTTAAAAAAAATGTACTAACCTAGAAAACATATGCTCGAACAGAATAGGATAATACATTCTACAACAGACTGCACTAACTCTACTACTAAACTCAGTTTGGGAGTCGTTGACTCACTTTTTGGAACTTACCAGTGTTAGTTGATGTTATCTTGTAGTTGAGTTTTGTGTACTTTTTAGAAAAAAAAATGCTGCTTTAACACCTGAACCGGTTTTGTTGTCATTTATGGCCTTGTGGGCGGGGCAGTAGTGCCCCAAAATATGACCATGCTCATAATTGACACAACCAATAGCAAATTTGCGATCTATGTGTGTGGTCTGTTAGTTGCGTAATGCGCTTTCATATTGGTTTATTGCCTGTAGTGGAGTTAAAGGGTGGGAGACAAGCGGCGACACTCGTTGTAGTACAAAACGGAAAGTATTTCCTTTCTAACCTTTTTCATCTTTTCTGTGGTATCCATACATAAATAAATTTCGTCATGCGTGAGTGTGCTAATCAAAGTCATCAATAAATCATTTAACATTTTCGAGCCTCCCAGTCAATCGTGATGACACATGGATGATATGAACTGATGAGTCCTCGGCTGTAAATCTAACACGTCTTCTTCATAAGTGGGTTGGATTCATCATTGCCGTCTTAAAATTAACAATTATTATAACGATTGTGAATCATCTGCTTTGTTGCTTCATTGGAATTGATATATCTTTTGTTGTAGATGAACAAGAAAGCAAACGTACTGTGATATTAGATGAGTACAGTGGCCTTAGTGGGACTTTTTTACTTAGTGGATTGCGATAAAGTAAAGGTCAATTTGTACTAACGGGGTTACCATGACGTTCAAAAAAGATTGTTTTAATCTTGCTTCAGTGTGTGTTAGACATAACGCTAGACAACATGTATAGCTCTGTCTTTTACCCAAACTGAAACAAGATATTTACAATCTTACATTAAATTTTGGATGACGCTGACATTGATAGGGAACGCAGGGCGTTGACGGTGAGAGCGAATATGTTGGTCAAAAGATTTGGAACTTGCTCGAAGCAGGTTAAGATAACGCTGTTTAAGGCATACTGCCAAAACTTCTATTGCAGTAACTTATGGACAACATATTCGCGAAAATCCCTCGACGTTTTGCGCGTCCAACAACGCCTTTAGGATGTTATTGCGGCTCCCGCGGTTTTGCAGCGTATCTGGTATGTTCACTGAGGCGCGTACAGACGGATTCGCAGACATTTTGCGCAAGAATGTGGCCTCCCAATTAAGCAGGGTTCGTGCGAGCAGCAATGGCATTCTGGCGGTTGTTGCTGATAAATTTGAATTCCTTTACTACAGCATCAAATTAGGGTGCTAACTGAATTTAGAAAGTGACTAATTTTAATATGACATTTTTAATCTTTTAATGTTACTAACACCTAGATGATAAGTTTGCTACTAACCATTGGATCAATGATGTCTGAATAAATAAAATTATTATTATTAAACGTCATGGTCTAGGTTTAGAACTGCATAAGTGCCGTCTGGTGTCAATAACGGACAACCTTTTCTTTCTAAACGATTTTACATAAGCATTCGTTTAAGTAAACACGATTGATTGACTACGTTATAAAACTCGAAATAGACCCTCAGATTTTCAGGTAGCTTTTTTATACTTGTCACAAGTTGCCTCTGACCGCGATCCTACTTCTTTGCTTCGTTGTTTTTCACAAGAATCGATACCCCACTTAATATTTTCCTGTTTCACCATTCGGAGTCATCGCCAGCATGTCTGTTATCTCATTATCGTACTGATTAGCTGACCGTGCTGCGCGTGCGCAAACACCATGATTTACATAATACGGACCTTGGCCTTGGCGGCCTGGCAGTGCGCTGCGTCATCCGTCATGCCATCACTCGGTGGCACGCGAAATACAACATAGTCAGCGCAGACCATACTACCTGTTTTGTTTATAATGGACCGTTAGTATTAGCGAGACATCACGAGTCTTTGAACTAAAAATTTTCAGAAGGATTCTTGCAATATTCTGTTTTAAATTATATTATTATATTGTCTGTGTCTCCTGTTTTAATTCTATATGATTCTAGATGATTGTGTATCATCATAATAATATTCATAACATCTAATTTAAATTAGATATTAGAAATATGTTCATAAAAAGCAGTTTTTGTGCATGTTGCGTTAACCTGTAATTAATTTTTGCATTTGTAAGTGTACCCTAGTCATTAAGTTCGAAATGTATTGTTATAGTGTAAAAAATTGAAATTGAATAAAGGAATGAGCACCCCCAAGTCGTCCTCCTCATGTCTGTGTGTGTGGGGGGGGGGGGGGGGGGCTTTGTGGGGGGCTCGGTGTTCGGCCACGTTAGGGTCGCGCACGGTTATATAAAAAAAAAAATAGTTTAAAAAAACTAAAAAAACACGCTTTCATAGCATATCAAACTAAAAAGTGTAAAATAATTTTCAATATAGGTAGAAAATAATACCTAATATTGAACGAAAAATATTAATATCATTGTGAAAAAGCGTGGGGCGCTTTGTGCCATAAATAATATTTTTCGTTCATTATTATTATTTTCTACCTATATTGAAAGTTATTTTACACTTTTTAGTTTGATATGCTATGAAAGCGTGTTTTTTTAGTTTTTTTAAACAATATTTTTATGTTTCACAAAAAAAAAAACGGATTATTGTATTGTCATCAGTCTGTGATAGGTGTGCAAAGTTTGAAGAAAATCTGATCGCCCTAAGTTGGGCAAAATCGAGTTCAAAGGCATTGGTTACAAACATACAGGTGAAGCTAATATAAGCGTTTTAAAAATATCGTCCATATTGTGTTCCTAACAGAGTACGACTGCGATACGAATGTGAACCTTCCAGAATACAAATACAAAATACTTATTGCAGTATGAAAACTGTCTGCATTTCAATTGCATAAAAATGACAAGTGGAAGAGCGGAGTCATCTAATACAAGCATTTCCTTGCTTATAAGGTGATCTTCAATAATATGTATCAAAATGCCTATTGTAATTGAAATAAATGTTTTTTTTTTTTTTTATGTCGGCAACCTTGGTTCTCCTGCGGATATCTTCATTTCTGATTCGATCACACAAGGAAACCCCAAGCATAGCCCTTTCCATTGCTCTTTGGGTGACTTTAAGCCTTCTGATGAGGCCCATTGTGAGCGACCACGTTTCGGATCCATACGTCATCACTGGCAACACGCACTGGTCATAGACCGGATGATAGGAATAAGAAAACATAAATAAAAATATAGTTTGTCCATTCAATACTTTTGTATTTGTAGGTATGCGGAACAGAGAATAAAGTCCCACATGCCCCCATTGAAAAGGGAGGATCCTCCGACCAGACAGGTGTTATGGTCTGGTGGGCGACTGCCCGATAGATGATTTCGGACTGTCGTATATGTTCAAATCGCGCGGAGAACTTTGATTGCGCGATGCAGGATTTTGTATTTTCTTCGTAGTTCTTATGTGGCGCCATAGATGTCGCTACATGTATTACCCTAAAAGAAATTTAATAAAATTAAATTTAAAAGTAAATTTCCTTTTGGGTGGCCCCTTATTGTTCAACCGCTCCCCCGCCGTAATTTTAATACATTATCGTATCAGGTTGGGCGCAGGTCTTCCCCCACGAGTCGCCGGTCAACCCCCGTTTATTCATTTCAGTGAATGTAATGAAAGATAAATAAAAAAAAAAGGACGCGCATTTGAAAACAGATTTTTACCGCCACAAAAGTTTACTAGTTTTACTGTTATTTTCTACACAAGTGTATTGAAAAACGTCGTAAGAGACACGTGAGTAATTAGTGATTACCGTTCTCGGCTCTCTTAACACCCTCGCCAGGGCTCGGGTCGGGACGGGCGATAATACCGCCTTGTCGGTAATCACTAACATTACTCTTGAATTCTGATTGTCTGTAAGGGATGGCAATTTCTCTTTTTTTTGGAAATTTAGTTAGTGAACAAGAGAATAGGCACCTACTTACATACTACGCGTTCCAAATGAGAATAGGACCGATTCCTATGTTTTGACGTCTCGTCGAACTTTTGGCAAAATTTATGAACTTTGAGTATGATTGAAGAACTGGATTCTGATTAAACTTTTTTCCTTCACAGTTCATATATAAATTAAATTTTTCGTGAATTAATTAATGTTTAAAAATTTCTTTCCTCGATTTGACAGTAAATCGTGACGTCACAACATGGCGGGCGATCCTATTCTCATTTGGAACGCATTGTACCTACCTTGTTATACAGTGTGATGTCTCATATAACGTAATTGTACAAAACCTCTATATTATCGTGGGTACATCTGTATTACTTAACGGTTCCACACGCTAAGCGCTGCTAGTATATACATAGGTGCCTCTACGCATGTTCATTTTCGAACAAAAACAAGCGAACTGCATGGAACAGCCGCGGGCGAGATGTGCCGCTAGTTTTTTTTTTTGTTTTATAAGCAAACTTTTAATTAACACGCAAGGTCTGTCAAAGCTCATAATAATCGGGAATGGGGAATGTGCAAGTACGCTGTGCACGGAAGTGCGTCGTCACTCGCTGCTTGCTGCGATGTACTCCACTCGCTGTTTCAAAAGCCTCGCATTGCACATTACCGCTGTTTAAAACACAGGCTTGTCAAACAAGTTTGCTAATTAGTTTTTTGCAATCATACATTTGCATGCAATTATTCATATTTAGATTCGTTAGTAGGTCAGTGGATTTTAGATATTAAAATGTTGTAGGAAATATGAATGAATATTATTGTGAGAATTTGTTGTTTTATTGTTTTAACCTTTCCCCTAGTGTAGGTCATTTACCGGAAAACAGTCATTTACCGGTTTAAACATTGAAGTTGATGTAGATTCGCGAAAATGCCTATGCACTTTGCCTTGTCAAACTTTGAAGAAATATCGATAGCTGGGGACTGCTAAAGCCTAATTTGAGTTTGTGCTAGTCTCGAGGAGTTAACTTTAACTTCGATCAGCACTAATCCGGCGGAGCTCATTCTCACCGGCCGGGAAAAAAGTGGCACAACCGTGAAAAATATTATCACATGATTTAAGCGATTTTATTAAAATCTAGACCTGAAGTTACTGATTTTTTGATCAGAGAACTGCCGGTACAAAATCATGTTCGCTATTTCATGTTTGTATTTCCTTAGAATATGACATTGATAAAAACGTGACACGGTGGGGTAGAGTCATGCATGGTTTGGCTTATTCATTTCCAAGTATAGCAAACTAACACAAATTGATAACGCCACCTACTTACTGCTTTAAGAAATCATTACATTAATTTGATTCCAGCCACCTGTTTTCATGTAACGGTAGAAACTCACGTAATTTCTGTGCAGTCGTAGAAATAAGTTTTTGCAACCGTTTTTTCGTCGTTGTCGATTTCATTCGCGGATTCCTGTCAATCAAAGTATTGGTTGACTGTGGAGTCACGTACAATGAACCGACGCGAAGTCAGCGTATAACTTTGTGGATACTTACTGTACTATAACAACTATCTATTTATTTGTGTATTTTTCCTTTAAATTTAGTTTATATTGTTGTCTAATGTAATAAGCACGATTCATTGTGATGAGGAAAATTGTCATTTTACCGATGAGTGATGGAGCCCCAGTTTAGATAATAGGTATGTAGGTGAGTGGTACAACAACTTTATTGCTAAAACTGCTAACAATACAGCGGCGACTGCAACTTTAAACTACTTAAAAAAAGATGGAATTTCTCAATTAGGTGGTAGGTATATTTTAATGTTTGTTGCCTCAGAACTTCGTCATTTATGAACCGATTTGGACAATTATTTTTCCTGAAAGAATAATTTACTCGTCGACATTCCAGTGTTCTATGAAGATCACGTTTTGCCAGTGATATAAGTGGTCGCTCACAATGGGCCTCATCGGAAGACAAAGTCGCCCAAAAGGCAATGGAGAGAGCTAATACGTTACGCGTTTCTTTACGTGGCTGAATCAGTAATGAAGATATTCGCAAGAGAACCAAGGTTACCTACCTAGCCCAAACTTAACTGGTAGTGGGTGGTACTGATAGGAACAAGATGCCTCTGTTTACCTAACAGTGGAAATCTTCTCACTGATGTGATGATGATATGAAATGAAAGGTTATACAAGAGCGGGTTCACATTAGGTCGGACCGATAGTTTTATCGGGCCGACAAAAGTGTCGGATCCTTATTGGCCATAATATATGTATTTCAATAGCGCCGTTCATATATGGGCGACCCGACAAAACTAACAGAGCCGACCCTTTTACCGGCCGTTCAGCCACGATTTCTGTCGGATCGGCATAATATTGGCGTACTGGCAAGTATAGCGCCGTTCACATTGGGCGGCGCGAGGCGGTGGAGCCACCCGACACGCCACACGGGCGAGCAGTTTTTGAATAATTGGATGCACACAATACTTCCTTTTTATTTTTTTCAGCCTTCTATTTAAATACCACATTACAATTAAAACGTCGTCTTCGTCCATCATTTACAAAAGCCAACTCACGACCGACTGCTTTGTGACGATCCGGGCAGTAAAACGACTGTGCCGACGGTGGTGTTCACATTAGGTCGGGTCGGCAGCGTCTAGTGTGAACAGCAACAACAGACAGTCGTTCAACGGTAAAATGTCGGTCCGACCTAATGTGAACCGGCTCTAATGATTACTCCTATTTTCTTCAAAATCCATTTCTAAAAGCTTTTATTTAGTTTCACCTATAGATTTCACCTGTACCAATGTTTGTCTGTAATCGAATTTTGCAAATTAAATTTGATCCACTTCCTGGTACCAATTGAGCTGAAATTTTGCATGCATATGTAAATCAGATGACAATGCAAAATTATTATGTCATGGAATGATTTGATGATGGAACTGATCTGGTTGTGGCCACAGGAAATCGGTAATTAAACGACACAACTCCATCGAGTTTGGGCTCGTATGATTCGGCTTGACGAGTAGATACTTTATTGCCAGATGGTAATCAGGGTCTGATGATGGAACTGGAAAATGGCCATAGGAACTCAATAAAATAACCGTGTTTGAACTTTTTGGAATGGTTTTGATGAGTATTAATTATATATAAAATTAGGTATAAAAAGTTCTTATGAAAAAAAATCTTTTCATTGAAAACGTGTAAGTGCTCGAATCCAGTTCTATTATATGAAAAAAAAAACAAAATTATTTTATACTACACTATATTTGTTTAAAAAAATGGTAAAAAAGGAAAATGTTGCAACAGCAATACATAGGTTTAATTAAATTAATTGTAGTACTTTTATAGAGAGGACTAACTTTTTTTAAATATTAAACTCTTTTTGTTGTAAGCAAAGTTTGCATTCTCTGGGGAAAGTAGCCGACCTCGATCTTTTAGGAAAGACACATAAGCTGTAGATATGGTATTTGGTGGCTAAAAAGACCTGTCGTCAAACGTCACGTAAACGAAAGACCCTGTCGGCGAAACGTCCATAGTTAAAAGATCCTGCCAAGGGGAAACGGAAATTAATGAACCGTCCTGTCTGCTAACAGTTCAATGACGAATCGGTCGTCGGAGAGGAGGAGAACGGTTGTGCAACCATTCATGTGCCTTGAAATACGATGGTGCCTAGCCGGAATAAGGTACCATCGAATTGATCTGACAATGACGCCGGAAGGTAGGCACGTTTTTTTTTCCGGTGGGAAAATCATCCAATGACATCCCCGCTCTCGGGCGGAGCGGGAGATAGTGTCAGACACTTACTGACTAAAAACCCACCCCGTTCCTTTGTGCCTTCATACCGGGGCTGAGCTATCTTTCGAAACTAACCCTGGCCCCAGTAGGCTTCGACCCAGCTGGGCCCCTGCTGTTGCTGACAACTCCTTGAGGCGCGCGGGAACAGTGTGCGCCGTCGACGACTTGTGCTCGGTCTGGACAGCTACCGGATGGTCGACCTAGGGTGGTCGGACTCCCGGTGGCGGCGAGCGGCGGCTCCTCCTTTGCTAGCATTACTGCTTCGCAGAAAGAGACGACCGCCTGCTACTCTTCCTCAGTCTGGACCATGGCCTGGATCAAAGCCAGACCTGGAGCTGGACCAAAGCGAGAGGTAAGATAGGCACGTGAACTCCGCGATAAAACAATATATCCTAGCAGTGTTACGGCTTATTAGAATTGTCATGAGACGAACTACTCTGGCTACAAGTTACCATCGAACTGATCTGATGATGAAGTCGGAGAGTTGGCACGGGAACTCTGTTATTAATCCACGTAACCATTATTGGAATTGTGATTAGATGCACTTTGACTATACGTAAATGGTTTTTATCAATAGATTGAAGGTAAGTTTATTTGAGTTTCACATCTATACATCTGTATATATAAACAAAATTAGAGTGTCTGTTTGTAATATTGAAATAACTGCTTTTTATTACATGCTTAAGAATATATTATATACCTACGGTACACACACCAAAATAACATTTTTTACAATTTTTGTCTGTCTATCTGTTTGTTCGGGCTATTCTATTATCTAATTTTATTATAGAAAAAATAAATTCAAAATCCTGTAGTCCACGCGAACGAAGTCGTGGGCACAGCTAGTCAAAAATATTTCCAAAACTATGTAGTCAGGTACGTTAACCTACATAAGCTGCACTAGGGTAAACTGTTTGAAAATAAAATTGTGAAACTACGTACAGAGGAAGTATTTCGATTGCCGGCAGCAGTACAGAACATTTACAATTATATTTCACTGCAGCAGTTTGAAGCGCCGCTTGTAAAAAGCAAAGCGTTTAATTAAAGGCTTTTAACAGTTTTAACTGAAGCGAATGTACTCGTTGGTACGTTTTATTTGCTCGTATACAGACCTTGTTTATACCTACCTATTTCTTTTAAAACCATTGTTTTGTCCTATATTTAGATAAAGGCCACTTCGTAAACTGTTGAAGAACCGTTCCATCCACTAATGCACTACAGTATGACGACTTTGCCGCTTAAGTCACAATAAATTGGACCATAATGTATTTGCCGTGGGACTAAGACTGTTTGACAATGACCTGAGTATTAATTACTTAGAATCCATTCGGGAATTCTACTGTGGAGTTCAGAAGTAAAAATAAAAAGCGGCCAAGTGCGAGTCGGACTCGCCCATGAAGGGTTCCGTAGCAGCAAGTAACATAAGTTCTTGTAATGTGTTGTAACTTTGATCGATGTTTTAATAATAGTGTATTTTTTTCGGTTTATGACGCATTAAAAAAAAAACTACTTACTGGATTTCGTTCAAACCAATTTTCGTTGGTAGTTTTTATAGTAATGTACATCATATATTTTTTTTAGTTTTATCATTCTCTTATCTCAGAAGTTAGAGGGGGGGGGGGGGACACACACATTTTACCACTTTGGAAGTGTCTCTCGCGCAAACTATTCAGTTTAGAAAAAAATGATATTAGAAACCTCAGTATCATTTTTGAAGACCTATCCATAGATACCCCACACGCATGGGTTTGATGAAAAAAATTTTTTCGAGTTTCAGTTCTATGTATGGGGACCCCCAAAATTTATTGCTTTTTTTTCTATTTTTGTGTGAAAATCTTAATGCGGTTCACAGAATACATCTACTTACAAAGTTTCAACAGTATAGCTCTTATAGTTTCGGAAAAAAGTGGCTGTGACATACGGACGGACGGACAGACAGACAGACAGACATGACGAATCTATAAGGGTTCCGTTTTTTGCCATTTGGCTACGGAACCCTAAAAAGACGTGTGGCACTCGGGGACTGCCGCGATAAAACTATTGCATAGCATTTTTATCAACTTATGCAATTATAATTATTTATTTTATTTATGCAGTATTTTTTTCCTTTGTTTTTTTTTCTTTGATATTAATTAAAGTTACACTTTCACACATTGAATTGAATTTTGATTGATTGTTCACTCATTTGTTTTCTTATCGGTCACCACGCTCAAAAAACAAATGAGTGGGGGGTGTTAGGTTATTTTCGTTACGGAATTTCTGGGTTCGGTCTCCACGCTCAAGGCCCGCGATTGAAGCTATGTAATAGCTTAATAACAGTTCTTGATATCCTCATAGCATCCTAACGACTGGATGAAATCTAACCATTTATCTAGTTCGGTCGGTGCATGACGGCTATGTAACAACAGTTTGCTTGCTATAATATATTGGAGGGGTATCACTAAATAATACTAAAACTTTTTTTTGTGAGAGCACTTTTTTATGTAGAGGGACAAAAAAGACCTCGTTATATCTTTTTGTTTTTGACTTATTGGTTCTCTTTTACGTTTTACATAGCCGGGTCAGTTCTATCAAACATTTTAAATACTTTATTACTCATTGGGAACACGAACAATGTATCTCAGTTTTATCGCATGTGGTTGTAAATATGCCTTTATCATTTATGGCCAATGGGCAATGGTCACAATGCTCTCTTAGTCATAACGCAACGAATTCAATAAATGCTTGTGACATGATTCACCGATGCACGTCGCCGGTGCAAACCTCGCTTTCCGTGTGAACTTCTTATTTAAATGTTGTTTTCAATAAGATACCTACAAATAGTATCTTCAGAAACTTTTAATAAAATAGTCACGTGTGAAGCGCCTTGTACGTTTACTTAGCAATGTGTGGTCGACCATCAACTCTGTGTTTAATGAAATCTAGGAACCTGACGAATTAATGTGTAACAGATGTCCCCTCCTCATCCATGGTAGACAGGTTCCATAGAGTTACATAGAAACAGTGGTACTGCAGTCTATCATTACTGTTGGGCTGTGCGGTATGCATTCGCCTTCGGAGTTGTTCCTTTATCATATTGTCGCAAGAACGAACGATAGAGAACAATAGGTGTCAGTTTGGCAAGAGTCCCGCCGGCGGCGCGCGGCGACGCGACGACGACGCGACGACGTGCCGGAGGCGTGTGGGAAAGTGTCCACATGCACGGGCAATTCCCCGGGAGCCTTCAAAAACCCGAGTTTGTCGAGCTGTACGACAGAACAATAGTTTCAACCATTTAGGATTTCGGTTACATTTCTTCGTGCTCGACACTTGCGAGTGCTATTCCATGGCGGGAATCGATTCTCTTTTGTCTTGATCTGGGTTACACGGGATTGTTGTTGTTTACGAAGAAAACCCTCTGCAGGTTGTTTTGGAAACGGTTTTATCTTCTAGGGATTTCGTAGTTATAATTTGGATGTAGATTATTTACCTGAAGTCGAAATGATAAAATTAGGTAAAAAGAACGCTTAATAGTTTTTACTCCTTAAGTTTTTAGGACTTTGGGATGTTAGTGCATGGATCAGCCAGATACAAAATAAAACAGTAATTAAAAGAATAATTAAACCAGTATTATAATAGTAGTTTATGTGACTAGGGGATAAAGCAGTGTCTTTAAGTCGCGGGCGGCATGTTGAATTCCGAACGAAACGAAGGTTGTGATTTTAATCCCGAACGACAGTGAGGGATTTATAAAATTAACTCCCGAGCATTGCGAGGGAGTTAATAAAGAAACCTGAGTGAAGTGAGGAATTTAAGCCGCCCAAGACAAAGACAGCTTTATCCCCGTGTTGCATACTCTACTTTTTACACCATCTGTGAGATAATTAAAAGACAATTTCGTCGACCAAATCATATATTACAGAAATATAAGTATTATATTTACAAGTTCATCAAACAAACAAAATTCACTGCTCCAAGATTCTATAGTTTCAATTTTCATTAATGCTTCCGTGTCGTCAGTAGGTACGCACGTTTTATTCTATTTTCTTTTTTTTTGTTAGTGGCCAGTTTGAATCGTAGTGATTACTTACTCTTTGGTTTGAATTTCGAGTCAACTTGTTCGATGCGCCTACATTTTAATTCACAATGTTGACGATTCTTGATGCTCCAAATTCAAATTTCATTATTCCCTAGGGATCGGCCATACTGCATTATCTCCCTAGGCATATAATGACTTGCTTTACGTGAGGTTTGTATGACGTGTAAAACGACATTATCGAGCAGGTGGTGTAAAAAGTTATTAATGCCTATGTACAAAGTAAATATATGAAAATAAATATATTCGACATCTAATTAAATTATGGTACATTCCCTCGGTATCGGTTTCAGCATGAGGCAAACTGTTGCAAATAAGTTGCTCATAGCCTGGTCTTGGTACTCTGTGGAGCCGTCAATCGTCAGGTAAGGCACGAACGATGGAGCCAGAGCGTGTGTCTCATCACCATGCCCCTTCAGAAGGATCGAACCGTGCGGGCTGTTCAAGCATTCCCATATTTCTTGTACATTTACATCATGCTGGTTACCACACTGGAAAAGAAAAATAAATAGATAAATGACCGGTAGCAGGGATCAGAATATTGGGCTGCGAAATGGATGACAAAAAATTCCATGTTGTGATGGATGCGGGAAACGACGAGAAGTGAGACATTACTTGGGAGAAGTTTGAAAGTGACATCAGTGGCTGAAACGTTGAAAGGGTATCTTTTGTACCTATGGTATGGTCATGTAATGAGAAGGGAAAAAATGCATGTTACTAAAATAGTTTTGACTTATGACGTATACACGTGGATGAATGGGGAGAAAGCGGCAGGTCAAAGAAAAGATGGATGAATTGTGAGAGGAGTGACATAAAAGAAACGAGAGGCAGTGATAGCCTGACGGTTAACAGGACAGAATGGAAGAAAGACACGTGTTGCAGGCTTGCAGCGATGCGAAATAACAAGGGACGAAGATAGGGCGATGATATTATGCTCTTGTGGCCTGGTAGTGTGCATTTTATCGAGACAAAAAGATTAAAAACAGCTAATGTCAGTAAAAGGTTTTACAAATTAAATCAATGCTTCCAAAGATTTACTTATATACACGGACAACGCAATTTGACATCTTCATACTCGTAATATTCAAGGCTAGAAGCCTGGGTACTCAGGCTTGTAGAAAAACCATATAGAGGAAGGAGCCACAAGCAATTTTATTTTACAAACATGCAATTTTCCGTTCTTATTTTCCTATTAGTTTGAGCAGGTAGGAGAGCCTGGAGTGCGCTGCTTCTTTAAACAATGCACTCATCTTGTAGAAAAACTAACATAAAGGTAAGTAGTACTCGGGCCGAAGCGTTCGGAATGGCACTAAACTTTAAACTGGAAACAAACTTGTAGTCTTTTATGGTAGTACCTATTGAACAGTTGTTCTGACTTGACAGAAACAACTCAGAGTACAGGTCATTATCTGATTTACCTGTTTTGTGGGAATTATATATAACTACGCAGAAACTGGTCTAGGTGAGCTTATTTTAGGTCTACGTCTTTGTACTGTCAATTGTATCATGTTCATGCATGTCTTGTTTAAAGAAACTGGTATTTTATTATTTTAAGTGTTCACTTAAAATGAGAACCAGGCTCTGATTATGTTATTTATGTCCTCGCTTTTACTTCGCCTATAAGTGTGTTAGACTTATCTTAAAAGCCTAAGTTCCCTTAGGGTTTTGATTATATTAAGTGGTTATGTATCTATGGTATATTGTAGGTATGTTTTTTTATGTTAATTTGTTAATAGTAACTTCTCTCGTTCTGGGTGGAGCGAGAAAGGGTGTTCCAAAATTTTACTAAAACCCACCTGTGTGCCTTGAATTATCCTTTGCGATCCAGGGCCGCAGTAAGTCTTTTAAAAAAATCCTAAAATTAACGTATTGTCACACTAATACGAGTATTATAAAGGTGATGTTGTATGTATGTTTTTTACTCCTTTACCTCTTTATCCAAATCCGTTCGCAATATGAACTATTGCTGAACGGATTTGGATGAAATTTTGCCTACGTGTAAACCTTGTTCTGGACTGGCACTGAGGGACTTTTATTCCGGGAATATGTTCTCCGATGACGCAAGTGAAGTCGTTGGCAGAAACTCAAGAATTCAAAATATATCTACGTTCTGTAACCTGCCCAACACTGGCCTCGTGTCTTGAACCTGCCCCAAAGCTGACAATTTTCCCGTCAAGAAAACTTACCCAATGGAACACAAAGATGAAGTACTGATAACCAGTACGATAGGAGGTGTTCTGCATGAGGCAGGTGTTGAAGCTGACCGAGCGGGTGACGTTGCGCACCAGGTCGATGGCGCACGCCTGCACCGTGTTGCCGAAGCACTCCGGGGCGCCGTGCTGGCAGCTGAACTTGTAGCCGCCGACTACACGACGAGTCTGGAAAATTTATAGATATATTTTTTGTATATACCTTATTTTTAGTACCTATAAGCATAACCTGAAACACGTGTCTAGTATTTTAACCGACTTCGAAAAGGGCTATGTTCGGATGAATGTATGTTAATTATGAAAGGTTCCAAGTTGGTCCTAAAGAATAATAATAATAATAATATTCCACAACTATCACACAGCGCCGTCTAGCCCCAAGCTAAGCAGAGCTTGTGTTATGGGTACTAGACAACTGATAAACATACTTATATATTTCTAAATACATACATATTATAGATAAAAAAAAGAAGAAGAATAAAGAATAATAAAGAAGGATATAGAATACATATTTAATTGAATATTGTTATGATCTGATCATGAACTTCGAAGATATAGAACAGAACTCCTCATAAGATCACAGCAGAATTGTCGTAACAAGTAAAATTGCTCGATTTATACGAAAAGGGAGGGGGGATGTATCGTACTGATCTGGTGATGAAGCCTGATGATTAAAAATTGATGAAGATAAATTCAAAAATAAAAATATTTTATTTTACATAGGCCTACATGGGCACTTATAAAACGTCAAAAAAATTAATGTAATCTGACCGTGTTTAGGATAATTAAAAACGTTATGAGATGCACTCTGCCTATAAGGTATTTATTTATTTAAAGCTTTATGCACAAAAAAAAAAAAACTGTACAAAGGCGGACCTAATGCCTTAGGCATTATCTGCCAGTCGCCCTTAGGGTGGTGCAGAAACATAACATGGCAGTTGCAACTTAATAAATAGACAAAACAGAAGAGAAACTAATATATACAATATTAAATACATACTTAGATACATACATATAAATAAACAATACTGTAGTGAAAAAACAAATCCAACACATTAGCGCGGTGATGATTCTACCAACATCTTGCGAATATGCTCACCTTACAAGAAAATCGGTTTGTTGCCATCCTGATATTCAGAGGGAGCGCATACCAAATTGATATCGCCTGGACGAAAAAGGAAGAGTGGATAAGCCCAGAGCGGTGTGAGGGGCATCGTAGAAGACGATTATTAGTAGAGCGAACATTTTAATTGTGCCCAGAGCAAAGGCTGACGGGTACTTTTTAGTGGTAGTACCATAACCAAAAAGTGAAAATTAAAAACCTTTTTGCAAAAAAAAAATTAAACCGACTTCATAGTAAAAAAACACTGAAAAGTACAAAATAACTTTGATTTCGAAAGTCGGTGTCAAACGAACGAAGAGGCAAAACTATGTTTTATAGAAATACCGAACCCCGACCGTAGGTCTTTCACAGTCCAGAAGTCAGAAAATCTGGGTATCGTGCATTACCCAATTGCTGGGTTGTGGAAGTCAGATAGGTTTTTTTTTCGTGTTGGGAAAATCATCTAATGACATCCCAGGCTCTTTTAGGCGGAGCGGGAGATAGTGTCAGACTCTTACTGACTAAAAACGCACTCCTGTTCCTTCTTTGCCTTCGTACCGGAGCTTGAGCTATCTTTCGAATTAACCCTGGCCAGCTGGGCCCCTACTGTTGCTAACAGATCCTTGAGGCGCGCGGGAACAGTGACGCCGTCGAAAGTCAGTTAGGTTCTCACTCCTTGGTAAAATACTAGTATCAGGTTTGACTGGCAACAGGACCCAACAAAGTTGGAAAAAAGCTAATATAGGCTGACAGACAGATGTATTTACCCCCTTTAGTGCATGGTTTAAATAACTAAAACTTCCATGTAAATATATAATATCTAAAGGTTTTTATGTAAGTACATCAGATTATTCCTATTTCTGTTACCATTATGGCAGCAAAATTGAAAACTGTTGTTTTATCACATTAGTATTATAAAGCCGAAAGTTTGTATGTTTGTTACTTCTTCACGCTCGGTTATATACATTTATGTGTTTTCCAAAGATTCCAACATTGCGTGCAAGGTAACTGTTTCAACGCTTGTGTAACGTTCGACAGCGGCTCCTATTACAAGAATCAAGTAATTTGTCTCCCTGACTAGACTAACACACGACGTGGGGCTCTACGACAGGGTTGGTAAGGCGTGATGATGTCTAAAATGGTCGTTACAGTGCTCAGTAAAAGCAAGTTTACCGTTGAATAAAAGTCTAATTAAAAATATGATTTCCTGCCTGCCTGCTACTGTGCTTGCGCTTATCCATGAAGTTGTGTGGACATGTAGACACATACGTATTACAACTTAGGATCAGCGCAGACAGAGAGCAGCGCAGCGGAGAGAGTTTTATTAAAGCAAAATTATTGAAATAAAGTGCATATTTGCTTAAACCTGACAAAAATGCTGGCATGTCCTCGAGGATACGTGGGAAGCATATCTTCGACATACGCCATCCGTCAGAAAATGCCCGAGACCGCTGCGAGAATTATGCCTGTCGGTCTGCGCTGACCCTTATGGTATGAAAATTACTATACAACTTAAAATTACACTTGGAAACGTAATATAACTCTGTTAGCATCCGGTAATTCCGTGATTTACTCGAGTGTTTCACAAAACGTGTTATTTTTAAACACTTAAAGTTTTTGAAAAAAATTGTAATCATTCAAAATCTTGATTAAATTTGCAAGACTTCTATTGTTATATTTTTCTGACTTTTTTAATTTTTGAGTAAATTATGAAGTGTCTAATTTCATGCAAAATAGCAGATTTTCAGAAGTCTTTACTGGATTAGTTGTGGAGAATTTTATAAATTGTTTCTAATAGAAGCCTACATAATATCTACAAGAAACTGTGGGGGTCCCTTCTTTTCGCATAATATTCTTTTTTCTAATATACTTTGGTATAATGATTTTGGCATAATTTGTTTTGCCATAATTATACTTTGCCATATTTTTTTGGGGTCTACCTTTTATAGCAGAACTTTTTACGTCATAATATTGTTTTGCATAACAACGGACAGCATAAACTTCATTTCGCAGAAAATCATTTCGCATACACTCAGTTGTCATACATTCAAAACTCATAATTTTGTTAGTCAGAATCATCTTTAGGCATAATGTTTATATCCATAATAATTAAAAAGCAGAACCATCATATCACAGAAAATTCACAGTCAGAATCGTCTTTTGGCATACATTTTATATCGATAGTCATTAAAAGGCAGAACTGATTTTTTTCGCCACACACATGCGACGATAACGTTAATTGCTACCTCTTTCGAAATGCTAATTACAAAAATATTGTCGGCTTGGATGCATGTAGCATGCAAACAGGCATACAACATGCAAGCAGGCATGCAACATGCAGCATGCATGCAGCATGCATGCAAGCAGGCATGCAACATGCAGCATGCATGCAGCATGCAAGCAGGCATGCAACATGCAGCAGGCATGCAGCATGCAAGCAGGCATGCAACATGCAGCAAGCATTGTTTCTGTCACGGCTCCGGCGCTGCGGGGTTTGGGCGGCCCCACGCGAGCTTATCGTCACAGATGGTTTGAAGGCCCGCCACCGCGGCTGAGGCTGGCCGGCGTAGCCGGCCAGCAAGCCGAAGCACCTGCTCCTCAGCTCGCGGGCCGACCTACCCCTCCGCGCCTACGCGGGTTTAAATTACACTCTAGGGGTAGGGCAGACAAGACTGCGTAAAGTCGGTTTCGCAGCGATTCGTTTCTGTCACAAAATTTTGCAGCACAACGTATTGACTTTTTATGACACAAATTTAATTTAATATTGAAAATGCTACCAATACATGCTATATTTAGAACATTCTATGTCACTTTTGCAGACCATTCGATTTTAAATACATTGCACGTAGGTTATCTAACCATTCGACAGCATAAATTTACTTTATTTAAATTATCAGTTTTATTCCATATATTATAAGTTTTTGATGTTTTGAACACTAATTTTTACAAGAAGATACATCTATTTTAATTTTTGATGTTCAAATATGCACCCATACCAAATAATCGTATCTCTAAATAAATGTTATGCTAAACAAAATTATGCATAATATTAATTATGGCAAAGGTAATTATGCGAAACAAAATTCTGCCAAGATAAAAGTATGCCATTGTAAATTCGGACACGTAAATATTCTGCCAAACAAAAGTTATGCTAAATAATTTTTATGCCTTAAAAATATTCGATTAAATAAGATTATGCCATGTGAGTTATGCCAAATAAAAATCGGAGTATCAAGATTCTGCCAAATAGAAGGAACCCATTTTTTTGGCATACAGTTTATGTTGGCATAATTATTTTGAAGGCTAATTTGTTTTGGCATAAATTTAATTCGCATAACGTTACAAGGCCTAATGACTATTAGCATAATAATATTTAAACGAAAACAAATTTAGTGTAGTGAGAACTGAATCGCTACAAAACCGACTCTGCGTAGTCTTGTTTGCCCTACCCTTTGAGTGTAACTTAAAATCGTGTAGGCGCGTGAGGCCGCCGATGGGCCGCAGTGCCGGAGCCGTGACAGAAACTATGCCTGCTGCATGCTGCATGCTGCATGCCTGCTCACATGCCTGGTGTTTGCTATATTACATGTTACATGCTTGCTTGCATGCTGCATGCCTGCTCACATGCCTGGTGTTTGCTTGTTTACATGTTGCATGCTTGCTGCATGCATGGTATATGCTGATTTGCATGCTTCTTACAGTGAAAAAAAAGAGCACACACACAAAATTGTTCAAAACAAATATAATATGTATTACCTGCTTCAGGAGATATGGATTAAATTTATGCATTAGAATGTTATGCTTAGTAAAGTAATGCTTAAGAATGTTATGCTTAATAAATTTATGCTTTAGAATTTCATTATTATGATAAGAGAAATAATGCTTAAAAAAATTATGCGTAAGCTGTTATGCGTAAATAATATTATGCGAACATATAATTAGGACAAACAAAAGTATGCCAAGTTATATTAGGTCTTAAAATTTTATACAAATGGATAGGGAACCGATACTGTGTTTCTAAAATATCTAATGAAAAATGTGTAGTAACGTCATAATCGCGTAAGAGCGTTTGTATGAAAAACAGTGAAAAAGTATGACGAATTGCATGCCCTTATGAATATTTTTGATGTTAAGATAACACAGGCCGACATACGGGTACGCTGATTTGAGCCTATCACGCCAAGATTTTCCACAAAATTAAAAAAACCTTAAAATATTTTGTACTAGAGCTAAGAAGACGATATTTTCTAAATTGCATTAAAACTATCTCTTTAAAATACTTGATACAGCGATAGATAACATTTTAGTTTAATATCATGTTTATTTCATTCGGACTCGCTCACAAAAATCCACAAAAAGAAAACTACAAAACGCAGTTTTCATGAAAAAAGAAAACTATTTTATTAAAAAATTAAAACTAACAATTGTCTAACATAGATTATACTCCATTGTTTTTTTAGGGTTCCGTACCTCAAAAGGAAAAATACGGAACCCTTTTAAGACCACTTCGTTTTCTGTCTGTCTGTCTATCTGTCTGCCTGTCAAGACCTTTTATCTCGAGAAAGCGTGAAGGTATTGAGTTAAAATTAAATCCATATACCTAAGTCTGCGATCCCTTTAAGCTTTGAAATAATCAAACCTCTGAAATAGCGTAAAAGAATATACGGCCGTTCATGTCACCAAAAACGTAAACTTTGACACCCTCAAGGGAATAAAAATTCATAGGGTACTGCCTGTTGACCTAGAATCCTAAAATTTGGCATGAAGCAAGGTCTCATAGCACAAATATAAAAAAAATCAAAAAACTGTAAATTTGTAGTTACGTCACAAAAAAAAATTATTCGCGATTTGAAAAATCTTCGTAACTCGTTTCGGGAATTGAACTGTTTTCATAGGTATGTTTGTACTGAACCCTCAGTGCGTGAGTTCAACTCGTACTTGGCTGTTTTTTTTTATGAACAACTCAATATTGTAGTGTAATTTTCTATTATTTATAGTCTCTGTAAATATTTTCTCAATATTTTTGGCAGTTTTTATGAAAAATTTCAGACACACTTATCCTGAAAACCTGACGTGCTGGAAAAAAACCAAGCACAGATTCGTAATTAGCACACCCCATTTACTATAGGGTACCTATCAAATTTGAAACACTTTTTTACAAAAAAAAATGTAGGCCTGTGATTAAAACTGCGTACAGTTGACAATAGAAAAAGTTATACTTTAATTCGTATTTTTAACAAACAATAAAATGATAATGAAGTGGTAATTTACAATACTTTAACGACACGGTTAACGCAGTGGTAGACTGTTTAGACCAGTGTCGATAATTTTTAAAACCAAAAAAACGAATAATAGGAAAAAAATAATAATCTCCTTTATTTTGCACAAACAAACTTAGTTACTCCCATAAAATATATAAATATATAAAATACATATCGTAAATATATTTTTAATAACTAACTTATGGCCTATTTTCATATATATTTCATATATTTTAAATATATTTTAGACACATTCAAAATATATCCTAAAAGACCTAAGAAAACATATATATATTTATATATTTTATGGGAGTAACTAAGTTTGTTTGTGCAAAATAAAGGAGATTATTATTTTTTTAATCTTCTTAGTTTTTTTGTAAACTTGTCACAATTATCTTCAAGAAACTCAACGTGCACGTGTATTTTTTTAAACGATGTTGTATACTATACTGTATTTCGAATACTGGCTAGGCTAACGGTTGTTACAGCTGCTACGAAATATTAAGTATGTATGTAGTAAGACCCGGACCCGCCTAGCCCCTTCCCCACTCCTCTATGATTTACCTTTTGATGGGCTAAAATTTTTCGTAAGTCACTCAGGTATATATAAGTTATCTAAAAATAGTTATAAATAGGCATCTACGCATATAACTTAAAGAAGATTCGACTCCTTTCTCCAAATATTGTAGACGTCTTATTAAGTATTAATTTTATCAACTTATTTGTTTGTTAATTATAGTACTAAATTTTGATTTGCATGTTTTTTTGTTATCTATATAACATGTAATTTTACGTTTTTCGAGTAATTAAAGTGTAAATTTTAATAAATAGCTCTACATTGAATATAATAATTGAAAAAAAATTTCGAATTCGAGTTTTTTTCGATTTTTTGCATTTGCTGAGAAGATTTACTATGGTAACATATATATTTTTTTTCACCATCGGAAAGTAGAGATTTCAACGAACAGACACCATATAAACTTTTTGAAAAAAAAAAAAGATATTTTGACGGGTGAATTTTCGATTGAAAATTAGGGTGCTTTTTCGATATTTATTCAAAATAAGGTGAAAAAATAAATATTTCTAATCAAATAAATTACAGCGTATTTGGGACATAAAAAGGTAAGTTTTCACCAAATTTCGTGATAAAATATTGTTTTTTGAAAGAGATAAAAATAAAAAACCAAAAACATGGTTTTTTGAATTTTTCACATAAATTTTGAGGTTATGTGAAAAAAGTGTTAATTCAAAAGTTTTAGATCTTTTTATTACCTACAACTTTGCCATTAGACTTTTTTCCATAGGACTTTTAGTTTTGCCGGAAATCGAGAAAAAACGTTTTTTCCCCTTAAAAAGTCACCCCCACCCCCTTCCCGACCTCAGATCGCCCGTAAATTATTTTTCCTTTCATTTTTATAATATTCTCCTCCTTTTGTGATGGGTTTTATCCTATTATTATTATTTTTCACTTTTTATTATTTTTGAAGGCCCTGGTCTAGTTGTACAATGTGTCGCGTGTGCATTTTCCATAAGGAAAAAAATATTTTTACACCACCTGCTCGATAATGTCGTTTTACACGTCCTATAAACCTCACTTAAAGCAAGTCATTATATGCCTAGGGATATAATGCAGTATGGCCGATCCCTAGGGAATAATGAGATTTGAAAATGTAGGCGCATCGAACAAGTTGACTCTAAATTCAAACTAAAGAGTATGTAATCACTATGATTCAAACTGGCCACTAACAAAAAAAAGAAAATAGAATAAAACGTGCGTACTGACGACACGGAAGCATTATAGAAAATTAAAACTATAGAATCTTGGAGTAGCGAATTTTGTTTGTTTGATGAACTTGTAAATATAATACTTATATTTCTCTGATATATGATTTGGTCGACCAAATTGTATTTTAATTATCTCACAGATGGTGTAAAAAGTAGAGTATGCAACACGGGGATAAAGCTGTCTTTGTCTTGGGCGGCTTAAATTCCTCACTTAACTCAGGTTTTTTTATTAACTCCCTCGCAATGCTCGGGAGTTAATTTTTTAAATCCCTCACTGTCGTTCGGGATTAAAATCAGCAACCTTCGCTTCGTTCGGAATTTAACATGCCGCCTGCGACTTAAAGACACTGCTTTATCCCCTAGTCACATAAACTACTATTGTTTGGCGTTCAGGTATTATTTGCTTCGGGTCTGTGAGTTTGTGCATGTGATTGTATGTTTATAAACGTACCCATAACGTGGGAGAAACTCTAAAGTGGGGCAGTTAAAATAAAAACTAGTTTTAACGATATTAATGTAGGTTACAAATAAACAGCTTGTTTCCAAGCGACACAAATACTTAATGTGTATATTTCGTGTGAAAAGTAATGCCTAGGCAACGACCCACGGCGTGTTTAATATAAATTAAAAATATCGCAATAACCATCATAATGATACTGAAGTTTCACGTACCTTGGCGTGTCCGTAGGGTATTAAACGTATGTCTAAATGTGAGCCTAGCCTTTCCATGGCGGGCTTTAACTGGTATACGAAGAAATTCACACTGAATGGACATAGAGTCTCATAATACACTTTTATTTCTACTTTGTCCTTGAGTTGGGTTGCTTCTGAAGAGACCTGAAATTTTATTTGAAATCTGTTAAGTCGAAAAATCGAAAAAAAATATAGTACTTATAGGTTCAGCACGGCAAATATCTTGACCACTCCCAACTTCGAACAATTGGTTGCGAAATAAATTATTAGTAGGGAATCACATGGCGAATGCGTACTTTTTCAAATAATAGGTATGCTCAATAATTCGAAACGTCTGGTTCAAAGCGGCACAGCCTTTTATTCGTATAGATACATGTTAAAATATTGAGATGCTATATCGAATGGTCATAGACGTAACATAAAGTGGCGTAGCTAGGTCGTGGGCGAAGTGGGCCCTCGCCACGGCCTAGCACCCAAGGGAGCCTCGCACAAGCGAGGGCTCTTTAAGAACGAGGGTTTTCTTTATAATTGGAGCCTATCAATTTGCGTTTGATCACTGTTTGACCTGATGGTTAGCGACGATGTGATCGAACACCGGGTTACGACAGGCGCTGTCTTGTTTTTGAATTTATGAAAGAAAAAGCCTCGCTGATGTGCCTTCGCACATGTCCAAATTAGTCCACGCTACGCCTCTGGTAATTGCTATCATTCTGTATCATACACGTAGTAAGTATTTCTGAATAAATTAATATCAATTTGGGTCTTACAAGCTTTTTTTTTATGATGGGAAAAATCATGCATTGACATCCCCCGCCCTTGGGCGGAGCGGGAGATAGTGTCAGACTCTTACTGACTAAAAGACCCACCCCGTTCCTTCTAGCCTTCATACCGGGGCTCGAGCGCCCTTTCGGATAACCCTGGCCCCAGTAGGCTTCGACCCGGCTGGGTCCCTGCTGTTGCTGACAACTCCTTGAGGCGCGCGGCAACAGTGCGCGCCGTCGACGACTTGGACTTGGTCCGGACAGTTACCGGACGGCCGGACAGTGAACTACCCATTGCTCACTGTCCGCAAGCCCGCGGTCTTACAAGCTCAAATAGGATTGATAAATAGTTCACCAACAACTTACACAGAGAACCCAGATAGACTTCATAAAGGAACAGGAAAGTGTGAATTAGCTCTAGGGGTCTTACAGGGGTAAATATCAGAAAATGAATCTTTTCCCTGTACCTACTGAGAAATCTTGACTTTGTAAAATTTATATCCATCCCATTCAATGTATGCTTATGGCTCCTTATCCCAAATAATTTTAGAACAAAATAGAATAAACTTTATAGTATACCAAAATTTATTGTACAAATTGGCAGTAAAATAGATAATGTTGGTAACACTCACATTTGAAGGTTTATTTCTGTGCGCGATGTTGTCACGTGTTTTATTTGAGTGTCCTAAAACCAATTCTCATTTTATTATTTCCAAACTTCACAAGATTGCAAACTTTAAAAGATATCGTTGAAATATTTTCTTACCGGTATTCGAGGGGTCACATATTGCAATTCCGATAAATAAATAAAGTAACACTACCCTGTAATCAGTCATTGTACACCGTTCAATCACTGGTCTTTACTGAAGCTCACAGCTCTTTTCTAAGAAAATAACGATGCCTTGGTGACGAAATGATAGTCGTATCAAATAGCCTATGACCATTAAGTAGTGATAATATAGCTCATGTAATGAATGACTTTTATCTCTTTGTTACTTAAACTCCGTAATAATTGTCTTTTATCTAAGAACTTATGTGTCTTCGCCCTCATATCTGAAACTTCCTCAAACATTCGTTTTGAGGCTATCTCTTGTTAACTTGTTGCAATTCGCTCCGGTCATTTGTTCGTGAACCTAAAGTCTTTCATGATGAACATGGTTGCATTGTGACTGTTAAAATTTAAACGAACATTCACTGGTTTTGTGCTATTAATATTATACTACTCTGTCAAGAAAGTACTGGGAAAAGATCAATAATACACAAAATTTCTGTTATTCATTCAAATTTATTTTATCACCTTCAAAGTATGCCCCTTCAGAAACGATACACTTACGCCAACGAATAATCCAATCATCAAAACATTTTATAAACGCTTTTTCCGAAATTGAGTTCAGTTCTCGCCGCGAATTCTCCTTTATGTCTTCTACAGATTGAAAACGGGTGCCACGAAGTGGTAATTTGAGTTAAGGAAAAAAACCGGCCAAGAGCGTGTCGGGCCACGCTCAGAATAGGGTTCCGTAGTTTCCCGTCCGTCAAAATAAGTGTTCCCACTTATGAGTTTAAAATGAGGCTATTTGTTACGTTGACATAGGTACTAAGTACGGAACTCTAATAAATACGGAACCCTAAAAACCGGCCCACAAAGGACGGTGATAACTAAAACAGTATGCAAGTAGTTGTCTCAGTATGCAGTAGTCAGCGATTGTGCACTCGTAAAATTGCGAATATATTTTAGAAGCAACGATATTTTACCACGGTAGGTCATGAAAGCACGGAAAATCTTAATATCGACTTTTAAAAAAATGACGTCTTTTTTTGTTTGAAAGAAGATACGTTCAGGATAATAAAATATTTAAACGAAGTTAAAAAAAATGCTTGTATATACGATTATACTACAAACTTAGTCCAGAAATTATTTTGTACAACCTTTTTGTCTTTTTTGTACAAAAACTGTTCTTTCCATCAAGTTCAAAATAATTTTCCTAGAAAGTTCTTATAAAGTTCTACTTTTCAGATTTTTTTCATATTTTCTAAACTTATGGTTTAAAAGTTATAGGGACACACACATTGTTTTTTGCTTTTGGAGCGATTATTTCCGAAATTATTGACATTATCAAAAAAATATTTTAGTAAACCCCTATTCATTTTTAAATACCTATCCAACAATATATCACACGTTAGGGTTGAACATAAAAAAAAATCACTTCCCACTTTACATATAGGGGGGCTGCCCTAATAAAACATTATTTTCCATTTTTTATTTTACCACTTTGTCGGCGTTTGATTGATATTCATATTGGTACCAACTTTCAGCATTCTAGTCTAACGGTCACAGAGATTAAGCGAGGACGGACAGACAGACAGACAGACATGGCGAAACTATAAGGGTTCTTAGTTGACTACGGAACCCTAAAAAGATAGAAGTCGGTTATAGAATATGGTGCCTGCTTGATGGTATTTGTTGAGTGTTTGGTCAAAAATTCGTTCACAATGATGGCCTTGTGCGAAGGCGTATTATCGTGGTGCACTTGATTAACTTGAAAGCATAACCTATCAATCAAAAAAAGAATTTTCAAAATCGGTCCACAATTGACCGAGATATCGGTGAACATGCATAAAGAAAACATACATTCAGCCGAACATAGAAACTCCTCCTTTTCGAAGTCGGTTAAAAACAGTACTGTATTTAATATAAATAACAGATGCAACTCAAATTCCGCGCCAAAATGGAAAACAGTTGTGCCAATCTAGCAACAACAAAAAAATCTAAAATTTGAATTTGGAACAATAAACAAAGTCCCGATATTTTTTTGACTGAATGTACTTTAAAATACTACACTCAACTTCAACCTGAAATTTCAAATTTCAATGAAATATTACTTCTATAATGTAAGAGAAAGTAAATATTACACTAAAATGTATATTTTTTTTTTCTTTCCAAGTTTCAATTTGGATCGTGGCTAATTCATTGAAATATATAGGATTTTGGCGTATTTATGTGTAATTATTTTGCTATTAATAATAAACTAACGCACAGTGAGGTTAATGAAACCATAATTGCGGTGATTGCTTTGCATAAAGTGAGAATGGAACCTGCAACTTTTAAAACGCTCCTGAAGTTAGTTTATCGTACCATATCTAGCACTAGCACAGCATATGCACCAATACTTCTCTTGTTGACGAAATTGTGGAAGGGGTCACTAATAATAATACCTACACTACGTTGAGTAAATTAGACTTTCGAAATCATCCTATGATTTTCGCGCTTTTAGACGGACTTTTACTGATTAAAACTAAAACCCACTCCTATGTTTCTTCTTTGCCTTACGTTCCAGGGCCTCGGGTTTTCATTTCAGAAACAAACCCATGACCCTAGTAGGCTTCGGCCCTGCTGGGCCCCAACATTGGGCGCGCGTTGAACACTACGCGTCGTCGACGACTCGGTCTTTGTCCGGCCGGACGGTCGCCTGAAGGCTGGACGGTGAGCTACTCAATGTTTGCTTTCCGCAAGCCCATGCCCACAGGAGCTGGAAATCGGGGTAGGGGTCCTCCTTCGTAAGCATTACTGCTTTGTAGAAGGACGCAACCGGCTGCCTTTTCTTCTCGTTCTGGATCACGGTATGTACCAGGACCCGGCGCGAGAGATCGTTGCCGCCGATCGCCCCCACGAGGACATGGCGGTGCTCCGCCCAAGCGGACACACCTCTACCTTATACTCCACCGTGTTCTCTGGGCGATCCCGCACCATGGTGACACCCGGGCGTTTCTTTCGCATGAATCAGGTGACGAACCTGCCTCGGGATATTGTTAAAATCCATAGCTGATACTCTGTTACAATTACAACAGTGCATTCAAGAAAAGAGTATAATACTCTGACACTTTCATCACATTAAGATATTCTTATATTCTGATTTTGGCTTGTAAATGCCGCAGTCGATCATCATCGTCGTGTTAGTCATTATAAATATGTTATCTATCAGTGGAAAAAGAAGTTGTGACCTTATGCATTTTCCCGTTTATGACAGTGTTCAGAGTTCAGTGGCAACCCCTGGGCCTCACTTCCGCACGAATCTGGTGCATGTACCTCCCGAACTTACCATGTCCGGTGAGAACCTGCGTCATGCGGAAGCTCAGGACGCCGTGAGGTCTTTCCAGCCACGCATCAAAGAGGGGACTTATCGCCATATAATTTGACATATACGATTTTGGGGGGGTTATGTCCCCTGTGACCCCAGGCCTTCGAACCGCGTCTGGCCGCATGTTGTGAAGACTCATCCACAGAAAATGAATGCTGTCAGGGTCAGAATTAGTTGAAATCCCTCATTAAACAAAATATCTTAGCTCGTAAAATGGTGATACCCACAAGAACGCTGTCGCGCATCATCAAAGAAGATCCGATACACAGAGCTTACTGGTCATAAGGGGCACACCTTAAAACAATCGCTAAATTAAAATCGAAGAGATTGGGAGGATCAAAACTTTTACTTGTTTGTTACGCTGATGTACACAGGGATATTTATATTTTTCACAAACAAGGAATATTATTGAGTGTTTGCTCGTAGCTCCAAAGAAGTATCTTAGCTGGTCTACAGTCTTGCGCAGTCACCATGCGGCACCAGAAGGGGGTGTTCTATCACGGAGTGACAAAGAGCCATGTATAATAACGAAGGGATCACCCGCACGGCTCACGATGCCAAAGGCGTCTCCTGTTCCTTCCTGTTCGCTCTGGATCATGCCCTCAACAAGGGCGACGTAAGAAGTCATCGCCGCCAATTGCCTCCACGAGAACACGGTGGTGCCCTGCCATTGTGTCTTCCGGGAGGTCCGCACAATGGTGACTCTGACCTCCCGGATTTGCCATGTCTGGTGAGGATTTGTGTCACGTAGTAGGTGAGGACGCAGTGCTGGGCTACAAATTGTGGTCTGTGTTAGAGGATATGGCCTGCTCTAATGTCTTAACGTAACAATAATTTTGGATTTTTTTTAAAAATTTTTAATTAATTTTTTAAAAGTTAATTTTTTATACGATCAGCTGTGGACAACTTTCCAACGGACACAGTGTGTAAAGCGATAGACGCGTGGCCTGAACGCTTTTATCCGTTGGTGAACGGTAGGCATTTTGAGAAGAAGTATTTATTTCTTGTTTAGATTCTCTATAATATATATAAAATTATTCTAAGAATTATTCGTTTTTTTCGTTTTTCTAAAGATATAATTTTTTATTTGTAACAGAATTTTCGACCTTACTAGGCAAACATAAAAAAAGTTTTTAATAAAAATCATTTATTCATAGCAAGCTTTTATAGCACAATATACCTGTATAATTAATACTCGACAAGACAAATCATACGAGCCAAAACTCGATAGGGTTGTGTCGTTTAATTACCAAGCCCCTATAGCGACCTTCAGGTTCCATCATCAGATCAACTCCATGTCATAATAATTTTGCATTGTCATCTGAATTACACATGCATGCAAAATTTCACCTCAATCGGTTACCGGGAAGTGGTTCAAAAGACATGGCCGGATCCTGCCCAAAAAATAAATTATATGGTACATTAATTATTTATTATATGAAAATTACTTCTAAAATAAATAAAAATAAGTAGCAACAATCACATTTCTCTAGAATCGGCGAAGAAAAAATCCAAATAAGTATGATAATTGTTTTTGAGTCGTTTTGTTTCATTGCAATCATGGAGGATAACGATAAATCAAGGATAAATCGATACAAATTGCATTTACGTTTAGATGCACGCATAAGACAGACAGTGTTTCTATCTGTAGTAGTACGCCTGAAGGTCAGACTACAAATATAAAACACTTGTAAATATCACAATTGTATTGCAGAAGTTAAAAAAGTTAACTGGACACCACTTTTCGAGCTGCCGCGCGTTTTGATGGTACTCACGGTAGGTACACATTATAAATCGGCAATATTTTCAAAAGCGTCCCAAACGTCCTAAAATTATTTTGACGTTTCTAAGCTCTTTAAACTAAACTGTCAAAACACACTGTATGTGTCAGTCTTGCGTTGCGTCGATCTTACAACATATTACTGTTTTGTGTTTTCGTAACTGTATATGATTTTTAAACTTGGCTCCATGCTATCCTTTATCTGACTTTCTTTTACGCTTTAAATATTAATATTCTGCTGTGCATATTGGATTGGTTTGTTTACGATTTGGATTCTGACCACAGATTCTGACGCTCACGAAGTCAATGTGCCTGAACTGAACTGTGGCCTCTAATCGAATATTGTAAGAACTTTAACACCATAATTACAAAATACATTGGCTGATATAAGTACATAGACAGGTTGAAGTACTACAGGAAAATGAATCTGGATTGCCTGAACTACCTTCAATTCCACCAGTTGCTAATCAAGCAAATTTAACGGCACCAGCCTCATTCCTTTATAACATATCTTCGAAGTTAGCTTGTTCTTCTTTTCGAGATTTTAGACAGGATGAAAACATTGAATGTGTCTTGTCTTGATGAATAAATATATTTAAGCAAATGTCTGTACTTACATAATTATATGACTAAATAAAAATTCAAGTGTTATGTTTTAGTGTTTTATTGCAGGTGCAATAATTTTTTGCTAATTCACTTGAATATCCAAAAAATATCTAATAGAAGACGAGCTCTTCTTTGATATTAAGTACGTTTTACTTGGTATTTTGATTTTTGACTCATTCTTCACTAGCCTCTATGAATATGATATCTCTATCACTGATAGTGTTTCGTACATTTTCACAAAATTAAAGGCGTTCTCATACTAACTCACTGTCACTTATTGATCATTGTTGTGTTGATGTCAATCATTGCTATTCAAAATGATTAGGCGTTTTTTTGGAATCTTATCGTCTTAGCTCGTTCACTGATCATAAAACTTAAACTACTGCAAAGCCGTACCCTTAAGCTTTAATGCGACGTAGCGTTTTTTTTAGGGTTTCTTAGTCAACTAGGAACCCGTAAAGTTTCGCCATGTCTGTCTGTGCGACTGTCTGTCTGTCTGTCCGTCTGTCCGTCCTTATTATTTGACTGCAAAAAAAATGGGATGTGATAGAATTTTTCTATTGAAACTTTTAGCTGTGAAAAAGGTAAGTTAACACATATATAAAATTGTGAACTGTGAAACTGACATTATAAGCAACTGAAAGACTCAAGTGCATAGTTATTAAAATCCCTTCAAAATTAACCCAGTACCACTGAATCAAAATGACGACGGTAATATCGCTCAGCCACTCCTGGCGCTGTTATTTACATACATTTTCTTTCTGGGTATAAAAAAAAGTTCAAATTTGTAAACTATTCTATCCAGTTTACTCCAGCTAGTAGTTAATCCTTTGCTCTTTCTTTAATTCGCTGTAATGAAAATGAAGTTTTTATACTTCTCATCTTTTTTAGGGTTCCGTAGTCAACTAGGAACCCTTATTATAGTTTCGCCATGTCTGTCTGTCCGTCCTCGCTTAATCTCTGTGATCGTTAGCACTAGAAAGCTGAAATTTGGTACCAATATGTATATCAATCACGCCGACAAAGTGGTAAAATAAAAATTGGATAAAAATGTTTTATTAGGGTAGCCTCCCTATATCTAAAGAGGGAAGTGATTTTTTTTTAAATTTCAACCCTAACGTGTGATATATTGTTGGATAGGTATTTAAAAATGAATAGGGGTTTACTAGGGTAATTTTTTGATAATGTCAATAATTTCGGAAATAATCGCTCCAAAAGTAAAAAACAATGTGTGTCCCCCCCCCTCTAACTTTTAAACCATAATTTTAGAAAATATGAAAAAATCTGAAAAGTAGAACTTTATAAGGACATTCTAGGAAAATCATTTGAACTTGATGGAAAGAACAGTTTTTGTACAAAAAAGACAAAAAAGTTGTACAAAATAATTTCTGGAGTAAGTTTGTAAGAAGAAGAAAGAAAGAAAGAAAATATGTTTATTCCGCCTTTAAATAGACGCACAAATAACAAAATACAAAAATATAAAAAAAAAGTACAAAATATAAAAAGCCAGTCCCTTGTTAGGCCACGTGTGTAATAAGCTTAACAATATTTCTTGTACCCAGTACCATAGACAACGGAGTTGTCTATATTATCTGTTTCATTTTGACGCCGGCCATAACAGGGACAAACATAAACAAAATTAACCTAAGAGTAACTAAACTAAAAGAAAATCATAATTATATACTAATACAATCTAAAATTATAAGTTGTGCGTCGCATCTAAGCAGGAATGGGCCGTTGCTCAGCATATTCCGTGACTCTGGGACTTTGACTTTGACTGACTGACAGACTTTGTAGTACTTATAATCGTATATGCAAGCATTTTTTTTAACTTCGCAGCTTCGTTTACATATTTTATTATCCTGAACGTATCTTCTTTCAAACAAACAAAAAAAGAATTATCAAAATCGGTTCCCGAAATCCAAAATTACCACCGAAAACTTCTTCTGGCACCTATGTATTAATTAATAACCCAATTCCCCGAGAGATGGCGCTATTTGCGCTATTTCGCGTTCGCGCTGTTAAGATTTTTCCTGAGTTGATGGGGTCGGGTATTATCGAATTGTTCGGTTGGTCTCTCTTGGCATTGGCGGTATTATCTTATAACTACTTAAAACTTCTATCAGGAACATGCTAAGGCAATTTAGAACAAAACTAAAATTCATTTTTTTAACGCCATCTATCAAAATATTAAGGTAAAAACCAGTTCATAAATGGTTCGACAGATGGCTTTGCGTAATGACATGTTTTTAAAAGTCGATGTTAAGATTTTCCGTGCTTTCATGACATACCGTGGCAAAAATCGTTCCTTCTTAAATATATTCGTAATTTTACGACTGCACAATCCCTGAAATTTCTACTACTTGCAATTTGCATACTGTTTTAGTTATCACCGTCCTTTGTGGGCCCGTTTTTAGGGTTCCGTATTTAATTTATTAGAGTTCCGTACTTAGGGTGAGTTGCACCATTTAACTATAACGATAACCAAACCATAACCAGCCGTGAAACGGCCTCCTATTGGTCATTTCGACGATTTGACAACTGTTAACGGCTTTGTTATCATTATAGTTAAATGGTGCAACTCACCCTCTGTATGTCAACGTAACAAATAGCCTTTTTTAAACTCATAAGTGGGTACACTTATTGTGACGGACGGGAAACTACGGAACCCTACACTGAGCGTGGCCCGACACGCTCTTGGCCGGTTTTTTATGTACATGAATATTTTTAGTTTGGGCACAGCTCCCTAGGTACTAATTCCGGCCATGTCATTTAATTTGCAAGATTTGATTACAGACAAACATCGGGATAGGTGAAACTAAATAAAAGCTTGTAAAAACGCAACACTTAAAGTATCATTTATTATTCATAAATTAACTCATACGACTTGCGCGCACTCTGGTGGTGGCGTCTTGAACGTTGAGCACACTTCTTTCATGAAATTGTTGTCGTCCTTTTGAACTCCATTGATCATAATGTAGGGAACGAATTTGAAACCAACCATTGCGCTTTCGTCTCCATAGTTTTTGAGAAGTGCATTACCCCTGGGGCCTTTTGCGCATTGCTTTATCCACTCTGGGTCTACGTTCAGTTCCTTTCCACACTGAAAATAATGTGCATGTACGAACGAATAACCATTTTAATTATAAGAATCTTAGTGGGTAAAGGTTATTAAAAACAAGATAGATTTACATTATCTTGTAGGTATGATTAACTACTTAGAAAAATTTGTCAATTTGATGGACTTGACCAATGAATTCCCGACACCAGAAATTACATGGATGCATTCATAATTTATATGTAAACTCATAGAGACAAGAAACCTCGGAATAACTACATGCAGGCCAAATAAATATTGGTTCCGTATGAGGTGCGGGAATCGAACCCGAGGCAATCGCTCAATCACTACGCCAGTTGACCATCTTGTTTATCAAGCATCAAATTCTGTGTTAATTTTTAAGTCTTCAATCGTACCGCATCAGCAGCTTCATCGTTAGATCCTTTATTGTTTCGTGAGGCGTCCATCATGCAGGAGTTGAAGAAGACTGCCTTGGTCATGTTACCCAGGTAGTCGATGGCGCAGGCGTGCAGTTTGTTGCCGTAGCACTCGTTAGGCCCGTGCTGGCACACGAACTCATAAACGCCGTTGCCCTTGTCTATTGTCTGTAAAAAAAAAGAAAAAGGCAAAGTTCAAATCACCACACCAATATCATGACTGAAATTTTATAAAAACTACATATTAATCTTTTATCTTTATGTGTTAAAACTGATTATCCGCGTTCGTTTGGAAAAGTGCGCATTGTAACCTATGTATATTATTTTAAGGAACGGGATGGGTTTTTAAGTCAGTATGAGTCTGACACTATCTCCCGCTCCACCCAAGAGCGGGGGTTGTCATAAGATGATTATTTCCATCGAAAAAAAAAACCTATGTATATTATTGTAAAGTTTTATCAAAATCTGTGGAGCATCACATGCGCGATGAACAGAAATCATTCAATTTAACTTCATGAACTTTCGCGTTTACAATAGTGTAGGTAATAGTTCTTCTATTACACTATTATAAACGCGGTGCGCGGACAGCCATATCACAAATATTGGTTACAAAGTATTATGTTTATGAGTTCTCAGCATTCACAATTTGTTAAATACATGTGCATTTGTCATTGCAGATCAGTCTGCCTCTACTGCAATGGCAAACTTCGCCCATTTACATTAAAATGATTGATTTTATTTTCAACCTAAATATTGCCTTTAATTATCAATTAAGCCAAGAGATGTCCATTGCTGGGCATAGCCTCTCTCAACCGTCTCCACATCCACTCACAAAGACATTGTTCACTCATAATATTCTAACGGCACCTTTTTTATCTATACGCTTATTTTGGTTATTGATGTGTTATCGATGTATATTCTCATCGTTTTTTCCAGTTTGTTTTTTTTTTTTGCTAACCAGAATGAATACGTCAGAACTTGCAGTAAGAGTAAAACAGGCTGAGGAATGCGCAGAATTTCCTCCTTTTGAATGGTGACCGTCCATATGAATTAGGTTACCGAATTACAGTGAACCCACTTTATACACCGTTTAGTTATTTTCTTGTTTTTATACTTAGTGTAAAATTGAAACATTTTTCAGTTTGTTTTGTCCTACTGCAAGACAAAGGCCCTCTTTATTGCCTGCCTCCTAGTTTAGGGCAACAAATTCTTAGTATTTGTTTGCTGGTATGCGTAATTAATAAATTCAAGAGATCCTTCCATATTTTACAAAGCGTTCTTAAGTAGTAAACTTACATATATGCTGCATATCTGTCATGGATCGAGTGCGAACACCAAACGCCAATAGATGGATATATTACTTTTAAGATGTGATGATGTGAGATCATTTAATGACTGGATGGATATATTTTGACAGTTGTGTTTATAAGAACAGTTTTGTCAGTATCTACATTAAACAGACACGCGGTCGATAGTAAGTAGGTAATTATTTAATGGCTTGATAGCGCGTAATCACGTGATCACACACTCACACATTCACGAGTATGGAACTTGGCTAAAAAGAATATATTTATAGGTATAATAGTAATAATAGTCTTTTGTTTAGTTTAGTATTACCTGCGCATTTCCGTAGGGATATAGATGCAAGTCCAGGTATGAAGCCAGTTTCTCCACTGTTGGTCTGAAACTCATCGTATCAAAGTTCCTGCAATCCGGACACAGACACTCGTAATATAATTTGATATCAACCTTTTCTGGTGCCAGTGCCTGTATCTACAACAAATCGGACTCGTTAATCGACATGATGGTTAAACAAGTAGATAATATAGTAAACGAAAAATATGAACCTTATTATCCATAAGATACAAATCTGCTTTCAAATTCTGCATCGGATTAACCCCGTCATCTATTAAGTTTGAAAATATATCTGGAAACGAAATAGAAATGTATGAAAGGGATATAAAATGATAAATAATAAGCAAATTAATATTGCAGTGCTACGTACCATCATCCTGTGTTCTAACGGTAAATAATGTTAAACTAAATAAAAAAATATGTCTGTTGTATAAAAACATTGTTATTCACTGTTGAAAGAAGTACAAGTTAGTGTCGGAGCGGCCGACCCGAGGCGCAGTACGCAAACGATAAGGTGTCAACTGTAGCCTGTAGCCATTTATATTATGTACGTTTCTTTACAGTCTAATGGAGAACTCATTAACACTATAATTTGTATAAAATGTAAATTGTAGAAGTATAGTTTTATGCACGAAATTTTACGTATTCGTATATTTTTATCGAATCTTCTATATATATAAAAATGAATTGCTGTTCGTTAGTCTCACTAAAACTCGAGAACGGCTGAACGGATTTATCTTATCTTAGTCTTGAAATGTTCGTGGAGGTCTAGGGAAGGTTTAAAAGGCTTTTTTTTCTTTTTTTAAGTTTAGGTTTTTTATTTATCGATTGAGGCAGTACGAAGTCTGCCGGGTCAGCTAGTTTTAGATAAAAATGTACAATATATATGTGTTAGCAAAATTTATTTGGCAGTTATTACTCGATTTTAGTTCTCTATGACCGTTGTAACATTTACAAATTATGATAAGTAAGTTAATACGTCATACAATTTGTTGATACTGTGCATAACAACCATATTTTTGTACGCAAACATTAGATTGATTGTTTCAATTTTTTTTTGTCAAACATTGTTTCGTATTTGCAGAACGAAGTATCGTTCTGCAATATCTCAAATTCAAGATACAGATTTTATTTCTTCAATCTTTAAAAGTAGTTAAAATAAAATTCACGAGGTGTGCTACACTCAGCACTTGAAGTCGCACAGACCAAAGGAATTCACGTCATCGTTCATCATCGCCGTGACTGTGTTTTGGTTTCTCATATACCTATTTCCTTTTCGGCAATTACAAACATAACAGTATTTTGAAAGCCACTAAAAAGAATGCGCATTCAAGAGACACACACACACACATGCACATCAAACTTGTAACGCCGCTGGGTTAGGTAGGTCAGACACGAGAACAGAATTCAATGAGACACTAAAAATGTTCGCATCCAATTTGTTGCTATTGTATGCCATTTTACATGTTGTGGCCAGAAGGCAAGATAGCCCGTTTGTGAGGGCATTGGTGGACCGCACATTGTCGTGATTTATGTATAATTAAGTACTAAAATATGATAAGAATATTTGTTACTAACCTCATAGGCACAAAACAGATAGGTACAGAAGTCAATCTAGGTACATACAAAGCACGCTCGAGCATATAAACGCGGAAAGTAAAACCTTGTTTTATATTATTATTTATTTTATTTTATATTATGTAAAGATTATTATATAGCAAGGAAATTCCACTTACATAGTTAGGTAGGCACTAACTTTGCCTAGTAATTTTATCAGTTTGTTATTTTAGCCGCTAATTATAGATATAATTAGGTACCTGCAAAGTAAAATTCCAGAAATTGCATTTTTATATTCAAGAAGTTACCTCTACTAGTAAAGTGTAAGCTTAGATAGGCAGGGGCACGGTGTTGTTCGAAAGTTACTGTGGCCTTTTTATGAGGAGAGAAATTCTCCATTAATAACCTAACCCAACTACGGTCTTCAGTAGCCCACAGTTTCCCTTCCAGATTTGTCCCGGTGTGCCGTAGCCCTACTGGGCATGGGCACCAACTGGGGGAGCGTAGGTGTAGCGTTGAAAATTCCGGAAAGAAAAATTTTTTTTTAAATGGTAAAAACAATTTTTTTCCGTTTTTTTCGCATGTTGCATTGAAATTTTGCGGAAAAAATCGTTTGGGAACAAAATAGAAATCTTTCGAATGTTTTATTCATTGTTTCGGTTAATTTCATAAAAAAAAGAAAGTTTTGTTGAAATTGAAATATTATAGTGGGCGAAAAAGTACGAGTTGTACATTTTCGCAATTTCGCCCACTATACAAATAATAATAATATTCCTCAGCCAAAATCTCAATTTCACTGTCGTCAGCTTGATCAGAATCGAGCTCCCTCAAGCCTCCCCCAAGTGTCACCATAATGATCGGTGCCCACTGTTGGACACAAGCCTCTTCCAAGTATCGCCATTTAGGGCTTTAATGACTGCTGTCCACTGTTGGACATAGGCCTCCCCCTCGCTATAATGACCCGTGCCCACTGTTGGACATAAGTCTCCCCCAAGTGTCACCACCTTGGCGTTATAATAATTGATGCCTACTGTTGGATATAGGCCTCCTCCCGCGATAATAACCTCTGCCCACTGTTGGGCACAAGCCTTCCCCAAGTGTCACCACCATGGCGTTAAAATAATTGATGCCCATTGTTGATCATAGGCCTCCTCTCGCGATAGTGACATACACCCACTGTTGGGCATAAGCCTCCCCTAAGTGTCACCACGTAGGTGTTATAATAATTGATGCCCACTGATGGATATAGGCCTCCTCCCGCGATAATGAGCTATGCCCACTGTTGGGCATAAGCCTCCCCCAAGTGTCACCACCTATAATAATAATATTTTTATTTGCTCAGTTAGTAGGTAAATAATAAAGATGTCTGGAAAAAATATACATGGATCCATTACTAACTACCTTAAACTAGGCATGCAAAAAAGTTTTTATTTACTTTGAGATCAATGGACACAACATCTGGTTACAATTTATTTAGTATTTGAATATAAATGAATGTATTTAATAATTATGTGTTATATGTCAAATTCAAATAATGTCAAAAAAATAATTTAAAAAAATAAAAATATGTCAAATAAAAGTTATATAAATTTATGTCATGTAATACTTGCAAAATACTATGTCAAATGAACGTTATATAAATTGATGTCATTTATCATTACAGAACAATATGTCAATTACAAAAAATAATAATAATAATACAAGATTTATGTCATTAATAATCACAAAACAATATGTCAAAAAATAATAATAATAATGTCAAAGTGTCAAAAAGTCAAATTATCATCATTTAGAAATTCGTATATCGAATAGTAACATTTTGAAATTAATAAGGCTGACAATTTCTTCTTAAAAAGTGATATAGTCACATTTTTAAATTCATCGGGAATTTTATTATATATTGTCGGGCCCATACACAAAACACTTTTCCTCAATAAGGCAGTATTATGACCACCAACACGTAGCATGTTTTTGTACTAACTTTCAGGTTACACATTGCCCTAATACATCGTTTTTGAGCCTTGAATACCTGTTCTCTTAGACTACAATTTCCCCAAAATATTATCCCAAATCTCAAAATTGATGCGACTAAACCATGGTATGCGACCAGTCTTGTGGCGATGTTCTCTTTTTTAGATAAGTTGAAAAGCACATACGCAGCTGAACTTAGCTTTTTACAGACTTCTTCTGCTTGTGGCTTCCATGTTAGTTGGCTAATTTGGCTATCTATCATTATTCCTAAAAACTTTGCGACCATTGCTTGGTTTACTTTTTGGCCACTATAATGTAGATTTAGTGATTGTGGTAACTTACGCTGATAAAATTGCATTATAGTAGTCTTCGGTATATTAATAATTAAATTATTTAGGTCAAGCCTGTGTATAATGTCAACTAAAGTATTATTTATGTCCTGTTCATATGTTTTAATGTCATTACATTTAATCAAAGCAGTGCTATCGTCAGCAAATAAGACCATGGGATGGTTAATGCAGCGGGGCAGGTCATTGATATAAAGTAGAAATAATAAAGGTCCTAGCACACTGCCCTGTGGTACGCCAAATCTAATAATTCTTTCCTCAGACAAGTATTTATTTTCACGCCTGCTTTTAAAACGTATTTTAGTTATTTCTGTGTATTGCTATGACACGAGGAAATATATGATTTTATGAGATTAAGCACATTTCCTCTGATGCCTATAATATTTAACTTGCTGAAAAGTATTTCATGATCAACACAGTCAAATGCTCTCGTCATGTCCGTCAGAATTGCGCAAATTGGTATTTTTTATCCACATTCTTAATTATAATATTTATTAAATCGCAAACTGCTGAATTTATACCTCTATTCTTTCTGAATCCCATTTGTTCCCCGCTTAGAATATTATGTTTAGCTAGGAATTTATCTATGGAGGCATAAATTATTTTTTCCATCACTTTGCAAAAAATAGGGATCAAAGCAATCGGCCTATAGTTGGCTAGATCTTCTTTGTCATTTTTTTTCAGAAGTGGTTTGACAATGACCGTTTTTAAACTGTCCGGAAACACTCCAGAGCAGATACAAAGATTAAATATGTGACTAAGGTCAGAGGCTATTTCTTCCGATACGTATTTTACAACTATTGTTGATATATCGTCATAAGTATAACCTGTGCTACTTTTGTTTTTTAGTGATTTTATCGCCGTTATAACATCCTGAGGTAAAGTAGGTTGCATAAACATCGAATGTGGATTATTTTTTATCAGGTTGGCAGTGTTCGGTGTTAAATTTCACGTTGTTTTATTTTGTGTTTGGTCGATAAAAAAAATATTAAAAGCGTTTGCGATTTCTGTCGGATGGGTAATTGTAGAACCCTGCAGTTTAATCTGAGAGATAGGCTCGGTAATTCGTACTTTATTATTTATAATCTGCCAGAAAGCTTTTGATTTATTGTTCGAGGTGTTAATTAAGTAATTATTTTGCACTTTTTGTGTCAATTTAATTATTTTTCGAAACCTACGTGAATAATTTTTAAAAATATTTTTATTAAATTTCGAAGGCTCGTATCTATATTTCCACAATAAATGCCTTTGCTTTCTACTGCACACTCGGATGCCATGTGATACCCATTTAATATTTCTATTTGATTTAATAGTTATTAATTTATAAGAAAAGCAAAGGTCATACAACAAGCGAAATTTTCCAGAAAGTAATCATATGCTACATTAGGATCTTCAGTTTTGTAAATTTCAGAAAAAGATAGACATTTTAGATGATTTCTGAATTTCTTTAAGTTTTCACTGGTTAGTTCACGTTTTTTGATACGCCAAGAGTTTATCCTACATGATTTGTTAACCTTAACATTTAATATCTGTGCAGTATGGTCTGACAGCGCAAAATCCACCACTTCTGAATCACATCCTAATTGAGGACTGCGGGCAAAATTGTCTAAACAGGTACTGCTGGCCAGCCTGGTGTGTTGTTGCAGTTCTAACTCAAGATTGTAGCCCAAAATAAAGTTTTCAAAATCACGAGTTACGCCATTTCTTTTTAATGTATCTATATTGAAATCCCCACACAAAACTATTTTCTTATTTGATTTGGTACATAGCGTATTTAGAATAATCTCTAATTTTTCATAAAATACATTTAAATTATTAGATTTTGGTGGCCTATAAATACATAAAATGATCAGATTTTGATTCGACAATTCTATACCGCAACATTCGATGACATTAGCTATAGAATGCCACGATACACCTAAAAGCTCTTTGTATTCTAGACAGTTTTTGATAAAAATACACGCTCCTCCTCGTTTCTGAGACCGTCTCGCATAAATAGCTGCTAGTTTATAGTTTGTGACATTCAATAGTTTCTCTTGTCCGACCATAACAAAATGTTCTGTGATACAAATTACATCTGTCTTTTTTTTCCTGTGATAGTTCCTGAAGGTGAACAGTTAATAAGTCAGATTTATTTAGCAATCCAGCAATATTCTGGTGTAATATTTTTATTTTATTATAGACGAAAAAAGTCACTGTCGCTTGACGGATTACCAGGAATAGTGTTTATAATAGGATCGTTTTCTCCATTTACGTTACTTGGTAAGTCATAAGGGAATAATTTCATGTCAATTTTAATTTTATGCATTATGTCTTTGAATAAGCATTGTATTCCGCTTTTATTTAATTTGCCTGTTATATTTGAGAACATGTCAAGTGATAATCCATAGTTAGAATCAAAAAAATATGCATAATCATTATTTTGGATATCCATACAAAGTAGATTATTAAAAATTTCAACCTTTTAATTATATATAAGTGCCCCGCGGATATATGTAGGTGCACAAATTATTATGTTAGTGGGTTTTACAGTCGCTAAGTATTTGTGTATTTCTTTTACAAGATCAATCAAGTTGTCGTTTGCTTTGATGTCAACTGTCCCCAATACAATAAGACAATAATCATTCATAGTAAAATGTTTTAACTTTGACTCTATACCTGACAATAGTATGTTTATGTTACAATTTGGTGAAGTATAACTACAATAGTTAAAATCGTTTGCAAAATTTTCATTAATAGCTTGTAGCATGCCTCGTGTAAAATTACTGAGTACGCAAAGTTTTCTATTTTTAGTAGTCTCTGTAGTAATCTTTTTTGAAGGTATAAATGGTTTGTCTGAAGTTACGTTTTCCTTCGTCGGTTTTGATTTAGTGTCTGCTTCCTGTTTTTTTGCTTGTTTTGTTGAAATAGGCTTCAAGGATTGTTCATATTTCGGTTTCGGATTTTTTTCAGTTGTCGGAGTATTTTTAGCTATTTTATCGTTTAAAATTACTTGTTTCCTATTTGTTGCAGGCGTTACGGTGATGTTTTGACTATCTTTAAGTTTCTTTTTAGATCGCGTTGTCATGTTTTTTTTTATCCGTAGTATTCATGTTTTCATAGTTTTCTATGATTTTCATATATTTATGTAAATCTGATTTTAGCCGAAAATTTTCACTATTTAGGTTTTCAATCTTACGTAGTGCTATTTCTAAATCATTAGACAGCTTACTAATTTTTCCATTTAAGTCAAGTGTAGTTGGGCTAGCATTTATTGATGTGTTTGAGAAGCTCATCATAGTGTCAAAAAGTGCTGAATTATCTGAGTAAATCTGGGTTATTGAACTTTTTCGATATTGTGTACGATATGTTATATTTTCACTGTCTTCCATTATTTTTTATATAATATTTACTTTTTTTACAACAAATATATTAAATTTCTTCATGTAATGGAACGTTATCAGTCGTAGTAACAAAAGGCTAGTATCGAAATCGTGTTATCTTCCAATAGTGCAATTACTGAACGAAATTTTGTCAGTCATTGAGTAATGAGTTGTGATTGGTGAATGTAACCGCTATCTTTTGTGTGTGTAAAAAATTTTACTCATTTCAAATACACAACTGTTATATATGGATGTCTTTGTTAGATTTTCTTGTTGCAAAGTTTAACTTCGTTCAAACATTAGTTTTTTATCATTATTCTATTTAAGTATTAGAACGCTAACCTGATTTTGCGAAGTTGTTGGTTTATTACGTCCATACTAGGCATAATTTACTGCCAAAGTGCCAATAGCGTCCTTGCACTGTCATCGCTATATTTGCTGATTTTTATAATGTTGATGCTGGATAACACTATCACGTTCACTATTTAGGTCGCTGAATGCACTTATGAATTTTATTTGTGTCAAATGGTGAGAAAACAATTTATTTTATGTTATTGTTTTATGGAGCTATGTTGACGTTAGTTGACATTAGCTGTCAAGTCTAGGCGTTATAATAATTGATGCCCACTGTTGGATATAGGCCCCCTCTCGTGATAATGACATATGCCCACTGTTGGGCATAAGCCTCCCCCAAGTGTCACCACGTAGGCGTTATAGTAATTGATGCCCACTGTTGGACATAGGCCTAATCTCGTGATAATGACCTATGCCCACTGTTGGGCATAAGCCTCCCCAAAAGTCGCCATTTAGGCACTATAATGATTGATGCCCACTGTTGGACATAGGCCTCCCCTTACTATAATGACCTATGCCCACAGTTGGGCATAAAACTCCCCAAGTGTCGCCATTTTGGCGCTATAATGATCGATGCCTACTGTTGGACATAAGCCTCTCCTAAATATCACCGTTTAGGCGTTATAATGACTGATGCCCACTGTTGGACATAAGCCTCCCCCAAGTATCGCCATTTAGGCGTTATAATGACTGATACCCACTGTTGGACATAAGTCTCCCCTCACTATAATGACTTGTGTGTGTCCACTGTTAGATATAAGCCTTCCCCAAGTATCACCATTTAGGCGCTATAAGAATTGCTGTCCACTGTTGGACATAGGCCTCGTAAACTAGTGCGCCTCACCATCAGATTGCGTCATCTAGTTTATATTAGACATTGAAAAAAATGGCCTATTAACCAACACGCATGAAAAATTTACTATAATTAATAGTTCTTTTAATAATATAGATTACAAATATTTCAATGCAACAGACACTTTTTAATTTTGAAATCATTTTAAAAAGTATTCACTTGGTCACTTTCGTCATAATCCTTGGTGTTCTTATTTTTTGGTTCAATTTGAGGTTTTTAATAGGCAAAGGTATTATAGCTCATGCAGCCAAACCTTTGTAACAGCACTCTTAATAAGAGTTTGACACAGACAAGCGTCAGTATTCTCAACACTTGGTATACGATAATGATTTTTAGTTCCAAACAGTTCGCTATGATGTCGCGGAACTATAATACGGCTTATTAAAAAACTCGATTGAAAGCACTATTTGAAACGAGCAATAATATCGACACTGACAGTTGATGAATTGACAGATGACAATTTGTGACATTTGGTAGTAATGTCACTTGGCGCTGATCAGGTGATGTAACCTGCATTAATAAACATTTTATAAGCAAAAAAATATTGTTTTAATGTATGAATACCTATCATAATTTATATTTATTATTTATTAGGAATCCTAGCAAAGGCCGTAAGCGCAGCTGCTTATCGTCTTAGTTCGATCCTTAGGTCGAATGATGTTACCGAGATTTTCTTAATGCTCAGTTACAGTTACATAATAAAACGTTACCTACAATTTATAATTCAATGTAAGTACGTATTTTTTCCGAATTCTCAAAAGTGTCCGTAGTTTGCATTTAGTTTTAATCGAATATATGTATACATTATCTAAAACCCAAAAAGTAAACACACCTCCCTGTTGGATCTTAGGCGAGCTATGTATGGACGACGAACAATGTCCTTTAAAAAAAAAGACGGGTTGCACTCCGGGAGTGCCGGCAGAAGTAAAAATTAGCATGTTTGATATTTTGGAATGGTTAGGGAATAATTTTGCACCAATTGCTTTATCAGTATAAAAGTACTATCATTTATGTGGTAGAATACAATATTCATTTATTGCGCTATCGTACACAAACATGACAATTTATATTACATTAAAAATTTAACACTTTAAAACTATTACAATTATTTTACATTAAATACTCTCCATCCGTCTTACGCTTTTTCGATCAGGTCACGTGTCCTGACGCGAGTTTAAGATTTTATATCCATTACAGAAAAAGTGCTAAACGCCGCTAAAGAAGTTTTCACTTCAAAAGTACGCATTTGAAAAAACAAACCTGAAGTTTTCGGTTCTTTTCATATTTTTCCATTTTTTTCGGTTTTATTATAATTTATTTTCTTGAAAGTTTCGAATGTTACATTGAATAAAACAACAATATTTGAAAGAAACGGGAATATTCCCTGTTTTTTTCAACGCTAAGTAGGTGTGGTTTAGTCAGTAAAATTCTGACACTTCAACTCGCTCTATCTAAGCGTAGTTATTTGATGATTTTCCACCTCAAAATAAAAAGTTTTAATATATATAATAAATAGTTTTAATTAATATCCCCATCGCCGTTTCTCTACGTTGACGTCGTGGTGGGGCTTGTGCGCTCCAATAAACCCTAGGTTTGTGTCGGTAGAGTTTGCTTTGCCGTAACATGCCTAGGGTGAGGGGTCAGACCAAGAGAGATGCAATCCGCAGGGCAGTTTTGTGGCGAACTGTTGGGCATTAGCGAACCCACGGATTCGATCTCTCGTTAGGTTAGGTTAGAACTGTGACCAACTGCGCAAGAGTCGTCGAGAATATTAGAAATATTGTTATTTTTAATATAGGAAAAGCCAAATGGAATGTTTTGCCATTTACGCTGTAAAAAAGTGCGAAATACAATTCGCTTAAATTTCTTTTTGTTTTAAAAAAAAACCGGCCAAGTGCGAGTCGGACTCGCCCATGAAGGGTTCCGTAGCAGCAAGTAACATAATATAAAAGTTCTTGTAATGTGTTGTAACTTTGATCGATGTTTTAATAATAGTGTATTTTTTTCGATTTATGACGCATTAAAAAAAAACTACTCACTAGATTTCGTTCAAACCAATTTTCGTTGGTAGTTTTTATAGTAATGTACATCATATATTTTTTTTAGTTTTATCATTCTCTTATCTTAGAAGTTAGAGGGGGGGGGACACACATTTTACCACTTTGGAAGTGTCTCTCGCGCAAACTATTCAGTTTAGAAAAAAATGATATTAGAAACCTCAGTATCATTTTTGAAGACCTATTCATAGATACCCCATACGCATGGGCTTGACGAAAAAAAAAATTTTGAGTTTCAGTTCTATGTATGGGGACCCCCAAAATTTATTGCTTTTTTTCTATTTTTGTGTGAAAATCTTAATGCGGTTCACAGAATACATCTACTTACTAAGTTTTAACAGTATAGCTCTTATAGTTTCGGAAAAAAGTGGCTGTGACATACGGACGGACGGACAGACAGACAGACAGACATGACGAATCTATAAGGGTTCCGTTTTTTGCCATTTGGCTACGGAACCCTAAAAAAGAAAGACGTAGGAACCTAGATAAATCTATACTAATATTATAAAGCTGCAGTGTTTGTTTATTTGTTTGTTTGTTTGTTTGAACGCGCTAATCTCTGGAACTACTGGTCCGATTTGAATGATTCTTTCAGTGTTGGGTAGTCCATTTATCGAGGAAGGCTATAGGCTGTTGTTGTTTTTTTTTTTCAAAATTAGGGATCCGTAATAAAATTGCTATTTTGTAACACAAGGTGTAAAATCGAAAACCTATTTTTGCGTGCGCTGCAAAAACTATTGACAATAGAACAAAATGATGTACTACGGGTTTGTAGATCCCATTAAGACCTACAAAAAAGTCCGCGAGAACATATATCTAGCTATCATGGTTTAATCACAATAACCGATTTTGTGTTCAAAATAATTATTAAATCGTCTGAAGAAAAAAAACTACGTTAAATTGGTAAATTTATACTTTTTGATTAACACTGCTGTTTTAATTATATCTACCTAAATAAATATATATTGCTTTTCTTACAAAAAGTATACTCGGCATTCAAACCGAGTTATTCGGCCGAGTACGAGTATCAAAAAACCCGCCGAGTACGCCGAGTACCGAGTATCAACCGAGTACTCGGCCCATCTCTAATTGTAAGTATAAGATCTTTGAAGAGTATAATTAATACATTTATGAAAGCGGTAATTTTGGGAAATACTGATCTGATGTGAAAACTGTTTAAATATTCAATAGTCCATTTATTGAGGGAGGCAATTATAGGCAATATTTTATCTCGGTATTTCCACGGAAACGAGCAAAACGCGGGTGAAACCGCGGAGCACAGCTGGTATTGTCTATAACCGAATATCATCATAATATGTTGGAAATATGCTCCAACTGCAAATGAGCGTGGTATTACGTTTGTATGGAAATTCATCCGTCGCCGGCCCCTTAAGTAGCAATATCTAATTGTTTGTTGATTACACGGATATCTATGGTTGATTAAATATTTCTATAGGAAGTCAACTAAAAAAAAGTGAGTCGGACTCGCGCACTGAGGGTTCTGTACAAATTTACACATGAAAACAGTTCAATTCCCAAATTGAGTAATGAGGATTTTTCCGAATGACAAGAATAATTTTTTTTTTGTGACGTAATGACAAATTTACAGTTTTAGAATGTTACCTATATTAGGGCTATGAGACCTTACTGCATGCCAAATTTTGGAATTCTAGCTCAATGGGAAGTACCCTATAAACTATGAATCTCTTAGGGGTGTCGAAATACACGCTTTTTTGCGACATAAACGGCCGTATCTTTTTTTTTCGTTAACTTAGAAGCTTGATTTTTTCACAGCTTCAAGAGACCGTAGATTTGAGGATATAATTTTAATTTCAACGCGATCCTATGAAAACTGTTCAATTTCCGAATTGATTTACGAAGATTTATCCGAATCGCAAAGAAAGTTTTTTTTTTGTGACGTAACTACAAATTTACAGTTTTCAGATTTTTTTCTATATATACTCATGCTACAAGACTTTGCTTCATGCTAAATTTCAGGATTCTAGGCCAACAGGAAGTACCCTATGAATTTTGATTCCTTTGAGTGTCTCAAAATACACTTTTTTTCGCAACCGTCAACCCAAAAATGTTTGATTTTTTCTCAGCTTCGAAGGACCATAGACTTGAGAATAAACTTTTAATTTCATCGCGATACCTCCACTCGTTCCCAAGATAAAGGGTGTTGACAGACAGACAGGCAGGCAGATTAAGTATTCAATTTTTTTTTATCAACAATTAATGTTTTATTTTTAACTTTACCATTTATTTAGGGTTCCGTAGTGCAAAAGAAAAAAACGGAACCCTTGTAGGATCACTTTGTTGTCCGTCTGTCTGTCTGTCGGCCTGTCTGTTTGTCAAGACCTTTTATTTACTTTTTCTGTATATATAATACAGAAGTATACATGTGTGAACAACTTCATTTTTATGTAAAGCGTTACGTAATGAAATTCAAATAATAGTGGTTTTAAAAGAATTTTCAGTAAAAAAAAAACGCTAGAATAAGGAAAAGAGACTATCCGTCTGTGAGGAGATTAGTTACACTAATGCAAATCGTCACAAAATAACAAACGAATACCTTTCCGTTATTATTATTTTCAGACATTTAGCACAGAATATTTAGTCTCCATGCAAGTTGAATGAAAGAACAGGTAGTCTTCATGAAGATATACTAGATCTTTTAAATCTTTTCATTCATCAAGCATATCCCGGTCCTTTGTGTGTTGAAGCTGCATCTGTTCGTGAAACTATGTTACAATTCAATTTTCTCTAAAGTAGTAGCAAAAAGTAATATGTAACAAAACAAAGAGCCGACAGCCGCGATGCTGCGAGGCTATTGTGGCAGACTGCAGACTGCACACTGCTGAATGTACTCCGCACCGTCTGCCCTTCAGACGCTCATATAACGACGAAACTTTACAAATATGTATCTACACCTAGCTAGCACTACGTCAGCTCTTTCTTTTTTTGCACAGCAAACAATTCTTAAGACAGTTTGTCTGTTGTTTTAGCAGGTTAGACAACTTTAATATTAATTACTATTTTGGCGGTATCATTTATATTAACTGATACTATAGCTTTTGTCAGCGGCTTAGCCCGCGTACATAAAATATAGCCTATGTCACTCAGATATAAAGCAGCTTTCTAACGGTGAAAAATTTTTAGCAATCGGACCAGTGCACTGGGGGAACTTTCAGAGATTACCTCCTACAAAAAAACAAACTTTACCTCTTTATTATATTAGTACAGATTAACGACTAAATTTGATGATGTATAAATGTTCATTTGTCTCCTGCCAGGGCATAAAGTTACCATGGCCCTGAAACGGAAAAAGCTCTACATGGAACACAGGTGGATTTTATTCAGTGAAAGTCTGACATTCCCTCTCGCTCTACGGGCGCGGAAGGAGTTTTTTGATTATTTCCCACCTGAAAAAGAAAATGTTCATGGATCTGATGTTTTTTGTGAGATTTACCAATATAAGAACCTAAACTTATAGAGGTCTTACGGTAGGTACAACCAAACCAAAGGTCAATTTCCTATGAAATCAAAGACTTATAAGTTAAAAATTACAGAACTACTGAATGCCCAAACGCGACCAAATTGAAAAAATATTTATTTGCAATTTTTCATCAGTGTCAGGTGGGTTTTAGGAATGGAATGAAAATTTCGTATCTGGGCAGCGAGATGAAAACTTGTCTGTTGTGCAAACGAACAACGGATGGCATCGTTCGTTCATCAAATAAAATGCGAGCGAGAGCAGTAGCCGGTGACCCCGGCCCGGACTGCAAACACACGGCTAATTGCAACAGAACTCAGTCTGATAACTACGTGAAAATTTAATCCTTCCGCTTACAATTTTAATCCTTCGTTAAGTCTGGGAAAATTGAATTTGTTTTATCCTTAGGTTTGTTTTTCATACCGTTCAGAATGTTTGTAGGTTTTTCCGTAAGTATAAGTAAGTATTCATTTAGATACCTTTTTAATTTTTAATTAATTTAATTTTCAATGTATGTATACCTACCTAAAATATTTCACTATAATTACAGTAAAACTGACAAATAATAATTAAAACCCTTATTAAAACTAACCATTATGATGAAATTGGAACGCACTCCTACTAGTTTTTGTCTTTGCTCACTTCCTCCTGTGGCGTCTCTTGTGCCCTGGCTTATAAAACGAAATCATGTAAACGTGCTATCCAAATTGTTTTACCTTTATTAAACGGGATATCAACAAATTACCGATTTCTTATTTGCCTAAAACCCTACATGGTAGCAGAGCGTGGTTGGCAAATATAGAAATCCGAGGTAATTCCGAAGTTTTACCGAGGATTGTGTAAAGTGAGGTTATATGGCCGGCGTGGTCACGCATAAATCACGTAAGAAAATCTTTCAAGATGAACTCAAATATGTTCAATATCGAGAAGCTGAATGGACGGGATAATTTCGCTACATGGAAATTCGGTATCAAGACGTATCTGGAGCACGAAGGTTTATGGGACTGCATAGAATATAGTTCAGGAAAAACAGTCGACCCACTGAAGGATGTGAAGGCTAAATCCAAACTCATTTTATTGATCAACACTCAAAATTATGTTCATGTTCAGGAGTGTAAGACTGCCAGGGAGGTGTGGAACAATTTGCAAAAAGCCTTTGATGACAACGGGCTGACTAGAAAAGTGGGCCTGTTGAAGGAGTTGATCAATACTTCACTGGAATCAAGCGCCGGTGTAGAAGATTATGTTAGCAGAATCATGAGTGCTGCTCATAAACTCAGAAATATTGACTTTGAGGTGAATGATGAGTGGCTCGGCACATTGATGTTGGCAGGATTACCCGACGAGTACAAACCCATGATTATGGGGCTGGAGAACTCGGGTGCAAGGATCAGTGCAGACTTTATAAAAACGAAATTGCTACAAGAAGTGAAAGCTGAAGATACAAGTAGTGCACTCTATTCTAATCATCACAAGAAAAAGTATAACCAAAATAAACAACAGAAGCCAAAGTCATCAGATAAGAAAAGGGGTCCCCGATGTTATAACTGCAATGGCTATGGACACTTCGCAAAGTTCTGTAAACATGCAAAGAAAACAGAGACCAATGACAATAATAAGCAAGAAAGTTTTGTTGCAGCTTTTTCAACCTTTTCAGCCTTTTCAGGTATAAACAATGAGAAATGGTACATTGACAGTGGGTGCTCTGCACACATGGTTAGCAACAATGACATGATGTACAATGTTCGGGAAACAACAACTAAAACTATCACAGTGGCCAACCGAGAGCCATTGCGTGTAGAAAGTATTGGTGACATCAGTATCCAAATTTCACAACAGGAAAAAATCCAGATAAAAGATGTTCTTCATGTACCTGGACTAGCAGCCAATTTATTGTCAGTTAGCACGATCACTAAAAAAGGATATATGGTATCATTTCATGAGAAAGGATGTGATATAAAAAATGCAGATGGAAAATTATTGTGCTCAGCTACTTTAATAAATAAGTTATATGTGTTAGACACTTATACAAAAGGTAATGAAAGCGCACATTTGGTCTCTAATAAAACTAATGTGAATGATATTAATTTGTGGCATATGCGTATGGGGCACTTGAATATCTCAGACATCAGAAAATTGCCAAATTGTGTAGAGGGTGTGAATTTGACTCGGGATAAAAGTAATGACATTACATGTGTTCATTGTTTTGAAGGTAAATATTCCAGGATGCCGTTTAAAAATGTAGGTTCAAGAGCAGGAAGACCACTTGAACTGATACATTCCGACTTATGCGGCCCTATGGAGAATTTGTCATATGGAAGTATGAAATATTTTATTACTTTCACTGATGACTTCACACGAATGGTTCATGTGTACTTTCTCAAAGATAAAATGAATGTTCTTGAGACCTTCAAAGATTTTAAGTCAAAGGTAGAGAATGAATTGAATCATAAGATCAAAAAACTCCGCACTGATAATGGTAAGGAATATTGCAATCACAATTTTGAAAAATTTCTCTCTAATCATGGTATTATTCATCAGACATCCACTCCATACACGCCGGAGCACAATGGCTTAGCGGAACGAATGAACAGGACACTAGTGGAACGTGCGAGGTGCATGCTGTTTTATGCCAACCTGGAAAAAAGATTGTGGGCAGAAGCTTTAGCAACTGCTGCATATATTGTTAACCGGTCTCCCACAAAGTCATTAGAAGGTAAAACACCGTACGAGTTATGGAAAGGTAAAAAACCCAATTTATCTCATCTGAAAATATTTGGCTCCTTTGCTATGGTACATGTTCCAAAACAAAAACGCCAAAAATGGGATAAAAAATCGGAGAAAATGATAATGGTGGGTTATTGTGAAAATACCAAGGGATACCGTTTAATGAACCCTATAACTCATAAAGTGTTGAAAAGTAGAGATGTAGCCTTCATTGAAAATTACAATGAGAAAGTCAGTGTACCCATTCCATGCGATGTTGATGTTTCAGCCAAGGAGAGTCATTCAGCCAGTGACAGCACCGTTCCACCTGCTAACAGTGATTTGCCTGGAAGTACATCTACCACTCTGGACCAGGATAAACGAGCTCAGCAGTCATCAAAGAGAGTATTGAACACAGAAAGAAATAAGAGCGAAGATTCAAGTGAGTATGACACTGATAGTGGGGAACTAGACGAAACCTACTATCCCTCTAGCTATGTGAGGCGGAACTATGACTCTAATGTGGCGGTAAGGTCACACCGGTCACGTAAACAAAATAATGAGGATAAAGAGAGTTATATGTGCTTCTTTTCTGATTTGACTGATCCTCAGACTGTTGAAGAGGCTTTCTCATCACCACAGGCCAGTGCATGGAAAACAGCCATGCACGAAGAGTACAGTTCCTTAACAAAAAATAAAACATGGAGCTTAACAGATCTTCCTCCAGGCAAAAAGGCTTTACCCTGCAAGTGGGTGTTCAAAACGAAAACTGATCAGAGAGGAAATATTGTCCGTTACAAGGCAAGGCTGGTAATAAAAGGTTACGCTCAAAAAGGGGGTGTGGACTATGAAGAAACTTACTCACCAGTTGTTAGATATACTACTATTCGTTATTTATTTTCTTTGGCAGCCAAATGCGAGTTACAAATAGATCAAATGGATGCAGTGTCAGCCTTTCTCCAGGGAGAAATTGATAAAGAAATCTACATGCAGCAACCAGAACAGTTCAGACAAGGATCTCAGGTATGCAAGCTAAATAAATCCATATATGGTCTCAAGCAAGCTAGCAGATTGTGGAACACTAAACTAAACAATGCTTTACTTGAGCTGGGAATGCAACAGTCAAAAACAGATCCTTGTGTCTACTACAATGCTGAGAAAAATACATTTATAGCTGTCTGGGTTGATGATTTAATATTGTTTACTGCTCAAGAGTCAATCAAAATATTTTTGAAGGAGAAATTAAAACAACACTTTGAAATGAAAGATATTGGCCCAGCAAGTCAGTGCGTAGGCCTAAATATTATGATAGACAAAGGGAAGGTAATGATAGATCAAGAAAAGTATATAAAGGAAATCTTGGCAAGGTTCAGAATGTCAGACTGCAAACCTGTGAAAACACCGTTTGAAGTTGGTATGAAATTCATTCATAAGGAGAATGAAGAAAAGTTTGACTGTCCTTATCAACAAGCAATTGGCTCCTTACTCTTTGTGGCTCAAGGTACTCGACCAGATATATCTTTTGCTGTCAATACGCTGAGTAGATATAACAAAAATCCAAGCAGTGAACACTGGTCTGCAGTGAAGAGAATATTTAGATATCTACAGGGCACAAAAGATTTGAAGTTAGTTTACACCAAAGATGGTAGTGAAGAGATAACAGGATACTGCGATGCCGACTGGGCCAGTGACGCGCGCGACAGAAAGTCGTGCACAGGTTATGTATTTCTGTTACAGGGTGGTGCTATTTCGTGGCGGTCACACAAGCAACAGACCGTCGCCCTGTCAACCGCCGAGGCAGAGTACATGGCGATGTCTTCTGCGGCGCAGGAGGCGCTGTGGCTGCAGCAACTGCAAAGAGAGCTTGGTGGACAGCGTGATAACACTCTAATCATCTACAGCGATAACCAAAGTGCCATTAAACTCACTGCTAACGATTGCTACTTACCGAGGTCGAAACACATAGACATAAGACATCATTTTTTGAAAGAACATGTAAACAATTTAAAGTTAAAATTTTGTTATGTAAAAGGCAAAAATAATGTTTCTGACATACTAACTAAAGGTGTAACTGTAGATAAGAATCTGTATTGTTTATCTGAGATAGGATTGCGTTCTGGGGTGGGTGATGAAATTGGAACGCACTCCTACTAGTTTTTGTCTTTGCTCACTTCCTCCTGTGGCGTCTCTTGTGCCCTGGCTTATAAAACGAAATCATGTAAACGTGCTATCCAAATTGTGTTACCTTTATTAAACGGGATATCAACAAATTACCGATTTCTTATTTGCCTAAAACCCTACACATTAAAACAAATTAAAATATGGCGTCAACAAATTAGACCATATCGCTGTCGACTGATGGTATTGCAACGCTATATTGTAATGCTTATCCCCTATTGAATTCCGAACGAAACGAAGGTTGCTAAGGTTTAATTTCGAACGTTAGTGAGGGAGAAACCTGAGTGATGTAAGAAATGCAAGTCGCCCAAGACAAAAACAGCATTATTCCCGTATTGGATACTCTCTCTTTGAGATAAAACAACCTTCGTTTCGTTCGGAATTCAACATGGCCGCCCGCAATTTTAAGACACTGCTTTATCCCCTAGTCACATAATCTACTATTATTATGCACTTACTCTTATTAATCTAATTAATAATCACTAGGTATATATATACAAACTTAAAATAATATGTACAAACGAGTAAAAAAGGCTGACAAACGGGGAAAACTCAGAGGGCATCAAAAAATTTGTCCACATCGATGTCAATGCGAGAAGTGCCCAGAACGCTGGCAGCATTGCCACGCTGGATGGCAATGCAGTAGGATAGAGAAGGTTAGAGTAGGGTAGAGTAGGATAGAGTAGGGAATAGCGGGAAATATTGCAACTGGGGTTGTGTAGAAAAAAATCCGTAAAAAACATGTACTTATTTTTTAGGGTTCCGTACCTCAGAAGGAAGATACGGAATCCTTATAGGATCACTTTGTTGTCCGTCTATCTGTCTGTCTGTCTGTCAAGACCCTTTATCTCGAGAACGTGTGGAGGTATCGAGTTGAAATTAAAACCATAAACACAGGTCTGCGCTCCCTTCAAGCTGTGAAAAAATCAAACTTCTAAGTTAAAGAACAAAAAACACGCTTATGGCACGCACTAAAAATTACAAAATATTTGGACATTTAGTTTGATGACTCAAGAGTTTTTCCTTTGCCAATTCTTCATTAGATCGCAGGTAAACAAACAATTTCAGTTCGTGACGAACGATAAATAATTACCTTTGCGAAATGGTTATAAATAATCATCTTTATTAAATACTAGCTTTTGCCCGCGCGGCTTCGCTCCCGCTCTTCCCTACTTCAGCCTCCTATACCCTACTCTACCCTACTCTACCTTACTCTACCCTACCCTACTCTACTCTACTCTACCCTACTCTACCCTACTCTACCGTACCCTACTCTACTCTACTCTACCCTACTCTACCCTACTCTACCCTACTCTACCCTACTCTACTCTACTCTACCCTACTCTACCGTACCCTACTCTACTCTACTATACCCTACTCTACCCTACCCTACTCTACCCTACCCTACCCTACTCTACTCTACTCTACCCTACTCTACCGTACCCTACTCTACTCTACCCTACTCTACCCTACTCTACCCTACTCTACCCTACTCTACCCTACTCTACCCTACTCTACCCTACTCTACCCTACTCTACCCTACTCTACCCTACTCTACCCTACTCTACCCTACTCTACCCTACTCTACCCTACTCTACCCTACTCTACCCTACTCTACCCTACTCTACCCTACTCTACCCTACTCTACCCTACTCTACCCTACTCTACCCTACTCTACCCTACTCTACCCTACTCTACCCTACTCTACCCTACTCTACCCTACTCTAATAAACCTCGGTAACTGTGGTTGTTCGCCGACTTCTCATCTTTTCTGTAAACGAGATACCCCGTGAACCCGGCCCTGTCCGTGGGTCCCAGTAGCGTCTCGCTTATGAGCGCCACGTCAATATCCTGCTCTCTGAGGAGGTGGCGGAGGTCGTGTGCGCTCCTATCTCGTACTACAGCGGTTTCGCTTCTAATTTGCCTTTAATGAGATTTCTCTTCAGACCCTCCAGGCTGATTACAGACAGGCTAATAACACCATTTAACATCTAACGGGATTCATATAAAGGTAGATTAACACTAGAAGCCATTATTTGTATTTCAAATAATGGCTTGCTAGTGTAATAAAGAGGTAAAGTTTGTTTTTAAGCTATTGCATAGCTTCTATCGCGGGCCTTGAGCATGGAGACCGAATCCAGAAGCATCCTCAATGAAGATCTGATGAAAAAGTGCAACTTGACTGACCACATCTTGGACCTTACGAAGACGATTAAGAACTCAATCTAACGTCTGACTAGGAAACTTTGTATGCCTTTATCTTTTGCGTTTGTATCTTGTTCTTATCTGCTGCATGCTATTAATTAATTTTTGTTCAAAGTACACATATTGCCATGTCATATTTCACAAATTTATAAATTTCACCCAGTTTGTATCTCAAGTACCCCAAGCACTAACTCTATCAATCTATAACACTAAACATAATACACTATCACTGCTTACAAAATCACAAAACTGTTCCCGCAAAATACTTAGAGGATATACTTCAAACAATATTCTAGTACGATACTATTTTGTAACACGTGTAATTATGAGAAACAATTATCTACTGTACTTGCACATTAAAATACGCCTTATAAATCATATACGTAATAGTGATGGCCATGGATAACATATTGAATGACATTGATTGACTTCAAGTATCAGTTTCTCAGATTTGCTCCCCCGAAAGCTTGATAAATCATATTGATTTGTCGTAGGTTTTCTAAAGATTGAATATTCCACTTTGGTCCCAGCACTGGCCGACACTGATTTCAGTGCAGTTTTTTCTGCCAGTGATGCCAATGTATGCGCTAACATTCTCGTAGACTTGGTTTCATTGACTATCCTTACACACTCAACACCTATAACTATACCTCATCGTCAGAGAACAATCAAGCCATGGTTGACACCAGGCTTGTTACGGTGCATCAGCCATAGAGACAGGTTGCACAAGAAAGCAAACCTAAATAGAAACAATGCAATAATGCAAGTCACTTGTACGAGATACCGTAACTTTTGCAACAACCTCTTGAAAAACAAAAAACTGAATTCCAAAAGATTAAAAATAATCCAAAGGGAATGTGAAATACTATAAACCAAATAGCCAACCCTAAGCAAACTTCACCCTCTTCCCGTGAATTACTGACTCTAACTCCAGATCCTATTGAGTCTTTAATCACAGTAAATAACTACTTTGCTGGAATAGGAGAAAAACTAGTTAATGATATATTGCAAAAGCAGAATATTACTGGAATACGATCACGCACCTCAATTATAGGCGATCTGTCTAACTTCACCTAGAGATTCCATGGTACTGTTCCAGACGGACTGTGAGGAAATAGAATCCATTATTGTGGATTTAAAAACTGAATCTGCTACTGGGATTGACCACATACATACACTAGTTGTAAAAAGTGCAAAGACGAGTCTAATTCCTCCAATTACACATATGTGTAATCTGTGCTTAAGTAGGTACTGGGGTTTTCCCGGATATTTTAAAGAGAGCTTTGGTCCATCCGATTTATAAGAGTGGCAACAGAAGCAGTGTCGGAAACTACAGACCAATATCTGTGCTAACAGCAATTTCTAAAATCTAAAATCTTGGTCGACCCCGTAGATACAGCACTGAATCGTTGTATAGTGAATGTCCTGTACTGACGGTCAGACAGCTTTTTATATTGTCGACCATACTCCGGAAGCACAAAAGTACAGTATTTAAACCGATCCTAAAGCGAAATAAATTTAGAGTTTGCTCATCAACGCCACATAGGACGACTCTTGCAGGACAACAGTAATAAGTTATAAGTAACCATATATATTATAATAAAGCAAACCGTGTACATAACATCTTTTCTCTATCCCTCAGTAAGTGCAAGAAAGTAATACGTCGTTGGCTACTACGAATTAACTAGTACGAAACAGATGAGATATAATATGGTAGAACTTCATAATAATATTTATACCCTCATGAACACGTCACACTACACACCACACCAAACTCATGGGTACTTGTACAAGAGTAAAAAAAAAAAAATTGTAGTCAGTAAGTAGTTTACAAATTATTATTGTTATTGTTCAGTATTTTTATTTTTCTTTTTATTTTGACATTTTATTAAATGAAATTGTATTAAATTGTACTAAGTAAATTAATTAAAATTGTATCATCACTACATAGTATAAAACAAAGTCGCTTTCTCTGTCCCTATGTCCCTTTGTATGCTTAAATCTTTGAAACTACGCAACGGATTTTGATGCGGTTTTTTTTAATAGATAGAGTGATTCAAGAGGAAGGTTTATTAAATATGTATAATAACATCCATTAAATAGTGGAGAAGTACTGTTATTTTTGAGGTTTCTAATGTGATGTCGTAAATAATTACATTTTTTCCGCTTACATTGCAAACGCAGGCTGAACCCTACGAGTTTTATCAAAATAATGTACTAAGTATTATACACATTGAAAAGGTCTACAGAAAAGTCCGTGATGGTATATGTCTATCTCTTATGGATAACCCACAATAACTTTTTTTTGTCATTTACTTTTTACGACAAATAATGGTTAATTTTCGAAGCGATTTTAACCAATACAGCATTAAATCTTAACCAATTAAATACCTTGAATACATTGTTCATTTAATATAGATCTATATGGCCCTTTACACCGTATGATTTAAGTGAATATTTTCGAAGATATTACAGATTTAAAAATTGCGGGACGTAGCGTTTGCGGCGGTACCGGCCGGCCGCCCGGTGCGGCAAGAGCATTGCACCCGTGCGAAGCCGGGGCGGGTCGCTAGTAAATTATAATAAATAGGGAGGAGGTCGCTGTCGGCTGTGTCACAGTTCATACTAGTACAGTCGACAACGTTATCTCTTATGCAGTTTGCCATTCAAAGTAATCTGTGAAAACTTTATATTAAGAGAAATATGAAAAATTGAAAGTGTTGATTAAATAAATTATTAATTATTAATTAAATTCAATGTGTGAAAGTGTAACTTCAATTAATATCAAAGAAAACAAAATACTACATAAATAAAATAAATAAATAATTATAATTGTATAAGTTGATAAAATGCTATACAATAACTTTACCGCGACAGTCCCCGAGTGCCAAACGTCTTTTTTTGTTTTTTTGTTTGTAGGAGGTAATCTGTGGAAGTACTTTTCCTATTGCTTAAATTTTTCACCGTTAGAAAGCTGCTTTATTCCTGACTGACATTGGCTATATTTTATGTAAGCGGGCGAAGCCGCTGGCAAAAGCTAGTTTGAAATATTCTGTTGTTCTGTTGTTGTTGTTTCTGTCGTTGTTTTGTTTTGTTATTGTTCTGTTGTTGTGTTTGTGTTTTTGTTGTTGTGCAAGCGGTATAGCCGTAAAAGAATATTATAAGTATTTACAATAAGCTTATATTGCTAGAAAGCAAGCAGTCTTTAATACTAATAGCTATATAATAGTTATTTATTTCGAAAGATTTTACAGGGCGGGCTTCCATATTTTAAAATAATCCGGTCGATGGTTTAAATTCGAAGGGGCGGCCAAGTTTATAAATCGTATATTTTACTTGTGAACGCGGTTGGTTTCAGCTTTCAGTGAGCTGCTCACTCCAGGACGGCGGCGGTGGCGATTCAACAAGTTGAGCCTAATAAAAACTCTGTTCGGGCTTCGGAGCCTTCATCTATCGAAAGCTTTAATTCTTTCTACCTCAATTTCAAATCCTAAGAATTTTCATTTGAAATAGAACTGGGAACGGTGGAATTTAAGTTGTAGTAGAGAGTAGTAGAGTTTGTTTACGCCGAAGCGATTACTCGTGGATTGCTTCTTGTTGTTGCTGAAAACATTAACGTCTTTAATATTGTTACGCCATTAAACGCGAACACGCCATATCTCCGAGAAAATAACGAGTGGCACGTAATAATTAAAACGCATTGCTGTTCGAAAGATCTAGAATGGTTGTGCGTAGTCACACTTAGAAAAATCTCGAAACATCCACAAGGTACCTACCTACCAAGGTACATGTAGTAATAGGTATCATCTAACCGTAAGGGAAATTGTACTCTCCGACGTTAACAATAGAGTCGAAATTCGCATGAACGTGACTCTTATTATTACGAGCAATAAAAATGATTTATGACTTCGAGAAGCGATTCAATTGTTCTGGAATTCTGGATAGATCCGGGGACGTCGGTATCTAGAATTTTCTTGGCTCCGCATATAAATACGGGCCCCCGGCCGGAAGCGAGTCAGTTGTGATTTCGACTGCGATCAAGAGCGAACTACCCTAGTACTCGAAGTGATTTTTATCAACGACTAAAGCGATAGTGAAACGGTACTCTAGTGTTAATTGCGATTCGGATTATTGTTGACTGGACTAATTGTTATTGTTTGTGGTAAATAAAGTTCTCTCGTCAGTAAATCGGCATTTGATTACCCACGTACGTAACAACTGGTGTCAGAAGTGAAATGCCACTAACACCGAGAGACGACGAACAGCGACCACGAACAAGAAGGCAAATGGAGATGGATGCTGCGCGTCATCGTATGGAGGAGGAAGATCAGGCTGGTATGGCAGCAACAGAAGCTGCTGAGGCGCCAACAGGACCATCCTCGGAATTAAACCTCGCTGCGGTGTTGGCCGCCATGCAAGCTAGTATGGAGGCTAACCAGCGTAAACTCCAGGACCTGATTGCGGCTAACCAGGAAGAAGCTCGCCGCGAACAGGAAGCCGCTCGCCGCGAACAGGAAGCCGCTCGCCGCGATCAGGAGGCCAACCAGCGCAAGCTCCAGGACCTCATCGCGGCTAATCAAGAAGCTGCTCGCCGCGAACAGGAGGCTAAGCAGAACCTAATCCTCGATAAGATCGATCACGGCCTCGTCACGTTGGGCGAGAGGGTTAAGAATCTCACCGTAGAGGTCAAGGAGGTTTCCGCCCGAACTGATAGCCTCGAAACAAGCCTGCTGGACATCAACAAAAAAATCGTCAAGCTCGAAGCACGCGAACCCGTTGTTGTCGGCTCACCATCGCACACTCCCTGTGCATCCGCGGCAAAATTTGATGTGCCGCGTTTTGATGGCACGTCTTCCTGGACGGCATTTAAGTACCAATTCGAGACATTGGTCGAAACAAACCGCTGGGATGATAAGCAGTCTTTTGCGGCATTAACTTTGGCTCTACGAGGGGACGCCCTGCTAGTCCTAGAGAACCTCCCTGCGGACGGCAGGACATTGGAGCGTCTCATGGAGGGACTGGACACTCGTTATGGAGACAAGCACCTCGAGCACGTTTTCCGCGCGCAGTTACGCGAGAGAACGCAGAGGCCGAACGAGAGCCTCCAGCAATGGGGAGTCGAGGTTGAACGGCTAGTCCGGCGTGCGTACATGTCAATGACACCAGAGACGGTGGAAGTAAATCTGGTGCAAGCATTCATCGACGGTCTACGGGATACAGAAGTAAGGGCTACGGTGCGACTCGGACACCACCAAACTCTGAAGAGTGCGATAGCTCACGCTTTGGAAGTAGAAGCCGTACGAAAAGATTCTCGTACGCACAGAGTTCGGGAAGTAGTGGTCACGCCTTCAGTGCAACCACGTCACCGAGAAGTAGTGGCTCTTTCTCCAGCACAGTCCCGCTATATTCCAACGTGTTACGAGTGCAGAGAAAAAGGACACATTCGTACCGATTGTCCTAAGAAAAAGAGGGAAAGTGTGGACTCCGGAACTCAAGTCGACGAGGAGCTGATAAAACTTAATGTCGCCAGGGCCACAGCCCCAACCATCACCATCAATCAAGTTCACAACGGAAATAGTTTGATCATCGAAGGAACACTGAATCATCGTGCCTGCAATTTTACCGTTGACACCGGGGCGTCGCGAACCATTGTAAGACAGGAGTTGCTGAAACGAACCATCTCATGGCAAAAAGAGTCTCCATCCTGCCGACTTCAGACAGCAACCGGCCAGTCAGTCTCCGTCCTCGGTGATACAGAAATCCAGTTTAAAATCGGTGATCAAGTGTACACCCATCCTGTGTTAATTGCGAATATTACCGATGATTGCATACTGGGTCTGGATTTCTTGCGTAATTACAGATGTGTTTTAGATATCGATAGGGGAGTATTGAAATTCCCAGATCAAGAAGTCTTCCTGCGAGGAATTAAGTCATGCAATCTCTATTGTTTAAAGGAAACTACATTGGCTCCGAGAACAGAAACCTTAGTTGAAGTGAAATTTCCCAAGAAAATCAGGCAACGAAGATGTGTAATGGTTGAGGATACTGGCCCGGCACCCAGAGATCATCACTGCGAGGACTTTAGTTATGACGAAAGGGAGATCCAAAGTAAGGATTGTGAACCTTGGGAAAGAAGAGGTCCAACTGAAGAAAAACAGTGTTGTTGGGAGATGTGAAGAAGTTCAGTATCTCCGTCAAATCAATAAATCTCCAGCAAAGCAAGACACGAACAAAGTCGAAACTGATCACATCCAGCAACTTCTGGAAAATTCTAAGAGCAACTTATCGACTTCGGAACTACAGCAAGCAAGGGAATTTCTGCTACGGTTTCGAGATATCTTTGCAACGGGAAAAGACTGCGGGAGAACAGGTCTCGTCAAGCATGAGATAGATACAGGTGATGCGAGACCAATTAAACAGAGACCGCGCCGCATACCCTGGGCTAAGGAATCTGAGGTAGCAGAAATGGTAAAGGACATGGCTGATAATGGAATAATTGAGCCTTCTACGAGTCCATGGTCTTCTCCAGTCGTTCTGGTGAAGAAGAAGGACGGCAGCACCAGATTCTGTGTGGACTACAGAATGCTAAATAATGTGACGAAGAAGGACAGTTATCCCTTACCAAGGATAGACGATACGCTGGATATGCTCAGTGGCATGAAGTGGTTTTCGACCATTGATTTGAAAAGTGGCTACTGGCAAGTGGAAATCAGCGAGAAAAATAAGGAAAAGACAGCGTTCAGTACGGGTATTGGCAGCGGCCTGTGGCAATTTAACGTCATGCCTTTTGGGTTATGCAACGCTCCAGCGACGTTTGAACGCCTCATGGAGAGAGTCATGGTGGGCCTTCTTGGTGACGTCTGTCTGGTATATTTGGATGACGTCATTATAATGGGTCGCACTTTTAAGGAAAACCTGAGGAATATGGAGAAAGTGTTCACCAGGATACAAGGGGCTAATCTAAAACTAAGCCCAAAGAAGTGCGCCCTGTTCAAGAAGGAGGTCAGCTACCTAGGACATGTTATTTCCGCTGACGGGGTGAGAACCGACCCTGAGAAGATAAAGGCAGTCCAACAGTGGCCGGTTCCAAAGAACAAAACGGAAGTACGTGCATTTCTAGGGTTGTGCACATACTACAGGCGGTTTGTCAAGAATTTTTCGGACATTGCAAAACCTCTACATCAGCTGACCGAGGATAAACGAGATTTTATTTGGGACAAGAACTGTGAGTCAGCATTCGACGAGCTAAAGCAACGGCTATGTGAAGCGCCTATACTGGGGTATCCGAGCAGAGACGGAAGATTTGTCGTTGATACCGATGCCAGCAACACGGGAATTGGTGGAGTGTTGTCCCAAGTGCAGGGCGACAGACAGGTCGTAATCGCTTACTTCAGTAAGGCACTTTCAAAGCCAGAAAGGAACTACTGCGTGACTCGACGAGAACTGCTGGCTGTGGTAAAAACCTTGCAGCATTTCCACAAGTACCTCATAGGAAGACAATTTACGTTGAGGACGGATCACGCTGCATTGAAATGGCTTCTACAATTTAAAAACCCTGAGGGCCAAGTTGCAAGATGGCTCGAGCAGCTGCAGGAGTTCAACTTTGTGACGGAACATCGCAGTGGAAAAGGGCATAACAATTCTGACGCCCTGTCGCGACGTCCATGTAATGATGACTGCAGACACTGCCAGCAGAATGAAGCCCGAGAACACGTTAATTTAATTAGGGCTGAAGGCAACTTCAAGAAGTCCCAGGAAGAAGATGACGATATTCGACCTATACTGGACTGGAAGCGTAGCGGAATTAGGCCCCAGTGGAGTGAAGTATCGTCACATAGTCCCGTCACTAAGAGCTACTGGGCACAGTGGGACAGTTTAGTCCTAGAAGATGATGTGCTTTGTAGGAAATGGGAATCGAACGATGGCAAGGAGGTGACCACACAAGTGATAGTGCCACGGTGTGAAGTAGTCCCCCTGCTACAGGAAATACACGATGGTGCTTCTGGAGGACACCTGGGCATCAAGAAAACTCTACTGAAAGTGAGACAGCGGTATTACTGGCTCAATTGTAGAGATGACGTAGAGCAATGGTGTTGGAAATGTACAGCGTGCGCATCTGTGAAAGGACCACAGACTAGGAGCAGGGGCAGGCTTCAGCTGTACAATGTGGGAGCCCCATGGGAACGCATCGCTATCGACGTCGCTGGACCTTTTCCAGTTACAAATGACGGAAACAAGTACATAGTGGTGATCCAGGACTATTTCACAAAGTGGCCCGAAGTCTTCGCCATACCCAATCAGGAAGCGACGACAGTGGCGAAGAAGGTGGTCGAAGAAGTAGTATGTCGGTATGGCGCACCTTTGGAAATCCATTCCGATCAAGGCCGTAACTTCGAATCTGCGCTGTTCCAGGAAATGTGTACTCTTCTGGGAATTTATAAGACACGCACAACACCTGCGCACCCTCAGTCGGACGGAATGGTGGAAAGGTTTAACCAAACCCTGGAGAATCATCTGGCCAAGGTTGTCGATGACCATCAGAAGGACTGGGACCGGTATATTCCACTATTTCTGATGTCTTACCGATCGGCAGTGCATGATAGCACGGGACATACCCCAGCAAGAGTGAATTTCGGCAGAGAGATGAGACTCCCGGTCGATGCCATAACTGGCGTGCCACCTGACAAGACTAAGCCAGTTACAGATTACGTAAGTGACCTTCAAGATCAATTGGACGAAGTGCATAAACGAGTTCGTGAGAATAGCATGAACACCAGCGTCAAAATGAAAACTTGATACGACCGTAATGCCAACGCCAAGGGATTTGAGGAGGGTACATTGGTCTGGCTCCACAACCCGCTTCGACGAAAAGGGAAGTCACCGAAACTCCAAGCTCGATGGGAGGGACCTTACACCGTGTTAAAGAGGATTAATGACGTGACCTACCGCATCAAGAAAGGGTTGAGAGGGAAACCCAAGGTCGTCCATATGGATAGATTGGCGCCGTATCACGGATCTAATAAAGCTCGGGACGAGCATGACTAAGAGGGGGGCACTGTTACGCCATTAAACGCGAACACGCCATATCTCCGAGAAAATAACGAGTGGCACGTAATAATTAAAACGCATTGCTGTTCGAAAGATCTAGAATGGTTGTGCGTAGTCACACTTAGAAAAATCTCGAAACATCCACAAGGTACCTACCTACCAAGGTACATGTAGTAATAGGTATCATCTAACCGTAAGGGAAATTGTACTCTCCGACGTTAACAATAGAGTCGAAATTCGCATGAACGTGACTCTTATTATTACGAGCAATAAAAATGATTTATGACTTCGAGAAGCGATTCAATTGTTCTGGAATTCTGGATAGATCCGGGGACGTCGGTATCTAGAATTTTCTTGGCTCCGCATATAAATACGGGCCCCCGGCCGGAAGCGAGTCAGTTGTGATTTCGACTGCGATCAAGAGCGAACTACCCTAGTACTCGAAGTGATTTTTATCAACGACTAAAGCGATAGTGAAACGGTACTCTAGTGTTAATTGCGATTCGGATTATTGTTGACTGGACTAATTGTTATTGTTTGTGGTAAATAAAGTTCTTTCGTCAGTAAATCGGCATTTGATTACCCACGTACGTAACAATATGATGAGTAAGGTAATATGAGGCGAGTGTTAAATGGTAGGTAGTTTCCTCATTAGCAAGAAAAGGCGAAAAAAGGGGAAACGGGGCATTGATTGTACAGTGAAAAGCTCGCGGCAGGTGGTCGGCGCTCGCTCCGTTTATTTATCTGCACTGAAATGAAAAATTGAAGCGAATGTTGTTGCGCTAAAACTCGACTCACTTTAATACGTGGAAAGCTATATTTCTGAGAAGCTGAGTTTTTATACAGAACGCAGATTGGAGTGATCTCGAAGTTACAAAAAGGAATAACGTCGTAATTGCTCGTTATTAGCGTTTTCCCGTGTATTTTGTGGTAATTTTTCAAAGGTACTTACTCATCGGCACAAACCACAAAACGACTATAATGGCTCCTGTAACAATTCCGTTAACGACTGAAGTTGGAACTTTGTAAGTGATATAATTATAACGCAGTATGTTTTTACGCTGTTCCCCAGTTTTCCGGCAGGTGATGGTTCTCACGCTATCCTGACATTAATGTCTCGTCGGAAGGGTCCCTCTCCACGTTAAATATTAATATGGATCGGCCAGCTACCTTCGAGTTATTGACGGAGGCGCACAGAATATGCCTCCTGTATATATTTTTATTTCAGTGTCGAAAGGCAGACCAATTTTTGCACGTATCTTTATGTATTTATACCTACCTACATGGAGAGTAGGCTACATTTATGTTTTTCACATCTTACTGAATTTTGTAACATGAACCTAAAATCTAATGTGGATGCCACACACGTCATTGTTGTGAGAAAGTTTATTGGTGAGGTTCTTAAGTGCATAAAAGGAATAAGTACCAATTGTTCAGAAACGATTACGAGGCTAATAAGTAGGTATCCCGTATACCACACATACAATGGCGATTCTATCTATAGAGTGGAATAGAATGCTATAACCGTCTGCTTGAAACGTAATAGTTTGTTATTATACATTTTAATACCTACTGCGTTACATTTTAAAAATTATTGTTGGATTTCAATGTATTGATTGGTTAGAATTAATTAAGCTAACGGCTCAGCTATTCGCGGAGTAGTGTGCCAGCATAGTATTCGCTTGGCCTCATTTCATTCCATTCTCCGTCAGCGGGTTATCTCAGGAGTCAGGGCAAACAGTGCTCCACAGTCGCCGTGCCCTGGTGGGGGCGATCGGCGGCGGAGACCTCTCGCGCCGGGCCTTGGTTGAGGCCATGGTCCGTAGCGAGGAGGAGTGGCAAGCAGTCGCCGACTTCTGCGAAGCAGTAATGCTCGCAAAGGAGTAGGCCGAACGCATCAGGCAACGGCGTTATCGCCGCCGCCACCGCCGCCGGGATTCTGATCCCGATTTCCGGCCACCGTAGGCGCGGGCTTGCGGACAGTGAGCAATGGGTAGCTCGCTGTACGGCCGTCCGGTAACTGTCCGGACCAAGCCCAAGTCGTCGACGGCGCGCACAGTTCCCGCGCGCCTCAAGGACTTGTCAGCAACAGCAGGGACCCAGCCGGGTCGAAACCTACTGGGGCCAGCGTTATCCGAAAGGGCGCTCGAGCCCCGGTATGAAGGCTAGAAAGAACGGGGTGGGTCTTTTAGTCAGTAAGAGTCTGACACTATCTCCCGCTCCGTCCAAGAGTGGGGGATGTCAATGCATGATTTTTCCCACCATAAAAAAAAAAACGGCAAACAGTGCTCCCTGTTCTCCCAGCCTTTGTTCCAAGCGTAATTATCGCAGTTCATTTATGACCCTTACCTTCCGCAATACAGAATCTTTTTATTTCTCTATTCGCATTGTGTTGCGCATCTTCACGTTATTTATATCGTTTCGGAGAACACTACTGGACCGTGTCCAGTACTTACCTACGCGTTTTATTGATCAGATACTTTTGTAATGAATTTGTATCATGTATTTAATGCTTATGTCCCTTGAACCATCTGGCCAAAATTACGTGGACGCACCTCTCGCCTAGGCGGCAGTACGCAAATCTGTGCATTTATTTGCGGCCAACAGCAGTTAGTTGTGGTGACACTTGGGGGAGGCCTGTGTCCAACAATGGACGTCTATCGGCTGAAATGATGATGATAATATTTATGTTGAGAGAACCTATTTGTTTGTACGTTCCGAGTATTTGTTACTTACATTATAGGTAGCGTATATATTTTATGGATGGGTTTTTGTAGAAAAATATTAGATAAGCAAATTTTAAAGAGTCTAGTCATATTCAGTTGTTTGTAGGACACAACAACAACTCATAATAATGAGCATCGTAAGCTACATACATACGTCAATAAAAATAAATACTTAATTAAAATAACCTCAATTTCTGAAATACGAATTGAGATCAAATCTCAGGGATATTAAGCGAAAGCGAGTAAATATAAAATGCGCTTCTGCCAACCTCTCACCTAATGAGATTTATTTTCAATTAGAACCGGGCCGAGCGCCGATCGCAGCGCCTCTAATGACATGATTTACATCCAGTCTTATTTACGCCCACCGCCACTGTGCACCCGGGTAATGAAACGAAAACAGAAATTCGACGTGATGAATATACGAGACACAAAATAGATAGGTACCTACAGAAGACAATCTCAAGTATGTACTTCACTTTTTATGCCTACGCTCGACCTGTTTTTTATATTTCTATAGACGCACATTAATGAGCGTGTGAGCCGGAACTGTTCGACGAGTGAGCCGAGACGCAACCGAGATATTGTGTCCGTGAGCGGTGTCTATGTGTGCGTTGCTCGAGCGCGCTTTGTATGTAGATTGACTTCTGTACCTATCTATTTTGTGTACGAGACGAAGATAGAGCAGAGCGTGTCTATTGTCTGGTACTCAGGTGCTTTACATTTTAACTTACGTCTAAAACTTAAAAACCAACTTCAGTGGGATCTTGAATCGAAATAAATAATTTTTTTGATACGCCATTAATGAAACTTATAAGGACCTAGATGCCTGAAATAAATGAATTGAATTAAGGTACCTACTTCGTACAAAACAGTGATTAAACTAATAAAGGAGGCCCCAAAGGAAGTTGAGTATGCAAAATATGAAGACCGCCTTCTGTGAGTGGTTTCGAACTCAGAAAAGCATGCAGATTATGATCCTGGATGTTGCCGGGAGGCATATTGGCCCATTTTTTTTATACCCCTCTCCCTGAAGCAGTAAGTAAATTGATTGAACAAATGCTAAGTATCATTTTAGTAATTGATTAATTAACAATATCTAATTGTTTCTTATGATTAAATATATCAATAGAAAGTCAACAAAAAAAAAAGAGAGTCGGACTCGCGCATTTCGGGTTCCGTACAAATTTACAAATGAAAACAGTTCAATTCCCAAATTGAGTTACGAAGATTTTTCTGAATCACAAGGATAGTTTTTTTTTTGTGACATAATAACAAATTTACAGTTTTCAGAATTTTACTTGTATTAGTGCTATGAGACCTTGTTTCATGCCAAATTTCAGAATTCTAGTTAAACGGGAAGTGCCCTATAAATTTTGATTTCTTTAGGTGTGTCGAGATACACGCTTTTTTGCGACATAAACGGCCGTATCTTTTTTTTTCGTTAACTTAGAAGCTTGATTTTTTTTACAGCTTCAAGGGACCGTAGATTTGAGGATATAATTTTAATTTCAACGCGATCCTATGAAAACCGTTCAATTCCCGAATTGATTTACGAAAATTAATTTGAATCGCAAAAAAAGTTTTTTTTTTTGTGACGTAACTACAAATTTACAGTTTTCAGATTTTTTTTTTTATATATACTCATGCTATAAGACTTTGCTGCATGCTAAATTTCAGGATTCTAGGCCAACAGGAAGTATACCCTATGAATTTTGATTCTTTTGAGGGTCTCAAAATACACGTTTTTTCGCAACATAATCGGCCGTATCTTTTTTTTTTATCGTTAACCCAGTGGTTTCATTTTTTCTCAGCTTCAAGGAACCATAGACTTGAGAATAGTCTTTTAATTTCACCCCAATACCTCCACTCGTTTCCGAGATAAAGGGTCTTGACAGACAGACTGGCAGGCCGAAAAGTAAATTTTACGAGTTCAATATTTTTTTTATCAACAATTCATATTTTATTTTTAACTTTACCATTTTCTTAGGGTTCCGTACCTCACAAGGAAAAAGGGGGAACATTTATAGGAACACTTTGTTGTCCGTCTGTCTGTCTGCCTGTCTGTTTGTCAAGACCCGTTATCTCGGGAACGAGTGGAGGTATTGCGGTGAAATTAAAAGTTTATTCTCAAGTTTATCTATAATATGTATGTATTTAGAAATATATAAGTATGTTTATCAGTTGTCTAGTACCCATAACACAAGCTCTGCTTAGCTTGGGACTAGACAGCGTTGTGTGATAGTTGTGGAATATTATTATATTAAAAGTCTATGGTCCCTTGAAGCTGAGAAAAAATCAAACATTTTTGGGTTGACGGTTGCGAAAAAAAGTGTATTTTGAGACACTCAAAGGAATCAAAATTCATAGGGTACTTCCTGTTGGCCTAGAATCCTGAAATTTAGCATGAAGCAAAGTCTTGTAGCATGAGTATATATAGAAAAAAATCTGAAAACTGTAAATTTGTAGTTACGTCACAAAAAAAAACTTTCTTTCCTATCGGATAAATCTTCGTAAATCAATTCGGGAATTAAACGGTTTTCATATGATCGCGTTGAAATTAAAATTATATCCTCAAATCTACGGTCCCTTGAAGCTGTGAAAAATCAAACTGAGCTAAGAACTGTTCTAAGTTATCGAAAATAAAAGATACGACCGTTTATGTCGCAAAAAAGCGTGTGTAGCGACATCTATGGCGCCACATAAGAACTACGAAGAAAGTACGAAATCCTGCATCGCGCAATCAAAGTTCTCCGCGCGATTTGAACATATACGACATCCCGAAATCATCTATCGGGCAGTCGCCCACCAGACTATAACACCTGTCTGGCCGGAGGATCCTCCCTTTTCAACGGAGGTTTGCGGGACTCTACTCTCTGTTCCGCATACCTCCAAACTGGTGACCCTCGACAAAGAACGTCAGCGCAGCCTTCGTGCAGCTACTACTTCGTGACGTCATCATCACTTCCTCAAGCTTTCGAGCAGCGAGCCATACAGCCAGCACCCACGGCTATAGAGGGTATCCTGACCACCAGCATGCCTACCTGGTCATACCTGGTCATCACCTTCAGCCTCATCAGCGACCTTGGCTTGGCACACCGCACCTTCGGCCAGTCACATGAAGAGCCATGAAGAACCTCTCCTGGTCGACGCCAACAGTCAAGCCCTACGTCGCACAAGCACCGCTCCGACTCACTGGAGCCAGCAGCACACTCCGACTCACTGGAGCCTGCAGCATCGTCCCGACTCACTGGGACAGCACCACCCCGACTCACTGGGGCATCATCCCGACTCACTGGGACATCATCACCCCGACTCACTGGGGCATCATCCCGACTCACTGGGATAGCAACACCCCGACTCACTGGGGCATCACCGCAGACAGTTCCGACTCACCGAGAACTATGCGGCATCGGTTCCGACCCACTGGAACCAACCTATCAATGGCCTGGCACGCATCATGAAGCATCAAAAAAAAAAAAAAGAACTATCGATCTCCGATCTCCGGAGGGGAGTGATGTAGCGACATCTATGGCGCCACATAAGAACTACGAAGAAAGTACGAAATCCTGCATCGCGCAATCAAAGTTCTCCGCGCGATTTGAACATATACGACATCCCGAAATCATCTATCGGGCAGTCGCCCACCAGACTATAACACCTGTCTGGCCGGAGGATCCTCCCTTTTCAACGGAGGTTTGCGGGACTTTACTCTCTGTTCCGCATACCTCCAAACGTGTATTTCGACACCCCTAAAGGAATACAATCGCGGTGGGCCCTGCTTGGACGGAGCATCGCCGTGCCCTCGTCGGGATGATCGGCGGCGGAGACCTCTCGCGCCGGGCCTTGGTCGAGGCCATGGTCCGGAGCGAGGAGGAGTGGCAGGCGGTCGCCGACTTCTGCGAAGCAGTAATGCTCGCTAAGGAGGAGGCCGACCGCATCAGGCCGCCGCCGGGATTCCGATCCCGATTTCCAGCCACCGTAGGCGCGGGCTTGCGGACAGTGAGCAATGGGTAGCTCGCTGTCCGGCCGTCCGGTAACAGTCCGGACCAAGCCCAAGTCGTCGACAGCGCGCGCTGTTTCCGCGCGCCTCAAGGAGTTGTCAGCAACAGCAGGGGCCCAGCCGGGTCGAAGCCTACTGGGGCCAGGGTTATCCGAAAGGGCGCTCGAGCCCCGGTATGAAGGCTTGAAGGAACGGGATGGGTTTTTTAGTCAGTAAGAGTCTGAAACTATCTCCCGCTCCGCCCAAGAGCGGGGGTTGTCATAAGATGATTTTTCCCATCGAAAAAAAAAGAACACCCCTAAAGGAATCAAAATTTATAGGGCTCTTCCCGTTGAGCCAGAATTCTGAAATTTGGCATGGAGTATGGTCTCATAGCACTAATATAGGTAAAATTCTGAAAACTGTAAATTTGTCATTATGTCAAAAAAAAAACTATTCTTGTGATTCGGAAAAATCTTCGTAACTCAATTTGGGAATTGAACTGTTTTCATGTGTAAATTTGTACGGAACCCTAAGTGCGCAAGTCTGATTTTTTTTTACTTGACTTTTATAGATATATTTAATCATAAGAAACAATTACATTACAAATTACAAACAATTTATATTTATTAGTTTTCTATACTTATTTTTAGTTACGTTTATTTACTGCACCGTTCCAGCGTCTTTACGACACAGTGACCGGCCCACGCTGAAAACCAGCGCTGTGAGCTCAACGCATTATGCGTGAGCCCGCAGCTTTATACTGAGCGTTCGGCCGTTTTGCGCGGAGGAGACGCATATCCTCCCTATTAATTATTATTGATGTTTTGTTATGTTACCTAATTTTAAGATTGCGTCTTTAACGCGTAAATAAACTGTTTTTCTTTCTTTTTTCTTTCTTTTTTCAATTAAATATTATTACTTATATAATTAATAAAATGATTCTTAGCATTTGTTCAGTCAATTTACTTGCTGCTTCAAGGCGAGGGTATAAAAAAATGGACCAATATGCCTCCTGGCAACATCCAGAATCATAATCTGCATGCTTTTCTGAGTCTGAAACCATTCACAGAAGGTGGTCCTCATATTTTGCATACTCAACTCCCTTTGGCGCCTGCTCTATAAACATTATGCAACATCTTGTATTTATGTGTAAATTCATGTTTAGCAAAACAAATAATCTTGCATCTTAACAGAAATTACAGAGAGTAATTACTTCTGTTGAGTGTATTTTCCAAATTATTTTATGCGCCTAAACGGCATTGTGTAAATGCTGATCACGTATGAGGAGAACGCTATCGAAGCCATTCGTGACGTGCAAGGAGGGATTTTGGATTAAATTTTGGATTCTGGATTAAACTAATATTCTTATTTAAGGGTCATTGGAGTCAATGGTGTGGGAGATTGTGCAAATCAACAATATCGCGGGTCTCAAACCATAGGGGCGTATCCACAAAACCCCTACTTTTCAGGAGAGCGAAAAAACTTAATAACTTTTCCTGTGATTGAGCCAGCTCGTTGTTTTTTGCATGTAGCTATATATTTCTACTGCAATTAATATAGGATTCTTAATTTAAGGGTATTTCCTCTTTATCACTTGTTTTTGGTTGATACGCCTATATAGCATGACGACTATACTGTAAAATTCCGTCAAAATACTCCCTGAAATATATGAAATTTATGGACGTAAAATCTTTTTCCTCAAATTGTTAATATTTATACCAATATTTATTATTACTTAATGGGTGACTTAAAATATTGCAATTTAGGAATGAGAACCCATTGAAATTAACGTTTTTTACGTAATCATACGCCTGTCTGGCTTGTCATAAATATTGAGAGGTGTTTTAACTCAAAGAAGAAGTATAAACCAGTTTTGTTCTATAATCTAAAAAAAAATGATTAATAGGTATATAAAAATAATTAGTAATATGAATAATTACACAATATTCTCGTGTTTGAAAAGAAATATAACATTATAAAAATAAAATTTATTCATAAATGCGAATACGAATATTGACTTTCAAACAAAGTGCGCGCAAAATGTCAGACAGTTTTCACATTCCTTATCAGCCAAATTTAACTGAACATAACAGAGCCTTAACAGACTGATTAAATGAAGCTTAACACAAAAAGTTTTTCAGGAAACTCAGACTCCGGCAGGAAATTCCACTCCTTAGCTATACGCATAATGAGTGTGTTCCCATAACGCTTTGTACGTATGGGTGAAATGTTCACCATGTACCGGTGTCGCAACGCCATACATCTTGTGGTGCAACGATGGAACGGACTTGGCGGAATTAAATTCTGCAATTCCAATACACACTCTCCGAAATGTAAACAGTAAAAAAAACTGACAGGCTAACAACTCGGCGTCGATGCTCAAAAGACCATACACGATCAAACTTGTGCTTGATAGAGGTTGTACTGTCTCACCCTCGCTAAGATCCCGAATTTTTTTGGCAGGGAGTTTGGCTTTTGCTTCGATGTAGAAGCTGAAATTGAGGGTAGTCGATAGCGGCACCCCAAGATGCTCTGAGATCTGAAAGAGATATCGGAGAGACTGGATCCGAGATCCATAAGCTCGCTCGCCGGACATGTAACTCTCAACAACAGTGCTACCGTCTGTATACCCAAAGGCACTGGCTTTAAGTAGGTCATTTATGTGCAGCAAGAACAGTGTTGCCGAGAGTACCGACCGCTGAAGGACCCTGGCATTAATATCTATTTGACCCGACGAGCAGCCATGAATAACCACTCGGATGGATCGATCCCTCAAGAAGTTTACGATCCAATCACACAGATCAGTGTTGAGACCAGTGGAAGGAAGCTTAGCAATAAGACTTTCATTTCAGCTTAGACCCTATCGAAAGCATTCGAGATATCAAGGGAAACGGCAAGCGCTTCCTCATACTTCTCGATGGCCTCGCTTTAGATGTGAATGGCATACGCTAGAAAATCTCCAGTAGACCGATTTCGGCGAAAACCATATTGCCGGTCAATGAGGATGTCGTTTGTTTCTAGGTATGCCAGGAGTTATCTGTTAAACACCCATTCCATACTCTTACAGAGGATGGACTTAACGGAGATGGATAGGTAGTTTGCCAGGTCAGCTTGACTGCCCTTCTTGGGCACAGGCTGAACGGCACTTATTCAGTCTCAGAGAGGTGAAATAGGCGGGTCAAGATTAGACACAATTCAAGTGCACAAGTTTTAAGAATAGCTGCTGGTATCCCGTCGAAGCCACTGGCTTTTTTCACGTCAAAGTTATGCAGAACTCTACGAACATTCTTCTGATGGATACGAATATCCGACATACTCGTCACGCATCCATCTGGAGAAACAGTTAAATTCATTTGAAAAAAATTGTTATGATTTGAGGTCACACATTTTATCACAAATTGTGAAACAAAATGTTAACATTTTGTTTCACAATTTGTGATAAAATGTGAAATAATGTTGTGTGATGAAAAAATATTAAAGTAAATATAAAATCATATAAGTTGTATTGTCTTTCTAGATTCATTCAATCAAAATATTATTTCCTTTTTGTTTGTCAGAAACATTCGCTAAATATTCGCATGTTTTTTGCGAATGCGAATGCAAATATCAAAAAATGTGCGAATATTCGCGAATGTGAATGCGAATATCAAAAAATTTGCGAATATTCGCGAATGCGAATATTTGTTACATTAATTACGTCTTTAAAGCTTGACAAAATGATTTCAGGTTAAAGTAAAATAAACAGTCGTATGTTCATACGCCTTTTCCGTCCCGCCGATTTCCTTGGATCACGACAAAATTGAGAGTCGTATTCATATTCATATATTTATTTATATAACAATTTACATTGTGTTTGAATTTTGTTGTACATTAATTAATCCATAACATCTAGAAAAAATTATATATTTTAAATTTCAAAGAGTAAATTAACATTCAATAAACACTAAGTAAATCCTGAGTTAAAAACACTAAACAATTTACAAAATGAAAATCAATAAATAATAGTCAATAATCAATCACATAATCAATAGTCAATAATCAATCACATAATTAATATTCAATAAATAATAGTTAATAATAAATCACATAATCAATATTCAATAAATAATAGTCAATAATCAATAATAAAAAAGAAAAGATAAATAATACGATGTTAAAAAAATAAAATTAAAAATTGTAAATAGTCATTATAATTATGAATTAAATGTAAATTTTATAAATCTCGAGAAATCAATCCTTTGGATATATTTACGAAAGTATGTCATAATTAAATAGTAGTTGTACGAACAAGTAAATTACTTAAATATAAAAACTATTTACCATCATTTTTCTCTAATTCAGACAAAGAATATAAACATTTATTCAACAGGAATGCTTTAAGTTTAACTTTAAAAAGAGTACCTTTATAAATCAATGACCTCAAGTCAGTAGGTAACCTATTAAATAATTCCACAGCTTGGTATTTAGAGCAATGTTTGGCTATATTGAATTTAGGTGCAATTTTGTTTTTTATAATATTTCTTCTAGTTTTCTCTCTAAGTTCACGTTCTTCTTGTGATTCATATTCGTGTATGTATTTTGCAAAGTGACTGAGTAGTACTAAAACATATAAACTTGGTACCGTTAATATACCTAACTGTTTAAAATAATCTTTACAAGACACTTGTTGTGGGATTCTAACAATTGTTCTTAATGCACGTTTCTGGAGTATGAATGCTCTTTGGCAATTATACCCGTAACTGCTCCCCCAAAACATAATGCTGTATCGTAACCTAGATTCTACCAATGCATAATATATTGTTTTTAACTGTTTTACATTGATTTCGTCCCTGAGGTTTCTTAGCGCATAGCAAGCCGAAGATATTGAGGAATCAATGGCGGTGAGCTCTTTTTTCCAATTTAATAAGGAATCTATGTAAACTCCTAAAAATTTTACTTCGTTTACTAGACCAATATTATCCCCTTTGAGCGTAACATTTATGTTATCTTTGTTACGTGACGTTGTTTTAAACAATATAACTTGAGTTTTGTTTGGGTTTATTATTAAATTATTTGCTGTAAACCAGACAGAAAGATTTTTTAAACACAAATTAACATTTTCTGCCAACTCGTTCAAATTTGGCGACCCGATTATGGCGTTTGTATCATCCGCAAACATTACAAGCCTTGCGTCGGGTTGGGTACTGTTAATAAAATTGAGTAAATCATTTGTAAAAATTACATATAATATTGGCCCTAAGATTGAGCCTTGAGGTACACCGCGGCTTATTTTGGTCATTTTTGACTTAAATATTACTTCCCTCACACACTTTACGTCAATTTTTGAATTAATGTCTTTTATTTCTACATACATTTTACGGTTTTTCAAATAAGACGTCAGAAGTCTTAACGGTTTACCTCTAATGCCATAATGCTCTAGTTTAGCCAGAAGTAGCTCGTGATCTACGGTGTCAAACGCAGAACTTAAGTCAATAAATAAACCGGCTACTTTCATCTTGTCATTCAATTTACCAATAATGTCATTAACAAGATTATTTATCGCATCTAAAGTACCTATCCCTTTTTAGTATCCAAATTGTCTAAAGTTTATTATTCTATTTAGACTTAAGTGTGTCATTAGCCTAGTTTTCATTATTTTCTCAAAAATTTTTGATAAAATTGGTAATAAGGATATTGGCCGATAGTTTTTGGGGTCCGTTCTTGTACCCTTTTTGTGTAGCGGAACCACCTTTGCCAATTTAAGTTGTTCAGGGAAAACAGACTCTTCAATACATTTATTAATAAATTCAGATAGGGGATACGCTAATATTTCTATGTTATCTTATCACCGATATTGGCACGTCATCGTGTCCACAAGACTTTTTGTTTGCCATCTTATGTACAATTTTTATTATTTCCTGTGGCGATGTCATATCAAATGTCATCTGATTTTCTACTCTGGGTGTCGTGTTTCTGGGTGGGAGTCTTAGGAAGGACATTGCTCTTTCTTCTTGGGTTTTTAAAAGTGATGATTTGTACACAAACATATCAACAAAAGTATCTGCTATTTCTTGTGGATCTGTAACCACTCTGTTGTCAATATTTAGTACAAATTTTCTTCTAACTTTATTTTGCTTTTCTTTTGTCTGCTCATTTACAATTTTCCATGTCTCTTTTGATACGTTTTTGGCTTTTTTGAGATGATATGATATGGCTAATCTTCGTGCGTGCTTTAAAACTCTTCTATAGACTCTTATGTAATTCATTTTGTAATTACAAACACTAATATTACTGGTGGTACCCGAACACAATACTCTTTTCATTTTACTCGACACCTTAATTCCCTTAGTAATCCACTTTATCCGATTATTGTTCTTAAGTTTGACTTTCCTAGTTTTCTTTGGGTAACACTTACGAAAGGTTTTATCAAAATAATTGAGAAACGTATTGATACCTACAAGATAATTATTTTTATTTTGAAAACTCTTTTTAAATGCAGCATTATTTTTTGTGTTAAATGTTCTTTTATTAATCAACAAGGTATGCTCAGATTCGTTGGTTTTTTTATCAATCTTATCAAGAATTCTATTACAAAAAAGATCGCCATGGCCATCTGCCAATCCATTATGATCAACCAAACACTGCTCTATATCATCGTCCGAATGATTAGTCAATACATTGTCAATGCAAGAGTATGATTTGCCTCGAAGAAACGTAGGAGTATTTATAAGATGCCTGAAATTGTATGACTTCAATATACTTGTAAATTCAGATGATTTCTTACTTTCCGCAAGTATGTCAACATTAAAATCGCCACATATAACGCATTTTCTATCAATGAAATGTTCTAACAATTTTTCTAGGCTTCGTAAGAAATTATCAAAATTTTTGTCATCTGGACTTCTGTAACAGCAACAAATATTTAAACCTGTTTCAAGATCCTTTATTCCACTTCAAAGCTTTCTGATCTTTATAACTTCCGTATTGACTCAAGATCTTCACACTTTTTATTCATATATCCTAAAATAAGACTACCACCTCTTTTTTTATTGGTCCTTGTATTATATGATACTAAGTTATAATCACCTAACTGAAACAAATTAATAGATTTATCATTCAAAAAATGTTCTGTTATACAAATATAGTCCAAGTCTTTACAAAAAGTTTCAATGTATGACTCAAGTTCAAGCTTTTTATTATTTATACCACTACAATAGTTTGTGTCATGGAAACCTCTAACTTGTCCCTTGAGTTGTGACTATTAAAGCACTTTTGAATCGAGGAAACAGGTGTACCACTATTGCTAGAAAAATCTATTTGTCTCGAAACGGAACTACGTCTAATATTCTTTTTAAATATTCTTTTGTTTGAAGAGCATATCAGTGTAAGATTAATTTTATTTTGTTGTTCCTTAATTGTTTTCTGAAGAGACGTATTTTCTAATAAAAGCTTCTGAATTTCAGCATTTGCACTGTCCACACGAGCCCTTAATTCACATATTGTATCCCTTAGTTCTGTCTCCATGTCGTTATTTATTGGCATCTCTGGTAAACTTGTCAGACTATTGCTCAATAACAATGGGCTGCCATTTTGTGCTTCTGTTATCGAATTCCATGACATGTTGACTACGTCTACGTCTTGCCTCCGTCGAAAAGTAATATTGGTATCCTCCATATTAACAGGTTAGAAATTATTTGTTAGAGGCAATTATTATTTATGTTTGTTGAAGAGATGCCTTTTAGCTCCCTCTCTTAGGCGAACATAGGAAATAGTAGTGGTGATTATGCTGCCCTCTCATAGATTTGAAAAGAATTAGCATGTATCGATGAATCGATTCAGCTATCAAGTAGTCGTGTTACTGCTATTGCACTATAGGGGTCACTAATGAAGTAGTTGAGTCAATTGATTTCCGTAATATTTCAGCCAAGTCTGCTTCTCCAAAGTTCAGCTATTCACTAATAGGTGTCACTGCCAAAACCCTATAATTCCAAATAAAGTGCTGCCATCTATCTAATAGCTATGATTTATAACTTATGACTCTTTACACCGGTAGGTGTCATTATTGTCGTCCATTGATCTTTGACAAAGAAAGTACTGCTATCTATAATTAGTGTCGAGAACAATTTTTCATAACGGAAAACAGTTCAAATCGCTAGTAATTCCACTATTCTCCACTAGGATTTATTTTTAATAAATGTTTTTCTTCCCTTTTTTTATAGCACTTCATTACAGATTTAAGTTATTACTCACGATACATTTTCTTGCTTGTTCATAATTACTGTTTAAAGAAAGAATAGAGCAACAGTAAAAAGGCGTTTTAAGAGAAGTTCAAGTCAATAAGATCACAGCACTAATAACTTTTGTCACTGAGTTTCAATGGTTTAGATAACGTTTCTACACAAACTTTCTTCCATTACGATTGTTCACAAAACACTTTCGTTGCACAACTTTCATTTTTAATATTTTTTATCATTTTGTAAATAAACATTTGACAGATGCTAATGTTTACTTTACCAGCGCCATCTGGTGAGTCTCGTACGTGCGTACGTCTCTATGGCACGTCGAAACTGCACCAATACGCAATAATATTGCTCTTACGTCAATTATACGGCTATTTGGTCTAAAAATAATTCTAGACTCTCCAGGATACGGCAAATAATATTTTTTAATTTATGCAAAAAGTAATTAACACTAAATTATAAGAAAAATTCAGTAAATGTATCGCTTATGGTAGAATCCAATGGTATTAAAAACGAAAAATCACATTTTTGCATATACGCCCCTATGGTTTGAGACCCGCGATATGTAAAATGTGCAAATTCTGCGCATCTACAGACTGGTAATAATGAAATGTTCAATAAAAACTAGGTTTTAGGACTTGGATACAACGTATCTTTATTTGATAATGTATTCCGCAGAAATGTCAATTTGACGCCAATCGAATCCGCGGTCTGGTAAAACAATTTACTTAGAAATTCCTGAGAGTCTGTACTCAGCCTAACTGATTACATTTGGGAATGCCGGTGGTGGAACTGAGACATATTTGTGCGTCTCTGTAGATTAGACGTACAGTTGTAGGAACATTCTGTGTACATAATAGGTCCGCCTAGTATATTCAGCATCCGTGTTAAACGATGCTTTTTCGTTCGCACTTATAATTTCAGACTATGTAATAAATAAATCCCTAGCGTGCTGAATTCGTGTAGGCGTTGATGAAACATGTATTAGTTTATTATGTATGAGGGATCAACAACATTTTTCGGCAATTTACTGCTCGTGGCAGATATGAAGGCAATATTTCTGCGCTATCTGTGTGGGGTTCTGTGATTGCACGACTTTTATTGGAATATACATATCCCCTAGCGTAAGAATTTGTGAACATACAACGATTTGCGTAAATTATGAAAATGATTTTTCCTAGTTCGCTTTTAGATTCTGTCGAGATTTCATAAATTCCGTCATTCAGAGATGGTCACTGAAAAAAGGTTTAGGTACTTCGGAATATTCAGGACAAAGTTGGTAGATGAATGTCAATAATTTTGAATATTGCTAAAATTACTGCAAGAGGCCTTTTTTTTATGGTGGGAAAAATCATGCATTGACATCCCCCGCCCTTGGGCGGAGCGGGAGATAGTGTCAGACTCTTACTGACTAAAAGACCCACCCCGTTCCTTCTAGCCTTCATACCGGGGCTCGAGCGCCCTTTCGGATAACCCTGGCCCCAGTAGGCTTCGACCCGGCTGGGTCCCTGCTGTTGCTGACAACTCCTTGAGGCGCGCGGGAACAGTGCGCGCCGTCGACGACTTGACACTTGACCGAACAGCGAGCTACCCATTGCTCACTGTCCGCAAGCCCGCGTCTACGTTGGCCGGAAATCGGGATCAGAATCCCGGCGACGGCGGCGGCGATAACTCCTTTGCGAGCATTACTGCTTCGCAGAAGTCGGCGACCGCCTGCCACTCCTCCTCGCTCCGGACCATGGCCTCAACCAAGGCCCGGCGCGAGAGGTCACTGCAAGAGGCCTTAGATAAAACATATTTATGCATTTAACGTAATTAAAGACATCAAAGAGCTGAGAAGTCGGTACAAGATTTTTTTGTTATGGCTATATTTCATCATGGCGGCGGCACGACAAGTCGTCGCTACCAATAACGAAATGTATACCTACAGCTCTATAGAGAGTTGCTCACCTGGTGTCCATTTGGTTGCGCAACCAATTTGGTGACGCGACCAGCTTGGATGCGTGGCAACTCTGGTGGCTAGTTTGGTAGCTTAGGGCTACACTCGTATTTCACCGGGACACCATGGCAACTGGCTGCGCGGCCTTGGTGTCTCGGGGAAATATAGCGCTTAGATATTTGGAATAAAGAAGTCTTACTTGTTTGTACTTTGAATAATGTTCTATGGATAAATTCACTTTATTTGACTTTTTATCTCAATAAAACTTGGGAGCCGATGTAAACAGTGGCACAGAGGCGCCCTCTCCTTATTTAAAGCTTAGTGATTGACTCAATATACATAGACTAGTGAAAGTGCTGTGAAAATAAACGTTATAAAGTTCCAATTAGTCAAGCCCAGGGCACCGGCTTCATCATCAGACCAGTTCGATATATAAAAATAAAGAAGAGAGGTGCCCTCTTTTTAGGGTTCCGTAATAAACTAGTAACACTTATTGTGCGAGAATTATGGGTATTCTGATGAAAATCAATGACTGGATGCTCAATGCAAATTAGTTTTTTAATAATTTTCGGTGTGAACAATATATTTTACAAGAAACAAGTGAAGACAAGTGACAAATAGAAGTGTCATATTTTTTCATATAATTTAGGAAGCTTGCAAGAAGGTTTTATCTCCAACATTTCCCCGGGCGTTGAAACCAATGGTTTCAACCAGATTCTGAAGACACAGGCAAAGGGCAGATTCGGTTGAATGCCCGTCGAACGACTCCAGTAGACGTCCGAATGTCAGCTACACGGGCGATACCATCCGTTCCTGGATGAACAGCCACGATCCGTCCAAGTCTCCACTTCAACGGAGGAAGATCGTCTTCCTTGATCACCACCAAGGAGTTCAGCATCAAGCCATCCTTGCAGGAACGCCATTTGGAGCGTTGTTGCAATTCTGCAACATACTCCTTGCTCCATCTGCTCCAGAAATGCTGGCGAAGCTGCTCGATCCTCTGGTAACGAGACAGATAATTGGCAGAGCTATCCTGGTAATCAGGTTGCGGCAAAGAAGTAAGTGGCCGTCCCACAAGAAAATGTCCTGGCGTGAGCGGAGTATAATCTGCAGGATCTGAAGACAACGGCGTCAATGGACGAGAGTTCAAGATGGCTTCAATCTTGGTTAGTGTGGTGTACAGCTCCTCAAAAGTCAAGTTACAATTTCCCAACACTCTCTGAAGGTGATACTTTGCTGACTTGACACCCGCCTCCCAGAGTCCACCGAAATGTGGGGTGTAGGCGGGAATAAAATGGAACCTTATTCCGTCGTTTGCTGCACTTTCACCCAAGGACAAACTATTTAATTTTAAAAATTTGGAAAGGTCGTTGTATGCACCGACAAATGAGGTACCGTTATCGGAAAAAATATCAGCAGGTTTACCTCTCCGAGAAATAAACCGATACAAAGCCAGTAAATAACTATTGCTAGTTAAATCACCAACGAGCTCCAAATGAATGGCCTTGGTTGTGAAACAAATAAAAATAGCGACATACACCTTTACTAACCTACATCCACGGCCCTGGCGACTAGCACACATAATAGGGCCAGCGTAATCAACGCCTGTGCTTTCAAAGGGATAACCTGGACGAAGGCGTTCTCGTGGTAAGTTACCCATTAAGGGAGCTACAACCTTACCCTTCATACGGTGACACAAAACACACTTATGATAACAGGCTTTCGCCAACTTGCGACCTCCTATTGGCCAATAAGTTTCCCTAATGGAAGCTAATAATAATTGTGGGCCAGCATGCATCAGCCTTTTATGCTCAAAATTAAATAATAGTTTAGTGAAATCATGAGTGGACTGTAATAAAATAGGGTGTTTCTTACTATAAGCAAAATTAGAGTTATCGAGACGTCCTCCTACTCGCATTACATTATTATCGTCTAAATAAACATTAAACTTTAGAAGGGCGCTCTTTTTAGGTAAACTCTTTTTGTTCAAAAATAATTGGTATTCAGAAAATGACTGAATCTGACTCTTAATAATGACAAGAGTTAGTGCATCTTGTACCTCATCATGTGACAAGTATTTGGTTTTAGGGTAATGCTTTCTACATGACTTAATAAATCGTAATACGTAGGCAACAGATCGTACGAGCCGTGTGTAATTGGAATAACGCCTAAAATCAATTAAAACTTCAGGTTTCGAATCGTTTACAACATGTAATATGATTTTAGGTCGAGTCTCCGGTAACGATTGTAGTCCTGGGCTCGTAATTTGAGAAGGCCATTCAGACGAATCTAGTTTTAAAAAATCTGGTCCTTTCCACCACAGATCTGACTCCTGCAGATCACTAATATCCATGCCACGAGATATTAGGTCTGCTGGATTTTGATCTGTTGGGACGTGCCTCCAAGTACAGTTACCCGACTTATCCAAAACCTCAGCAACGCGGTTGCGCACAAAGGGCTGAAGTCTGGTAGGCATCATCTGTAACCATCCCAAGACAATGGTTGAATCAGTCCAACAATAAACCCGACTGATCTTCACTCGAAGTGAGCTCATCACCTTCTCGTGAAGACGAGAACCGACTACCGCACCACATAACTCCAGTCGCGGAATTGTCGTAGGCTTGATGGGAGCAACTCGACTCTTTGCCATTAACAAGCGAGCCATGTACTCACCCTTAGCATTAACACTGCGAATGTAGACGCAAGCACCGTACGCGGACTCAGACGCGTCTGTGAAAATATGGAGTTCTAACTCCGTAAATGAATTGCAGACTACAAGTCGCGGAATGCGAACATGATTTAAAAGAGGTAAAGATTTAATAATAATCTCCCATTGTTTACAAATCTCATTAGGTAATGGTTGATCCCATGATAATTTATCTAACCACATTTTCTGTAGCAAGATCTTCATAGTAATAACAATAGGACCTAACAGACCTAAGGGATCAAAGATTCGCGCAATAACGGATAACAAGTCACGCTTTGTGTACCTAGTCGAAGATTTAGTCAGACCTATAGGAAACCCTATCTCATCAGTGCCGATATGCCAACAGAGACCAAGCAACTTTTCTGGCTCATTTTGTCCAATGTTCAAATCGTATGACGCAGGGACAGCATTCGACAATAATTGAGAATCATTTGACTTCCACTTTCTCAATGGCATACATGCCGACGCAAGCGCTTTGGTGACTTCAGTGCGAATGAACTTTACTTCATCTAAGTCATCCCCTCCGGTCAGCAAGTCGTCGACATAGAAGTCATGTTGGATGATTTCCGATATCTTAGGGTTCCTACAGTCGAGTCCTACTTGTTTAAGGCATCGTGTCGCAAGGAATGGCGCACTGGCCGTACCGTACGTGACGGTGTTTAATTGATAAACATTAATAGGATCACTAACATTATCACGCCAAACAATCTGTTGTAAATATCTGTCCGACGGGTGGACGACTATTTGTCTATACATCTTCTCCACATCCGCAGATAAAACATACTTGTGGACTCTAAAGCGAAGAAGTATAGACAATAGACCGTCCTGTACGGTTGGCCCAACCATCTGTAGGTCATTAGAGGACACTCCCGTCGAAGTAGAAGCACTAGCGTTGAAAACAACACGAAGTTTGGTCGTGGTACTCGACTCGCGTAAAACTCCCATATGTGGAATAAAATAACCCAAACATAAATTAGGTTTATTAATTTTTGTCATATGACCAAGTAACTCGTATTCTGACAAAAAGTCATGATACATTCTACTAAAGTTCGTCTTAACCTTTAATTTACGCTCTAAAGAATGTAAACAATGTGTGGCTTTATTAAAAGAATTTCCTAAAATTGAAGGATCTTTCTTAAGGGGGATGCGAACACAAAAACGACCATCAGACAATCGTGTCGTATTTGTAACGAAATTGTCTTCACACAATTTCTCTTCAGGCATATAAGAATTGGAAGACTTCGCATTCACCTCCTCTAAATGCCAAAACTTTGTCAATTCTGACTTGAGGTTTTCCCAGTCACCATCGCTGTCGGCAACCATTTTAGACATATTGCACTTTACGTCATTCGTCAGCAGTGAGATAGTATTCTGAGTAATTGGACCGGAAACTATCCATCCTAGACGGGTTTCACATAATATTGGTTTCCCGGTACCTAACTTTAGTCTTTGAGATCCTAACAAATCCCAAAAAAGATCAGCGCCGATTAAAATATCAACATCGGCAGGGTTATAAAAAGTAGGATCAGCTAAAGTAATATTCGAGGGTAAGTCGAAATCAGAAATATTTATCTGACGACACGGAACACTACTCGTAATGAACGGAAGAACAAAACAATTTAGTTCGAATACAAAGCTATCATCTAATGGCGTATCCTTAACCCGACATATTTTACCTACGTGCGAAGTGACGTTATTGATTCCAAGGATTGATCTATCTACCTGGCTAGTTTTTAAGTTAAGTTTATTGCACAACCTATCTGTTATGAGTGAAGACGTGCTACCACTATCGAGCACCGCGCGAGCGAGATGCACACACCCATTGTGGTCTCTTAATTTGATCAAAGCGGTTGATAACAACACATCTCGTTGCGTATGACCACACGGAGATGCAATGTTTGCGGATAAAGCTACGTTATTCGTTTCAGTCGTAGCAGACAAGTTATTCATCGAATTACCACTAGGTGTATTCGATACAGTGCCATTAGAATGTACGTGAACTAATGTGTTGTGCCTACGTTTGCATAGTTTGCAGCCTGGTTTTTTACATTTGTTAGCATAGTGTCCGGAACGAAAACAGTTAAAACATACCTTATAACTAGGTAATGATTTGAGACGGTCATCGTTACTCAATGCGAGAAACTGTGGACAATTATTTAATGTGTGATCGTTGTTATTACATTTAGGACAAGGTTTAGAAGCTGAGTCAGTGCTAGAATTGATAGGAGATTGTGCTACCATTGACTTGATCTTAGGACCTGATTTACCTGGTGATTGCGAATAATGATTGCGGGGGAGTTCCAGGGTCTCGATGAGGTCGGCTCGATTGCGTAAGAATTGCATAAATGCGTTAAACGTGATTAAGCCATCCTTGTCTATCCTACCTTTGCACTCCTCCCACTCACGATAGGTTTTTTGATCAAGTTTTCGTGTGACAATGTAGATTAAAAGTGTATCCCAGTGTTTCACAGGCTCCCCTAATGACTCTAAAGCTCGCAAGTCTTTATTTAACTGATCGATCAAATTCTTAATGGCAACAGAAGATTCTTTTGTAATTGATTCAATAGTAAATAATGAACTTATATGATTCTGAACCAGTAATCTTTTGTTGTCAAACCGATCACATAACAATGACCATGCCACAGAGTAATTACTTGAAGAAAACTCAATGGATTTGATAACTATAGCAGCTGTTCCCTCAAGTGATGCTCGCAAGTAGTGAAACTTATTGATTGCGTCTATGTCATCATTACAATGAATTAGGCTAGTAAAGGTGTCGCGGAATTCAAGCCAATTACAATATAATCCGCTAAACTTTGGTAACTGAATCGTTGGCAATTTAACCGGCTGCTTTATGCTAACACGAGTACTTTTACAACTTTCCATCGATTTATTATCTTTATTGTAGTCAGTCAGAATATTCTGGGCTCTAGATAAGGTTTTATAATAAATAGACTCAAACTCGGAACGCTGAGAATATTGTAAGTTGATGTCGTCAACAATGCATTCTAGACGTAACTGTACCTCATCATACTGCTCATACAACGCCTCTATCTTGCCCATGCGCAACTGCAACTCGGACACATCACAGCTAGATAGCTCCTTGTCCTTGAATGAGTCCAGAAAATTGAGGAAACTAGTCAAGCGACCTTTGAAGCTGCCTCGCTTCTTAATTAAATCCTTTTCCTCAGACATTCTGGGAGACGAGTGTTGTCAACCTGGCATTGATACAGGAATATAAAAATTAAAACAACAATATAATTTCAATAATTATACGCCTAGCTGTAGTCTATGCCCTTTCTGACTGCTAACTATAATTTATAACAATGACTTGTACTAATATCTAACACTCAAATATTTTTATTATGTCAAGATACTTGTTAAAAATTAATACCACTGTTAAGTAGTTATGTAATTAGTTACAGCTTAATATAATGTAAGTTTAATAATGTAGCAAAATAGCTAACTATACTGTTAAAAGTATGAGTTTAAACTTAACATTGCTGTTGAATAAAATACTAATCACAATGCAACAAAGTACCTAATGATTTTACTCAAACACAATATAATTGGTAATTTAATAAAATAGTACTGACCTTAGTATGACTACTTATATATACTACCTGAGTGTTGGGTGACGATATTAGCGTAATTATAACTGTACACCACTAACTAACTTGCTTGAAATCAATCCAGTTCTCCAGCAGTGAACTCATGAACCTCCATTCAGCGTGGAAGTCAGTCTCTATTCTTTTTCTTGAAAATAATCGCTGATCTTCTTAATTATATTTCATCCGGCTCGAAGGACCATGTGCGAGAATTATGGGTATTCTGATGAAAATCAATGACTGGATGCTCAATGCAAATTAGTTTTTTAATAATTTTCGGTGTGAACAATATATTTTACAAGAAACAAGTGAAGACAAGTGACAAATAGAAGTGTCATATTTACTCGTAGTTTCGCCAAGTCTGTCTGTCTGTCCGTCCGTCCGCGGATATTCTCAGTGACCGTTAGCACTAGAAAGCTGAAATTTGGTACCAATATGTATATCAATCACTCCGACAAAACGTTTAATGGAAAAAAAATGTTTTATTAGGGTACCCCTCCTACACGTACTTAAAGTAAAAAAAAAACACTCCCCTTTTTTTTCATTTCAACCCTAACGTTTGATATATTATTGGATAGATATGTAAAAATGAATAGGAATAATAAAGTTTTTCTTTTTGATAATATTAATATGTTCAGAAATAATCGCTTCAAAAGTAAAAAAAAATGTGTCTTTTAATTTTTGGACCATATGTTTAGAAAATATGAAAAAAAAAACTCAAAAGTAGAACTATAGGAAGACTTTCTTAGAAAGTTATTTTGAACTTGATGGGTTGAATAGTTTTTGAAATGTTATACAAAATAATTTCTGAACTAATTTTGTAATTTAATCGTATATACAAGCATTTTTTAAAACTAACACCAAAAAAACATACACCTCCTGAACTTATCTTCTTTCAAATAAACAAAAAAATATAAACCCAAGTTAAATTACTCGTCTAGTTTGTATAAATTAGTAACCCAATTTCCCGAGAGATGGCGCTGTAATTTGTGCTACTTGGTACTGTTAAGATTTTTCCTGTGTTCATGGGGTCAGGACGGGTATGAGCTATTATATTGTTGAATTGATCAGTTGGTCTCTCGTTGGCATAGATAGTATTTGTTCTTGCTCGTTGTCTGTCGTTCATTGTTATTAATAAGAATATTTGGTATAGAGGGAAATTGTAATTGTGTTTAAGTACCTAAATAATATTGTAGGTTTATTTTTTTTACTTTGGAAAAAATTGGTTGATAGTCGTAGTAGTTTAAGGGTTCTGTTATATTGTGATAAATTTGGTTTATTTTTGGAAATTTTAACGAAGACTACCTTAGTAACTGCAATATTGCAGTATTTAAATGACTAAATGACGCTGGTTATCACTCCATGTTACAACGACTTCTCACTGCTCGTGGTGGGACTCAAATAGACAATTTTTTTTTCTAACTTTTCATGCGTAGTTGGAATCTATAACTCTTTCTTTAGTTATCACCGTCCTTGGTGGCCCCGGTTTTAGGGTTCCGTACTTAGTATGTCAACTCAATGTAACAAATAGCCCATTTTTTTAACTCTTAAGTGGGACACTTATTGTGACGGCTGGGAAACTACGGAACCCTACACTAAGCGCGGCTCGACACGCTCTTGGCCGGCTTTTTTAGTCAGTCATCGACTACACTATTTGAATCATCGACTCAAGAAATTGCTTTGTTTATTAAAGCAATTTATTTGTTACGATAGCTCTGCTGTGATCCTATGAGGAATTCCGTTCCAAATCTTCGAAGTTCATCATCAGATTATAAAAATATTTTTATGGGACTGACTTGGAAGGATAACCTTTCGGCTTTCAATAAAAAAATAATTTTCAGAATCGGTTCACACTTGACAGAGAAATCGGTGAACATACTACTCTGTCAAGAAAGTACCGGGAAAAGATCAATAATACACAAAATTGTTCTTCATCCAAATTTATTTTATTACCTTCAAAGTATTCCTTTAGAAACGATACACTTACGCCAACGAATAATCCAATCACCAAAACATTTTTTAAACGTTGCTTCCGAAATTGAGTTAAGTTCTCACAATGATGGCCTTGTGCGAAGGCGCATTATCGTGGTGTAAAATCCAAGAATTTTCTTTCCACAAATCTGGTCATTTTCGTCGAATTTGCTCTCTTAAATTCCGAATAACGCTCAAATAATATTCTTTATTTACCGTTTGACCTTTCGGTAAGAATTTTGAATGTACAACACCGCGATAGTCAAAGAAAACAGTCAACATGACTTTGACTTTTGATCGACTTTGGTGTGGTTTTTTTCGGTTTTGGTTCAGTTGGAAGGCGCCACTCCGAAGCTTGTTGACTTGTTTGTATGTCAAACTCGTAAACCCACGTCTCGTTGCCAGTAACAATGCGTTTCATGAATGTTGGGTCGGAATTGACTTGCTGTAGCATGTCGTCAGAGACTCTGATCCGATTGAGTTTTGTCGAAAATTCAGGTCTTTTGGGACTAGCCGAGCGGCAACATATTTCATACCCAAATGATTAGTTAAAATGGTACGGATCAGTTGCAGAGGTTGATGGCCTACCAGAGCGAGGCAAATCTTCCATCACATTTCGACCGCTTTTCAATGCTTTGTACCACTCATAAGCACGTGTTTTTGATAAAGTCGATTCACGGTAAACCTTCTGTAACATTTTCAGTGACTCCGAACACGAAATTCCATTGGCGATGCAAAACTTAAGACAAACTCTTTGTTCGATGTTTTTGTCTATTATGAAATTTGCAATATACACTAGATATGATAAGACTAAAAACAGCACTGTATTTAATATAAGTAACAGATGCAACTCAAACTCCGCGCCAAAATGGAAAACAGTTGTATCAATCTAGCAACAACAAATAAATCTAAAATTTGAATTTGGAACCATAAACAAATCCCCACCAACTGTGTTCCCACGTTGTCGTCGTGGTGGGGCTTGCGCTCATGCCGGAAGCCCTCAAGCGAGAGACCAGACCAAGAGGAACATACGGCGGAGTCCAGTCGGACCGCCCGGAGGGTGCGCTATCCAGGAGCGCTGGCACCAACAGCTGTTGGCGCCTTCTGGATAGCGATTTAGAAGAGATAGGGTTCGCCTCCGGTACGTGTCTGTTCAGCAGACACGAACAGGATGGCGAACGTGTAATGGGGACCCCACCCCATTTAAATAAAAAAGGCAAAGCTGTGTCCAGCACCATCATGAGCGCGACTGGTAAAGAAAAGACTACCCCAGGAGGGTACCTGCTTGCAGGAGAATCCCTCCCTGAGCAGAGCTCGGGCTGCCCCACCTATTCTGGGGGGGGCAACCACCGCCTCGGGTCTCCGGACCCTTTACCGTCCTCCGTGGACGCACAGAGCCAGGGTGGCTCACATTTCGGCAGCGCGGAGTCCCTGGGACCAGTTCCCAGCACGTCCGCGACGCCGGTAGACGCCGGCCGTACATACGGCCTCAGGGAGGTGAGTGAAGACGCGGCGTCGGACTCTGATGCCGCGTCTTCACTCAACTCAGACGGGAAGGAGGATGAAGTAGTGGAGGTACAGGAGCCCTTCCATTTGATGGAGGTGGAAGTATCCGCCTCCAACAAAAGGAGGGCGTTTATGCGCTCCGCATCCGACGACGAGACGGGACCTGCCCGGAAAATCTCGTCCTCGGGGCGGGGCGCAGCCCGAAAAACGGGCAAAGGGAGAGGGCTCCCCACTGAAATCGCCAGTGAGGGACGCCAGGCCAGCGCCTCGGTGCCGAAGATTCCGGAAGATTTGCCTGAAGGAATGGATGAGGCGATGGCCAAGTTCAGAGCAATCGTGGCAGTCGCTCTCACGAGCGTGGCCAACAAAAGGGAAGAGGGTGGCCAAAAAGAGATCCATCGAGCTGGCCAACACCTCGATTGGGGAGGCGCTGGGGCTCGTCTTTGAGCCCTACGAGCGCACCCTCAGCGGGAGGTTTGGCCGGCTTGAGGCGGCCGTGGCCGCTCTCCAGGGCTCTCGTCCCGAAGGGAGGAACAGGCAGGTGCAGGGCCGATCTCAGCCCTTGCCCCAGGCGGAAAGCGAGGGAGTTGTGTCCCTGCTGCGGCAGGAGCTGGCTGCCTTCAGGGAGCAGCAGCAACAACAGCAGCAGCAGTTCCAGGGGCACATACAGCGCCAGCTCTCCGACCTGGAGGGCATCGTCCTGCGCCCCCCTCTCGCGGCCTCCGGTCAGAAGAGGACGGCGTCGTATGCCGCCGTCGCCGCGGCCACGTCTGCAGCAACGAAGGCAGGCCCGTCGGGGCAAGCCAGGCGCGTGGTTGCGGCGCCGGAGTCTGCGAGACCGGCCCCGGCAGCCAAGCAGCAGCAGCGGCAGGGGAAGCCTGCCCCTCCCTCGAAGGGCAGGGTGGCGGCTGCCACCAAACCGGCGGGGCGTCCCGCTGCGGCGGCGTCAAGGTCGCGCCTGCCGCCTCCTCCGCCCGAAGACCCCTCTGCTGGCGCCGAGTGGACGGTCGTCGGCGCTAAGAAGAAGGCGAGCAAGGCGGCAAGGGCGGCCAAAAAGCGCAAGCGGCGAAAGGAGCGGAAGAAGCGGGCCATGGCCGCCAGACTTCGCGCCCCGACTTCCGCAGCTGTAGTGATCACACTGCAGCCAGCTGCGGAAAAAAAGGGCGTGAACTATGACATGGTCATGGCAAAGGCGAAAGAGGCGGTGGTGGGCCACCTTGACGAATACGGAGCCTCAGAGGGCTTCCGTATGAGGCGCACCGCAACCGGAGCCCGTATCCTAGAGGTCCCAGGTGCGAACAGTGGACAAGCCGCTGACGCCCTGGCCGAAAGGATTAGGGCGTCCCTAGACGTCGAGGAGGCCCGAGTGTCCAGGCCCACCAAGTGCATCGACATGCGCATTATGGGTCTGGACGACTCCGTGAGGGTGGAGGAAGTGGTGGCCGCAATCGTCAGGGCGGGTGGGTGCACGACCGATCAGGTCCGGGCGGGCACCATCCGCGCTGACAGCACGGGCATGCGAGCCGTAACGGTGAGCTGCCCCGTGTCGGCGGCCAAGGCCATCACGACCGAGGGCCGAAGGCTATTGGTGGGTTGGGTTTCAGCCCAAGTCAAGATGCTGGAACCCAAACCTCTGCGGTGCTACCGCTGCCACGTGGGGCACCACGTTGGGGCCCACTGCGCCGCGGAGGTAGACCGCAGTGACTGCTGCCACCAGTGCGGACAGCCTGGTCACAAGGCCGTCGAATGCCGTGCAAAGCCGCACTGATACGCATGTGCGGCTGCAGGCAAGCCGGCCGACCACCGGGCTGGGGGCAGGTCCTGCGACCCCCCCGCCAAGGCCAAGGGCAAGGTCAGGCCCATCCACCCTGACGTCCTCACTGCCGCAGCCACCACCTTGGCTGCTGCCGCTGTCGCCGCCGCTCCCGCCGCGGCAGTGCCCTCACAGGGGGCTCAGGAGGAGACTGTAATGGAATGTCAATAACGACACCATTACGTCTCCTCCAGGCGAACATCAACCACTGCGCCCCCGCTCAGGATCTGTTGCTCCAGAGCATGGCGCAGTGGTCGATCAATGTCGCCGTCGTCTCCGAGCCGTACTACGTCCATCCCCGCTGGGTTCAGGACCTAGACGGCTCGGTGACGCTAATTTCGTCGGCCGCCGCCGGTACCCCGCCCCTCGAGGCTGTTGCGAGGGGACGGGGTTGCGTGGCAGCACGGGTCGGGGACATTGCATTGGTAGGCGTCTACCTGTCCCCGACCAGATCTCCCGACGAACTCCATGTCTCCCTTATGGAGCTAAGTGCCGTCGTCGCTGGGTTTGGTACCCTCCCTGTGATCGTTTGCGGGGACTTTAACGCCTGGAATACGGCTTGGGGTTCCCGGCGCACGAACACACGGGGTCGGATGGTGGAGGACTGGGCCTTGGAGCTGGGCCTGGTCGTCCTGAACCGGGGTTCTGTCCCCACGTTGGTGCGGAGGCGGGGTGAATCAGTGGTAGACCTTTCGTTCGCCAGCCCCGCTCTGTCGCCGCGTGTCGTCGACTGGCGCGTTATGGAGGAGGTGGAGACGTACTCCGACCACCGGTACATCCGGTTGGACGTCTCCACCGAAACCTCGGCCGCGCCAGTCCGACAGAGCCCTTGCGGTCCGCGGTGGGCGCTTAAGCAGATGGACCGGGAGCTCCTCCTGGAAGCCGCGACGGTACAGGCCTGGGTGCAAGCACCGGACAGGCCTGTCGACATCGACGTCGAGGCGGAGTGGTTCCGGGAGACCATGTCGCAAATTTGCGATGCGGCAATGCCCCGAGTCCGTCCAGGACTTGCTAAGCGCCAGGTGTACTGGTGGTCGCCGGAAATCGCTGCACTGCGCAACACGTGCAATCATGCGCGACGCCGGTACGCCAGATACTGCAGACGCCGCATCCGCCCGCCGGATGCGGAGGCCAGAGAGGCGGAGCTGTACGAAGGTTACAGAGAGGCAAAACACACCCTCCGAGCGGAGATTAAGCGGGCCAAACTCGAGGCCCGCAACGTGTGGCTGGGGTCTCTGAATGCGGACCCGTGGGGGCGCCCGTACAAATTGGTACGGAAGAAACTGCGCCCCTGGGCTCCCCCGCTGACTCAGAGTCTCCGGCCCCAACTCGTGGAGGGTGTGGTAAGCGCTCTGTTCCCTGTGCGAGGGGAACACTCCCCCCCGCCCATGGCTCCGCCTCCGCCAGCGGTGTCTGACGCGGACCGCAATAGCGACGACGACGATAATGCTCCAGAGGTGACCGAGGTAGAGATGAGAGTGGCGGTGCAAAGGCTGAGTGCCAAGAACGCCGAACCAGGGCCCGATGGCTTGCCTGGGAAAGCCTGGGTCCTGGCCATGGAGGCTCTCGGGCCTCGACTGAGAGGGCTCTTCAGCGCATGCTTGGAGAGGGGCCAGTTCCCACTTTGCTGGAAGACGGGGAAACTGGTCCTCATCGCGAAGCCAGGGCGCCCTGCGGACTCTCCGTCCGCGTACCGGCCCATTGTGCTGCTCGACGAGGTGGGCAAGCTCTTTGAAAGAGTGATTGCGAGCCGCCTCGTCGCGCGCCTTTCACGGGTGGGGCCGGACCTTTCGGACGGACAGTTCGGCTTTCGCAGGATGCGCTCGACGGTGGACGCCATCATGCGCGTGCGAGCCCTCACGACGGGGGATGCGGTGTCCCAGGGTAGGTGTGTCGTGGCAGTGTCCTTGGACATTGCCAACGCTTTCAATTCCCTGCCCTGGAGTACGATCCGGAGGGCACTCCGGTACCACCGGGTGCCCGAATACCTCTGTCGAGTAGTCGAGGCCTACCTGTCGGACAGGTATATTGTCTACCCCGGTCACCAGGGAGACTGGAAACGTCGGGAGATGTCGTGCGGTGTTCCGCAGGGGTCGGTACTAGGGCCACCCTTGTGGAACATTGGTTACGATTACGTGCTGCGGGGCGACCTCCCTGACGGGGTCAGCGTGGTCTGCTACGCAGACGACACGCTGGTTCTAGCGCAGGGAGAGTCATACCGGGCGGCGGTCGCTTTAGCGACACGCGGGGTTGCGATAGTCGTTGGTAGGATCCAGGAGTTGGGACTCGAGGTGGCGCTTCACAAATCCGAGGCCATGTGTTTCCACGGTCGCCGGTCTCGGAACGCGCCGCCAATGAGTTCCCAACTCACGGTAGGAGGAGTTCACATCGGTGTCGGATCGACGATGAAGTACCTGGGACTCGTCCTCGACAGCCGGTGGAATTTCGTGGAGCATTTCCGACGTCTGGCTCCCAAACTCAACCGGACTGGGGCTGCGCTCAAGCGGCTCCTGCCCAACCTTGGGGGTCCAGACGCCTCCTGCCGGAGGCTCTACGCGGGGATCGGTCCATGGCCCTCTACGGGGCGCCGGTGTGGGCGCCGTCGCTGAAAAAGCAACCGGCGGCCATACTGAACGCCTGCCAGAGGGTCATGGCAATTCGGATGGTGCAGGGATACCGCACGATTTCCCGCGAAGCGGCGAGCCTTCTGGCTGGCCTACCACCGTGGGATCTGGAGGCAACAGTCCTTGCACACATGCACGACATGCGCGTGGAGATGCAACGCCGGGGTGAAAGTCCTCTGCCGCGACAGGACAGAGCTCCGGCGGGATCTCATGGTGGAATGGCGTCAGCGACTATCGCAACCCCGTCATGGGCACGCCACAATTATGGCGATAAGTCCCCTCTTTGAGGCGTGGCTGGAAAGACCTCACGGCGTCCTTACCTTCCGCATGACACAGGTCCTCACCGGAAATGGCAAGTTCGGGAGGTTCCTGTTCCGAATTAAAGCGGAAGTGACGCCCGGGTGTCGCCACTGTGCGGAACGCCCGGAGGACACGGTGGAGCACACAATCGCGGTGTGCCCTGCTTGGGCGGAGCATCGCCGTGCCCTCGTGGGGGTGATCGGCGGCGGAGACCTCTCGCGCCGGGCCCTGGTCGAGGCCATGGTCCGGAGCGAGGAGGAGTGGCAGGCGGTCGCCGACTTCTGCGAAGCAGTAATGCTCGCTAAGGAGGAGGCTGACCGCATCAGACAACGGCGTTCTCGCCGCCGCCGCCGGGATTCCGATCCCGATTTCCAGCCACCGTAGGCGCGGGCTTGCGGACAGTGAGCATTGGGTAGCTCGCTGTCCGGCCGTCCGGTAACCGTCCGGGCCAAGCCCAAGTCGTCGACGGCGCGCGCTGTTCCCGCGCGCCTCAAGGAGTTGTCAGCAACAGCAGGGGCCCAGCCGGGTCGAAGCCTACTGGGGCCAGGGTTATCCGAAAGGGCGCTCGAGCCCCGGTACGAAGGCTAGAAGGAACGGGATGGGTTTTTTAGTCAGTAAGAGTCTGACACTATCTCCCGCTCCGCCCAAGAGCGGGGGTTGTCATAAGATGATTTTTCACATCGAAAAAAAAAAAAAACTATAAACAAATCATCCATTCCCGATACTTTTTTACTTTTTTGATCGTACATAAAAAAATACTTTCAGCCGAAAATAGAACCTCCTTTTGTCATTCAATCAATTTAAAAAAAGGAATTACTAGAAAACAGATGACTAATTTGTGACTTTGTGACTGAACACATACGAACGAAGTCAGTACAGAAATAAATTGTAAAAAAATCCTTACTGTAGATAGTCCTGTGGAAACCTAAGTAGGTGGTGACATTAACAACGTTGGTAGGACGAACGAGGCGAACACGCCAGCCGCCAGGTCGACACACTCCGACTGAGTGACTCCGCGCCAATGTCGCAAGGTTGCTCCACTCCAAGGGTCGATTACCTTCGCATAACTACATCAACTAAATCGCACCACTATATTGCATTAATCTGTCTGAAAAAATATTGTATCTATTAAACACAATATTTTTTCCGTGTGTTCAAGCTTTCTTATTGTTTTTCGAATAAATTTAGTCCGATTGAACACGTTCTCTGTGAGGAGATTGAACTCTTTATGACCTATGGATATTTGACCCGAGGTTCTATTTTCTCAGAGACCTAATCCGTGCGATTTAATTTTGTCTCGAGAAGGACGCGGCTGAGTACATCGACATTGTAAATAATATGGCTTTTTATTTACTTATTGTTAATTACATTTAGGTTGATAATATGCAAAACAATATTGACAAAGAGCAGAATCGTCTGACAAAACCCTTTTTCTTTACTTTATATAAATATTTAGATACATAATTATTATCTATACGACATTATTTTTAGTAGCGAAACCTGAATATAGCTAGTTTATTCAGAATCAGTAACTGAATCGAATCTAATAGTTTTTACAGCATGTTATATTTTTTCCCAAAAATATTTAAAAAGGTCACAAGTTGGATACCGCCGACATTAAGTACAATACAGGTCACGGCAGGTTATAATAACGGATATTAGGCGCCAGCAAATAACTGGGTGCAAGTGCAAAACAACCTCTGAGTCGACTGGATGGACCGGTGACCTTGAATTTTTGCTGACTTAACAAGCTTATAGCTTTGTGATTTTTCATGATATAGTTGCGAAATTTTGTATTATGTATTTGCTAGCGCAAGATAAGTTGGCGCGTGGCCGAAATTGGAAACTTATCGTTTGCCACTATCTTGACGTTTATGTCATGTGTTAGGAGACGGTGTTGTGCTCTGTGTTTTTTATCGTTTCTAAAGTAAATAGTCGTCATTATTATACCAATAGTGATTAAAAATGCTAGTAGGGATATTATCTTGAAAGTCAAACATGTTTGTGAAAAGAAATGAGAAAATATTGGGCCTACGGTACCATTTTCCAAAATTAGACCCATTTGTCAAATAATTTTTCGGGTGGCCATCACTATAAAATTTCCCTAAATATGCGTACCCGAGCGGTATCTAGCAAAAGAACAAAGTTTGTTGAAACTAAACTGCTACTATGTGCTTAAATCGTAATCAACTGACTATCATGACGATATGAATTCTGCAAACTTCATCCATGAAAGAATAAATAGTGCCAAATCTAAAACGGAATTGTATTGTAGTAATGGATAATGCATTATTGTGTTATTACACATAAATAAACAAAGCCCCTACAAGAGACAATACAAAAGCGCAAGCGTTACTGTAATGCCAGAAGAATGACAATGTGTCTCTACAAGAAAATATTTTGAAATCAAAGGACTCATCCGATTCTCCTGATAAAGACTAGCTGGATTCTGGTACTAAAAGTGCTCCTAGATATTTAATAAAAGATTTACAAGTTTCTTAACTTTTTTTATAATAAATTATGCCAATGAAAATTACCTCTAATTCAATTTATTTGTTTACTTTCCTTTAACTACCTAAATAAATGTAAGTTTATAACTAATCGACGAATTCCGAGAACGAAATCGTATATGAAAAATTATAAATTTATGGAATGAGGTTTTGAAGTTCTGTGTAACTATATAAAAGGTTAGAAGTTAGTATTCGATTGGTTATTTTAATAACAAAAAGAATATTAGCAAAAAAAAAAAAATGTGGCATATTATACTTCTTAGTACCTATGTACAATAAGATTACGAAATAAAATACATTTCGCCTTCGTTTTCGAAATAATTTTGTTCTTGAGACCCGTCGTAGTTTTATATATATTACAATTTGAGTTACAAAAGATTTTTTTTAATTATTTGAGGGAAAAATAGATTAGTTAGGTTGGCAACATTGAGAGCACCCCCAGTTACGCGCCAAGTTATCTTGCGAGGACTTTACGAGGGTGTTTTAGGTTTGGCATATATTAAAAACTAGCACTTTGACCGCGACTACGTCCGCACACATCGCCGTTTTAAGAGTTTGGCCCTGTGATTTCTTTATTGTCATTGTAAAGCAAACTTTTGAAGGAAATTGTAGTCTTTTGAATTCTTAAGGAAGATCGTTCGGGATTGATGAAATGCGCGGTACCTATAAACTCGGTTTCTCCTTGGGCAGACCCGGTTAAAATAAAGACCTCAACAATATTGCGGTGCCGCTGGTACAGTTACGTAACTTCGAAGGATTCAAGTTCCTAAGCAAGATCACGGACGTACCCACATGCAGTGCAAATTAGGGATCATAGCAAAGGTGAGACCTTACTTCACGCCGGAACAGCTATTAAATCTTTATCAGCGCAAATCAAATCATCTAAAATCTAGAATCATCGGTAATGATGCACTTGCTGAGTCGAAGCTCTAAAGCCTTGGGCACCGCCGCTGAGTTGCTAGCCTGTCAATTTTGTGTCGTTTACATTTCGGGGAGTGTAAAATTGGAATTGCAGTCTAACTCCACCAAGTCCATTTTATTATCGGACCATTAGATGTACGCCGTTGCGCCACCGGTACATGGTAGACATCCCACCCATACGCACAAAGCGTTTTGGGAACACATATTGTGTGTAAGGCCAAGGGGTGAAATTCCCTGCCGAAGTCTGTGTTTCCTGATAGCTATAACATAGGGGTCTTTAAATCAAAAGTAAATATGTTACTTTAAGGCAAGCGTGCTCCATCGTCGACCACCATCGCTCTGATGGTGGTCAAACGCGAGCCTATCAATAATAAATAAATAAATAAAAAACATTTATGATATGCAAGGCTGGCTGGATTAATAATGTAACATGTCTACATGTAACATACGAAATCGTGCATCGCACAATCAAAGTTCTCCGCGCGATTTGAATATATACGACAGCCCAAAATCAAATATCGGGCAGTTACCCACCAAACATAACAATCGTCTGACCGAAAGATCCTCCTTTTTCAATAGGATACCTACGTCAGTGCGAAAGCCGTATCATCGAAGTTTGTTTCTTCGAAAACTTTTCAACATAATCTCTATACTGCGACGCCTTGTTAAGTCGACTTTTTGTTACTGCGATGCTTCGTTACATCGAAAAACTTTACTGCGAACGATTTCAAAGCGAAAACATCATACTGCAAAGCCTTGTTCAATGGATGTCTTGTTACTACGATGATAATTATGTTACTTAGGAATACTTAACTTTTAATTTCGTTACGATTTTAAACACCTAACGTTTGTTTTGATATACAAGATACAGGCGCCGCCTAGTATCTTCGCCGCCGCCGCCGGAACGCCCGCTACCCCACGCCGCCCGCCAGAACAAGACGTGTAAGCTGGCCAGGCTCAACCGTCGGGCAACGTGGGGAGCGGCATCGACGTGCGACGGCAAAGAGTATAAATATATATTGATTGTAGGGTGAAGAATAAGGAATTGTTACTTGTAGGTACCTGGGGTTTGATCCGAGAGGAATCATCTTGGTATTGGGGGTTTGCTTCGCGTAAATCTGCCTTTAGTTCTTACTAGCTCGCACCGTGATTCAGCTCGCCATCTGTGGTTAAAATTAAATTGATTCCCACCATTCTATATATTGTGATATACATAATTACATACTTAAACGTTTCTGGTGTCTTAGGTGTGACACATAAACAACTGTTAGGATTAATTACTCAGTTACATGCTCTACGAGATACGAGTCATCGTAGTTTGTTTGGCATTAGAGAGTTAACTGCAGCCACGTCTGCCAATTAACCTCTCGCTATCTCTGTGTGCACCACAGGACTATTTCTCTTATTATTTTAGAGAGTTAACTGCAGCCAAGTCTGCCAATCAACCTCTCGCTATCTCTGCGTGCACCGCAGGACTATTTCTCTTAATATCTTAGAGAGTTGACTGCAGCCAAGTCTGCCAATCAACTTCTCGCTATCTCTGCGTGCACCACAGGACTATTTCTCTTATTATCTCTCTGTTGCATGTACCCTCTTAGTACATGCAACAGTACGCCATATTTGTTAGAGAGACTTCGTATTGCAGCACCGAAGGTCTCCTCTAACGGACTGATCACGGCCTTTCGCCCAGTCTGATTCTCACGAGGTTTTCGCATTGCAGCATCGAAAGACCTCTTAATGTAACCGACTTCCAAGAGCATCAGAAACCTTAATAAAGTTAGGAATTTTAGAGTTTATAAAACATTTAGGTGGGGAACCACTACACTATTTTCTTAGTGATACCACTTAGCTTATATTTCTCTCAGATGAGTCGCCACCGTGCTGGACGCCTCCATGAAACACTAATCACTTTTACTATGCACTTATTGAGGTAACTACTGTTGGCGCCAATATCATATCATTGACAAGCAGTCAATTTTCTAGAAGTTTTTACTTTTTCAATATGTGGGTACATTTACCCGTGCGCATACCTTACGTTACTTTTATAAAAAAAATCCTCGAAGAAACCAAAAAAACGTTCGATATTGCTCCGTACAAATTTATTGTAAAATTCAATTACTATTGAAATACAGTTTAAAACACATCCGAGGGCTTTCATTTATGTCCATTACGAGACATAAAAAGTGGCGACCGTGACAGGACGGTCTGTAAATCGAAAATCGTCAAGAAATACGAAGCCCGGTTAGCTTGACTATTTGAGCTACCTGAAGAAACAAGATTGGGCTACCTGGAGGTATAGCCATTGCAGCCAACACCTGGTGTGACAGTTTCGACAACCATACATTATAAAGTCGCAGTTCAGCAGCCGGCCAATGCAGCTAAGTGACCTTTTTAACCTTTCTTTGTTCCTTCCGTAAATATCGATTTTGTACACCGATCCTTATTAATCCATACACCCCTCGGTTTTACATGTGCTTATTTCAATATATGTGATAAAATAACTCAAAAATACACTCAGATAATCTCTAAATTACGTACTTTTAAAAATTCATTTAATATCACCCACATCAATATTTTATTCTTTGACCTTCTGACCTTTTCATTGACCTTTATTGAAAGGAGTCTGATATTTCTAAATTTTTATTGTTTAAAATACTTTACAAGACTACTTGTTTACCTAATCATTAGACTAAAACCATAAAATATAATTGAGATCAAACATAATTATAATATTTATCACAAGTCATTCACATTATTCGCCGAACATTCCAGGAATCGCAACATCCTACTACCTACAATAGTGTTGAGGTCAAGCGTCCACATCAGACGTTCCAGCGGGTTTACCACTGAGCACCTGTACTCCAAAGCCACTTCACAGGTGACATCGATTGAGGGACGTAAGATAAAGATTTTTTATTAACGTTTAATTGTATTCTTGCATAACTTTACTGTGGAAATATTCAGTTTAGTTTAGAGTTTCATTACCTGTCACATATTGAGTTAACTATTATTGTAAGTACTTAGTTGTTGTTACAAACGTTACAATGGGCAAGGATGATAGCTCCGCAAGAGACGTGCAAGAATTACAAGAACTTTTTGTTAAACGTAGTTCGATAAAGGGCCAAATTACTAAGTTCAAGAATTATTTAACCAATTTGATGAGAAATGACTCGGTTACGCGCATTGAATTAGCCGAGTTAACACTTAAACTTAGTAAATTTGGGTCACTGTCCACTAAGTTCGACGACTTGCAGAATCAAATTGAGCTTTTAAATTCTAATAATTTGTCAACTGAATTAGATGAACGCGATGATATTGAACACTTATTTATATCAAATATTGCGAATGCTCAAGGTTTTATTCAAGGTCACCAACGTCACGATGAATCTGGCATACATAATGCTAGCCATAGCTCGTCCTCTCCTGATAATCATGAGGCAGGATTTAAATTACCACAGATACAAATTGCTAAGTTTAACGGTACATACTTCCGTTGGCTGGAATTTCGTGATACATTTAAGTCTGTTATTCATAATAACGATCGCATTGCACCCATCAACAAGTTTCATTATCTTTTATCATATTTGGAAGGAGACGCAGCAAGAATAGTGAGTAACTTGGAGGTTTCCAATTCTAATTACAGTATTGCCTGGAAATTGCTATGCGACCGGTATGATAACAAGCGACAATTAATAAGTTTTCATTTAAATTCTTTGTTAGGTGTACACCAAATGAATCGTGAGTCAGATAAATCCCTTCGTTTTTTAGTTGATCATGTGACCAAGAACATGAGAGCACTGTCTAGCCTAGGTTTAGCTACCGATAATTGGGATGCCTTGCTTATACATATTATGTGTTCAAGGCTAGATAACCGCACACGTACTAAGTGGGAAGAGTGGCGTGGTACTTTGGATGAGGTGGTACCTAATTTAGAACAATTTCATAAATTTTTAATTGATCGAGCAGATGTCCTTGTGTCTCTTAACCAGTCTTCATCAAATAATCATAATAATAAACCCTCAGCTTCTACATCATCTAAAGGTTCAAACAATAAAAATGAGCATCACCACAATCAATCTCTTACATGTCAATTGTCTAGTCAATCTGAGAATCAGAGTTCTTCATCTTCAGGTTGTGTTGTTTGTCAAGGTGAGCATAGGATTTACGATTGTCCTGTGTTCAAGGCCAAGAGTGTGGAAGATCGTATAACTGAAATTAATAAATTAAATCTTTGTGCAAACTGTCTAAGGTCTGGGCACACTACGCGTAAATGCTACCTTAGACCATGTCGCGAGTGCAAGAAGAAGCACAACGTACTTCTACATGTTCCGACTGTAAATGAAACGACTGCTGCGGCTACCACGTCGTCATGTGGGACGATAGCTGATCATACTGCACCGTGTTCACAACATATTTTATTATCCACTGCCATAGTTGAGGTGATTAACCCGACAACCAATAAATCTGAGCAGGTTCGCGCTTTATTAGACTGTGGCAGTCAATTGTCATTTATGACACAATCACTTAGAGATAAATTATCATTATCAGCTTCTTCTCTATTTAAAAATATTGATATTGTCGGTATCGGCAACCAAGTTAATAACAAGGTAACTGAGAGTTGTGTGGCAAAACTTAAATCCTTAATTAAACCGTTTCAAGTCACAACAACTTTTCTTATATTACCGGAGTTAACTACTAACATTCCCAGATACACTTTAAACACTCAGCAACTACAGATACCTTCTGAAATATACCTTGCTGACCCTACCTTTAATAAATCCTCCGCTATTGACTTGCTCATCGGAGCAGACTTGTTCTGGGATATACTTGGCTGCGAGCAGCGTTCTTTAGGCCCTGATAATCCGTCACTAAGAAATTCTCAATTTGGTTGGCTTATCTCAGGTCCAATCAAAATAAATAATACAAATAACAAAATTAATGCTCAATGTCATCATTCTTTGATTTCAGAGAACTTAGAGAATGACTTGAACATAAAAATGACGAAATTTTGGGAGCTCGAGGAAGTTCCATTAAAATCCCCGCTAAGCCATGATGAAGGGTTATGTGAAAAACATTTTTTAAGTCACGTGACAAGGTTAAGTACGGGCAGATTTAATCTTAGATTACCTCTTATAGATTCTCCTGATTGTCTTGGTGAATCTTATACATTAGCAAAGAAACGGTTTTACAACTTGGAAAAACGGTTTCGTAAACATCCGCAACTTAAAATACAATATGTTGATTTTATAAGAGAGTATGAACAGTTAGGTCATCTTTCACAATCAAATATATTAAAACCTGATTTATCATACTTCTTGTGTCATCATGCAGTATTTAAAGAAACCAGTGAATCCACTAAAATTCGTGTTGTTTTTGATGGTTCTTCTCCTACCTCATCTGGACTGTCCATTAATGATTTACTCATGAAAGGTCAAAATATGCAGGACTCTCTTTTCTCCATTTTAGTACGAGCCAGACAACATAAGTACCTCCTGACTGGCGATCTAGAAAAAATGTATCGTCAGATACAAGTTGATGAGGAGGACCGAAATCTTCAACTCATACTGTGGAGAGAAGATGAGTCCCAACCTATCAGAACGTTAAGGTTAAATACTGTTACTTACGGTATGGCAAGTTCCAGCTATTTAAGTACACGCTGTTTGTGGCAGCTTGGCGAAGAACATCACGATGAGACTATCAAAAACATTATTCAACATGATTTTTACGTGGATGACATGATAACCTCTAGTGACAGCAAGCAAGAATTAAAATACATTTTGCAAGAAGTCACTGCAGCACTCAAATTAGGTTGTTTTAATCTAAGAAAACTTAAAACTAATTTACCTAGTATATTTGATACATCTTCGTTAGATATTAAAGAAAAATTAACACTCAGTGAGTCCTCTAGCACGTTAGGTTTAGGTTGGGATCCGGTAACAGATACATTGCATTTTCCAATCCAATCTCCACTCCCAATTGATAACAACCGCCCTACTAAACGGTCAATATTATCCAAGCTGTTTAAAATCTTTGATCCTTTGGGTTTACTAAGTCCTTGTGTGATACAAACAAAGGTCATAATACAACGGCTTTGGCTGGAAAAACTAGGCTGGGATGATCCTGTTCCCGACCATATTTCTATGACTTGGACTAAGTTTAATGATTCCTTATCAGCTCTTGAGGCCTTAAGGATTCCTAGGCATGTAATTTGTGACGAACCAGTAGCTATAGAACTACACGCTTTCTGTGATGCGTCACAGAGCGCGTATGGAGCTTGCATTTATGCACGTTCAGTAAACTCTACTGGTGAAGTCGCGGTAAAATTATTGTGTGCTAAGTCCAAGGTTGCACCCACGAAACCTACCACAATCCCGCGTTTAGAACTCTGTGCCGCGCTGTTGTGCGCTAGATTGTGTAAGACGGTCAGAGATTCATTGCGCTGTAAGGTACATGGTGAGATTTATTGGAGTGATTCCAGCATTGTACTGGGATGGCTTCATTCGAGTTTTAATAACCTTAAAACCTTTGTTGCCAATAGGGTTTCAGAAATTTGTGAACTGACAGATGTACACTCATGGCGTCACGTTCCAACATCAGTTAACCCAGCTGACCTCATCTCCAGGGGCGTGCATCCGAATCTTATCAAAGACAACAATCTGTGGTGGTCAGGCCCACAATATTTACTGCAATCGGAAGATTCATGGCCTACTTTAAACAATAATAACTTAAACTTAAATAACTTACCCGAAACTAAACAAAATTGTACAATCATTGTTAATTTAGAAGTAGTAACGGAACTATTTGTTAATTTTGAAAACTACCAAAATTACTCGCATTTAAAACGAACATTTGCATACGTGTTACGTTACATTAAAAACCTAAAACTTAGATCTTGTAAAGAACCTTTAGTCTATGGCACATTAAGAACAAGCGAGTTATATCAGTCATTTCTTACGTTGTGTCGCTTAGCGCAGCAACAGACATTCCCACAGGAATATGAAATGCTCGCCAAGGGCCGCTCATTAAACTCTAAATCTAAATATTTATCATTATCCCCATTTTTTTGTCCCAACGAAAAACTAATTCGAGTAGGTGGTCGTATAGATTCTTCGAAATATACCTACGACAAAAAACACCCAGTGTTACTCAACGCATCTCATCATTTCACAAAGATCATATTTAGATACGAACATATTCGTAACTTGCATGCTGGGCCACAATTGTTATTGGGCATAATTAGAGATTACATTTGGCCCATTAATGGTAGACGATTCGCTCGACAAACTGTTCGGAATTGCATGAAGTGTCGGAGATTTCAAGCTAAACCATTAGAACCTATGATGGGTAACCTACCTTCCCAAAGAATCACGGTAACCTTCCCATTTACTTCTGTAGGTATAGATTTCGCCGGTCCTTTCCTTATTTTAAATAGGAAGGGTCGCGGACCTAAATTAGTGAAGGGTTATCTTTGTCTCTTTATTTGTTTGACATACAAATGCATACACCTCGAGGCCGTAAGCGATATGACCAAAGATGCATTTATCCTTACCTTTAGACGGTTTGTTTCACGACGAGGAAGGCCTACGGAGGTATTCTGTGACAATGGTGGCAATTTTGTATCTGGTGCAAAGGAATTGAATCAATTTTTTAAACTTAACGCGGATTCTCTATTAGATTTTGCAAGCAATGAAGGCATTCATTTTATTTTTTCTCCATCTTACGCCCCTCACTTCGGTGGAATTTGGGAAGCCGGTGTTAAATCCGCAAAATTCCATATAAAACGCGTAATGGGAAATTCCCACCTAACGTTTGAAGAATTAACTACCCTTTTCGCACATGTAGAATCGATTCTTAACAGTCGTCCTCTCTGTCCCCTATCCTCTTCTGCTGATGACCTACTATGCCTCACCCCTGGTCACTTTCTCATTGGTCGGGCCCTTACTGCTCTTCCATCGCCGAACCTAGAAGACAGCAACTGTAACAGTTTACAACGTTACGAAAGAATACAGCAGATTCATCAACACTTTTGGCGTCGGTGGCAACGGGAATACATTGCAGACCTACAGCAACGTAGTAAATGGAGAACCGACAACTCAACCCTGAAAATCGGTGATTTAGTACTCTTGAAGGAAGACAACACACCGCCTCTATGTTGGAGACTTGGACGCATACAGAAACTATTCCCTGGCGCGGATGGTGTCACGAGAGTTGCTGACGTGAAAACGCAACGTGGAGTAGTTCGTCGACCTCTAGTTCGTCTTTGTCCTCTGCCTACTGCAGATGAATTAAAGGGTTGAAACCCAGAAGATTTCAACGGCGGGAGGATGTTGGCGCCAATATCATATCATTGACAAGCAGTCAATTTTCTAGAAGTTTTTACTTTTTCAATATGTGGGTACATTTACCCGTGCGCATACCTTACGTTACTTTTATAAAAAAAATCCTCGAAGAAACCAAAAAAACGTTCGATATTGCTCCGTACAAATTTATTGTAAAATTCAATTACTATTGAAATACAGTTTAAAACACATCCGAGGGCTTTCATTTATGTCCATTACGAGACAACTACCTTACTTTGGTGAGTTGAAAAATGGCTCAAAAAATGCGGCAAACGCCACAGACTACATAGAAATACTACTTAAATGCCATGACCATAAACTATAAATACTCTTTATCTATGGTGATCGCCCTATGGATTCGGTGTTGCCAGCAGATCACCGCATATTATCATGTACGACTAGCTTGTTACACGTTTCGCACTATCAACATTAATTTGACTCTGTTACCTGTTTACTTTGCGAGCTACACGTCGCGACACTCCCGCCCGAATGGTCTTAGAGCAGGGTTAGTAAGTTACGCGTCCACTCTGCGATTTTCTCCAGAGCTCTGGTGGCCGCGCCTCTTCTTTGTTTAACCTCGTTATTACTTGTACTATCTTATCAGGTTCATCCACTTCCTGACTCAATGTTTTCTCTTTGTCCGTGCTCTCTGATACATTATCAAAGTCTTCCAACAATCTTTTTTCCGTTGGCATTATCGACTCTTTGCCTTCTTTCTCATTTTTTGAATATCTAATTTGTAACTTCTACTTCCAATGGTATTAATTCGTGTACCATTATATTCCGTGGTATCTCATTTTCTCCTAATGCGTTCGCATCGTATTCTACTTCTTCATTGTCCTCCATTTCCAATGGATATAAATGAGTTAAAGATCTTATAAACTCCTTATTTCCAACTTCGACCTTTGCAATTCTGCAAAGTCCATCAGAACCTTTGACCAATGAAGTAATCTTTCCAACCTTCCATTCTTCTCGATTTTTACTATCTCCCTTTATCTGTACAATTTGTCCTACCTTAGGGATTAATTTTGCTGTGATTCTAGGTTCTTTGACAGAATTTCTATATCGTTCACGCAGACCTTGTAAGTATCGATTTGTGAACATGTCCTTTAATTCATCGAGGATAACTAAACCTCTTTTCCAAGCCTTGATAAGATCAGATTTTGTCGTAGTGCCTTGTACTAAAAAATCTTCAGTTGAACCTTCCATTGTAATGCATTTTCCCAAAGTTAAGAAATCAGACGGTTTTAAAATATGTACCAACTCAGAATCAACACAGGTTAACGGTCTTGTATTAACAGTTGCTTCAATTTCTTTTACTAATGTAACCAATTGACTATCTGTCAGCATGTGTTTTTCGAATGTTCTTCTCATACAATTCTTCACTATTCCAATTAATCGTTCGTAGAATCCCCCGAACCAGGGAGCTAGTTGGGGTATGAACCTCCAACGAATTTCATGTTTAATACAATAAGAATTTGATAGTTTTTCTGACATGAGCTTAAAATTTGTTGCATTATCTGATGTGATTATTTGTGGCACACCTCTTGTTGATATCATTCTTCTCAAAGCATGAAGTCCTTCTTCTGCTGTGAGATCTTGAACAACCTCTAAATGCACCGCCCTGACTGTTAGGCAAGTGAAAAGTGCTATCCAACGTTTGCTTGTTTCGTTTCCATGTTTAGTTAGTACAGGGCCCATGTAGTCCAGGCCGGTGAATGTAAACGGTGAAGTGTAATTTACTCTTTCAGTGGGTAATGCAGGAGTTGGTGGTAGCTTGAATGGTCCTCCTCCGTGTTTCTGACATCTAGTACATTTTTTTATAATCTTCTGGACTTGGCGTTTTCCATGTGGGATCCAAAAGGTTTGACGAATTATAGCGAGGGTATGGTTAACACCTACATGATGGTTGTCGTTATGCGTCTGGGTTATAATTTTGTTAGTGTAATCACAATCCTTTGGAATAAGTATCGGATAACGTTGGTCATAAGGCCAATCAGTGTTCTTTAAACGTCCTTTGCAACGCAAAAGTCCGTCTACGTCCAGAAATAGTCCAAGATTAATTTTTAAGCTTGTCTCTTTCCCTTCTAGTTCTTTTGGAAAGTATTCGGCTTGTAGCTTTTTGAGCTGCTTAATTTTATCACTATTTTCTTCCCTTATGTTAATGTTCATCTTAGTTTGGTTACTTGCCCTGTCTTCTTGATTTTCTACTTCGAGTATATTTTCTGTATCCATTTTATATTCTTGTGACTCTTTCGGGAGACCCTCCCCCGCGCATAGAGAAGAAATTCCTCTGATTTCTGACGGCCACGAATCCGGTTGTTGTAATAGAAACTGGGGTCCAGTCAGCCACCTTACCCTATCTTCTTTAGAGCTGAATGGTCTTGTGGCAACATCCGCTGGATTTAAATCCGATGGAACATGTCGTATTATTAGGTTTCTATTGCTTTTAATTTCTTCAACTCTCCTGGCCACAAATGGTGTGAGAAGTTTGTCCGTCCTGCACCAGTCAATTACAATTTGGCTATCCGTCCATAATGTTTGGCTTGTAATGTTGAACTGTAAAAATTGACATACATATTTAATTAACCTAGTTCCTATTAGTACGCCTAGTAATTCCAATCGTGGTATTTTTAGATCATCTTGATCCTTCAAGGGAACTAGCCTTGATTTCCCCAGGACAAACTTTACTTCCTTGCCGTTAACTATGTAGATTACAGCTGCATAGGCCTTCGAAGAAGAGTCCGTGAAGCAGTGAATTTGACAAGTACTTGTAGTGGGGTCATTGAAGTAGCACCTGGCCAAAGATATGTCTCCAACCTCATCTAATTCGTTACATATTTTTGACCAATTGGTTTTTAACGTCTCAGAAAATGGTGTATCCCATTTTACCTTTTCTTTCCACAGATTTTGTAGGAACAGTTTGCTAGACAACAGTGATGGTACAGCAAATCCACACGGATCGTAGATTGACGCTATGATTCTTAAGACATTTCTTTTTGTAAATTTAGGTTCACTAATAATCTTATCTTTTAATTGAAGTGTATCCTCCTTCAGTTTCCAGGTGAGTCCAAGAACCTTGATCTTATCCTCTTTGCAAGATTCAGGTACTTGTTTTATAAATTCTTCAGAGTTGGAACTCCAGTCTCTGAGATTCATGGATAGCTGGTTAAATATCTCTATATATCTCTATATTCTTTGGAATTCTTATAGAGTTGAAGTGCTTCCTCCACTGTTTTTGTCCCAGTGACGACATTATCCACGTATATGTCTTTAGTTAATTTCTTGACCTGTTCATTATCTGAACTTTGTAGGTGTAATCTGATTGTTGCATTAAGTAAAAATGGGCTTGATATAACTCCAAATGGAACTCTTGTAAATCTTAAGTGAGGTAGATTATCTTCTGTAGCGGGTTTCTTTGTATCCTTTAACTATAGGAATCGAGTTACATCCCGATCCTGTTTATTGAGTGCAATCTGCAAGAATGCCTTCTCAACGTCTGCGCATATAGTAAGTAAATGTCACTTATTACCTTGAGAATGTTGCTAACATAAATACTCACACTCACATGCACATAATTAATCATAGATAACGGATGAGTACAGTAAGGAAATATCATTCTTCTTATGTATTGTCACTTCAACTAGCAGACACTACTAGGTACCTACTTACAGAGTACAAGAATTTATAATCTCTTTTAAATTATTTATCTTTAAGTATTGAAGACACCGCTGCCTAGTCAGCAGTGCTTGCAAGCATCGTAGACAAATGTCTATGTTTGTATTGTTTAGGTACCTGAAGTACTCATCCACGGTATGTACTGATTACCGAGGTCCTTAGTACCGGCTTAGTCCTTCAATCTGGGACCAAGTGGCCATGCGAGAGATGTCCACTCAAGCATTTATTCATTGCAAATAAGGCAGCATGGATACTCATCCATTGTCAAGATATAAGATGTTAAACTATTACTTACTTGAGAAGTTTTTATCAATTATATGTGTGACTCCAGTAGCTATTTCTTTAGCTGTAGACGGTTTAACGCAATCTCCCCTTTTTGGCGACAATTACCACCGATAGTTAATGATTCTGGTCCTGTTAAAAGGATAAGTGCACAGGTTTTATCAAGTAGGTAGATACTTATTACTACAGATAATTTATTTAATTTTCCTATATGCATATAGGCAGTTATGTGGTGAAGCCTCGTAGGTAGTAGTACAATTTAAACATTGGATTTTATTTTATTACACTGGTTGTAGTTATTCTCTTATAAATTCGTTTTTCCTAGGACGCTATACCTTCCGACATTAATTTGATATTATGGCGGACCATATTTCAAATTTTAATAATCTTTCAGGATAATCTCACGCAACATGCTATTTATATCGTCGAAAGAAAGGATACATTTACCGATTACATGTAAATCAATAAAAAGATGCATGCAGCAGGCACAAAAAGGCGAAAACACTCGTTATTTGTCCCAATCCAGCAACAAATGCAAAGCTGCCTGGAAAGTAATAAAAAGTAATACTTGCGAAAAACAAAATTCTCATGACATAAATAAAATTCAAATAGACAATCAAACTTACACGGAACCTGAGAAGATAGCTAACATTTTTAACAATTTTTTTATTGATATGACGAACAAAACCATTGACGCCTCTATTGACTACACACCGCAGATGACTTATCACCCAAATACTATGTATCTGACTCCAACTTATGACACTGATGTTTATAAAATAATAAACTCTTTAAAATCCACCAACTCTACAGGTTACGATGACATTAACACAAAAATCCTTAAATTATGCTCTACATTTTTATCAGTTCACATAAGCCATATTATTAATTTGTCATTACGGTTAAAATTTTCGGTTGTAAAACCAATCCACAAGAAAGGTGATAAAAGTGACATGTATAATTACCGCCCCATAACACTCATACCAATACTATCAAAGATTTTTGAAAAGGTCATGCATGAAAAACTCTCCGGTTTTTTAAACAAATACAAAATCCTAAATGAGGATCAATTTGGCTTCAGGAAAAATAAATCGACCACATCAGCTTGTTTCGCTCTAATAAAATTAATAACAAAAAGTTTAAATGATAAACTACCAATCACCTCTATTTTTCTAGATATGTCCAAGGCATTCGACTTTGTGAACCATAAACTTTTAATTTATAAATTAAACCGATATGGCATAAGAGGAAACGCATCAAAGTGGTTCGAAAGCTACCTTACAAATCGACAGCAATGTGTTGAAATTTCGAGACTAACAGGAAAGCAAAAGCTCACATATAGGTCTCAGTATCGTGAGAATAACTGCGGTGTTCCCCAAGGGACCATACTAGGGCCGCCTTTATTTTTACTTTATATTAATGACTTGCCTGATGTAACTTCCCACAACTGCATATTATATGCTGACGATACGACCCTTAGTATTATATATAACGAAATTGACGACATTGTTGAGTATCAAAATGAAATAAACATGACATTAAATAAAATTATTACGTGGCTTGAACATAATAATCTCCATATCAACATTAATAAGACGAAAATGATACAATTCCAAACATATAAAAGTACGCGCCCACGGCTTAACATACAATATGGAAATGAGACAATAGAAGAGGTCGATTACGCAAAATTCTTGGGGATAAATATTGACAAAAACTGTAACTGGAAATTTCATATTGATGACTTATGTAAGAAGATAGATTGATTTGTATTCGTCCTATATAGGCTAACACGTGTGGCTAGTGTTAATGCAGCACTATGTGCATACCATGGTTATGTGTCATCAATTTTGCGCTATGGTATTATAATATGGGGTAATTCTGTTGATTTTGAAAGAGTGTTTCGAGCTCAGAAAAAATGTGTACGCTCAATTTGCGGAGCGCACCCACTGGACAGTTGTGTTTCCAGCACTATATATTTTTGAAATTTGTATTTTTGTACACCAAAATAGACACGAATTTGATTTGTTTAATAATGTTGTATCCAGACCCAGCCGTAAAGTGCATTTGCATGTCCCTAGGCGTAGAATTAAATTGTTTTCTAATAATGTATACTGCATGTCTATTACTATATACAACAAATTACCCGATGGCTTCAAAACCCTCAACCACAAAACATTTAAAAATAAGCTATTTAACTTTCTTTTAAGCAAATGTTATTACTCGACTGAAGATTTTATGACTGAAAAATTTATCTAATATTTGACATTACCTATGAATTTTATTTCTTATCTTTATTTTCTTGACTTTATTATTAAATATTAACTTATATAATTAATACGTCTTATAATATGCAATAACTATTGCTCAATTAATTTAAATTATTTTTAATTTTAATAATAAATAATATAATTGTAATGTATTGACCCATAATTGTTACTAACCATATTTGTACGCCGGAAACGGCAGAATATTATGATCATTATATTATAAATAAGCACAACAACTTTGTACAAAATTCTGACAAATAAATGCATTCTTCTTCTTCTTCTTCTTCCGTCATGTACAAACCTTTCCAATTTTAATGACAGTCTTCATAATATTCTTGCATCTCTATCAAATTTCTCAACTCTTGCTGTAATCGGTGACATCAATATCGACATAAAAAATGGTACAACTGACACAAACTCTAACGATTACCTTAATCTGACTGCAATGCATGGTCTTCTTCCTGCTTACTTATTTCCCACCCGTATAAATAACTGTATCGATCATGTACTTCTTCGCACAGATAAACCCGCCGTGACACTAGTTTTGGAAACTTACATAACGGATCATGAGCCCCTCATTCTTTTTATTGAAAATGTTAAACCAAAGTTAAAACCTCCCAAGACATTTAAAAGACTGGACTTCGCGGCAGTGAAATCTCTAATTGATGAAACTGATTGGTCCTCTGTCCTAAATTCAACTGAAACTAATGAGACAGCGGATGTCTTAGTCCACACCCTGTCTGCAATTATTAGAAAACATACAATTATCTCCAAAGTCCCACGGAAATGTAGAACCATCAAACCTTGAATTACTCCAGGGCTACTGAGATGTATTAAGCACCGTGATAGTCTCCATTTACAAGTCAAGAACTCCCCAGATAATAGTATACTTCAAATTTCATATAAAAGGTACAGAAACTACTGTAATAAACTCTTGCGCAGGTTAAGAGAGAATTTTGAGCATGAAGAGTTTATGAAAGCCAAAAATAGCCCAAAGGCAACATGGGACGTCATTAATAAGGTAGCTAACATAAAGGCTAAACCCACCCCCCCCTTCCGAACTTATTAGTACTGTTAACCCTGAAATCTCAGTGAATAAAGTTAATAGTTACTTTGCTGGTATTGGTGGAGAGTTGGCTGGTCGAATGGCGAGAAATCGTTCTGTCTCGAAAGTTGAAATTCCACCCAGTAATGCAAGTTACCTTAACTCCATGTCTCTGCTTGAGACTGATGTGGACGAGGTCGAGCGTATTATAGGGAACCTAAAAATTGACTCAGCTGTGGGTTGGGACGGGATCCCTGCCAGAGTGTTAAGTGACTCCCGGAGTACACTGGCCCCTCTTATTACCCACATCTGTAACCAGGCTATCACGACAGGTATCTTTCCAAGGGCTTTCATTTATTTATTTATTTATTTATTGCATTCATGTCGTTTACAAGGTGTTATAAACATAATATAAGTTTCGTACATGAACCCTGCTAGGGCACCGCAACATATGAATTCATTATTTATTTTAATTGCATGCAATACTTGGTATATAAAATTATTTTAAGATATTATTACATTGTCAATATACTATTATCATTATCATGTCAATTTTTCATTAATTTATTATTGGATGTCTTTATTACATTATATCATTGCGTCAATTTTGAAATAATTTGCAACATTGATTAATTTGTCATAGTATTGTAGTGCTACATAAAGAACTCGTTAAGGCTGTAATAACACTTCTGTATTAAGTGCTTTTTAAGCGCGTTTACAAATTTATTGTCAAATTCTAAGTCTTTAATCTCACTGGGTAATTTGTTGTAAATCTTTATGCACATTACAAGAGGTCCTGATTGATACATAGCTAGTTTCGAACTCGGCAATACTAACTCATTTTTTACTCTTAATGAGCGTTGCGGTCTTTGATTCTTGGCTTTAGGGAATAACGATGCATGTTTTCTAACAAACTTGCTTACTTCCAAAATGTAAATGCTTGTTAGGGTGAGCATTTTATATTTAATAAAATAGGGTTTACAGCTCTGCATTTGATCTATGTTCGCAAGAATTCTCACACATCGTTTTTGCAAAATAAAGAGTTTTTCTACGTCAACGCAATTTCCCCACACTATAATGCCATAAGTTATCCATGAGTAGGCGTAGGCGTAGTATGCAGTAATTGCTGTTTTGAAGTCGATTGATCTTTTTAACTCATTTAAAGCATACGTAAAACTTGCAAGTTTGTTTGACACAACATTAATATGTGCCTTCCAATTCACATTAGTGTCAACTGTCAGACCCAAGAGTTTAAATTCATCGACACACTGGAGCGGTATGTCATTGAAAGAGTAACTAATATATAATGGACGTTTTTGATAAGGTCTGTATTGCATAAGTTTTGTTTTAGAGAAATTTATTTCCAAATTGTGATCCTTTAGCCAGTTTACTATTTTTGTCAGTATATCGTCAAGTATTGAATTTAATTTGCTACTGTCATCACATGGAAACACTATTGAGATGTCGTCAGCAAAAAGTACACTCTGGACATTTATTTCTCTCGGCAAATCGTTGATATAGATTAGGAATAAAATGCACCCTAAGACACTGCCTTGTGGTATAGACATAGTTACATGCTCCATTTGTGATCTCACGTGGGTCTTCATGCCAGTGTCCGGGTGAAAATATTCCACTTCAACGTACTGAATGCGGTTTTTTAGATACGAGCAAAACCACTCATACGCGATACCTCTCACACCTATTTGGTACAGTTTACTTAGAAGTACTTTATATGATACTCGATCATAGGCTTTACTCATATCCAGCAGTAACCCAACAGCATATTTCTTATCATTTATTATTTTTAATGCTTCTTGGACGTAGTTAAATACCGCTAATGTTGTAGACTTATTTTTCCTAAATCCATTTTGACTAGTGTTAAAGATTTTAAACTTTTCACAAAAACGATTTAGCCGTTTAGACATTGCAGTTTCAAATATTTTTGAAAATGTGGATAGTAGTGCAATAGGGCGATAATTTCCTGCGTCGGTTTTTTTGCCCTTTTTATAAATAGGTTTTACTATAGATATTTTTAGTAAATCTGGGACAGCACCTTCCATAAAAGATTGATTGATGAGAAAGGTTAAAGGCATTGTTAATTCGTCTATACATGATTTAACAAGCATTGGTGGTATTTCGTCGTGGCCAAAACTGTGCTTGTTTTTTAAGTTTTTAATTATAAATTTCACTTCACTTGGATCTACTGTTTGCAAATATATAGAATTTTCGCAAGGAGTAGCAACATGTCGACCAGGTGGGTTCTCATCAGATCGCGTACAGTTTGTTTTTCCGACCGATATGAAATAGTCATTAAAAGCGTTTGCGACCGATCTAGGATCCTCAACAAGAGTATTGTTTATGTCAAGTTTTATGTTTTCTCTGGTTTTTTTAGACAGTTTGTTAGTACGACTTTTTATTATGTGCCACATTGATCTAGTTTTATTACTCGACTTTTTCATAAGGTTTATATAATTTAGTTTTTTAGATGTAATGACTGCCTTTTTTTAGTATTTTCTCGTATTGTTTATAATATCTTCGAAGTATATGGTTATTAGTAGTATTGATTAATATTTTTAGTTCACGTTTATGTTTACAAGCTGCTTTTAGGCCAGTGGTTAGCCATGTTTTGTTTTTATTGTTTTTGATCTTTATCAATTTTTTTGGTATACATAAATTTAATAGTTTTTGTATGGTTTTATGGAAAGATGTGTAATTTTCATTTACATTTTGGTTATTTTTGATGATTTGGTTCCAATCTACTTTACCGAGTTCTGATTTGAATGATGATATATTATGGGAATTATACAGTCTTTTTTCCGTATAACGTAGTTTCGCTCGATCTGTTTGTATGTTGTTATTTGGTAGAGTAATTAGGACTCCTTTATGATCTGATAGCCCCAGTTCTTTAACATCTATGTTGATTTGATTGTCAAAGTTGGTGAATATAAGATCTATGCAAGTTGAACTGGTAGCAGTAACTCTGGTAGGTTCCGAAACTCGTTGGTGGAAGTTGTACCTATTCATTGTACTTAGTAAGGTAAGTGAGATTGGTTTCTTTTCAAAAATATTTGTGTTAAAATCCCCACCAATAATTATTTTTTTCTTACTGTCTTTCAAATTTATTTTTTGTAAGAGCTTCTCAAGGCAACCAAAGAATATTTCAGTTTCCCTATTACATTGAGGCCAATATATAACTATGAATAAAGTGTTTAATTGGGGTATTTCGACTGCACAAGTTTCGTATATGAATTCAACTGTCAAGTCTTTAATATCCTGCCTTTCATTGAAATCTAAATTTTCTTTAAGAAATATACATACGCCTCCGCCCACATATTGTTTGCGGCAGAAAGCGGTAGCCAGATTATATCCCTCTAGTTGTAGTAAATCTTTTTTTGTTTCAGATATCCACGTTTCTGACAAACAAAGTGCTTGTATATTATTATTATCGTATTTTAATGATTCTATTAAATGTCGTTTGGATTTTATACTTTGTATATTTTGGTAAAGAATATATAATTTATTAACGAAATGTCAGATTTGTGTAGTTGTCAATAAGTTCACCCGCGTCATTAGAATTTGTCCGAAGTATAGGGTCACTTTGGGTCATTTGATAGTTAAGGTCAACAGATGGATAGGGCAATTTATCGTCGATGTAATTATGTATTGGGGATTGTATAGAAGTCATCATGTCTCTTAGATTCTTAAATATCATTCGCAATCCAGCGTTTTTTAACCATTCAATCGTGATAATTACAGACACAATTGAAAGACAATAGGTGCGCGAACGCCGGCGTTCGCTTGGGGTTTAATGAATTAAGGCACCGTTGCGTCTATCGAACATAGTGTCATCGTATTTCAGATTAAGATTACTATCTAGGAAGTAAGCATGTTCGTGAGTAAGTACATCAAGATACAGCAAGTTATTAAATGTCTCTACCCTAGAATTATAAAGATAATTATTATTAAAAAATTTATATGTTGGCGTACAAATAATTATGTTTGTATGGTTAAGTTCTTGCAGTGTGCTTCTTATATGAAATATAGTGTCCAGGTAATTGTTTGTAGTTTTGAAATCCTCTTCTCCCAGTAGTATAATGCAATAGTCTTGTGTAGAAAAGTTTTTAAGCTTTACTTTAGTTCCTTTTAGCAAGAGCTGTGTATTTCCTGAAGGTATGATATAGTGGCAGAGGTCAAACCCTTCCAAAATATTTTCCGCAATCTCGAGTACTTTGTTTTTATTATTTGTACTTATGATACATAATTTAGGGTATTTTATGTACGCTGGTTTATTCTGGAACACTTTTCTACTGTTTTGTTTTTGTTGTGAGGCATTTTGGTTTTCTACAGTTTGTGATGTTTGTTCTTGCAATGATATGTTGTCTATTTTTGGGTTATCTGTAGTCATAGACTGCGTACTGTTGGATGTGCATGGCGATGACATTCGTTTGTTGGTGATTAATAGACTTGTATTGTTTTCGTTTGTAGGCTCAGGTATATTTATTAAATTATCATCTGTTTGGGTCTCTTTCGTATTTGTTAGTCTGTTTATAGTTTTCTTTGGGGTAGCTCTTCGTTTAGCGGGGCTGCTAATTCTTTTGAGAAGTTCGTTCTTTTTACCTAGTTCGTCAATTTGTTTCTTCAAACTGCTATTCTCCAATGACAACAACTCGATTTCCTTGTGCGCACTGTTTAATTGAGATGTGAGTTTTTCGATTTTATTTTTGAGTTGTGTGTAATATTCGTCCACGGAGATGTCAGGCATACTATTGATGGTTTCATTTTGAGAGGTATTACTATCGTCTTCTGATTCCGAGCGGCGGGTGCGCGTACGACGGAACGTAATATTCTCCAGAAAGTTCATTTTTAGTTTAATTAAATGTTACAACTTTTCAAAAATAATTTCATGTGCTGAGATACGAACCCGAGCTCTTTGCCGTCTCAGCCCACCGTGTCAGCCAATCGGCTATCTGTTAAGTTGATCGACCTTCCAAATTAGTAGATCAGATTCTGTTGATTGTGATTTTCTTATTTCTTAGACAATAGATGTCGCTACTTGTCATGTAAATGCAAAGTATAATTGTATTTTTTAAAATTACAACACTCTTTATTATGTGGTAACAGTTGGTGTGGTTGATGACATGTCAGTTTGCTAATTAATCAAGAGATGGCGTTTCAAGAAAGCAGTTGTGCATCCTATATATAAGACCAGCAACAGAGGCAGCGTCAATAACTATAGACCAATATCAGTCCTTACAGCACTCTCTAAAGTACTAGAACGTATTCTGAACAAGCGCCTAATTAAGTTCTTAGAATCAAACAAAATTATATCTGAAAACCAGTATGGTTTTCGTACTGGTATATCCACAGAGGACGCCGTGTTGGCTCTAACAGAACACGCTGTTCGGAATCTAGATAAAAAGCATAAATGCTTGGGACTTTTCCTAGATCTGGCAAAAGCCTTTGACACTGTCTCTGTCCCCATACTTCTGACTAAGCTGGAACGCGTTGGAATTAGAGGTATCCCCTTAGAAATCTTTGGTGACTATCTCCGTGATCGGGTTCAAGCTGTAAAAGTTGGGGAATTTCTGAGTGTTGAGGAGGCAATTAACTGTGGTGTGCCCCAAGGTAGCATCTTGGTTCCCACACTATTCATCCTTTTCATAAATGACCTTTGCAACATTGCTCTTCCTTACTGTAAAATTTTCACCTACGCTGACGATACGGCTCTCATTGTGGATGGGGCGGACTAGAATCAAACGAAGCAAAATGCAGAGCATGCTCTCAAGGTTGTTATGACGTGGCTGTCTGATAATCTGTTTTTGTTGAAACGGTCACAAATCGTACCCGCAGGCTCATATTTATATTTAAAAGACTTCGGCAGTCAGCTAACAATAAAACCCTCAAGATGGTGTACTTAGCACTATGCCAATCCCTACTATGCTACTGTGTGACGGTATGGGGCGGAGCCCCGAAAACTACAATCCTACAGCTAAAGGTTGCACAGCGAGCTGTACTTAAGGTGTTATCTAAAAGACCCTATAGGTACCCTACAGCTCAACTTTACGCTGATTGTGGGGTGCTGACGGTGAGGCAACTCTATGTTCTCCAGACCATAGCCCGCAAACATAAGTCTCGTCCACCGCAGGAGCCCCAGGGCAGAATAAAGTACACAATTTTCAGGCCGGATCGGACTAGAACTCAGTTTGCCCGTAATAACTTCTTCATTCTCAGTGTAAGAATATACAACAAAGTAAATAAAGAATTGAACACATTCCACCTTAGCAGATCAAACTGTAGAAAGAAGGTAAAGGTATGGCTTGCTTCTCTTACCTACCAGGAAACTGAAGATTTGCTGATTGGCATGGCTCAGTAAATTTCTTTTGCAATCACATACACAGTCTAAATCACCCCCACTCTTTACTTATACTTATCTCTCATAAACACACACTTACACTTCACGCATATCTACACTTATGTATATTACATTGGGTGAGAACTCACATAACGGCAAGTGCGCAATCTTTATGTTCAGATATTCAATTATTTCTGTGATTTGATTATTAACAATATTAGTATTCATTCATATATTAGTTCATATTTAATATTATTTTATTTGTAATTTAATTTATTTCAAATTTTAATTTTCAATTGTAATGCAATTTAATTTATTTCAATTTTATTTTTCAATTGCAATTGTAATTTAACTCATTTTTTTTATTGCAATGTAATTGAATTTAAATTCAATTCAATTTATTTTAATTCAACTAGATTCAAAACTTTAAATGTAAGCTGCATTTTGTGAATAGTCAGTGAGGAACGCTGACACCTGAGATACAGGATTTATATCCTAGTTTAGGTGTCAGAAGGCACACGGTTTACTGCATGCTCTATCACATAGCCTAATCACGGAAAAGGATTATGTCAATATAGCAATTGTATATTTCGCTCCTTCTGTATTAGGATTATGTATGAATAAATTATTATTATTATTTTGTTGTTCAACAAAAATACGTAACTAATTTTTAAGGTATGATTTTTCTGGAACCCTTTAATATGTCTAATATGAGTGATTTAAAAATTAGATCGTTAATAGAGTACACATTTTAGGGGGTCGTTAATAGGAGCTTTTACGTTAGCTTTTAGAGGATAATTTCTTCGCGACCAAAACGTCTTAAGCGCCATGAATTTCGAAGTACTTACGCGTTTAGTTCAACATAGTGTAATGACATGTTATCCATATAGATTTTTATACCGCAGAAGTGACACAGTTTTTTGCCTACAATACTTTATTACAATAAAACTCTATTTCAAAATTTTACCAATAGTCAACGTTAGTGTAAATTTAGAAAACTACGTCTACTACTTTGTGAATTCCAAATCGTGTAAAATAATGAAACCATTTATTGTAATCATCATTCTAAAGGACGCTATCTTTAGTGAATGACGGTCAGGACTGCGCTGCTAATATTTAGTAACAAAACAAACAAAAACTATTATGGCATAATCAGCTTTTTAATGTTCCCACTGCTGAAACTCAAGCCTTCTCTCTAGGAGAGGGAATGGGCCGTAAACCACCACGCTGGCCCAGTGCGGGTTGGTGAATGTCGCATGTCTTCGAAATATGCCGGTTTCCTTACGATGTTTTCCTTCACCGTTTTGAGAGCAGTGATGATGAAATAAATTACATAAAAAACTAAAACTTTTTCAAAATCTTTATTCGACTTTATTTCTCGGAGCGAATCAAAAATTGATTCGGAGTCAGAAAATTGCACTTGGTTTAATGATGTAGGGGAAAGCTATAAATGTTTGACGGCATATTCTGAAGGAATAGCATTACTGCAAGGAATAGCCGACTCATTAAAAAACATTTTCCAGGTTTAGTATCATCAGTTTGAAAGTGTGCAGAGCAGATAAAAGGATATTTTGTAGGAAGCCACACGTTTTCACGTCTATCCTCTTAAAGATATTTTATCAATTTTTCTCTTTTCGGCTCACCAGAGTGAACAAGCTTGAAATAATTATAGTTTATGAAGGACGAAATCTCAATAACAGTAATGATCACTTATTGATATATCACTTATATTACACATATGACTACAAATTCAACTGAACCTAATTTATATTTGAATACTAATCTATGTATATATAATATCTAGGTAGGTACGTAATACCTCAGTGCTTACGAATGACAGAATGCTTAACCACAAAATTTAGCGATGAAAACTGATACTCAATGATTTGCTGGCATTTCTTGCTGAGTTTTTACAGTATCGCAAAACAGACGTATTTATAATTATTGAATTTGACGGAATTCATTGGCACCTATTATTTATACAAAAAAAAAATTAAATATAATATTAAAAAAAAAAACAAACGGAATAAAACATCATGCAAAGTTCGTGTTCACTAAAGCAGTTGTAGGTAAAAAACCCGGTTTTAGTGGGATGGAACATCTGCATGTTTTAGTTTAGGATTGCAAAATGGAAAAGCTTTTAAATAAAATAATATAGTTTCTAACATACTATTACGAAATTTGAAGCTATTAAATTGCTTGAATAATCAATTATTTTATTTTCATGACTACTGAATTTACGTCCCAAATTCATTTTATTTTGAATTTATAAGCGCCGCTCTTACACTGTATGAACGTCAAAATTGCACTAAAGTCATCAATGTCAATTTGCATAGAATTCAGTGCAACGGATTCGTTTGAAGTGAGTTTTCAGCACGCCTTATCTAATACGTAGTGCATATATATCGATGCATACAGACTTGTTCTAACATTCCACCTGAGAAAATAGATCATTAGTATTGCAAATAAAGTCTATCTTAATATATTTTGTTTATAGAAATCTTTATTGCACTGTAAAAAGACGAAAAAGCAGCCTAATGTAGTGTTTGTGTGTGTTTGTACCTTTACTATTTTAGTGACAGACCAGATCCTACTTGGGGAAAGGCATGGCTGGAGTTAGTTTAAAAAATGTAAGGTTCAGATGGTAACCAAAAATAAACAGGTCTTTGAAATTAAATATTAAATACTATATTATATTAATTTAAAATGATAATTTTAATATTACCTGGTGTAACGGTATTCAATGTAAAATAATATTCTTTTCTGCAGTGTACATACTGTGCCAACATGCACAGTATGTATTTGGTGTGCTCTTAAAATTGGAGAAACCACATGAGATGCAAATATTCCTATGCCCGAATCCTCTCACTGAATGACCAGTTTGTATACATTCTTGTAATATCATGAAGCAGGTACTGGAAAAAGTAGGTAGGCAAGTTATATTGGTGGAGGAGGTGGATGTGGGGTCAGACTTTGAACTCACATCAAGCATAAATAGTATGAAGAGCTCATCGTGCGGGATTGGGATGTGTTCCTCCCAGTAGTGATTGGGTGGGTGAAATAAAAACTCACCTCGCGAGAAATCCACATACAGTACAATTCACGAATGATGGCGGCCGTGAAGTTTGCGCAGAAGGCTGCGCAGTAACGTGTTTTAGGAACCAAATGGCGACGTGCGCGGGGCAGGGATATCCTAGGGATTGACTCCATTTAAACACAATCGTTCCTTTGTTCAATCAAAAATTGTAATCGATTTTTATCGATTTGCAATTTATTGATTTTTGTTTATATACGATACTGAACGAAATAGATTTAAAAACTTATTAAGGTGATTGTTCCGCTGGCCTGTTCATACATTTAATCGTTTGACGATACTCCGTACATAGACACTTTTTTCTCAAAACGAATCACTTTATCACTTTTCTACAATAAAACGGTGGCGCGTTCGACTTTTTTGGTAAATAATTTGCGTTATATATTGAGAAAAACAGTCATGAAAACCGGGCAAAATTTGACATTGTGTTTACTAGTGTGAGTGCGACTTGACAACCAAATTTCTAAACCATACCGCCATGATTGCGATAGGTTAACGCTAGATGGCGTGCAACCTATAATAAAAATTTGAAAAATCATTACTAAATTTATAATAATGGATTTCATTAAAAAAAAAAAACATTATAATAACGTAAAACTAACTATCCTAGACGAAAACATAAAACATTGTTGTTATCAAAAAATTGTTAGCATTAGTTATGATTATTGTTCCTGGCAACGTGTTATATTCATCATACGTAAAACGCGACGCGCGATGTTGCCGTTCTTCTTACGTAACCCTTTGACCTTAGATGTTCCGTCGGAATTTCTAAGAAAACGCGTTGCCAGACTTATTTCAATTTGATCATTCGATTGACATCATTTTTGAAACCAGGCTAGCTAATGCAGTGATAGGTTTTACGCGCGGAATTGCTTGTATATTTTAAATTGTATGCATTTTCATTGATTTGAAATAATATTATTTTCTTGTATGTATTTCATTACAATATAATATAATAATTGCAAGGTATTGTAGTATCGATTGCTTAGCAATTTTATTTTAAAATAAAAGTAGTCTTTCGGTGGTGTTAGCAAGACGGCCCGTGAGTTTAGCTGGCTATTACAAACTAAAATCTTCTCATAATAGATAAAAATCACCGATTGATATTGTTCAGTTATAATAATATCAAGTAAACAAAATTTTATTTACATAATAATAACATTATTATGTATACTTTGTAAACAAAAATTTTAAGTCGCTTTAAATATATATATTTAAATTGTATTTCCTGTCATATTACTTTTTCACATTAGTAATACAAATAGTTATCGATGGACAATTAATATTAGACGAACAAACAAACATTAGTTTACTGCAATCTCGTTTGTTTTGAATGGTTGCGTGCATTCCGTTACTTTTACATCAAATTGTATAATTATGTTTTTTTTTTTTATTTATGTTCAAGATAAACAGTATACATTTGACTTTTTATACTAAAAACCACTAAAGCCATTACTGGCTTATGCATGGTTAGTGAGTTCGGATACATTAAATGTTAGTAATAAGTTTATCTAAACTAATTAATTTTTTGCAAAAAGTACTTTTTTAATTCACGCTTTGATTTTTTAGGGTTGCTGAGGTATTTATTTTGTATGTCCACAGGAAGTTCGTTAATTATTTTTGGCAGAATGTATGTGTATGTTCTCATACCGTATGTATTGTTGTATCTAGGCAAGGTAAAGGTGTTCATGTTCGATAACGTTCTTAGTTTTGGATGACGTGCATTCTTAATTAAATTATTTATGTTATTAAATTCATCTTTTAGTATGGAAAGTTTAGCCATGTTGTGAACTGGCAATATGTTGCAATAATGAAATAGTTCTGAGTAATCATTTTGGTATTTTGTTTTAATTTTAGGTGGGACTATATTTTTGAGAATTCGTTGTTGTAATTTGTAAATTTTATCTAAATGTGTTTTGTAAGTTCTCCCGTAGCTACTGAGACCATAACCAATAATGGAGTCAGCTAGAGCTAGGTATAGTAGCCTTAAAGTTTTATATGGCATTTTATGTTTAAGTACGATTATTCGACCCAGGATAGATCTTAGTCTATCACATAGATAGTTTATATGAGGGACCCAAGTGAACTTGTCATCGATTATAAGACCAATATACTTGTGTTCTTTGACGAACTCTAATTTTTCACAGCTACAACTTCCGGCACATGCAGTGTGCAGACAGTCATGGCTATGGGCTTTGATGGAAGGTGTGTAGGTAGCTTTATTATGTGAAGAATGTATGTGCATGGCTTTGGTTTTGTCAGCATTTATGACGAGACCAACGTCGTGCGACCACTTGCATAGTAAGTCGAAGTTCGTTTGAAGAAGACGCTCGGCCCTTTCAGCATCTTTATCAGCCACTACGATGCAGGTGTCATCGGCAAACTGGTATACTGAGCCCACCCCTATAGTATTGCACATATCGTTGACATAGAGTAGGTATTCCGTAGGCCCAAATATTGATCCCTGTGCCGTGCCTTTAGTTGTTAATTTCACTGTCATGTCATGTCACTATACGAGTTTCCTAGCTTAACAGTCGTATATCTATTGCTGTGGTAGTTCATAAACCACCGAAGGAGGGGGCCCCTTATACCACTGCATTCTAGTTTCTGTGAAAGTGTATTATAATTAAGTGTGTCGAAAGCTTTACTAAAATCAATAAAAATTATTATAATATGTTTTTTTTCATTAAGGTGTGAGTTAATTTCGTCACTGAATTGACACAACAGTTGAGCGGCGCTACGGTCTTTCTGAAAGCCAAATTGCTTTTGGTTTATTATGTTGTTCTCACTTAAAAAATGGTTTATTTTGTCACTAATACAACGCTCAACTATCTTGTCAATACATGACAAAATTGTGATAGGTCTATAATTATTGTAGTCTTTTAAGGATCCTTTTTTGTGAACTGGGCGAATAGTACCTATTTTTAGTTTATCAGGGTAAGTACACGTTTTTAACTAGTATTAATAAGATGTGTAATGACTGGACAAATTTTTTGTGATACACATTTCAAGTCGGAACATCGTATCTCATCATAGCCAGGACTTTTATTTATATTTAGGTTATTTATAATTTTATAGATTTTATCGTGTGATATATTGTTTATTCGCAGGGACATGCCGCATCACTAGAGTATGTCAGCGGGTCTAGTATGGTGGTGTCACAGGGCTTTGTTATACTGTCGACGTTTCGTTGGAATTCATTCGAAAATGTATCGGCTAAGTCTTTCTCCTTACGATTAAACGCCTTAAAAACGACATCCTCTAATTATTTTATGTAATATGATTTATTATTTATGAAATTCTGTTTTATATTTAGATTAATCCCTGCAGAATAACCGTCAGGGATTTGTTGACGAGATATTATTTTTTTGATTGTCTATCAATATGATATCAAAATTATTTAGGTAAGTATAATCTTACAGCTATATTTTTCTAAAAATGCTAGTGTAATCTCGACCGTAATTTGTAACGTCTCAGTTTGTAATATTCTGTATTATCTACAATTATATGGACTTGCATTCAACTGCTACTGCATTTCGAAGCGATCTGATCTGTTGTTTTATGATTACATTCAATTTTATTCAAATTCCGAGTTTGTAAAAGTAACTATTGTCTTGTATATCATTTGATTTTGTGTATTTCAGATTCGGCTTACGTCTAGAAGCTATGTGTGTGTGTTGGCCACGAAAAACTAGCGTATCAAACCGATATTCAGGCGTCCGTAAATCGTCTAAACAATCGAAAAGTGCATTGAAACGACTACATGGACCTTAGACATGTTATTGAGTGGGCCTTCCATATGGAAAGACACCGAAATATCTGTGAATCTTCACAAATTGAATTTGTCAGTGAAAGACGTGATGGATTTCGAAGTGGATCAAGTGCAGTATGTGTGGAAAATCGTGGGAACACTGCACAGAGAGCAAAGACAAAGTAAATACTGCATTTGCTCATATAACAAGTCTGATGGATATTCCAACAATGTCACCTAATACATTTCAGCGTGTTGAAAAAAAGTTAGACAATGTTTGGTTAGAAAATTTGACAGAGGAAATTAAGCTGGTGAACAAGAAAGAATAATTAAAAAGATCATGTGTCTTCAGACGGTGTTCCATTTATTACTGTATATGTGGATGGAGGATGGTTGAAGAGATCATATGGGAATAACTTTGATTCATCATCTGGCATGGTAAGATAAATTATTACTAAACACAAATTGTATTTATTGTCAAAACAATGTAGGTATAACCAACAATTATGCAATGTTGAATTTGAGTGGTTGAGCTATTGACTGCTGCGCTGCGTATCGCAGGTTCAAACCCCCAAGGAACAAATTTTTGTATGTCTTGTGTATGTGAATTTACATGTTTGTGAACACAAAATTATGGAATCATATTCTATATTTATATTTGTACACTTTCAGATTTTGGCCAACACTAGGCTTCCACTTTGTGGGAGAAAGATTTTGAAACCAAAAGTAATGAAACTTACCTTAGGTGCATAGAAAATCATAATGTATAGCAGTGATAACTGTTATGGCTGCAGATTTGAGAAATGGCCCACTTCATGTACATGGAAACTGCAAGGACTACTACTGCAATGTCAATGGAAGTGAAAAGGAGGAAGAAAACCTTGTAGAGGATCTAAAAAGGATGCTCCAGTGTGGGCTCTGATTTATGCCGCCAATAAAAAATTGTATTGAAGGCAGTTCGTTTGTCAAATGAGACAACAAATGTGGCAGAAAACTTTGAGCGTAATAAATAAATTCACCTGCGGAAAACAAATTAGTTTAGGTAAAGGGGGATTGTATCAGCGACGTGTTCATGTGGCAGGTAAACAGTACAAACATTTCATTTTCTAGAAGATTGGAACCAAAAATAAATGTATCAGAACTGTTTCTTTATATTTATATTGTACATAACATATAATTTCTATTTTTTAATATTTTCTAGTAAAATTATATTTTGTTTTCAGGGCTATCGCTTGCTACTGGACACAAATGGCATGAGACTGCATGGAAAAAGCAGACCACACCAGAGCCCAGGAACACATTTCCAAAAAAATGCGAAATGTATAGATATGAAAGGTACACTAAATTATTACTTTTCTATTTACTTTATGACACACTACAGCGTAAATGAAGGCTCCAAAGCCGCCAAACACAGAGCTGCATGGTGGTGCGGGACTCCACCGAGACATGACCACGGTCACTCTGTCAAGAGTGTACGACTAAGAATATTTACTTCATATTTTCCATTTTTTCTCGTAGGAAATTGTTTTTCAACATCCACATCAAAAGTTACACACTAAATATAGTAATTTTCTTTTGCAGCAGCTGTGTAGCGGTGGTTTCTGGACAAGAAAATCAAGAACATCAGAAAAGAAAGAAAAGGAAGAGTGAAAACAACACATCAATTGATTTTTGTTTCAATTGTACTTTTATAGTAGTTTGTTTAGAATCTACATTATCAATGTTTGCAATCATATTTGGTTACCAGAAACCTGAAATGGTGTGCTCATTGTGATGAACATAATGTTCGTAATGTGATGAATACATTGACCCTTTTTTCAGGTTTCTGAAAAACCAAAAAAGAACTCTTGCTTTTTTTATTTCCTTTACAATCAAAACAATACAGATATGTATAACCATTTGTTAGTTATATGTGATTATGGATGCTCAGATACTATCAAATATTTTCCACCTTGTCTCTCTCTCTCTCTAATTTGTGTTTTAAATTTGTTGTCTTGTTATGATTTATAATTTCTTGCACTTGTCTTGTATTGGTGTGGAATTATTGTAAATAAATATACCTTGAATTACTTCAAACTTACATTGGGACTAAATATTTTGAAAAAGATTGTTTTTTAGTAAACAGTTGTGTATCAAGCAAGACATAATTGTCACTATAAGTATCTTGTAATTATTGTTAGTTAGTACATATGCTTTTTTTATTTAAATAATGTATAAGGTACATAATATAATAAAACTATCTTATATTGCATTCTTGACATTCATTTGATTCCTAAAATAATAAATCAATTAAATAGTTAACACCAGAAATACCACCTTTTATTATATAATCATAATTCCTTTTATTTCATAATATAATTGTAACGGGTGGCGTTAGAATAAACTTACCCCCCAGACAATTTTAATTTCTACTAGAGTCCAGCCTAATAACTTTTAAATTCACGCCATCTAGTGGTTAATTTTGCTGAATGCTTTTGATTTTAAAGTAGTCGCTCATGTCTATGTGTGTGTAAACGATACTATAAACAGAGTTGGATAATAACATTTAGAAATTTGACGAATCCAATGGGTTTTGAGGCTTTAATTTGACGAATTTCGGTGAAGTGGAATGTCCGATTGGTGCACTACTATTTCTGTGACATAATATTGTTCCAATTAAGCTCAAAACTAAATAAAACTGAAAAGGTTGACTTCAGCGCCATCTAACGGGAAAATGGCCACGAACAACCCGTACCAACCACATTGTCGTTAGAAAATGAGATTTCAAACTTTAATTAAAAAAAAAAATAGTAACATTTTATTTTCTTAGTTCAAAGACATGATTTAGTTATTCAGTTATTTATTAACTACTACTTCAACAACTACTAAGTTGTTGAAGTAGTAGTTTAAACCAAGTATAAAATTGATTATAAATATATATTAATAATTCAATTTTAATCTATTCGAAAAAAAATCGACTAAACAACATCCTCGGAAATGCATATTGGACATCCCTTTTTGTTGACATCGTATATCTTCGTGCATATTCGGCAACTCTCGGTACGCGATCATGTGTCTCAGTCACACGTTAGCATTGGTGTCGAGTTCGTGTTGCTATCTCTCTCTAGAGTACGGACAGTTACAAAAGTTTTCGATAATTTGTTGTTAATTATTTTGTCGAGAGATGAGTGAATCCTTAATTTATTACGTTATTTTTATAGCTTAATGTCTCATAGCGTTTTGATATTACTTTTATTTGTACTTGGTTCCTGCATAAGGATTTTTTATTCGTATTTCGGTTTAAAATAAAATGAATGACAATAACAGTTTTTTCTATGAGTGTACATGCGCGAAAGTTCGCAAAAGCTAACTTCAGGGCCGCCATCATTCGTGAATTGTACTATACTCAATAGTCCTTATATTTTTTAAATTCGGTCGGATTCGCGATATAATCGCTTTTGACGTAATTCGGAACTAGAGTCCATTTCACGAAAAAAGTCCCGCAGACGCAGCGCTATATTCGCGCGACATAATGTTGCCTCGGTTAAATATGGGGAAATCAGGGGAAATAATTTATAGTTCATTTACTTTAATTTTATTAACTGACGACAACATGGCCGATCTCCCCATCTGTCAAATTTAGTTCCACAATTGTCCGCGGGACTTCGTTCGTGAAATGGACTTTAACGGATAATGTTGTCTGTCAGACTGTCAGTGTCAAACAGTCAAACTGTTTGAAACTGGACCACAGAGCATCTGCAACAGGCTATTAATTACGTTTCGTTCCACGGTGATTTTTAAAGTACGTTATTATACTTGATATTTGTGTTAACCGTTAATAACAGCATTAAAAACCAGTTCACTGTACCAATTAATTATTATATATTTAAAAGTATTTAAAACCAATGTCATTACCGTTGCGCACCGTAAAATTCTACAAGTCCAAACTTCTTGAAAAATGGCTAAGTTAAACTCTTGGAAGAAATAAAGTTCAAAATTGTTTGTCATTACCTTCCTTTGTTTATGAAATCAAATGTATTCACAATTTGCACTTCACTTACAACACGATGTTTCTGGCGCGCCCTGGTGGCGACACGTTGAACTTTTAGATATAACGTCAGTCTTCTAACGTCACGTTGAACTGGGGGATGTGACGTCCTCCTTGTGACGACACGATGAACTGCGGGGGTGACGTATACGATCACCTTCCTTTTGATCTTATTGCAAGAGGCGCCCTCTGGTCACCACTTTCCTGCCGCTGTTGCCGAGCTCGTCCACAACACTGCTGGACGGAGCTGTTGCCGCCGATGCGGGGGACCGAGTACTCTTGCTGCAGCAATCCATTGCGAGTACACGGGCAAGCGGACCAGGCCGCGCGCGAACTCAAAAAACGTTATTTATCGGGCTCGTAGGACCAATGTCGAGTACCGAACGTGGCTGACCATCCGCCGCGTTCGGTAATCGACAGGCTGATACGAACATAATCGCCAATTTTAAACTTAGGTTTACATGGAATAGATACATGTCTAAGTGGTTTCAAAATTATTTTCTTTTATTACTTGCTCGTTAGACTTGTTTATATCGATTGGTTTTAATTTAATAGTTCGATGTTTTCTGTTGTTATACGATTCCAGTGTAACTTCTAATGGTTTACCCAACCAGTAACAGTTTCCAGTAAGGCTTGTACAATTTATTTTAAGCTATTGCATAGCTTCTATCGCGGGCCTTGTAGTAGAGGATACGGTTAAGTACGACCTTCACCGGTCTGTTTAATGGATGAAACCTATTTTATGATAAATTTAGCATATTGAATAATATAACCCGGGTGGGTTGCCTGAGAAATTCCTGGTCAATTTTTTTTTTTTAAATGCACCGGTTTGTTTAACGAATAAATTTAATACTAACCGAAAGCGTGAAGCCTTTAGAACATAAAAATGTTGGGCCAGGTATAAACAGGTATGTATAAACAGGTGTGTTTTTTTTATAAACAATAAATTCTATATCAAACTAAACGCGGTTTCATTAGTTTCATTACGAATACGATGTTATAGTGTTGTCTGCAAAAAAAAACTGGTATGGATAACGGTTGTGCATTTTTCTAAAAATAAAATAAATTTTCAATTTTTATTTAATAATAGTCTGGCTAGGAATTTCTTAGGCAACCCCGCGTTATATTATTTAATACACTAAATTTATAATAAAATACGTTTCATCCATTAAACAGACCGGTGAAGGTCGTTCTTAAGCGCAGGCCACACCGGCAGCTAGCGGGCGGGCGGGCTAGGCGGGCGAACATCGTTTCACCTCTTTACATACTTCGGTTCACACCGCGAGCTACCGACGAACCTAACGAGCTAAGCTAACGAAATATCCGACGATTCCAGCGAAGCTACTCGTTCACCTCGTGCGCTTCGCTAGCTTAGCTCGCCCGCCAGCCCGCTCGCCAGGTTCGTTCGCCTAGACGTTCGTTCGAGTAGACTAGTCGAACCTCGTCTTTCGAATAGCAGTGTAGTGTTCAGTTTGGGAACGATGAATATGTCATATATCGACGAAAGTTCTGATGATGACTTAACTACAAATACTACCCCCGCTTCGCCCGCTTAGCCCGCTCCGCTCGTCGCTCGTCTTTCCGTAGTTTTCGGTGTGAACCCCCCTTTATTTTTTGTTATTAAAATATATTTGTTTGTTTTGTTTAATAATACTTTTATTATACAATAAGTGTTTAATAAAACAATAGTAACATTTTATGGATTTCATTTTGACTACCAACACGTAATGGGATTAAGGAATTTTTTTTTTAGCTTTCCTCGAAATCCAGTGCGGTGTCTTTCTTCCTTCCATAGGATATCGAGCAGAAAATGAGTTAGATATCATAAACTCCTGTAATAACATAGAGGATATAAATATTCAAGAAAACTGTGACATATTATCATTAGAGCACAATGAATATGAATGCAGATCCGAATATATCGACCAAATAGTGGGATATATAGCTGGAAATGTGGTACGCCATTTAGTAAAAAGTATGAAGTGTGATGCATGTGTTAATAGTTTATTAGCTCAAGATAGACTCTTTTTTCACAAACTTATCGATGTGAAAAACCTAGGGGGACTGTTATATTCATTTTCTGATGTATTTTATGTTTGTAAAAAAACCGAAGTTGCAATTAGGTTTATAGATACGTGTACTAACAAGAAATTCGATATTTCTAAAATTAGCACTAAGGTACTATCATCATTTTTAGGTGTAGATATATTTTCAACCAAATGTCATGACGTTAATCATAGAATTATGACAATAAAATCTATTGTTGAACTATATTTGAAAAAAAGATTACATTACATAGCAAACAAAGATACTGAAAAAAATAAAGTTGTTTCGAAAAGACGATTGTTTAATAAACTCACTTTATTTCAAGGAAATTAATCACAAAATATTCAGCCGAATCTATGTTGATCTATCCAAAACAAATTATAACTATGGCAACAACAATATGCGCAACAGTTTCAGTACTTACTTTTTATATACTTCTTTTTTCAGTATCTTTTTTGCTATGTAATGTAATCTCATATTAGAACTCTCTCTGGAAGATTAAGTTCAGCTGCATATGCAGTTAGAAAAATAAGGCAACTGACAGATGTAGCCACAGCTAGGTTAGTTTAAAAGAGTAACCATGAAGTTTCTTGCCGATTCTTCTCCATAGGAAACGACCTATTTGGAACTGTGCACTAACTTCTGACGTTTTATAAGTGCCCATGTAGGCCTATGTGAAATAAAATATTTTGACTTCACTTGAATCTTTTATTTGGCTTTAATTATATATAAAGCTAAATAATATACATAAGATTTAGACATAAGAAAAAGAATTAATAAATAATTACATATCACATTTGCTTCATTGATAAATAATGTCCTAACAAAACCAACAGAAAATAATGCAATAGAGAATGCGTTTTTATGTAAGCCATTTTTTTATATGTAATTTACATATAAAAAATGGCTTACATTAAACACGTGTAAAATTAAGAACTAAAAAAATATATATTTCTCACAAGACATTTCGACTCCAATCATTCTTTGTCCTAGCGGTGAGCCTTGGTCGTTAAATTTTATTACTTTTTTTGACCCTTTGTAAATACGACCTAAAACCATGTATGTAAGGTTGAATTTGTTATGATGTGTGTCGACCAAGAGCTTCGGTCATAAAAGATATTTAGTTTTTGTACAGACCTTTGTGAATATAACTCTATGCGTTGCTATTAAAGTTTAATTTACATTGTTGTATATTTATTTCAACTATAATTACCTAAACACAGTTGGCGACAGTTTTGGAGCGAACTTTTGTACGGGATTGTTAATCTAGTTCTTTCATCGGTCATCGATGTGCCAAAACTATTAATGTGTGTGTGTGTGTATTGCTATTGTCGGACAATTTATCTAGAAATTGAGAAATAAACTCATCTATATATGATTTATTGCCAACTCTTATACCTTTGAACATTTTAAAGGAGTAGTTCTATTAAAAGTGTTACATTTATGTTATCCCAACCTATTCTTTTTTGTTCCGATATGGTTCTTTTTTTAAGTGCATCTTTTCTTTTATATGCGAAATAGTTCTCCATGGTAGGTTCCCTTCTATAAAGTTTCAATGCATTGTAAGAGGCAATTACACTTTTTTCACAAATGTTATTCCACCAAGGAGCTGGAGGTCTGCTTTTGAAATCATTGGGTTTATTAAATTTAGGAATCGTCATATCTTTTAAAGTATTCAATAGAGAACAAAAATCATTGTAGGTTGAAATAGAATTATACAATTTTAGGACTAAATCATTAAATATTGTTTTGGAAATAGTTTTATACTTTTCCCAGTCTGCTTTTTTATATATAAACCTATCAACAGGAGGATTAATATGATATTTATCTATATGTAGTGAAATTTCTGTTATTGTTGGGTAGTGATAGCTGCCTATAGCGTCGTCATGTACAGACCACTCGCATATTGATGCGAGATTAGCACTAATAAAGCTAACATCAATTGCTGACGGATTTCGTCTCGGGTTGTTAACAGTTGTAAACCTACCGTCATTTAAAATACATAGATCCAAGTCATCTATGATATTAAATAAATCTTGACCTCTGTTCTTAGTGGATAGGCATCCAAATGCAATGTGGTGTGCATTAAAGTCACCACTGACAAAAATAGGCTTTGGAAGATCATTAATTATATTACGTAGTCTATTGATCCGTATATATCCACTAGGAGGGCAGTATACACAAAGAATAGTCAAGCTACCATGCACAGTAGATAAGGACAAAGCAACAGTTTGAATGTCTTCATAAAATCTAGTGTTTAAAACTTTGTATTTTAAATATGGTTTAATCAATATTGCTAGACCATTATGAGTATTATTAGAATTTTATTATAAATATTATAGCCAGGTATTCTAAAACTATTGTCTTTAAACCATGTTTCGTTAAGTAAGCAAATGTTAATGTTTTGTTTTTGTAAGAATTGAATCAATAAGGGTTTTTTACTATTAGCACTTTGAATATTATACTGAGCAATACGAAGCTTAGACAGTGTGTGTCTTGGATCCATTATTTTAGATTTTTAAGAAGTATTTATTTAATACTATTTACGGTGGTAGGCGTATTATCTCCCTTATTTCCCAGTTCCACCAATGTCTGTATCAGGGCCATAAGTACATCATTGTTGGCAACTATTTGGGATTTGATGTCACTCTCAGGAGGGACATCTTTAGATTTATATATACACTTTGTACAGAATTATTTACAGACATAGGTTTATTTACAGATTTATGTAGACTTATTTACAAATTTATTGGTTTCATTTTTGGAGGTGGTAGAGGTTTTTTTTTTTTTTTTTTTTTTCGATGGGAAAATCATCTTATGACAACCCCCGCTCTTGGGCGGAGCGGGAGATAGTGTCACTCTTACTGACTAAAAAACCCATCCCGTTCCTTCAAGCCTTCATACCGGGGCTCGAGCCCCCTTTCGGATAACCCTGGCCCCAGTAGGCTTCGACCCGGCTGGGTCCCTGCTGAGGTGGTAGAGGTGGAAATTGAGTATTTTCATTCATGTTTTGTTTTGTTGATGTAGCACTTGTATGAGTTATTTTATTTTTCTTTTCTAAAACTTTATTAATCTTAATTGGACATAATCTAGATATTGCCAGATGAGGCCCGCTGCAGTTGCAACAGCAGATCTCTGTTGGTCTATCACATTCTTTATATAAATGCTCACCTCCACAAATGGAACATCTTTGTTTGCCATTACATATCCTAGCAGAGTGGTTAAATTTAAAGCAGCGGAAACATTGCTGTAATGGGGCGACATATTCAAAAACTCGGTTTGAAAACAAATCATATTGTACATTGTCTGGAAGTATATTTGATAGAAAAGTAATGCTAACTGTTTGTAGTGGTACCCGCTCTTGTCCTAGTTTCTTTGTAAATCTTCTTACTGCTATTATTTCATAAATTGATGATAGTTTAGTGTAAAGTTCTTTGTTGGAAATGTTTGCTGGTACATATCTAATTATGCCTGCTTTTTCTATTTGCGCAGCCGGAATAAATGCTTTCAAGCCATGTTTGTTAAGAAAAGCGCTGTTATTAATAAAGTTATTGGCCGTATTAAATTGTTTGAATATTACTGCTAGTTTATTTGCATTAATTCTTTGTATAGCCGTCACACCCTTTATTTCGCTAGAAAATATATGGTTGAGGTAGATAGGGCTCTTATTGCCTATTCTATCCTTATTATTGGTAGCTTCAATGAAGACTTTGAAGTCTACGTAATTAGCATTTTCCGGGTATAGTCTTTTGTAATCTGGTTTAATGTACGGTAAATCAAGCTCACCGCCGCCGCCAGCCAAGTCCATGTTCTTTCCTCCGTCTCCGGCCTCAGACCGAAGACGTTTTGGGGTGGGTGGGTTGTCCCCACCCCCCTCGTTTACCACCATTTATATATTTTATATAGCACACCTAGCACTGTTATTTTATTAAGTTTTTAAGTAAAAAATGCAAGTTTTTAATTAAAAAAGAATTTGAGATTTTTTTCCGCGCACTCTTTTTTGAAGTTCCCGCCAGAATCTACGACACTGACAATTACGCAACATTTATTTTTTTTGCCAACTTCAACTTTTTTTAAAATTTTTTTTTTGTTGGTTTGGATACACGGTCTTTTTAGTTTTTGGTTGAAAATGTTATGGGGAAGCGAAATAAATTTATACAAATAGACCATAGACAGACAGAGACGACTAAACTTCAAAAACTTAAACGATTGAGGTGCGCGGGGCCCATGTGCCCCTCAGCGGCACACGGGCAATGTAGGCTTCAAGGTCATGTGCCTCTCAGGGGTACACGGGCAATGCAAAACAAAACTCTTAAATAGGACGCCCCATTCATACTAATCACAAAAAAACATAACACTTACGAGTTACAATAACATCTTGACGCTTAGATAATGGATTGTTTATTTGAAATTCGAACCCGCGCGGCGAGAGGCCATAAAAAACGTCTCAAGTGGCGATCGGCTGGGGGGCGGGGGCAGGCAAGCGGCTAGTGATTTATAGGAGGAGTCACTGTCGAGCTCAGAGTCATAATCGTCTGTATCATTGCTTTCCTTCTCACTGAGAACTTCTTTCTGCAAAGTTTTATCAATAAAAGGAACAATATTTTGTGAAGCAGATTGTTTACTGACATTGGCAATTAAGTTTAAGGGTTCTGTTACAGGCTTAAAAACTGATTCTAGCGCTTCTTTATTATTGAAATAAATAATCTTTCATTTTTTGTACTTTTTTCTTCACGGCTTCTGTCGCTTCAACGATTTGGGGTCTGTAGTCGTTTGGGCCCGCACGATGTTGGTCCCGCGGGCCCAAACGACCACACAATTTATTTTATTTATTTTTGGTGGTCGATTGGGCCCATATACAAATTAAAAAAAATCCATTGTTTAAAGCTACTGGTGGATACAGTCAAGTTCAAAAGTGGTAAGTCAAAATATAATAAAACGCAATTCAGTTAAATTTAAAAGTTTATTCTTAATCAAATTCTAAAATCTTTTTAAATTATATGGAACATATATACGGTATTAATCATAGGCAGATAAAAGAACGTTCATAAATAAAGTTATATAAGTTAACGTAGTAAATAGTATTAGTCAAATATAACACTTGACTGGCCTGTTGGTCTAGTGGTTAGTAGCCCTGACTGCTATGCCGGAGGTCGTGGGTTCGATTCCCACCCAGGACAAATGTTTGTGTGATGAGCACGATCATTTGTTCTGTGTCTGGGTGTAATTTATCTATAATATGTATGTATTTAGAAATATATAAGTATGTTTATCAGTTGTCTAGTACTCATAACACAAGCTCTGCTTAGCTTGAGACTAGACGGCGTTGTGTGATCGTTGCAACAAAAAAAAAAAAAAAACAAGACCAAGAACCAGAATACATTGATGGGAATTCTTGTGCAGTTGATGGCAAACTTTCATATTAATACTACTGAAAGCAAAAAAATATACCTATAGGTAGTGTGAAGTTTTATGTACACTAATTTGTAATAGATTTTTCACGTAAAATATCACTATATTTTAACCACAGCCTCACTTTAAGTACACAACTAATGTAGTAATCTTTTAAAACTAAAAGATTTGACTTTCTTTCATGACTGTACTTATAATAAAATTGGGCGGTGGGTCCAATCGACACCTTCAAAATGGGACTGTGTTGATTGATCCCGCGGACCCAAACCGAGCGGGCCCAAACGACTACAGACCCCGATTTGTCTTTTCAAAGATTTTTCCATATTGATGAATTAGATCGTGATTGTTTAAGTATTCTAAGTAGAATAATTAGAAAAGCTAGGGTAACGGATTTAGTTAAATAACAATGATTTAATCAAAAACTAAAAAAGTGTCAAATTTATTTCTATAACAGCCTTTATTTTTAGAATAATCTGTATTAATCACAACAAAATTAAAGGGATCGTTCCATATTTTTTTGAACACATTTCACGAAATTCAACCCATGACATATCAGTGTTGACATGTTCTTCGTTTATTATGCTTCAAATTAATTTCATCTTTTTAAAAAGTATGATTAAGTTCGCGTTATCTCTTATTAACTGTTTGGAAATTTTACTATACGTTTGATTTAAATAAAAACAATCGATATATTTGTGTCTTCCCATTGCAAAGTAATCACGCATGTTGTTTTGATTTTCACAAGCAACATCATCAAATACAATCACAGAGTCGGGTTTTGCATCCCTAACTCTTAGTATTTCTTCATGTTCCTGATATTTATGGAACGAAACACCCGGCACTCGTTGCAAAACTTTTTCTAAAAATACGTACTTGGGTTAGTACAGGGTTTTTGAATAAATATAAACATTTCGAAATCTTAAACCATTTTCGAGTTTATGGAGGGTAATGAGTAAATTTGTTTTACCACAATTTGACAGTCCGCAAATTATACAGCGTACAGAATTAGGCAACAATTCACTATGACGACTTTTTCATATAATGAAAAAAAAACCGGCCAAGTGCGAGTCGGACTCGCCCATGAAGGGTTCCGTAGCAGCAAGTAACATAATATAAAAGTTCTTGTAATGTATTGTAACTTTGATCGATGTTTTAATAATAGTGTATTTTTTTCGGTTTATGACGCATTAAAAAAAAACTACTTACTGGATTTCGTTCATACCAATTTTCGTTGGTAGTTTTTATAGTAATGTACAGCATATATTTTTTTAGTTTTATCATTCTCTTATCTTGGAAGTTAGAGGGGGGGGGGGGGACACACATTTTACCACTTTGGAAGTGTCTCTTGCGCAAACTATTCAGTTTAGAAAAAAATGATATTAGAAACCTCAGTATCATTTTTGAAGACCTATCCATAGATACCCCACACGAATGGGTTAGATGAAAAAAAAAATTTTGAGTTTCAGTTCTATGTATGGGGACCCCCAAAATTTATTGCTTTTTTTCTATTTTTGTGTGCAAATCTTAATGCGGTTCACAGAATACATCTACTTACAAAGTTTCAACAGTATAGCTCTTATAGTTTCGGAAAAAAGTGGCTGTGACATACGGACGGACGGACAGACAGACAGACAGACAGACAGACAGACAGACAGACAGACAGACAGACATGACGAATCTATAAGGGTTCCGTTTTTTGCCATATGGCAACGGAACCCTAAAAACCGGCCAAGAGCGTGTCGGGCCACGCTCAGTGTAGGGTTCCGTAGTTTCCCGTCCGTCAAAATAAGTGTACCCACTAATGAGTTTAAAAAAATACTTGCTTATACGATTATACTACAAACTTAGTCCAGAAATTATTTTGTACAACCTTTTTGTCTTTTTTGTACAAAAACTGTTCTTTCCGTCATGTTCAAAATAATTTTCCCAGAAAGTCCTTATATAGTTTTACTTTTCAGAATTTTTTCATATTTTCTAAACTTATAGTTCAAAAGTTAAGGGGGGGGGACACATTGTTTTTTGTTTTTTTTTGTTGCGATTATTTCCGAAATTATTGACATTACCAAAAAATGATTTTAGTAAACCCCTATTCGTTTTTAAATACCTATCCAACAATATATCACACGTTAGGGTTGAAATTAAAAAAAAAAAATCACTTCCTACTTTACATATAGGGGCCCATACAACCATTTTCGGTCGCAAAATTCTCAAATAGTCACAGATTAGCAAGACAAGGTAACAATGTCGTAACTGTTACTAAACTTAATAACGATGCGGATTTTGGTTACAGCGTGTAGGAACGATATCAACACTTTGTACTGAAAAATGTTACAGTAAATAAGTGTTGTATCTGTGTCAACAAGTTACGACAACTTTTTTCTTAAATTATTTACGACACATTGTGTTTACTTTGAATTCCTGTGTAAATATTAAAGTTAAATTATCGACACAATGTCGAAACTAAACTACAGTATTTTTTGGAGTTACAAAAGTGTAGTAACAGTTACGATACTGTAGTGTTGGATTTGAATAAACAGAAAACAACCGGGGTTCTCAAAGTGTGCTATTGTATTTAATAAAATTATTGATATTTTCAAAATTCAAATTTAAAAGTTTTTTATTTCACTGCCTACATGGGCACTTATAAAACATCAAAAGCTAGTGCGCGGTTCCAAATTGGTCGTTTCCCATGGAGAAGAACCGGCAAGAAACTCCATGGTTACTCTTTTAAAAAAAGTGGTTGTTCTTACGATATTTTCATATTACCGTATTAATGGATATTATTTAAGAACAGTGTAAACCGGTCTATATTGTATTCAAAAGCACAATAAAAATAATCGTTTTAAAAAAGTGAGTCAAATATGAAGTAATCTAAGAATTCGTGGAGTCTACAGTGTTTTTCCATTTACATTATAAAAAGAGGCTATATAAAAAAAGCTAGAATTTTTTAAAATAATTACAACTGTCAATAAATGAGATGTTAACAAAATAACTACCTAACGAGTTTAAGGTGGTTGGAGTCAGATAATATAAAAATTTTGCAAAAACAATGTGTTAGAAAAAAAAAAATAGGTTACAAAAAAGATGGAGCAGTTAATAGATACATTTACACAATATTACACAAACGCTTGACGCTTGGGGGAGGCCTATGTACAACAGTGGACGTCTTTCGGCTGATATGATGATGATGATGATGATGACACAATATTATGAGTTACCAGGGGGCCACAAATGCAGAGGCAGTCATTGCCAAACAAGCGTGTCTTCGACATAGTCTGTAACCTTGTAATATGCTTTTTTGGTTAAGACACGCTTAATATGTGTTTTGAACTTTCCTTCGCTGAGTTCAGTCACCGCTTTTGGTAGCTTGTTATAAAAGCGTAAGCCATTTACTAAAAATGACTTATTGGTCTTGACTAATCTACATTGGAGTAATATAATTTCGTGTTTACAACGAGTATTTATGTTATGAAAATCGCTTCTAATTTTGAAAAGTTCTAGGTTTTTACGGACATACAAAACACTTTCTAAGATATAAAGAGAAGGCAGTGACAATATATCGATTTCTTTGAATTTATTTCTGAGGGACTTGCGAGTACCCATTTTATAAATAGCCCTGATTGCTCTCTTTTGCAATATGAAAATTGAGTCTACATCAGCTGCAGATCCCCACAATAAAATGCCATAAGACATAAAACTGTGGAAACAGGCATAGTAAACTAATCTAGCTGTGGCGACATCTGTCAACTGCCTTATTTTTCTTCATTCGGTAATGAAAACTTTATACATTTAGTTTTATTTGCATTTAGTAAGAGATTAATAGCTGCGAACTATTTCGAAAGAACAGCCAGACTTTCGTTGACACGCAAGACATCCGTATCTTTTCTATCCACTTTAGAAATAAGAGAAGTGTCATCAGATAGAATTATATCTGATAAATTATTCATCATGTAAGGAAGGTCATTAATATAAACTACTAGAAAAAGGAAAGGGCCAAGAATTGAACCCTGAGGCACGCCTATCCTTATTAAAGACCCCGACGACGTCACCCCATTTATGGATACTTTTTGCTACCTGTAGGATAAATTGAAAAAAACAAGATCAGCAGCTCGTCTACGAATTCCTTAATGATGTAATTTACAGATCAGAGTATAGTAGAGTCAACACAGTAAAATGCTTTTGAGAGGTCACAGAATATGCTAATATCATCCCGGGACTTCTTCCAGGATTCTAAAATGTGACTGATAAGTTTCAGTCCTGCATCCGTCGTTGACATTCCTTTCGTGTAGCCAAACTGATGACTATGCAAAATCCTATTCTAATTAAAGTGGGATAACATCTGGTCGAGCATGTTTTTTTTCATAGATTTTACTCAATGCTGGAAGCACAAATATTGCTCTATAATTATAGCAGAGCTCTAATTAGAGGGATCAGTCTTACTACCTGATTTATTTACTTATTTTTTAACTATGAGTCATAAGCAACCAAAGCACCAAAGCAAGTTTTATTGAAAAAATATTATAATATACAGGATTATTTGAGAAACACTCGTAGGACCATATTTGCCACGTCATAAGCTACGATTTTTGAAAGTTTATTTTAAGTGCACGAGGCCAGTATAGGTATGTTCCTACGACCCATCCTTCAGGCACGGCAGTTACTTCCTCACTAGTTAAATTTTTTGATAAAACTAACTTAACAGCATGTTGAGAACCACTGCAAACATAAAATAATAAAACTCCATTTTGTTAAAACAGTCACACTGTAACGTATCTTAACATATTGCCGAAACATGTAAACACAGTTACGAAACATTGTGTTGGGTTTCATCTTTCAAGTAGATACAAAATTAGCCACATCATTTTACACAATTTATATTATTATTATAGTATTCTAGAATATATTTTGGTTAAATTTATATAGGCCGTATCAATAAAATCTTCTGCAATGCTTGGAAATACGATACTTTGTAATTTTTTAATTGAAAACAACCACATTAACAAAAAATATTTTAAGTATTTTATTAAATCAGAAGGGCGCATCGGTTAATTTATTATAGTGACATCAAACTACACGATACATTTAATTTCGCAGAGGATTTTCGATCGACTATGATGCATTTATCACAGAAATACGTAAATAAATACTTTCATTTTTTTCTGATGGCGGCGAAGATTTATGTCTATGATGACATTCACAAAAACGAACGAATTACAATAAAAATTGACAAGTATAGAATGAACGCAACGAAAAAATGAATGATTGAATGTACGATGCAAGTGAGGGCATAAAAGTCGCGACCAGTCGCGACGTGTCGACACGGCGACGTCACAATGTGACTGAAAGTTACTGTTATTCTGTTACGATTATTCCCCACTTTTCGAAACGGTGTCGACTCACAAGTCGACACGGCGACGTTACGCTACGGAACAATGTTACTAATAAATTCCGTTACGACACAATAAATGTCGACTTAAGTCGTAACCGCTACTTCATATGGCTGTATGGGGGGGCTACCCTAATAATTTTTTTTTTTCCAATTTTTATTTTATCACTTTGTCGGCAGATTAAGCGAGGACGGACAGACAGACGGACAGACAGACATGGCGAAACTATAAGGGTTCCTAGTTGACTACGGAACCCTAAAAAAAGATAAGTACGGTCGTTTATGTTGTGAAACAACGTGTACTTTGACACCCTCAAAGGAATGAAAATTCATAGGGTACTTCCCGTTGGCCTAGAATCCTAAAATTTAGCATGAAGCAAGGTCTTATAGCAAAAGTATATAAAAAAAATCTGAAAACAGTGAATTTGTAGTTTTAGTAATGAAAAATATTTTTTTGTTTTTTTTTAGAGAAATACTGTGAGCCGTTGGGTAAAGAGATTTAAGGATGAAGGTAGTTTGAAGAGCCGTGTGAGAAGTGGAAGGCCACCGCTTATTAACCCGACTCAGCGCCGTTTCATGGTGGAAGAAAATGAAAGAAATGGTTTCATTCCAACTAAAGTGTTTGCAAATCAAATTGACACGTTATTGCGAGCTGTTCGCCGTGTACTCCATGCTGACGGTTTACATCATCGGAAACCAGCTAAAAAACCATTTCTGACTCAAAAACACAAGAAAGAACGACTACGTTTTAAACGGGAATATTTAGATTTCAACTGGGAGACAACTGTATTTTTTGACGAGAAGACTTTCAAATCTTGCCAATCAGGAAGACTTCATTTATGGCGAAGAGATAAGACTCGGTGGTCTGAGAAAAATATTATTCCGATCACTGAATCAGGTGTGTGAATATGTGGGGGTGGATTAGTGCTCAAGGGCCGGGCGAGTTGGAATTCATACCTACGCGTGCCAATAGCTATAATTACGTCGACGTTTTAAATGACATAATGCTACCTATAATAAATTGTGCGTAATGTTTATCCCTCTGAAAACTTTAGCGAACATAATTTTGTTCATTTTGTTCAAGATAATTGTCCGATACATCGTGCCAGTGTTGTAAAAGAGTGGTTAAGTCAGCCTACTGATATTAAAGTAATTCCAAGGCCGGCACGATCCCCTGATCTTAAACCCCATTAAGCTTCCATCTTCTTTTCTCTATGAGAAAATGAAAAATTAAGCTATTATCTCAATTAATTTAATATAATAGGCACAATTTTATTTTTATAGCAACAAACTTGATAGAAATTTAGGTTTCTTAACTTATTTGATTAAAATAAATTTCTGTTATTTTATTTTAACCTTAAAAAATTATTCCTTTAAATTACAAAAAGGATAATCAATTCATTTTTGTAATTTTTGGATCAAAACTATAATATACCAAAATTTATAATTATACTAGCTGTACCCGCGACTTCGTTCGCGTGGACTACAGGATTTTGAATTTATTTTTTTCTAAAATAATAGTAGCCTATGTTACTACTTATTACATTAGCTACCTGCCAAAAAAAGTCCCGTCAAAATCGGTCCAGCCTTTTAAAGATTAGCCCGGACAAATAGACTGACAAAAATTGTAAAAAAAATATTTTGGTGTATGTACCGTATACGCCTATAGTATGCCTATGCCTGTAGTAAAAATCAGTTATTTCAATATCACAACACTATTATTAGACACTCCAATTTTATTTATATGTATAGATAAATTATTTAAACATTACTTATTGACCTAACATTAAATATAAAAATAAATTATGTGTTGGTAAAAAAGTAAATATCTTACTAATCGGGTGGGATTCGAATCGACAGCTACTTGATAGCAAGTCATACGTTTCTACACTTCTACATGATCTTCTGAAAAAACGTTTGAATTTTAGCATTACTTTTAGATTGACTCTAAGAGCCATATTTCACCGGGACACCCTGGTAGCGCCACTGGTTGCGCTACCATGGTGTCCCAGTGAAATATAGCAAGACACCAAACAAGACACCAAACAGACACCAGAGCAAAGATTTTATGTATCCTATGGATAATCTAGATTGCCTACGCAGCAAACACACTGTATAGTGTTCTTTATTCTCATTGCTATTAAGTTCATATTGACAAGCAAACGGAAAAATGTACTGAAAAAGACAACGAGAAAGGGTCGGTGTGTCCCTTTCTTACCCCCATTTTAACTACCAACCATGATTTTACTAAATTAATTGTTATTATTTTTGACACTGCAGTATGTGATATTAATTGATGGTGTATTTTTTTATATCGACAGCAAAGTACCAATATCTCCAAACTGTCTGTGAAACCTGAAACCAAAAAAATCACTTCGAATTTTACTAAGGCGATTATCACATTGCCACATTCCATGCAGCGCAGCGCGTAAATGCGTGTACCTATTAACATTGCTTGTAAGTATCTCCATTTGTATAGAAAATAAGCACAGTCCAACATACCGAAAATGCATCCACGCGCGTTCATGCAGATCACACGCCTACATGAGGAGAAACATGCACACAAGCTGGGTGCGGGGCGGCACGCAAGGTATGACACACTGAGTCTCGTAGTGTCATATGATTTGAATGAAATGAGTCAGAGCCTGCGTCAATTTACAAAATGCTCCTACGCGCGTGAGTGTGTAAAAAAACCCGCACGATGATGCAGATCTGCGTTGACACGCAACATGCAGCGTAATGCGCGGCAGTAGGATAATTGCCTGAAACACGCGGAAAACCCTTTTTAAATTCATAGCGGTAAATTATGATTTTCTTGAAAAAATATTTTTAGGAGGTATTGGTACTTCACGGTCGACAAATATAATATACTAGCATTTGCTCGTGGCTTCGTCCGTGCACATAAAATATAGCCTAAGTCACTTAGGAATAAAGCAGCTTTCTATCGGTGAAAAACTTTTTGCGATCGGACCAGTACTTCCAGAGATTACCTAATATGGCTTGTTCGTCAACTCAACTCGAGATATTATGTTAAAGGTGAGGAATGAGGCCAGTAGGATCTGGCCAATGGTACACGATACCCAAGTTACTTTAAAAACATTTTACGTTACTTTTGACTTTCTCATGTTACCTGCACCTGCATGGTCCTCACCTCACCAAGGCAAGTTCGGTCGGTTCCTGCATCTGATTCAGACGGAAGTAACGCTCGGGTATCACTATTGTGTGGACCACCCGGAGGACACGGTGGAGCACCCGAGGACATGGTAGAGTTGTGCCCCGCTTGGGCAGAGCACCGCTGTTTCCTCGTGGAGGCAATTTTTGGCAACAACCTTTCACGTAGGGCCCTAGTTCAGACTATGGTCCGGAGCGAGGAGGAATGGCAGGCGGTCGCCTCTTTTTGCGAAGCAGTGATGTTAGCGAAGAAGGAGGCCAAAGGACCATTGGCCGCCGAAATTCCGACCCCGACGACGGACCACGGTAGACGCGGGCTTGCGGACGCCGAGCAATGGGTAGTCCGCTATCCGGCCGTCCGGTAAGTAACCGAACTGAGCTCAGTCGTCAACAGCGCGTAGTGATTTTTTCAGACATGACTCCAGTTGTGAAGGGTGTTCCACAAGGATCTATACTGGGACCTCCTTTGTTTATTTTGTATAGTGCTGATATTGTAAATGTTATAAAAAATTCTAAATTTCATATTTATGCGAATGACATTCAATTATACCTATATTTCTTTTAAACCCGAAGATTATGAAACCGCAGTAAAATTATTAAACGAAGATCTAGACCGTATCGTGGACTGGTCAAAACAAAACTCCCTATTACTAAACCCAGCTAAAACTAAATTTATGCTTTTCGGTTCTAAGAGTCAACTAAATAAGATAAATCATAGTCATGCAAAAGTGATGGTAATGGGCCAATGTATTGATCGTGTCTATGAGGCTAGAAATCTAGGTTTGATCATGGACCAAGAATTGCGCTATGAGGCTCATATTGCAAACAATGTGAAAAATTGTTTCTACCGTCTGAAGGTATTGTACAAGATGTGCCCCTATCTAAGTGAAGAACTGCGTGTACAGCTGGTTGAAAGTCTGGTTGTTTCGAAATTAAATTATGCAGATACCGTCGTGGGACCTAGACTTCTGGCACGTACTGTAAAACTTATTCAACGGGTCCAAAATGCTTGCGCGCGCTTTTGCTTCAACGTGCCACCGAGGAGTCACATTACGCCTTTTTTAGACAAGCACAATATTTTAAAAATGAAGTCGCGTCGGAAGTTACACTTAGCTTGTCCCCTTTTTGGTGTCATCAAAAATAAATGGCCGTCATACCTGTACTCAAAGCTTGCGTGGGTAAATAGTCACCGGCAGCGCAAGGCCAGGCGGTGTGCTCAGGAACTGGCTACTCCGCATCACCGTACTGCAGCTTTCAGAGGTAGTTTTCGGTACATGGCTACTAAGTGTTGGAATAACATTCCTCCACCGATTAGGGACCTGAAAAGTATAAATACGTTTAAGGCTAGTCTTAAGAATTTTATTTTGAGTTCACAAATCAATTTTAATGATGTTAATATTGATAAATCATTTATATAATTCAATAATTACATGTCTATTTATTTTTAATTATTATCATACAAGTAATCATTAATCGAATTAATCACCAATTAAATACATATGCATTCTCTAATTTTAATTTTTCTCTATTTTAATCTTGATCTTTTGCTCGTTAAATACAAAACTTACCACTATATTTTGTTCCTAATTCCAGGTAATAAGGGAGTTTGTAGGTAGTTTTTGATGTATATAATCAAAGTAGGCAATTTGTGACGAGCGCGTTGCATCCGTGTCGCCAGGGACTACATAGTATTCACTCCACTTTCGTTTTGCTTCCATTCTACTCCTTTCCAATTTGTAATTCTAAACCTTAACATGTTACGAGCTATTAATGTGGTGGTGGTTTGTCAGTGAAACACAGTTTAATCAAGCCAATCTTTATTGCCCACCTAGGGGAGTACGCGGTTGCTTGCAACCGATATGCTTAACCTAATTACGATACTAAATTTACCTTACAAACTAATGAGGGCGCCAGGTAGGGTTTTGTCTCGGGCTGGCAAATGACTGGAACCCTTCCAATCCACAGAAGCACCGGCTGGTGGGTATGGGTTACACAAATAGGGTTTGAACATCAAGGAAGGTATGCATAGGCATTGGGTTGCAAATGCTCGAACTTCTTGTAACTCACCAACAAAGAAAGGGCATGACCATAGGCTGGAACAATAATTGACACCGATTTGAACATCGCTCAACGGTCCAGATTTACCAAACTTACTATATATTATATAACAACAATCTTAAGGACTCACCCCTTTCTTATTGACGTAATTCACGCACAGAAAATATACAATTAAATAGTGATCCTTTACAAAATATAATGATCAATTTTTATTATTTCTTTACTTTTTTTATAATGGCGGTAGATTTCAACAATTGGCTTCCAAGTGACACTCGTATGTCTCTGACAAGGATCTGCGCTGCTGTGTCTCGAATTCACGGTCAACGTTATTGAGATAATATTTTAAGTTTAGATGAGCAAGTTTCTAATTCTATCAAAGGGGTTTCTAAACTCTGTTTTGGCGCTTTAACTTCATGGCTATAGTTTTCTGTTTGTTCGCTTACAAGCAATTCCTTCAACAATTTCCTTAATACCGAAACAACCGCCGTTACTTTTACGCCTCGACATGCAAGCTCAAACTCTAGTTCATCCTTTAATAGATAGCATGGATCCATCATAGCAGCAGATATTATTTGTCAAACCCGCACTATAATTTAGTATTTAAACAAAAACAATAACCTAGTATGCACCAACGTACTAGTCGTTTAATTTCCAAGGTTTTTATTTTAAATACCCAATTATAAAGTGCACCTTTTTTTTTTTTTTTTTTAGAACGTGAGAAAAAAAACAACCTGTGTAACTACTATATCAAAAATAGGGAAAAACCCAACCTATATAAAACAATAAGCACCTTTTGTTTGAGGAGAAAAAAAAATTACCTGTATAAAACAATAAGTAGACCCTTGAAAAAAAAAACACCCTGTATATAACGTACCAAGACACAAATTGAATATTTGAATAAACACCTTCTTTCATACAATTATCTTAATAGGTCTTAAAGATACAATAAGTTTTGCTAATTAATAACGTTTTAAAAGTAAGTATGAAATCAAACTTAGTTGACGGTGTGTCGAAAAAAAAAAAACAGAAAATCCAACGGCTTTTTTTTTTTCCCAAATTACAAATTCACTAACAAACCACAAATACGTATCTATTTTTAAAGTTAGGCGCCATGTTACGAGCTATTAATGTGGTGGTGGTTTGTCAGTGAAACACAGTTTAATCAAGCCAATCTTTATTGCCCACCTAGGGGAGTACGCGGTTGCTTGCAACCGATATGCTTAACCTAATTACGATACTAAATTTACCTTACAAACTAATGAGGGCGCCAGGTAGGGTTTTGTCTCGGGCTGGCAAATGACTGGAACCCTTCCAATCCACAGAAGCACCGGCTGGTGGGTATGGGTTACACAAATAGGGTTTGAACATCAAGGAAGGTATGCATAGGCATTGGGTTGCAAATGCTCGAACTTCTTGTAACTCACCAACAAAGAAAGGGCATGACCATAGGCTGGAACAATAATTGACACCGATTTGAACATCGCTCAACGGTCCAGATTTACCAAACTTACTATATATTATATAACAACAATCTTAAGGACTCACCCCTTTCTTATTGACGTAATTCACGCACAGAAAATATACAATTAAATAGTGATCCTTTACAAAATATAATGATCAATTTTTATTATTTCTTTACTTTTTTTATAATGGCGGTAGATTTCAACAATTGGCTTCCAAGTGACACTCGTATGTCTCTGACAAGGATCTGCGCTGCTGTGTCTCGAATTCACGGTCAACGTTCTTTACACCATGTTAGAAATAAAATTTTGAATCAATAGATTTACGTTTTGAATCAATAGATCTTCCAAAAAGACAAAACTTGTTATGGCCGGGTTTGAACGCGCGACATCCAACGTCGCAGTCCTTGCTTACACTTCTCGGCTACGTAAGCTGTTAGATAATTATTCGAAATACACCTTAGCGTCATGCCATCGGGCATGACGTCATTACAAACAATCTAAATATAACTTTTTTCTGGAAGCCAAAATTATTTTATGTAATATTTGTATTATATTTGTTCTAGAACAGGATAGCGGCTAGTCGATGATCTGGTGCAGCGTTGTCTGTCTCGATTTATGCGTCATCAAGTCAACCGTCGCATCGCGCGATGCACTATGTTTCCCGCGATATATTTTGTTGTAATATTGTGGGTATAGTGAGAAAGTTGGTTTGTAACTACCATGGTACACATTTTATATAATATTTAGTTACATACCTATTATAGTAATACTATCACACAAATACACTAGTATCAATATTTATGTACCAAAGTATGGGTTATATTTATATATTTTTACACCACCTGCTCGATAATGTCGTTTTACACGTCATACAAACCTCACTTAAAGCAAGTCATTATATGCCTAGGGAGATAATGCAGTATGGCCGATCCCTAGGGAATAATGAGATTTGAATTTGGAGCATCAAGCATCGTCAACATTGTGAATTAAAATGTAGGCGCATCGAACAAGTTGACTCGAAATTCAAACCAAAGAGTATGTAATCACTATGATTCAATATGGCCACTAACAAAAAAAAGGAAATAGAATAAAACGTGCGTACTGACGACACGGGAGCATTAAAGAAAATTGAAACTATAGAATCTTGGAGTAGTGAATTTTGTTTGTTTGATGAAATTGTAAATATAATACTTATATTTCTCTAATACATGATTTGGTCGACCAAATTATCTTTTAATTATCTCACAGATGGTGTAAAAAGTAGAGTATGCAACACGGGGATAAAGCTGTCTTTGTCTTGGGCGGCTTAAATTCCTCACTTCACTCAGGTTTCTTTATTAACTCCCGAGCATTGCGAATTTTATAAATCCCTCACTATCGTTCGGGATTAGCAACCTTCGTTTCGTTCGGAATTTAACATGCCGCCCGCAACTTAAAGACACTGCTTTATCCCCTAGTCACATAAACTACTATTATTTAAGTATTTTTTCTTTACCATCATCCGTGCGTCACTGCGGGGTGCCAACTGAAAACCAGCGCTGGGTATTTGACGCCCAGCAATTGCTGAGTTGGTGACCCTTTCGGTTCAGGCACAGTCACTGCAACTGTATTGTATATCTGTACCATTTTATAATAATAATAAAATAATAATAATAAAAATACTTTATTTGTATTTTAACAATTTTTTACAATGCTTATACTCCTGCCAAACTGCATAGCAGTTTGTTGGCAGACGTAGCTCCCGCGTTATTAAATTATTCATATTACAAACATTGTCATTACACACAAATATCTTAATCAATTCAGTTCAATTCAATTCAATATAATTATATTTAATTCAATGTCATTCATAATAATTCAATTTAATCCAATTTAATTTAATTCAATTTTTGTTACAAAATATGTTGCTATTTTTTTTTTTATAATTTATTGTTTTATGTTGTGGTATATTGTATTGCTTGCGCCGAATAAATGCTATTCTATTCTATTCTTGATCGACGTGCTCTTCAAACAGATAAGATCAAACCGTAGGAGTCCAGAAGGGCCGATGCCCGCAAGCTAGGGCCCCGGCGAATTCCTGAAAAGGAAACCCGTAGTCCTAGAATGCAAAGGGCAACTGAAGGTCACAGGTTAATCGTGAAATGGAACGCATCCAAGAATGATTTTGTTCATCGTGTGGGCGCTCTTGACTTTTTTGACACATAAATGACGTACCGATACTGCATATTCACTCACTTACGTTCTAGGTCTCATTAACTAATATTTGTACGTCATCTCTGGTTGCTTATTGCTGATAATGTTGTGATTTGTTGGTAATTAATAAGTAAATATGCAATATTATATTATTGTAATGTTGATTAATATCTTTCTCATTAACGATAAGTGTTTTATTTTAAAGTCAAGTCGAATACAATTTCTAATAAATTTTTAGTGGGTAGGTACCTGTTATATTTTTTTTTTTTTTAGTTTACTGTACATAAATACGTCAGATTTTCAAGTCTGAGCGACTTGACGACAAAAAAAGTAGGTGAAATCGGAAGTTGCCAGCTCGCTTGGACTCGCGCGTATCGCTTAAGGCCCAAGCGCCCGAAAAGTGCCATAAAACAGTGATTTTCTGAAGCCGACTCTTCGCTAACGGCGTTTGAAAAAATTTTTTTTTCAATTTGACGTTGTCAATTTGACGAATATTACCAGAATTTTGTGATAGATTCTATTCATCATGATTTGCTCTCAATGCAAATTCTGGCATCCTGTTACAGGTTTGTGTTGTTGAGAGCTGCAATTTAATCAGCTAGTGTTTATATAACAATAATAATAAATAATTTATTAATTTGGTGGTTTTTTTTTTTTTCGATGGGAAAAATCATCTTATGACAACCCCCGCTCTTGGGCGGAGCGGGAGATAGTGTCAGACTCTTACTGACTAAAAAACCCATCCCGTTCCTTCAAGCCTTCATACCGGGGCTCTAGCGCCCTTTCGGATAACCCTGGCCCCAGTAGGCTTCGACCCGGCTGGGTCCCTGCTGTTGCTGACAACTCCTTGAGGCGCGCGGGAACAGCGCGTGCCGTCGTCGACTTGGGCTTGGTCCGGACAGTTACCGGACGGCCGGACAGCGAGCTACCCATTGCTCACATTAGTTTGGTGGTGATCACTTGCTAAGCGATCTCCTGCTTGGTGAGCTCCTACATGTTTTCAATAGCGTTCATGTCTGGTGTATTGATTGACTAGGGTGAAACATTAATGTTTTTTTAGCCAAGTATGCAGTAACACCCCTTGTTTTGTAGCACAATGCAGATTCGGGCATAAAAATGGACTCTTCGTCAATAAGGAACCTCTTCGAGATGCGGCAGCAGTCCAGTTTCTAGTACTCGCTTGTACTGGTCATGCTTCACGGTCCCTTTCACGATATGTAGACCCTTGCTTGAGATTAAAGACCACATCATAATACTAATTGGGAATTTAGCTGTCTTCTGTTGTCTTAACACCAGTTTTTATGGAGCTATTCTCCAGAGCGTCGTCGGAAAGGCGCATTTTTTGAACGGACAAAAGAACTTTTGTCAACCAAAACCTGAAACGTCGATTTATCGGAGAAACATGTCTGAAAAATTATATTATTTCATCATATAATGGCAGTAGTTTATTAACAATGTACTGTACTATTTAAAGTCTTATTTTTAACCGACTTCAGTCTGAAACAGTATTTTGATGCGTGTTTGGCCCTGTGAAATAGTCTCTTCTTATTGACCTCGGTGAGGCGTGTTTTTTTGGTAGGCCGATGACCTATCAACTTCTCTTTTGCTTACTCTCGAAGAATTGTCTTATCGAAAACTTCTAGGCTCTCGTAGTTTGTAATCGTGGTAAAGTCTTACCTGTCTAATATACATATTAGTTTTTGATTAGTTGTCTAAAATATAATGTATTAATAACATCTTGAACTTCTTTAGAACACAATGGCTCGTAGTACGAACTAATCTATGGACACACTAGTAGAAAGGGATAGAGAGTGTTCTTGAGTCGCCATACCCAAGAGTCTTTTATACTATCTGGATTGATTACGTCAACCTCAAAAATGTACTGAAGAGTACCTACCTACGATACAAGAACGCCCTTTTTAAATTCTTTTTTATTTTGTTTAGTTTTGTAGACTATTCCATAATGTGGGATGTCGTTACATAGGTCTTTCAAAAATATTGCGAGTGTGTGAAAACTATTTATCAATTTAGGGATCCTATTGTGAATTATAAATATAGTTTTTACCTAATGCTAGTTTTCAATTGAACCTTATTGAGTTAACAGATGAAAACTAGTTTATTTATATTTTTCCACACTGATAAGGTGTAATTTGTTAAGCTTAAAATAAAGAAAAAACAGGTTAAATAAAGTAACACTTATAGGTATTTCACCTAGTATGTTTCAGTACATTTGCTATTACTATCTTTGTCTTGGACGGCTTAATATTCTCACTTTACTCAGATTTCTATAAACAAACTTGTTTTTCTAATGGACTTGGCAGAATAGTCATAATCGGCTGGACTTGAATAAAGAATACACAAAAAAACACTAAAACGATCAAAATAACTTTAATTTCGGAAGTCGATGTTTCTGGAATATTTTGTTATTTAACACCGACTTCCGAATTTAAAGTTATTTTGATAGTTTTACAAATACTGTAAAACAAACATAAGTAACTAATTTTTGTCATAGATAGTTTTTGTTAAAAAACTAACTGTTAGTTTGGTTTGATTCTACAGTTTTATACCAATTTTATGGTTATATATTTTTGTTAAATTTTTTGTATATCTAATTGGCTATTATTGGTCTTGTTCATCAGTTCAATTTCATCAAATGATACTTTTTGACTGTAGTAGAATGTAGATGAGTATATAGACTATGAATATGAATACAGAGACTTCTTGATAAAAACACCAAAATCCCTATAGATATACACACATACATAATCAGCCTTTTTAATGTTCCCACTGCTGGAACTCAAGCCTCCTCTCTAGGAGAGGGAAACGAGCAAAACAGTCCGTGCTTCTCAGACCACGGACGCGTTCAGCGCGGACTGAGGCTTGGAAGTGGTGGGTTCAATGAATAATGTATGAAGATTTTTTTAGAGTGGTTTTATTTTGGTCATAAATCATAAAGTTATTTATGTAACTTTAAAATAATTAGCTATATGAGTAGAAGACTATATAAGCTGTGGTATTTTATGATTTTTAAGCTAAAAATGTGCACTGGTTTAGCTTACGCGACCTATTCAAACCCTTGTGTTTTGTAATTTTCTTGATTAGTGCGTTGGTAAAATTGTATTTAACTTTATGAAAATTTTATACAAATCCATATTATTTTTTTATGCCATTCTAGAGATGAATATGTATATTGTCTTTTATTTGATGCCGTGACATCCTCATAGTTATGATTCTTGGTGCATTATAATGGTACCCGAAGAATCGAGATATTTGTCTAAAACGGTTTTATTTTTTCGATGGGAAAAATCATCTTATGACAACCCCCGCTCTTGGGCGGAGCGGGAGATAGTGTCAGACTCTTACTGACTAAAAAACCCATCCCGTTCCTTCTAGCCTTCGTAACGGGGCTCGAGGGCCCTTTCGGATAACCCTGGCCCCAGTAGGCTTCGACCCGGCTGGGCCCCTGCTGTTGCTGACAACTCCTTGAGGCGCGCGGGAACAGCGCGCGCCGTCGACGACTTCGGCTTGGTCCGGATGGTTACCGGACGGCCGGACAGCGAGCTACCCATTGCTCACTGGCCGCAAGCCCGCGCCTATGGTGGCTGGAAATCGGGATCGGAATCCCGGCGACGGCGGGAACTTCTTTAGAACAGAATGTCTCTTAGTACGAACTAGTCTATACACACTAGTAGAAAGGGATAAAGATTCTTGTATGGTACTTCTTTATTACATCTTTGAGATTGTCGTAATCAATCCAGATTGTATTGTACAAGATTCTTGGTTCACTGTCACTGACGTTTGACAGTTGGTTAATTATGGTTTTCAAAGGTTAGATTTCCATCTTATTACATACTCTTTGGTGGGGGGGCGTGACTGGTGGCCGGACTGGTGTCCGCACTGGTTGCGCCACCAAATTGGTTGCGCTACCGAACAGACACCAGCGGGCCTATTACGACCTCTTAATTCCAGTCAATTTACGCCGTAAAATGAACTGACTTGCTTATCCGTATTATGACATCTTATTGCCAGCCAGTCAGTAGTCACGTGACACTTGACCGTCTTCCGGGCCTATTACGACCTCTTAATTCCAGTCAATTTACGCCGTAAAATGAACTGACTTGCTTATCCGTATTATGACATCTTATTGCCAGCCAGTCAGTAGTCACGTGACACTTGACCGTCTTCTGCACGGATATTGGCTGGGAATTCCGTATTATGAGCACCAAACTGACATTTTGTAGCTTGCTAAAGTGTCAAAAATTGTGACAAACTAGCCAGTCAGTTTACGCCTGTTTTTAGTAACTTATAGTGAATTGTTTTGACTTTTTATTATATTTGAATCTATTTGATAGTTAAATAAAACTTTAGATATGTGTGATGAGTTGATAATCTTCGAATTTCTCGAAAGTGATGCGTTTATAGTTTTAGAAATGATCGAAATTTCGCGATCCCGATTACGTAATTGTAAACTGATGTTTACCTTTTTTGTTTTGTGTCCAATTCTCACCATTACTGTATTTTTAGTTAAAACTTACCTAAAAAATGATAACATAGCAGTTAGATTGACAGTTGGTATAATATTGGGTGAGAAATTGAAAGATTTGTGTTTCAGAATATGACCAACATTGTATCTTTTGCAGTTTTTGTTCTAGAAACTTTTTTATGTGTTAAGTTATGCAAAAGATTATTGTTTTATATGAATGTAGACATCATAACGAGTATTTTGATGTGCATATTGTATATATTATGTGAAAGAATAAATAAATATGGCATCCGAAAGGGCTCGGCTGAAGCGAAACTAAAAGTAAAATAAGTCTAAAAATCATAGTTCCCGCGGACGTAAAGTTTCGGGGTATATAGCCGAACCCCTAGGAACCTTTTCGTCGAAAACTTGTTTTATTGATCCTCTTCGATACCCGCTGTGAGATGCTGCTACGTTCCCCCTTAGTCGAAAACGTTCGCATTCAGGGGTGCGTGGTGGCGTACGAGACCAGCGCAACGAGCAACGTACGCCAAAAATCGGGTTGAACTGTCCCGAGGGCTCGGTAGCCAAAGGGTACTGCCCGCTACCGTCACCGCCTCCTAACAGGGGCCAGTCCACCACACCGTAGGTTATCGGATGTTTACGTCTGGGCTCAGGGTGTCGCAGCACTTCAACACCGTCACCGCGGCGACCACCATGCCAATCCCGTGACGTCACCTAGCACTCCAACGCCATCGCTAACCGGGATGCCAATCCGATGATATCACCCTTACACAGCACAGCGATCGCCAAGCTAACATATTTTTGTTAAAAAGTTTTGTTCAAGTTCATACACACGCTTACCCTTAGTTCCGAATTACGTCTAAAGCGAATATATCGCAAATCCGACCAAATGTAACAGTCACAAAATATAAAGACTATCAAGTACTATTTGTGACTTTGCGCGTTGGTCAGATTCGCAATATAATCGCTTTTGACGCAATTCGGAACACGGGGTTAATTTTGTTTTTGCCGGGTCCTGACATATTCTAGTACGTTCAGAAATGAAGTATATGAGACAATGCTCTATTTTCCACTTTATGACATTGTATTTACGGAAATAACACATAATTCGTTTTTAAACTCGTTGTTAATTTAGATTTCTGTTATAAAATTATATTAATTTCATCATAAACAATATTTCATACAAAAATTTAAAAACCGTAAATACCGGTAACCTTTGTTTTTATGTTATCGAACGCCATCTTTCAAAGCAGTGCAAACCAGCCACAGACAACTGTCCAGGATGATTCCAGTCAGAATGACGTACGTCATAATACGAAAAAGAACAAGGCAGTTTACGGCCGTAAACTGACTTGCCTGGAAACTGACTGGATTTTAAAACGGTCGTAATAGGCCCGCAGATCCTAAACCCAGTAGTCAATTAAATTATTTTCATAACATTTACATGTTATGTTCTTTTGTTAAAAGATTTTCTGTGCCCTTTATTGAAAATACATGCTAGAAATATTATGAAAATATTATGATATACGCATCCTGTAACACAAGCCGCTTTCGCACTACCTTATGGCAGTATAAATACAAATGCATTGCAATGCTGGCCATCAGAACTAGCTGAACCGAACATCGTGCAATTTATTGAAATACTTTAATTTGACTTTACGAAGTGCGATAAGATGCAGATAATAACATTGATGGTGTTGATTGTGGTAATGTGATATTTGATTTTTTATAACTAAAACCATATCTATTAATAACTATTTAAATGTTATATTTTATAACAATTTGGACGTACGTACATAAACAAAAACGTTCCAATCCACAACAATTTATACTCTCACTCACTAATTTAAGATAAGCAACTAAATTTTGTGTTTTAGGGTTCCGTACATAAAAAGAAAAAACAGAACCCATATAGGAACACTTTGTTGTCCATCGGTCAGTCTGTCAAGACTCTTTGTGAGTGATGTGTAGTCAGGCCAGTTTCACTCAGTCTTTTTCTAATCGTCTACTGATTTGTACTGACATTGGGAACTTCTTGAAGTTTTGTGTCAGTTCAATCGTGTTCAGTGGCCGATTTCTCAAAGTACTTGTTACAGAAAAGCGATAATCACGCCCTGATCCTATGCGCCACTGGCTATATCCTGGTCGCCGAATATACACACGGGTCTCTTAAAACCTCTGGTATACCAGACGAACAGGCAAGCTGCTGAAATTTAGCTGTCGAGCGACGTCATTTTGATTATGGCCTGCTTTGGGCAAGGCAATGACTTGAAAGGCTTCTCCGGGCGTGGTATCCATATTTTTCCAGTAAATCTGTCTGTTTCTAATGGAGACGTTATCACGTTAACGGAAACTGATTAAAAATCCAAAACAGCACCCTTTTTGTAGCTCCAGGTAAAGGTGCAAGTAGTGAAATGCAAATGGGTGAATTTGGGGAATTGGGTATACTGCTGGTTTTTGTGAGTTGATCTTAATTTTGTGTTTTTGTAATGCTAACTTTGTATGCTTCAATTTTCTTAATAATGTGTACTCAATATCTTTAGATTTAAGAACAAAACAGTATTAAACGAAATTACAAGCCATGTGCGATTTTTTTGCTCTCAAGTGTATGTATTCATATTAGTGTTTCTTTTTCAGGAAATATTTTTGCTTCAAGTTTCTTATACAACGGCGCAGATCATAGATATAGATTACACCAAAATAGGAGCAGGAGGTGTACCTAACCTAACGGAAGAACCAAGCTTACCTAACAAAATATGGTGGAGAGTTAAAAAATGTTTATGGAAATTGGTTTATTTTTTTAAAAGAACAATAAATCCCTTTGGCGGGGCTATATTATCTTTCCCCAAAGACGTTGATTACAGACTATTTCGAACTTTAGGCATTTGTGACAATTAAAGAAGTATATGGATTGATCGCGCCAACTACAAAACGTCGCAACAACAAAATTTCTGAAAAACAGTTCATTGATATTTTTTCGGGTACCCTCGATATATTGGAGATACATTATTAGATCAATGTACATTATTTTAAGTATAACTGGCGCCTTGTATAGGTTTTAGTATGATTTTAGTATGGATATTTAGTAAGAATTGTATTGTTATTATATACCTAGAACATCAATACTACTGTATTTGACCAACAACCAAAACTTTGGAGTCACTGGTTACTACCAGTGACTCCAAAGTTGTTTAAATGGATCCAAAGCTGTTAAAACGGATCCAATATTTTCATGATGGTAGTACGTAGAGTTAAGTTTTTCTGTTTCTAACATTTTAAAAAGATTTCTGGCATTGATATAAATTATTGTAATACTGGTGTCTTTATCTGTTAATATTGTACTTCAAATATTTAACCATAAAATAAAATTATTGACAAATGCTTTGGATGTTTTACATTTACATTGACTAGCTGCTGGCAGTGTCTTTACCCGCGTGATAATAGAAGATTATCCCAAGGGATACTTCATATAACACTTCTGGGATAAGATGAAAAATAGTTGTTCTATTTGCCATTTTAGGACATGGTTTACCCGTGATAGGCAACTGCCTAGGGGCCCCGCCAGGTTCTAGGGCCCCGCGCTTCAGAAAAAAAAAATAGACTAGGTTTCATAAACAGTAAAAATATTGAATTTTCGATGACAGGCCATTTAACTAGCAATCCTAGCATTGGATTATGCGAAAAGCTGTCAATACACACACACAATCTTTCATTAGCAACGTGTGAGTGCAGAGCATATTCATTAGCTTTTGTTGATAATTTTGTTTATATCAATTTTCATAATACAAAATTGAATCAAACAACAAGTTAAAAAAATGATTTAACTATATCGTCGACCGTAGATTCAATTGAGGTAAGGGGCAAAATATGATTTTTCAGGAGAGGCCGACAAAGTTTTTTTTCGGACTAAATAGCCTATAACTTTTTTTCTTATTAACCTTTTTCGGGTCTGATTTCACACATAATCTTGTATTTTAGTGCTCTATCTACACGTGTTTAAATAAATTAGCTATTTAAGAAAATAGATGTCCCTTACAACAACGTATTTTGTTAGTAATGTCCCTTACTGACCAAGTATCTTGTAGTCTCGTCTCTTACATTAAATTGACTTCTGCGTTGGATTCAATTTATTATTGGGATTGTTGATTGGGAAGACCCTTACCTTATTTCAAGTGGATTGGCGGCAATAATTACATCATTTCAAGTTCCTATATTGCATAGTTTTCAGATACATGGTTATTATGGGGCTGCTTCGAAATTTGGATCCAAAAATCATTAGGATAAGGGACATTTTTCTTAAGCTAGAATTTTTTCATATACACCATTCGATAGTAGACCAGGGTAGAAGCCTTCAAAAATAATAAAAAGTGAAAAAAAAAATAATAGTAGGATGAAACCCATTAGAAAAGGAGGAGAATATTATAAAAATGAAAGGAAAAATAATTTACGGGCGATCTGAGGTCGGGAAGGGGGTGGGGGTGAGCTTTTAAGGGGATAAAACGTTTTTTCTCGATTTCCGGCAATACTACAAGTCCTATGGAAAAAAGTCAAATGGTAAAGTTGTAGGTAATAAAAAGATCTAAAACTTTTGTATTAACACTTTTTTCACATAACCTCAAAATTTATGTGAAAAATTCAAAAAACCATGTTTATGGTTTTTTATTTTTATCTCTTTCAAAAAAAAATATTTTATCACGAAATTTGGTGAAAACTTACCTTTTTATGTCCCAAATACGCTGTAATTTATTTGATTAGAAATATTTATTTTTTCACCTTATTTTGAATAAATATCGAAAAAGCACCCTAATTTTCAATCGAAAATTCACCCGTCAAAATATCTTTTTTTTTTTTCAAAAAGTTTATATGGTGTCTGTTCGTTGAAATCTCTACTTTCCGATGGTGAAAAAAAATATATATGTTACCATGGTAAATCTTCTCAGCAAATGCAAAAAATCGAAAAAAAACTCGAATTCGAATTTTTTTTCAATTATTATAAACAATGTAGAGCTATTTATTAAAATTTACACTTTAATTACTCGAAAAACGTAAAATTACATGTTACATAGATAAAAAAAATTGCAAATCAAAATATACTACTATAATTAACAAACAAATAAGTAGATAAAATTAATATTTAATAAGACGTCTACAATATTTGGAGAAAGGAGTCGAATCTTCTTTAAGTTATATGCGTAGATGCCTATTTATGACCATTTTTATATAACTTATATATACCTGAGTGACCTACGAAAAATTTTAGCCCATCAAAAGGAGAAGTGGGGAAGGGGTTAGGCGGGTCCGGGTCTTACTACATACATACCTAATATTTCGTAGCAGCTGTAATAACCGTTAGCCTAGCCAGTATTCGAAATACAGTACAGTATACAACATCGTTTATAAAAATACACGTGCACGTTGAGTTTCTTGAAGATAATTGTGACAAGTTTACTTAAAAAAAAACTAACAAGATTAAAAAAATAATAATCTCCTTTATTTTGCACAAACAAACTTAGTTACTCCCATAAAATATATAAATATATAAAATACATATCGTAAATATATTTTTAATAACTAAGTTTTGGCCTATTTTCATATATTTTTCATATATTTTAGATACATTCGGTGTTCCTGTCAAACTTATAAAACTATGTCGTCATGTCCTCATACCAATTATTACTCACATAGTAAATTGTTCTTTTACAACAGGTATATTCCCTAATACGTGTAAAAAAGCCGTTATACATCCAATTTATAAGAGTGGGAATAGAGATTGTATAAATAATTACAGACCCATTGCTGTACTTCCGGTTATGTCGAAAATAATGGAGAAAATTATTAACAAACAACTTTTAAACTACCTTAATAAATACAACATAATAGCAAAAAAACAGTACGGCTTTAAAAAAGGTGTATCTACAGAAGACGCAGTGCTAGACATATCTGAACTTGTAGCCAGGAAACTTGACAGTCAACAAAAATGCCTGGGTTTGTTTCTTGATTTAACTAAAGCTTTTGATACGGTCTCTGTTCCCACTCTTCTATTCAAGTTATATAGCATCGGCATACGAGGTGTTGTTCACGATCTGTTCAAAAGTTACTTGATAGACCGGAAAATCTGTGTGAAGATAGGAGCACAAACCAGTGCAGATGAGATAATATCATACGGGGTTCCGCAGGGCAGTGTCCTCGGCCCAACACTCTTCCTTATCTACATTAATGATTTGTGCACCCTCAGTCTACCATCTGCTAATATCTTTACTTATGCCGACGACACAGCCATTGTAGTACATGGTAGGAGCTGGGCTGAGGTGAAAAACAATGCTGAAAAATCACTGCGAAGTGTCATACAATGGCTAAGCGAAAATCTGCTAACACTGAACCTACAAAAAACAAATTACATTCCGTTTTCTATACAGTCTAGTACGAAACCTCCAAACACATACTCAATTAGAGCGCACAGTCATACCTGTCTGAACACCTCCATCTGCTCCTGCCTGCAGCTCCCCTCACAAACATCTGTGAAATATTTGGGCGTGATAATCGATGATGGATTAAAATGGGACAAGCATATAGAGTCTACTTTCAGTAAAGTCAGGAAAACAATTCACCTCTTCAAGTCATTGCGGAACTCTGCTGACTTGGAGACTTTAAAAATGGTCTACTCTGCACTTTGCCAGTCCATCATCGGTTATTGTATTTTGGCTTGGGGTGGATCGGCTAAAACTAAAGCGTGCACAAAGGGCAGTACTCAAGGTTATGCTTCAAAAACCCTTTCGCTATCCGACTCATCCGCTGTACACCGAGCTCAAACTTTTAACTGTTAGACAGCTATTTTTGCTTAAAACCACTCTCTGGAAGCATAACCAGGTACCACTCCCAGACTCAAATAAACGGGGTCAGAGAATAATTTGCCCAACTCCGACTCATAGAACCACCTTTGCCAGAAGACAGCTGTATGTGTTGAGTTCTCTGGTCTACAGAAATATTAATAAGATCACACAAATAGTGAGGTTATGCAAGCGTGAAGTAAAAACTAAGGTGCAGAACATGTTGCATCTCCTGAGCTACGCTCAAACTGAGAAACTACTAATCAGTCCCTCATAATTTCGAACATTACACACATCACGCGTAACTCAATCATGAGTCACCGGTATCTTTAGTCTGGTGGAAGACACTTGGCTTGTTCAAATGCAAATCCGACCAAATGTAATAGTCACAAAATATAAAGACTATCAAGTACTATTTGTGACTTTGCGCGTTGGTCAGATTCGCAATATAATCGCTTTTGACGCAATTCGGAACACGGGGTTAATTTTGTTTTTGCCGGGTCCTGACATATTCTAGTACGTTCAGAAATGAAGTATATGAGACAATGCTCTATTTTCCACTTTATGACATTGTATTTACGGAAATAACACATAATTCGTTTTTAAACTCGTTGTTAATTTAGATTTCTGTTATAAAATTATATTAATTTCATCATAAACAATATTTCATACAAAAATTTAAAAACCGTAAATACCGGTAACCTTTGTTTTTATGTTATCGAACGCCATCTTTCAAAGCAGTGCAAACCAGCCACAGACAACTGTCCAGGATGATTCCAGTCAGAATGACGTACGTCATAATACGAAAAAGAACAAGGCAGTTTACGGCCGTAAACTGACTTGCCTGGAAACTGACTGGATTTTAAAACGGTCGTAATAGGCCCGCAGATCCTAAACCCAGTAGTCAATTAAATTATTTTCATAACATTTACATGTTATGTTCTTTTGTTAAAAGATTTTCTGTGCCCTTTATTGAAAATACATGCTAGAAATATTATGAAAATATTATGATATACGCATCCTGTAACACAAGCCGCTTTCGCACTACCTTATGGCAGTATAAATACAAATGCATTGCAATGCTGGCCATCAGAACTAGCTGAACCGAACATCGTGCAATTTATTGAAATACTTTAATTTGACTTTACGAAGTGCGATAAGATGCAGATAATAACATTGATGGTGTTGATTGTGGTAATGTGATATTTGATTTTTTATAACTAAAACCATATCTATTAATAACTATTTAAATGTTATATTTTATAACAATTTGGACGTACGTACATAAACAAAAACGTTCCAATCCACAACAATTTATACTCTCACTCACTAATTTAAGATAAGCAACTAAATTTTGTGTTTTAGGGTTCCGTACATAAAAAGAAAAAACAGAACCCATATAGGAACACTTTGTTGTCCATCGGTCAGTCTGTCAAGACTCTTTGTGAGTGATGTGTAGTCAGGCCAGTTTCACTCAGTCTTTTTCTAATCGTCTACTGATTTGTACTGACATTGGGAACTTCTTGAAGTTTTGTGTCAGTTCAATCGTGTTCAGTGGCCGATTTCTCAAAGTACTTGTTACAGAAAAGCGATAATCACGCCCTGATCCTATGCGCCACTGGCTATATCCTGGTCGCCGAATATACACACGGGTCTCTTAAAACCTCTGGTATACCAGACGAACAGGCAAGCTGCTGAAATTTAGCTGTCGAGCGACGTCATTTTGATTATGGCCTGCTTTGGGCAAGGCAATGACTTGAAAGGCTTCTCCGGGCGTGGTATCCATATTTTTCCAGTAAATCTGTCTGTTTCTAATGGAGACGTTATCACGTTAACGGAAACTGATTAAAAATCCAAAACAGCACCCTTTTTGTAGCTCCAGGTAAAGGTGCAAGTAGTGAAATGCAAATGGGTGAATTTGGGGAATTGGGTATACTGCTGGTTTTTGTGAGTTGATCTTAATTTTGTGTTTTTGTAATGCTAACTTTGTATGCTTCAATTTTCTTAATAATGTGTACTCAATATCTTTAGATTTAAGAACAAAACAGTATTAAACGAAATTACAAGCCATGTGCGATTTTTTTGCTCTCAAGTGTATGTATTCATATTAGTGTTTCTTTTTCAGGAAATATTTTTGCTTCAAGTTTCTTATACAACGGCGCAGATCATAGATATAGATTACACCAAAATAGGAGCAGGAGGTGTACCTAACCTAACGGAAGAACCAAGCTTACCTAACAAAATATGGTGGAGAGTTAAAAAATGTTTATGGAAATTGGTTTATTTTTTTAAAAGAACAATAAATCCCTTTGGCGGGGCTATATTATCTTTCCCCAAAGACGTTGATTACAGACTATTTCGAACTTTAGGCATTTGTGACAATTAAAGAAGTATATGGATTGATCGCGCCAACTACAAAACGTCGCAACAACAAAATTTCTGAAAAACAGTTCATTGATATTTTTTCGGGTACCCTCGATATATTGGAGATACATTATTAGATCAATGTACATTATTTTAAGTATAACTGGCGCCTTGTATAGGTTTTAGTATGATTTTAGTATGGATATTTAGTAAGAATTGTATTGTTATTATATACCTAGAACATCAATACTACTGTATTTGACCAACAACCAAAACTTTGGAGTCACTGGTTACTACCAGTGACTCCAAAGTTGTTTAAATGGATCCAAAGCTGTTAAAACGGATCCAATATTTTCATGATGGTAGTACGTAGAGTTAAGTTTTTCTGTTTCTAACATTTTAAAAAGATTTCTGGCATTGATATAAATTATTGTAATACTGGTGTCTTTATCTGTTAATATTGTACTTCAAATATTTAACCATAAAATAAAATTATTGACAAATGCTTTGGATGTTTTACATTTACATTGACTAGCTGCTGGCAGTGTCTTTACCCGCGTGATAATAGAAGATTATCCCAAGGGATACTTCATATAACACTTCTGGGATAAGATGAAAAATAGTTGTTCTATTTGCCATTTTAGGACATGGTTTACCCGTGATAGGCAACTGCCTAGGGGCCCCGCCAGGTTCTAGGGCCCCGCGCTTCAGAAAAAAAAAATAGACTAGGTTTCATAAACAGTAAAAATATTGAATTTTCGATGACAGGCCATTTAACTAGCAATCCTAGCATTGGATTATGCGAAAAGCTGTCAATACACACACACAATCTTTCATTAGCAACGTGTGAGTGCAGAGCATATTCATTGGCTTTTGTTGATAATTTTGTTTATATCAATTTTCATAATACAAAATTGAATCAAACAACTAGGTACCTACATAGAAAAACAATAAAATATGTAAACTAAGTTAAAAAAATGATTTAACTATATCGTCGACCGTAGATTCAATTGAGGTAAGGGGCAAAATATGATTTTTCAGGAGAGGCCGACAAAGTTTTTTTTCGGACTAAATAGCCTATAACTTTTTTTCTTATTAACCTTTTTCGGGTCTGATTTCACACATAATCTTGTATTTTAGTGCTCTATCTACACGTGTTTAAATAAATTAGCTATTTAAGAAAATAGATGTCCCTTACAACAACGTATTTTGTTAGTAATGTCCCTTACTGACCAAGTATCTTGTAGTCTCGTCTCTTACATTAAATTGACTTCTGCGTTGGATTCAATTTATTATTGGGATTGTTGATTGGGAAGACCCTTACCTTATTTCAAGTGGATTGGCGGCAATAATTACATCATTTCAAGTTCCTATATTGCATAGTTTTCAGATACATGGTTATTATGGGGCTGCTTCGAAATTTGGATCCAAAAATCATTAGGATAAGGGACATTTTTCTTAAGCTAGAATTTTTTCATATACACCATTCGATAGTAGACCAGGGTAGAAGCCTTCAAAAATAATAAAAAGTGAAAAAAAAAATAATAGTAGGATGAAACCCATTAGAAAAGGAGGAGAATATTATAAAAATGAAAGGAAAAATAATTTACGGGCGATCTGAGGTCGGGAAGGGGGTGGGGGTGAGCTTTTAAGGGGATAAAACGTTTTTTCTCGATTTCCGGCAATACTACAAGTCCTATGGAAAAAAGTCAAATGGTAAAGTTGTAGGTAATAAAAAGATCTAAAACTTTTGTATTAACACTTTTTTCACATAACCTCAAAATTTATGTGAAAAATTCAAAAAACCATGTTTATGGTTTTTTATTTTTATCTCTTTCAAAAAAAAATATTTTATCACGAAATTTGGTGAAAACTTACCTTTTTATGTCCCAAATACGCTGTAATTTATTTGATTAGAAATATTTATTTTTTCACCTTATTTTGAATAAATATCGAAAAAGCACCCTAATTTTCAATCGAAAATTCACCCGTCAAAATATCTTTTTTTTTTTTTCAAAAAGTTTATATGGTGTCTGTTCGTTGAAATCTCTACTTTCCGATGGTGAAAAAAAATATATATGTTACCATGGTAAATCTTCTCAGCAAATGCAAAAAATCGAAAAAAAACTCGAATTCGAAATTTTTTTCAATTATTATAAACAATGTAGAGCTATTTATTAAAATTTACACTTTAATTACTCGAAAAACGTAAAATTACATGTTACATAGATAAAAAAAATTGCAAATCAAAATATACTACTATAATTAACAAACAAATAAGTAGATAAAATTAATATTTAATAAGACGTCTACAATATTTGGAGAAAGGAGTCGAATCTTCTTTAAGTTATATGCGTAGATGCCTATTTATGACCATTTTTATATAACTTATATATACCTGAGTGACCTACGAAAAATTTTAGCCCATCAAAAGGAGAAGTGGGGAAGGGGTTAGGCGGGTCCGGGTCTTACTACATACATACCTAATATTTCGTAGCAGCTGTAATAACCGTTAGCCTAGCCAGTATTCGAAATACAGTACAGTATACAACATCGTTTATAAAAATACACGTGCACGTTGAGTTTCTTGAAGATAATTGTGACAAGTTTACTTAAAAAAAAACTAACAAGATTAAAAAAATAATAATCTCCTTTATTTTGCACAAACAAACTTAGTTACTCCCATAAAATATATAAATATATAAAATACATATCGTAAATATATTTTTAATAACTAAGTTTTGGCCTATTTTCATATATTTTTCATATATTTTAGATACATTCGGTGTTCCTGTCAAACTTATAAAACTATGTCGTCATGTCCTCATACCAATTATTACTCACATAGTAAATTGTTCTTTTACAACAGGTATATTCCCTAATACGTGTAAAAAAGCCGTTATACATCCAATTTATAAGAGTGGGAATAGAGATTGTATAAATAATTACAGAGCCATTGCTGTACTTCCGGTTATGTCGAAAATAATGGAGAAAATTATTAACAAACAACTTTTAAACTACCTTAATAAATACAACATAATAGCAAAAAAACAGTACGGCTTCAAAAAAGGTGTATCTACAGAAGACGCAGTGCTAGACATATCTGAACTTGTAGCCAGGAAACTTGACAGTCAACAAAAATGCCTGGGTTTGTTTCTTGATTTAACTAAAGCTTTTGATACGGTCTCTGTTCCCACTCTTCTATTCAAGTTATATAGCATCGGCATACGAGGTGTTGTTCACGATCTGTTCAAAAGTTACTTGATAGACCGGAAAATCTGTGTGAAGATAGGAGCACAAACCAGTGCAGATGAGATAATATCATACGGGGTTCCGCAGGGCAGTGTCCTCGGCCCAACACTCTTCCTTATCTACATTAATGATTTGTGCACCCTCAGTCTACCATCTGCTAATATCTTTACTTATGCCGACGACACAGCCATTGTAGTACATGGTAGGAGCTGGGCTGAGGTGAAAAACAATGCTGAAAAATCACTGCGAAGTGTCATACAATGGCTAAGCGAAAATCTGCTAACACTGAACCTACAAAAAACAAATTACATTCCGTTTTCTATACAGTCTAGTACGAAACCTCCAAACACATACTCAATTAGAGCGCACAGTCATACCTGTCTGAACACCTCCATCTGCTCCTGCCTGCAGCTCCCCTCACAAACATCTGTGAAATATTTGGGCGTGATAATCGATGATGGATTAAAATGGGACAAGCATATAGAGTCTACTTTCAGTAAAGTCAGGAAAACAATTCACCTCTTCAAGTCATTGCGGAACTCTGCTGACTTGGAGACTTTAAAAATGGTCTACTCTGCACTTTGCCAGTCCATCATCGGTTATTGTATTTTGGCTTGGGGTGGATCGGCTAAAACTAAAGCGTGCACAAAGGGCAGTACTCAAGGTTATGCTTCAAAAACCCTTTCGCTATCCGACTCATCCGCTGTACACCGAGCTCAAACTTTTAACTGTTAGACAGCTATTTTTGCTTAAAACCACTCTCTGGAAGCATAACCAGGTACCACTCCCAGACTCAAATAAACGGGGTCAGAGAATAATTTGCCCAACTCCGACTCATAGAACCACCTTTGCCAGAAGACAGCTGTATGTGTTGAGTTCTCTGGTCTACAGAAATATTAATAAGATCACACAAATAGTGAGGTTATGCAAGCGTGAAGTAAAAACTAAGGTGCAGAACATGTTGCATCTCCTGAGCTACGCTCAAACTGAGAAACTACTAATCAGTCCCTCATAATTTCGAACATTACACACATCACGCGTAACTCAATCATGAGTCACCGGTATCTTTAGTCTGGTGGAAGACACTTGGCTTGTTCCCACTTAAACACACTCTTTCAATACCACCACATTCAAACCCACACACCCTCATACCCACACACACTCACACATCTCAATCACACACACATAAGCAACTCAACAGTCATTTTACTTTTAATTTTATTTAAATTTTATTTTTCTTTAATTCTTTTTAATATGTACTTTCATTAGTCCAATATCAGCTTACCAACTCAATAAAATCTTTTAAAAGGGTTTATAGTGTCCAAGTAGCAGTAGAATACTGACTCCTAAGTCACAGGTATTCCTAGTTTAGGAGTCAGGGTGTCAACTTTTGTGCGCCTTTATTTATTGTAACTCACTGATATTTATCATGTTGTAAGGATTTGTGTCAATAAAGTATTATTATTATTATTATTATGGGACAACGTTTAGTTTTTCTTAGCTCTGGGCTAGTTTTTAAGCTACATTAAAGGGCCAAGCCAAGTCAATGTAGCGTGTTGTGAGTAAATTTAAAGTGGAGGATGAGTATTATGTGGAGATATTTCATTTTCCCCGATTTGCATGAATTTTCTTACTATTCTGCAGGTGTTCAAAATTGCACCTTTTTGGAGGGTAATGTAAGTTGAGTCTTTCAGATTGATTACTCTGAGGCTGTGGTGGAGATGATGAGGTATGACACCTGTAGTGGAGACAACAATGGGCACCACGTACACTTTTTCTTGCCTCCAAATTCTGGTCACTTCTTCTTTTAATTCAGCATATTTACTAATTTTCTCGCCTATCGTTTCTTGTAAATTATGTGTATTAGGGACTGCGATATCAATTAAGTAAGTGATTTTATTAATTTTATCTTGTAGAGTTATATCTGGTCTATTGTAGTGAATGGTCCTGTCAGTCAATATTGCACGATCATAGTACAATTTATGAGTTGTATTTTCTAAAACTGTTTGTGGTGCATATTTGTAATAGGGAGTATTTGAATCCTGTATGAGTTTATATTTGAGTGCAAGGTTTTTATTATTATTATTATTATTATTCAAAATATATCTTAAAAGACATAAAAAACATAGCTAAAAAAAATTTAAAAAAAATTGAATACATCTGAAATTTATTTGAAATGTATAATCATAATAAATGATAAATGAAAAATAATAAATGTATATCAATACATCCAGTATAAAATGTCAACGAACAGCAATACAATGACGCTTATTGAAAAACTAGTTGGACGTGATAACTATAATACTTGGAAATTCTCTGTTCAGACGTATCTTCAGCACGAAGACTTGTGGTGTTGTATTGAAGGTAATAATGGTGTGGACCCGAAGTTGGACCTTAAAGCGAAGGCAAAAATAATATTGTTAGTCGACCTGATAAATTACATTCACATACAAGAAGCAAAAACAGCTAAAGAAGTTTGGGTAAATTTGGAAAAAGCTTTTGACGACAGAGGGTGAACTCGTCGTGTTGGATTATTAAAAGATTTAATCACAACAACAATGGAAAATTGTCAAAACATCGAAGACTATGTGAATAAAATTATGACAACAGCACATAAATTAAGAAACATTTCGTTCAACGTCAATAATGAATGGCTTGGTACCCTACTCTTGGCAGGGTTACCTGAAACGTACAAGCCTATGATAATGGCTCTTGAAAACTCAGGAGTACCGATTACAGCAGACTCGGTTAAAACAAAGCTTTTACAAGAGATAAAATCCACAGAGTCTATAGCGCTTTATGCAAATAATAATAGGGGAAAAGCTAAAACAGAAAACAAACAAAAAGTTAATAAAGGTCCACGTTGTTTTATATGTAATAAGTACGGTCACATCAGCAAACAGTGCAAAGCAAAAAGGAAAAACAACACAGGAAATAAAGAGTCGGAAAAAGAAAGTGGATATGTCGCAGTTTTCTCGGCAACAGCAAATAATGACAGTGATAATTGGTTTATTGATTCAGGAGCATCCATGCACATGACTATGAAGCAGGACTGGCTGTATGAGGAGTCATCACCCCCGATCACAAGCATCCGTATCGCAAATGATAAAATGCTCAGTGTCAAAAGTTGTGGAAAAATTGACTTGAATGTAACAAGTAAAAATGGAGAAATACAGAAAGTTCAAGTTACCAATGTCTTATTTGTTCCGGAGTTAGCAAGCAATCTTCTTTCAGTAAGTCAACTTATAAAACAAGGATGTTCAGTACAGTTTCAAAATGATGGCTGTAAAATATTCAACAAATCTAAAGAAGAAGTGGCAACTTGCAACTTAGTTAATAACATGTACAGGCTAAATGTGAAGAGTAATATAGCATACACATGCAAGACAAGTGATGATCACTATTTATGGCATCAACGGATGGCGCACCTCAACTTGTCAGATTTGAACAAGCTCACCAAATGTACAGAAGGAGTAAAGCTGAATGAAACCAGATTCAATATGAAGTGTGAATACTGTCAGCAGGGAAAACAGTCAAGACTGCCGTTTCCAAGAGATGGTTCCAGAGCAAAGAAGCCACTCGAACTTATACATTCAGATGTCTGTGGGCCATTAGAAGTAAAGTCAGTTGGTGGGGCACAATATTTCCTTACCTTTGTAGATGATTATACAAGGAAAGTATTTGTCTATTTTCTAAAATGTAAGTCAGAGGTTTTTAGTAAATTTAAACAATTTAAAGTGTTAGTAGAAAACCAACTAGAATCAAAAATAAAACGCATTAGGACAGATAATGGTAGGGAATATCTTAGTAATGAGTTCAAAGATTTTATTCAAAATTCAGGCATTATACATGAAACTTCTAATCCTTATACTCCACAGCAAAACGGTCTTGCAGAATGTATGAACGGTACCTTGATGGAAAGAGCTCGCTGTATGCTAATTAATGCTTGTTTACAGAAATATTATTGGGCAGAAGCAGTGGCCACAGCAGCTCATCTGACTAACAGATGTCCAACAAGATCAATTTCATATGTTACTCCTGAGGAGCTATGGTCGGGGAAGAAGCCGAATTAGAAATATATCAGGATTTTTGGATGTGAGGCCATGGTACACACACCAGACTGCAGACGTAAGAAGCTTGATCCCAAGGCAAGTAAAATGATTTTTGTTGTTTATTCAGATACAACAAAAGGGTATCGCTTGTTAGACACAAAAACAAGAAAAAATATTGTCAGTAGAGATGTTTTATTCTTTGAAAATTCTATAAAAAGAAAGTTTTCCATGGTACCATTGTCAGAAAATTTAAATAATGAAAGCACTGAACTGTTAGATAAAAGCATAGAATCAGAAAGGTCAGAATCTCAGGATAGTCAGAAACCAAATAAATCAAACCAGACTATACAATCAATATCAGATGATGAATCCTTCTATTCAGATGATGAATCCATATATGTACCTGAAAAAGAAATTTCTGAAATTCAAATTAATAATATAACAACTAGATCTAAAAGTAGGAAACTAAAACATGAAACTAATACTTACTTTTGTTATGGTGGAGACCAGGTACTTGATGACACACCAAAGACTTACCGAGAAGCCATGTTATCTTCAGATAAATGGAATAAGTCAATACAAGAGGAGCTGAAAGCACATGAAATCAATGAAACATGGGTGTTGGTGAAGAAACCAGATGGAGTAAAATTGATCGGATGTAAGTGGGTTTTCCGTATTAAAGACGATTTGTCAGGATCCCTTTACAAATCTAGACTCTGTGCTATGGGATGTTCTCAGAGACATCAAGTTGACTATACAGAAACTTTCTCACCAACTGTCAGATATGACTCTATAAGAGTATTGCTTTCAAAAGTGTGTCAGGATGATTTGAGTATGATACAGTTTGATGTGAAAACTGCTTTTCTTTATGGAAACATAACAGAAAATATATATATGTCTCCACCTGAAGGTTTAGATAGTCCAGAAGGTTATGTTTGTAAACTTAAAAAATCATTGCATGGTCTTAAACAAGCACCCAGGTGCTGGAATAAAAAGTTTGATTCAGTTGTAAGGAAATTTGGTTTTGCAAATAGTCATTCAGATAAGTGTGTGTACATTGGCGAGCTTATTGGTACTAAAGTATATTTGATACTATATGTTGATGACGGACTGGTAATTTCGAAAAACCAAACAGTATTGAACAAAGTAATTGATGATTTAAAAGAAAATTTCGAAATAAAAGTATGTCAACCAAAGAATTTTGTCGGTCTTGAAATAGAAAGGGGAAAGAACTATATATTCTTACATCAATCCAAATACATAGACAAAATATTACTTAAATTTAACATGAGTAATGCCAAAGGCAACAGTATACCTGTTGATCCAAATATCAAGTTAGAAAAGGGCAAAACGGTAAATAAGAAAATACCTTACAGAGAAGCTGTTGGGTCTTTGATGCATATAGCAATTGTAAGTAGGCCCGACATTATGTATGCAGTTAGCCTGTTGAGTCGTTTCCTTGATTGCTATAATGACAGTCACTGGAATGCTGTTAAAAGGATTATAAAGTATCTAAAAGAAACAAAAAAAAACCGGCCAAGTGCGAGTCGGACTCGCCCATGAAGGGTTCCGTAGCAGCAAGTAGCATAATATAAAAGTTCTTGTTATGTGTTGTAACTTTGATCGATGTTTTAATAATAGTGTATTTTTTTCGGTTTATGACGCATTAAAAAAAAACTGCTTACTGGATTTCATTCAAACCAATTTTCGTTGGTAGTTTTTATAGTAATGTACATCATATATTTTTTTTAGTTTTATCATTCTCTTATCTTAGAAGTTAGAGGGGGGGGGGGGACACACATTTTACCACTTTGGAAGTGTCTCTCGCGCAAACTATTCAGTTTAGAAAAAAATGATATTAGAAACCTCAGTATCATTTTTGAAGACCTATCCATAGATACCCCACACGCATGGGTTGGATGAAAAAAAAAATTTTGAGTTTCAGTTCTATGTATGGGGACCCCCAAAATTTATTGCCTTTTTTCTATTTTTGTGTGAAAATCTTAATGCGGTTCACAGAATACATCTATTTACAAAGTTTCAACAGTATAGCTCTTATAGTTTCGGAAAAAAGTGGCTGTGACATACGGACGGACGGACAGACAGACAGACAGACAGACAGACAGACAGACAGACATGACGAATCTATAAGGGTTCCGTTTTTTGCCATTTGGCTACGGAACCCTAATTATGGTCTCTACTACTCACCTAAAACAGAAAATATAATTGAATGCTACAGTGATGCAGACTATGCCAATGACACTGATACGAGACGGTCAATAACAGGATATGTGTTTATAAAGAATGGTGCCGCTGTAACATGGGCCAGTCAGCGTCAGCAGAGTGTGGCACTGTCAACTACTGAAGCAGAATTTATGGCTGCATGTAGTGCAACTAAGGAGGTGATTTGGTTAAAAAGGCTTTTGTTAGATATAGGTGAATATAGTCAAAAATCCATAGGTATTAACATAGACAAACACATATAGACATCAATTTCAGTAATTAAAAATGATAATTATCACAAACGCTGTAAACACATTGATATAAAATATAAATTTATTAAAGAAAAATATGAGAAAAAGGAAATTGATGTTAGTTAACAAACTGCAGACGTATTTACAAAAGGTTTAGCTAAAAATAAATTTCAATATTTAAGAAGTAAACTTGGAATTTGTGAATTGTAACTTTCTACTCAAGTAAAAGCAATGTCATTGTAACGTAAAATGTGTAATGTAAGTACGAAGTACTTTGTAATAGTACTAGAATATATTGTATGTGTTATTTCAGTGATAACTTATATCTAAGAGAAATGTAAGAAAACGTAACAATTTAGTGGGAGTGTTGAAATATGTAATTGATACGTTTAATTTATATGAGCAACCCAAATGTCATAGAGTAATGTGGAGTTTACTCTGGTAACGCTGTTCTTTTCCTATCGCAATGGTTCTTTTTCCGTACACTGCTGTCACTGCTTTATAATTTAAATCAAGTAATAAAACTCTAATACAAGGTGTTATTTCTCGTTTTATTACATCACATTCGTATTAGATATTCTGCTTTAATATTTAATTATTTAAAAATAAAATGATTTTTTACATATAAATAATTTTTTTATGGTTTTAAAAATTTATTTAAAATTTATTTTACATATAAATTTTAGTGTTAAATTTAATTTATTTTAATAATAATTTATATTTTAATAGTAGTAATTAATATTAAATTATTTAAGAAATTAAGATTTAGTAATATTTTAATTAGTAACAAATTTTGTACCAGCAGTTGCGGTTATACAAAAATTAAATTAAGTTTTATTAGTAATTAATTAATAATACTTGAATTATTAATAATGAAAATTTTAGATTATTAGGTGAAATTTTAATTTAATGAAATTTTATATTTTAATTATGATTTAATAAATTTTATAATAAACTAGGATTAGATACCCTATTATTAAAATTTAAAATTAACATACTAAAATAGTAAATAATTATTTATTGAAACTTAAATAATTTGGCGGTATTTTAGTTCATTTAGAGGAATCTGTTTAATAATTGATAATCCACGAATAAATTTACTTAATTTATAATTTTGTACATCGTTGTTAAAAAAAATATTTTTTAATAAAATTAATATTTAATAATTATTTTATGAATTTAAATCAGATCAAGATGCAGATTATAATTAAGAATATAATAGATTACAATAAATTTATTTATGTGAATATTAATTTGTAATAATTAATTGAAAGTGGATTTAAATGTAATTTAATGAAATGATTATATATTAAAATATGTACATATTGCCCATCGCTTTCATATAATAAAATTGAAATAAGTCGTAACAAAGTAGAGGTACTGGAAAGTGTTTCTAGAAAGAACAAATTAGAGCTTGAATATAAAGTATTTCATTTACATTGAAAGGATATTAAAAGATAATTATTTTGAGGGGGTAAATTAATAAATTAATTTTATTAAAAGAATTTTTAAGTAAAAAATATTTTGGGGTTTAAAGTATTTTTTATAGAAAAATTTAAATAATTTATAGTAAATTAGTATTGTGAAAGAATTTTGAAATAAGTGAAATAATAAATTGAATTTAAGTAATTTTAATTTGGTGTATCTTGTGTATCAGAGTTTTTTAGATAATAAATATTTTTGGGAAAAAAAATCTCGAATTTAAAAGAGATAATTAATTAATAAATTTATTGTAGCACAAATATTTTTCATAATTAATTTGAAATGAAATGTTAATCGGTTTTAAATATATCTAGTTTTTTTAGAAAAAAATTTTTTTTTTATTATTTTAATGAATAAATTAATTGATTAATTTATTCATTAATTAATTAATTTTAAAGGATAAGCTTTAATTTAAATTTATATAATTAATTTAAAAAATATTAAATTTTTTATAATATATATTGTTCAAAAATTTTAATTTATTATAATATATATTGTCCAAGAATTTTAATTTATTATAATATATATTGTTCAAAAATTTTAATTTATTATAAATAATTTTGTTAAGAATAAAATTTAATTTGTTTTTTTTTTGTATTTTTTTTAAATTTTATTTAATTTGATATAATGATAAAATTAGTATATTATATAAACATATATATGTAAATTATTATTTTTAAGTGAGTTAATTAAAAGGAATTCGGCAAATTTTAATATTTACTTGTTTATCAAAAACATGTCTTTTTGAAAATACTATAAAGTCTAATCTGCCCACTGATAAAAATTAAAGGGCTGCAGTAATTTGACTATACAAAGGTAGCATAATCATTAGTCATTTAATTGATGACTTGTATGAAAGATTGGATGAGATATTAACTGTCCCTTAGTTATAATTAGTATTTAATTTTTTTATTAAAAAGTTAAAATAAATTAAAAAGACGAGAAGACCCTATAGAGTTTTATAATTTTATTAATTAAGATTATTTAAATTATTATTATTATTAATTTTAATAATTAAAATTATTTTGTTGGGGTGACAGAAAAATAGATTTAACTTTTTTTAATATAAAACATATATAATGTGAAAATATGATCCAATAATATTGATTATTTATTGACCTCGATGTTGGATTAACCTTTCAATTGTGATAATTACAGACACAATTGAAAGACAATAGGTGCGCGAACGCCGGCGTTCGCTTGGGGTTTAATGAATTAAGATAAAATTTAAATGCAGAAGTTTAAAATGTTTGATCTGTTCGATCATTAAAATCTTACATGATCTGAGTTCAAACCGCTGTAAGCCAGGTTGGTTTCTATATTTTATAAATTAAAATATTTTAGTACGAAAGGATTAAATATTTAAATTAAGGAATTTTATTAATTTTTAATTTAAAAATAAAATTAATAATGTATATACATATATATATATATGTAAATTATATTTTGACAGAAAAATGTGGTGATTTTAAAAGGCATTAATATATAATTTATTTATATATATAGTATTGTATATATTTGATATTTATTTAATTATAATTGGGTTATTAATTTTAATTATTGGGGTATTAGTGGGAGTAGCATATTTAACTTTATTGAGATTCGAAAAGGTCCTAATAAAGTTGAGTTTTTAGGGATTTTACAATGATGCTATTAAATTATTTACTAACCGCTTGCTCGCCCCCGCCCCCCAGCCGATTGCGTCACCTATGCCCGCCACTTGAGACGTTTTTTATGGCCTCCCGCCGCGCGGGTTCGAATTTCAAATAAACAATCCATTGAGTGTCAAGATGTTATTGTAACTCGTAAGTGTTATGTTTTTTGTGATTAGTATGAATGGGGCGTCCTATTTAAGAGTTTTGTTTATGTTTCGTCGACTACGGAGTCGAAATATGATACTGTAAACACAGAGATAAGCGCTTTTTAAGCATGACTTGTTTTAAAAAAAATCATATCTCGAAAACTAAAGCGATGACATAGTGTTTTTTTGTTTTAATTACGATATTTAGGGTATATAGATTAAGAAAAAAAATAATACCATACACCCGTCCATACAAAATAATTTATTTTAAGCCCTTTTAATTTGCATAAACATCTGGCGGCGCGCGCCGTAAAACCGTTAAATTTTGCGTGTTGATTTACCGTTATAATTCACATTTAGGCCTAGAATAAAAGTAATACAATAATGTAGGTAGTCTAATATCCTTATTAAATAAACAATAGTCATAGCAATAGCGTTTACCATTGCTGATGAATAAGACAATTAGTGACAACAGAAAATTCAAATTTTTCGCCAAACCGTACCGCCAAGTTTCGGGTTATGACGAGTAAATTTCGTGTTTCATGCTAAAAACTTTATATCTACGTATTAGTTGTTAACTTACCTTGAAAATAAAACAAACACCAAGCAAATCGAGCCACTACAACTATTTATACACTTTTGTTTACACAAGCGTAACACGACACTGACAATTACGCAACATTTATTTTTTTTTCCAACTTCAACTTTTTTTTTTAATTTTTTTTGATGGTTTGGATACACGGTCTGTTTAGTTTTAGGTTGAAAAGGTTATGGGGAAGCGAAATAAATTTATACAAATAGACCATAGACAGACAAAGACGAGAAAACTTCAAAAACTTAAACGACTGAGGTGCGCGGCTGCCTCGATTGCCCGTGTACCCCTCAGCGGCACACGGGCAGTCGAGGCTTCAAGGTCATGTGCCTCTCAGGGGCACACGGGCAATGTAACGGAGGAACAAACTTATCCTAATTTTTCTAATTATATTTGTTATTATTTTTCTTTGAATAATAATAATAAATCCGGGGTCATCAATAAATTATTATTGATGATCCCGGCCTGCACAATGAAATATTCAATCTGTTCGTCCCAGACAATTATTGTCGTGGCAGAAAACATAGCTTACTGGCTGTTCCAACTTCCCGTACTATTGCACATTCCAAGTCGCCTATTCCGCGGACAGTAGCCGCCATTAACGCTCTCCTGAACTCAAACACAGGTTTTGATGTGTTTGCAGATGAATGGAAGGGGATAATGTTTGAATGTTTGGATTTTTGCGAGAAGAATGCATGACTGAGTTAAAGAATTAGGTATAAGTTTAAATAGTGTAATTGCCTTCGGCCGTTCTATTTAATTAAATAAATAAATAAATAATTTTATTTATATTATTATTTAGAAATTAATTTAAATAGCTTATAAATTAGTAGAGCATAATATTGAAGATATTAAGGAGATATAATTATCTTTAAATATATTTTATTATGATAAATTATTTACAAAAATAAATATTTTATTTTTACAATGAAAATGTAAAGTTTTAATTTAAACTATATAAATAAGAAATATTAATGGAATTTAACCACTAAAAATTAAGTTAGCAGCTTAATTTTAATCTTTATATTTTTTATTTAATTGGAATTTTATAATTCAATATTATCATTAACAGTGATATACCTCTTTTTGGTTTCAATTAATTTATATAAAGTTTAATTTATAAATAAGGAGTTTATTTAACTCTTTCTTTTAAGTCGAAATTAAATGCAAAATTGCTTCTTATTTTAAGATAAATTATAAAATATAATATTTTTTTAATGCAAATCAAATGTTTTTGTTAAACATTATAGTTTAACAAAACCTACTTTGTTCAATTTAATATATTTTGGTTTCATTCATGATATAATCCAATTAATAAAATTATAATAAAAAAGAATCTAATTTTTGTTCAAAAAATAAAATTTACTAATTTATATAATGGAATAATTGGATAACGACATGTAAAACAACACACGCCACGTTATCTCATAAACGTGACGTGAACGTGACGTTTATGAGATAAAACCTAACAACTGACAACATCGATTTGGTACCAGTGAACTCTTCTCATAGTTTATTACAAATCCCAAGTTCACAAGGCACTTTGTGCTTTCATTAATGTTACTAAGGCATCTTTCATAATTGTCTCCGAAATAACAGCTGTCATCTAAGTAAAATACTGATTTAGAACCGCAAGATCGCAAAAGAGTAGAAACTGGTTTCATAAGTTTTGTAAAAGCGTGTGGAGCTGAGCTCAATCCATAAGATATAATAAAAAATTCGTATAGAATGTTATCAAAATAAAATCTCAAAAACTTTACATGATCATTGTGGATAGGCATCAAAAAGTATGCTTCCTTCAAGTCCAAGTTAACCATATAGCAGTTAGGAGTCATTAATTTGACAGCTGTCCTAACATCTTCCATCTTAAAATGGCTAACATTGACAAATGTATTTAAGTAATTTCTTTAAATTTAAAATTAAACGTTTTTCACCATTACTTTTAGTAATGATAAAAATACTAGATACAAATTGATCGCGGGTAGGATTACATTTACGAATGATATTTGCTTGTAACAAACGATTCAATTCTTGCTTAATATAAAACCTGTCGTCTTTCGAAAAAGATGACTTTGGAATCATACTCGGACACTGTATAGGATGCTTAAGAAAATGAATTCTATAACCAAAAATAGTTTCTAGAATTGTTTTGTCATCAGTAATCTTTTTCCAGGCTTCAATAATAGTACATTGTTACACTAGGGGTGAAAGTAACTCATTTCGTCCCGAGAAGGAGTTGGCGGGCGAGCGAAGCGAGGTCGCTAATTCGAGGGGTTAACCTTTCAATTGTGATAATTACAGACACAATTGAAAGACAATAGGTGCGCGAACGCCGGCGTTCGCTTGGGGTTTAATGAATTAAATGGGTTACTTTCAACCCGAGGTAAACACTGTGCTTTTCATTACGAATACGAGGAAACTAAAAATAAAATAAAAAGTTTGTAAAACCTGAGTCGTCGTACCTATGATTTTAAGTAGGTATCTTTCTTCTGATTTAGGCGGTAAAAGGTATTCCACTACTGCTTTAGCCTCTTCCCTTATGAAATTAGGCGTTAAATCACTATTTTAATCTGATAAACATAACGTGTTAACACAAATCTCTGTTGTACGGAAGCGTAAACGAAACTCGAAAAAACCAACGACTGATTACCACTTTCCCGCCATTTTGTTTCATTTTTTCTGCGGCCGGCCAGCTATTCAGCCTCATTAATGAAAAATTAGAAATTAATTGTAATCTTTAAAAAATAAAGTGTTTTAAAGAAATAGTTAACAAATAAATCACTTAAAAATTTAATATTTTTTATTTAATACTTATCTTTAAGTTATTTCAATTTTATATCGCGCTGTGATTGACTGGCTGTATGGAAAATTGGAACGTGGTTCAATAGACCCCGCGTTCCGAATTACGATTACAGCGCTATGAGCGCTCACAGCGTCAACAGCCGGTCCGATTTAGTTTTTGTGCTCACAGTGATGATATCGATATTTCAATTCGGAACGACCTGTGATCGCGCTTACAGTGATTTGACGTAATTCTGAAAGCGGCAAATTCAAATTTATATTTTTGCCTTGAGAGTTCAATAATAATTATAATATCCTGTGTGTATTTGGTTAGTTTACCTTTTATAGTTCTTTTCTATTTAAATCCTAGAATTTCCTACAAGATATACTTCCTTGATTTTCATGTATTACTAAGGTAATATGTGTACGTTTATGAAAAAACAACCTGTATTTTTTGGTTAAGTGGTGTACAATAAAGAATATTATAATATTAATAACAATCACAATCATAATATGGTTGACTCGAAAAGGTTGTTACATCCTGAATGAAGGAGACGAAAGAATTTATATACGAGAATCTTTTTGATAATAATTGAATTATATGCAACAATTATTGAAGACAAAACCACGACAATTTATAGGTACTAATAATATAAGATATTCGTATGTTCTTTTTTCAAGAAAAGTCTGTGTAATAGAAGGACTTGGGGTCCAGCTGTGGAACAGTAAAAGCTAGGATTTCTTTGTTATAAGTTTGTTTATAGGAGATTGTTACTTCTTTAGGGATATAGTTACTGATACCAAACAAAGTCCTAAAAAAGAATCATAATTTATAATATATTATGAAATGAATTTAACCTAAGTCGGAGGACCATAAAGCGCCTACTGTATTAAAATAGCAACAAATGCGTTCAGTGAGTAGTGCTCAGTTAAACATCAAAGGCTTTATTCCTGAACAGGAGTAATCTTTCAAATTATTTGACCGATTCTGAAAATTCAGTCACTAATATATAGCTGCTATAAACTTTAAGTAATTTTACTCAATAAATTAATTGCATTCTACACGTATATATTCTTATCATGTATTTAAACTTATGATTAGATCATATGGACCCTTGTCAGGCACAACAAATTACGGACAGACAGACAGACTGACGTGCAGACAGAAACAAAGCTTTCAATTATAATAATAATGATTTTCATATCATCATTATCTTCCTGTCCTTGTCTCGCGTTATTAAGGGTTGGCGCAACATTTTTTCCTTCCTTTGTGTTCTGTTACCCATCACGCTATCATTAACTCCCATTTATTTCATAGCACCTTCTACATAATCCATCTATATTTCTTTGGCCTCCTTCTCCCTTCATCCACATATATAACTAACTCTTTTAATTAAAGGCGAGAAACCTATTATCGAATTTTAATGTCATGAAGTAGGTACTAATTTCACATAGTCGAAGCTGCGTGCAGAAGCTATTCAAAAATAAAACAATACTCGAAAATAGAGCTAGTTTATTATCATATTAAATTACTCACAAATCAATATTATTTAAGTATGCAGCTATTGTTCAATAAATTCTATCTTCAGTACATTAATTGAAAATAATTGTTTAGAAGAAAGCGGCTGCAGTAATCTGCTGAATATTCCACAACAGAAATCAGAAACGTATATTTCAAATATACTAATTACAGGCACTTTTGAATCGTCCATGAACACTCTAAAATCATACTAAGAGTTACATAAATCTTGGTTACATTTTTCTTGCCGCTTCTAATGTGCAAGTACAACGTAGATAAGTAATAATAACAATTTAAATAAAAACTAATGAAAAAAATAGAAATTTAATTAAGCTACTGGCAGCTAAAAACCAGGACATCTAGACCCAAACCAAGCAGAGCACTAGACAACTAATAAACCTACTTATATATTTCTAAATACAAACATGTTATAGATAAATTACACCCAATTACAGAACAATTGATTGTGATCATCACTCAAACATCTATCTTGAGTGGGAATTGAACCCACGACCTCCGACATAGCAGTCAGGGCCACTAACCGCTATGCCAAAAGATCAGTCAATTGTCAAAAGTAAAAGTTCACCATCCAAGGTTTGACTCTCACAGTTTCTCATTCATTTGGATCAATTTAAAAAAAATAATTCAGTAACTGATTATGGACATAATACTACGTTCTTTTTTATATACAATTCATTGGTTTCTTATTTTTGCTATATCTTCCAGTATGTTTTATGCCTATTAGTTGCAAAATTTTGATCGGGCTTTTCATGTAAAGTAAGCAGTAGTTGAATACAATAATCAGTTCACATGAATAGTGTATCTGTTTTGGAGTTTCCTGTAAAGAAAAGGATTCATATTATAAAATGTAAGTATGTATTTTCAAAAGAAACTTTTTCTCTTTCCAAGGGGATGGCTTAACCCTACCTACTTTGTTCCAAAATTTTCTCACAAATAGTTTGTTAACTGCATGGCCATAATAGTGGAGTAGACAAGAGCATAATACAACTGAACTATTCATATTAGTATATGAGTTTTTGTAAATGAAATATTTAAACATAACTTTCCTGCAAAGTTAATATAATAATGATTAATTCATTAAACCCCAAGCGAACGCCGGCATTCGCGCACCCATTGTCTTTCTATTGTCTGTAATTTCCACGATTGAAAGGTTAATTAATTAAACCCCGAGCGAACGTTGACGTTCGCTCTGTTATTGTCTATCTATTGTGTCTCTCTAACTGCGCTTTTCAAAAGGTAAAAAGATTATTAGCCCAGTAGCCCAGGTGTGAAAAAGGTAGAAGGAGAAGAGGGAGGCCTTTGCCCAGAGTAGGAAAAAACAGGCTAATATATAATTAATAGATTATTAATTATCATTTATGGAGAATTTTGATATCATAGTATCATATATAGAAAACTTGTGTTAATACTAACTTTGAAAATGAAATAGAAGATATAATCTGTACCTTTCAAAATTTCAATAATCAACTCTTTCGGAATCCTTAATTTATTATATAATAATATAATCAATCACATCAGGTTGACATTGTTGAATAATTTGGGTATCTTCCTGTAAATCTTGTTAGGTTATCTGGGTATCAGATTGAACAAGTTGCTGGGTTTTCTGAGTATCTTCCTGCACATCAATAAAAAAGCTGTTTCTTCTGGGGTAGTTATGCTAATTTGGTCATCATATTCTTGAATTCGTTCATTATGCTAGAAAGGAAAATAAGACGATTTTTAAACATTGTTGTAGTTTTACAACCGTTTTTGAAAATACAGTTTATAAATAACCCATGTAGTAGTACTAATATTTCTTTGTATTACGATAGCAACTAATATATATTTTTTCATTTTGGTTTCTGCTTTTACGTTGAAGCAAGTAAACAGTTGAATAATTGATATTCAAACGTTTATGTTAATACATCGATATATATTTGTACTTTTCTACATGTTAATGATTTAATCAAACATGTTTTTACCTTTGGTTGCTTTTTAATTAATCAGTGTTCGTTAAATATAATTTTATGGTACTTGCGCCGATTTTGCACTTCGTAATTGGTTCAAACAAGTCTTTTATTCGTAATTTCTATTTTTATTAAGAAGTAATGAAATAGTTTCTTTTATATAATAAGTAGAAAACACTGAGCAAGACATAATAAAGTCACAACAAATAGTTCGATTTCAATACAAACATGTGAATGTTAAATGTCACTTTTGACAGCGCTCACAGTGATCTTGCTTCAGAGCGTGAGCACTGTTATTGCAAGATGGCGTCGATAGTGACATCATGCATGACGTCAAGAAATCGTCCGTGGACGCGCTCACGTTAAAACGGAACGGCTGTAAGCGCGCTGACAGCGCTGTAAGTTCATCTCGGAACGCACCGCTAGTCTCAGTCTCCAAGTAATGAGAATCCGACAACAGCTTTGTTGCGTCTGTAAGAAGACGAAGGGTGTCGGCAGTGTCAGTCGATTTTGTCAATATACCTGACATTTTCCTTCCTAAAATAGTCAGGACGCATCCAATTTGCGATTGCTTCTTCAGAATCCTGACGTCAAGAAACTTTGCGGACTCATTTAGTATTGCAGCTATTTCAGGGTTAATCACAGGGGCTTTAATTAAGGGACAGTTTTTTGGAAATAGATATTTTCTCATTAGTTCCTCTCGTGTTTCTTATTAAAGACCATCTTTAAGGATAGGATCCCAGCGTTTCGATAAATCAGGTACAATATCGAGACCCCAGTCGGTGATTGCAGCTTCGAAATCCCCTAAAGGCATTAAGAGCTCGGGATCTGCGATAGGAGGGACATTATCGCCATTTGTATTAATGTCAATATCTCGTATTGACTATAAGAAAAGAAAACAATAGGTCAATATCTCGTATTCACTCGATCATTTGATGTACCAGCATTGTTAGATCTAAGGTAAAATTAGGCATTATCAATTTAAGCCTTGTATTTTGCACAATAACAACTAAAATAAGTTTTTTTTTTGTTGGTAGTTGGTACATACCTTCAATTGACATACGTCTATGCCGTCTTTTCTTGGCCAATTTTTGCTCATATTTCCTTAATTTCCTTAGCCATTTATCTTCTTCAGTTTCGTCATGTCTCCTTTTTGGCATTTCGTAAGTTTTAGCACTAATATACTGATAAAATCAGAAACAACTAAAAACTTTTTCACTATGTGCGGTAGCCGCGCGCGCACGGAAACGAATGAGGAATATTGTCGCAGGGTAATCGGGTGCCTATGGAGATTGTGCCATCTCTTTCTTTCCTTTGGCGCTAAACTATGTGCGAGTGAGTCGAAGCGTAGCGAAGCTACTACACGTGAATATTTACTTAAATCTCGAAAGACGAAGACAGAATAATTAATATTATTGAGTGGTGTTTTTTTTTTCGTTTATAGGAGGTAATCTCTGTAAGTACTACTTTATTCCTGAGTGACATAAGTTATTTTTTATATACGCGTAAAAAAAAAGTTTCGAGAAAAACGCGAAAAACACTTTGACGTCGTTTTTTTATATTTATAGTAATAATATGGTATATTATGGTAGATTATTTTTTCCAAGAGTATTGAAGTAAAAACAAAGAATGAATATTGAAAAAACTAAAATTATTATTTATTTATTTATTATATTCTTTATTGTACACCGCATGAACAAAAAAGATACAGGACAAAATATTATTCAAAATAAGTGTACAATGGGCGCCCTTATCGCACAGGGCGATCTCTTACAGACAACCTAAAATTAAAATTATTGAGTTCATTAAATTCAAAACCAAACGGATTTTTCCAAAATCGTGTCTGTTACTGCATGCAAAACGGTACACATATATGCAGATTAAAATGCGGTAAAAATACTTGATACTGCAAAAACCAAAAAAAATTAATAGGCTATTTTGAATTTTAATTTGCATCTTCAACCGATTGCACATGTAATAACTCTAGTAGGTAACTAACAAATTTTGAAATCGAATATGTTATGTAGGGATTTATAAAACCAACACGACATTTTTGCATATATTTTGTTGTACTTTTATTTTTTTACCATTTCTGCAAATTCAAACTTTTTCGACGTACGTGACGTAACTGTTTTTACTGTATTTTAGTTAGTAATGGTATTAGAGTCCATTTCACGAAAAAAGTCCCGCAGACGCAGCGCTGTATTCGCGCGACAGAATGTTGCCACGTTTAAATATGGGGAAATCGGGGGAAATAATTTATAGTTCATTTACTTTCATTTTATTAACTAGAGGCCTACTCGAATTGTTAGATAAGAAAAAAAATGTTTTTAATAGAATGTATTTTTAATATAATAGGTACCATTTGATGTCCATACTGCTAAGGTCAGATTATTGAAAAATTAATCTTCCTGTAATTTCTAAAATATAAAATGGAGATGTTCAACCAACTTTAAATTAGACAAATAAAATAACATTTAAAACTTTTATTCAAATTTTTATTGAATTATTTTGATCGGTCATACTATGATCACTGTCAGAAGAGTGAATAGAAACAGAATCAGATTCTGTTTCACTATCACTAGCCGTTGTGACTGTTCCAAGAAGACCCTAGGCTGATAAAATTTTCATTTTTTCTGAATTTCCCTACACGAAGGTTTGAAGATCGGCTTCCCCCTAAAGGGAAGAGGGCGAGCACCACCATTCAGTCATCGACCGGCTATTATCCGAGACGCACGCGCGACGGCTACTAAACTTGTACGCATACCCACAGTTGAAAACAATTTAAAAATTATGTCGAAGTGCGATAACTGTAAGAAGAACATAACTAAAGCATCACCAGGTCTAGAGTGTAGCAAATGCGAAAGGATTGTACATCTAAATCCGAAATGTACAGGATTAACAAATAAGCAGATCGCCGCACTGAAAGCTGCACCCAGTCTGGAGTGGATGTGCAATGAATGTCAGCAGGAATCCCCGAGGCGTAACTCATCCATTATTACTCCCGAAGATGATGATGAAGACGATGACACATCAGTTCAGATTAATGCTAAACAGTTATTAAGCAATATAAGCAAAGAGGTGGAGAAAGCCATCAAAAAGGAATTGACGCAAGTGAGTGAGTCCTTGCAGTTCCATAGTGCCAAACTTGATGAAGCAGTAGAGTGCATCGAAGCTTTCAAGAAAACCATCAAGGGTCTCGAGCGGAGGAATGTGGAGCTAATAAATAAAAACAACAATTTTGAAACCCGTGTAGTTGTACTAGAACAGCGTCTGCAAGAGATAGAACAGGAAAAATTAGGAAGATACGTGGAAATTGCAAATATGCCTAAACAAAAAGATGAAAATGTTCGACTCCTGGTAAACAAAGTCGCGCTTCACCTGAAACAGTCCACAGAAGAGATCAAAACTGCACGAAGACTCTACGGACGGAACGAACAGTCGACAAACATACTAGTGGAGTTCAACGATGAAAACGTCCCAGGAAACTGGATTAATGCCGCTAAAAATATCAAACCAACTGTTGTGCAGATCTTACCAAATGAGCCTAATAACAACAGGATCATATACGTGAGGGAAGCTATGACAAAACATCATAAACAACTTTTCTGGAATGCAAAGCAGGAATTAAAAGTCAATCATAACTTCAAGTATGTATGGTTTAAACAAGGTATGGTTAAAGCGCGAAAGGATGACGGTGAAAAGATTCGTACCTTACGCTCTATGAATGACGTGCACGAACTAATCAACAACAAGGACTAAGGCATTTTCAATAAATATTTTAAAGTTTTTTTTTTTATTTATTCTAAACTTCTCACTTAAATAGTATGGCTAGTTATCTCAATGATATAAGTGAGGTTAGTAACTGCTTAAACGTCAACGATTTCCTAAACTGTATCCCTAATAGTCAATGTAATTTATTGTGTATGCATATTAACATCCGTTCCATTATAAAAAAATTCTCTGCCCTCGAACAAACGCTAACTACATCAAAAAAATGTATAGATGTTATAATTCTAACCGAGAGTAATATTTCAGAAAACAATAGTACTTTGTATCAATTAAGCGGGTACCGAATGTACACAGCGTTGCGAAATTCCCGAAAGGGTGGTGGTATTATATTATATGTTAATAATAATCACAGATGTAGTATCATGGAAGTTAAAACAACATTTTTTGAAAGTATTTTTTGTACAATCACCACCCACTCAAACTATGTTTCAAACTTGTGTGCGGTATACCGACCGCCAAGTTATAATAAAATCTCATTTATTGAAGAACTTCATACTGTACTAAATATGTTCACTAAAAATACTGATATATATTTACTAGGAGACACTAACATTGATCTGAAGACGAATGACCCAGTGAAGTATAAGTATAATAATATGTTACATAGTCACGGGCTTTTGTGCGGGATCACCGAACACACCAGGATAGCATTAAGTAATGGTAGGCTAAGTAAATCTTGTATCGATCACATTTACGCACGATCCCGCACACAAGACCTGTTTACGGCTGCACTCGGTACCACACTGGCTGACCACCGCGCTGTTATACTCGCCTGCACTGGTGTACAAATACAGGTTGCTCCTAAATTTAAAACCAGCATTAATTATAGTACCTTTCACAAATGTCTCGAGGATATTCAGTGGGCAAAATGCCACGAGATTGAATGTCCTACAACCCTATATAATCATATACATACTCAGTTTAAAGAGTGCTACGAAAAATCCGAATATAAAACTAAAGTAAAATATAGCTTATTTCGTAGCAAAAATGAATGGGTAAACAATAAAACTACCAAAGCATGTGAACATAGGGATAAATTATTTTACAAATGGATAAAAGACCCTACGAATATAATTTTAAAACATGAATATAATAAAGCGAGAAACTATGCAAACATAATAATTCATAAGTTAGTTAGTTAGTTAGCCCATTTATGTCCCACCGCTGGGCGAAGGCCTCCCTCTCCCTTTTCCACACACATCTGTCTTCGGCCATTGCGGGCCAGTCCCTCCGGTATTTATCAAGCTCATCTCTCCACCTTCGCCTTGGTCTGCCGCGACGTCGCCTTGCGTTTAATGGGACCCAATAAGTGGCTCTTTTAGCCCACAGCTCATCCGACATGCGGCAAACATGTCCGGCCCAATCCCACTTTAGAGTGGCAGCTTTTCGGGTAACATCTTTAATGTTAGTTGTGGCGCGCAGCTCTGTGTTTCTTATGCGGTCGGAAATTCGAACACCCAGGACACTGCGCTCCATTGCTCGCTGACAAACCTCGAGCTTGGACCTCTGCTGAAGCGTCAAAGACCAGGTTTGCGCTCCATACGTAAGTATGGGGAGAACGCACATATCCATGATTTTCCGTTTTAGGCATAGCGGGAGATCTCCTTTGAGAAGGTCTTTCATTGACCAAAAGCTCCTCCAGGCACTTTCAGTGCCTGAAATAATTCATAAAACTAAAAATAATAAAATCAAATCTGAAATTTTATCACATAAAGGTAACATGAGACAAATGTGGCAAATCTTAAATCAGATCACAGGAAGGTTGAAAAAGTCTATTGATGGTAGTATAAAAAGTACATTTACTAAACCCAACACAACTTCGAAAGATATCGCTAATCATTTTGCACACGCGTTTGATAAAAGCGTTAAACTTATTATTCCTAATTGCTCACAAAAACTACTTAACAAATCAGAGTATAAAAGTCCAGCCAATGTTACTATGCGCTTAGAACCTGCGAATCCGGCCAGTATAAAGAAAATCATTATGTCCTTGAACAATAATAAAGCACCAGGTATTGATGGCATTAGAGCAATCGATTTAAAAAAGATTTGTGTTGCAATCACATCGGTGATTTCTAATTTAATTAACCTAAGCATAAAAACTAGTAAGTACCCACAATTGCTAAAAACAGGAATTGTCAGACCAATTCACAAGAAAGGAACAAAGACGGACTACAATAATTACCGACCAATAACTATATTGCCTACAATTGATAAAATTATTGAAAAATTCATTTGCATACAAATACACAAATTCTATGAGAAAAATGAGATTATAACGCACAAACAATATGGTTTTCAACCAAAAAAGAATACAACGCAGCTTCTGTCAAGGTTCACAGATAGTATACATAAACACCTAAATGATAAACGTCACGTATTGGTAGTATTTATTGACTACAGCAAGGCATTCGATACACTCAGACATGACAGACTAATTGAGTTTCTCCATGACAGTGGCATTAGGGGCAAATTACTGGATTGGTGTAAGGACTACCTAAACGAGAGAAAGTACATGGTCAAAGTCGATGACGCATTGAGTGACTCGGTTAGGGTAACAGAAGGCACGGCGCAAGGCTCGGTCCTTGGTCCGCTGCATTACCTAGCCTACGTAAATAGTCTCGTCAATGTAATAAATCAGTGTGAGGTCTATCAATTTGCTGACGATACCTGCCTTGTGGTTGCTGGAATTAGTGTGGAAGAAGCTCAGAAGCAGCTACAAGGCGATTTTGATAGACTTAGCAAGTGGTCACATGACGCGGGCCTAGTACTAAATGCAGGAAAGACCAAACTTATGTACATCAGCTCCAGCCAAAATAGAAGTCCAACCTTGCCTAGGCTGATTGCCCACTCGCATGAGTGTATGCATGCAAACTGCTATAGAAAAGTCCCCAAACCTTGCAACTGTGACTCAATTGATCTCGTAGATAAGCAAATATATCTGGGTCTAACTATTGATAGCCGGCTCAGTTGGAAACAACATATCGATGGGGTTTGCGATAAATTAAGATGCATCCTAGCCAAATTTTCGTTGATAAAATACAAAATACCGTATAAAATATTACTGATGCTGTACAAATCTCTCGCTGAATCAATAATATCTTATGGACTATCGAGCTATGGGAGAACATATAAAACCCACCTTGACAAAATTTACACATTACAACTACGTATATTAAAAACTATTGTTTCGTATAATATTAAAATTAAATTCCAAAATGATTACCATAAGCTGTTTGAATTCTGTAAAATTATACCCGTCTATGAAAAAGTTAAATTAACACTACTGAATGAAGAATTCTTTAATGAAAATTATAGGACATCAAAACCCGTAAGCGTTAATCAAATTAATACTCGTAGTGTCATCAACGCGAGGCTTTTACTTCCTAAATACAGCAACCTACATGGCAAGAGATTATTGAAATATATGATACCATACCTTATTTTAGTTTACCGACAACATTATTATATAAAATTACACATAAAAACATAAAATACAAATTAAAACAACACTTCTTACATTTGAATACCTAGATAAATAATAATAATTAAAATAAATAACTTATGCATCTGTGCACATAAATTGATTTAGACGATGAGGAATGCACACAGATAGGTGATTAAAATAAAGGAACAACCTGTATCACTCTCAAAACATTCCTTAACTACATTATGATTAGAAAAGCGGGTAGTCATTTTGATGCGATGTTACGTTCGCTCGTTCAATCGAAAATTTTGGCGTCTTATTTTAATTATACCCTGTTCGGATGTAATTATGTGATCTGGAACGTGATATTTTTATTTTTATTGTGTTTTGGTTAAGTTTTTCTTTGTGTCGATGATTATGATGCACGGTAAAACTCTAATGAGTTTATGATTTGCATCATTAGTATTGTAAATATTACTTGTATTCTATTTATATACAAATAAACGAAAAAAAAAAAAAAATTCGCCCGCCCTTGTAGCTTTCAACCAGTGACTTGGACAAGCTCCCACCGACAGTAATGGATTTCCAAGGAATATGTCACCTTCTCCCGACTTAGAAAGCTAGGGGATTAGGTGGGGAATTGAGAAAAACAAAGTTAAAATCAAAAAGGGTTGGAAATCCAAAGGATAAGGAAGGATAATCTACTTTTCTTTTGAGTTATGAATATTATGAGACTGAGAGGGCTGCAAAAGGGTATTTGACACGTGACGCTTGTATTTGCAAGTTAAATTATTTTAGAAACTACTTTAATCCGTTTCGCTCGTGCGTGTCCTGACCAATCCTACGGCAAAGGGTTGTGAGGCCTCTGTTATTGGATAAGACACACTTCTTCTACAATTGACTCCTTATAACGGCCTACTCACTCATCACTAAGACAATTCAAAACTTAAACAAGCGTGACGTATCGTCAGTCGGTCGCAGAACTATCTACAGTTGCCTTGCTACACGCTGAAGTGGTTTATCGACACTTCTCACTTCCTTACTCTACCCAAAGGTGAGGACATCATAACCTACGTGTCTTCGAGCTACGTCTAGCTTGCGGAGTTTCCAGAGATGAGTCCAAATTACGTGTCTCGCTAAATATTATTTTTTGTATCAGTAAGAGGCCTACGGGGGCCGGGTGTGCTTTGACGAGATACGTTCCCTAGCGTTCCTTAGAACAACTATCAATGCAGTTTGGGGTACTTGGTGAAGCCTACCCCCGCACCCTGGAAGTGTGCGTATAACAAGAGCAATGTTGACCACTCTACTGTCAGTGAGTTCTTAGGGGGAGGTAGCCGTCGCTAACGTTTGGTGGTTCGTGATCTCAGTGTGGCTCAAACTAGCCTTAGCATGTAGCGAATGTTTATTCGGTTCAACCTTCAATTGGCAGTGCTTCAGTCATGGTTGCGCCAAGTATGGCTGGAAGTGTCAAGTCCTCTCGAAGGAAAGTCAATGTCATGCTCACTCCAAAGGAAGGCCTTCTCCGAGTCCCTAACACCAACCGCAAGCTCAGCTTACCTTGTCATAGGATGGAGTAAGGAAGGATAAAACACACAACACTCACCCATTCAGTCTTCAACACAGCCGCTGAGATTCACTCGCGTACTTACACACTACTCACTAGATCACAATCAACGCCCACCCATTCGTACTCTGACTCACACGCACAGACTTGTACTATAAATATTTAACAAGCCTAAACTGGACTCAGTCCACCTTTAATATCTAATACTGTATCACAATACTGGCACTCCTAAGAATTACAACGGGACATTGCCTATGATATCTACTGAGATGGCTAGTTTAGCTAGATCCTCCTGGACGTGTCCTCTACGCGGCCCTGACATTCAGTCGCTTGACGTGTGTTCCCTACTCGGCCCTGACGCTCAGTGTCTAGACATATGTCCCCTACCAGGGTCTGACGCGAAGTGTCCTCTCCTGCCGAGTCATGAGTGTCTCCTCTCGCCTTAAGGCTCAGTATCGCTTGTCAATTATTTATTACTGCTTCGTTTTTGTATAGTTTCTAAGAAGGTTTGGGTCGCTTGGTTCTCACGACTTGCTCGCACATGTCGGGTCTTTTGGTCATTTCTTTACAATTGTGCTAAAATATTACCTTTTTTTTTGTAATTGTTCCTTTCACATTAAAAGGACAATTTATGAGGGTCTAAGTGGCCCATAACACCAGACGTGGTGTTCAAAGACAAATATAATATTTTGTTATTAATTTGGGTTTAGTGACAGACAGTCACACCGTAGATATAATAAATCGATCCATTGCTTCATCCATAAGACCATCATTTTTTAAATATTCTTCCTCCAAATGCTGTGCCCAATCTTCCGCTGTAACAGTCTCATAAGCCTCTTCTGTTAGGCGTACAATTTCTTTTGGATCTTGGCCCAAGTTTTTATCCGCTACCCGTCTCTGTACAAGGCTCCACATTTTTTCGATCGGATTGAGATCGCAGTGGTAAGGCGCATTTTAAGATGCGCGCGCCATTTTGGCTTGATTTATTCGAGTGTAATTCAATGGCTGTATTAATTAACTAAAATTAAACACTACAAAATCATTAGAAAATATTACATGCATATTCCATTGTCACTACGAAAGAAATTATAGTAAAAACTTTTCACGCAAAACACATAAACGTAAGACTAGGCAGTATGATTAAATTTTTGATTATGTTATATTTGGTTATGTTTATTTAGATTTTGTTATATTTGGTTCTAAAGTCCATTTCACGAAAGAAGTCCCGCAGACGCAGCGCTGTATTCGCGCGACATAATGTTGCCACGGTTAAATATGGGGAAATCAGGGGAAATAATTTATAGTTCATTTACTTTCATTTTATTAACTAGGTACCTACTCGAATAGTTAGATAAGAAAAAAAAATGTTTTTAACCTTTCGAATGTCTTAAGTTACACTGTCCGACATAAGGATATTGTGTGAAGAATGTATTTTTAATATAATAGGTACCATTTGATGTCCATACTGCTAAGGTCAGATTAGTGAAAAATAAATCTTCCTGTAATTTCTAAAATATAAAATGGAGATGTTCGACCAACTTTAAATTAGAAAAATAAAATAACATTTAAAACTTTTATTCACATTTTTATTGAATAATTATGATCGGTCATACTATGATCACTGTCAGAAGAGTGAAAAGAAGTAGAAACAGAATCAGATTCTGTTTCACTATCACTAGCCGTGGATATAATAAATCGATCCATTGCTTCATCCATAAGACCATCATTTTTTAAATATTCTTCCTCCAAATGCTGTTCATGTTTACATTGAACTGAATCTTCCGCTGTAACAGTCTCAAGAGCCTCTTCTTTTACGCGTACAATTTCTTTTGGATCTTGGCCCACGTTTTTATCCGCTACCCATCTCTTTACAAGGCTCCACATTTTTTCGATCGGATTGAGATCGCAGTGGTAAGGCGGCAATCTTAGCAATTCATGATTGTGAGATTTTAATAATGCCTCCACGGCATATGTAGGTGGACCTTTGTTTTGTTTAATTAATTCAAATAATACAGCTTTTGTCCAAGTATCTTCAAAATATACTCCCTTTTCTCGCAGCCATTCCTGCATGTCACGTTTAATACTTGACATTGTAGGTGCTTTTTCTATTTGAGTGCAGTGATACGGAGCGTTGTCCATTACCACAAGTGACCTTTCAGGTAGGTTAGGAATGTCTTTTTCACTCATCCATTTGAAAAAATTAGTTGAGTTCATGTCATCGTGGTAATCTGAGGATTTGGATTGGGATTTGAACATTAACAAAACCATTTTCAGTTCCCGCATGAGCAATTATCCAACGACTCCCTGATGACTCTGACACGAACATCCCAGGCTCCTCCTCACTTTGCCAGCAACTTTTGGCATGATAAGTGTTGTGTATATAGATACTTAATAACAGCTTGACCAAGTATCTTAATAAATTTAACATAATCTCAGAAAACCAGTATGGATTTAGATCGGGTGTATCAACTGAAGATGCTGTGACTAATCTCAGTACTGCAGTAGCTGATAAAATGGATAATAGTTACAAATGTTATGGTATATTTCTAGATATTTCAAAAGCCTTTGATAAGGTCTCTGTCCCAATCCTTTTATCCAAATTGGAGCGTATTGGAGTTCGAGGACTATCTTTGTATATTTTTAAAGATTATCTCACCAATAGAAAACAGGCAGTCAAAATTGACACCGTGATAAGTGCGGATGAACAGATCGAATATGGAGTCCCCCAGGGGAGTATTCTTGGCCCCACGCTGTTTTAATATACGTCAGTGACTTGTGCAGGATGGTTCTTAAAACTTGTGATATTTTTACATATGCTGATGACACAGCCTTATTAGTCTATGGGAAAAGCTGGACAGAAGCTAAGGTACACGCCGAGAATAGTCTAAGAGAGGTCATGTTATGGCTATCTACTAATTTGCTTACGCTAAATGTAGAAAAAACAAAATATATTCGTTTTTATCTCCCCAACACCTCGACACCTTCAGTGGAAACCACAACATTTTCTGCCTACAATTGTGCCAAATCATCAATTACTTGTCCTTGCATACCATTGAAGAATGTTTGCAGTATAAGATACCTTGGCGTATTAGTTGATGACCGATTGGATTGGCGCCCACAGGTGGAGACTCTTACAGGACGAGTCAGAAAGTTGGTTTACGTTTTTAAGAATCTTCGTCGTTCTGCCGATCGGTTGATATTGTACACAGTCTATCTTGCACTATGTCAATCAATATTGGGTTATTGTATTCCGGCGTGGGGTGGGACTTACAAAACTCTATTTTTGAAAATAGAAAGAGCCCAAAGGTCTATCCATAAGGTCATACATTATAAACCACGTGACTATTCTACCACCGAATTATACAAGGAATGCGATGTATTGACGGTGCGAAACGGCTTTCGCACAGCGACAGTACAGGGCATTGAGTTCCAGGCTTTACAGTGAAGTCAACAAAAAGATCTCATTTTATAAACTCAATAAGCACAAGTTTAAAAATAAATTGTCAAATTGGTTAAAGTCATTAGACTACAATGAGTCAGAAAAACTTATTGAAATAACTAAATGATGTAAAGCTTAATTTTTATTTAATTTTTGTCTTTTTTGTTTTCTTTTTCTTTATTTAAAAAAAAATGCACTATCCCAGAAGACATAATATTATGCTCCCAATAGAATAGGATACAGGTAATACTATATCAAACTGCACAAATAAAACGGTGGACCGCCGACTACCCAAGATACGGGCAGTGCTCAGTTTGGGAGTCGTTGACTCACTTTTTGGAACTTACCAATGTTATATGATGTTATCTTGTAGTTTATTTATTTATTTATTTATATATACTTTATTGTACATCAAGATTATAAATTTACAAAAGAAAACCATATAATAGAAAACACACAATTGGCGGCCTTATCGCTCTAGGCGATTTCTTCCAGGCAACCTTGAATGGACAGGCATTGCCTGGACACAAAATGGGGTTGCACTTAGTGCAAATATAAAAATAACAAAACTCAATAAATACTTAATTCTAAAATAGATACACAAATACATACATACAAAATATATATAAGCAAGAGAGTTTGTGAAGAAAGAAGACAAGATCACAGAGTCAAGTCCCTTCACAAGCCCTTTGTGTGTTGCGTGTTGTGTTTTTGTGTACTTTTTGGAAGAAATAAAGAATTATTATTATAGGTCACGTCTAAATATATACTACAGGTTTTTTCTTCACATTGCGATTTCTTCGGATTCTCTCCAAATATCTTGAACGCCATGCAGTAATATCATAACGTTCCATTAGTAATTTACGTTTCGATTGGCATCGCTTATACTTGAAACCGATGCTATGCAATATACGGTGCAATGTTGTGATGCTTCCTTGATAATTTATGTCTTCTCTCAAAGCTGCACGTAATTTAATCAATGTAGGTAATTCCTTCTTCATAACATAAAAACTGTGGATTTTTTGCCGTATTGCGCACAAATCAAATCTATCCAAGTCGAACTTTTTAGGATGCGGGCGACTCTTCCCTGGGGTGACGATAACTTTAGAAGTACTCGCCGCTGTTGCGCCTTCTTTTGTAACTCTCGTTACAGTTTTCTCTGAACCACCTGCAATAAAATGAACAATAAAAAAAAAAAACAAACAAAGATTATTTTCGTATTTAATTACATTATTGTTGAATATAACTTTACAAATTTTTTTTGTGTTGAATATAACTTTACAAATTTTTGTTGTGTTGTGTTAATCCTTTTCAAATATTCCTTAATAAAAATCGTGCATTAAAAAAACGAAAAACTTAATTCCAATCTGTAAATCAATCGGGAAAAAATCTGTATATGGCAGCCCCAAAATTTATCTGTCATGGCGGCGACTCTTTTGCGAACATTGCTTATTGGTATTAAAACACCGCGATTCTTGTGTTCCGTTTCACAGAACTCCTTCACCTTTAATATCATTTCTCGACCTGCACTTTTTACAACTTTTGGCATCGTAAATAAACTTTATAACGCACTTATCCAATAATAAACTCACAAAATATCTACCACAACAAACGCACCTTGATAACATCGACAAACAACAACATGGCCGATCTCCCCATCTGTCAAATTTAGTTCCACAATTGTCCGCGGGACTTCTTTCGTGAAATGGACTTTAAAGGCGATCGCACACACACACGTCAGTGCTACGTGTGCGACCGGGCGATTGAACCGAGATATCGTGTACGGAAGCGGTATCTGTGTGCGTTGCTCGAGCTTGCTTTGTATGTAGACTGTCTTCTGTACCTAAGTATATATTTTGTGCTATTGCTAGCCTTCCTCAAGCCCGCGGCGACAGTGACCGGGAATCGTCCTGCGTCCACAGAGTAGGGAAATACTATGTATCTCTATTAAACTTTAATATTAACTTAATTTAAAAGTAAAACTTTTTTTTGGTCGTATTATCTCGATTTATTTGTAAAAAAAAGTACAGAAACAAAGTATAGGGACTGAATATAATGCATCCAAAACTTACGAAAGAATATTTAAAAAATAAACTACTTTTGTAATTTAAATTATTTAATTTAACAAAATTTCTAGATAAGTAGTAATTGTACAGATATATTACGGCGGATTTTGACAAATATAACACATTATTACCCTGTTATTGTAATTAAACATAATTCACTACGTATAGCAAAATACGTCCATGAATAAATACCTACACGATCTGACTTAAATACATATTTCCATACCTAGTAGGACCTACTAAGTAATTGGCTGTAGGTATATAATGTGTTCTATGCTTACTTACACAAAATAAATTAAAAAAAAAATGTCTAGGTATTTTTACAATATTGATTACAAAATAAAACTGTTAAACTTATAAAATAAACAATAACTGATTGTCATTTTACACATGTTACGAACTACACAGAAGTTTTAATATTAAAAATAATCGGAAGGTTTATTTCAATGGTACAAAATAATTACAAAAACCCATACATGGAGATGTATAAGACGGAGAGCAGAACGATGAAGCTAGCTGTCACGCTGCTAGCCCCACTGAAACATCCTAACTCTTCGATTTGAATTTGGAACCTGTTGTCATACGGGTATCTGCAGTTTGCGTCTGTTGAGAAAAAAAATAATAAAAACAATGGACCCAAGACTTCAGGGAAAAGTTGAGGGCACCAGAGGGTGTCTTGCACGAGTGCACCAGGATGCCGGTTATTAAGGAGAAGTAGCAAAGGATCCTGTGCAAATCACATGATGATTATATCTGACAAGTGTGTCACGAAAAATAATAAGAGGTACCAGGACGGACTATGACCTGGATGACAGGACTTTTCATTCCCTTTTGATAAGAAAATACTTTTGAATAAGCTATAGTTAGTCAATAATAATTCAGTATACCTGTGCACCCGGCGCTAGCGAAGCTTCCTGCAGGAAGGCTGGTATCTGAACGTACTGACAGGAACAATGGCGGGCATTCTCTTATGCTTCCGTATCCATCGCAGGCGTTCCGCAGGCTGATCTCCACGTTACCAGAAGCTAAAGCCTGGCAGGATATAGCGCTGGCCTCCGTAGTGACTGTTGAGTTGGGCCTGAAAAATAATGCATAATGACTGACTATATCGGCTTTTTAACTAAATATAAGCTTTATATTTATTTTCACCTGACCCGATGTTTGTAATAATTATGCCTAGCTGTAATCAAATCTTGCAAATTAAATTTGATTCACTTCCGGGTTACCGATTGAGCTGTAATTTTGCATGCGTGTGTAAATCAGATGACAATACAAAATTATTACATGAAGTTGTTTTGATGATAGAGCCTGAAGGTGCCCGTAGGAACTCGGCAGTTAAACGACACAATCCCAACGAGCTATTTTATATTCTTCTTAGATCGTATGATTCTTCTTGATGAGTATTAATTATACAGGTATACATTCAGTCAAAAAAGTATCGGGAATGGATGATTTGTTTATAATACAAAATCATTTTTTTTATTTTTTTGTTGTTGCTAGATTGGCACAACTGTTTTCCATTTTGGCGCGGAGTTTAAGTTGCATCTGTTATTTATATTAAATATAATGCTGTTTTTAGTTATATCATATCTAGTGTGTATTGCAAATTTCATAATGGATAAAAACATCGAACAAAGAGTTTGTCTTAAATTTTGTTCGGAGTCACTGAAAATGTTACAGAAGGCTTACGGTGAAACGACTTTATCAAAAACACATGCATAAGAGTGGTACAAAGCATTCAAAAGCGGTTGAGATGGCCATCAACCTCTGCAACTGAAGTTAACATCGCAAAAGTGAAGGAAATAGTGACTGAAAATCCTCATTCAAGTTTGAGAGAGATAGCCGCCGAACTTTCTATATCTCACGGGTCGATCCGTACCATTTTAACTAATCATTTGGATATGAAACATGTTGCCGCTCGGCTAGTCCCAAAAGACTTGAATTTTCTCCAAAAACTCAATCGCATGAGAGTCGCTGAGGACATTCTAGAACGAGTCAATTCCGACCCGACATTCATGAAACGCATTGTTACTGGCGACGAGACGTGAGTTTACGAGTTTGATATGCAAACAAGTCAACAAGCTTTCAACTAAACCAAAACCGAAAAAACCACGCCAAAGTCGATCAAAAGTCAAAGTAATGTTGACTGGTTTCTTTGACTATCGCGATGTTGTGCCCTCGGAATTCTTACCGGAAGGTCAAACGGTAAATAAAGAATATTATTTGAGCATTATGCGGCATTTAAGAGAGTAAATTCGACGAAAAAGGCCAGATTTGTGGAAAGAAAATTCTTGGATTTTGCACCACAATAATGCGCCTTCGCATAAGGCCGTCATTGTGAACGAATTTTTGACCAAACACTCAACAAATACCATCGAGCAGCCACCGTATTCGCGAGATGTAGCTCCAGCCGACTTCTATCTTTTTCCTAAACTCAAATTACCACTTCATGGCGCTGATTTTCAATCTTTAGAAGACATAAGGAGAATTCGCGGCGAGAACTTAACTCAATTTCGGAAACAGCGTTTAAAAAATGTTTTGGCAAGCATTTTTTTTAACTTCGTTTACATGTTTTATTATCCTGAACGTATCTTCTTTCAAACAAAAAAGAATTATTAAAATCGGTTCTCGCAATCCAAAATTACCACCGAAAACTTCTTCTGGTACCTATGTATTAATTGATGATACGTGACGGCAGATTGAAGTGCGAGTTTTTTTTAATTTGGAATATTAGGTTGGGATAAGTCAAGATTCCTTGGCTTACCCCCTCTAAAGACACCTGGCACGCCACTGCTTCCACGAACCCAACATTATATTTGTCCACGGAGCTTCCTAGGCACTCGAAACGATTTTGAAGTTCGAGATGAAAGCTTTCGGAGTTTTGGATCTGGATCTGTGTAGATAGGAGCGTAGACTTCATCAGTCGAGATGTTTCAAGCTTGACATTGATATTCAATGTGCCTCTTACCATACGGTGATCACTCCCGGTTTTCATTGATCACAGAGACATCATTTTAATATTTGCTTCATCGTCGACATGATGAAGTCAATCTCATTCTTAGTTACACCATCAGGGCTTTGCCAGGTTCACTTCCTGTGCTTACCCTTTCTGAAGAAGGAGTTCATCATGTAGAGGCCTTCTTTCTCCATAAAACAAGCCAGTCCAAATCCAGATCCGAAGTTCAAATCCAAAATGCGCCACTCGCAGCTCATCACCGTCTCGTTTGCCCAGTTTCACATTAAAGTCCCTCATGACCACGGTGAAGTGAGTCTTTGAATAGTTTTTGAGTTTATTCATTACAAACATACACAAAAAAATACAAATTTTCCCTCTAGTATAATTTTAGTGTAGACTAGCTGTGCCCGCGACTTCGTTCGCGTGGACTACAGGATTTTTTATTTATTTTTTCTAAAATAAAAGTAGCCTATGTTACTCCTAACTACATCAGCAACCTGCCAAAAAAAGTCCCGTCAAAATCCGTCCAGCCATTTCAGAGATTAGCCCGGACAAACAGACAGACAGACAAAAATGGTAATAAATGTTATTTTGGTGTAAGTACCGTATATATATTCATATGCATATGGTAAAAAGCAGTTATTTCAAAATTACGAACAGACACTTCAATTTTATTTATGTGTATAGATGGATAGATAAATCTATGAAAAAGTCTCATCATACCTGGGTAGTGCGACGGATCTAGAGTGACACACGGTGAAACTGCCCGTCCCAGTGCCACTGCGGGCCACACGTATCCTTCTATTGTCATTATTCTCGAAGAAATAATTGGGACTGAGCCTATAGAAGTTGATGAAGCCAGGTTCAACGTAGTCATCAAACTGCCGCGTACCAGAGCTTCCCCCGTTAAACAGGAACCCACATGTAGGGGTTACGATTCTTCTACCGACTGCAAAGGAAAAATACTATTTATAAAATTGAATGCAATTGCGTCTCAGTTATAATAAGCTAAAAAGTACGTGCATCGACAAGTTGACTCGAAATTCAAACTAGCTACTAACAAAAAAAAGGAAATAGAATAAAACGTGCTTACTGACGGGAGCGTTACAGAAAATTAAACTATAGAATCTTGGAGTAGTGAATTTTGTTTGTTTGATGAACTTGTAAATATAATAATAAATATTTCTCTAATATATGATTTGGTCGACCAAATTGTCTTTAATTATCGCGCAGATGGTGTAAAAAGTAGAGTATGCAACACAGGGATAAAGCTGTCTTTGCCTTGGGCGGCTTGAATTCCTCACTTCACTCAGGTTTCTTTATAAACTCCCTCGCAATGCTCGGGAGTTAATTTCCTCACTATCGTTCGGGATTAAATTAGCAACCTTCGTTTCGTTCGGAATTCAACATGCCGCCCGCGACTTAAAGACACTGCTTTATCCCCTAGTCACATAAACTACTATTCATCCAGACTGTTCATATGTAGTATAAATTAACAAAACCGAAACCGCGAGCATAGGCTAGATAATTTGCTATTATAATGCCCGATGCATCCTGTGCCGGGCTTACATTGCAACTTGAGAACCTGAATTCGTTCGTTTCGTACAGAGAAGTTGTACAATAGTTTACTTACCGCCTTGAATTCGTTGTAAAATAGGGTCCATGATGGTTGCTACGTTTGTAGCATCAGCAGACAGGCCAATAGTGAAAATGTCGCTGTGCATTTCTCGTACATAAGGCCAGAGAGCGTCGAACTGATTGGTGGAACTCGCGTATAGAACTCTGAGGTCTAAAAAAATAAATTATATTAGACTGATTATAATTAACACATAAGACGATAATATGTACACATCATGCACTAACCAGGTATGGTATTGTTGATTTCGTTAGCCTGTTCCCACGCACGATCACTGGTCTGTAAGTTGCCGTTATTGATCAGATACAATAAAACTGAGGCATTGCCGCCGACGTAGTTCCTCATGCTTTCGTTGAGAAGCGTTTCTTGCATCATCAGCTTGATGCGAGTCAAACTGGTTTCAAGATTTACTCCCGACGGAACTGTGGAAGAACAAGAAATTACATCTTCTACATAATTTTAAGGCCGCAGCTGTTGTTTGAAATTACCTAAGTTCAACTGTGAATTTATGATTAACTAAGAGATTACACTGAATCAGATTACACTGAATCAGTGTAGTGTGGGAATTCAAAACAAAATCACTCACTTTGTGCATGTCTGGTAGCATTATATTCAGCGTAGAAATCGCTCGGGTGGAAGGTAGTATTAATAATGATGCTTCCATCAAGAGCATTGAGTAAAGTGATACTGGACCCAAACTTGCCGACCTCAATAGAGTCCACCAAGTGAGAGATGGCTGGAGCCACAGCCTGGTGTGGCCACGAGAAGTCAAGAGCGATGTACAGGTTGGTCCTGAGGCGGAAGTCATTGCTCTGGGCCAATGTCGTGACGCAGTTCATGTCGTTTAGATTGCTGGCTGTAAAAAAAGTAAACGAAACAAGTGCTTTATCTACTATACCAGTATATTTTAACAACATAAACTAAAACTAATATAGGACACAGGAATGCGATACTCACTGGTGTAAGACATCAGATTCGTAACGGCACTTGTGACGAGCTGTTCTAGTCCCCCGATTATGGTACCGCGGAGAGGCATGTTAGTGTCCAGGGCAGCGGCAAATGCATGTGTCTCACTGATCAGGTTATCGTTAGTCACGTACTGTTGCATCAAAGCGCGGCGATTGCAGGCTCGCAGGTTGGAATCAAAGACACCGTTCTGCAATTATAATATCTAGTTGTGTAATTTCCCTTACTTCACTAAGAAAAAAAAATGTTTTAATGTCACAGAGCAGACATCAATTACCTACGTATTTAGATGAGCAAGATTTGGTCAAAGAAAGCCACTTTACCGATAGAAACCGAAAACAAATAATCCTTACCCTAGGAGAGTAGTACATATCCAAAAGTTGCGACAGTTTCAACGTGCTGAATGCTCCCAAAGTTGAAGTTATCGTGCTTCCTAGAACAAAGCCGTCGATGTCTCCTCGGATCTCAGGGTCGGTCATCTCAAGGTTGATGCGGTTATGCAGCATAAAGTGTCTGGTGGCCTGCGTGCTGTTCCAGTTTCCAGCTGTACCGATTGATATGGAAGTGCTACCTCGCTCCGTGCCTTGGATGAGGACGGCTTCCGCCAAGTCACCTAGTTTGTATAAGTGTGTTTTAGGAAAGTAATTACTTGTTCACTAACTATATGGGCATATTTTGTATGGTGTTACTACAATACACATTCAAATAAAAATCTATACCAAAATTGTACTGTAAAATTTCACAAAAAAAAAGAAAGAAGAAATGACTAACCAGATAACGTTGCAGAATAAAGTGAAGACACGGTTTGCTGAACGTTTCTGTAGTTAAGGTTCGCGTCCCTGACCAGGTCCAGGATATTCACTCGTTGTGGCTGCGCCCCGGCCGCAATGCCAGCGATTAAGTGTCCGGCAGACACGGCACCCCACGGAGTGTTCACTACGCCATCCAGCAGTGGACAAGTGCTCTCAGCAACTTGTTGCTCGGACATAGAACCGCCGTTACCAGAATTACTAAATTCCACATCGTTATTCGGGTCGTAACGTCTCATCTTGCCGTTTCTGTTGGCGGATTTTCTGAAATAGACAATGCAAATTAAAACATCAAAATTCGTGTGAATTGTGAGATGGCTTGCAAAAGACTGCTAAGTAGATTAGAAATCGAATCTTAATAACTTAGTTTCTTGCGAGGGATTCTACAGACTGTTTTTTTAATCTTATTCTTAGTCTGCTTTCTCCCGCTGCTGTGCAAAAGTTTTCCCTATATATTTCCAGCTATTTAGTTATTAGCTAAAGATGATTACGTCGAATCTTCTTCTTCCTGCCCTTATCTTTCCGATTCTGTCCTGTCACCCGTCAAACTATCACTAACTCCATTTTCTTTCATATCACTTCTCACACAATCCATCCATCTGTTCTTCGGCCTTCCTCTCCCTCTCCATCCATCCACATGTATACTCAAAAGTCTTTTAGTAATACGCGCTTCATCCGTCCTCTTCACATGACCATACTAAGACAACCGAATACCTTTAAACTTTTCAGTCACTGGCGCCACTTTTAAACTTCCTCTAATATGCTCATTTCTCACTTTATCCATTCTCGTCACACCAGTCATCTATCTCAACATTCTCATCTCCACTAAATGCACTCTATTTTCATCCTTCTTTTTTACAGCCCAACATTCTGATGCATACAGTATGACAGGTCATAAGACGGACTTGTAAATTTCACCCTTCAACTTGAGAGGCATGCGTGGGTCACAAGTTCTTCCCGTGACCTGTCGCCATTTCATCCATCCTGCGTTGATCAGACGCGTTACGTCACGGTCTACCTCACCATCCCCTTGGACGAGTGACCTGAGGTACTGAAAGTCGGAATAGATTGTAATGGGCGTTCCGGCGAGAGCTAAAGGCACAGGGCCGAAATCGCAGAACAAGTACTCCGTTTTGGTTCTCCTTAATTTCAGGCCAACACTCTCCAGTCTGTGCCACCACACCTCCAATCTGTTTTGGACCTCTAGGCCTCTCTCAGCAACCAGCACAATATCGTCGGCAAACAGCATACACCAGGGAGCCTCCTCCTGAATGTCCGACGTCAGAGCGTCCATTATCATTAGGAAGAGGTGAGGGCTGAGAGCCGATCCCTGTTGTAAGCGGACAGCCACATTGAAGTTTCCAGTGGTGCCCACTGTGGACCGGACTTGGGTACTCCATCGACTGTACATCGCTCGGATAAACTGCACATACTTCCCAGGCACACCTTTCTCCTTAAGGGCCCACTACAGAACCTCACGAGGTACTTGGTCGTATGCCTCTTCAAGGTCACGTACGAATACCATGCGCAAGTTTTTATGCGTACCTCTGTATTTCTCGCAAAGCTGGCGCAAAGCGAAAATGGCATCCACTGTACCCCGACCAGGCATAAAACCGAATTGGTTCTTTGAAAATTCACTCTCTTCTCTCAACCGCATCTCGGTAATTTTCTCCCAGGCTTTCATGGTATGTGACATTAGCTTTATTCCTCTATAATTGTTGCACTCAAGCACATCACCTTTGTTTTTATAGATGGACACCAAAACACTGTTGCACCAATCGTCAGGTATGGCTTCTTCCTGCAACACCTTATTGAAGAATAAAACTAATCACATTCATCCATCCACTCGCAATAACTTCCACACTTTAACGGGTATTCCATCTGGACCAATGGTTTTACCATTTTTCATTCCATTCACTGCTATTCTGACTTCATCCATACTAACCATTCTCACTAACCCTACATTCACTGGTTTACTCTCTAAAATTCCACTAAAATTATTTTCCTCATTCATCAGTCTTTCAAAATAGTCCTTCCACTTCTCTTTCATTTTTTCACCATCCGACAAGCCCACTCCAGCTTCATTCCTTACACACCTTACCTGAAAAACATCCCTCGACTTTCTCTCTCTTGTTCTAGCTAGCCGGTACAGATCTTTTTGGCCTGCAGGACTATCCAGTGTCTTATACAGTTTGTTCAGGGCCTTTGATTTTGCTAATGCTACGGTTTTCTTAGCTTTTCAAAACGTCATACTCCCTCTTTCTTTCCGCTTTCAATCTACCGTTTTCCACTTCTACATGCTACCATTCCTTGAATTTTCTTTTCTTTTCTTTCAACACATTCTGAATTTCTATCGACCATGTATCCCTATCTATTAGAAGCTAAGGTACACGCCGAGAATAGTCTAAGAGAGGGCATGTTATGGCTATCTACTAATTTACTTACGCTAAATGTAGAAAAAACAAAATATATTCGTTTTTATCTCCCCAACACCTCGACACCTTCAGTGGAAACCACAACACTTTCTGCCCACAATTGTGCCAAATCATCAATTACTTGTCCGTTGCATACCATTGAAGAATGTTTGCAGTATAAGATACCTTGGCGTATTAGTTGATGAACGATTGGATTGGCGCCCACAGGTTGAGACTCTTACAGGACGAGTCAGAAAGTTGGTTTACGTTTTTAAGAATCTTCGTCGTTCTGCAGATCGGTCGATATTGTACACAGTCTATCTTGCACTATGTCAATCAATATTGGGTTATTGTATTCCGGCGTGGGGTGGGACTTACAAAACTCTATTTTTGAAAATAGAAAGAGCCCAAAGGTCTATCCTTAAGATCATACATTGTAAACCACGTGACTATTCTACCACTGAATTATACAAGGAATGCGATGTATTGACGGTGCGACAGCTGTTTATTCTACGCACGATGCTCCGGCGGCATTCGTTGCTTCCCCTAAATAAAGAGGTTTTGAGGAAACGTAGTGGTGCACTTGTTTGCCCCTCTGTGCGATGTAGAACGGCTTTCGCACAGCGGCAGTACAGGGCATTGAGTTCCAGGCTTTACAATGAAGTCAACAAAAAGATCTCACTTTATAAACTCAATAAGCACAAGTTTAAAAATAAATTATCAAATTGGTTAAAGTCATTAGACTACATTGAGTCAGAAAAACTTATTGAAATAACTAAATGATGTAAAGCTTAATTTTTATTTAATTTTTGTCTTTTTTGTTTTCTTTTTCTTTATTTAAAAAAAAATGCACTATCCCAGAAGACATAATATTATGCTCCCAACAGAATAGGATATAATACTATATCAAACTGCACAAATAAAACGGTGGACCGCCGACTACCCAAGATACGGGCAGTGCTCAGTTTGGGAGTCGTTGACTCACTTTTTGGAACTTACCAATGTTATATGATGTTAACTTGTAGTTGTGTTTTTGTGTACTTTTTGGAAGAAATAAAGAATTATTATTATTATATTATTGTGCCTTTTCGTCTCCTTTCTCCCAAAATATCTTTCGCTGCATGCCTGATACACTCCGCCAACTCATTCCAGCTTTCATTTATATTTCTATAATTCATGTCTCCCATCTCTTTCACTTTGTCCACCATTCGCTCTCTAAACTTGTTAAAACAGATGATTACGTCGAATACAGATAATTTAATATAATAGTACTTACAAGACTGCTGGTTTTATGATTTCAACATCATCGCTGATGGAGCGACCGGATCTCGCAGTTCTAAGAGCACGGTATTGAGACAATTGATTGCAGCTGCCTTCGTCACCTCGGACTCGAGCGTCAACGGTCGTTGACAGCATATGGTGAAGAGTACACTGGAATTGTATTCATTAAAACCATTTTAACAAAGATTTGTGTAAGTGTATTCATAAATAATATTTGTTTAGGTATGTTTTTGTTACTCGTTTGGTTGATACACGAACCTTCAGGACTGAAGAGACTGTTTCGTTGTCCAAAACTTGCAGATTGTTGGGAATGAGCCTCGTTAACAGAAGCCTGTGACGATGGAAAGAAGAGAACGTAGGAGAGAAAGGCAGCACATTTGAAGAAGCCATCGAGTTCTCTGACTGATGGTACTCAATACCATCTTGACGATAACTAGAAGCAATCAAGTAAAATTAGTTTAGATTCTGCTGTGAAACGTCCATACTTTTATAGAACATCTATTTTTAACCGACTTCGCAAAGGAGGACGTTGTATGTTCGGCTGAATGTTCTTGTGTTCGGCTGATTGTTCTTTTTTTTTATAAATGTTCACCGATATCTCATTCAATTGTGGACCGATTTTTTTTTTGTAAAAAGTGTTTTATTTTTCACTTTTCAGTTATGGTATCACCACTAAAAAGTACCCCTCTGCCAAACTTAAACCCCTTATAGCCAGAGTGCATCTCAGAACGATTCTAGTAATCCCAAACACGGTTAGATTACATTAATTTACCTTCTGGCTTGATCACCAGATCGGTTAGATACATCCTCCCCCCCCCCTTTTCTTTCAGTCAGTCATCGCTTACACGTATAAACCGAGCAATTTTACTTGTTACGACAGTTTTTACAGTTTTGCTGTGATTCTATGAGGAGTTCTGTTCCATATCTTCGAAGTTCATAATCAGATCATAACAATATTTCCATGGGACCAACTTGGATGCATAACCTTTCAATGAAAAAAAGAATTTTCAAAATTGGTCCACAATTGACCGAGATATCGGTCAACATAAATAAAAAAAAACATACATTCAGCCGAACATAGAACCGCCTCCTTTTTAAAGTCGGTTAAAAAGTGAACTTACGTGTGCAGAAGCACCGTAGAAAGCTGCCTTAAATCCATGTTGACGTTTGGGTGGTCCTCTATTTTTCTAATGATGTCAATGAGGACTTGCATCGTGACTGGCGGCAAGTTGTTCCTGTTTAATAGGTCAGGGCTACTGTAGCATTCGCTGAGCGAGTCTGCCACTCTTGTCTGTGCCGTTTGCTGCCCTTGCACGCTACCGAGCGCGGCTATCAAGAAAATTGCTAACCAATACATGTTGGTATCTGGAAAATAATTGAAGGCATAAGTAGAGGACTATCATGAATGTACTTCAATTTATTACAAACTTTTATTTAATGTGAAAATGTAAAAAAAGTTTTCAAGGAAAATCGTACACTTTGATACAAGTGCAAATTTGTCACTGTAGCCCTCGGCTCCTTTCCTTCCTTTGAAAACTTTTTTAGCTAATATACATACTTGGTGATCCAAAACTTTATTTTTAACGTTATCAGAGTATCTACTACTAACATTAAAATAAGATGACATACCTAAGTAGGTACTTAGTAGATTCTCCCAAAATATTCGGCACTTTATAAAAACGAAACTGCGCTTAGTGAGAGATATTTTTAGGTTTTCGTACCTCAAAAGGAAAAAATGAAACCCTTATAGGATCACTTTGTTGTCCGTTAGGCCGCCTGTCTGTCTGTCTGTCAAGACCCTTTATCTCAGGAACGCGTGGAGGTATTGAGTTGAAATTACTGTTTCTCTCTCTATTGAAATCGAAATTAATACTAAACCATTACTTAGATCTGCGTTCCCTAGAAGTTGTGAAAAAATCAAGCTTCTAAGTTAACGAAAAAAAGATATGGCCGTTTATGTCGCAATAACGTATTTTTTGACACTCTCAAGGGAATCAAAATTCATATAATACCGTTGACCCCGAATCCTGAAATTTGGCATAAAGCAAGGTCTTATAGTACAGGAGAAATAAATTAAATTCTATTTACTAAGGACCGATATTATTGTATTGTATACTGCTGTTTGTTATCCCAATAAAATAAAATCTGAAAGCAGTTTTGTTGTTATGTCACCAAAAAGATTCGGGAATTGAACTATTTACATGGGTAAGTTTCTAAGGAACCCTCAGTGAGCGAGTCCGACTCGCACTTGCCGCGTTCGCGTTTGGCTCTCTGATTAATTAAAAACACAAAATACTCGTACACTCGAGAGCAAAAAAGTCGCACATCATAACTCTTTATATTAATGCAGTTTTTGTCATAAATGTAAAGAGATATTGAAAACATTTCATGCGCTAGTTGAAAACCTATTTAATTACCTTCCTAATGATATGAAATATAGTTTTAAAAAATATCCTCGAACGGTTTTAGAGCACAAAATCTAACAAATGGGAAAAATTACCAAATTTCACTTAAGGCCCAAGCGCCCAAAAAGTGCCATAAAACAGTAACTTTCTGAAGCCTACTCCTCGGTAACGGCTAGGTTTATAGGTTTGAAACAAATATATGTTTATTATAGATTCATGAACAACATTATCAACATTTGATTTTTTCGTGCTATAAATACTTTTGCTAAAAAAAATATTTAGCGATTTCGTAAATTTTTGCAACTTTTTTCCTACTCCTTCGAAATGGCTTGGATCTTTAGAAACATTTTTACACATAAAAATTGGTGCTTAAATATTCTTCAAAGTGAACATAGCATATTTAAATCAATCAATATTTCGCAAAGAAAATAGATTAAAAGGCCAGCCGCGCGCTTTTCGGGCGCTGCTGGCCGCAAATAAATGCACAGATTTACGTACTGCCGCCTAGGCGGGTGCGAGAGTTGCGTCCATTTAATTTCGGCCAGATGGTTCAAGGGACTATAAGCCTTAAGAAAGAATGAGAGTCAAACTTAAAATTCTTGGTCATCCTGTTTGTTAATAAAGAGTATTCCTTCCCTTAGCCTTATTTACAACTATTACTCGATTTTTCATCAACCGTATTAATTTTAGGTAATATCCTTGTTGGCATAAATTTTTTAAGCATAATATTGTTTGACATAACGTTTTCGCATATTTTTTTTTAGCATAATAATACTGTTGCATAATAATACTTTGGCATAATACATAAGTTAGCATAACTATCATTTAGTCTAATTATGTTTTGGCTTAAATTGGAGTTGCATAAATTTTAAAGACATAATATTTATTCGTCTAATAATCATGAGCCATAAATATAAAAAGTCATAATTGGATGAATGTAGCCAATAATTTTAAATTGATCTTTAGGTGATGTTTTTGTGGCGACATATTATCGGTTACTGGGTTAGGTTTTTTTTTGTGGTGGGAGTGAGAAATCCATCATGAACGCCTAATAATAATCAGTAAGGTGAAATAGTGACTACAACTTACCGTTTGGAGTTATTTTTTAGGGGTGCGTCTCATATGATATGAACTTATTTGGTATATTTTCATTTCAATAACGTTCACAAGATATAATAAACGTCAGATATACAAACTGTTGATATAATTTCTTTACATATAACAAAATGTTCTAAAACTTATTTCATATAATGTTATTTGATATACCTACCTACTTAACATTTATTTAACCTAAAATCATTAGATATATCGCTTAAAATATCAAATCAAAGCATTTATTTCAAATAGACCATTTACTGGCACTTTTGAATAGTCAAATGTCGGTCAGTCCAAGAAAAGTGAAGCTAAATTGCACGTTCCAAAGAGTAGGTCTCTATGGAGAAGAACGTGCAAGAAACTCCATGGACACTCTTTTAAATCATATTATGTTTTACATATAATGCTTGGTTACATATTACTTGTTGCTTCTATCATGTGAGCACAATGTCGATAATTAAATAAAAATGTAAAATAATTAAAAGATAGAAACTGAATTAAGCCACTGGCAGCTAAGACATGACCAGTCCCATCTGACGGCACCCGTTCACGAGCATGACGCGTGCATCAGCCCCACTCAGCTCAACCATTTTGAAGGGAACTGAACGACCCAATAACACGTGCCACCAACAGCGAGACATTTGAGTGAGCTTGACAAACTCTCAACTGCCATGCTCGTAATGTCAAGTTGTAACCTAATAAAAATGCTCTATGGTGCTTCACATTCACAAACTTGGAAAAAGTGCTTCTACATTATACAATGCAATTGTGTCTTTCAAATTAAAAGCCAGTAGCCAGTATGAAACCTGGTTGAACTAATTGATCCCTATTTCTTGTAACATAATTATGTCTATCGCTTCTTTTGCTAAAAAGATGAAGATTTTTTCTAACATACATTATGTTTTCATAGATATATTGACAAGGTACTGTCATTATGTTAATATCTTTGAACAATTCCCTTAAAGAATCGCACCGGCGGAGATTGTAAATCGCTCTGATGGCTCTTTTCTGTAATATAAAGATTGACTCAATGTCAGCAGCCCGTCCCCATAGTAAGATACCGTACGACATGACACTATGAAAATAACTAAAATAGACTAGTCTAGCGGTATCAACATCCGTAAATTGGCGGATTTTTCTAACAGCATATGCAGCTGAGCTAAGCCGCCCTGCAAGAGATGTTAAATGAGGACCCCATTGTAGCCTTGAATCAAGCGTTATCCCCAGGAAAATCGTTTTATCAACAAATTCTAGTTTTTCATTATTCAATACAATGTCACAATCACTACTTTTGACATTCGGTAAGGAAAATCTTATGCATTTAGTTTTTTTCCCATTTAGAACCAGATTATGAGCAGTGAACCAGTTTTGAACCTGCAATAGGGCGCTATTTTCGTTGTCAAGATTGTTAGTTTTTCTATTTATCTTAAAAATCAAAGAAGTGTCGTCAGCAAACAACACCATATTAAGTTTATTTTGCAACAAATTGGGTAAATCATTAATATAAACTAAAAACAAAAAAGGACCTAAAATTGAACCTTGGGGCACCCCCATTTCAACATTCAATCCCGACGAATTGACACCGTTTATTTGCACTAATTGCTGTCTATTATTCAAATAAGATTTTAATAAGCTTAACGCTGCATTGCCTAGTCCGTAATGATTGAGTTTCCGAAGCAATGTTTCATGAACTACATAATCAAACGCCTTAGATAGGTCGCAGAAGATGCCTATAGCATCTTGTGCCTCTTCCCACGCATTAAAAATGTGTTTTAGTAAGGAAACACCCGCGTCAGTTGTACAACGTCCTTTGGTGAAACCATACTGTTTATCATGTAGGATGTTATTATATATATTGATAGTAATGATACTATAATTAAACACCCTAATTTGAGGAACCAATCATTTTTCTGACATTTCGGTCACAAATATATAGACGGTTACAGGTCGCGCGATGAATCAAGATAGCTCGGCAAAAGTGGAAGGGGCATGCGCAGTATTCAATTCTAAGGTCTATTTGGCGACGTACGGGCGGGTGTGCGCCGTCAGCGACACGTCATTGGTAGATAGAGTCGCTCTTCAATTCCCGCGTTGCGTTCTCGCGTCTCATTGGATACTGTTGTACTTGGGTACTGTTGCGTACAGCTTGTGTTATCGTATTAGTAATATGTAGTCGTAAAAAAAATGGTTAAAAATAAAGTTTTAAAACGACTAGCCAGAAAAATGGTTTACGATGTGAATTGTTACGTTAAGAAAGAAACTAACGAAATTATTTTTTTTTATTTTAATTTTAAAAATTTTAATTTTTCTGAATTTACCTACTTACAAGATAAATTACAAGCAAAAACTAGTGTTATTATAAGTTATGTTACTAAGGTTCAAACATACGGAATTAAAAATAAAATCCTAACATACTAAGAATTTATGTGCGCAATTGTACACATGCGCCGATTGCCCCCACTACTTTCACCGAGCTATCTTAATTCACCGCGCGACCTGTACTTGGAAGCATTTTTAATATTAAATTAAATTAATGTAACGCTATTATATTAACGCTATTATATTAATTATAGTCTGACATGGTAAGTTCGAGAGGTTCCTGCACCGGATTCGTACGGAAGTGACACCCGGGTGTCGCCACTATGCGGAACGCACGGAGGATACGGTGCAGCACACAGTAGAGGTGTGCCTCGCTTGGGCAGAGCACCGCCGTGGCCTCGTGAGAGCGATCGGCGGCGGCGACATCTCGCGCCGAGCCTTAGTAGGTACAGACCATGGTCCGGAGTAGGAGGAGTGGCCGGCGTTTGCCTTCTTCTGCAAAGCAGTAATGCTAGCAAAGGAGGAGGCCGACCGCATCAGGCCAAGACGCTCACAGCGCCCCAGCCACCGCCGGGATTCCAATCCCGATTTCTGGCCACCATAGGCGCGAGCTTGCGGACGGCGGGTAATGGGTAGCTCGCTGTCCGACCATCCGGTAACTCTCCGGACCGCGCCCAAGTCGTCGACGGCGCGCACTGTTTCCGCGCGCCTTAAGAAGTTGTCAGCAACAGCAGGGGCCCAGCTGGGTCGAAACCTACAGGGGCCACTCCGAAAGGTACTTTGCTCAGCCCCGGTGTGAAAGGCAAGAAGGAACGGGGTAGGATTTTCGTCAGTAAGAGTCTGACACTATCTTCCGCTTCGCCCAAGGGCGAGGGAGGTCATTTAGATCATTTTTACCCACCGAAAAAAAAGAGTCTAACTTTTTTAATAATTAAGCATGAGGTTTCTAAGATTTTAATTAAAAGATCTCTTCAAGAAGAGTTTAGTGAGTAAATCCAAAATGTTATGTTACATAATTATTAAAAAATACAAACGTTGATTATAAAAAAACCTCGTTTTATTTGTTTTTTACAACACCTGCTCAATAATGTCTTTTTAAACGTCATAAAAACCTCACTTAAAGCAAGTCATTCTATCCCTAGGGAGATAATGCAGTGTGGCCGATCCCTAGGGAATAATGAGATTTGAATTTGGAAACATCAAAAATTGTCAACATTGTGAATTAAAATAGTACGTGCATCGAACAAGTTGACTCGAAATTCAAACTGGCCACTAACAAAAAAAAAAGAAAATAGAATAAAACGTGCTTACTGACGGGAGCATTATAGAAAATTGAAACTATAGAATCTTGGAGTAGCGAATTTTGTTTGTTTAATGAACTTGTAAATATAATACATATATTTCTCTAATATAATTATGATTTGGTCGACCAAATTGTCTTTTAATTATCTCACAGATGGTGTAAAAAGTAGAGTAAGCAACACGGGGATAAAGCTGTCTTTGTCTTGGGCGGCTTGAATTCCTCACTTCACTCAGGTTTTTTTTATTAACTCCCTTGCAATGCTCGGGAGTTAAATTTATAAATCCCTCATTATCGTTCGGGATTAAAATCAGCAACCTTCGTTTCGTTCGGAATTCAACATGCCGCCCGCGACTTAAAGACACTGCTTTATCCCCTAGTCACATAAACTACTATTACTTAAACTACAACGAAGAAAGAGAAAAAAATGGAAAACAAGAATACACGAATCTTGTGGAACAATTGGTGCAACAAATAATAAGAAACAAATTAGCGCACTGATGAGACTACTGCCAACTTCTGACGAATATACTCGCGAACTTGCACTTTGAAGGTCAATCGGTTGCCATCCTGATATCCTGAGATAGTGCATACCAAAGAGAAATAGCTTGGACATAAAAAGAATTGTGAATGAAGTCAGTACGGTGAGTGGGACAATGAAGTAGACGGTTATGAGATGACCGCAGACTTTTGTTGTGATTAGCACAAATAAATTGGAAGTGAGGGGCTAGATAACTAGAGAAATTTGGAGAAACTAAAAATTAGAACAAGGTAGTAAGCGCTCCTTGCTCTCTGCGCTGGCGTATAGGCAACCAGTTTAAAAGCAACCGATACGCAGAGAAATGATCATATTTGCGCAGATTGAAAACAAATCGAATGCAGTAGTTTAGAAGACGGTCAAGTTTGTTGAGGAGATTTGCATTCAGGTCATAGTAGCACACGTCTCCATAATCGTTGATTGGAAAAATTAGAGTCTGCACAAGCAATGCTTTAGTGTTCGATAGTAATAGATTTTTCAAGCGATACTCTCTGATTGACGCTGGCAACTTGAGTACGCCAGTTCAGGGTACTGGCGATGCGCAAGCCTAAATCTTTTACGTTCGTGTCAAAAGGAACAACCGTGCAGTCAAAACGAATAGGTGGCAAAGTTGTAACATCCACTTTGGCGATACTTCGAGGACTGCCGACGATGATCGCCTGACACTTGTTGGGGTTTATTATTATTTAGAAGATAAGGGGCTATGCATCAGCCATAGTGTAGGGGATGTAGTCACTGCGACCTAAAAGATCTATTGTGACTCGCCACCTTGTTAGAGTAACTCCTTTAGCCCGGAGGCTTCCAAGAAATTTAGAATACTCCTAGCTTTTAGAGTTTTAATCTCCTTCGGGCGAATAATGTGTCGGCCCAGATGGACACTGCCTTTGTGGATAAGGGGCCCGCATTCACCCAAAAGGTACATAGGCGTCTCCTTCTCCTGATTGCAGTACCGGCAAACATCAGTGTCACTCAGTTTCATGTGAAATTGGTGCCTGTTTAGTTTGCAGTGGCTGGTTAAGGCGCGGGCTATCGCACAGATGTTCGTCCTGCTAAGCTCAAGAAGCTCGGCAGTTCGTTTTTGTGAGTAGCCTTCTATAAGAGATTTGGCGTGTAGCAGACCTGGTTGTACCAACCAGTACTTTTTTGAATCGCCAAATAAGTTACCCTTAAGGGTCTGCATGGCCTGGTTCTTTGAGATACCACAGAAGGGTTCTGGTCCTATCTGATGACCTTGAGCCCCAGCCCGTGCAAGCTCATCGGCTTTTTCGTTGCTATTGATTCCGGAATGACCTGGTACCCATCTCAGAATAAATTCCTTTGCCCCAGGTCATTCACTTTGTTAACGCAGTCTTTTACCAGTTTCGAATTTAAAGTATTCGAGTTTAGGGCGTTAAGAGCTGCCTGGCTATCTGAGTAAATCCGAATTAATTGATTTATGTAGTTTCGTTGACGGTTGGCCTCCGCACATTCTATAATGGCGTATACCTCCGCTTGGAATATGGTAGAATGTTTACCCAGATTCAAGCTTTTGCTGAATTTCGGGCTAATGCCAAATATTCCACATCCTACATTCTCACCCATTTTGGATCCGTCTGTAAACCAGATCAGGCTTCCAACCTTGCAAGTGATGAAGTTGTTTGAACAATCCTCTCTGCTCAGCAGTTCCACTTTGTAATTCCTTGTGAAATTACACTGTGGAAGCATGACGTCTGTTGTCATAGCTAGTTGATCTTGTTCAAGTACTGATTCGTGTAGCGATCTCAATGTTTGAGAGCGCCAGTTTGCTTTGCCAGTGCTGTTTGTTCTGTACATGCTTGCCTTCGCCTCCTTCGCAATGAATAGATGAAGCAGGGCATTTAGAGCAGCTCCTGGGGTTGTGGACATGGCCCCTGTTGATATGAGGCATGCAAGTCTCTGCAAACCATTAAGTCTGTTCATGACTGTCACTTGAGTTGTTTTCCTCCACCATACTACGCAGGCATACGTTATTATCGGCCTGACGGCCTGACTATGGCGGTGTACAACCACAGGGCGATTTTAGGGTTTAAGCCCCATTTCTTCCCTGCTAAGCGACAGCATATTCCTGAAGCTATTTTAGCCTTTTGGATCACATTGTTAATGTGAGTGTTCCAGGTCAGTCTCTGGTCGATAGTTACGCCCAGGTACTTGACTTCGCTGGAGAATGGTATGAGAGTCCCCTTTACAGTGGACGTTACATGTTTGTCCAACTTACGCTTCCTGGTAAAGGGGACTATTGTTTTACTCGGGTTAACCGATAAATTGTTTTCTGTGCACCATGTGTTAATAATGTTTAGAGATCTTTGTAGTATAGATGATTCCATGCTGTGACAGGGGCCGACAACACAAGCCACCACATCGTCAGCATAGCTATGTACATCTAAGTCTCTTTTAGAGGCTTCAACCAGCAATTGGTCAACAACGAGTAGCCATAGAAGTGGCGATAAAACGCCTCCTTGTGGGCACCCTTTCGTTGTTTTGAAGCGCTTTGTAGTTCCGTGTAAGGGAACACTGATAGTTCTGTTGAGGAACATAAATTCGATCCAACGAGTAGTTGTTTCGTCAATCCCTTTCGCCTTCATTCCCTTGGAAAGGGCATCTATGGTGATGTTGTCGAAAGCTCCTTCAATATCAAGGAAAGCACATAGGGCTATCTGTTTATCTTCCAAAGCCCTTTCGATCCTGTCTGTTAGTTCTAACAAAGCAGTTTCTGTAGATTTTCCTTTTTGGTAAGCATGTTGGTTCGGATGCAGAGGGTTATCCCTTAATGGTCCATCCCTGATGCATTCGTCAATAACCTTTTCCATACTCTTGAGTAGGAAGGAGGTAAGGCTTATTGGTCTGAAGGACTTTGGTTGAGAGTAGTCCTTCTTACCGGCCTTTGGGATAAAACAGACTTTAACCATAGTCCATTTCTCTGGTATATATCCCCAGGCAAAGCTTGCTCTGAAGATTTTGATTAAAATAGGGATGAGTATAGTCTTCCCTTGTTGCAGAAGAGCTGGAAAGATATCGTCATCCCCTGCAGATTTAATTGGCTTGAATGAGTCTATAGCCCATTCTACCTTGTTCGGTCTAAAATACCTCGCCGCTCTTCTCCAGTCTTCATTTGAAGGCCTGATGAGGCGGATATGAGGAGTATTTTGTACGATGTTATCTGGTGCCATCACCGAGCCAGGGAAGTGTGTAGACGCCAGAAGTTTCAGGGTTTCTTCCGCTGATGTAGTGAAGGCACCGTCTGGTTTCTTTAAGAATTCCAGTTGATTTGTAGGCGATTTGGATAAGACTTTGTGGATTCTGGCTCCTTGAGGGACTTTAATAATCTGCTCGCAGAACTTCCTCCATGAAAGTCTTTTCGCCTTTCGGATTTCTTTATTATAGGTAGTTAAAGCTTTCGGATACCGATCCCAGTCGTCATTCGTTTTAGCCTTATTAAACAACCTACGTGATTCTTCCCTTAAAACATCGAGCTTTTTGTTCCACCACGTCACTTTTCTATCCCTCACAGTTCTTAGAGGGCAGCTCTCTTCGGAAGAGGCTGTAATAGCTTCAGTAACTTGAGCAACAGCATAATCCAATGTTTCAGGGGAGCGTATGGTTTTAGGGAAGTCTTGGAGTCTATCCTGGAGCTTGTTGGGGTTTACAGCAACACCAAATTTGTCAGACCAAGTTTTAATGATTGCAAAGTCCCTATTTAATTTGAAATAGTGTCCGACAATTCGTCGACCCTCCCCTGGAAGTACAACTGTAGGTCATCAGCATACAGATGATACGCACACTAAAGTTTGGGAAAAGTAAGATTAATAAAAATAGAAGAGGAGAAAGAATGCCGCCTTGAGGAACGCCAGCATTTAAATTACACCACCGAGATGAAGAGTCTCCAATGTGAACCGACTGCTGACGTCCCTGAAGGTAAGAGGTGAACTATTTCAGTGCTTCGGGAGAGACCATTATATAGGATAGGATGGCTAACAGGATATCGTGACTGACGGTATTGAAGGCGTTAGAGAAATCGACTAACACTAGTACAGTAACTTTGGTGTCTTCCAGTCCTGCCCTTATATCGCCAGTCTCTTTAAGAAGGGCGGAAACAGTGATGTTCCCTGGCTTGAACCCTGACTGTAGAGGACTAATCAGTGAATTACAGTGCACAAAGTTAGAGAGTTGTTTGTGGACACCGGCTTTGAGCACTTTGGATAAGAAGGAAAGGATTGTGATTGGGCGGACACTTCCAACCCACTTCGGTTGGAAGTGTGGGATTGGGTACTTTAGGTAGCGGTCAAACGTAAGCTTTACGCCACAAGGAGGAGAATTCACCAGAGTACAGGAAAAATTAACAATATGGGTAATAGCAGGCAGGAGGCGATCCAGGATAGTTATGATCATACCACGAGTGATATTATCACATCCTACCGCTTTAGACTTGATGGAGAGAATGATCTTCCTGATCTCTCCCGGTTCAACTGGAACAAAGCGAAAAGGACTAATATTAGGACGCGTTAGACCAGAAATCAGAGACAGAGTATGTTGTTTTGTTAGGCGATCCATAGTAGGCACAGTAAAGGAATGACGGTTAAGATCGTCTAAGTCGATAGAGTTTGGAGGGTCTAAATGTCGCGGTTTGCCGATACCAAGAGTTCCAAGGAATTTCCAATTATCGGCAGAAGAAGAAGTATATTTTATTTTAGTATATTTTCAAGAATGTGACGGCGTTTAGCGTCCAACATTATGCTACCCCAAAACGCCTCCAAAACTCACTTGTTCGCTTGACCTTTTCTAGACCCTACAGCATCCATCATGGTCATCTTAGTCATTCTGCCATTAGGCATACATCCAATTAAGTGTTTCGTGGCAAATTATTGCCGGGCTTGTCGGTGAGCTGTGGTCAATTTGGTACCATTTTCTGAATGATGTACCAATTGCTGTCAATCATCCAATAAGATTTTAATAAGCTTAACGCTGCTTTGCCTAGTCCGTAATGCTTGAGTTTCAGAAGCAATGTTTCATGAACTACACAATCAAACGCCTTAGATAGGTCGCAGAAGATACCTATAGCATCTTGTGCCTCTTCCCACGCATTAAAAATGTGTTTTAGTAAGGAAACAACAAACAGCGTCAGCTGAACCTCAGATGTAAACAATAGTAACTCCACTTTTTTGAAAATATTTTTTTGGACTGTTAAAATCGTAAGAACCAGTTCTACGTAATGGTATAGGGCATCAAGTCCTACGAACTTGGAAGAGAAATATCCAATCGTATATGACAAAACCGCCCCAAGACAAGCGGTATGTCTTTTAAGGATGCCCTAACTAACATCCGGGTGGGAATCCGTAACAAGGAGCCCACGTCGGACGCGCAATTGGGGCTCCTTTACAAGGACATACTGAGGGCGATTCTTAACGCCCCTATGCCCAAAGCCCCGAATTCAAAATTCGAATTGAGGGCTGCACTTTCAAGCCGGGTGGGCTGCTAGTCGTAATCAAAAACGACTACAGCCTTAAATGGCTTAAAGAAAAAGTGGGAACACTAAAGCCGTTGCCAGAGGCGGAACTCTCGTTTATTAACGAGAAGGACTTGCCAAAAGCTAAGGTTGGGATCCTACACTTCAAGACAGAAGATGTCTTTAAAACTCCAAGAGATGCTCTCAATCTCCTGGAAAAACAAAACGACCTGCAGACTGGCTTGTGGAAGGCGCTGAGCGTCAAGAAAGAAAGGGACGGAATCACGACTGCCCTCTCTATCGATGATGCCTCCATAGAAGCCTTGCGCAAGTTAGACTGCAGGCCGCAACTAGGCTTTCGCAAAGTCATGATTCGCATTCGCGGCGATAGTACGCCAGCGAGGGCTGAGCAGGTGGCAGGAACTAGCCAATCTGGCGCAAAGATTCTGCCACCTGCTCAATACGCTCCTAAGGCGGGGTCGAGCGTCCAGGTCTCTGGTAAAACGGCAAAGCGGCACAACGCCAAGCCGAAACCCGGAGGTTGGGACGTCAGGAACCGCCCCCTCGGAGCACCACCGACGAAAAGGGCTACACGTCCCAATCGTTCGGGAGTGGCGAGCCGACCGGCTAAACCTCAGGGCTGCCCTATAGCCCACCCACCGACACAAACACACAACACTAACACAACACAAAAACACCATAACACAGACACACACACACACACACACACAAGTGGTGCAGATCAACCTGCACCATGCCAGAGCAGCCACGGCTGTTCTAGAAAAACACTTCACACAGAAGAACCTTCACATTGCTCTTATTCAGGAACCGTGGCTGGCTAATACTAACACGGTGTCTGGACTGGGCTCTGCAGGTAAGGTCGTACACCATATCGGTGGAGTCAAACCAAGAGCGTGTATACTTTTCAATAATAATATTGATTTCTTATGCATACCAGGCCTGTGCAGCGATGACCTGATTGCAGTTTATGTTAATGTCAAGAGCGGAAATGGACGCCTCATCGTGTGCTCGGCATACCTGGACGGGACGAAAACCGACCCATCCGAGGAGCTTGCAAAGGTAGTCGAGTACGCCTATGCCAACAATGCCGAGCTTCTCATTGGGTGTGACGCCAACGCCCACCATACCAACTGGGGCAGCACTGACATCAACGACAGAGATGAGTTGCTTCATGATTTTGTACTAACTAACCGCCTCCAAATAGTTAATCAGGGATGTAAACCGACCTTTGTAACTAGATCGAGGAAGGAAGTTCTTGATGTAACTCTCGCTACTATTCACACTGCCAGGCTGATAACCAATTAGCATGTCAGTGATGAACCATCTATGTCTGATCATCGACTAATTAAATTCGCACTGAATACATCCAACATTTGCGAAACCATCACTTTTAGGGATGCGAAAGCTACGGACTGGGACTTGTACAGACGAAAGCTCCAGGATAGACTCCAAGACTTCCCTAAAACCATACGCTCCCCTGAAACATTGGAATATGCTGTTGCTCAAGTTACTGAAGCCATTACAGCCACTTACGAAGAGAGCTGCCCTCTAAGAAATGTGAGGGAAAGAAAAGTGACGTGGTGGAACAAAAAGCTCGATGTTTTAAGGGAAGAATCACGTAGGTTGTTTAATAAGGCTAAAACGAATGACGACTGGGATCAGTATCGGAAAGCTTTAACTACCTATAATAAAGAAATCCGAAAGGCGAAAAGACTTTCATGGAGGAAGTTCTGCTAGCAGATTATTAAAGTCCCTCAAGGAGCCAGAATCCACAAAGTCTTATCCAAATCGCCTACAAATCAACTGGAATTCTTAAAGAAACCAGACGGTGCCTTCACTGTATCAGCGGAAGAAACCCTGAAACTTCTGGCGTCTACACACTTCCCTGGCTCGGTGATGGCACCAGATAACATCGTACAAAATACACCTCATATTCACCTCAGGCCTTCAAATGAAGACTAGAGAAGAGCGGCGAGGTATTTTAGACCGAACAAGGTAGAATGGGCTATAGACTCATTCAAGCTAATTAAATCTGCAGGGGATGACGATATCTTTCCAGCTCTTCTGCAACAAGGGAAGACTACACTCATCCCTATTTTAATCAAAATCTTCAGAGCAAGCTTTGCCTGGGGATATATACCAGAGAAATGGACTATGGTTAAAGTCTGTTTTATCCCAAAGGCCGGTAAGAAGGACTACTCTCAACCAAAGTCCTTCAGACCAATAAGCCTTACCTTCTTCCTACTCAAGAGTATGGAAAAGGTTATTGACGAATGCATAAGGGATGGACCATTAAGGGATAACCCTCTGCATCCGAACCAACATGCTTACCAAAAAGGAAAATCTACAGAAACTGCTCTGTTAGAACTAACAGACAGGATCGAAAGGGCTTTGGAAGATAAACAGATAGCCCTATGTGCTTTCCTTGATATTGAAGGAGCTTTCGACAAGGTCACCATAGACGCCCTTTCCAAGGGAATGAAGGCGAAAGGGATTGACGAAACAACTACTCGTTGGATCGAATTCATGCTCCTCAACAGAACTATCAGTGTTCCCTTACACGGAACTACAAAGCGCTTCAAAACAACTAAAGGGTGCCCACAAGGAGGCGTTTTATCGCCACTTCTATGGCTACTCGTTGTTGACCAATTGCTGGTTGAAGCCTCTAAAAGAGACTTAGATGTACATAGCTATGCTGACGATGTGGTGGCTTGTGTTGTCGGCCCCTGTCACAGCATGGTATCATCTATACTACAAAGATCTCTAAACATTATTAACACATGGTGCACAGAAAACAATTTATGAGTGCGATGGCTCACGCTCTGGAAGTAGAAGCCGTACGACAAGACTCACGTACGCATAGAGTTAGGGAAGTGGTGGTCTCGCCATCAGCGCAACCACGTCACCGAGAAGTGGTGGCTTCTTCTTCGGCAAAGTCCCGCTTTATTCCGACGTGTTACGGTTGCGGAGAAAAAGGGCACATTCGTACCGATTGCCCCAAGAGGAAGAGGGGAAGTGTGGACTCCGGAACTCAAGTTAACGAGGAGTCGTTAAACTAAATGTCGCCAGGGCCGCGGGGCGGGTGCTGGCTGGTCAACTGAAGGCCCCAACCATCACCATCAATCCAGTTCAAATTGAACAAGCGAGTGCGAAACAAAAACTGAAAATTTTTCAGCAATCAAGCTCCGTTTCTAAGTTTCTTCAAATTCTACTAAGTTTTTGAAGTTATCCAGTGAAAAACGAGTAAAGAATAATGTCGCTGCTGCCATTCTTGTTAGACTACGAGGTGAACCGCCCCCGCCTTCTGGAACAGCATTTCGGCTTGGGGCTGACGCCTGAAGACCTCCTCCACGTAGCTGCCGGGCCTATGAACATCAGGGAGTACTACAGACCCTGGCGTCATCTTGCAGCGGCTGCACGAGACGTCGGCTCCAGCATCAAAGCGGACAAAGACAAGTTCCAAGTGAACCTAGACGTGCAGCATTTCGCGCCGGAAGAAATCTGTGTGAAGACAGTCGATGGTTATATCGTGGTTGAAGGAAAACACGAAGAGAAGAAAGATCAACATGGCTTCTACAATTTAAGAACCCTGAGGGCCAAGTTGCAAGATGGCTCGAGCAGCTGCAGGAGTTTAACTTTGTGACGGAACATTGCAGTGGAAAAGGGCATAACAATGCTGACGCCCTGTCGCGACGTCCATGTAATGAGGACTGCAGACACTGCCAGCAGAATGAAGCCCGAGAACACGTTAATTTAATTAGGGCTGAAGGCAACTTCAAGAAGTCCCAGGAAGAAGATGACGATATCCGACCTATACTGGACTGGAAGCGTAGCGGAACTAGGCCCCAGTGGAGTGAAGTATCGTCACATAGTCCCGTCACTAAGAGCTACTGGGCACAGTGGGACAGTTTAGTCCTAGAAAATAATGTGCTTTGTAGGAAATGGGAATCGAACGATGGCAAGGAGGTGACCACACAAGTGATAGTACCACGATGTGAAGTAGTCCCCCTGCTACAGGAAATACACGATGGTGCTTCTGGAGGACACCTGGGCATCAAGAAAACTCTACTGAAAGTGAGACAGCGGTATTACTGGCTCAATTGTAGAGATGACATAGAGCAATGGTGTCAGAAATGTACAGCGTGCGCATCTGTGAAAGGACCACAGACCAGGAGCAGGGGCAGGCTTCAGCTGTACAATGTGGGAGCCCCATGGGAACGCATCGCTATCGACGTCGCTGGACCTTTTCCAGTTACAAATGACGGGAACAAGTACATAGTGGTGATCCAGGACTATTTCACAAAGTGGCCTGAAGTCTTCGCCATACCTAATCAGGAAGCGACGACAGTGGCAAAGAAGGTGGTCGAAGAAGTAGTATGTCGGTATGGCGCACCTTTGGAAATCCATTCCGATCAAGGCCGTAACTTCGAATCTGCGCTGTTCCAGGAAATGTGTACTCTTCTGGGAATTTATAAGACACGCACAACACCTGCGCATCCTCAGTCGGACGGAATGGTGGAAAGGTTTAACCAAACCCTGGAGAATCACCTGGCTAAGGTTGTCGATGACCATCAGAAGGACTGGGACCGGTATATTCCACTATTTCTGATGTCTTACCGATCGGCAGTGCATGATAGCACGGGACATACCCCAGCAAGAGTGAATTTCGGCAGGGAGATGAGACTTCCAATCGATGCCATAACTGGCGTGCCACCTGACAAGACTAAGCCAGTTACGGATTACGTAAGTGACCTTCAAGATCAATTGGACGAAGTGCATAAACGAGTTCGTGAGAATAGCATGAACACCAGCGTAAAAATGAAAACTAGATACGACCGTAATGCCAATGCCAAGGGATTTGAAGAAGGTACACTGGTCTGGCTCCACAACCCGCTTCGACGGAAAGGGAAGTCGCCGAAACTCCAAGCTCGATGGGAGGGACCTTACACCGTGTTAAAAAGGATTAATGACGTGACCTACCGCATCAAGAAAGGGCTAAGAGGGAAACCCAAGGTTGTTCATGTGGATAGATTGGCGCCGTATCACGGATCTAATAATGCTCGGGACGAGCATGACTAAGAGGGGGGCACTGTTACGCCACTAAACGTGAACACGCCATATCTCCGAGAAAATAATGAGTGGCACGTAATAATTAAAACGCATTGCTGTTCGAAAGGTCTAGAGTAGTTTTGCTTAGACAGACTTGGAAAAATCTCGAAACATCCACAAGGTACCTACCTACCAAGGTACATGTAGTAATAGGTATCATCTAACCGTAAGGGAATTTGTACTCTCCGACATTAACAATAGAGTCGAAATTCGCATGAACGTGACTTTTATTATTACGAGAAATAAAAATGATTTATGACTTCGAGAAGCGATTCAATTGTTCTGGAATTCTGGATAGATCCGGGGACGTCGGTATCTAGAATTTTCTTGGCTCCGCATATAAATACGGGCCCCCGGCCGGAAGCGAGTCAGTTGTGATTTCGACTGCGATCAAGAGCGAACTACCCTAGTACTCGAAGTGATTTTTATCAACGACTTAGGCGATAGTGTAACGGTACTCTAGTGTTGGTTGCGATTCGGATTATTGTTGACTGGACTAATTGGTTATTGTTTGTGGTAAATAAAGTTCTCTCGTCAGTAAATCGGCATTTGATTACCCACGTACGTAACAATAATAAAATATGACAAAAACATATCGGATATAGGACTTAAAATGATGATAAGATTGTTTACTCCTCAGCTTTACGCGCACTTAATGTTGTTCTAAACTTTATTGTAATTATGTGTAATACATAATAATTCCATCTAATAATTATAAAAAATACTGTTGAGTTTGTTTCAGTATCTTTAAAGCAACTATGTCAAAAATACATTATTTAAAGTTTCTATCCGCGCGTTTTTGCCTCTCCTGTAAAATTTACTTTTTGGCACATAATGTTGTTTACCTCTGAGGTACAGTTGTACAACGTCCTTTGGTGAAACCATACTGTTTATCGTGTAGGATGTTATTGGTGTTAAAATGATTAAGCATTTGATTTAACATTACCTTTTCAAATATCTTGCTAAAAACCGGCAAAACGGACACCGGCCTATAATTATTAGTGTCTTTACTATTCCCGGATATAAAGAGTGGTATTACTTTACTACATTTCATTAGATCTGGAAAGACTCCTTGATCTATACACAAATTAAATTAAAGCCAAGTACGGCGCTATAGTCTCAATAATTGAGGTACAAACTTTGATAGACAACCCCTTAAATCTTCCGTCAATTTAATATTGATTTCTTTAAAAGCTTTTATTACTATTATGGGGTTTATTATTTTGGATAGGTAGACTCCACTTCGTCGTCGGGGTGTGTCGAGGTCAAAGCGTAAACTTTCATACAAGTTTCACCTTCAGCGAATATCTTGATAATTAATCATGACTATTATCTGCACTTATCTGTCTATCTGCTTCGAACCTACCTATAATTGAGCCGATTATGTTTTATCACGTTAAGTGCGATACCAGCTTTAAACATCTTGTATTGTAATACGTCTCGCGTTATTGTTACGTATTTTTCTTAGCCGCACTGTAACGGCAAGAAAAGCATAGACTTCAATTTGGTTCGGAGTAGGAAAGAGATATATTTTTACATGAAGCCAAAGATAGATTAAGGTTTCTTAAAAGTTACAGGGTCTAGGTCACTGTATAAGCGATTTGCCGCCACTCTTGAAGTTTTATTACCAGATGTATAAACCTACCGCAGGCATGAATGGAAAGTACAGAAAAATCACTGGCGAAGCGAACGTGTTAATTTGGCGCACATAATGACTTTTTGGGACCAACACGGACGTAAGTGTGTCGTTAGATTTCAAATTCAATTAAGTCCAAAATGATTTAATTCATAAAAAGCGGTTTTTTTTCTGTTCGAGTAAGGCTTTTTATTATCTCATTCTCAGGGTGGTGTGACTATCAAAAATAGGATTCTCTATCATCCTTTCTATCATTGTTTCTATGAAATGTTTATAGATTACGAGAAAAACGAATTTCTAATTTGGTTTTAGGTTTATTTTGTCAAAATGAACCAAGTCCTTCGGACTTAGCTTCGTTTGATCTAACAGAATACTGGACTTAGTGCAGTTTGAATCAAAATATGATCAGGGGACGGACGGATCGCGTTGCTCTGATTGGCTCAATGCGACTTGCTGCGTTTTGATATAACATGTCAAATGGACTTGGTTTAATTTGAAAAAAGAGGTGTATTTTAAACTTAATTTGCTTGAAAACTACAGGGACTTGGTTCAATTCGGTAAAATATTTTGAAAGATACTTCCCCTGCCTTTTAAATAAGAATAAAAGCTAACTTTATGTCAAAAGTGGACTTGATGCGATTTGAAATCTAACGACACGTATAATAAATAAAACAAAACGTGTCTTGTTTTGTTGTCAACAAATCAACTGCCCTTTTTTTACTTTATACTCTAGTTTCGATTAGCAGTGTAACATATTTATATTTTTGGATTCCACTCGTCAAATCCTAGGCGATAATCATATGCATTAACAGATTGAAATAAAAAAAAAAATTGGTTGGGTGTTCATTTATTTATTATACCCATTGTATTTCTATATTTTTTCAATAGCCTATGTTACTCGGGGCAATGCAAGGATTCTAACGATACCCCACACATGTAAACCGGTTCAGTCATTTAAATGTTATGGTGGAATAAAGAAACTCACATACATACAAACATAGGTGAACCCTGAAAACATAACACCCCTTTTTTGGGGCAGTCGTGTAAAAAAACATAGATATATATATATATATATATTATACTCTTTTTTTGGTGGGGAAAAGAAGTTCTCTCCAACCGTGGGGGCTTAGCAGGGTCGAAACCTGCACGGCTATGGGTGATGCGAAAGATATCCCCAGGGCCCTGGAACAATGGCAAGAAAGGAACAGAACTGGGTTTTTAGTCAGTAAAATTCTGACACTATCTCCCACTCCGCCCCAGAGCGGGAGATGTGATTATATGATTTTCCCACCTAAAAAAAAAGGGTGAATAGGAACAAAAATTTGAAGGAGATTTTCACGTAGTTAATGTAGTAGTAGTAGGTAGTCCTTTCATTCATCATAATAAACCAAAGTGAAATCCTCTAACCACAGTTATTTTCCATTGCTTTCTTGTAATTCATCCCGCTTGACAGTACATTGTAAGCAGCTGTTTGTCAGACTGAAGAGAAGAAGAAGCGTGCTTAGTAATTTTACGGTATACAATATTTTCTGATTTAGGTTGAGTATTCTCAAACTCTACTCTAGGCTGAGGACTATGAAAACCTATCAAAATTTTCCATTAAAGCACGGTACCTAAATGATTAAAGTATGGTCTGAGACATGCATGCATCAGAAACCTGTCCTAAAACCCTCCCCCACCCCCAAAAATATCAGCATCAAAGGCATTTTATATTATGTAAGAAATAATAAAATTGGTTCGTTATAAGGTTAGGTACTCTTATCGGAAAATGCAATCAAAATAGAAGGTTGCCCAATTGTAAGTATTTGTTTGCTCGCTCTACTTTTGATAACGACACTATTTTATGTCGGTAGTACCGACATAAAATGCGGCCTATCAGTACAGTACCGACTCAATACTGATGGGGCGTATTTTCATGAATCATATACCTACTTATAAATAATTATCTGTGGCGCACTGTTCACGATAAACTACGTCGATAATGTCGATATTAGGTATTGTATGTTCTGAGGATTGATTGTTTTTTAAGTAGATAGATCCTGTTATAGTCATCCAGTTCATAGGGCGGTTTTTTTTATGTGGGTAAAAATCATGCAAATGACATCCTCCGCCCTTAGGTGGAGCGGGAGATTGTGTCAGACGTGTTAAAAAACCCACCCCGTTTCTTCTTGCCTTTCATACGACTTAGGTTCGCTGCTTGGCTCGCTACTAGCTCGCTGGACGGTCCGGACAGTTACCGGACGGTCGGACAGCGAGCTACAAATTGGTCGCCGTCCGCAAGCCCGCGCCTACGGTGGCCGGAAATCGGGATCGGAATCTCGGCGGTGGCTGGGGCGCTGTAAGCGCCATTCCTGATGCGGTCGACCTCCTCTTTTGCTAGCATTACTGCTTCGCAGAAAGAGGCAACCGCCTGCCAGTCCTCCTCGCTCCGTACCGTGGCCTGTACCAAGGCCCGGCGCGAGAGATTGCCGCTGCCGATCGCCCCCACGAGGGCACAGGGATGCTCTGCCCAAGCGGGGCACACCTCCACTGTGTGCTCGTCCGTGTCCTCCGAGTGTTAGACACGCGGGCGTCACTTTCGCACGAATCCGGTGTAGGAACCCCCCGAACTTACCATGTCCGGTGAGAACGTCATGCGGAAGGTGAGGACGCCGTGAGTTCTTTCCAACCACGCCTCAAAGAGGGGACTTACCGCCATAATTGTGGCGTGCCCAACCCTCATCAGGTCATTGGTCGCCCCTTGTGGGAGGCCTTCCAATGCTGTGACTTCCGGCGCGTGGTCGCCACTCCAGACCCATTCGTCCCCATCGACCATGCGTTCCGCGAGCAATGTGCCCTACCCAGGACCTTTAAGTTAACTAGCTTATAGCGACACTTGGAGGAGACCAAGAGCAAACAGTGACGTCTTTTGGTTCAAATGATGCTATAGCAAAGCCATTACAGGTTGATTGAACGAAGCTAATCACATTAAGTTTATTCTAAATGATTTGTTAGGATTTGACGTCAGTTAATATTATTGTATCGGTAAAGTGCCCTAACTTTGTACGAATTTTGTTTTTTTTTTAATTTTAGCAATTTTATTACAGAAATTCGTATGTTGCTTGTAAACAGAAAAATGCAAATGTCGATTAAATTATAGGTCACATCACAATTTCTAAGAAATTACCTTCGAAATGGCCAGGCAAAGTTAATGGTATTTCCTTCACTTTGCCTAGGCACGAATATTGCAGTAAAAATGTATTTTCCAATTAACAGATTTGGTTCCGTAGCATATTGATACTCATATTTAAGCGGACTATAAAGTCCAAAACATTTTTATTTTGAAAGGTAGACAAAGTAGAGTAGTGTTTTTGATTTTTCAATACATTTGCTCAGAAAGTGTCTCTTATTGCACTGCACTTAGGTATATAAAGTCACTTGTTACCAAACTGTGACATTTTGATTACCATTACACACTAGTGCTATAATGTAGTTAAAACCTTTTTCTTCAACCTATTTTCGCAAAACCAATTTTGACAAAGTTATTGCGTTCCATGGTATAAATCAGTGTCTTATTTACTTATTTCATGCAATTTTGACCATTTCAACTTGTACAAACGATTTATTTAATAAAAAAAACATTTAGTAAATAAATCGTACATTCAAACAAAAATTGTTTTTTTATTGTTGTCATGCCGCCATTTAAAGATGCGCGCGGTTTTTGGCTTGATTTATTCGAGTGAAATGACTGTGACTGTATTAATTTTCACGCAAAAAGCCATAAACGAGACTAGGCAGTATGATCAAAATACCATAGTCTTCCCCTAGGAGTAAATAAAAAAATTATGCGCGCGCATATGAAAACAGATTTTTACCGCCATATCTAAACTTTACATGCTCTTTGGCCATATCACAAAAAATTTACTGGTTTTACTGTTATCTTCTTCACAAGTGTATTGAAAAATGTCATATGATACACGTGAGTAATTAATGATTACCGTTCTCGGCTCTCTTAAGACCCTCGCCAAGGCTCGAGTCTAAATGCCTCCTCGACTGTACCTAATCACTAACATTACACACTTACATCATAATGTAGGTACTATTTTAGTCCTGTGGGTTTTGAGTTCAATTTCGCGTTTAAAGAATCGCGGAATTGCAATAGTTCGCTATCAAACTAAACAGTGGCAACCAGCAAAGTTTTGTTAATTATTTTTAAAAAATTATATAGGTAAGAACTATTTGTTTTACCGACTTAAACTGGAAATTACAATGTGGCAATGCCGCCAGCCTTATGGGCACACTTCCAGTCGACAGTGATTTTGAGGAGTTTTAAGACGTCATTGACAGCTATGCTGTAACTTACAAATACCTAATCTAAACACTAAATTATAAATGTATATGTATTAGGTATTTGTAATTTACAAGAGGCCTAGCTAAATATGACATAGGTAAATATTTTGTTCCATCCATCACACAACCACAAGAAATCTAGGTACATTCGGAAAGCCAAATTGTGCAAAAGTGTAACCACGTCCCTGGAACGCAAAGGGCCACCGAAGAAACACGAGTGGGTTTTAGTCAGTAAGTTTGAAACTCGTTCGCGCTCCACTCAGAGCAGGAGACCTTATTTGATGCCATATCCACTCTAGGTGGTTATATTAGTATATAGTAAAGGGAAGAAGACTAACTGGAAGCTTCACTAATTACCTTTTCCACACATAATATAAGGTACCTAACTAATCTGCCACGTAATCAACAATCTTAGTTCTAACCTGTTGCAATGCAATCTCTCAAAAACCAAAAAAATATAATTGTAGAACGTGAAAAGCACTTACATTCGAGTAAAATCACCGTCAAAACTTTTTGTAGCCCGTCCTCAGAATACAGAACATAAATAACATGTCCTAGCGAAACTGTAAAACACTAATTTCACTTAAAACTGCAGAGCTATGAAAACCTTGCCTAGTTAAGGCGCGCCCAACACTAAGTAACATGTGAAATAAAGGGTGCCAGGTACATGATAAGATAATGAAAACAGGTCTAGATAAATTCGTAACAAATGATAGCTATACGATGCTGATACATTTTTGCCAGCGATTACAAAGATAACACCTGATTATATAGTCGAACTTGTACCGGATTCACTTCTATTCCAGTAATTTAATAAACTTACACGAATACATGCTGAAGATATTTTATTATTATAAACCTTTACTTTTACTGGCCATAAACTAATCATTAAAACGCTATTTAAGTACGAATTGTCTGCAATAATAGCAAAAATAAATAAAATATACGACGAGGATGGGATTCGAACCCACGCGTGCAGAGCACATTGGATTAGCAGTCCAACGCCTTAACCACTCGGCCACCTCGTCTCTTGTCGTTGAATCTAAATTTTACGATCAATTTGAATAGGTACATAGATTCCATTCAAATAATCATTTAACTACTACTAAAATATTATTATATCTTAAAATGTGTTACATAAAACGCAAATATGCCAAATCCATCAAAAATGTAGCAATACCTATTTCATCTAATATTGTATAATAACGGCATCTACGTTTGGGTCTTGGAATCATTTGCAAAATAGTTGGGCTATGTGAAAAAAAGATTGAATAAATTCAATATGGACTCGAATCGTTAAAAAAAACATACATTCAGCCGAACATAGAACCTCCTCCTTTTCGAAGTCGGTTAACAAAGGCTATGGTGAAAAACAATATTGTCATCATAATATATTGACAAATTAATTCAACAGTTCAATAGCGACATCTATCGGCTTTTCTGCGAACTATTTGATTTGGTTGACGGTTGGGTGTACTTTGTTATTTCTACGTCCAATAGATGGCACTGGCGTATGCATTGTTAGAGTTCTTTTATCAAGGGTGAGTTTAGAATTCATTATTTTAACCGTATAATCTAATTTAAAAAAATGTAGGTACTCTGGTTCCAAATTTAAATTCACAACACTAAGACTGTTCTATCTCTACCAATTTCTGTAAAATTGGAAAGCTGTAGGTACCTACCTACCTATGACGAATCCCAATAGACAGGTAGATAGGTTTAAGTAGGCACTTAGGTACTTGATCAAACTATACCAGTAGCTAAATTAACAGACCGTTTTAGTAAAAAAATGTTGTTTACAATAATATGTCGTATGGCATAGTGGTGTACCATTGCCGTGGCGTAATAGTATCGATATAATCTCCAATCTATAATTCTACATATTCTAACTAATCCAATTTAACAATGGAAGTTTCCTCAGTTTTGTATAGTTCTAAAATAATACGTCAGTATTTTGTTATTTGTTTTAGATAAGCGATTATCACACTGCCCCGCATCCCGCAGCGTAGTGCATTAATGCGTTCCTTGTAAGTATCTCCGTTTGTATAAAAAACACGCATAGTCCAACACACCGAAACTGCATCCACGCGCGTACATGCAGATTACGCACCTACATGCGGAGAAACACGCACTCACGCGCGTGAGTGCAAAGCGACATGCAAGGTACAGTTGCCATAACGGACCTTGAGCGGTTGCGCAGAAGTCAAACATTCGGTCTCTTTAGTGGTGCGAAGTGAGACGCAGGGTCGGGGAGTGTCAGTGATCGCGTCATAGACGTCACTCCTCATTCGTTCCCTGCGTTGCTGCATGTATCTAACAACTGAATGCGCAAAGCGATCCCCACTCTGACGCCGAGCGCTCAAGATTCGTTTTGGCAACTGTATGCCACACTGCGCCCCGCACTGTCGTGCGTGATTTGAATTGTGCTTGACGTGTTTGAAAAGGAAACTCGATATCGATCGATTTATATTATGCTTTATGATATTTTTCGGATTGAATTGAATTTTTACAAGCTTTTATTTAGTTTCACCTGTCCTGATTTTTGTCTGTCATCAAATCTTGCAAGTTTTTGATCCACTTCCCGTTTAGCGATTGAGCTGAAATTTTGTATACATGTGTAAAGTGCGTGACAATGAAATATTATGATGACATGGAGCTGATCTGATGATGGAGCTGTAAGGCGGCCATAGGAACTGCGCAATCGTGTCTCCACAATGAACGATCTTGTGCGTCTTGCATCCATCGGATTCCCGCAACCTTCACTAGGTCATCGGTCCACCTTGTAGGAAGCCTTCCAACGCTGCGTCTTCCGATACGCCGTCGCCACTGCAAAACCTTTCGGCCCTAACGACCATCTGTTTTGTGACGAGTACTTTGATCCTATAATGGTTACTAGGGTTTGATGATGGAGTTGGAAAGTGGACATATGTACCTACTCCCCAATAAAACGACACAACCCAATTGAGTTTGAGCTCGTTTGATTCGTATTTACGAGTACTTTGATCTTGTATATTAACCAGGGTCTGATGATGGAACTAGATGTTCGCGGCAGAAACTGAGCAATAAAACAACACAACCTCATCGAATTTGGGCTTGTTTGATTTCGTATTACTTATAAGATAAGTACTTAGGTCCGAGATAATCATCCATCTTTGGGAAAATAAGTTTGTTACATTTGGTATGAATGTGGTTTCTGTCTAATTAGACGAATGACACAATGTTAAAGAGAGTTTATACCGTGAGCTGAATGTTACGAGGGTGTTTATACATGTCATATTACTCAAGCAGTGACTTATGGTACCAGGGCGATCCCTGTTGTACTGAAATTCTTATCCCTCTACAATGGACCTCTGTGGGAACTGAATTGTATTTGTCTTAAACTGGTCAAATACGAGTCGGACTGAGGGTTCCGTACAAAGTTTCTGACATATAATATGTATACAGTTAATTTCCCAAATCGAGTATCGAAGATTATGCCAAAACGCAACATTGTGAAGCAATAACATCATAGCACAAGTGTTGGAGAAATCTAAAGACTTTTACGGTCTTACATTTTGTGCAATGAGAACTAACTTCATGACAAGTTTCAGATTCTAAGCCAACGGGAAGTACCTTATCTATAGGTTTTGATTTCCTAGCAAGTGTCTTTTGTGCCTAAACGGAGCATAAACGGCGTATCTTTAGATTCGATCACTTTTGAGGTTTAATTTTTTATATTTATAAGATTTATTTAGCGTGAAGTCTATGTTTGTAGGAGTAGGTATGTGACTGTTCGGATGAAACCTCACAACTCAACTTTGAAGCAGATATCTGCAACCGATTGAACTGAAATTTTGATATGGTGGACTTTGGTTATACGTTTACTTAAATGGCTATTGCTATTTAAATACTTTTCTACCAGCATAAATTACGTTCTACTGAAAACTTTGCTTTGTAATTTTTATCTTTCCTTGCCTACTATTAATTCATAAATTACCTTTCATATTTCATGGATTGTGGTGCTATTTTAACTGCCACATTATACTGAAAATTTTATTCTGAGTTGCTCTATAGAAACTTATTAAAAATATAAAAATGTACCTGTAACAATAACTTTTAATTGCATCATATATCATGAATTTTACTTACCAAGGGTATGCTTCGATATCGGTACCTCTTTCAGGCGTCAAAAAGTTAAAACAGTCGTATTCATGGGTCCGTATAAAATCCTGAATTTTAAATTACCGATGGACAAAATCCCGAAGATTGAAACGCCAAATGGTCGTATGGTCGAAAGTTTAAAATCCCAAAAGTTCATTTGTTCAAATGTTTAAAATCCCGAAGTTCAAAATCCCGACTCGTCCGTGTCGGGGTGCCCTAAGGTCCCGATTTGTTTTATTTTGAGAAGTAGCACTGGCCGGCCGCTGCCGCGGCGCCGCTCGCTTTGCTCGGTCGTCTCGTGCGCTTTTGGTCACAATTCTAACCTACCCTAACCTATTTCAGCCACAATCTCTCGTAAAAATGTGTTTACCATTGTCTAATAGTCTAGTCACAGGTAGATTGTATTTTGATTGCTCTTTGAACTGGGTGAAATAGGTTAGGTAACGTTAGAACTGTGACCAACCGATACGTTCAAGTTGTTTCGTCTATTCGGGATTTCGTCCTTTCGGGCATTTGAACATCGGTATTTTGTGTTTCGATATAACGACTATCGGCATTTAAACCTTTTGGTATTTTGAATTTCGGTGTTTTGCACGTCGGTATTTCAGCCATAGGTATAATAAACTTTCGGGATTTTGATACGTACCCCTATTGCCCCTGCCTTAATCGAAAACAAGTAGACTTTGGTTTCCTAGAATAAAAAAAAACACAGTAAAACAGTATACTGTTTTAACTATTATTCGAAAAATTTCCTAACTTTTATAATGTCAGCGAGAACAAAGATAAAAATAAAACAAAACTCAATTTATTATGAAAATGTAGTTACGTAGTAGATCCGAACCCTATCGCGCGGGCCGAACAGTTGAGGTATTTTCATCATTATTGAGAGCTAAAAAATAAATTTGATAACCAACAATAGAAATTAAAACAGTTCATGCAAGTTGTAAAAATATGATTTTTTTGACCAAACCTCTGTTGGTCACTTAGTACTTTTGTCGGAGGTTCAGTATTCTATTCGGAAGTTTAGTTTTGTTATTCTAAGATCCATTTTTTTTTAGGAGAAAATGTAATTTGAACATGCTCTTATTTGTTGTTAAATTGGATATTTTTTTTCGTTTATGTTTTGGGGTTTTTGTCGGTAGTAAATTAGAATCATAGTCGGCCACAGATCGCTGGAGATTAAATTGTTTTTCGGAACCATTATTATTTCCCCATATAAATTGGGTAATGACGTTATAAGTTAATAATAAAAAAATTAAAGGAAACGTTTTATTTTATTCTTTTTAGCGCATTGAATTAAAAGCTTGTTTTTGACGTGACAACGTCTTAAATTAGGTTGCGGCTGGGAGTCACTTATGAAAAAGTGTAACGCTCGGTAACGTTACGATGAGTCACCGAACGAGAGAGAGGCCCGCCGAATGCCTTGCGTCTCTCTCCCACTCAACTATTTTCATTCAATTCCTTGTTCCTATTGTGCAATTTAATTATATTCATATCAATAAATATTCTACCGAGAAAAAGACGTTGTCACGTAAAATCTTCGCCCGTAAAACCGACTTTACAGGCAACCATTTTTTTTAAAAAGTATTTTTACTTTTAATTTTATTTATTTTATTTTTGCTCTTATAGTGTTTTGAGATTATAGTGTTTCACATATGATTCATAACAGTGACCTAATTAAGAGACCTTGATTTTAAAATTTGGACGATGATTGAAAAGTTTCTTGTATATTGTAGGTATTACTTACCTCAATGTTACCCAAAGCTTCTCCTTTGTACACTTGAGAGTAGCATACAAAGACGAAAATTCGTATCTTTTCCAGTAATGCCACTTCGTACTTTGCTTAGTAAATAATCAAAAGATGCATACCTAAGCATTCACGTATAGGTAAAGAATTTGTCTTCATATTTTCTTAAATTCCAGTAATTTTAAACAAATGACCCATGCAACGACCTTGTTTGTAAATAAGGATGTAGGTCTAGGTACCCAGTATCTTCTACAGCCGCGATTTCTATTTATATACTGGACAAAAACTATACAGTTATTATAACTGCAGCATCTTGAATGAGTTCCAAACTAATCACCATTTTTAACCGACTTCTAAAAAAGGAGGAGGTTCTCAATTCGGATGTTTGTATTTTTTTTTTAATTTGTGTTCGCGCATAACTTCGTCGTTTGCCAACCGATTTGAAAAATTCTTTTGTTGTTGGAAAGAGTATATACTTCCCAAATGGTCCCGTACTCACCAAGTCGGGATCTGATGATGGAATCTTGGCGAAATCGGGGTATCTCCTCAAATATTATAGGCAACTATATAGTTCTTTTGATATTTTCATCAAAGACTTAAGAATTTACAGTCAAAACATGACATTTGATGAAGTGGAACTGGTGAAGAAGACCAGAAATGGCCAACGGAAGTTCATACTCACACAGATCTCACAATAAACATAGTTATGCGACTACGATAATACAAATAAATGAATGGTTCTTAATAGGTATGTTGAAAATGGTATCATCGATGTGACCTGATGATGATAATGGAGCCGGAAGTATCCTAGCCGTGTTTGGGCTTATTAGAAATGTCATAAAATGCACTTTGGCTATAAGGTACTATCGAACTGTTCTGATGATGATGAAGCTAGAAGATAGGCACCGGAACTCTGTAATTAATCAATGTATCCTAGCCGTGTTTGGGCTTATTAGAATTGTTATGAGATGCACTTTGGCTATATAAGGTACTATCGAACTGATCTGATGATGATGATGGATCCGAAAGGTAGACACGGGAACTTCATATTAAAAAAATTATCCTAGCAGGTTTTGAGTTAATTGGAATTGTCATGAGAAAAAGCAACTAAAAAGTGTGAAATAAAAATCTTTTTATAATAAGTGGTATTGTCATTTAAAATCAATTTGATTAAAAATTAACAAAGTTTAGTGCTTAACTATGATACGATACACCTCCACAAGATACATTTTTTCTTTCTGCTTTCGTTTTTGCAGGTCAAAACCGAAAAACCAAGCATAATTTGTAATATTTCGCGTATTTCTGAGAGAACCGCATAAATGTTGCGCATCTCGACCTAATTTTGACACGCGCGCGATATCTGAGTGGCACTTCCTCTACTTAATTCTTTATTCCGTGTATGTACCTAACTCATTTGGATTTTCAGCAAACATCCATAGTATACCTACCTAAGCGGAACTCACTTTGTTTCTCTTAAAATAAAGTACCTACTATCACTACAATTTATTTGTGATATCTCCAGAATGTTCTAGACTTCTAGAAGAGACTCTAGAGAATTAAGAAGTCATACTTATAATGTGAACTGAATTTCTAAAATTTAATTTAACATAAAACATAAAATAATCGGATAAACTTTCCAGACTGTCGAGTTGGAAGTTCATTTTTTTTTGTAGATAGTAGGTACTCATTAACAGCAGGCTTTTTACAATTGTAGGCCCCTCCCACCATTGCCCCCAGATTCGTAAATCTATGGAAATTATAGTTCAAATTGATGGAAATTTGTGTTTTAACCTAACCTAACCTCAAAACTTTAACCATGGATATCTCCATAGCCTTGGGGCCCCGCGGGGTGGGGATGGGACAGGGGGGTTAGAGATTACTTACCGCTTACGTCAAATATTCATTTGTCAATAAGTACGAGATTACTTTCTATGCCACTTCTTTCAATGGAGTGTCAGTGGTTGACAGTTGGTTGACCATTGGAAAGTCATAATGACTAAACGTGGACCATTTATGTTTCTCCTGTCCTAAATTGCGCTTCTCTTTTCATGAAATCATTCCTCCTCATATTCCGCGCCCAACCTCGGTCAAATGTCTTCTACCTTTTGTGTTTACACGTTTTATATTTATACTATGCAAATTCATTGAAATTAATAAAATTAAGTTGTAACTTTTATAACCTTTTTAGGGTTCAGTAGTCAACTAGGAACCCTTATAGTTTCGCCATGTCTGTCTGTCCGTCTGTCTATCTGTCCGTCCTCGCTTAATCTCTGTGACCGTTAGCACTAGAAAGCTGAAATTTGGTACCAATATGTATATCAATCACGCCGACAAAGTGGTAAAATAGGAACCCTTAGGGCGCGTTCACACGACACGCGCACGCTCAGCGCACGCCACCCGCGTCCAGCTCGCAAATTAAATTTATTAAATAAGAATTTGAGTCTTATAATCATCATCAATAGATCTCAAATTGCATTTAACGAGGTCTACACGCGCACGCCAAGCGCACGCCCCGCGCCCGCCTCGCGCCAACCCTGCGCTCGCCCTGCCCACGCTCTGCACCCTCCCCGCGTACGTTTTGCGCCCGCGCTACGGCTAAATGCCTAATGAACGAGGGAGTTCAGTCACTAGTAGTATAAGAGGGCACGAGGCGTGTGCGAGGCGGACGCAGCGCGTGTGCGGGGTTAAGGCGGGCACAAAGCGTGCGCGGGTGCCGTGCGTGATCGGCGCGTGTCATCTGAATACGCCCTTATAGTTTCGCCATGTCTGTCTGTCCATCTGTCTGTCCGTCCTCGCTTAATCTCTGGGATCGTTAGCACTAGAAAGCTGAAATTTGGTTCCAATATGTATATCAATCACGCCGACAAAGTGGTAAAATAAAAATTGGAAAAACATGTTTTATTAGGGTAGCCCCCCTATGTAAAGTGGGAGGTGATTTTTTTTTAAATTTAATCCTAACGTGTGACATATCGTTGAACAGGTATTTAAAAATGAATAGGGGTTTACTCAAAATCATTTTTTGATAATTTCAATAATTTCGGAAATATAATCGCTCCAAAACTAAAAAACAATGTGTGTCCCCCTCTAACTTTTGAACCATAAGTTTAGAAAATATGAAAAAAATCTGAAAAGTAGAACTTTATAAGGACTTTCTAGGAAAAAAAAATAACCGACTTACTAAAAAAAAACACTAAAACCATCTAAATAATTTTAATTTCGGAAGTCGGTATTTCTCGATATTGTTTGTTCCTTATTTAACACCGATTTCCGAAATTAAAATTATTTTGATGGTTTTAGTGTTTTTTTTAGTAAGTCGGTTGTTTTTTTTTTATAAAACGTTTTTAATATCAAAACAGTCGCGATGCTCTGCACTGCATTATCACCGCAGTGAACGGTGGTTATAAACTATCGGTGAAGAAAATATTAATCCCAGACAAAGAATGGTATGTCTGTTCGAAGAAAGCTGTGTCAATAGAACACTTGATGTGATGAGATTACACGATAATTCTGTCGCAACAGAATTTTTGTTAAGTCTGGCTCTGTGGCTGAAATAATTCTTTTGTTGTTATATTCTTTGTAAAACGAATAGTGTAAGTAGGTATATTCCTTTATTTTTTTTTTCAGATACTCAAAAAACGACGCCTGGGCCTCAAATCTACTATTACAATAGTGGCAGAATGGTCTATCATTGATGTCATAATTGTCGATTTTTACAAGTTTGGTAATCTACTAATATAATGGCGTCATTATGACTACTTCAACTTCAACTTCAACTTGGCCTTTGTGGAAGAAACACCACAATTTTGCCAATAACACGTGGGATTGTTAATAAACCATCAAACGTTGGAGAGTATTAAGCGTGAATTAATAGTAAAAAATTATATATTTTTTTTAATGAATTTATGAAAGTAGAAAATAAAAGAATTTCTTCGCAGATACAGACTGACAAGTGACAAGTCCTATGACCAGTACATGACAGAGAGAAAATAAAAATATATTTAAAAAACCGGCCAAGAGCATGTCGGGCCACGCTCAGTGTAGGGTTCCGTAGTTTCCCGTCCATCACAATAAGTGTACCCACTTATGAGGTTAAAAAAATGCTTGCATATACACTTATATAAACTTAGTCCAGAAATTATTTTGTAGAACCCTTTTGTCTTTTTTGTACAAAAACTGTTCTTTCCATCAAGTTCAAAAAAAAATTCCTAGAAAGTCCTTATAAAGTTCTACTTTTCAGATTTTTTTCATATTTTCTAAACTTATGGTTCAAAAGTTAGAGGGGGACACACATTGTTTTTTAGTTTTGGAGCGATTATATTTCCGAAATTATTGAAATTATCAAAAAATGATTTTGAGTAAACCCCTATTCATTTTTAAATACCTGTTCAACGATATGTCACACGTTAGGGTTAAATTTTAAAAAAAATCACCTCCCACTTTACATAGGGGGGCTACCCTAATAAAACATGTTTTTCCAATTTTTATTTTACCACTTTGTCGGCGTGATTGATATACATATTGGAACCAAATTTCAGCTTTCTAGTGCTAACGATCCCAGAGATTAAGCGAGGACGGACAGACAGATGGACAGACAGACATGGCGAAACTATAAGGGCGTATTCAGATGACACGCGCCGATCACGCACGGCACCCGCGCACGCTTTGTGCCCGCCTTAACCCCGCACACGCGCTGCGTCCGCCTCGCACACGCCTCGCGCCCTCTTATACTACTAGTGACTGAACTCCTTCGTTCATTAGGCATTTAGCCGTAGCGCGGGCGCAAAACGTACGCGGGAAGGGTGCAGAGCGTGGGCAGGGCGAGCGCAGGGTTGGCGCGAGGCGGGCGCGGGGCGTGCGCTTGGCGTGCGCGTGTAGACCTCGTTAAATGCAATTTGAGATCTATTGATGATGATTATAAGACTCAAATTCTTATTTAATAAATTTAATTTGCGAGCTGGACGCGGGTGGCGTGCGCTGAGCGTGCGCGTGTCGTGTGAACGCGCCCTAAGGGTTCCTATTTTACCACTTTGTCGGCGTGATTGATATACATATTGGTACCAAATTTCAGCTTTCTAGTGCTAACGGTCACAGAGATTAAGCGAGGACGGACAGACAGACAGACGGACAGACAGACATGGCGAAACTATAAGGGTTCCTAGTTGACTACTGAACCCTAAAAAGGTTATAAAAGTTACAACTTAATTTTATTAATTTCAATGAATTTGCATAGTATAAATATAAAACGTGTAAACACAAAAGGTAGAAGACATTTGACCGAGGTTGGGCGCGGAATATGAGGAGGAATGATTTCATGAAAAGAGAAGCGCAATTTAGGACAGGAGAAACATAAATGGTCCACGTTTAGTCATTATGACTTTCCAATGGTCAACCAACTGTCAACCACTGACACTCCATTGAAAGAAGTGGCATAGAAAGTAATCTCGTACTTATTGACAAATGAATATTTGACGTAAGCGGTAAGTAATCTCTAACCCCCCTGTCCCATCCCCACCCCGCGGGGCCCCAAGGCTATGGAGATATCCATGGTTAAAGTTTTGAGGTTAGGTTAGGTTAAAACACAAATTTCCATCAATTTGAACTATAATTTCCATAGATTTACGAATCTGGGGGCAATGGTGGTGCAAACCGCCTCGTCGGGCGCCTAACACGGATGGGGCCGGACCTTTCGGACGGACAGTTCGGCTTTCGCTGGATGCGCTCTACGGTGGACGCCATCATGCGCGTGCGAGCCCTCACGACGGGGGATGCGGTGTCCCGGGGCAGGTGTGTCGTGGCAGTGTCCTTGGACATTGCCAACGCCTTCAATTCCCTGCCCTGGAGTACGATCCGGAGGGCACTCCGGTACCACCGGGTGCCCGAATACCTCTGTCGAGTGGTCGATGCCTATCTGTCGGATAGATTTATAGTCTACCCCGGTCACCAGGGAGACTGGAAACGTCGAGAGATGTCGTGCGGTGTTCCGCAGGGGTCGGTACTAGGGCCACCCTTGTGGAACATCGGGTACGACTACGTGCTGCGCGGCGACTTCCCTGACGGGGTCAGCGTGGTTTGCTACGCAGACGACACGCTGGTCCTAGCGCGGGGAGAGTCGTACCAGGCGGCGGTCGCTCTAGCGACACGCGGGGTTGCGATGGTCGTTGATCGTATCCAGGAGTTGGGACTCGAGGTGGCGCTTCACAAATCCGAGGCGATGTGTTTTCACGGTCGCCGGTCTCGGAACGCGCCGCCATTGAGTTCCCAACTAATGGTATGAGGAGTTAACATCGGTGTCGGGTCGACGATGAAGTACCTGGGACTCGTCCTCGACAGCCGGTGGAATTTCGTGGAGCATTTCCGACGTCTGGCTCCCAAACTCAACCGGGCTGGAGCTGCGCTCAAGCGGCTCCTGCCCAACCTTCGGGGTCCAGGCGCCTCCTGCCGGAGGCTCTACGCGGGGATCGTTCGGTCCATGGCTCTACGGGGCGCCGGTGTGGGCGCCGTCGCTGAAAAAGCAACCAGCGGCCACACTGAACGCCTGCCAGAGGGTCATGGCGATAAGGATGGTGCGGGGATACTGCACGGTCTCCCGCGAAGCGGCGAGCCTTCTGGCTGACCTTCCACCGTGGGATCTGGAGGCAACAGTCCTTGCACACATGCACGATATGCGCGTGGAGATGCAACGCCGGGGTGAAAGTCCGCTGCCGCGACAGGTCACGGCATGGCGGACAGAGCTCCGGCGGGATCTCATGGTGAAATGGCGTCAACGACTATCGCAACCCAGCGCTGGGCACGCCACAATCATGGCGGTAAGTCCCCTCTTTGAGGCGTGGCTGGAAAGACCTCACGGCGTCCTTACCTTCCGCATGACGCAGGTACTCACCGGACATGGTTCGTTCGGGAGATTCCTGCACTCGATTCATGCGGAAGTGACGCCCGGGTGTCGCCACTGTGCGGAACGCCCGGAGGACACGGTGGGCCTTGGTTGAGGCCATGGTCCGGAGCGAGGAGGAGTGGCAGGCGGTCGCCGACTTCTGCGAAGCAGTAATGCTCGCAAAGGAGGAGGCCGAACGCATCAGGCAACGGCGTTATCGCCGCCGCCGTCGCCGGGATTCTCGCAGAGACAGTGAGCAATGGGTAGCTCGCTGTCCGGCCGTCCGGTAACTGTCCGGACCAAGCCCAAGTCGTCGACGGCGCGCACTGTTCCCGCGCGCCTCAAGGAGTTGTCAGCAACAGCAGGGACCCAGCCGGGTCGAAGCCTACTGGGGCCAGGGTTATCCGAAAGGGCGCTCGAGCCCCGGTATGTAGGCTAGAAGGAACGGGGTGGTGCCCCTTTTTTATGGTGGGATTTTTCCCACCATAAAAAAGGGGCAATGGTGGGAGGGGCCTACAATTGTAAAAAGCCTGCTGTTAATGTACCATCTACAATAAAATGAACTTCCGACTCGACAGTCTGGAAAGTTTATCCGATTATTTTATGTTTTATGTTAAATTAAATTTTAGAAATTCAGTTCACATTATAAGTATGACTTCTTAATTCTCTAGAGTCTCTTCTAGAAGTCTAGAACATTCTGGAGATATCACAAATAAATTGTAGTGATAGTAGGTACTTTACTTTAAGAGACACAAAGTGATTTCCGCTTAGGTATACACACTATTCCGACAATAGAAAGTACCTACTGGAGATTGAAAGTTCTGGAAGGAGTTGGGGGAGGCCTACGCCAGAGGCGACTACTACATACTTTGAGTCTAACTACTTAGTAATAAATGAAAATAACACTACAAGAAAACTATGATAAAACTTTATTTTAAATAATCTCATAATGATAAACAAAAAGAAAATGAAATAATTATAAATGCAATATTTTAGTTAAATAATTTTAAAAATTTTGGACATTTAGCATGAATTTTATTGTACTGTATTTTTATTATTTTTTAGATTTATTATTATTGTGAATTGTTATTGTATTGTACCTACCTATTTTTAATTTTAGACACTATTGTGATTTTATTATTTTTATGATTTGTAATATATAATGTTTAAAATTAAACTTTTAGGGTCAAAACCGAATTGAATTGAAGTTAAGATATGAATTTTAATGGAATAATGATGTAAATTTTTAAATTAATTATGTAATTGTTTAGTAGAATAAATGGCTTTTTTTTATTCCGACAATCGAAATCCCGACGAACGCTATGCCGACAGATCACTATCCCCACCTGCAGTAGATCGACAGAACACCAAGTCGATGTAGTTTATCTCGACTGAACGCTATCCCGACAGTCATTTGTTCGACAAAACACTAGATCGACTAACTGTTGGCCGACTGAACGCTATGCCGACGTTCAGTAACCTGACTGCACACTATGCCGAAATGCTTTATCTCGACCAAAGATTTTATATATATTATCCTACAAATACATATACAAAACGTTTCTTTGTGCACACAGGTACATTAAAGTTGTTACAAAATTTTATATAGGTATCTCTGTGTCCTGCCACATTAAGTTGCATACAAATATTAATAAAAATAAGTATTTTTGCTCCTACTGAACAATATTAACTCGGTAGGTACACACACACGTTACTATTGAAATACTATAATAAGTACCTACTAATAAAAAAATCTAGACGGTTTTTCTTCATACATGAATGTGTAATACAAGTTTACAAAATCTAGAAGATAACTTAGCACTTTTTTTATTTTATTTTTATTACCTAATTACATATATGAACTATGCTAAAATACCCTAAATTACTTATTACCTATAAACGGGTCACCCATTTATATAATTATTATCTAGTTACTATATCTATTATTTACAAAATGCATATTTATTTTACTTATTAGTTTTTATTTTTATTTTTTATTAGTATTCCTTAACCTTAAACATTATAAACTATTTACATGACATGATGTTATCTTATAATATGGACGCCTTATCTTCTAAACAAAGCTGAAATAAATTTACTGGTGGGGCTTACTTATACCTATGAGATAAAGTGTGATTGTCAGTTTCATAATCCGACAGGAATTCATTGACTGAGTAGTATGTATTCTTTATTAAAAATAATTTTAGTTCTTTTTTAAATATTTTTAGATCTCTGATTTCTCTTACAGAGTTCGGAATTTTGTTATATATTTTTGGTGCCATACCAAGAATATTTTTATCATATAAAGATGTGGTATGACTTATTGACTTTATATATCCTACTAGCAAAGATTTTATAAATCCTAGTACTAGATTGACTACGACAACCTCAAAAGCGTCCCCGAAAAGGAAAGTTAGAAAGAGTCCTGTCATCTCGTTCTACTAGTGTGTCCATATACTAGCTACATACCATGGGATAATTATCCTCTAAAGTAGTAAAAGATATTTTTGATACATTAAATAGACATGCAAGTTCAAAAACAATTAATTAATACACTGTGCAACAAAATTTAACTTTTTTTTTCCCACCATAACTATTTTGCCCCATATGGTTTTATTTCGACTCCCTATAATAGAAAACAGATTTAGAAAAAATTAGTTAGCTACAGTTTTTTTGTGACAGCCACTTCATTTTTCATGAAAAACACTGATACTTATATTACAATTAATTTAAAAAATACGGTTTTTTAAACTAAATGTTACGATTTTCTGGAGTATATTGCTTAAGGTTGGTTACCACAAGAATCCAACCAAAAACTGCTAATATTCAAGGACTCCATTTGCTCTGGTGTGGGTTTTTCATACTGAAAATGACCTGTCAGAACCTTTCTCTAATGCGTTGCGCAAAGTATTCCAGATTTTTGGTACCGATGTCTAAATGTAATTGTAGAAAGTGGAAAATTATAACTCAATGCTTGATACATTTTAATTGATTCCTATGTGAGATTTTTGTAATAATTTGTTTCGTAATATAAAAAAAAAATATGTTCTTGTAAGTTTGTTTCTAAAAATCATCAAAAAGATGGTATCAGTTCCAGCGAATTTGTTTTGTTTGGTGCTGCAGATTTTGGCACATTAACACTATGAGAAAGTATTTGTATTGCAAAACGTACATTTGTATATTTTATAGAGTATGTTTACGTCATATTTATCACTTTTGCCTATATAAGTCAGACAAAACAAGCACAGACATGTGGTGTGTCTGCGGTCTTTAGAATCCTGTTCAAAACATAGGGTTTCCGAAGCCATTAAGCGCACTACTTTTGTCTAAGCAATAAAATTATTGACTCCTGTCGAGAGAACCTATCTTAAGCACTCACTTTACTTTAAGAAAACCACGGAAAAATCAAAACTATAACGATAATACCATTTTTCCCGGTCAGCAAAATTTTTTCATTGATTTTTAGAACTTAGTTCACCACATACACAGCAGAAACTGTTAGGATGAATGATACACCTTCTTAATGTGTCGAGACACAAAAAATGATTAGCTTATACATGACAAACTTACAATTTAACACAACAATCTTTAAAAAAATATTGTAATTCCTGCGACCGCAGTGGAAAGTTCGGGAAATTTTTAAGTGGCTGTCACGCCCAATCTGTAGCTAATAGAAACAAAGTATAGTAGTGTTTTATGATGAGGGTAGATAGCTAAGTAAAAATAACTCTGCACAATCTTGGTGGGAAAAACCTTGTTGATCAGTGTAATGTATCAACTGATCCCAATATGCTTACAAAAAGGGAACTGTGAGTTTTCTCTGTAATGATTAGGAAATAGCTGATGTCTGTATATACCTTATATTGGTGTCATATAGTTGCAGCGATTAATATCAAATGCTTGAATTACCACCTACTAATTGATGTTGTCACGAAATTCATCCATCCCAGACGACAGACTAATCAGGAGAATAATATTTTTGTTAAGAATTCGAAGATATAATTATTAAATCGCACAAATTCGCAGAATCCCCTAGTGACTAGTGGTTTATGGCCCATATCTTTTCCCAAAGATGAGGTTTGAGTTCCAGCAGTGGGAACATTAATAGGCTAATTATGCTTTAAGCCTATTTTTAAGCCTATAGTCCGTCTAATGAAAGCGTGACCTGAGAAAAGGAGGTTATAACCAAAAATTTTGAATGAGGTATTATTGAAATAGTAGGACAAAGAAGTTTTGATACTAGAGTATTTTTTGTATTTATGACAATTGTATAATAGTTGTATAAGAACTTAAATAGTCAATGTCAGGTGGGTGGTGTATGTTAAAGGTCAATAACACACAAAATGTTAGTTATTATTCAAAATTATTTTATTTTATCTGATCTCATAATATTCAAATAATATTTTTTATTTACCATTTGGCCTTCTGGCAAGAATATCAAGTGCACAACACCGGATAGTCAAATAAAATAGTCAACATAATTTCAACTTCATCACGTCTCGCCAACACTAATAATGTGTTTCAAGATTGTTGGGTTGGAATCGATTCGTTTTGAGAAAATTCAGATCTTTTGGGATTAGTCAAGCGGGAACATGTTTCGTACTCCAGTGATTGTTTCAAATGATACGGATCGACTTGTGAGACACAGAAAGTTTAGCAGCTATCTCTCTCAAACTTGAACTAGGATTTCAGTCACTATTTCCTTCACTTTCGCGATTTTAACTTCAGTTGAAGACTTTGATGCACTACCAAACAGAGTGAGGCATATCTTTCATTACATCTCAACCGCTTTTGAACGCATTCTGCCACTCATTAGCATTTGTTTTTGATTAAGACGATTGACCAAAAGCCTTCTTTGTTCGATGTTTTTGTCAAATCTAGAAATATTGTAAGTATAACTATCTAATAATATTAGTCCCCAAGGATCAAGATTATAATGTCATACTAACTTAAAAATTCAGAGATCGTATATAAACATTGTTGATTTTCATTGAAAACACCTTCTTTCTCTTCTTGTTTTTGTTTGAATTTATTAACCATATTGTGTAGCAGTTTTCCCACGTTACTGTTTATTGTTTTTCCCATAATTAAGCAATTATTCTTGAAAAATAAATATCTGTTTCCAAAAACTGACAATTGCAACCATAGACTTTGACGTGATTTTGACAGCAAAACAATGTTGCCAATTTAATTTAAAAAAAAAACTCCAGGTTACGCTTTCAGTAGACGCACTCTAGTAAGTATTTTCCTACCAATAACGATAGCGATATCTTCTTATGCGGCATGTGAGTATGAAATATATTATAAAGATAAAAAAATACCTAATGTGTGTGTACGTAAGAAGATCCGGCACCTATTTAGTTTGAGACCAGGGTCGATAATTTATAAACCCAAAAAAAATAATAGTAGGATGAAACCCATTAGAAAAGGAGGAGAATATTATAAAAATGAAAAGAAAAATAATTTACGGGCGATCTGAGGTCGGGAAAGGGGTGGGGGTGAGTTTTTAAGGGTAAAAAACGGTTTTTCTCGATTACCGGCAAAACTAAAAGCCCTATGGAAAAAAGACAAACGGCAAAGTTGTAGTTAATAAAAAGATCTAAAACTTTTATATGAACACTTTTTTCACATAACCTCAAAATTTATGTGAAAAATTCAAAAAACCAAGTTTTTGGTTTTTTATTCTTATCTCTTTCAAAAAATAATATTTTATCACGAAATTTGGTGAAAACTTACCTTTTTATGTCCCAAATACGCTGTAATTTATTTGATTAGAAATATTAATTTTTTCACCTTATTTTGAATAATTATCGAAAAAGCACCCTAATTTTCAATCAAAAATTCACCCGTCAAAATATCAGCTTTTCACAAAAAGTTGATATGGTATCTGTTCGTTAAAATCTCTACTTTCCGATGGTGAAAAAAAATATATATATTAGCATAGTAAATCTTCTCAGAAAATGCAAAAAATCGAAAAAAAACTCGAATTCGATTTTTTTTTAATTATTATATACTATTTAGAGCTATTTATTAAAATTTACACTTTAATTACTTGAAAAACGTAAAATTACATGTTACATAGATTAAAAAAAAATTGCAAATCAAAATATACTACTATACTAGACAAACAAATAAGTTAATAAAATTAATATTTAATAAGACGTCTACAATATTTGGAGAAAGTAGTCGAATCTTCTTTAAATTATATGCGTTGCCTGCCTGCCTTTGCCTTTTTATAACTATTTTTAGATAACTTATATACCTGAGTGACCTACGAAAAATTTTAGCCCATGAAAAGGTATTTCATAGAGAAGTGGGAAAGGGGCTAGGCGGGTCTGAGTCTGACTACATACCATACATACCTAATATTTCGTAGCAGCTGTAACAACCGTTAGCCTAGCCAGTATTCGAAATACAGTACAGTAACTACACAACATCGTTTGTAAAAATACACGTGCACGTTGAGTTTCTTGAAGATAATTGTGACAAGTTTACTTAAAAAAAAAACTGACAAGATTAAAAAAATAATAATCTCCTTTATTTTGCACAAACAAACTTAGTTACTCCCATATGATATATAAAATACATATCGTAAATATATTTTTAATAACTAACTTTTGGCCTATTTTCATATTTATTTCATATATTTTAAATATATTTTGAGATACATTTAAAATATATCTTAAAAGACATAAAAAACATAGCTAAAAATAAAATAAAATAAAAATTGAATATAAAAAAGAAAATTAGGGTGCTTTTTCGATATTTATTCAAAATAAGGTGAAAAAAATAATATTTCTAATCAAATAAATTACAGCGTATTTGGGATATAAAAAGGTAAGTTTTGACCAAATTTCGTGCTAAAATATTTTTTTTTGAAAGGGATAAAAATAAAAAACCAAAAACATGGTTTTTTTGAATTTTTCACATACATTTTGAGGTTATGTGAAAAAAGTGTTAATGCAAAAGTTTTAGATCTTTTTATTACCTACAACTTTGCCATTTGACTTTTTTCCATAGAACTTTTAGTTTTTTTTTTTTTTTTTTTTTATTAATGATAGACTTGCGTTTGACCACTATCTCACCTGATGGTAAGCGATGATGTGGTCGACGATGAAGCACGCTTGCCTAGAAGAAACCTATTCACTCTCGACTTAAAGACTCCTAAGTTGTAGCTATCAGGAAACACAGATTCCGGCAGGGAATTCCACTCCTTGGCAGTACGCACAATAAATGTGTTCGCAAAACGTTTTGTGCGTATGGGTGGGATGTCTACCATGTACCGGTGGCGCAACGCTGTACGTCGTGTGGTCCGATGATGGAACGGACTTGGCGGAATTAGATTGTGCAATTCCAGTGCACACTCCCCGAAATGTAAACGATAGAAAACCGACAGACTAGCAACTCGGCGGCGATGCTCAAGGCTTTGGAGCTTCGACTCTACAAGTGCATCATTGCCGATGATTCTCTTGGCTCGCCTCTCAATGAAAATGACGTCATTTGGGGCAAACGAGTTGGGGCAAACTAGATAAGAGAAGATTTTTTGTGGTTTTTACGTCTATAGTCTATGTGTATAAATTTATTTCGCTTCCCCATAACATTTTCTACCAAAAACTCAAAAGACCTTGTATCCAAACCATAAAAAAAAATTAAAAAAAAAGTTGAAGTTGGCAAAAATAATACAATGTTGCTTAATTGTCAGTGTCGTGTTACGCTTGTGTAAACAACAGTGTTTAAATACTTACAGTGGCTCGATTTGCTTGGTGTTTGTTTTATTTTCAAGGTAAGTATATTCACACCGGTCGGTCGCGCAGTACCCGATATCGCTCTACATCATATTTCGGCCCAAGTGGCGTGTACGCGTAACTCGCGTGCGAGAGAGCGCGAGCGATATCAATTTGCAATAGTTAGAGCGGTATGGGTATGGCAATGTTACTTTAGTTGCAAGTTGTACTTACAGTAAAAATAATAATATTATGATTTTGGATCTATTCATCATATTTTATGGACTATTTTAATGAGTTAGTTCCAATCTTAAAGTTATTAATTTAAAGTATAGTTTAAGTTAAGTATATCAATTTATTTCTATTAAATAATGTAGCTAATCTTAAGCCTGGAGTAAGTGATGGATTTTTTTGTTTTTAGTGTTGTAGGTATCTAAATTCTCACAATTATGAAATAAAAATGATATAAGTAATACGACACCGTATCAATCTCACCACCCACGATCAACACCGAGAAGGCAAATTATCTAAACCCAAACCCAGCCTTGCAGGATCAGAGAAACATAGTTCCTATTTATAATAAACAAACATAAAGACAGAACTGATTCTCATCCATATGTTCAACACCGTCGCATTGAATCTTAACGACGCGGTATCGGATCAGGTTTGAAAGTATATGTATACCTAAAAAACGCATACGCACAATATCTAGATATCCTACAATACCGATATTCATCGAATATCGCAACCCAAAAACACCGTATCGGATTAGGTTTGAAAATTGAACGCGTACGCACAATATCTAGATATTGAAATATATAGTTTCGAAATCTGATATTGAAACTAGAAATCTGATTCAGATACGATACTCAGAAAAAGCGATACGACCCAGGCCTAATCGAGACTATGCCGCCACAGCGCGGGTGCGTGGTGGCGGCGCGGCGTCTTGGTGGCGGTCCGCCGCGAACTTGCTGCGTCTTAGAATGTTGAATGGAAGTCGAGTGCTGAAGACATTTGGATTTCGATTCAATTAAAAACCGGATGTGACAAACGTACTTTCCGACTCAATCTATGTACTTTGTATCTCTGTGAACAAAATCTAGGCAATAGTTTCAGTAGTCAGTTAAACGCCTATCTTGAGAACTTATGTAATTTAATAACTAACTATCCCACTGACAAATTTATTATTCTTGGCGATTTTAATATGAGCTCCATAACATGGTCAGCTTCTCATGGAACTAGGCCTATTGCACCTCAAACTAGCTTATTTACTAATTTTTTTGATGCTATCGATTTTTGTGGTCTACAACAGTTTAATTTCATTAACAATAGGCACGGTAAAATTCTATATCTTGTTCTCGCAAATATGAACGTTTCTGTCGTCGCATGTCCAGACCAGACCCCCTAACTGTCGAGGACTCCTATCACCCTGCATTATTAGTTAAATTACCTACCGCACAACCTTATCCACTCAAAGCCAATGCACGTATAGTATATCAGTACAACAAATGCAACTATGACCGTGTTCGTTCTGCGCTACGTGATGTTAACTGGAATGACATATTGATGAAGGGAACTGTCAATGAGGCTGTCGGAAGGTTTTACTCTGCATTATTTGAAATAAGAGAACAACACATTCCACAACGGCTGTGCAAACAATTTAAATATCCCCCTTGGTATAATTCTGCACTTATTAAGATTCTTAAAGAAAATTTCAAATACTTCACCAGATTTAAAGTTTATGGCAATATCTCTGATCGGCTCACTTATCAATTACTTCGCGACAGAGCTAATGACGTCGAACAGGTTTGCTATACAGCTTACATGGAAAAAATAGAGTCCTCAATAGGTTCAAACCCGAAGTCCGGTCCTTTATAAAAAGCAAACGCATGAACAATAACTTCCCTTCCAGCATGTCATACTGTGATAGCAAAAGTGACTCTGGGGAAGGAATTTGTGAACTCTTTTCCGATTATTTTCAATGAACATTTCTCAACACCTCCATTAATGTGAACACGTTCGTTGATACTTCTGCTATCACCCAAAGGTATGGTTCGACTGGCTGCGTTTCCAACTGTGACATGAGTACAATTGAAATTGATGTGTCAACTGTGCATAAACTATTGAAATCCCTTGACTTGAACAAATCTGCAGGGCCAGATAGTTTACCTGCCGTGTTTATTGTTAATTGCGCTGATGAACTGGCTTTACCTGTTTCACTGTTGTTTAAGCGGTCAATTGCTGAGGGGTTTGTTCCATCTTTATGGAAATCCGCATTTATATCTCCCATTCATAAAAACCGGCCAAGTGCGAGTCGGACTCGCCCATGAAGGGTTCCGTAGCAGCAAGTAACATAATATAAAAGTTCTTGTAATGTGTTGTAACTTTGATCGATGTTTTAATAATAGTGTATTTTTTTCGGTTTATGACGCATTAAAAAAAAACTACTCACTGGATTTAGTTCAAACCAATTTTCGTTGGTAGTTTTTATAGTAATGTACATCATATATTTTTTTTAGTTTTATTATTCTCTTATCTTGGAAGTTAGAGGGGGGGGGACACACATTTTACCACTTTGGAAGTGTCTCTCGCGCAAACTATTCAGTTTAGAAAAAAATGATATTAGAAACCTCAGTATCATTTTTAAAGACCTATCCATAGATACCACACACGCATGGGTTTGATGAAAAAAAAAATTTTGAGTTTCAGTTCTATGTATGGGGACCCCCAAAATTTATTGCTTTTTTTCTATTTTTGTGTGAAAATCTTAATGCGGTTCACAGAATACATCTACTTACAAAGTTTCAACAGTATAGCTCTTATAGTTTCGGAAAAAAGTGGCTGTGACATACGGACGGACGGACAGACAGACAGACAGACAGACAGACAGACAGACAGACAGACAGACAGACAGACATGACGAATCTATAAGGGTTCCGTTTTTTGCCATTTGGCTACGGAACCCTAAAAAGGCCCCAAAGACAAGGTTGAGAATTATAGGCCAATCTCTAAGCTCTGTCTTCTAGCCAAGGTACTTGAACGCATAGTTTATAACCAGTTGAACAGCAGTCTGGCCTCAAGTTTAAACTCTCATCAACACGGGTTTTTGAAAGGGAAATCCACAGTTTCTAACCTAGTCCTAAGCTCTCCTACGAATGTCATGTCGATCATATCGCCAAAAAAGCTGCCAAAGCCCTGGGATTCCTTATCCGTAATTCCAGTTCGTTTAAAAATATGAAAACCTTAATAATTCTTTACTGTACTTACGTCCGCAGTCACCTTGAATACGGTAGTCAAATTTGGAACCCAAATTATGCTATTCAATCCGACCGGTTGGAACGAATACAACGGAGATTCACGAGGTACTTGGGGTACAAGTTCAAAATCCCTTATATGAGTTACAATGAAAGATGCACTCGACTCCACTTGCTGCCCCTTGTAACCCGCAGAAATATATCTGATATTCGCTTTCTAATCAAAATGGCACGCTCTATGATAGATTGCCCTGAATTATTGTCAAAGCTATTCCTGAATGTCCCCCCCCCCCTCGGCACTGTCGGATTAGAAATCTTCTTCACGCTCCTCATTCACGCACAGTCTACCGTAGTAACTCTTATTTGATTCGCGTAGCAAAAGCATTTAACAATTTAGTCAAAGAACACACCTCAGTTGATCTCTTTACAAGCAGTTTAGGATCCATAAATATTGTTATGTCCAAAAGCATTGTTTTGTAATTGCATTACATTATTGTCTTCTATATTATCTTGCTACCAAACTTTGTGTATCTCAATTACTTCCTAACTGTAACTTTCCACAATACATCCATACTATATGTGGAGCCTTGTAAATGGCTCATCGTGATCTATTTTGTCGCTTGTCTTGTATTGTCAGCTGTAAGTCATCCAAATAAAATAAAATAAAATATTTTAGTGAGGCGAATGGAACTCTATGGAGTACTAAGATAACGTCTTGGTACCTCATGGGCTACTTAGCTAGTTAATTCATGTCTCTGATGAATGAAAGAAAAAGGCCCTATAAGATAAAATGAGTGTAAGCTAAAGAATAGGCAAATGTGTGTGTTTTCCGAGAGACGTTAATCTTCCTTGTTGGTTTCACAGCAGACACCTGACTGAAGACACAGTCGCTGGGCTTTCTCCATACTGCTAATAAGACTCATGGAGCAGCATTGCAGAGCTTGCCGGAACTCTCTGATGCTATCGAGGACGACGCATGATGGAACTCTCTGATGCTGTTGAGGACGACGCATGATCAGGATGGTCGTGTTCGATACTACTACCTTTGCCCAAAAACAAAGAAGGTGTAAAATAAAATAAAAACTACCGTAGGCAACGGGACGCGCCATCTTTATGGTTTGGACTCGGTTGCGTGCGAAAGCGCGGGAAAACGCTCCCCGCCAGCTGTTCGGTGTGATCTGGTACCTATCTCTGTATTTTCATTACTTTCTTGTTGATTTATTGATGACTCTGTTCCTCTGATCGTAATATTGCTACATTTGTTAATTATTCTTATAAAAATCATGTGATTAGTATTTAGGTTAATAAACCTTTATTTTTTTTTAAAAAACGTAATTTGTTTGAATAATACCTATATCGCGAACCAGATTGACTACGAAGGAATATTACACTCTGTAGTGTGTTCTTTATTCTCACTGACATTAAGTTCACGTGTATTGACACACAAAAGTGAGATAAATCCTCTGTGTCCCTTTCTCACAAAGAGAATTAACTTTCTCACCTTCTATCAGAAAAAAATTTTGAAAACAGATGGTAGTTTTTAACTTGTTCAAGTAATCGTTATATACATTTTCATGCATATTAATAGGTGTGTAACATAAAATCAACCGCAACAAAAAAAAAATATATCAAAATAACGCTTCTTGAAAGTATATTTAGACACAGAAGGTTACCTCTTCAAGAGGTATTTCCCATCTGGTCGAAACTAAATTAGGGGAAGGTGACATTAGCGGAGCAGCCAGAATTCTTTTCAGTAGTGATGTGCTGGCTCCATGTTCTCCAGATACTCTAGTAGCTCTGGAGAGCAAACACCCTGCTCCAGCGGATGGCCTTTCTTTTCCTGACCTTCCTGATTCGGACGTTTATACCCTCACCGTTACAGGTCGAGAGGTAGTCTCAGCCGTTTGCTCTTTTCGGAGTGGCTCTGCTGGCGGCCTCGACGGCCTAAGTCCTCAGCACCTGAAGGACCTCATCTGCTCAGGCGCCGGGGAAGCTGGTGAGTTGCTCTTGAAGGAGCTTACGGCTCTGGTTAACTTAATGCTCTCAGGCAAGGTCAACGAGGCCGTCATCGACACTCTGTACGGAGCCAATTTATGTGCTCTGCGCAAGAGAGATGGCGGCATCCGACCCATTGCCGTGGGCACTACCTATCGTCGTATGGCAGCCAAAATTTGTTGTAAATTTTATGGTGAGGCTCTTTCGAAAAAATTTCAGCCCCTGCAGCTAGGTTTTGGCTCCAAAGGGGGCTGTGAGGCTGCCGTACACGCTTTGTCGACCTACCTAAATTCTAATTTAGGAGGGGTCATCCTGAAGGTTGACATAAAAAATGCATTCAATTCGGTTAATAGGGATACCTTGTTGGCAGAATCTAAAAAAGAAGTACCCCAAATTTTTAGTTTTCTTTGGCAATGTTATAGACAACCTTCTAAATTACTATATCGGGACAACCTATTGGAATCCGCTGTTGGCTGTCAACAAGGTGATCCCCTCGGGCCAGTGATCTTCAGTTTAGCCATTCACCCTATTATTCAACAGTTAAATTCCAAATTCAACGTTTGGTATCTCGATGACGGAACCCTGGGAGGCGATTCAGACACGGTTTTGAATGATTTACATTTCCTGAAAAATCAACTCCACTTAATAGGTCTTGACCTCAACTTTTCTAAATGTGAGTTATTCTTATCTGACAGTACTGACAGACAACTGACTATTTCAAAATTTAACACAATAGCCCCGGAGATAAAAATTATTGAAAGAAGCACTCTTCGCCTCCTTGGGTCTCCTATTTTCGAAGATTCCTTCCCAAATTTCGTTGAGGAAAAAATTCAAAAATTTAATGATATTTCGAAAAGATTGCTAGAAATTAAAATGCATTCGGCCATCACTTTAATTCGTTTCTGCTGTTTCGGCCCTAAATTAACATATGTTCTCCGTGCTTCTCATCTTTGGAAACATCACCATCTTTTGGAAAAAATGGACCAAATTATTCGGCATACCCTTACGACAATTTTAAACGTGGCCATGGATGACCGAGCCTGGGCTCAAGCTACCCTTCCCATCCGTATGGGAGGCCTCGGCGTCCGCAAAATTTCCAGTATTAGTTTACCAGCTTTTATATCCTCGGTTCACGGTACTGAGAAATTAATCAGGAATATCCTATCTCCCTCACTGATTGATTTCAATGTGCCGTGCTTCATTGAGGCTATAGATGCCTGGAGACTTGCTTGCCCGAATACAAATCCGCCCGATAACCCGGCTTCCCAGAGACGGTGGGATGAGCCGCTCTGCAGAGTAGTTCAGGAAAACCTAATTCTAACATCTGCTACGACTGCGGAGCGGGCGCGCCTGCTGGCTGTGGGAAATTGGGAGTCAGGTCTTTGGCTTCACGCACTGCCGTCGTCGAATATTGGCACCTTGTTCGACGATACTACTTTCCGCCTAGCTGTTGCCCTACGCCTTGGCGCTCCTTGTTGTTCTCCTCATCGCTGTCACTGTGGCGAAGCTGTCAACAGCCTCGTCCACCACGGCCTGTCATGCAGTCGAAGTGCGGGACGCATAGCGCGGCACGCGAATATTAACGACATTATCCGACGAGCCCTTGTCACCGTCGGCGTTCCGGCTGTTTTGGAACCTCATGGCCTGGCACGCGACGATGGTAAGAGACCGGACGGTATGTCTTTATTTCCATGGAAGTTGGGTAGACCTTTAGTGTGGGACGCTACCTGTGTCGACACTCTTGCGCCATCCCATCTTCCTAGTTCATCGTGCTGTGCTGGTGCTGCTGCTGCGGCTGCGGAGAACCTCAAGCGGCGGAAATATAACAACCTTGTCGGCAGTTATATTTTTGAGCCGTTTGGGGTTGAAACTCTTGGGCCGTGGGGTCCGAGTGCTCATATACTGTTTAAAGAGCTGTCAAAACGTTTAGTTGACACTTCGCGTGACCCAAGGGCTGGTTTTTATCTCGGTCAGAGATTAAGCATTGCCATTCAACGTGGCAATGCCGCCAGCCTCTTGGGCACACTTCCAGTCGACAGCGATGCGGAGGAGTTTTATGACGCCATATTTTAGTAGGAAGTAGCCCTTAGTGTGTATAGTTAGGTTAAGCATACTTAAATATTTTAATTTTAGTTTATTATGATGATTTCATTTAGATATAGTAGCTATTCGTAGTAGTTTTCAAATTATGAAGGGCAACAGTCAGGATTGACATCAATAAACAATATGACCGATCATTGAATTATAAAAACCTAAATTAATTAAAAAAAATTTTTGTATATCAATGTGACCGATGTTTACATAGGGCTATAATTGTATTTCTATTTGTTACAAGTTTTTAACACAATATTTAGTAAATTTATAGTGTGCAACAAGTTTAAACGTTGCTGTGAAAGTTTTGTAATAGTTAGTGATGGGTATCCTGGTTGTGGGATTTCATTTTTTAGGTAAGTTTTCTGTTTTGTTTACAAATTATTTGTGTAGGGTGACAGCAAACATCGTTTTGAATTTAATGCGGGAATTAAAATATATTAATTACCTGTAAAAATACATAGAGAAGGGGCATCATAAACGACTGAGAAGACGGACTGGGTGATGCAATTTTATAAAATTTTGTTGTCTACTGTTCAAGTTTTATATTATTAAAAGCAAAGCTTTTATGTGGTAATTAGAGACACAATAGTAAGACAATAGGTACGCGAACGCCGGCGTTCGCTTGAGGTTTAATGAATTAAGAAATGTCTGAGGAGGCACAAAATTTTTTTTAATAAATCAAGTAGGTACCAATTTTACTAATCTTATCTTCCCCGTAGATCGGGCACCTCCGGCCGCTCGGCAATCTTCGGCTGCTCTCGTGACACAACGGAAAGCGGTGAGCGGTGCGGCGGCAAGAGGTGTGGCATGCGGGACAGGTGTCTTCGGACCACTTCAGTGTGTAGTTATCTGTGACCACTTCGTTACCGATCTCTGAAAACGACGCGCGTGCACTCCAAACGCTTCCCAACATCGATATTATTGTACATTCGAGAATCATATTCATTTTAAATTATAGTATGCATTTAGCTAAATGGACTTTGTACCGAGATAAGCGAGCAAGCGCACTGCAACATTGACAAACTTTTAACTAACCGTATCTTTTTAGTTTGAACATAATAATTATTTACGTAGAATAGCAAAAGTGGTATTGTTTTTTTCATAAGAAATATAGAAATAAATGTACAATCACTGTTTTAAAAGGTAAACACAAATACACAAAAGCAGGTTAAACTATTTTCTGAAGATCGCGTTCCGTCGCAATGACAAATGTTTTGGAGGTAGCATCTCTTCTTACAAAGATCTTCATATGTTTTACCCAAACAAATTGGAAATTATGTTCCTTAGCAAGAGATTTAGTGCGTGAAAGAAGCGTTTTGTTTTTAGTAGTCAAATGGTCGTTGACGAATATCCTCCCCGATCCAGTGATTCCAATATGCTGAGGAAGTAGTGGTTCCTTGCTGGAGCGGGCAGCTGCGACGAAATCTTCCTTCACATACCTTTGTAGGAAAGAGATGATAATATTTTTGTTGGAAGAATTGCTCGATGGTACTCTGTGTATAAAATTTATTTGGTTTTTGTTTATAGGGTATGCGACTTTATCGCCAATTCTACCAACAATGTCGAAGAAATTCTCCCTATCCCTCATCGGTACACCCTTGATTTCGACGTTATTGCTGCGTAACCACTGGTCGATGACGTGATGGTCTTCCTCAAGCCTAGCAGCCAGCGACTCGATTTGCGTTACATCCTTGTGCATGGCTTCGACCGTGACGAGTCGCTCGTCCAGCTCCTGAACTTTGAGGGGAAGCTGCCTGAGGTTGATCAGCTCCTGCCGCATGAGTTGAACTTCAGAAGCCAGGTTGGAAAGAGGAGCGAGTTCCTGTCGAATGCTAGCCAGCTCCCGCATAACTGCCTCCAAAGTCGCTGGTAGGGTAACAGCTGGAGACTGGAGAGGCGATGTTTGACGGTGTTTGAGCGCTGGCACGCCCAGAATTTTTACTGTTGGCGCACCTCCAAGTAGCCTGACGTTCTCCAAGCTTGCGGTACCCTATCTCCGTTATTCCGGAACACGCGTAGTCAAAATGGCTGTTGCATGCCGAGCACTGAATTGCCTCGGTGACTTCATCACCGCATCTTCCACAAACGAACATAATTGTGAAAGATAATTTACGATATTTTACTACACTATATCGCGAACGACAGCTGAGGACACGTGGCAGACACACAGAACGGCTTCAGGCGGACATCTACACAGGGCAGCGTACGCTCGCGCACTCGAATAATATATATATATATATATATTTTTTTTTTTTTTTTATTGATATAAACTAGTGCTTGACTGCGATCCCACCTGATGGTAAGTAGCGATGCAACCTTTGATAGTCAGGCGCACTAGTTTATTAAGAGCCTATTCACTCTAGCCTTGAAGACACCCAAATTATAATCGGACGGGAAGACCGCAGCAGGCAGACTGTTCCAGTCCTTCGACGTACGCGGTATAAACGACGAGGCGAAACGCTTAGTCCGGACCGTAGAGGTTTCAACAACGTAAGGGTGAATATTCGCCGTACGTCGGATTGTCCGATGGTAGAAATGCGATGGCGGAATCAAGTCATGCAATTCCTGCGCACACTCTCCAAAATGCATCCTGTAAAACACCGAAAGGCTGGCTACTCTACGCCTATGCTCAAGGCTTTGAAGGTTGGACTTAACCAAATCTGGATCACCAATTAGCCTCTTTGCACGCCTTTCCACCGAGTCCAAAGCTGCCAGGTGGCATTTTGCAGCACCAGCCCATATGTGACTGCAGTACTCCACACACGAACGGACCTGTGCTTTGTATAACATTAAAAGCTGTCCCGGTGTGAAGTACCGCCGGACCTTTGCAAGAACGTCTAGCTTCCTAGCAGCTACCTTGGCTTTGGACTCAATGAACCGCCCAAAGTTAAGGTCTGAGGGAATTTCAACCCCCAAGAGCTGAAGGCGGTCGGTGTACTCCAGGGATCAATTCCGAAAAGTAGGAACCATGGTGCACGGGCTCCTTTTGGCAGTGAAAAGACACGCTTGTGTTTTGGCGGCGTTAAATCCCAATAGATTGGCTTCACCCCACTTGGAGACTGCCTGAAGTGAGATATTCGTTCGCTCTACCATAGCCTCTCTTTCGGACCGGATTAGCTCCTTACTAGCCCGAGCACTGGGCAGGTATGTCTCTACAACTGTGCTATCATCTGCATACCCATAGATACCGGGCACCAGCAGATCGTTGATATGCAACAGGAAGAGAGTTGCAGAGAGAACAGACCCCTGAGGAACTCCGGCATTAATCGTCATGGGCTCTGATGAGCATCCGTCGACAACAACTCGGAGAGACCGTTCACTCAGGAAGTCTTTAATAATAATAATAATAACCCCATCGTCGTATCTCTACGTTGACGCCGTGATGGGGCTTGCGTGCTCTAGGCCCTGGGCCTGTGACGACAGAGTTTACTTTGTCGAGACAGATCCAGGGCAAAGGGCCAGACTAAGAGAGATACAATCCAAGTCAAGGTTGCACATGCCGAGGGCTGCATGGCTAGGGGAACGCGCTAGTCGCTAGTGTGCAAACTCTGGATAACAGGGGACCTCCAGTTTTATTTACCCTTACCACAGTGAACGCAGGGCTCTGCTGTGGTTGACTTTTTAAATCCCTAGCTACTCGTGGGAATATCATGAATACTAGATCTAAAACTAAAAAACAATTTCTGGCAAGTATGCCTCAAACAGATGACGAAACTTCACAACCCTTTTCGTTATCTTCTTCAACTCTTTTTTCATCAATCCCATCTTCATCACAATCTTTCCGCGTTACTTCGACGCCATCTTCGTCATCAATACGGTCAGCGGATGTTGTACAGGAGACAAATTTTGTCGATGATACTGTACCCACTGCTAAGACTGCAACAAGTCGTAGGAAATGGAGTACTGAAATGAATAAATTTATCCTACGCACTTATCTTTATCTTACTAATATGGACACAGACAAAAATGCATATCTTCCTTCACTTCATACTAAATTCCTAGAAAAATACCCAGATATGCAAGTCAGCCGACAAAGAATTGGCGACCAGCTATAGTTCAAAAAAAATTGCTACCACAAGACATTATTGATCAGATTTATAAAGAGGTCAGGGTTGAACTACAAATGTTTCACACTCAGATACAGCTACATTCTACACAGTCCAGCCAGCGCATGAGATGGACGTACGAACATAATGAAGCAATAATTAGAATTTATTATACTGTTACGCAATTAGAAACAAACAAAACAGCTTATAGAAAACGTTTGCGTGAAGAATTTATAAATATATACCCAGAACTAACACATTTAACAGAACAAAGATTATCTGATCAAGTGAGAGCAGTTATAAATAATGCATACATAGACAACAAAAAGTTAGAGGAAATTAAAAATCAGGTTGCTTTAGAATTAGAGGATTCCAACGCCAATAACCAAGTCACTGAATAAACAAGTGACGACCATTTTAGCACACAATCGCAGACCGAATTAGATTTACTTGGTACAAATGCTAACTTCTCTGACACACCTACAAACTCTGTTGATTCAGATATCGTTCTTGAATCGCAGGTTAACACGGAAGAGGATAATTATTTCTTGAATAACATCAATATTGCTCAATCAGAGCCTATGCAAGCCAATCTTGATCCTATATCAGAAAACAATACAGAAATAGATGCCACATTTCAGCAAGCTCAACTAAATTTTAATGATACACACCCCACTAATAGGCCATACATTCCCAAGCAGAAGACATCTAAAAAGTTTTCTGCAATAGTTTCGTACATAAATACCGTTATTCTTCCTAAACACGTTGATGGCGATACTGAGTTTAACAAATTGCAGACAATAATTTACTGTGCAGCATGGACGGCAGCTATATGCAATGGAGCCAAAATAGCAGGCTCAACACAAAGTGAACATCGTACATATAAATTAGATAGAAAACCAAAGTGGCAAATCAGGTTAGAAAAGAGAATCCAAAATTTAAGAGCTAATATAGGTAGGCTAACATAATTTATTAATGGTAATAGAAGTCAAAAATTAGTAGCAGCAGTCGAACAAATAAAGTTAAAATATCAATTACACGCTCAATATGAAAATTGTAATACACAAATAGAACACTTTTTAGACACTTTAAAACAAAAATTGAGCGCAGCATCCAGTAGACTTAAAAGATATATAACATGCACTAATCGTAAAGTGCAAAACACTAAATTTAAAAGTAATGAAAGAATATTTTACAGAAACCTTACGTCTAATAGTAGAGACACCCCTAAACAAACTCTAGATACACCTTCACCTGAATCACTACGAGAATTTTGGGCCAATATTTGGGAAAACCCAGTATACCATAATGATCGCGCAGACTGGGTCAGCGATGCAACAACAGAAATCCCAGATATGGAATTTGAGGTTATACCAATAGATACATTTGTAGAAGTCATCAAACGCACACACAACTGGAAAGCGCCAGGCACTGACAATATCCACAACTACTGGTATAAGAAATTCTCGAGCATACATCCTTTCTTATATAACCATTTAAATACATTCATTAAATCACCACATCTACTTCCAATATACATCACACACGGAGTAACTTATATGATACCTAAAAATACACATGACACCATAAATCCCGCAAAGTATCGACCAATTACATGCCTACAAACTTTGTACAAAATATTAACAGCCTGCATTAGTGAAGTAGTTTATAAACATTTAACAAAAAATAATATTCTAGCAGAACAGCAAAAGGGATGTCGTAAGCATAGCCAAGGATGTAAAGAGCAACTAACCATTGACGCGATAGCTATGAACAGCGCCGTTAAATGTAGAAAGGATATCCATACTATGTTCATCGACTATCAAAAGGCCTTTGATTCAGTCCCGCACAGTTGGTTATTATACGTCTTAGACTTATACAAAATTCACCCAACACTCAAACAATTCTTTGAAACGTCTATGCAGAACTGGCAAACAGTTCTTAAAATTAATTCGGCCTCAGCGACAGTGGCTACAGAGCCGATACGTATTAATTATTATACGTTTAAATTTTAGGGTTTAAACAGTCCAGACAGATACAGCAAAAGCTGTCAAAACAAGAACTGCTAAAGAAATTCTCACATCGCCTCAACCTTATCTTAAAAAGTAATTTAAACTCTAGAAATACTATTAAAGCCATTAACACATTTGCAATACCTATCCTCACATACTCTTTCGGAATTTTACACTGGTCAAAGACTGATATCAAAAAAATACAGCGCACTCTCCATACACTCCTTACCAAGCATAAAAAACATCACCCAAAATCATGCATACAACGACTTACACTGCCACGCCAGGAAGGAGGAAGAGGTCTGATAGATATACACAATTTACATAATAAACAGATACATTCACTCAGAGTTTACTTCCACTGCAAATCAGAAAACTCATTACTACACAAACATGTATCGGAAACAGATAAAAAACTAACACCACTAAATCTCCAAAATAGAAACACGCAGATAAATGAACACATTGTAAGTACACAAGAAAAAATTGCAGCTTGGTCTGTCAAAGCCCTTCATGGTAGACACCGAGCCTCCTTGAGCCAGCCACACGTCGATAAAATAATGTCGAACGAATGGCTTAAACGAGGCGAATTGTTTCCCGAGACTGAGGGTTTTATGTTAGCCATACAAGATCAGATAGTAGCTACCCGTAATTATAGAAAATACATCATGAAGGATCAGAATCAACCGACAGATTTGTGCAGACACTGCAATAGCGCTTCTGAAACCATCCAACATATAACAGGAGCATGTAAATCGCTAGCCCAAACCATTTATAAACATCGTCATGATCAAGTTGGTGCAATTATACACCAAAATTTAGCATATAAACATAATTTCGTATCTGATATGATACCGTACTATAAATATACCCCAGAAACAATTTTAGAAAGTCAAGATATCAAAATTTATTGGGACCGGACCATCATAACAGACAAAACGATCCATTACAATAGACCCGATATTACCATCCACGACAAAACCAATAAAACAGTATACTTGATAGACATAGCAATACCTAACTCTCACAATATTCAAACTACAATATCCGAAAAGCTCGGTAAGTATCAAGATCTCGCCATAGAGATTAAAACCCAATGGAAAGCTCGAACTGTCCATATTGTACCGATTATTCTTTCGTCTACTGGCATAATACCAAAATCACTAACACAGAGCCTCAACACTCTACAGATGCCAGCTCATATACTCTACATGCTTCAAAAAGCCACGATCCTCAACACCTGTCGCATCACTAGAAAGTTCCTGACTTCTTCAACACTCACATCTACCTTTTCAATTTAAACTCCACCTTATATACTTGGTTCTGGCCCGTATGTAAGGTTTATCTCTCTTAAATGGGAAGAAAAACATAAAAAATAACAAAATAATAATAATAATAATAATCTTTATTCAGGTCAAAGTACCCATCTTCACAAAATTACATCAAAACAAAAAGAAATACAATTGAAACCTAATCAAATACATTAAATTAAAATAATCAAAACAAGGTCATTAAGAAAAACATTACAAATTAAAATCAATATAAATTAAAATCAATACAAATTAAAATCAAATTAAATAAATTAAAAAAGAAAAACGATAAATCTAAATTAAAATCAAATTAAATAAATTAAAATTACAATCAATGTCAAATTAATACTTTTTCTTCGGCATTGGTACCGGAATATGTCTAGCCGAACAATGCCGGATGAAAGGACAATCCAGTCTAGCTGCAATCATCGCCAGTACGGTGTTAGAGCTAGCCCGCACTCTGTTCACTAGGGATGTTGCGCGCTTGCGCATAGTTGCGTGAAAGCAGTCAGTACGTGCCTCCGCAAACATACCCGAGGCACTGCAGTAACGGGGTAGCCCCATCACCGCCCTGAACGCGTTATTATACTGGACGCGGATGGCATTATAGCTTCTAGCCGAATAGTCAGCCCACAGACTACACGTGTAGAGTGATGTACCTACAGTACGCCCTAAATAGCGTAACCTTCACCTCATTAGAGCATCTTGCAAATCTGCGAGCTATCATATTCGCCCTCACTGATAATGCCCTCCGCTCCCGTTCCATGTCAGCATGATCCGTGAGGTCGCCAGTCAGAACATGCCCTAGATACTTAAGGTGTTCAACCCTTTCCAGAGGAACACCATTCAGTCTAACCAGAGGCACATTCCCAGGGCATCTCGCACTGGCGGTCTCAAAGATCATCCACTGGCTCTTTTTTACATTGTATACCAAACCGTGGCCACTAGCACATTCCTCGCATATCTGCATCAGCTTTCTCAATCCGCAGACTGACGCACTCAAAGCACCATGTCGTCCGCATAACTCAGATTATTGACGCACACACCATCTATGTGGCAGCCGACATGCCGACTGCTGAGCGCGACAATCAGCCCGTTCAGATATAAATTAAACAGGGTAGGAGAAGTTAAGCCACCCTGCCTGACTCCGCACTCAAGCTGATACGGATCCGACAATGCCCCCGCCCACCTGACACTGTTAGACTGGTGCGCATACCAGTACTGGAACACGCTAACCAGGTCATGGGGTAAGTTTATGCTCCTCAGCTTATCCCACAACCGATCATACACCACAAGGTCAAATGCCTTGGACAAGTCAAGGAAACACGCATACACGGGCGTCTTACGATCTGTGTAGTATTTGACGGTATGCTTCAAGCACAGTATAGTACTTTCGGTGGACAAACGGGGACGAAACCCGAACTGGTTGTCATGCAGTTCTACATACTTATTTAACTCTGCATTTAGCAAACCGTCAAACACTTTAGCAATAACAGTGGCAAGAGAAATAGGCCTGTAGTTACTCTTATCAGTAAGGTCACCAGTTTTATTCTTCACTACAGGCACAACCACTGTTCTCATAAATTCATCTGGCAAGTAGGAATGGCTCGCACACAGCGTGTAAAACATTGCCAAACCCCTAGCGATGTGTGGGCCGGCGTGCTGGAGGTGCTCAATGCTGAGTCCATCATGCCCCGGCGACTTGCCTCTCGAGATAAGCTTTATGGCTTTTTTGACGTCTTTTGCCAAGAAAGTAGTCAATATATTTTGACAGTTCATGCCAGCGCTGAACACCTCCCCCGACGCACCCAACGGAGACTTTACAGAAAAACAGTTCTTAAACAAGTTCGCAATCTCCTTTGGGTCGCTCACACCATTGACACTCACAGGAGGGCCCGGTCGAACATTCAATTTATTCGTGCTCTGCTAAAAACCTCGAAAATCTCCTCTACTATGCTTCATAGCCAGAGCGTCCATTTTTATTTGGTCCAGATGATTTTGGCACCATTTTAATCGTGACTTGAACACCCTTCGACTATCACACATTTCTTCATAAAGAAAACCCGACTTTGGCTTACCACACAACACCCAATGCTTGAACTTGCGTCGGGCCACCCTGTGAGCGCCACTGACATGTTTGTTCCAACCCGCCACGCGCGGACCACCCCCACCCTTCCTCGTGCTTCCTCGACTCGCCACTGCCGCATCACGGAGGGCAGTCACAATGTCGGAATATAACGTGTCCAAAACACGCCTGTGACCACGGTCGTCACAAAAACTATTCGCGCAACTTTCACAGTCATGAGGAAAGTCAATCATTCTAAGCCGCTTATGACACTCTTTGGCGTAAATAGAAATTTGTTCCTCACTTTTTGTACCCCATAGCACATCTCTATTTAAATTTTCAACTTTTGGCGTAACCTTAGGGCATAGTAACTTTAAATCACACATGATTATAAGTGGGAAGTGATCAGACCACAGAGTGTCGTATCTGACATCAACATCAACAACAATTTGCCGAGCCGAGTGAGTAGTTAAACAGTGATCCAGCCAGCTGCCAGTCCCGTGCACATCACTAATAAAAGTAAAAGTACCCGAGTCCAATCCTAAAACATCTATATCTATACATAACCATTGTTGGTCATTACAAATATTAATAAGTTCACTGAAAAACAACTCACCCGGATCCGCGTTGATGTCGCCCAAAATAAAAACAGATTCAACTCCTTGCTCGTCAACGATAGCACTTATCTCACTTAAACAATCTGTATAATCCTGCATATTAGCAACAGAGTTTGTTGGCAAGTAAACACTCGCTATGATCACTTGTCTGTCACTCGCCGTAATTTTGATAGCACAAATACGTGCATTATTACACTGTAATACGGACACTTGTTGAAACGCACTATATCTCCATACCAACGCGACGCCACCATAAGGACGCCCACGCACTATGCCTGCAGACGTATCAACCGCAGACGTCGCAGTGTACCCGAACCCGCTATCGATTGTACCAATGTAGGGTATATCATGTGGCATCAACCAAGTTTCCTGGAGACAAGACACAGGTCCCTGACGTCATCAATGGAGCGTTTTATATTTTTACAATTGAAAGTAGCAAACCAATAAAGACTATCCATTACTCGTTTTGTTAAGGCCATCGGCGACAGTAAACTGTACACCGTTTGTTTTTCTTTGTTTAAAGTTCATAAACCGTCGAAATATGACACCTTCAGGCCATAAAGTTTCATCCATATACCTCGGTAGATTGGCCTCGGATATAAGAAACTTATAAGCTTTGTGTCCTTTTTCAAACTTCATATTAATTTTCTCTAGAGATACAGTTTCCTGTGTTTTATTGTAAATATGTTTTATTATGTCGCTTTCTAACGTCGACAGATGCACATTTGTTATAAAGATAGGTATTTTTCTATCTGCCCCTCGAAATGTGCATTCCAAATCACGGGCTACACCCGATTTGCCCATGAAACGTTATTTCGTTGACTTTTTACGATAAGCCACTGTTTGCCAGCCTTCGCTGCTAGTGTTTTCGTTTGTCAATGCTTCGACGTACAGCGGCCGCTCCGATTCACGCCGTTCATAAGTACATGTGTCCTTATCAGTAACAATCAGCTGATCCACCACCTGCGACGTAGCACTAAGTACATCTAACGTCACAGCAGCGCTAGCTACAGAACCGGTTCGATCGGATTCGGATAGTCTATCAGTCGCGCACGCGCACCCTACAGCGCCGGGCGTGTTTGTATACGGAGCGTTGACTCGAGTGTTTTGTTAAAATGACGAAAGTTATTAAGTGTAATGAGTGTAACATCGTCATCGATGAGATGTTGTCATACATACAAAACAAAGTGTCGATAATGGACGAAGAGTCGCTAGTGCGGATTTGTAAGACGGCTTTCACGAGTGACGAAATCAAAGAATCGAAATCTCTTCTGTTTGAGTCCATTCCAACGGACATAAGAAAAATACTACGAAAAAACAGGAAAGGAGGAGCATGACATATCAGACATAATAAATCTATTTAAGTCAACGGAACCGGATAATATTCCAGTTTATGTGGCAAGACAACTGGATAAACTACCTCCGATTTCAATAGATCACTTAGATTGTTCAAAGTTGCTAAAGGATATACAAGTATTGAAAACCGAAATTGAAGACATAAAATCGACCTTTGTTACGAAGGAAACTGTTGATCAAGTAAAAAATGATATCTTTCGGTTAAAAAATCTCGTGAAGGAAATGAGGGTACATGAAGATAAACCTACCGAGCGAGATTCAAATGAGCGTCAACGGTCTGAGGAAGATCGGAAGGCGAGCGCGGATGACGCAGCGGGAGGTGGTCGGTCCCCGCTACCGCGTCATAAGGCGAGCGCGGGCGTTGGTTACTATACGGAGGGGATGTGCCAGTCTAGTCAGGAGGCTAGCGCGAGCGCCCGAACCGGATCCTTTTACCCAGTTAATCAGACCAGGGGAAATGCCGTACGCTGGAAGCTTACTCAATAGGCTAGCGTGCCATACCCTGTCGAAAACCTTCGAGACGTCTAAGGAAACGGCAATCGCTTCCCCATTCTTCTTGAGAGCCTCGCAGCACAAGTGGGTGGCATAAACCAGTAGGTCCTCAGTAGACCGCTTGTGGCGAAACCTGTACTGTCGGTCACTGAGGAGATCGTTACCTTCCAGGTATGCCATGAGGCGCGAGTTCAATACACGATCCATAATCTTGCAGAGTATGGAGGTTACCGAAATCGGCCGATAGTTGGCAGGATCGGCACGACTACCCTTTTTGGGCACGGGTTGTACGTTGGCAAGCTTCCAGGACTTGGGCACTATACCAGTCCTAAATGAGAGGCGATACAAGCGCGTCAATACAGGAGACAACTCGGGCGCACAAGCCTTTAGAACAATCGCTGGTATGCCATCTGGTCCACTGGCTTTATTCACGTCTAGACGACGTAGCTCTCTCAGAACTTCTCTGTTCCTCCTATGAACCTCCTGCATTGAAGAGTTACAATGAGGCAGAGTCGGTGGAGCAGCATTGCTAGTGTCAAGACGAGAATTATGGGCAAAGAGAGATGCAAAGCGTCCTGCTTTCTCTCTTGCCGTATGAGCCAGTGTTCCATCAGGCTTTACCAACGGAGGCAAAGTGGGCCGACAGAAGTTCGCCTCGACCTACTTGGCAAGAGACCAGAATGCTCTGAGTTTTTTGCCAATATGGGTGATGCGGTCGAAGCGTGCCTTCCTTAGTGCTTTTTTGTAGGACTTGGCAGCATGGTTGAAGGCTCTCTTCTTTGAATTCAGATCCGGAGCTTTGCGGTCACGAGCGTCAACCCAGGCGAGAAACGCCGAATGCTTACGCTCTTCAGCCTGAACGCAATCGGCATTGAACCACAGGTGAGCTGAGCCACCGATGCGTACATCGCTATAAGGGATAAAATACTCCATAGCTTGGCGTATCACATCGGTTACAGCATCCGCACAGCTCGACGGATTTTCAGAAGAGAAGCAGACCTGCTGCCAAGGATAAGACGCAAAGAAATGCCGCATCTCATCCCAATCTGCCGACCTGTATCGCCACATCCGCCGTTCGCCACGTGAGTCGCGGTCAGGTGGGGAGAAGGACGGTACAGACTTCACCAGACAGTGATCTGAAGTTCCAAGTGGTGAGGAAACTGTTACGACACATCTGTCCGGATCGATGGTCAGCAGTAGGTCCAGACAATTGGCAGTATGACCAACTACATCAGGCACCCTCGTCGCTTGCTTTACCAACTGGGAGAGGCCCAGCGACACTGCAAAGTTTCGAGTTTCCATCCCAGCGTGGTCGGTCCTCTGGTATGGGAAAAGCCAGTCTTGATGGCAGGCGTTAAAATCCCCCAGAGCGACAAACTGTGCATCAGGGTGCCGATGCAGAGCCTCATCGGCGGCCTCACTGAGGTGGCCAAACAGCCGAGTCGCCTCCTAGTCGCCACTGTGCGACTGGTAAACACAGGTGTAGACAATTTCGTCCACACCTGTGTCCACCAGTAACCATAAACTTGAAAAACTGGGGTCTTCAAGGTGACGGAGACGCTGGCAGCAGATGTCATTGCGAATGTATACACAGACCCCGGCACGCTGCACGAAATGGTGCTCCAATGAGTATCCCGGGTAGTCGAGATACGCCGCATCAGACGGACATCTGATCTGCGTCTCCGTCAAGAAAAGTAAGTGGGGCTTGTCAGTCTCGAGGTGGTGGTGGACTGCATCGAGATTGGAGTGCAGTCCTCGTATGTTTGAGAGGTGCACATGGAACGAGAGGACGTGCATCCGCTGTACACACTTACTTTTCCTTTTATTAACTTTCATGAATTTTAGTGAATAGGGCTAGTGGAAGATGGCAGTTGAGCGAGGTGATGTGATGTCAAACCCAATAACACAACCAGAGTTGCTGCACCAATGGAGGGTTGATTTCGAGACTGCGGGGAAGGTCGAACCCCCCCAGAGATCGCCATCGGGTCCTCTCGCCCGGTCGCCAACCGGCACGATGGGGCCACCCTGGGATTTTTCGCAGTTGGCGGGGCAGCCTTTCGTGTGTGGCTGGCACACTACTTGGGCCCCCAACTATCTGCGGTCGGCCAGCGGAGCAACGTGCTTCGGATCCCGCTACCCTTCATGATCAAACCTCCGACACAACAGCAACTGGTGCATCATACCCGGCGTACATAGCAACACAACTGTTCAGACCCATCCTCCACCTTACGGCTTCACCAGATACCATGCCGGAACACGACGTATCGCTTGGCGGCATGACTTTATCTGGTGGGTGGTACCTTTAAGCCGGCAGCCGATGTTATGGCCTACCACCGTATTTACTGCTCGTTTAGCACTACCCAGGGGACACGTGTAGGGTGATCAAGAGTCAAGTAAATCCTACGGACGCGAGCAGTTCATCCCCCGAAATATATAAATATATCATGACTCCTGGCACCGACAGTCATACATCATGCAAGTCGCTGTCATGTAGGGCGTTTATAGCCAAGAGGAGCGTCACGCAGTCCGTCCTCTACATGACCCATCGTGTAGGGCGATTATCAAATCACCGGAAAGGAACGTCTCGCAGTCCGTCCTCTACACGACAAAACACACGTTTTACGGGAACAACCTCCGTTATACGTGGGTGGCAAGGCCACACTTCATGAGACCGGTCAGGTACCTCGCAGTTTACCTCACGTAGACGTCTCGCAGTCCGTCTACTGTCTCACCATAAGATCTGCATCACCCTCTATAGCAATGTAGATTCATTCAATACGCGAGCACACCCGTGCTCAACGACTGCAGCGCAGGTCTCAGGACACCACGCACCGTCCCGCACGTTCAGAGCACCATGTACTGAGCAGCAGCTTGCGTCGTCTTGCCATAGGAGCCGGTCAATAAGCGCATCTCATATCGTCCACTTGGCAGCGTGCGTATGACCCGGTACGGCCCTCGCAGCCTATGGCCCATCTTTCCAGTTGCCTGTGAAAACTTAATTACGAAAACAAAATCATTCACATTCAAGACTTTTGGTGTTTGTCGGTTTCGATTTATATAATCGTCCTGGCGAGACTGGTTTCGTTTCAGTAAGTCAGTTGCGCGAGCTCGGCGTAACTCTCTTTGTGCTTCACGGTTCGACTCCTTCTAGAGCGACGTCACGGACCAGTGACCTGATGACGGGGGTCGCCGCATCAGTGCCCATCAGTAGATTTAACGGCGACGCCTGAGTTGTTTTCTGCTTGGTCACGTTGGGGGTCAGCTGGAGTCTCCACAGTGTTTCAGACCAAGCTGCCCCTTTGTGATTGGTCTCGATTCGAAGAAGGTTCAGAACGGTTCGGGCGTACCTCTCGACCTGGCCGTTTGATTGGTGCATCTCTGGAGTAACCAAATGTACCTCCGATATCTTTGACAAAATTTAAAAATTTAGCAGACTGATACATTCTGCCTCTATCTTTCACAATCGCTTTTTTTTAAGTTTTTGGCATCCCTGATGAGGAGAACCAACTTAAAGCCGTTTGACTCGGGAAGTGGGACCTAGGACGTCTGAATGTAATACAGAGAAAGGATTATCGGGTTTTTCCCATGAAGTTATATTTTGTTGTGGAGCCCTAGGCACACGTTTCTTGGAAATACAGATCAAACAGTGTTCAAGATACTTTTTAACGAATTGCTTGAGGCCTGGGAACCAAAAATGCAATGTAATTGTGCTCGTCATGGAATACGCGTAGCAGACTAAGTCTGTGACCTCGGGGAACAAAGCAAAGAAATCGGGGTTGCTCGCCTATTGGGGTGTATCTATAATACAGCAGGTCGTTTTTCTCAACATAGCGATTAGGATCTAGATAGTTTTCTCTAAGTTTTTGGAGAAGTTCCCGTGTCTCCCCATCTGCAGCTTATGCTATTTGAGCCCAATTGCGATGTTGAGTGATATGAAGCACACACTCGAGATTTTCTGCTTAAATAATCGGCGTGTGACATCATTGTCCCTTTTCGGTACTCCATATCAAAAGTGAAAGAAGGTACATCCACCAGCGGGCAACTCTAGGCAGTAGATCCTTTTTACGCTCGGTGGATTTGAGTGCATTGCAGTCTGAACACTCCGTTCACTATCCTCACTGAATCCGCAGCACTCGCGACCGTAGCAAGGATGGAGCAGAGGGATCACAAATAAAACCACTTCACATGTTGTATAACTGTATTAGCACTTTAGAACTGTAAACACTTAGAAACTTTTTAGAACTCACTTTGTTTGGAACTTTTTGGAATTGTTTGGAACTGATTTAAATAAAATTCATCGCGAACCTAGTCAACTCGCGGAAAATCTTAACAGCGAGATGTAGAAATCGACGCTCAATTAACAGCGCCATCTTTTGATCAAAAAACAAACAATTATTTCCAACATTCCGCCCACCAAGGAACTATTCTACATAGTCCTTCTTATTAAAACTACATTTACAAGGGCACCGCCCACCATGAGAACATCTACAACTAAATTAACACATGAGTTCACAATGTCAACAAAAAAATAACCTAAGTACATCTCTGTATAAAATAGAATTCATAAGTACATCTCTGTATCCAATAGAATTATGACTATTGTGCGACAGGTAATATACAAATTTTTGAAACGGGCCTTTTTATTAAGGCTCTTTGAGTGCGTAAAGTAACGACTCTCGTAATTTTGTCCAGGCCAGGGTGTTTTTCTACAACTCTCGCCAATAACCATTTACAAGGAGGCAAGTCATCTTCCTTTACCACTACTACATCCCCAATGCTTGGTTCAGGAGTTTGACAAGTCCACTTGTAACGATGCAGAAATTTTGTCAGATATTCTTTTGACCAACGACGCCAAAACTCCTGCATCATTCGTTGTGTCAATTGCCAACGACGTAAATTGGATACGTTAGCCGTCTCAAAATTGTGATCAGGTACTGCAACCAAGGGTTCCCCAATCAGGAAATGACCTGGCGTCAAGACATCAAAGGCATCTGACTCTGTGTTTAAGGTGGACAAGGGCCTAGAATTAAGGCAACTCTCAATTTGAGCTAAGACTGTGGATAGTTCCTCATAAGTCAGTGTCGAGTCCCTTATGACACGTTTCAAATGGAACTTAACTGACTTAACGCCAGCCTCCCACAATCCTCCGAAATTTGGTGCACGTGGTGGAATAAAATGCCACCTTGTACCATTTGTGGTCAATGTTTCGGATATTTCTTTTAAGTAAATTGACCTTTCTGATGCAAATAAATTGTGGAGTTCTCTTGAAGCACCGACAAAATTTGTTCCATTATCGCTCCAAATATCCGTACATAGGCCTCTACGAGCAACAAACCGTTTGAACGCAGCTAAAAATCCCTGTGTGGTTAAATCACTGACCACCTCAATGTGCACAGCTCGTGTCGCCATACAAACAAATAAGCAAATATATCCCTTATGAGCGTGATGACCCCGTCCTTTTGTCGTCCTAATACTTATCGGGCCTGCGTAATCTACGCCGCTACATTTGAATGGTCTTGAAGGACTAGCTCTAGTCTCTGGAAGCTGACCCATCAATTGCTGTGAAGTTTTCGCAGCTGCTTTCACACATGGAATGCATCTTCGAACGTAACCTTTAATTAAAGATTTACCGCCAATTATATTGTTACGTACGTGGGTAATCAAATGCCGATTTACTGACGAGAGAACTTTATTTACCACAAACAATAACAAATTAGTCCAGTCAACAATAATCCGAATCGCAATTAACACTAGAGTACCGTTACACTATCGCTTTAGTCGTTGATAAAAATCACTTCGAGTACTAGGGTAGTTCGCTCTTGATCGCAGTCGAAATCACAACTGACTCGCTTCCGGCCGGGGGCCCGTATTTATATGCGGAGCCAAGAAAATTCTAGATACCGACGTCCCCGGATCTATCCAGAATTCCAGAACAATTGAATTGCTTCTCGAAGTCATAAATCATTTTTATTTCTCGTAATAATAAGAGTCACGTTCATGCGAATTTCGACTCTATTGTTAACGTCGGAAAGTACAATTTCCCTTACGGTTAGATGATACCTATTACTACATGTACCTTGGTAGGTAGGTACCTTGTGGATGTTTCGAGATTTTTCTAAGTGTGACTACGCACAACTATTCTAGAACTTTCGAACAGCAATGCGTTTTAATTATTACGTGCCACTCGTTATTTTCTCGGAGATATGGCGTGTTCACGTTTAATGGCGTAACAGTGCCCCCCTCTTAGTCATGCTCGTCCCGAGCATTATTAGATCCGTGATACGGCGCCAATCTATCCATATGGACGACCTTGGGTTTCCCTCTCAACCCTTTCTTGATGCGGTAGGTCACGTCATTAATCCTCTTTAACACGGTGTAAGGTCCCTCCCATCGAGCTTGGAGTTTCGGTGACTTCCCTTTTCGTCGAAGCGGGTTGTGGAGCCAGACCAATGTACCCTCCTCAAATCCCTTGGCGTTGGCATTACGGTCGTATCTAGTTTTCATTTTGACGCTGGTGTTCATGCTATTCTCACGAACTCGTTTATGCACTTCGTCCAATTGATCTTGAAGGTCACTTACGTAATCTGTAACTGGCTTAGTCTTGTCAGGTGGCACGCCAGTTATGGCATCGACCGGGAGTCTCATCTCTCTGCCGAAATTCACTCTTGCTGGGGTATGTCCCGTGCTATCATGCACTGCCGATCGGTAAGACATCAGAAATAGTGGAATATACCGGTCCCAGTCCTTCTGATGGTCGTCGACAACCTTAGCCAGGTGATTCTCCAGGGTTTGGTTAAACCTTTCCACCATTCCGTCCGACTGAGGATGCGCAGGTGTTGTGCGTGTCTTATAAATTCCCAGAAGAGTACACATTTCCTGGAACAGCGCAGATTCGAAGTTACGGCCTTGATCGGAATGGATTTCCAAAGGTGCGCCATACCGACATACTACTTCTTCGACCACCTTCTTCGCCACTGTCGTCGCTTCCTGATTGGGTATGGCGAAGACTTCGGGCCACTTTGTGAAATAGTCCTGGATCACCACTATGTACTTGTTTCCGTCATTTGTAACTGGAAAAGGTCCAGCGACGTCGATAGCGATGCGTTCCCATGGGGCTCCCACATTGTACAGCTGAAGCCTGCCCCTGCTCCTAGTTTGTGGTCCTTTCACAGATGCGCACGCTGTACATTTCCGACACCATTGCTCTACGTCATCTCTACAATTGAGCCAGTAATACCGCTGTCTCACTTTCAGTAGAGTTTTCTTGATGCCCAGGTGTCCTCCAGAAGCACCATCGTGTATTTCCTGTAGCAGGGGGACTACTTCACACCGTGGCACTATCACTTGTGTGGTCACCTCCTTGCCATCGTTCGATTCCCATTTCCTACAAAGCACATCATTTTCTAGGACTAAACTGTCCCACTGTGCCCAGTAGCTCTTAGTAACGGGACTATGTGACGATACTTCACTCCACTGGGGCCTAGTTCCACTACGCTTCCAGTCCAGTATAGGTCGAATATCGTCATCTTCTTCCTGGGACTTCTTGAAGTTGCCTTCGGCCCTAATTAAATTAACGAGTTCTCGGGCTTCATTCTGCTGGCAGTGTCTGCAGTCATCATTACATGGACGTCGCGACAGGGCGTCAGCATTGTTATGCCCCTTTCCACTACGATGTTCCGTCACAAAGTTAAACTCCTGCAGCTGCTCGAGCCATCTTGCAACTTGGCCCTCAGGGTTCTTAAATTGTAGAAGCCATTTCAATGCCGCGTGATCCGTCCTCAAAGTAAATTGTCTTCCTATGAGGTACTTGTGGAAATGCTGCAAGGTTTTTACCACAGCCAGCAGTTCTCGTCGAGTCACGCAGTAGTTCCTTTCTGGCTTTGAAAGTGCCTTACTGAAGTAAGCGATTACGACCTGTCTGTCGCCCTGCACTTGTGACAACACTCCACCAATTCCCGTGTTGCTGGCATCGGTATCGACGACAAATCTTCCGTCTCTGCTCGGATACCCCAGTATAGGCGCTTCACATAGCCGTTGCTTTAGCTCGTCGAATGCTGACTCACAGTTCTTGTCCCAAATAAAATCTCGTTTATCCTCAGTCAGCTGATGTAGAGGTTTTGCAATGTCCGAAAAATTCTTGACAAACCGCCTGTAGTAGGTGCACAACCCTAGAAATGCACGTACTTCCGTTTTGTTCTTTGGAACCGGCCACTGTTGGACTGCCTTTATCTTCTCAGGGTCGGTTCTCACCCCGTCAGCGGAAATAACATGCCCTAGGTAGCTGACCTCCTTCTTGAACAGGGCGCACTTCTTTGGGCTTAGTTTTAAGTTAGCCCCTCGTATCCTGGTGAACACTTTCTCCATATTCCTCAGGTTTTCCTTAAAAGTGCGACCCATTATAATGACGTCATCCAAATATACCTGACAGACGTCACCAAGAAGGCCCACCATTACTCTCTCCATGAGGCGTTCAAACGTCGCTGGAGCGTTGCACAACCCAAAAGGCATGACGTTAAATTGCCACAGGCCGCTGCCAATGCCCGTACTAAACGCTGTCTTTTCTTTATCTTTCTCGCTGATTTCCACTTGCCAGTAGCCACTTTTCAAATCAATGGTCGAAAACCACTTCATGCCACTGAGCATATCCAGCGTATCGTCTATCCTTGGTAAGGGATAACTGTCCTTCTTCGTCACATTATTCAGCATTCTGTAGTCCACACAGAATCTGGTGCTGCCGTCCTTCTTCTTCACCAGAACGACTGGAGAAGACCATGGACTCGTAGAAGGCTCAATTATTTCATTATCAGCCATGTCCTTTACCATTTCTGCTACCTCAGATTCCTTAGCCCAGGGTATGCGACGCGGTCTCTGTTTAATTGGTCTAGCATCACCCGTATCTATCTCATGCTTGACGAGACCTGTTCTCCCGCAGTCTTTTCCCGTTGCAAAGATATCTCGAAACCGTAGCAGAAATTCCCTGGCTTGCTGTAGTTCCGAAGTCGATAAATTGCTCTTAGAATTTTCCAGAAGTTGCTGGATGTAATCAGTTTCGACTTTGGTCGTGTCTTGCTTTGCTGGAGATTTATTGATTTGACGGAGATACTGAACTTCTTCACATCTCCCAACAACACTGTTTTTCTTCAGTTGGACCTCTTCTTTCCCAAGGTTCACAATCCTTACTTTGGATTTCCCTTTTGTCATAACTAATGTCCTCGCTGTGATGACCTCCGGGTGCCGGCCAATATCTTCAACCAAAACACATCGTGTTTGCCTGATTTTCTTAGGAAATTTTACTTCAACCAAGGTTTCTGTTCTCGGAGCTAATGTAGTGTCTTTTAAGCAATAGAGGTTACATGAGGTTATTCCTCGCAGGAAGACTTCTTGATCTGGGAATTTCAATACTCCCCTGTCGATATTTAAAATACATCGGTTATTCCGCAAGAAGTCGAGACCCAGTATGCAATCGTCGGTAATATTCGCAATTAACGCAGGATGGATATACACTTGATCACCGATTTTGATCTCAATTTCTGTATCACCGAGGACGGAGACTGGCTGGCCGGTTGCTGTCTGAAGTCGGCAGGATGGAGACTCCCTTTGCCACAAGATGGTGCGTTTCAGCAACTCAGGTCTTATAACAGTCCGTGACGCCCCCGTGTCAATGGTAAAATTGCAAGCCCGATGATTCAGCGTCCCTTCGATGATCAAACTATTTCCGTTCTGAACTTGATTGATGGTGATGGTTGGGGCCTTCAGTTGACCAGCCAGCACCCGCCCCGCGGCCCTGGCGACATTTAGTTTAACGACTCCTCGTTAACTTGAGTTCCGGAGTCCACACTCCCCCTCTTCCTCTTGGGGCAATCGGTACGAATGTGCCCTTTTTCTCCGCACCCGTAACACGTCGGGATATAGCGGGACTTTGCTGAAGAAGAAGCCACCACTTCTCGGTGACGTGGTTGCGTTGTAGGCGAGACCACCACTTCCCGAACCCTATGCGTGCGAGAATCGTGTCGTACTGCTTCCACTTCCAAAGCGTGAGCCATCGCACTCTTTAGAGTTTGGTGGTGTCCAAGTCGCACCGTAGCCCTGACTTCAGTATCCCGTAGACCGTCGATGAATGCTTGCACCAGATTCACTTCCACCAACTCTGGTGCCATCGACATGTATGCACGCCGGACCAGCCGTTCAACCTCGACTCCCCACTGCTGGAGGCTCTCGTTCGACCTCTGCGTTCTCTCGCGTAACTGCGCGCGGAAAACGTGCTCGAGGTGTTTGTCTCCATAACGAGTGTCCAGTCCCTCCATGAGACGCTCCAATGTCCTGCCGTCCGCAGGGAGGTTCTCTAGGACTAGCAGGGCGTCCCCTCGTAGAGCCAAAGTTAATGCCGCAAAAGACTGCTTATCATCCCAGCGGTTTGTTTCGACCAATGTCTCGAATTGGTACTTAAATGCCGTCCAGGAAGACGTGCCATCAAAACGCGGCACATCAAATTTTGCGGCAGATGCACAGGGGGTGTGCGATGATGAGCCGACAGCAACGGGTTCGCGTGCTTCGAGCTTGATAATTTTTTTGTTGATGTCCAGCAGGCTTGTTTCGAGGCTATCAGCTCGGGCGGAAACTTCCTTGACCTCTACGGTGAGATTCTTTACCTTCTCGCCTAACGTGACGAGGCCGTGATCGATCTTATCAATGATTAGGTTCTGCTTAGCCTCCTGTTCGCGGCGAGCAGCTTCTTGATTAGCCGCGATGAGGTCCTGGAGCTTGCGCTGGTTGGCCTCCTGATCGCGGCGAGCGGCTTCCTGTTCGCGGCGAGCGGCTTCCTGTTCGCGGCGAGCTTCTTCCTGGTTCGCTGCGATTAGGTCCTGAAGCTTACGCTGGTTGGCCTCTTGTTCGCGGCGAGCGGCTTCCTGGTCGCGGCGAGCGGCTTCCTGGTCGCGGCGGACAGCTTCCATACTAGCTTGCATGGCGGCCAACATCGCAGCGAGGTTCAATTCCGAGGATGGTCCTGTTGGCGCCTCAGCAGCTTCTGTTGCTACCATACCAGCCTGATCTTCCTCCTCCATACGATGACGCGCAGCATCCATCTCCATTTGCCTTCTTGTTCGTGGTCGCTGTTCGTCGTCTCTCGGTGTTAGTGGCATTTCACTTCTGACACCAGTTGTTACGTACGTGGGTAATCAAATGCCGATTTACTGACGAGAGAACTTTATTTACCACAAACAATAACAAATTAGTCCAGTCAACAATAATCCGAATCGCAATTAACACTAGAGTACCGTTACACTATCGCTTTAGTCGTTGATAAAAATCACTTCGAGTACTAGGGTAGTTCGCTCTTGATCGCAGTCGAAATCACAACTGACTCGCTTCCGGCCGGGGGCCCGTATTTATATGCGGAGCCAAGAAAATTCTAGATACCGACGTCCCCGGATCTATCCAGAATTCCAGAACAATTGAATTGCTTCTCGAAGTCATAAATCATTTTTATTTCTCGTAATAATAAGAGTCACGTTCATGCGAATTTCGACTCTATTGTTAACGTCGGAAAGTACAATTTCCCTTACGGTTAGATGATACCTATTACTACATGTACCTTGGTAGGTAGGTACCTTGTGGATGTTTCGAGATTTTTCTAAGTGTGACTACGCACAACTATTCTAGATCTTTCGAACAGCAATGCGTTTTAATTATTACGTGCCACTCGTTATTTTCTCGGAGATATGGCGTGTTCACGTTTAATGGCGTAACAATATAATATTCTGTACTTAAATAAGTCAACGTTAATTGGATTCCACCATGAAGCGTTTTAGCATGAGCATCTGCTATTAGTAACTCGGTTAATTTAGATCTTTTTGGCATCAGTATTGGGTGCTTTGTATTTAAAGAAAGCTGTGATTTTTCTAACCTTCCTCCTACCCGTAAAATGTTCTCTTTATCTAAGTAAGGATACAAAGGTTTGAGAGGTCCCTTTAATTTGATCAAGTGACCTTGTTTCCTTATATTAGCAATCTCCTCTTTGAAGCCTTCTGCTTGACATTTTCTAATAACGCATTTACGAGCTTCATACAATTTTTCTGGTAGTAAATAGTTGCTACACTGTTTCTTATTTCCAATTAACCTTAAAAGACATCTACAGTAGGCCACAACCCGTATCAATTTGGTAAATGACGAGAATCTATCCCATAAGGACTCCTCAGTTACGGTGAAGTTAACCTTCGAAATTTCTAAATCGGTCTCTAATTGTTTTGGTTTACTGTAAGATATTTCAGTTTCAGACAAAAAAGCTGGGCCGTTGAACCACGAAGAACAGTTGCACAGTTCCGAGAGGTAGATTCCTCGTGATCCGAGATCAGCAGGATTTTGGCTTGAAGAAACATGAGACCATTGGGTTGAATCCAACGTTGTCAATATCTCTGAGACCCGGTTAGCAACGAACGTCTTCCAGCGATTAGGATGACTGTTGAGCCACGCCAAAACCACGGTGGAATCGGTCCATGCACGTACATTACGTATATCTATACCCATGACCTTTGCTACTTCAACTAGGAGTCTCGTGACCATTACTGCTCCGCACAGTTCAAGCCTGGGAATAGATTCCTGCTTGATGGGTGCTACCTTTGTCTTGGCCGTTACTAAAGAAACGCGTATGTTACCCTCAGCATCAAGCACACGAATATATACTGCCGCGGCATAAGCTGCCTTTGACGCATCGGAGAATCCATGCAGTTCAACGAGTGTGTCATTCGAATTTGTCCCGAGCCAACGAGGTATCCTAATTTGTGAGAGCAGTGATAGCCCATTCCCGTAAGTATTCCATTCATTTAAAATCTCAGTTGTTACTTCTTCGTCCCAATCCAATCCTGCTATCCATAGCTTTTGTATAATTATTTTTGCTATAATAACACTAGGTGCTACCCACCCAAGTGGATCATACAATTTAGCAATGTGTGAAATTATTTTTCTTTTAGTTACTGGTCCAGGTTCTTGCTGAATATTCACCGAGTATTGGAAATCATCGCAACGACGATTCCAGGTAAGCCCTAATAGTTTAACTATCTCGTCCTCCTTCAGCTGAAAACCTTCTGCAATTTCTCCCATTTCTTCATTAATTTCCTTTATTTTATTAAGTAAATTTTCATTATTGCACATCCATTTTTGAAGTTTAAATCCTGCTTTGCTTAATAATAAATTCATTTCTTTGTAAATAATTAACCCTTCTTCAGGATCACTACAACCGGTAAGCAGATCGTCCATATAAAAATCATTCAGTACTCTTTCAGCAGCCACTGGATAATCTCTGCCGTTATCATGCGCCACTTGTTGGAGGGCTTTAACCGCTAGGTAAGGAGCTGATGCAGTGCCGAACGTGACTCTCAGCATACGATAGTGTTCTACTACGTCTTCCGGCTCATCCTTCCACAGTATTCTCTGGTAATCGGTGTCAGTAGTCGCCACCTTTACCTGCCGGTACATCTTAACGATGTCCGCTGCTAGACATATCGGATGTTTTCTCCAACGCATCAACAAGTGCCGAAGTTCCGGTTGTAAGCGGGGTCCAATCATCAATTTGTCGTTTAATGAATAACCTCTTTTACCTTTACAGGAAGCATCGAACACCACACGTACTTTGGTTGTATCTTTATCATCCCTTATAACGGCGTGGTGTGGTAAGTATATTGTATTCCCCTTTTCTCTTTCTTTTTCAGGTATCCTTTCCATATGATCTAACTGTAAGTATTCATGGATCACTTGTTTATATTTTTCTTTTAAATCCGTATTTTTCTTCAATCTGATATGTAATGCATTTAATCTTCTTTCAGCTATCTCTTCAAACCCACCTTCCTGGTAAGTCGAAGTCGGTTCACGGAACGGCAGTCTAACCACATACCGTCCATCTTCATCTTGAGTGGTAGTTGCCGAAAATAACTCTTCACATTGCTTTTCTTCCTCCGACAACAATCGTTTTTGATTGTTGGGTTCGGCTTCTAACTCCCAAAATTTCTTTAGTTCTTCATTTGCATCTATATGAGCATGCATCACGACCACATTCGAAGAAACCCCAGCAGATGAATCACCTATCCCAGATATTATCCATCCAAATTTGGAACATTGGGCTACGACTGCCCCATTCACATTCTTTTTCAACCCTTCTTCAATAATCTGGGTGTAAACATCTGCTCCTAATAAAACATTTATTTTGTTTGGAGTATGATATTGTGGGTCTGCTAAATTTTCCTCCTTAAGATCTACCCATTCTACCGTCGTTACCTTTGTAACGGGGAGAAGCGTGGTTATAGACTTTAACACATACGCTTGAACTTGAATATTAAAATTTGAATCTATTCGAGACCGTAGATTTAAGGTGACCACTGACTTTGTTGTTATTTCTTTGTCCCCTCCAACTCCTTTGATTCTATGAGTTGAAGGAATTTTCTTTAATCCCAAGAACTGCACTGTAGCTTCAGTAACCAAAGAAATTTGTGAGCCTTGGTCTATTAATGCTCTAACCACTTGGTAAGTGCCTGCCTTCGACTCAGCTCTTATTAGAGCTGTAGCTAATAAAACTGTATTACGCAGTTTTCCTGTCGAAAAACAGCTAACCGACTGGTTACCTTCCCTATTTTCTGTGGATATAGGGCTATCCATACTATCTTTCGTTGATATGTTTTCCTTATGTACCAACGTTCCGGCGTTTTTCTGTGTATTGGTACTGGAACCGGTGGAAGAAGAATCGTTAGGTGGATGCAGTAAAGAATGATGACGACGTTTGCAAATTCGACATTTGACGGGACTATTACACACTTTAGCACAATGATTGTTACCCAAGCAATTAAAACAAATACCCTTTTCTAGTACAAAACTACGACGAGCGTCACAATCTAAATTTTTTACAAACTGTTTGCAATAACTAAGCCTATGTGGCTCCGAACAAAATGAACACTGAATGTCTGCAACATGTAAACTATTTATCTTATTTGCGATGGTCCCCCTGTTATTATTACTTTGATATCTAGATACAGAATTTGTTTTATTATCTAAAAATTCCAATGCTCTATACCGATTAGTTAAAAACTCGGTAAACTGAATAAGTGTGGGCAGTTCTTCTGACGAGTTATGTTCAGTTATATTAAATTCCCACTGCTTTCGAGATTCGGGATCTAGCTTCAAAGTTATTATATGGATAACTATAATGTCCCATGAATCAACATTAATTCCAAGATTAGAAAGCGCCTTTAAACAATCATTGGTGTTATCAAGTAATTCTTTTAGTCCAAAAGCCGATTCTTTATCGAGATTTCTCTGACTGAGTAACCGTTTTATAATAAAATGTGACAAATATCTCTTATTGTTATAACGCGCATTCAATAGTTCCCAACATCGGTTATAGTTTGCATCTGAAATGGGTATTTGTCGAAGAAGTTGTTCTGCTTCCCCAGACAAGTATCCTTTCAGATACTGCATTCGCTGTACATTGTCTAAACCTTTATTGTTATGAATAAGAGATAAGAACAAATCCCTAAAAGTTACCCAATCTGTATAGTTTCCTGAGAATACCGGAATAATTATTTTAGGCAATTTTACTTGACACTGCTTGGAAGTACTACTACTACAGGATTTAAAAGAATCTTCTTTAATATCAAATGACTCTAACACAGTTTCCAGATCAGTTTTATATTGAATGTACACTTCTTCTGCTAAATCATAAATATCATTTTTCGCATATCGACTCTGTTTCAACTTATCAGATTCATAGGCCTCATACAATTTACTATGGCCGTTTGCTAACTGATCCCACAATTTTTCCAAATTTTCTAATCTTACTTTACAATAAGGTCGTGTTATTCGTTCCTTAGGTGATTTTTTGAAGTTCACGTAAGCCTTATCTATTCTACTGTAAATGTCTTCTTGTTTATTAGTTAACGACTCCATATTATATACTAAATTTAACAGATATTTTTGCTGGTCACAATACTTTTATAGCTGACTAAATTTAAATTATTTTATCGAAGTTACAAAGTTAACTCAATAGACATAAAGCAAACAAATAAACCCATTTTTTTTTTTAAATGCTACGGTAATTTAAATGAAGGAAAATTTTACAAGTGTTGACAACGAACACGAAATTTTTACAAGTCTTTAAAAAAAACATATTATAATTTGGCTAAGTCTAAACACCGTTAAAATATTTCAAGTTAATGTTCATATTATTTTAATTTTCTCTAAGTTAAATTCTTCAAGTAAATAAAGTTCAAATTTGCGTAGTTAAAATTTCTTCCAAATAATTAAGTAAGAGTTCACTCACGGTTTTAATCTCGTACTGATACCACCTGATGACGTAATTATCACCGATCACTGTCTTCGTAGTGACGTTGCGCTCTGCACGTCACACCTCCTCCAGTTGCCCTTGCTGCTGGTCCCTGACGATGACGACACCCGGCACCGTCTGCAATAGCGCACTGCACCACGCGCTGCTACTGCTGCTTGCTGCTTCTCCAAGTGCCTTGGCCAGTTTGCGCAAGTAATCCACTTGCCCAGCCAAGAAAGTACCACAAAAAGCTCGGCCAGTCCGACTCCGAAGGACCAAAATGAACACTCCGTTCACTATCCTCACTGAATCCGCAGCACTCGCGACCGTAGCAAGGATGGAGGAGAGGGATCACAAATAAAACCACTTCACATGTTGTATAACTGTATTAGCACTTTAGAACTGTAAACACTTAGAAACTTTTTAGAACTCACTTTGTTTGGAACTTTTTGGAATTGTTTGGAACTGATTTAAATAAAATTCATCGCGAACCTAGTCAACTCGCGGAAAATCTTAACAGCGAGATGTAGAAATCGACGCTCAATTAACAGCGCCATCTTTTGATCAAAAAACAAACAATTATTTCCAACACAGTCTGTAATTAATTTAAACTGGAGTCCAATTAGATAGTGTCGAAAATTCTGCAACGCTCTCACAACCACCAACGTTTCTAACTCATAAAAGTGGTATCCTACTCTTTGCGCCTTGAGTAGTCTAGCTGAAGTAAGCCACAACTCTTTTGTTACCTTTCGGGTGCGTTTGCAAAAGAATTGCGCCATAACTGATGCTGCTCGCATCAGTATGAACCTCTGTGGGTAGACTCGGATCAAAAATAGCTATCACCGAATCATTGGTCAAACTCAAGACTGAAATAATTTCCTGACGCACTTTTTCCTGTTCAAAACCCCATTTGATCTGAAAACTTTTTTTTTGGTTAATTGTGAGATTGGGAACGTTTTCGTGGCATTTGCCCTCAATGTACTTCCGAAAGTACCAGGCCAGTCCCAGGAATATCCCTAACTTGTTTGATATTTTCTGAGGCGGGCGAGTCTATTAATGCCTGAATCTTGTGAGGGCTCGGCCTAACCTGACCTTGACTGATTATTCGGCCAAATGTTTTAATTCGTCCGACGATAAAACATCTCCCACATTAAGCGCGTCACTGTCTGTTAAGACATCGACTGGTATGCTATGTACTACGGCGGTGGTTATGTCGTTGTTTTTCCTGTAGGATTCTGACAAAAAAATTGCGTAACGCTTGTTCTGCTGACCCTGTGGTCCAGACGATATTTCTTTAGCATAACAAACATCTTCAGTAGGCCTATCTTTTTACAGAACGAGCATGTTTGAGCGTAGTTGCGTACTTTGGACACTGGCTTGGACACCTTGGAGTTTTTTGAGCAGTTGTAAGATAAGTGACATTGGCACTTATAGTTAAAACAGGTCTTACGCTTATTCGAGTCTGCATGTCCAGCATTGCATTTTTGTGGTGGAGAGTAGGCAGACAAGTAACAGATTTAGTTAAGCCATCTTTAAATTGATCTGGTTTCGCATTTATGGACAGAAAGATACCAGATTTTCCGAAGAGAGTTTAGCATTTGCCACCGCTGCCCGCACTTGTGCATCGTCTATTCCACGGACCACAATTTAAGTCATTAATACTTCACTATGCCTTTGGCGATGCGTAAGCGGAGCAGCGTACACCGCGCGTACACGACGTACGACGCCGACGTGACTCTGTTAGATGTCGTATTAACTGTTTCAAAAAGTATCGTCGCATAATCTAATTTTCGAAAGAAAAGTGGTTTAAACTCGCGTTTATAATTACTCCACGATCTATCAGAGAACCTATTCATTCAACCACGTTTTTGTGTCGCCCTTTAAGGACGTATTCACATATTTCGACAAATATCACGGTTTTTCGGGAACAATTATGATGCTCTAGGAATCATAATTATGAGTATATCTTGGTATCAAATAAAAGACAATTTATTTATCTCCAGGATGGCATAAAAAAAGTATTATGGTCTCATATAAAATTTTCATATAAATACGATTTTACCAACGCACTAATACAAGAAAATAACGAAACACAGAGTCTGAGTAGGAACCCGTAACTTAAATCCAGTAAACATTTTTACTTTAAAAAGCATAAAATAATACAGCTTATATAGTCTTCAACACCTATAGATAATTATTTTGAACCTACTTATATAACTTTATGATTTATGACCAAAATAAAACCCCTCTCAATATTTCTTCATACATTTTTCATTGAACGCGCGATGTCTAGCGTCAGTCCGCGCTCAGAAGCGCTTGTGAACGGATGTCCGTATCGCTCTCTTACAAAAAATAAATACGTCTAAAATGTGTGCCGACTTGTATACTGCGACTGCAAAGACGTGCTACTTTTTTGGACCGAAATAAAAGTACAAATATCATACTTATTTTTAAAATTGTTTTTATGGAGTAATAATGGACTTACTGATACAGAATGAGTTTTATTCTAAAACAAAGACCAGAAATGGCCAACGGAACTTCATAGGTACTTACATAGATATCACAATGTAGATAGTTAAGCGACTATGACAATAAAAATAAATAAATGGTTCTGAATAGTTATGTTAAAAATGGTACCGTCGAAGTGACCTGATGATGATGATGGAGCCGGAAGATAGGCACCGGAACTCCGTAGTTAATCAATGTGTCCTAGCCATGTTTGGGCTTATTAGAATTGTCATGAGATGCACTTTGGCTGTAAGGTACTATAGAACTGATTTGATGATGATGATGGAACCGGAAGTTAGGCACCGGAACTCCGTAATTAATCAATGTATCCTAGCCGTATTTGGGCTTATTAGAATTGTCATGAAATGCCCTTTGGCTATAAGGTACTATCGAAGTGACCTGATGATGATGGAGCCGGAAGATAGGCACCGGAACTCCGTAGTTAATCAATGTGTCCTAGCCATGTTTGGCAATTCTAATAACTTATTAGAATTGTCATGAAATGCCCTTTGGCTATAAGGTAATATCGAAGTGACCTGATGATGATGGAGCCGGAAGATAGGCACCGGAACTCCGTAGTTAATCAATGTATCCTAGCCGTGTTGGGGCTTATTAGAATTGTCATGAGATGCACTTTGGCTATAAGGTACTATCAAACTGATTTGATGATAATGATGATGAAGCTAGAAGATAGGCACCGGGACTCCGTAATTATTCAATGTATTCTACCCGTGTTTGGGCTATTTAGAATTATCATGAGATGCGCCGCACTTTGGCTATAAGGTATTATCAAACTGATCTGATGATGATGGATAACCCTATAATAATTCAATCGGGCGTTGAATTTTGTCATGAACCTTGAAACTCGATAAAAATAATTTGTTCGAGCTTAGAATACAGGTTATACTCGAATTGCACTACGATGTCATACGTGTCATACGTATGACATCGTAGTGCAATTCGAGTATAGTACAAAATAAAACAATATCTTTTTTTTTATATAATGTATAGGCTCGCATTTGACCACAATCTCACCTGATGGTAAGCGATGATGTGGCCGACGATAGAGCACGCTTGCCTATATCTTCGAGTACCAAGATAAATTAGGACACTTTTCACTTCATATTATAAAACAAAGTCCCCCGCCGCGTCTGTCTGTTCGCGATAAACTCAAAATTTACTGCACCGATTTTCAAGCAGTTTTCACCACTCGATAGCGTGATTCTTGAGGAAGCTTTTAGTATATAATTTGTTAAGTTTTTTTATGTATTTTTGTGTACATTAAAGTTATTTGTTGAAGATGTCGGAAAAAATAAGCCGTCTGGGAGCTTTTAACGCAAACGCTGCCTAAACCCTTTAAGATATAACAAAATAATGTATCGTGGAATTGTGTATCTTCTATAGGTCTACAGAAAAGTCCGCGGTGGCATATGTATATCTCTTAAGGTTAACATAATATATCCATTTTATTACTTTTAAAAATTGGTATTCATGAAGCATTTATTGAAAAGCTATTTACATAATTACGTTATTAATTCTTATCAAAATAACTTCGCGTTCAAGACTATATCAGTATCTGTAAATTACTTTTTGAATCATTTAAATCGGACGTACCATTAGAAAGCTTTCATAAATTTAATAATTCTCAAAATTAAATTCACGAGTTCACGAGTTCCGCTTTTCAGTAGCTACGCATGACGCGGTCACTGATCCTCCCCCGCACTGTTTTGCCTACTGTTTCTTTAGCTAATAAGCCGAACGACAATAACGCACGACTGATGACTGTGTTTTCTTTTGGAAGTTGTTGAAAAGTTATAATTGCATTTTAACGCTACTCACGCGTGTAAAATCGAGGTCCAAAATTTATGGGAAATAACATTAGGTTACGCCACGCGGGTGAAGCCGCGGGCAAAAGCTACGGTATTTATAAATCAATTTTTCCTGTTACCATTTTGATATACAAGGAATTAAAGTTGCCACAATATCATGATATCAAATTAACGATGATTTATTCATCTCCCAGTTACATGCTTTAAAATTATTTAGTCCCATACAATCTTTTCACACAAATACGATACAGAAATTGGCTATGCTACAAATAGGGTCTGGATAGTACACATAACTGCTTAATCCGTTGTATATTTTACCTTATAATTATGAAAAAAAAAAAAACTTTTTCCAAGAAAGATATAACCGATTTCACTAGTCGGTGTTAAATAAGGAACAAACAATATCGAGATACACCGACTTCCGAAGTTAAAATTATTTTGATGGTTTTAGTATTTTTTTTTTAGTGGATTGAGTTATATTTTTTTTGGAAAAAGTTTTTTGTTTCACACTTTTTAGTTGTAATACACTTACTTACAGCCAGAGTACCTTTTTCTCATGACAATTCCAATTAACTCAAACCCTGCTAGGATAAATTCATTGTTTTATTATGAAGCTTCCGTGTCTACCTTGCGGCTCCATCATCATCATCAGATCAGTTTGATAGTACCTTATAGCCAAAGTGCGGCGCATCTCATGATAATTCTAAATAGCCCAAACACGGGTAGGATACATTGATTAATTACGGAGTCCCGGTGCCTATCTTTTAGCTTCATCATCATTATCATCAGATCTGTTTGATAGTACCTTATTGCCAAAGAGCATCTCATAACAATTCTAATAAACCCAAACACGGCTAGGATACATTGATTAATTACGGCGTTCCGGTGCCTATCTTTCGGCTCCATCATCATCATCAGGTCACTTCGATGATACCATTTTCAACATACCTATCCAGAACCATTCATTTATTTGTATTATCGTAGTCGTTCATTGTGATATCTGTGTGAGTATGAACTTCCACTGGCCATTTTTGGTCTTCTTCACCAGTCTTTAATGTAGTTCCACTTCATTAAATGTAATTTTTTGAGTGTAAATGTTTAAGTCTTTGATAAAAATACCAAAAGAACTATACGGTTGCTTATGATATTTGAGGAGTTCCCTCGAATTCGCCAAGATTCCATCATCAGATCCCGACTTGGTGACTATGGGACCATTTGGGAAGTAAACACTTTCCAACAAAAAAAGAATTTTTCAAATCGGTCGGCAAGCAACGAAGTTATGCGCGAACATAAAAAAAAATTCAAACATCCGAATTGAGAATCCCCTCCTTTTTTAGAAGTCGGTTAAAAATACATAAGTACCTATTCATAGTTTTAACTGTATTTTACGATTAGATCAAATATTAAATTGGAAATACCTACTTGTTTCAGACATCGTACGAATATTTATTGAGTTTGAAGATTTAATTCATGTCGGAGAGGGGTTGTGCGTTGTACCTAATTGTCTGATAAAATTAATCTCAAATACCCATTTGATTTTGTTAAATATAATATTTTTAAAGAAATAAGCCTGGGAAATAATCGTAGGTTTACAAAGAAATTGGTCGTTATTAACCGTAACGATATGGCAACTACTTATTTTTGCCATACGAGTAGTACTCGAAACTGGATAAGCATTTGCCATATATATATATATCAATTAATACTTACTAAGAAAAATAAAATAATACCTCAAATATCAAGACATGTTCGGTTAAAGTATAAAATTGAGCGAACAATGGGCTCTATGTGTGTGTGCGCGTAAGGCCGATGTATTGCGACCAAGATACCTAAATTCGAGCGAGTGAATCTTGCTCACGCGTCCTTAAACGTTCGGTTACGCGTGACAAGCATTCTTGGTCAACCCAGCGATTGGCTATTAGAGCGCGATCTACTTCATCGCACCAAGAGTCCACGTCATTGATAGACGGGTCGAAGTTTGAAACAAAATAATTAGAACATCCTGGGTTTAAGGCGAACATTTCACGGTAGGTTTGCTGTCAGTTTTGCCACAGTCAATGTTTTGATTGACGAAAAACCTACCGTTTAATTCGATGATTGACGTTTTTTAGGACTGACTGACGAAAACCACCATTCAAGATTGATGGAGTTGATTGACGCTTGCATGACCGTGTAATGAACGCCTATGCAGTGGATCGCGTCTATTATAGCTTGAGCCGCGGACAAAGCTGTTGATTCCGGTTGCGAATTGGCAGTAGACGTGATTTTATTTTCGATCATTTCTAGTCGGGATAAGATTACCCGCGCACGCATCCCCGCGGCTCGGCTTGCGCTGGCGCGCGGGTGTGCGGGCGGCGGAGGGGTGGCTGCGCGCGCATGCTAACTGCGACGCGTTGCAACACTTGCAACCACAGAGTAATAGGATAATACAGACCACAGCCTACTCAATTTATTTTTCCCGCGCTACAAGGCAGGGCTTGAAATACCGTTTAAAATATGGTATCGTTACCACCTTTCGATGCAGGTATCGTTATCTAATAAATAACGTTCCCATATTTAACGTTAAATCTGGCACATGACTACGGTATCGTTAATTTTATCGTTATGTGTTAGTTTTGTTACCGCCGCTCTCGTCCTATCGCAACAGTTAACATTAGACACTATCAGAAATTGTCATTCTAGTGTAGCGTTGAAACAAACAGGGAATATTCCCGTTTCTTTCAAATACTGTTGTTTTATTCAATGTTACATTCGAAACTGCAAGAAATTTATAAATTATAAATTTCATGTATTTTTCCAAAAAAAAACGAAAAAAAAAAACGGAAAAATATGAAAAGAACCGAAAACTTCATGTTTGTTATTTTCAAATGCGTACTTTTTTTTAAAATTAATATAAACTAGATGACGCAATCTGATATGGTGAGGCGCACTAGTTTATGAGGCTTATGTCCAACAGTGGGCATCAGTCATTATAACGCCTAAATGGTGAAACTTGGGGGAAGCTTATATCCAACAGTGGGCATCGATCATTATAGCGCCTAAATGGCAACACTTGGGAAGGCTTATGCCCAACAATGGGCATAGGTTATTAAAGCGAGAGGAGGCCTATGTCCAACAGTGGGCATAAATCATTATAGCGCCTAGGTGGTGACACTTGGGTTAAGCGTATGCCCAACAGTGGGCATAGGTCATTATAGTAAGGGGAGGCCTATCTCCAACAGTGGGCATCAATCATCATATTTATATATCCTTTATTGTACACCAAGATAATAAATAACAGATTTGAGCCTTATATTTAAAATATACAATTGGCGGCCTTATCGCATTCCGCGATCTCTTCCAGGCAACCTGGTATGGAAAGAGATTGACTGGACATAAAATGGGGTTGCACATGGTGCATTACAAAACAAGTTAAACAATTACTGGTGAAGAAAAGAAAAAAAAAAAAAAAGTACTATACTTAACACTAAAATACATACTTAAATACATACATACTAAATAATAATTATATTGGCAAGAAAACAAGTGACAACTACAATTAATACAGCTAAAATCGAAACAAAATTACAAGGACAAGTAATATTCCTTTACAAGTTTTTGAATATGTGCAGTGACTGCGCGCGTTTTATTGGATCTGGCAGAGCATTCCAGAGACGAGTGGCCTGGACAGTAAAGGACTTGTCCAAAAACGTAGTGGAATGCATCGGCATTTTGAGTCTCAAGTTATCTGATGACCTAAGAGATTTCGTATGCGAATCACAAAGAAATTCAAACCGTTTCTTAAGATAAAGAGGGGTGAAAGGGGAAAAGAGCACATTATACAAGAGGGATAGAATATGAGCATTCCGGCGAAGGCGGATTGGCAACCACTTGAGCTTAACACGAAACTCGGAAACATGATCATATTTGCGTAAACCAAATATGAACCTTATGCAAAAATTTTGAAGTCGCTCAAGTTTATCCAGTTGTACTTCAGTGAGATCAAGATAGCTGGCATCAGCATAATCAAGGATGGGAAGAAGAAGAGATTGAGCAAGCGCAATCTTGGTGGCAGTTGGTAGAAAATTACGCAGTCTTCGCAAAGATGAAGCAGATGCGAATAATTTACGACTAACTTCCTGTAGCTGGGCAGTCCACGAGAAATTCGTATCTATAAATATCCCCAAGTTCTTAACTTTCTCACTGATGGGAATTATGGAATTATCAAAAGAAACTTGAGGAAGAGTCGTCCAATCAATCTTAGAGACCGTCCTAGAACTGCCCACTACAATAACCTGCGTCTTTAGGGGATTATCATAGTGCCTAAATGGCAACTTTTGGGGAGGCTTATGCCCAACAGTGGGCATAGGTCATTATAGCGAGAGGAGGCCTATGTCCAACAGTGGCCATCAATTATTATAACGTCCTGGTATTGACACTAAGGGGCAGCTTATGGCCCACAGTGGGCATAGGTCACTATAGCGAGGGGACACTTATGTCCAACAGTGGGCATTAATCATTATAGCGCCTAACACAAAAACTAAATCAGCTGTAGTAGATAATCTAAATTGAAATAATAATTCGCGAGTGGGTTCTGTAAGCGCGTCTGACTGCCATGAGAGTTGAGAAGACGACAAACGAAATGGCAACAGCGCGTCAGAGGGGCGCGCGCCGCCGCCACCAACCGCCGTGTCGCGCCGGCATGGCGTTGCTGGAAAGACCTCACGGCGTTCTTACCTTCCGCAGGACACAGGTCCTCACCGGACATGGTTCGTTCGGGAGGTACCTACACCGGATTCATGTGGAAGTGACGCCTGGGTGTCGCCACTGTGCGGAATGCCCGGAGGACACGGTGGAGCACACAGTCGAGGTGTGCTCCGCTTGGGCGGATCATCGCCGTGCCCTCGTGGGGGCGATCGGCGGCGGAGACCTCTCGCTCCGAGCATCAGGCAACGGCGTTATCGCCGCCGCCGCCAGCGCCGGGATACTGATCCCAATTTCCGGCCACCGTAAGCACGGGCTTGCGGACAGTGAGCAATGGGTAGCTCACTGTCCGGCCGTCCGGTAACTGTCCGGACCAAGCCCAAGTCGTCAACGGTGCGCACTGTTCCCGCGCGCCTCAAGGAGTTGTCAGCAACAGCAGGTGCCCAGCCGGGTCGAAGCCTACTGGGGCCAGGGTTATCCGAAAGGTCGCTCGAGCCCCGGTATGAAGGCTTGAAGAAACGGGATGGGTTTTTTAGTGAGTAAGAGTTTGACACTATATCCCGCTCCGCCCAAGAGTGGGAGTTGTCATAGGCTGATTTTTAAAATCGGAAAAAAATGGCTCTGTGTAATATTCAAATAATATTCTTTATTTACCATTTGGCCTTTGGCAAGAATACCAAGTGCACAACACCGCGATAGTCAAATAAAATGGTCAACATGATTTCAACTTCATCACGTCTCGCCAACACTAATGTGTTTCAAGGTTGTTGGGTTGGAATCGACTCGTTTTAGCATAGAGAAAATTCAGATCTTTTGGGATTGGTCAAGTGGGAACATGTTTTATACTCCAGTGATTGTTTCAAATGATACGGATCGACTTGTGAGACACAAAAAGTTCAACAGCTCTCAAACTTAAACTAGGATTTCAGTCATTATTTCCTTCACTTTCGCAATTTTAATTTCAGTTGAAGATTTTGATGCTCTATCAGATAAAGTGAGGCAAATCTTTCATTACATCTCAACTGCTTTTGAACGCATTCTACCACTCACTAGCATGTGTTTTTAATTAAGTCGATTCACCAAAAGCCTTCTTTGTTTGATGTTTTTGTCCATTATGAAATTCTCAGTATGTCAGATTATCTAAAAATATCATATATATTATCATTATATCCTAAATATAACTATCTAATAATATTAGTCGACAAGGATCAAGATTATAACGTCATACTAACTTAAAAATTCTGAAATTGTATGTAAACTTTGTTGGTTTTCATTGAAAACACCTTCTTTTTCTTCTTGTTTTTGTTTGAACTGACTAACCATAGTGTGTAGCAGTTTTCACACGTTACTGTTTATTGTTTTTCCCATAATTAAGCAATTATTCTTGAAAAATAATATCAACCATCATCGATCATAGACTTTGACGTGATTTTTTCGGCATAACAATGTTGCCAATTTAATTTAAAAAAGAAACTCCAGGTTACGCCTTCAGTAGACACACTCTAGTAGTATCCAACAGTATCATAATCGTTTTTGAAGTATTTTTTTTTTTTGGCTATTGAGCAGATTCGGAACTAAGGGTCTGTCAGTGTGATTTTGACACCACTTGACACTATGGACCGCGTTTACAAAGAGTATTTAAATATAAGTGAGGATGATTAAGAATAAAAAAACTGATAAAAGTTTTTTTTTCTAAAAAAATCTTTTATTTAAAAAGTTCATGTTCACGTTGTTAATTTAAAAAGTTTGAGATTTTTTCCGATGCTTGATTTGTGAACAAGAATGACAAGTAATTGACAAATCAAAAGTAGAATCTAAAGCTAACGTCGCGAATGAGCAAATCGTATACTTCACTTTCACTCTTCGAATTAAGTAAATAGAAACCTACAAACAAAGTGAATTGAAATAATTTTCCTGCAATGTCTGTTGAAGATTGTGATATCCTGGACCGCGGTGAAAATGATGGACAGAAGCCAGACAAAATGTTTACTTTGAAAAAGTGGAATGCAGTAGCTATGTGGAGTTGGGACGTCGAGTGCGATACCTGCGCTATTTGCCGCGTTCAAGTTATGGGTAAGTTTGATAAATTATTGCAAAAAAAATTCGATGTTCTGATAACTTTTAACTTACTAACTTTTTCTGATAACTAATAACTTTTTCTATAAAACGTACAAATCTCAGTGTGCAACTACAAAATGTTAGGGTGAATCATTCACGTCATTTTTGGTAATGTGACGGTGATATTAGAATATTATGATGTCTTGCTTTATATCATATCTATCTGAATTGGTTTTCCGTGCCTAGACCATGGTAGAGCATTATACATGGTCTACCACACAGTGGCGTAACTATAGGGTGGCAAGGCTGGCAAAATGCCACGGGCCCCAGGGCCGACGGGGCCCCCGGTAGAGGCCGCGAGCTCAGAAGAAGTAACCCAAAATATGTTTAAAAAAATATTGAAATCACAATGTAACGTGATTTATTTGGCCCCATCTAATGAATTTGCCACGGGCCTCAGATGACATAGTTACGCCACTGCTACCACATCTTTTTCTAATCCAGTATCTTTATAAGGGCGATCTCGGTTTTCTTTCTACCCATACATTTAAAATTGGCCTATGAAGAAAATTATTTTTTTCTAGCTTTACAAAATGTTGCATAACGCATTTATATTTATATTACAGTAAAATTATTATAGTTTGTAGTTATTAGTTCACACTCATCCTCAGGGGTTGAGATTAAATTTTTATCAAAAAACAGGCATATCTTGTCCCATTTCAAGCTGCCATGAATTACATATTTACATATTTTTTTATAAATTTTATTTGCAATCGGCCCTAAAGCTATGAGCAAATCTGTTCTGTGATGCTGTTATGCAGAGTGGCTTCCAGTAGGATGCATCAACTCATCTGCTGTCCACAGCTACTGCCTGTCTTCTAGATCTAGGATGTAATGACGTTTTAGTCATCTCACTTATTATAGAATAGAATAGCATTTATTCGGCGCAAGCAACACAGTATACTACAACATAAAATAATAACAAAGAAAAAGAGTACAGAAATACAATACAGTTGCAGTGACTATGCCCAAACCGAAAGGGTCACCAACTCAGCAATTGCTGGGAGTCAAACACTCAGTGCTGATTTTCAGCTGGCACGGATGGTAGTAAATAAAATATACTAACATATAAATATAATCCATTGTTATTCATGGTGAGCTGCCCAGCGAGTTTGTTAAGAGGCTGCTTTTTTACTCGCCTATCGTCACCATCGAGTATGGTTTCAAAGCTTGATACTTCATCTAACGCAATCCAACGCGACGTTTGACGAAAAGGCAACGCGTAAAAAGAGAGATAATGCCTGAAAACTCTGTTAGCATTCAGTAATTCCGTGATTTACTCGAATATTTTATAAAACTTGTTCCAAGAAATACATGTTTTTTTTTTACCCTTAAAAGTTTTTAAAAAACATTGTCATTATTTAGAATCTTGATAAAATTTACTAGGCTTGTATGTTGTATATCTTCGACCTTTTTCAGTTTTAAGTAAATTATAAAGTTTCAAAGTTCATGCAAAATTCTAGTAGATTTTCAGAGGTTTTAACTGGATTAATTTTACACAAATTTATAAATTGATTTCCATAGAAGCCTATATAATATCCTCAAGATACTGTGGTTCCAAAATATCGAATGAAAAATGTGTAATAATGTCATAATCGCGTAAGACCATTTGTATGAAATACAGTAATATAACAATATAATATAATATTCCACAAATATCACACAACCTTGTTTAGTCCCAAGCTAAGCAGAGCTTGTTATGGGTACTAGAAAACTGATAAACATACTTATATATTTAGACACAGAACAAATGATCATGCTCATCACACAAACATTTGTCCTGGGTGAGAAACGAACCCACAACCTTCGGCATAGCAGTCAGCGCATTAGTGGCCCTAGACTCTAGACCAACAGGCCAGTGAAAATGTATGTCGAGATGCATTCCCTTAAGGTGATGGATTAGCCGCTCTTTGTATTTATACAAAGAGCGGCTAATTGCCAAACTTCAAATTTTCTCTTTGATTGTTCTCATTCAAGGTGCTTGTGAATTTCATTGTTGGTTATGTACCATGGTACTTTACGTTTGTTCTGAGAATCTGGTTCTGCTGGCACTGGAGCATATTTATGTTGGAATTGCTTGCGCTGCCGCACAGTTGAAAATAGTTAGTAATTAGACACAGAACAAATGATCATGCTCATCACACAAACATTTGTCCTGGGTGAGAAACGAACCTACAACCTTCGGCATTACATGATCACTACCCAACGTTTCATTCAGGGGGTTCCAGGTCACCTTTACTGCTATGTCGCAGGTGGCAAAGGTTATATCTGGCGACGACTGCTGCAAATGTCCATTCACCATTCTGATCCTTGTAGGTCTTCCATCGTTCATGCATACATAATCATTTTCAAACATTGCTCTATAAACTCTCTCACCTCTTGTGTCTACTTTACATGACCACAATGTATGGTGTGCATTAAAATCCCCAGCTAAAATGGTTTTTGAGTTGCACAAGCTAAAAACCTGGTCCCAGTGAGATTGGCCTACATTAGCTGATGGTGGGCAATATATGTAAATTATGTTGGTTAGCCCCGGCACATTCAGCACCTCTGTAATAAGGATCTCAATACTATCATTTGCAGGTGTAAAAGATCTTTGCACCATTCTTATTGACTTGTGGTAAAATATACACACACCCCCATATCCATCTTCTCTATCAGCTCTTATAATATTATAATCCTTTATCCTTATGGTAACTTCTTCTGACAACCATGTTTCGCTTATAAGTGCAATGTGTATTTTTTCCTGCTGAAGCAACAATTCCAGATCCCTGCATTTAGTTGGTAAGCTGTTTGCATTCCACTGTGCCACATTAATTGTACTTTTATTGTAACTAGCCATTTAAACTGTTAATCCTCCCAGTAACTTCCACACGAATTCCATAGTAAAGTATTCTTTCAGCCAACAGATAACTTCTCCTACTATATACTTCAGTACCCCTGTCAGCTTCATTTCAAGCTCCATATCTGAACAGATAATCTCCTTCAATCTGGATATCACCACACGTAACTCAACTCTTTCTTTCTTATCGTTTTTATTTCCTTCCTGTGTTCCACAATCAAAACTTGATATCCATTCAAATTGATTTTTATTTGCGGTACTTTTACCCTTATCGTCAGGCTTTTTGAGGTGACGCACCGTGGTCCCTGTGCGGCGTTCTGTTTTCGATGGTGTTTTCACCACTTCCGCATAACTCACCTCCCTCGGTGTACAAGATGTGTCTTGTACTTTTTCTGCCACACTCTCCGTGATCTCTGTCACTTCTGGCGTTGAGAGATTGGCTCCTCTCTGATAATTGGTTTTGGACCCATATCCTGCATTGCCACCTACCTCTTTTAATGCCATTTTGTATGTACACTGGTTCCTTGCCATCACTTCTCTGATATTTTTCTCCCTTTTGAACACAGGACAAAGTGATTTAACCAGTGCCATATGACTACCCTTACAATTAATACATTTGATGTTTGTAGTTTCACAATTTTCATGTTCTCCACCACATTTCGGGCATATCTGAGTTTTCCTTGGACAATTATTTCTAATATGTCCATACCTCCAACATTTTGAGCACTGTGTAACAGGGAACGTAAATGGTTCCACCTTCATTCTACATCCATATGCTTTTACATATGGTGGAGAGGTAGAACCTTTGAAGCAAATGCGTACTGTCTCACTCTCAATAAAATTTCCACTTTCATCCTTCTTTTTCAGTCTTTTAACCGCTATTATCTCCACACTGCTTTCTAGTGTACTCATAATATCTTCATTGGACAAATCCTTTTCTATATCTCTTATCAAGCCATACGAGTATGGTATCTCACCAGATCTTCTACAAGTCCAGCCTCTATCTTTTATACCCTGACACTCCATCAGACTTACAGAGTTTTCATAGTTGCTAAATCGCAGCACAACTTTGTATGGACTCTTATATGTAACTTTTATAATGCCTTGAATTCCTGTTTCCTTCAGAATCTTAGCCAGACCAATTTGTTTAGGTAAATTTTCTTTACATGATATCACAACCTCATACAACTCATCGTGCTCGAGACTATCAGAACTGTTACAGTTTGGTTTTTTTTTTTTTCCACTTCCCACAGTAATCCATTCCCCCTCCTCTCCCTCCTTAGAAGCCGCCCTTTTATTAGCCCTCCTATCCTTGCTACTGTCTCTGATTTCATTTTGTGTTAGCTCAACCTCCATGGTTTTCCTTCCTGTATCCGACCCTATAATGATATGGTTTATTTCTTCCTGGGTCATTGTTCCCGTGACCATCAAATTCTCCTCTTCCAACATATCATCCCCACTGTCATCACTATCCATCACAAACACTAAAAAACACTTAAAATAGTTTTTATTATTTTATAGGTTAGATGTGGGTAGACCCATTAATTTTACTTCCTCACACTATGTGTCCTAATCGTCACTGTTTGCAATATATCACAACTTATTTACAACTTAAACACTATCAGTACATTGCTAGTCTTTATATCACCAGAAATATAACATTAACTGCTATTTGTTACGCGAACGATATCTATACCGTCGAAATACAACTGTACGCGGCGGTAGCGCCCTCCCTCCCCCTCCTCACTCGGTTATGAAAAATCTAATGCATATATAAAGAAAAGAAATTACAAGGAGGCCCGGTGGGTAGAGTTCAGGCAGAAGACAGAGCAGGAGTTTGCAGTTTTGGTACCGTCAGGCGATGTGCAATCTGACTATAACCAGTTTGAACACAAATTAAACCTTGTAGCCGAAGAGACTATTCCATGGATTAAAATGTGCCAGGACCCCAGTTCTAAATTTACCCCAAAACCATACTGGAATTCAGAGATCTCACAAGTTATTGCAAAACGTCGGCTAGCTTTAGCTCAGTTGCGACGGAACCCAACCCCAGATAATTATGACAAGTACAAAAATGCAATACTACACGCCCAAAAAGCTATCCAAAAGTCCCGACATAAAAGATGGTCAGAATTTTGTTCAAGCATAGATAATGAAGCATCCGCTACAGAAATGTGGAGGAAGATGAGGTGGATGAAGGGTATAAAAGCAAGAGAAACAGTAGATCCTGTAAGAGCAAAACAGTTATTGCGTTCCTTGACTCCTGACACTGTTGGGGAAGTACCTCCAGAACTAAGAGACAGGGGGGACTGCACTTTGAGTAAGGAGATAACGATGAATGAACTGGAAAACTCTCTTAAACGCAAAGACACCTCGCCGGGCATAGATAATGTAGCATACTCAATGATTTATAATCTTTCTAAATCTGGTAAAATATTTCTGTTGCACATTTTTAACTTAATCTTGCAAACTGGGGTGGTGCCCCAGCAGTGGCGAAATATTAGAATTGTTCCAATCCCAAAACCGGGAAAAGATCCTACTTTATTGTCGTCTATTCGTCCAATCTCGCTCATGTCATGTATGTGTAAAACGTTCCACCATATTCTAGGGAAACGATTGGAATGGTATGTAGAGAATAAGAAATTACTCTCTGCATCTACGGTTGGTTTCAGGAAAGCTCATTCTACCTTAGATAACTTGACGCGTCTGATAACAACAATACAAGTGGGATTTGCTAGAAACACGCCCACCTTAGCTTGTTTTGTTGACATAGATAACGCCTACAATAACGTAAACATAAGAACATTAGTTCAAGTTTTGGAAAACGTAGGTATTAGTCATAAAATTAATCAATATTTGTGGAATTTTTTGTCTGATAGAAAATGTCAAGTTATATTGGGTGAGAACAATAGTATGGTAACTAGACATACAAATAGAGGCTTGGCGCAGGGAGATCCAATGTCCCCTTTACTTTTCAATATTGTCACTATGAACTTATGTAAAAGTATAGAAAATGTCAGTATATCACAATATGCAGATGACTTTGTCTTGTATAAGTCTATAGATAATAGGAATGTGGAGGAGGCGATAATATGCATGAAAGATTCCTTACATATTATGATAAAATTACTTGGGGATATTGGTTTATTTATATCAGAATCTAAGACTAGTTTATGTATTTTTAATAAAACAAGGAAAAATTACAATATCTCTATAGACATAAACTCAATACAAATTAAGGTACATAATAAAATTAAATATTTGGGTCTATGGTTGGACAGTAAGTTACGTTGGGGCGCTCATATTAATGAAATATGTGAAAAAGCATACAAACTTTTAAACATCCTCAAGACCCTAGCGGGTAAGTCATGGGGAATACACCCAAAACATCTTCGCAGGCTTTATATTTCATTAATTAGAGCTCGAATAGATTACGGTGGTTTTTTATATAGTAGCAGTGCTAAAACTCACTTAAGAAAACTAAGTATTTTACAGAATAGAGCTCTCAGGATATGTGGTAATTTTATAAGAACTACACCAATCCATGTAATGGAGAGTGAAATGTGTTTGCAACCTCTCGATGTTAGAAGATTTTGGCTTGGGTGCAGATATTGGTTGCGAACGGCTTCACTCTCTAATAGTACAAAAGATTTAATAGGGGAACTTGCTAGTTTAAAGGGACACTGGAGGGGGAAAGGGGAACCAGTTCTGATAGAGGTACACATGCAATTAGTTGATAAGGCCATTTATAAGAGTGACCAATTGGAGATGTTTAAGTTAGACACTTGGATTTCAAATATCAATGTCAGATCCTACATTCATAATACATGTGACAGTATGGATAGACCTAAACGAAGGTATAATGTAATGGAGCTACGCCACAGGGTGTTGGCTGAAACTCGTGACAAATACCGTGAATATTATAAATTGTTCACAGATGGATCAAGGGGCACAAGGGGGGTAGGTGCAGCATTCCTAGACCCACAAAGGAATTTGCATATGCAACTTAGGTTGCATGAGTATGTCTCTGTGATGAGAGCCGAGCTTACGGCGATCACAGAGGCATTATCTTATGCTAGCAGTGTAGGGGAACAAAAAATAGTTATATTTTCAGATTCCAGAAGCGCTCTGCAGCACTTGGCTCGGTGTGTCTCGGGTATCCGAGGTATTCCGATAGCCTATGAAGCCTTGGGTCTAGTTCATAGATTGCAGCAAGAAAATATTTGTGTCGAGTTTCAGTGGATACCTTCCCATGTTGGCTTGCTTGAGAATGAGATCGTGGATCGGCTGGCAGGGAATGCAGTGGATGATGGCGTGGATGTATTGAATCAGCCCTACAGTTGGGAGATTATCCCAGAGGCTAGAAGAGTGTGTAGAGAGAAATGGAAGAAGTCGTTTAGAGAGTGCTCACAAACTAAGGGTGCTTGGTACTATACCATGCAGGACACACCAGGGTCAGTGCCTTGGTTTGAATGTGCCAGCCTCTCCAGGGAGACATTGGTTGCTGCTCTCAGGTTGCGGGTTGGTCATGTTCCACTGAACAAATTTTATCATTTGATGGGGGTTAAATCATCGCCACTGTGCGATACATGTCGAGTGCCCGAAGATATCATTCATGTGATGGTGGAATGTGACCAGTATCGCGAACTGAGGACGAGCCTGTTACCAAATATTGATCTTTACAATGGTGGAATCAATGGGATTCTGAGCCAGCCAATGTCTGAAGAAGCACAGAGTATTTACAAGTTCCTAGGACGATGTATGAGAGAGAGAAAGGATAGAGAGGGGCAGAGAACATGAGTATGAAGTGAGGAACTATATTTGAAGATGTGAGTAGGGGATAGAGCAGAGTAATGGGTGACTTGCAGTTTGCTATCGCGGCTTGTAGGTTGCCCATTATGCTGCAATAGGATTGATCCCATGAGGCTGGCATAGTCACCCAGAGTGCACTGAAGCCTCTAAATAATAGATTTAAAAAAAAAAAAAAAAAAAAAAACCTTCGGCATAGCAGTCAGCGCATTAGTGGCCCTAGACTCTAGACCAACAGGCCAGTGAAAATGTATGTCGAGATGCATTCCCTTAAGGTGATGGATTAGCCGCTCTTTGTATTTATACAAAGAGCGGCTAATTGCCAAACTTCAAATTTTCTCTTTGATTGTTCTCATTCAAGGTGCTTGTGAATTTCATTGTTGGTTATGTACCATGGTACTTTACGTTTGTTCTGAGAATCTGGTTCTGCTGGCACTGGAGCATATTTATGTTGGAATCGCTTGCGCTGCCGCACAGTTGAAAATAGTGTTGCCAAGGCTAATTTGATAAAAATCGGGAGAGATGCCTAAGTAGCACAATAAACTGTATATCAACTGCATAAAGCTTCATTTGTACACTCTATACACTAAACTGTAGAAAGCCTGTATAAGCGCTGATACAGCTGATATAACTACAAAAAGAAGGGCGCCGGGAAGTAGTAAAAAGTGAATGACATGACAAAATGGCGTCAAAATTACGAAATATGGTCGATTTTTTTCTCTTTTAAAGTATGTGTTTCCTAACATTGTGACTTTGCATAATTACTTTTTAGCTTCAACAAAAAATTATGAGCTCAAAACTCCGCGTCCAGTATTGTACAGTTTTACCCCAAATTATACAACGTTGTGTTAGTTGAGAATAGATGCTGGGTAGAGTAGGGTAAAGTAAGGTAGAGTAGTGTAAAGTAGGGTAGGGTAGGGTAGGGTAGAGTAGAGTACAGTACAGTAGGGTGGAGTAGGGTAGAGCGGGAGGGAAGCCGTGCGGGCGAAAGCTAGTATACAGGGTTATTTGTAAAACACTAACACAACCTTGCAGGACTGTATTACTAACATCATAAACAACAACTTTTGTTCTATGACTTTTTACAAAATATAATACATTTACCAAAAACAAACCTTCAAGATTTCGTTCTTCCATCTAACACATTTAAACTCTGTATTTTGCCGTATATACTTACGACCTCCGCGCACTGTTCTCGTAGTAATAGTAAGCAGACTTTCGAAACATTTTCATCACACCAAGCACCATTTCCGTGTACTCGACATTAGAATATTGATACACCATTAAGTAAAGATAATTACGTCCGCACTGCCGAATTTCGCTACAAGAACACGTATGACGCGACGCAAACGCACCGACCGACTAGTGAGCATTGATTGATTCATGTTCAGCTACCCTCCGCTATTGTACTATTGCTTGCTTCGCATAGACTTTGTAATATTTAGAACGTTCAATTAAATATTTTGGTTTTTGTATGAAAATCTGATGAAATATATTAAATATATTACATTTTTTAAAGTCATAAAACAAAAGTTGTTGTTTGTGATCTTCTTAACATAGTCCTGAGAGGTTGCTAGTGTTTTACAAATAACCCTATATGTAAATAACATGTCAGTTTTATGTAAGTAAGTAAAAATAACATTTTTGTTTGGCTATGGTTTATTTTCCCGCGAGAACGCGACTTAAATTCCGGGGAAAGGAAGGATATCTACGAAACGAATATTTTTTTTTACATGACTGCCCCAAAAAGAAAGAGTAGGTAATAAACTCGATGAGTCCTTAAACTCCACGCGAACGAAGTCGCGGGTAATAGTTAGTCTAATAATAATACAATTTGAAACTTGTCGATGTTTACGATCGGAAGTTGATACCTCACTGACAAGTCGAGACTTGAAAGTACACTTGAAAGATATACGCCAAAGTCACATATATCAGACAACTAGTGATGCGAAATTGACTGGCATTTAACATTTTCTTTTCTTTATTAATATGTTCAAAACTTGCGCATGCCTTTTTTGTTTTTGTTCTAAATATCTCCAGGAATCAATCACCAGGAAACCAGGAAAAAAAGTAAAAAAAAAAAACTAATATACTGAGTAATATTTATTTTTACCTTCTAGCCGTGCCCGCGACTTCGTTCGCGTAGACTATAGGATTTTGAATTTATTTTTTCTAAAATATAGGTCGCCTATGTTACTCCTTATTACATCAGCTACCTGCCAGATAAAACTTTATTTTATATATTATTATTATTATATATAAAATAACTTTACTTTATTTTATATATATTTATCGTCAAAATCGGTCCAGCCATTTCAGAGATTAGCCCTGTCAAACAGACGTTTGTTTGTCTGTCAACAGACAGACAAAAATTGTAAAAAATCTTATTTTGGTGTAATTCATATCATCATCATCACCAGCCTTTTTAATGTTCCCACTGTTGGGACTCAGGCCTTCTCTCTAGGAGAGGGAATGGGCCGTAATCCACCACGCGGGCCCAGTGCGTGTTGGTGAATGTCATATGTCTTCGAATATAAATTCATATACATGTAGTAAAAAGCAGTTATTTCAATATTACAAACAGACACTCCAATTTTATTTATGTGTATAGATTTAAAAATCGCGATTTTTACAAATGCATCGACATGTTCCTGTTTCTAACACTACATAAGCGAGGTATTTTTAAGTCGTGGCGTGTGGTGAGCGTTTTATGAATAAAACCATGGCGTTGAAAGGGATATTATGTCGCAAAAAAACGTGTATTTTGCTTATCCTGAAATTTGGCACAAAGCAAGCTCTTATAGCACAGGTATAGGGAAAAATCTGAAAGCAGTAAATTTGTTGTTATCTAAGTCACAAAAAAAATTGCTGTTCGGAAAAATCTTCGAGACTCCATTCTGGAATTGCAGTTTGCACGGAACCCTCAGAGCGCGAGTCTGACTCGCACTTGGCCAGTTTTTTTTTTTTAATGAAGTCCATTATTTTTTTTTTTTGCAAAATTATTTTTACTTATATGACTACAGAATTGTTATTAACGTTCAGTAGCCCGATTCACGTAATCAAAACCGTAACGATATCGTAGCGATTTAGTCGTTTAGACTATTTACATATTCACATTCATCAATCGAGTCTGAACGATACCGATTTTAAAGCCGTTTGGTCGAAGAGTCGATTTAAAAAAAATGTATTACATTATCCTGGTAGAATACTTCCCAATCAACACGCTAGTGTTACAGCTTACAACTGTATCAGGACTGCACAAGTGTGTAAAACAAGGCTTTAGGCTGGATAAAGGTATCCGCGTACGTTTATCGTTGTATATCTGTACTATTATAACTGTACTGAACAGTTTTATGTGTTTTATGACACTTTAAGCTGCGTTTTACAATTAAAGCTGTATAAAGGCTGTAAGTACACGTCACGATACACTTATACAGCGCTAAGTGGTAATATTGTAACATGATACTTATACCTCGTATTCGTTTAGTCTAATTGTACACTATTATTATTGTTACGCCATTAAACGTGAACATGCCATATCTCCGAGAAAATAACGAGTAGCACGTAATAATTAAAACGCATTGCTGTTCGAAAGATCTAGAATAGTTGTGCGTAGTCAGGCTTAAAAAAATCTCGGAACATCCACAAGGTACCTACAAGTAGTAATAGGTATTCATCTAACCGATAAGGGAAATGGTACTCTCTAACTTTAACAATAGAGTCGAAATTCGCATGAAAGTGACTCTTATTACCACGAGCAATAAAAATGATTTATGACTTCGAGAAGCGATTCAATTGTTCTGGAATTCTAGATAGATCCGGGGATGTCGGTATCTAGAATTTTCTTGGCTCCGCATATAAATACGAGACCCCGGCCGGAAGCGAGTCAGTTGTGATTTCGACTGCGATCAAGAGCGAACTACCCTAGTACTTGAAGTGATTTTACTAAACGACCTAAGCGATAGTGTAACGGTACTAGTGTTGATTGAGATTCGGATTATTGTTGACTGGACTAATTTGTTATTGTTTGTGGTGAATAAAGTTCTCTCGTCAGTAAATCGGCATTTGATTACCCACGTATGTAACATTATTTTGATATACAGCATTATGAATATATGACCGCTATAATACAGTGTTATGCTGTTTTACTGATGGAGTCGCACGGACTGTGTTTTTTCTGGACATCAATATGGGGGAAAAAACCGGTCAAGTGCGAGTTGTACTTGCACACCAAGTATTCCCTAAAAAATATATTTTTTTAGAATACGTCCTGTTTATAAATATTATTACAGTACCTTATTAACCTTGTCTATAAAAGCCCTGAAACAGGTGTGGTGAGGTATAAGTTAGGAACATTTCTGTGTCACACAGTGTCCGTGCTTTGGGCCTGCAGATTAAAAAAAGTAGAAATTCAAATATCTCGAAAACTGTGCGTCCTAGGTAAAAAATAACTGATTTTTATTCTCCCTGTAGAACACCTTAGTTCTAGAACCAATAAATCAAAGAAGTTCAAAATAAAATTAATTTTAAATGAGATTAGATGAGCTCAGGGTTTTTCATTGTTCACACGTATCTCTAAAGATGGTTAGAACTTAAGAAGGTATTTGTAATGAATAATACAGCTTAAGTTGCAAAAATACTCTCTATACAGTTTATGTTATAAAATTAACCTATTATACAGTGGACAAACCGCAAAATGCTGTAAAAGATCTTCCATGACCTACTTTATACCGAAACTTGTGTTTTATCACTCTCCAAATACAATTTAAGCTGGTTAAGTAAACTGTCGCCATTTTCTAATGAATAATGATTTTATAAACATAATTATAGGATTATTTGGTAAAAACGTAAAGTCCTATCGTGATTATTATCTTGGATTATACTTCATTTACACTTTTTCTTATTATTTCAAATGTATTTTTTTTTAAATCTAACCTTAAAAAAGTAACATTCACTATTTTTCAATATGTTTGATTTGATTATTTCGCTGGTGTCGAAATAAAATCGGCACTATAAATTCACCATTAAACTAAGTTCGATAAGTCCATTTAAATATTTTACTTATAAATTTATGATGGCGTATTCGCCATTCGAATATTCGTCGAGTCTTGTAAAAATAAAAAGTTTTTATACTTACGATCCACCTTAAACACAGATTCACAGCAATTTGCTGTATATCACAGTATAAGTGAGTTTCTGTAGAGTTAATGCTCCACCATACAACGATATACAGCTTTTATACAGCTTTTAGTGTAAAACCGGTCATTTATGCTGCAGTTATGCTTTGGTTGTGCAGCTACAATACAGCATTTATTCGCCAACTAACATTTAATGCGTTATAATTTGTGGCCCTTTATGCAGTTTTATCAGTTGTATAAGTGCTTATAAAGGGTTTCTACAGCTTACTGTACAGCTTAGAGTGTACACCTTGAAGCTTTATGCAGTTGGTATACAGCTTGTTGTGCTACTTGGGTTATTAACGTAATTGGAAATAAGTCGTCGATAGTTCGTTTAGTTTCGAGCCAAAAGAAGCCGCCATGCATTAATAATAATAATATTCCACAACTACCACACAACGCTGTCTAGTCCCAAGCTAAGTAGAGCTTGTGTTATGGGTACTAGACAACTGATAAACATACTTATATATTTCTAAATACATACATAGTATAGGTAAATTACACCCAGACAGAACAAATGATCGTGCTTATCACATAAACTTTTGTTTTGGGTGGGAATCGAACCCACGACCTCCGGCATAGCAGTCAGGGCCACTAACCACTAGACCAACAGGCCAGTCCACTTGGTCCCACCTTTAACTTATCTCTGCAACCGTTGCTTCCAAACAGGTATATTTCCGGACGCTCTTAAAAAGGCGATAATACATCCTGTTCACAAGGGAGGGAACAGAAACTGTGTTAACAATTATAGACCAATATCTGTTTTGACTAACCTCTCAAATTTTTTTGAAAAGTTCTTAATTAAACGGTTGAGGAGCTTTCTAGACAAATATAAAATTATTGCTCAGAACCAGTACGGATTCCGACAAGGAGTATCGACCGAGGATGCCGTGCTCGATCTCACGCAACAGTAAGCTAAAAAGCTAGATAATAAATCCTAATTGTTAGCTATTTTCTTGGATCTTGCCAAAGCATTTGACACAGTTTCTGTTCCCAAACTTACCGCTAAACTGGAACTCGTCGTTGTACGTGGAATACCGCTTGAGATTTTCAAAAGTTATTTGAACAATCGAAATCAACTTGTAAAAATTGACACATACTACAGCGACGAGGAACCAATAACTTATGGTGTTCCTCAAGGAAGCTGCAGGACCAACGCTATTCCAAATTTATGTGAACGACCTACGCAGATTGAGTCTCACTAGCTGTAACATCTTTGCATATGCTGACGATGGATAGTCAAGGCCACTGCAGAGGAAGCTTTGTTTAAGATAATGAATGGGCTTAAACTAAACCTCCTTACACTCAACTTGAATAAAACATCATTCAAACCTATTTAAATCTATTTGCAAATAAATTTAATTTATCATTTATCATTCCTTTTTCAATCCGCAGTAATACGGCACCTTCTTATACTTTCTCTATACTGGCTCACTCATGCTCAGATTTATTCGGCGACTGTGTCTGCCCAGCACTAACTAGAGCAGACAATGCTAAGTATCTAGGAGTACAGGTCGATAGTGGACTGAGATGGGACAAACAGATCGAAGCCATCACCACAAGGACAATGCGTCTTATCCATATATTTAAGTCCCTTAGAGACTCAGTTAGCCGAGACACACTGAAGATGGTATATTTTGCGCTGTGTCAATCGGTTCTAGGATATTGCATAGCTGCATGGCGAGGCGCCACAAAAACCAGCGTTCTGAGGGTTGAAAGGGCGCAAAGGGCCATACTCATAGTCCTCCGCAAAAAGCCCTACAGGTACCCAACTACTGAACTGTACTCTGAATGTGGGGTTCTTACCGTACGACAACTCTTTGTGCTCCGATCTATCCTTAGAACACATGTCGGTCTGCCCCTACCAAAGCCAAATAAGAGAGTAAATCTCCTTCCAAGATCCCAACACAAATCCACCTTCGCAAAACACCAATTCTACATATTAGGAACACACTATGCACTATGCTAAGCAATTAAATTAGAACTGGAAATTTCTGATTTTTCGAGTATATACTCTGAAGAAGACCCTAATATTTCAATGAACAATTTCATAAACACAGTAAAAACAGTCATATCTAGATACACTACCCAAACCAAAATTCCTCGGCAAAAAAGAGCTTTAAAACCCTGGATTACCCCTGGTCTCTTAAAATGCACTAGACACAGAGATAAGTTACACACACAATCTAAAAGAGCACCAGATAACCTTATACTTAAACTTACCTATAAACGTTACCGAAACTTTTGTAATGACCTGCTACGAAAGCTAAAGAACTCATACGAAAGGAGTGAGCTTGAGAAAGCAAGAAATAAACCTAAGTTATTATGGAAAACAATAAAGGAAATAACCAACACCACAAAAATATGCGCAAGTTCCGTTGAGCTATTAAAAATACAAAATAGTCCCAAGTCATCCGTAGACGACGTTTGCAGTTTCTTCAGCAATGTAGGAAAAAAGCTGGCTGACAACATTATATCCCAACACCATAACCTGTCACCTCAGTCAAAAGATCAGTCTCATCCAGATAGAATAAACAGCTCCGTTGTAAACTCTCTTGTGTTCTTGGAGGTAGATGAAGCTGAAATAGAGTCACTTATCTTACAGTTAAGGAACGACTGCGCTATTGGATGGGGATATCGCCTTTCTTATTAAAAAACTGTCGCCACGCACTGATACCGCCACTTATTTTCATATACAACCGCTGTTTGCAATTGGGAGTGTTCCCGGATGCTCTTAAAAAGGCTTTAGTCCATCCTATACACAAGGGTGGGTGCAGAAACTGTGTAAATAATTATAGGCCTATATCAGTTTTACCGACACTCTCAAAGATCCTTGAAAGAATCTTAAACAACCGTCTCAGGACCTTTTTAAGTAAATATAAAATCATAGCTGATAACCAGTATGGCTTTCGAGCTTGTGTTTCAACAGAAGACGCTGTGCTGGGATTGACACAAGAGGTAGCCAGAAATTTAGACAAGAAGTCGAAATGTTTAGGTATATTCTTAGACCTTTCTAAGGCATTTGACACAGTTTCTGTCCCCATCCTTATCTCAAAATTAGAACACTTAGGTGTACATGGCGTGTCACTTGAAATGTTCAAAAACTATCTCAGCAATCGTACTCAGAGTGTTAAAATTGACACCCACCTCAGTAAAGAGGAGTCTATTACTTTCGGCGTCCCTCAGGGCAGCGTATTGGGCCCCACCCTCTTTCTGATCTATGTTAACGACCTCTGTAACATGAACCTTCCTCACACTAAGATATATACATATGCTGATGACAGTGCAATCTTAGTTCGGGGATCTACTTGGGAGACTATTAAATCCATAGCTGAGTCGGCTTTGGCGGTAATAATGACATGGCTAAATTTAAATCTCCTAACTTTAAACATAGACAAAACTTGCTTCATCCCTTTTGCAATTAGGAGAAAAACGGCACCGTCACAAAGTTTTTCAATTACTGCTCACTCATGCCTGAACCAATCAGCCTCTTGCTGTTGTCCTGCACTCACTAGAAGTGAAAACGTAAAATATCTAGGTATTTATATAGATGACGGACTTACATGGAAAATGCAACTAAAGGCTGTCACAACTAGAACTCTGCGGCTCATTCATATATTTAAATCCCTCCGAAACTCCGCTAATGCCGATATTTTAAAAATGATTTATTACGCACTATGCCAATCGGCCATAGGATATTGCATCCCTGTGTGAGGTGCTGCTACGAAAGGCTACATCCTGAAGGCAGAGAGAGCACAAAGAGCGGTCCTAAAAGTAATGACAAGGAAGCCTCATAGATACCCGACGACGCAATTGTACGCAGACTGCAAGGTTCTTACAGTTCGACAACTCTTTGTGCTTCAATCTGTTCTAAGAATCCATCGCAGTCTTCCTCCGTCCAACCCTAAAAAGCGCACAAACCTTCCCACAGGCACCCAACACAAGACCAACTTCGCAAAGCACCAGTATTACGTAATCAGCGTATACATCTACAAAAAAATCCATAAAAAAAATAATATTTTAGACCTCAACAAACACAACTTAAAACTAAAAGTAACAGAATGGCTACTAAAACAGGACTATTCCGAAACCGAGACTTTACTCACCTACATAACTTAATAAGTATATTAATAAACATATTCAATCATCTCCATGCTCACATATTCTTAAACTCCTGCATCCACACATTCGCACAATCAACTCCCCCACTCACTCACTCACTCACTCACTCACACACATACACAAACACACACCTACATCCACTCTCACTCTAAAATATACATACTTAACCTTTCGAATGTCTTAAGTTACACTGTCCGACATAAGGTAATTGTCTTTCTATTGTGTTTCTAATTACGACATTCAAAGAGTTAATATAGAAACCTACTGTTAATTATAACTTCTTTTCTTTTTTCCACTCAGCAGATAAATCGACACCGTCCACTTTTGTAACATACCTTTTAGAATGAAATCGCGAAAATACTGTCCCTTAAGACACAGGATAACCTAGTTTAAGGGACAGAGTTTAATTTACTGTATACAGATTTCTGAAACATGTAAAGGTTTTGTAATATTGTATATTTCTTGTAGGAAAACCTGTCACATAGATATAAGTTTCTGTAAGTTTTGGGAAATAAAGATATTTATTTATTTATTATTTATTATATTTACTGTACCATAAAGTTGACAAACTTAAAACTTATACAAAGTGAAATCCATAGTAACAGAGTGGTTACTACAAAAGGACTATACCTACAATGAATCTTTGCTCACATTCATCACGTAATAACAATACATTTGCTCATCTTCTACCACATAGTTACACTACTACTACTCACAATCACACGCTCTTATTACGCACCCATTAACCCAAACATACACACATAATGTGCTCACAAACACGCGCTCACATTCCCCTCTCATTTACTCACACCCACACTACACATCCCTAACACATCACCCTAGTTACAGTTTATAACATATCAATAAATAAAAAGCAGATAAATATGTATGTATCAATTCAGTACCGTTCACTTGTTATCTTGAATCTTATCTTTATTCTAAGAAATTTAACTGGCCGAACCACAGTGTTCGGTCTTTAAACACAGGTTTATCCTAGTTTAAGAGGCAGGGTTATAAACTTGATTTGTACACGTTTAACAACAACTGTTCTATGTAATAAGTACGTACTATCTATATTTTTTTGTGAATAAACGTTATTATTATTATTATTTATTATTATAGTTGAGTCGTCTGTTAAACGCCGTCAGTGCCAGATTGAACCGGCGCGGAGTCTGTAGCAAATTCGACCAAGGGCACCCCCTACTACTAATTAATTAATTTAGTTGTAAGATACTAATTAATTTAGTACTTTTGGAAAATCTAGATGATGATCGTTTTTTGCATACCCCAAATGATTAGAATTTTGGTTAAAACATTTTAGGTTTTCTTCTGACAAGTAATACAGTAGGTAATAGGGAGTCTTTTCGATGATGATGGCGAAGCCTTTGTGAATTTATATAGAAAAGCTGTACAGTTAAGATTTACTAATAGGATGCAACATTTATTTTTCTTTTGAGAGGTCAGATTAAGCCAATCTTTAATAAATTGGAATAATCTTTCTGAGAGATTGATCTCATTAACATGCCAACATCGATCGTCATCATCATCTCAGCTGAAAGGCGTCCATTGCTAGACAAAGGTTTCTCCCAAGTATCACCACAACGGCCGGTCCTGTTTATCACGCCTCCATCGAATTCACGTGAGCCTTACTAAAAAAAAAGTTGGTCGGTACCCTTGTTGCGAGGCCTTTTTAACGCTGCGTCTTCAGGTATCCGATCGCCATATCAGAATCTTTCGGCAGAGCAATGTTCCCAGCTTACTGCCACTTAAGCTTATCTTGCTCTCCATTGCTCTTTGTGTAACTTAAAACTATCTGATGAGGCGTATTGTGAACGACCACGTTTCAGAGCCAAATGTCACTACGCACAGGCAATGCAATATTCACATAGACACACAAAATATGTAATTTCCTAAAAACCTTGTTTAAGCTTACTCGCAGTAGGGTTATTAAGATTGAGGCTACACATGTTAAAATTAAGTAGTTTTAGCTAGCGGCTTCGCGCGCGGGAAGCTGCGAGCTAAAGCTACCCTTTCTAAAAATAAGCTTGAACAAGGCTTTTATACACCAATAATAACTCCGTGGATTTTAAGATCAGTTGCGTAAAAAGTACGATGATGAGGCAAATTCTAAGAGATCTTCTATTCTATAGTTTGCTTGCAGGAAAGCTTGAAGTAAAGTGACTGTCATCACATCCAAAGAAATCAGGGGTATTTAGGTTTCGCACAGTACAAATATTTTGGCTATTTTTTTTAAGTTCTAAAATGCGGGATCCCTGAACACACGGGGCTTCCCAAATGGGGGGTCTGTAACATTTGCTATTCTTGCTACATGGCTAATCCGCCACTGAGTGCCATCAAACCTTTGCATTAATGTCGAGTTTCCTAGCAGCTACCGTAGCTTTGTACTCAATGAACTGCCCAAAGTTTAAGGAGATTTCAACTCCCAAGAGAAGGTGATCGGCTCCTTTTGAACGGACATGCTTGAGTTTTGGCGGCATTGAATATCGTGGCTAAATAAGCAGCACCTGTTTAATTGTAAAATAAACATGCAACATATATGTATATATCGCATACTTATTATTTTCATGAATAAATCAAACGTATCAACTCCATTTAAGTGGCGTACAGCTAGGGAGAACAGCTTCAATTTTTTTTAATACGGCCTCCTTTTTTGTTTTGCTATCTTTCGTTGGCCAGACTCTAGCACTCATCTAGACAACCGACGCCTTCGTGTCTGAAGAAAACGTGGAAAACGCTGAAAGAAAAAGTGCTGCCACCGGAACTGTTCAACAAGGCGGGAAATCGGTATCCTTTTGGGGCGGTACAACGACCGGTGCTAGAACGCCCCTATGCCCGTATCGTGGCACGATGACTGCAGCTTTATATCAAACCATTGCTATTGATGGAATTATCAGGTCATTTAGAAAAAACTATGGCCCTCGATTCGTAATGGTTGACGATAATGCACCCGCGCATCGAGCTCAACGAATCAACGCTGCTCTGTGTGAATACGACATTACCAGGTTAGACTGGCCTGCCGGCTCGCCTGACTTAAACTCGATAGAGCACGCGTGAGATGCTGTCAAGCGAGCTGTTTGGAACCGTCGGCCACCTCCTCAGTCAGTGCCAGAGACCAGGGAAGCCGTTATTCAAGAATGGGATAGGTTACCGCAAGAAATGCTGGATTACTTAATTCTCAGCATGCTAAGAAGGACTGCCGCATGTGTTCGAGCCAGGGGAGAGTTATAAAAACAATTTCATAATAAATGTTGACAATATTTATTTAAACCTCTTTTTCTTTCAATTATTTATTAGTCAAAATTGCATTAGGACTTTTAAATTCAATTTTTGTTAATTAATTATTTTTTATTGATTTTTTGTTTTCAAAAAGTGTATCTTTTTTATAGAAAAGATGTTATGTAAGCAAAATTCTTTTAAAAAGTAAAATTTAAAAAATATTTAATCTTTTGCTAGTGATCTCAAACTTTTTTTGATGTGTGTTCGATACACATATATAGGTATTTAATTTTAATTTCTCAGAAGGCATAATGATTTTGTCATTGGTGTAAACTGAAATAGATGTAAATGACTAAAAACTAGAATTAGAAATCTGAAAAAGAAATTTCAAAAAGGAATATTAACAAATAAAACGCCTGGGCTAGAAAAAAAAATTTATTTGGTTTAGGTAAAATAGAAAACTATCTCACACTTAAAGTACAGATTTTTGGTAAAACACTAATATTTACTTTGATATAGAAATAAATTAAAACCAAAAATATTTACATTATCCAGTAAACAATCTTAGATGTAATGTAACTTATTATTAAATTAACTAGATTATCTGTTAAGATTATAATTAAGTATGTTAAGGAATATTTTAAGTAACAATTTCAATCAGGAAATTCGAGATTTGAGGTAGAAAGCGCTTGCACTTTTAAAAAGAAAAATGTTAGTGTAAAAATTTATAAAATATTTTACTGGAAATTTTGAGAAACCAATTTGCTTTAAAAAGCTGAACATTTCACAACCAAAGTTTTGTCTCTCAAACAGTTAACAGCCACTTGGCAATGGTTTAATGTTGGCGATAGAACTCATCCTGCGAGTTCTTGTGCTGGCTCTACCAGTTAACTTATTTTCTATCTGTTCGAGACTTTTTCCTCGAGTTTCTGGAACAAAAACGACCACAAAGAACAGACCCACGAAACAAATGCATCCAAACAACCAAAATGTACCAGCCGGACCTATACCGACAAGGATATTGTAAAACGTTTTAGTTACCGTAAACGTACATAACCAGTTAAATGCAGTACATATTGATGCGGCGCCACCCCTTATTTTTGCTGGTAAAATTTCACCCATCATCAACCATGGAATAGGACCAAACGCTAGAGAGAAACCTAACAAGTAAATCATAATGCAAGTCAGTGGTATCCACCCTAAAGTTGAGACGTCTATTTTTAAATCCGTCTGTACATAAAAGAATGATCCGAGCACCACTAACGTGATGGTCATGGTCACAGAGGAAATGTAAAGCAGCACCTTGCGTCCGGCTCGGTCAATAAGCGCGGTAGCAATAAAAGTTGATACGAAATTAACTACACCTACTATAATAGTCGCCAAATTGCCGTCCACTGAACTGCCTGACATTTTAAATATATTAACCGTATAAAATATTACAGCATTAATTCCCGATAGTTGTTGGAATGTCATCAGTCCCAAACAAATTAATATTGATCGCATATATTTAATGCTAAAAAGTTCTTTTAGTTTTATGCCCTCTTTTCCCATTTCTGCATCTGATAGGGCTATTTCTCGGAGTTCATTGTCAATTTTAGCGTCCTTGCCTCGAAGCCATTGGAGTGCTTTTCGGGCTTCCTCATTACGCCCGCGAGATATGTACCAACGGGGGGTTTCTGGGATCATCAGCATTAAAATGAAGAAGGGAACAGGCAAGGCTGCCCCCAGATATGCCAATTCATACCAATTGAGGTATTTTCCAGCCGCATAGCAAATTAATATACCGATATTTCCAATAGCGGTCGGAAACAAGCCTAGCGTGCCTCGAACTTCGGGTTGAATGGTTTCCCCGAGATACACAGGGAACGCAAGCGATCCCACGCCTACACATAAACCACAAATAACGCGACCTGTAAGCACTAAGTGTATTATCCTTGCAGTTGCTATGAGTATCCAACCGAGGAAGAACGGGGGCGCTATGAAAAGAATGGTTCTGCGTCGGCCAATGTAATCTACTAGTGGTCCACCAATTATGCCGCCCGCGAGTGCTGCTAAGGGCATCAAGCTGCCAATCCAGCTAGCCTGACGACAAAAAAAAAAGATCAAAATTAAGAACATCAACTAAACATTCGAACTAAATTGTAGTTAATGACAAATGGCGACAAGTCAATTACCTCTTCGTCTGTGACGGAGATGACTGTGCTGTTCATCATGGTCACGAGGGCTGGAGATGTGTACGCAGAGGAGAAGCCGATGATCATAGATCCCATAGAAACTGCCACAGCAGCGAGAATCTGGAATTGAGGATATAATTCCGCTTGAATATAATGCGTTTAATATATAATATATAAGTTAATTCCAGGTTAATGTGTAGGTATTCAATTTGCAACTACTTATATCAAAATAATTCTATCGCCAAATATTTTTGTAAATAGGCAGAGAGTCTACTTTTCTGCCTATTTAGTATTGTGATGTAGATGTAGTGAGTAGTTATCATGCTAGTAGTAACAACGGCTTCGCAATGTTTTCGGGTCATTATGACATGACGTTATTCGCAGGGAGGCGTGTGCGATGCGACGCAAACTGCCTTCTATTCATTTAAGCAATCATTGACTCTGATTGGGTCCACTTACACGTCGTCACTGTGAATAAATGAACAATTCTAATACCCTTGTTGCTATTATTTCGCGCATGATAATCGTGAAATGTTATTGCGTTAATTAACTAGATACCTAGTACTAGCCGACCGACTATCATATCTTTTAAGACACGAATAAACGAATTGTTTTTTTTTAACCGACTTAACAAATAGATGGAGGTTATCAATTCCGTTGTATTCATTATTGTTATTTTTTATGTTTGTTACGTTAGAAGTCCGATCGATTTGCAAATAAATCGATTTGCAATATTTTTTTTTCCCTTAAAAGATTGGTCCTATTTTTTTCAAAATTCATTTCTGATCATGACATTTTCCATCGATCCATGAGGAATCGAGAAGGATCTCAAATGTTATAGGCAACCATATAGTGATTTTGGTATTGTCATTGAGAACTTAAGCATTTACAGTCAAAAGTAAGTAACATTTGATGAAGTGGAACTGATGAAGAAGACAGAAATTACCAAAGGTGCTTCATACTCACATATACCTATATCTCACTGAAGATAGTTAAGGGACTATGAGAACTCCTCAAATATTATAGGCAATCATATAGTGATTTTGGAAATTATTGTCATTGAGAACTTAAGCATTTACAGTAAAGAAGTAACGTAACCAGAACTGGCCAAAGGACATATATAGATAGTCAAGGGACTATGACAAAACAAATAAATAAATGGTGCTGAGTAGTTATATTGAAATGGTATCATCGCAGTGACTTGATGATGATGATGATGGAGCCGGAAGATAGGCACCGAAATTCTATGGCGGACTGAGTTCCGGCGGGATCTCATGGTGAAATGGCGACTGCAACTTTCGCAACCCAGTGCTGGGTACGCCATAATTATGGTGGTAAGTCCCCTCTTTGAGGCGTGGCTGGAAAGACCTTTCTCATGACGCTGGTTCTCACCGGACATGGTCAGTTCAGTAGGTTCCTGCACCGGGTTCGTGCGGAAATGACGCCACCATTGTGTGGACCGCCCAAAAGGACATGATGGAGCACGGTAGAGGTGTACCCTGCCTGGGCAGGGCACCGCCGTGTCCTCGTGGGGGCGATTGGTGTCAACGAACACTCGCGCGGAGCCTTGGTACAGGCCATGGTCCGAAACGAGGAGGAGTGGCAGGCGTTCGCCTCCTTCTGCGAAGCAGTCAGTAATGCTAGCAAAGGAGGCGCGTCGCTCGCGTGAGGCAACGGCACTCACGCGCCAGCCGCCGCCGAGATTCCGATCCCGATTTCCGGCCACCGTAGGCGCGGGCTTGCGGCCGGCGAGCAATGGGGAGCTCGCCGTACAACCGTTCGGTAATCGTCCGGACCGAGCCCAAGACGTTGACGGCGCGTATTGTTCCACGCGCGCTTCAAGGTGTTGTCAGCAAACCGGAGGGGCCCAGCAGGGTTCAAGCCAACCGAGGCAAAGGTCTGCTTCTAAAAGGAAGATTTGGCCCCGGTACGAATAGCATCGAAGGAACAGGAGTGGGTTTTTAGTTAGTAAAAGTTTGACACTATCAGTGGGAAAATCATCTATGATTTTTCCACTCACAAAAAAAACCGTGTTTGGGCTTATTAGAATTGTCATAAAATGCGCTTTGGGTTTATACCTTATGGTAGAATCGAAATGATCAGATGATGGAGTCGGTAGGTGGAAAGTAGATGCGGGAACTTCATAGTAACATAATGTACTCAAGCAGCGTTTGGGTTAATCGGAATTGTCATGGAAAATAGGCACTCTGGCTATTTAAAGTGTATCGCAACTAAAAAGTGTGAAGTAAAAACCTTTTTACAAAAAAAGTTTATATTGATCTTTTTAGTGTTTTTTTTGTGTAATGAAGTGTTTTTGTATAAAGTTTTTTATTATTTTATGCAAGTAAGTTTAATATATTATTATATTGAACTTACATAATATAGACTTATTATAAGTATTATTTATACATTATTCTTTCCAAAATTAATGTTTTGCGATATTTACTGTAAATGTTCGGAGTTTAGAAGAACAACGCGATTGCACAGACAATCCTAAATATTGATTCAAGTATTTTTTCTGATAAAATAATTGTGTAAATTTCTACACTTCTAAGAACACACCCCCTTTTTTTTTGAGCATATCATAGTAAATCTAACAATTTTAAAAGTGGCGATTGCTTGATAAATATCACAAAGCACCTGGTTTAATGTTATATAATATCAAGTTGTGGCACGTTTATCACGTAACGTAAAATATATGCTATTATTTTTGCGTCGCATAGTGTTACGTAGCAAACTGAAATCATACGCATTCCTTCAATTAAAATTCAAAACCACCATTTTGTGCGGTCAAACCTTGAGTGGAATAGTGTACTATTTTATTTTTTACTGTGCTATGTACCTACTCATGCCAGGCTTGCCTAGTTTATGCTGAATTCCATCAAGTTATTTCTACTACCACTAATATTTTAAAGGTGAAATTCGTATTATTTGTTACTACTTCACCCTTCAAATGACTGTATGGATTTGGATAAAAAATAGCCTAACAACTAATAACTAGAATATAACATATGATTTTTGGTCCTGGGAGTAGATATGTTGCTTTATGATCATTTTATACTTTCAAGCGCTCAAAACGGTACAGCGGTAATCTAAAAACGTTTTTTAAATGTTTAAAAGTTTTTACTAGGTCATAAAATTTTCACGACCTCGATATCGATGTACTATGTGTATGACATAGCATATATATATTCCTTCTTGCACAAACGTTTATATAGTTTTTTGCGTGACCGTGATCTAAAGGTTGTTAAAAGCGCATGATAATAAAAAGTGGTTTGTTCTCAAGTTTTAGTCATGGGTAGCTCGGTTTCGTTGATTACATTTGTTATTATAGTAAAATTATACCGAGTCGATAACGTAATTCGCCGTAACGATTCACAACGCATGACTCGAACGGAAAAATAACGAAGAAATCTTACCTAAGAGTTTCGTTCTATGTATTTCGCTCGTTTTATGGATTTTAAATTTTAATTGAATTGTAATTGAATTCAAAGGTACCTAATTTTGCAATACGTAATCACACATTTCTGTGTAATTATTACAAGGGCCCAAAATTGAGTGAATGGTAACCAAGACGCAACAGATTAATTAACTAGGCACAATTGGTCGCCTCGCATTGTAGTACACGGAATTAAGAGCCATCATAAAGAGGAATGAATACATTTTGTTCGAAGTTCACACCTTTTTGTCTACTAATTATTCCTCACCATTTCCTCATCCTTACTTAAAATAAAGGGCGGGTTTATAAATGGAGTATTTTGATGACCAAACCCTACTTTAATGCCACATTTGAGTAGAGAAATACTCAACTTCAAATGCTTAAATCAAAAATTGAGGAAAGTGACTGCGTGTTTCTATCTGTTCGCGATAAACTCGACAACAATATTTTCGTGCGCAGGTTGATGCGATTTTTACGAATAAACAGTGATTTATGAGAAAAGTTATACATACAATCTGACAATTTTATTCAAAGATTTTAACACCCGTGTGAAGCTTGGGCGAGTCGCTAGTAATACGGAATTGTAATGTTTGTAAAATTTATAATAATAGCACTGATTCTATTTATAACAATACTGCAGTTTGGTTACCACACTTTTGCCGATTACCAAAGGACATGTCAATACACCTAGATAAAATCTAAGACAAACCAGTCATTTATGAACCAGTACCTAAGTTTCTCATCGAAAATCATGAAATGGTATGAAATACATCTCGTGTCTATTGTCTATCACCGTTATAAACGATTCAAACTAGAGAGTCATATCAAAAATATCCTTTAAGCACCGTATAATTATGACCCTATAACAACGGTACATTTTTAGTTGGGTAGTTTATATTATGTATCTAATTGTATAAATTTCATGGCCTACCTGTGAAAACGTATACGTTGGTTTTTCATATTCACTGGTGTACTGTATGCTATAATGAGTATCTGCTCTCATTAAAATCTTCATGATTAAAGTAGTATTTTAAATTGGTCATACAAAAAAAAAAACACTTTTTATAACACTTATTGTATTTATAATCACCACAGCACTCAATGTGTTCTCGACTAAGTTACAGAAGAAATGAGTTCGTCTCGCCACATTCGCTGCGATTTATATGGGCACAAATTGATTGGCTCGAGGCTGCACGATTCAAAATAGTCTTCGAACCATCAGTATAGGGGAAAAAATACGTCGCAAATAGACATTATGGTTTTGGCGTGACATGTTTGTTTAGTAACAGCATCAGCAGTGAGCGGTTTGCCGAAAGCTGCCTGTAATTTTTTATAGTAATTAGCCATTAACAGACCCGACAGGCGTCTTTCGCAAAAAGAGAAACTGTCAAATCTGCGTATAAATTTAAAATAATTTTCTAGAAAAAATGACTAATTCTAATATTGACGCTAACCTATATACCAGCAGGGTTGATGCCTGCCAGGGCCATGAGAAAACGTATGTAAGGGATACTCGTGGTCCTAGAACGTCCAAGGCAACTGAACGAACATAGTTGTGATTTAGTCAGTGAAAATCTGACACGCCCGCCCGCTCCACCCTAGAATGGGAAAAGCCATTAGACACCTAGGAGCGGTTTTATTGTAATAAAGAAAAATGTAGTATTTAGGTAGATACGTGTTAATGTTTTTCCAATTTTATTTTCATTAGAATCATCTTGAGACTTTAACAACTTCTACTTACTTTTAAAAAACTAGACACAAATTCTCTTCCAGTTATTCTCAAGTTTGCGCATATTTTATTTCATTTTTATTAATTCTTTCAAATCCAGATATGCATGCTATTTTTAAATACAGTAGTGTAGTCCATAGGTAAAGTTAGCTTACACACATATAAATGTAAAACATCATGTTAAAGCAGGCACTACGTCGATTAATGTTTAACATTCCATTCTCTTATTAAGTATTTCAACATAATTATGTAATCATTTAAATAGTTGATATGTTTTAATTTGACGTTTATAATTGAAATACTTTTGTTAAAATCTGAGATTAAAAAATTTATTACTAGGTGGTAACCACTTTAAATCATCTCCCATTTTCCCAACCAGCTTGAAGTCCTGTGATTTACATGAACATGCCTATCAGTCCACGAGAACCAAGTTAATGGGCAATACTCTTTGGATTGACTTGATCATCTTTCTTTCTGGCGTCTGAATACCTGTAACGATTAGCGACTGCCAAAAATCTACGAATGACAACCGGGAGTAACGGCTTTACGTCCTTTTCGAGCCACGGGGTGTCAGTAGGGCATGCAATTATCGAAATATTTCGATAATTGATAAAATGAAAAGTATCGTTTTTTCCGATAAAAACTGGTACTTAATTTACCGATCACTAGTTTACATGATTTTTGTCCTCCAAAAAGAATATATATTGTTACGTTACTTTGGGTATCTACAACTCGGAAAAAAACATTAAAAAAAAAACCAGCACGTCAGTTTTTTTTAAATATTTGTCAAGAAAATTTTCACAGAAAAACAACATGGAAATAATCAATAGACAGTTAAAAATTTGTAATTTTTACTCTTTTTAGGGTTCCGTAACTCAAAAGGAAATAACAGAACCCTTATAGGATCACTTTGTTGTCTGTCCGTCAGTCTGTCTGTATGTTTGTCTGTCTGTCAGTCTGTCTGTCGGTCTGTCTGATTGTCAAGACCCTTTATTTCAAGAACGCGTGGAGTATCGAGTTGAAATTAAAACCATATACTCGGGTCTGCGGTCCCTTTAAGTTGTGAAAAAATCAAACTTTCTTAGTTAACGAATAAAAAGATACGGTCGTTTATGTCACAATAAAACGTATAGTTTTATACTCTCAAAGATCGAAATTCATAGGGTACTTCACGTTGACCCAGAATCCTGAAATTTGGCACAAAGCAAGACCTTATAACACAGATATAGGGAAAAATCTGAAAACAGAAAATTTGTTGTTACCTATGTACGTCTAAAAAAAATGCAATTCAGAAAAATCTTCGAGGCTCCATTCGGGAATTGTAGTTTGCACGGAACCCTCAGTGCGCGAGTCCGACTCGCACTTGCCCGGTTTTTTTTTTATAAATATTTTATCTGTATTTCTCACAACAGACCAGCAATAGCCACCTAGCATATTTTGGTCGTTCTGTCTTAAATCTTGGTGAAATCACTCACCGTGTCCATTATTACTCAAACTACCAAGATTTTCTAAGAATAAATCTAAATGGGAATGCAAAAACTGAATATTTGTCTGGATATATTGTGGCCGATGCGTCACAAACTCGTTTTTAGGGCCCAATAATATTCCTTCCTTTAGTTTAGCCGCAGAAAGATTCGTAAATACAGAGCAGAGGTCAGACAAAACAAAGACCTCTGTATCTCAGAATTGTGACGTGCTACGAAAAATAAAAAAGTACTTTTAGAATTACCTTACATAGCCTAAATAAATATATGTTTCATTTAAAGGACAAAAAAAGTTATTTTTCATTACTCATACTCTGAAAGTAGGTCTGAAGTTGCCTGAGGAGCGGGCTGAAAGTGATACTTTTCATCCCTAGGGACTTTTACTTTACAACTGACAGCTGTCAAATTATTAAAAAAAAAACTAGTTCTTCTGCACATTTCTATTGAACCATGTTCCAATTTTCCATACAGCCAGTCAAACACAGCGCGATATAAAATTGAAATAACTTAAAGATAAGTATTAAATAAATAATATTAAATTTTTAAGTGATTTATTTGTTAACTATTTCTTTAAAATACTTTATTTTTAAAAGATTACAATTAATTTCTAATTTTTCATTGATGAGGCTGAATAGCTGGCCGGCCGCAGAAAAAAAAAACAAAATGGCGGGAAAATGGCAATCAGTCGTTGGTTTTTTCGAATTTTGTTTACGTTTCCGTACAACAGAGATTTGTATTAACACGTTATGTTTATCAGATTAAAATAGTGATTTAACGCCTAATTTCATAAGAGAAGAGGCTAAAGCAGTAGTGGAATACCTTTTACCGCCTAAATCAGAAGAAAGATACGTACTTAAAATCATAGGTACGACGACTCAGGTTTTACAAACTTTTTATTTTATTTTTAGTTTCCTTGTATTCGTAATGAAAAGCACGTAGTAACGGATTGTGCGTTTTCCTCGTTAATCAATTCTTTAGCTTTATCATATCTACAGCTGACAATAGAAATATGATTTTCTATTGTTAACTGCATGTAACTCATGTTATGAATAAAATTATAACGGATAATTGTTATCGGTTGCCCCTATTACCTTCTTCGTACGACGATTAGTCTACTGTAGTTAATTCCCCTTAGGCCGCATGCAGAATTGCATGAAATAGGAGCAGTATCATTACAAAAATATTGCAAGAAGAAATCTATTCCAAGCATTGACTTATATTCTAGTGATAGACAAGCCCTTTCATGGAAACTATTTGTCAAAATATTGCAAAGTGAAAACGAAAATCTGCTGCAGCGCTACATTGGCATCATGTCGTTTAACAGAACTATTAAAAAATATAAAGCGCTGATAGCTTTTAGAGGATACTTTTTTCGCGACCAAAACGTCTTAAGCGCTATGAATTTCGTAGTACTTACGCGTTTAGTTCAACACGTGTGACACGAATGACATGTTATTCATATATTTTTATACCGCAGAAGTGACAAAGTTTTATGCCTACAATACTTCATTACAATAAAACTCCCCACTGCTGTGACTCAAGCATTCTCTCTAAGAGATGGGCCGTAAATAGGGTTCCCTACCCTCCCGGATTGCCCGGGAGAGTCCAGTAATAATGGTTAACCTCCCGACCTCCCGGAGAAAAGCAATTTCTCCGGTTTTTCTAAAAATTAAATGCATCTGTCGCTCGCTCGTCGCTATTCACTCGCTTTGCGGCCACAACACCGCGCGCCTAAACCTGTTCGTTTTGCCGTCGATCGACGTTGTTGATTCGGCGGTGTCGGCGGCATTACTAGACTCCAGGGCAGTCTGCTATTTTTTTATAAATTCGTCATTCCAACACGATCCCATTGTCATTTTGCTAAAAGTTTAATCTGCTAATTCACAATGATCGATCATTGATCGGTCAATGGTCTTGTAATAGAATTGTGGTTGAATGACAATACTGAGCTTATCAAAAGCACTAACTGCGCAATGACGTCGTAGTGGTAGGTCACTGATCAAAGGAACTGTCAAAATGTTTGCAGATTACCATATACGTCAGATATTATATATATTTATTTATATATTTTGACAGGCTTGTTGGTCTTGTGGTTAGTGACCCTGACTGCTATACCGGAGGTCGTGGGTTCGATTCCCACCCAGAACAAATGTTTGTGTGATGAGCACGATCATTTGTTCTGTGTCTGGGTGTAATTTATCTATAATATGTATGTATTTAGAAATATATAAGTATGTTTATCAGTTGTCTAGTACCCATAACACAAGCTCTGCTTAGCTTGGGACTAGACGGCGCTGTGTGATAGTTGTGGAATATTATTATTATTTATTATTGTTTCCTTTCAATGGAGTGTCAGTGGTTGACCATCGGAAAGTCATACCAAAACTTGTCAAAATCAACAATTTTGAAATCAATGATAGAACATTCTGACACCATTGTAATAGCTGACTTAGATAGTGACAAATTGTTCGAGGTTGGACTTTTGCGTGAGATTTGATGAAATATGCCGGTTTACTCACGATGTTTTCCTTCAGCAGTGTGGTTTTGAGAGCAGTGGTGATGAAATAAATTACATAAAAAACTAAAACTTTTTTAAAATCTATTTTTAACTTCATTTTTCGGGGCGAATAAAAAATTGATTCGGAGTCAGAAATTTGCACTTGATTTAATGATGTAGGGGAAAGCTATAAATGTTTGAAGGCACATTCTGAAGCAATAGCTACTATTACTCTGCATACTACTACTGCAAGGAATAGCCGACTCATTAGAAAACGTTTTCCATCTGTAGTATCATCAGTTTAAAAGTGTACAGAGCAGTTAGACGGATATTTTGTAGGAAGCCACGTGTTTTCACGTCTACCCTCTTGAAGATATTTTATCAATTTTTCTGTTTTCGTTTGACCAGCGTGAACAAACTTGAAATACAATTATAGTTTATGAAGGACGAAATCTCAATAACAGTAATAATCACTTAGTGATGTATGTATCACTTATATTAAACACATGAGTACAAATTCAACTGAACCTAATTTATTTTTGAATACTAATCTATGTGTACATAATATCTAGGTAGGTACGTAATACCTAAGCTTCGCGATGAAAATTGATTCTCAATGATTTGCTGGCATTTCATGCTGAGTTTTTACAGTGTCGAAAAACAGATCTTATTCATAATTAATTAATTTGACGGAATTCGTTGGTACCTATTATTTATACAAAAAAAGAAAAAGATTAAATAAAATATTTAAAAAAACCAACGGAATAAAATATCATGCAGAGTTCGTGTTCACTAAAGCAGCTGTAGGTAAAAAACCCGGTTTTTGTGGGAGCGAACATCTGCATGTTTTAGTCTATGATTATAAAATGGAAAAGCTTATAAATAAAATAATATCATTTCTAACATACTATTACGATATTTGAAGCTATTAAATTGCTTGATTAATCAATTATTTTACTTTCATGGCTACTGAATCTAAGCGCACGGCCGTGCGCAGGCCAAGTTCCAGCAACAGGCCGCGCGCATGTCGTGCACTATTTACACGAACCGTTTCGACCCACTTTTGACCTCCTGTAGCTCAGTGCATATTGCAAGTACATAGATAAAATTACCTACGTTATCATATACTAGTATTAAAGCAGTATGCCAAATTTCATAGATATAGCTTCAGTAGATCCTGAAATATGACCCTGTGAATATAGCTAATTTTGGCACTGACTTACTGACCGGTAATTAAAACCTCTAGGCCGCTTCCAATTGTCCTAGCGTTATGAAATTTGGCACACAAGTCGTATGTTATTATGACATAGATTAACAAAAAAAACCGGCCAAGTGCGAGTCGGACTCGCCCATGAAGGGTTCCGTAGCAGCAAGTAACATAATATAAAAGTTCTTGTAATGTGTTGTAACTTTGATCGATGTTTTAATAATAGTGTATTTTTTTCGGTTTATGACGCATTAAAAAAAAAATACTCACTGGATTTCGTTCAAACCAATTTTCGTTGGTAGTTTTTATAGTAATGTACATCATATATTTTTTTTAGTTTTATCATTCTCTTATCTTGGAAGTTAGAGGGGGGGGGGACACACATTTTACCACTTTGGAAGTGTCTCTCGCGCAAACTATTCAGTTTAGAAAAAAATGATATTAGAAACCTCAGTATCATTTTTGAAGACCTATCCATAGATACCACACACGCATGGGTTTGATGAAAAAAAAAATTTTGAGTTTCAGTTCTATGTATGGGGACCCCCAAAATTTATTGCTTTTTTAGGGTTCCGTAGCCAAATGGCAAAAAACGAAACCCTTATAGATTCGTCATGTCTGTCTGTCTGTCTGTCCGTCCGTATGTCACAGCCACTTTTTTCCGAAACTATAAGAGCTATACTGTTGAAACTTTGTAAGTAGATGTATTCTGTGAACCGCATTAAGATTTTCACACAAAAATAGAAAAAAAGCAATAAATTTTGGGGGTCCCCATACATAGAACTGAAACTCCGAATTTTTTTTTTCATCAAACCCATGCGTGTTGGGTATCTATGGATAGGTCTTTAAAAATGATACTGAGGTTTCTAATATCATTTTTTTCTAAACTGAATAGTTTGCGCGAGAGACACTTCCAAAGTGGTAAAATGTGTGTCCCCCCCCTCTAACTTCCAAGATAAGAGAATGATAAAACTAAAAAAAATATATGATATACATTACTATAAAAACTACCAACGAAAATTGGTTTGAACGAAATCCAGTAAGTAGTTTTTTTTTAATGCGTCATACACCGAAAGAAATACACTATTATTAAAACATCGATCAAAGTTACAACACATTACAAGAACTTTTATATTATGTTACTTGCTGCTACGGAACCCTTCATGGGCGAGTCCGACTCGCACTTGGCCGGTTTTTTTCTATTTTTGTGTGAAAATCTTAATGCGGTTCACAGAATACATCTACTTACAAAGTTTCAACAGTATAGCTCTTATAGTTTCGGAAAAAAGTGGCTGTGACATACGGACGGACGGACAGACAGACAGACAGACAGACAGACAGATAGACAGACAGACAGACAGACAGACAGACAGACAGACAGACAGACATGACGAATCTATAAGGGTTCCGTTTTTTGCCATTTGGCTACGGAACCCTAAAAATTAAGAAATTTAAGAAATTGGTCAAGCGAGATTATCACCGTTATCGCTATTGCAGACTCCACATTTGTTGCTTGTTCCCATCCGCATTGTATGGAAAATTATACTTGACAAGAAAGAGCTTATCAAGTTCGATTATTATTTTGTATGTTGATTAAATTACTAACGTATTTGTAGACTTTTTGATTTCGATCTAATTCGCACCATGTCTTGCTGCAATACCTACTTACCAATTATTTAAAAGAAGGTAGACGACCGCAAATTCTTCATGGTCTTTTTTGTAGGTTAAAGAATAATAATATTAATGGTTCAACGCATTCAGAATCTTTGCTTGCATTGTAATATAATTTTTACCATGAACAAGTGCACTCTGAAGTAAATTCCAGGCTTTGACAATGACATAATTAGTCACTCAAAAAATTATAGGTATATGCAGAAAAGTTAAAATACGCTCAAACAAACCAGCAAAGAGTAAGTCAAACCCAAAGGTTCCGTACTTAAGAATTTTAAATTTGCTAGGTTAAATAAAAAACCGGCCAAGTGCGAGTCGGATTCGCCCATGAAGGGTTCCGTAGCAGCAAGCAACATATTAAAGTTCTTGTAATGTGTTGTAACTTTGATCGATGTTTTAATGTATTTTTTTCGATTTATGACGCATTAAAAAAAAAACTACTTACTAGATTTCGTTGAAACCAATTTTCGTTGGTAGATTTTATAGTACATCATATATATTTTTTTAGTTTTATCATTCTCTTATTTTAGAAGTTAGAGGGGGGGGGGGGGGCACATTTTACCACTTTGGATGTGTCTCTCGCGCAAACTATTGTAACGGAATGTGTTACATAAAGGAGTGTAACAGTTACATGAGAGGGTAAGGAGGAGTATGGGAGTGAGGAGTGTAGAGGAAGAGTGAGAGTAAGAAGAGTAAGTGTATAGTAAGAGGAGAGGAAGAGTATTACGCGAGTGCAAGAGGGAGTATAGTGAGTAAGTGCCTCCAGGGTGTAGCCCTGGCAAGGCCGTATGGGGAGTAAGTGTAAGTGTAAGTGCCTCCAGGGAGTAGCCCTGGCAAGGCACGTGTGGTGAGTAGTGAGAGGTTGAGTGAGGGAGGAAAGTATGGAGGGAGAAATAATATATATAGATATGAATCCTTGTGAGGTTATATTACAAATAAAAGCATATAAAAACAATAGATATATAAAAAGATATAAAGATATAAAAATCAGTTCAGTCAGGCTCGGCGTCAGAGGCGGAGTGCAGCAGCAGGAGTAGGCGTAGCCCTCAGCCGTACGAGGGTTCGCCGTCCCTCGTACGGCTGAGGGCTACGCAGCCGCAGGCAGCAACAGATAGTGGTAGTCACAGCCCTCCAGCGTAAGGGCCGGCAGAAATAGAGAGGAGGCTCTCAGGGGCCAGGTCCAAATGTAGAACAGCCCTCTGCCGTGAGGGCCGGCAGAGGCAGAGAGGAGGTCTTCAGATCCTTCTCGGAGGAGGTCTTCATGGTCCAAGGAGCTCAATCAGGAAAAACAGACATCAGGAGCTGAGCCAAGAAACTGTCACATGTAGCTGAACCAAGAAAAAAACTGACACCAGGAACTGAACATGTAGTCGCACTATGAGTCTGACCGAAAACTGACCAAGAAACTCACAAACATGGTTTTTTATCAATTTTGACGGCTATGCTGGCTGTCAATTCATAATTTAAAATTTGAAAACAGGTTTCAGCCAGCATTGCTGTTATATATATTTTTATGTGATAATCTTAATGCGGTTCACAGCATACATCTACTTACAAAGTTTCAACAGTATAGCTCTTATAATTTCGGAAAAAAGTGGCTGTGACATACGGACGGACAGACAGACAGATAGACAGACAGACAGACAGACAGACAGACAAACAGACAGACATACAGGCAGACATGACGAATCTATAAGGGTTCCTATTTTTGCCATTTGGCTACGGAACCCTAAATATGAACTAACTAAGAATAACATATAGGTGGCAAAGGAGACATTATTTTTAATCAACTTCAAAAAGGAGAAGGATGTGATATGTTCGGCTGTATGTATTTTTTTTTTATTTGTTTCCCGCAAGTGCAGATTTGGCCGGATCTGAAATGCGGGATTACTCGTGTGGGTTCTCGCATATGTGCAGCATTTAATTTTTTTTATGCAGACGCCGACGCGCGACGCATCGTTCTGACAATGGATTTATTAGACGCAGCAAAGCGATGACTTATGACTTCTCTATATGACTTTTCTACACAAAATAATTTTGTTAATTTTTATCTTACAATAAAATTTAAAATATTCGTGAGTCATTTGTCGTAAGTTGAACGGAACGTAATCGAAATATGTTTATTTAGGTATGAGTACCTACTCTGTGACATTTTTTTATGTGGGTAATCATCCAATGGCTTCTCCCGCTCTAGAGTGAAGTGGGAGGGCGGATCAGACTTTTGCTGACTAAAATGACACCTGTGCCCCCCTTGAGTTGTCCTTGCGTTCTGGGACCACAGGCTTCTCTTTAAGAAATTCCCTACGGCTGCAGCGGGTATCCTGCTGGGAATTTACCCTGTGCTGTCCCTTGAACCATCTGGCCAAAATTATGTGGACACACCTCTCGCACCCGCCTAGGCGGCAGTACACAAATCTGTGCATTTATTTGCGGCCAACAGCGCCCTGAACGGACTGACCTTTAAATCCATTCTTTGCGAAATATTGATTGATTTACATAATTATGCAATGTTCACTTTGAAGAATATGTAACCACCCATTTTTATGTGTAAAACATATTTCTAAAAATCCAAGCCGTTTTGAAGGAGTAGGGAAGAGTTGCTAAATTGCTAAATATTTTTTTTAGATAAAAATATTAATATCACGAAAAAATCAATTGTTGATAATGTTGTTCATGAATCTATAATATTTTTTTTTTTTCAAACCTATTAACCTGACCGTAACTGAGGAGTAGGCTTCAGAAAGTCCCTGTTTTATGGCACTTTTCGGGCGCTTGAGCTTTTAAGGTGCATGTGGAACACTACTCGCCATCGTTTATTCAGGTTCGGTCCGCCGAATCGATGACTTCAATCCCGCAGGCTTGTGGGATCACAACTTTGATACGAGATTGGATTCCCTAATCACGATGATGAATTGAAAATATGGATCGGTTTTTTTTCCTGTAACTCATCTTTAAAAAATATTTTAACTAGATTTATTTCGGGTTTTTCGCGTTTCATACCTACCTACTTATATATGCGGAAAGGTATGGTCTACTTTTTTGTGTAATTATTCTTCATAATTAAGATATATACCTGCGGCGTAAATGAAAAAAAAAGACAGGATAAATAAAAGCATCTTTGAATTATCAACTGAATATTTGGAACCCAATCGTAATGAAAACAACAGTTTATTTTTTATTATTATTCTGATTTATGATTTCATGGCCATGTTACGGTACCCTAGCATGTGCCTACCGCATGCTTTGAATCATCAATTGTATTCGATTTTCGAATAATATATATGCATTTTACGGTAAGTATTTTTCAATTAATAGCCAGTTTTTTTCCTGGCACTAGGGTACCTTTCAATAACGGTTTATTGAAAATTTTGAAAAATCACCCTTGTCTATTCCTGTAAAAGCTCGAGCTACGGTAGCTCATAAGATTTTCCCGTATAAATTAAAACTTGATAGTATCTCTATTATTTTTAGGGGCTTTAACAGAAACATGATATGCCTACTGAGTCTTTATTTTTATTACTTGCTTAAAAATTAGCTTTTGCCATAGCTGATGTCACTCAGTGCCTGTTCCTGTGCCTGTGCCATGTTCAGTACTAAAGAAGCAGTCTCCTGGTGAAAGAATTTTTTAAATCGGTCCAGTAATTTTTGAGTTTATTACAGGTCGCGCGATGAATCAAGATCGCTCGGCAAAAGTGGAAGGGGCATGCGCAGTATTCAATTCTACGGTCTATTTGGCGACGTACGGGCGGGTGTGCGCCGTCGGCGACACGTCATTGGTAGATAGAGTCGCTCTTCAATTCCCGCGTTACGTTCTCGCCTCTCATTGGATATTGTTGTACTTGGGTACTGTTGCGTACAGCTTGTGTTATCGTAATAGTAATACATACGTAGTCGTAAGAAAAAAATGGTTAAAAATAAAGTTTTAAAACGGCTAGCCAGAAAAATGGTTTACGACGTGAATTATTACGTTAAAGAAAGAAACTAACGAAATTATTTTTTTTAATTTTATGTTTTATTTAAAAAAAAAAAATGAATTTACCTACTTACAAGATAAATTACAATCAAAAACTAGTGTTATAAGTTATGTTACTAAGGTTCAAACATACGAAATTAAAAATAAAATCCTAACATACTAAGAATTTTTGTGCGCAATTGTACACATGCGCCGATTGCCCCCACTACTTTCACCTTTAAAAAATGAAATATAAACTACTAACTTCTGCTAGGGGCTTCGCCCGCGTGAAATGAGTACTTCATAATATGAACACAATTTATAGTCATAGCAGTCAGCGATAATCCAACTACATATTTATTTATTTAAACTTCATGTACAGTGGTGGTAGATACATAGGCGGACTTAATGCCACAAGGCATTCTCTGCCAGTCAACCTTTGGATTAAAAAGACAACACTGTGGTAGGTGTGTACAATAAATAAATCAGATATTTGAAATAGAATGTAGTACAGTGAAATTAAGTTGCATCTATCTATAATAAAAATGAATTGCAATTCTGTTAGTCTCGCTTAAACTCGAGAACGGCTAAACCGATTTGTCTAATTTTAGTCTTGAAATATTCGTGGAAGTCCAGGGAAGTTTTAAACGGTGAGAAAATCTGGAAAAAGTCACGAAAAAAAATTGTACTACAGCGCCATCTCTAATTGAAATGTCGTTTTGAAAAGAAATATGCTGGTTCTGGTAATACCTTTAGATGACGTTATCTTTTGACAGCTTAGCTAAAAAGACAAGTTTGCCGGATCAGTTGAGTCTTTATTATAAAAAACCGGCCAAGTGCGAGTCGGACTCGCCCATGGAGGGTTTACGGAACCCTCGGCAGCAAGTAACATAATATAAAAGTTCTTGAAGTTCGTTGTAACTTTGATCGATGTTTTAATAATAGTGTATTTTTTTAGATTTATGACGTATTAAAAAAAACTACTTACTAGATCTCGTTCAAACCAATTTTCGTCGGTAGTTTTCATGGTAATGTACATCATATAAATATTTTTTTTTAGTTTTATCATTCTCTTATTTTAGAAGTTACAGGCGACGACGACACACATTTTACCACTTTGGAAGTGTCTCTCGCGTAAACTATTCAATTTAGAAAAAAAAAAAATTAGAAACCTCAATGTCATTTTTGAAGACCTATCCATAGATACCCCACACGTATGGATTTGATGAAAAAATTTTTTTGAGTTTCAGTTCTAAGTAGACCCCCAAAATTATTGCTCTTTTTCTATTTTTGTGTGAAAATCTTAAAGCGGTTCACAGAATACATCTACTTACTAAGTTTCAACAGTATAGCTCTTATAGTTTCGGAAAAAAGTGGCTGTGACATACCGGCGGATAGACAGACAGACAGACATACATGACGAATCTATAAGGGTTTCGTTTTTTGCCATTTGGCTACGGAACCCTAAAAATGAATCGCTAACTGTATTACTAAGTGTGAATCGCGAGAACAGCTGAACCGATTTCGCGGATTCTTTTTTTGTTGTTTGTTTTTTTTTATGGTATGAAAATTTGTAAAATAAAAATGAAAATTAGGGTAGTGTTGGGTACAGGAGGGTAGGGTAGGTTAGAGTAGGGTGAAGTAGGGTAAAGTTAGCTAAAAGGTATCACAACATAACTATAAGGCGGTACGAAGTTCGCCGGGTCAGCTAGTATAATTATAAAATATTAGAATACAATACACACAGGTACCTACATATGGATTAGTTAAATGATTTTCAAAGTTGGTTCAGTACTTTCAGAGCAAAGGGTTAGGGGCCCCAGCAGGTGGCTTCTGTAATTTCTGCCTTCTCCCACGGGAAAATGACGTTAATTTTTGTATCTGTTTTTTTAGGTGGGAAATCATCCAATGACTTTGCGCTCTAAGGCGAAGCAGGAGCACGGTTCAAACTTTAAATGACTAAAACCTTTTATTTTCCTTCTTTACCTTGCGTTCCAGGCCCCAGTAGGCTTCGGCCCTGTTGAGTCCCTACGGTTTGGCTGATATTTCATTGAGCGCGCGTGAAATACTAAGCACTGTCGACGACTCGGGCTCGTTCCGGACGGTTTCCGGATGGCCGGACGGCGAGCTACTAATTGCTCGTCGTTCGCAAATCCGTTCTCTTCGTCGCCTCTTTTGGTAGCATTACTGCTTCGCAGAATGCAGGCGACCGCCTGCCATTCCTCCTCGCTTCGGAGTCAGACTATGTCCTGTACCAGGGCTCGGCGCGATAGGTCATTGCCGCCGATCGCCCCTACGAGTACATGTGGTGCTCCGCTCAAGCAGGACTGCAGTACACACCTCTAACGTAAGTATGCTCCACCAGGCGTTTCTTCTGCACACGAATCCGATGCAGGAACCTCCCATACTTAACATGTCCGGTGAGGGCCTTGGTCATGCAGAAGGTGAGGTCGCCGTGACGTCTCTCCAGCCATTCTTTAAAGAAGAGACTTACTGCCATAATTATAGCGAGCCCATTTGTATGTATGTAAACTAGCCTACAAAATTGCGTTAATTACGTAGTTTATATTTTCTTTGGCTGTACTTATTTGTTTACGGACGTATGAGATCGTAAGGTGTGATAAACAATTTTTATTGATCTAATCGGCTAGCATGTGCTCCACATGTTGATAGGTCGACGTCTGGATGAAAAACTATAAAAGAGCAGTACGGCCTGATGTAAACAAGAAAACTATTAATGGTTTTCACATTATTTTCCACTGTTTATGTATCATTCGGTTCGATACTATCCTCAAAGGTTTTAATAGTAGATTATGTGTATAGGGGATAAAGCAGTGTCTTTAGGTCGCGGGCGGTATGTTGAATTACGAACGAAACGACGGTTGCCAATTTTAATTCCGAACGTAAGCGAGAGATCTATATAATTAACTCCCGAGCGTCACGAAGGAGTTAATAAAGAAACCTGAGTGAAGTGAGGAATTCGAGCCGCCCAAGACAATGACAGCTTTATCCCATGTCGGACACTCTACTTTTTACACCATCTGTAAGATAATTAAAAGACAATTTATTATTTACAAGTTATTCTTATCTATCACTCATTTGAAACAAACAAAATTCACTACACTAAAAAACCTTTTTACAAAAAAATACACAACCAACTAAAGTACAAAATATGTAAAAGGGTAGTAATAAAAGCTCCGACAAAAAAAGAAAAATTGTCCTTACTCAAAATATTAAATCTACTGCCTAAAATACTAACTTTCCGACTACTTTTGTCCGAATAAAAATGACGAAACGACCGAATGAGATCCTGAAATCTTCGAAAAATAAACATGACTGTCTATTGCTGTAATACTTTTCTACCAGCATAAATTACGTTCTACTGAAAACTTTGCTTTGTAATTTTTATCTTTACTTGCCTACTATTAATTCATAAATTACCTTTCATATTTCATAGATTGTGGTGCTATTTTAACTGTCACATAATAATGAAAATATTATTCTGAGTGGTTATACAGAAACTTATAAAAAATTTACTTGTAACAATAACTTTTAATTGCATCATATATCATGAATTTTACTTACCACGTATGATTCGATATCGGTACCTATTTCAGGCGTCAAAAAGTTAAAAGATTCGTATTAATGGGTACGTATAAAAATCCAGAATTTTAAATTACCGATGGACGAAATCCCGAAAATTGAAACGCCAAATGGTCGTATGATCGAAAGTTTAAAATCCCGAAAGTTCATTTGTTCGAATGTATAAAATCCCGAAGTTCAAAATCTCGACTCGTCCGTGTCAGGGTGCCCTAAGGTCCCGATTTGTTTTATTTTGAGAAGTAGCACTCGCCGGCCGCTGCCGCGGCGCCGCTCGCTTCGTTCGCTCGGCTCGCGCGCTTTTGGTCACAATTCTAACCTATTTCAGCCACAATCTCTCGTAAAAATGTGTTTACCATTGTCTAATAGTCTAGTTAAAGGTAGATTGTATTTTGATTGCTCTTTAAACTGCGTGAAATAGGTTTTTATTTTTTTATTTTCGTACATATTTTACCGCAGACATGGTAGTCGGCGCAAACTTTTTTTTTTGCTTTTTATTTAAGAATCTATATATAGTTTTTTTTTGTTATATTGTGATGGAGAGGTAGAGGGAGAACAAAGAAAAGATGGATGGATTGTGTGAGAAGTGATATGAAAGAAAAGGGAGTTAGTGATTGTGTGACGAGTGACAGGACAAAATGGAAGAAACAAACGTGTTGCGCCGACCCCAAATAAAATGGGACAAGGGCAGGAAGAAGAAGAAGAAGAAGAAGTACTTTTTTTTATTATGATTATATTTTGTATTATATGTTTCTTAATGGCTACTTTAACAATTTATTATACAAATCGCTTAAGCTTATAATACTAAACTACTACACAAATTAAAGAAGTACATTTTACACTTTACATGTTACACATAACTGTACATTTAGGGTTTGTGGGTAGAATTGGGGTATTAGGTTTCTATTTATTTGCTACCTAGAGTCTTCCCTACTCTATCAGGGCTTTTACGACTGCGGTGTCTCGATGCTGCATGGCCGTCTTAAGGTTGTATTCGACGACTATTTTAGACGGCGCATCCATCGCTTTCCGGGCGAAACGGCCCGTGGCATCGTCGGCGTCGTCGGACACACAGCTGACCGTGTGTCTCGACACTGCGACATCTGCGTGGGAGATACTGTCATGGATCTGGAGCCTCCTTGACTTGGTGTTAATTGTAATAACGCCCCTGAGCTGCGTGGATGGTGAAAATGCGCGACCCTTCGCCAGACCCATAGCCTTGGTCAGCAAGAGAGGCTCTCTCTTCCTGCGTATGGACCAAGAATAAGGTGTTGTGGGCGGTTTTCGGTATGCGCGCTCCTGTGAACCTTTCCACTTTCAGAGAGTGGACCTGCGACAGCGACGTCTTGGAGGAGTATATACCAGGGTATATCTCACTCAGGGTCAGGGCTATGTCCATTGGGTTCCGATGCGTACAGAGCAACTCCTGGGTTATGCTAGCCACCAAATTCGGACGGGTGTACCTTAACTCAAATAAGTTCTCCCTGTCCAAAAATGGTAGCTGATTCACGTCTCCGATGAGAACGACCTCGCTCGCTCCAGACAACTTCACTGCCATGACTATGGCCCCAAAATGGTTCATGAGGGCTTCGTCAACCGTAAGGGGACGGCATTTCTCCTCTGGTCTGAACCCGTTGGCTAAAATTGAGGCCATAGTGCGCACCTTTGCCTTAACACGATCTCCTAATCGGTGCGCCAGCTTCTCTCTGAGATCTTTAGCAGCTTCGCTTGTTGTGGTCACTATGATATCGCTCTCCCCGTCAAAGTGGTTCACTATCCAGGTTGTCTTTCCGCACCCTGGGACCCCGTTTACCCACCTGATACTGGGTACCGCCCAGTGTGCTTCCGAAGCTGGCGAAACACAGGCCACCGAAATGGATTGTGCCATTTCGAGGATCCTGTCGTTAAGCATAATTTTGGTACACTTGGCGGTAACCACTATCGGGTCGTCTGCGGGTGTTCGGAATGTAGCTTTCTCTGAGCGCTCCGTTTCCTCCACGTCCAGGGTCACAAAGCCACTCTTAGCACTATAAGCTGCCATGTACGACCCTGTCATTTCACCAGTAATGACCTGGGACTTGACGTTGTCGTACACGGCTGCTTCTGCTTCCCCGAGCAAAACCCTTAACAGACCCTCATTTTTCCAATGGAAGGTCTGCAGAATCTTTCTACAAGTAGCGAGGTTTACCTCTCTGGTTGCCCTCACGACTGCTATATACTCGAGGAATGCGCTGTGTATGTGGTCCGTGATACCCGAGTTTACAGCGAGGGTCGGTGGGCTGACTTGCCCTTTGTCGGCTCTGGTCGGTTTGGGTTTTGGTGCTGGTGTTTCTCTAGGTTTCGGTTTGAAAAACCTCATGACCGCTGACTCTTGCCGCTCTGATGGTGACGTGCGGCTGTTACTCAAGAGCAGTGCGCTGAGGAAGTTGCCTATTGCTTTGAGACGGGTTTTGGACCGGGTTCGGTCCTCTGGGCTAAAGTTTCCGCCTTTGTCCCTCTTTTCTTTTTCTGCCGTTAACTTCTGCTGAGCCCTCTCAGCTCCGCTCAGGGCGATCGGGTTCTTAGTGGAGCTCATCGTGCTGCCTGTGTGGTCTCGGGGGGCTTTGTGGAAGCTTAGAGTTTCCCCCCTGTCCTCATAGACCACGACCTCATGCTGTTCTGAGGCTTTAAGACAGCCGAAACGATCTGCGATGTCTCCTCTATCTCCACCGACCACCATAGCATCGATGCTGATCGTGCGGGGTGCTATGCACGTATTTTCACCTGCTTCCCTAATCTTTTGGAGCAGCGAGCTGGCTTGGGCAAATGGGGTCTCCGCTCTCCACTCGAGTAGTGCGATTGTCTTTCCTTTGAATCGCACTAAACGGCACTTGTGAGCGGCTATCTCCACCTGCTGCAGCGCGGAGTACTTACTTCCTTTGATGCTCGTTTTTAATGTGCTCCCGTTGATCAGGGCAGCTAGGCCCGGTGAAATTGTAATTCGGGCTCCGGTGCGGCTTGAACCAATGCAGAAACTTATGCCCAGCGTCTCTGATTCCCTGTTCATGAACAGGGCGACCCCTCGAAGTCTGATACCGGGGACTCCGTCTCTACCGCATACCAGGAAGTGTGTTACTGGCATGTCGGTTAGGATCGTCTGTTGGTTTGTCCCTGTTGTTGGTACCGGTGGCGCTGTCACTGATGCTGGTTGTGTATTTGTGCTTTGATGTGTAACTGAAAGTGTTGGGTTTTGAGTAATTGTTGTTGATGTTGTGTTTGTACTTGGCCGTGTAGTTGTGGGTAGTGGATGTTGTGTATTTAGTGTAGGTGTTGTGTTTGTGTTTGTGGTGGGGGTACGAGTAGATGGTAGCCAGACTCGACTTCGTGCGGGGGCATCTGATTTGTTCGGCCCCGCTGCGGTTAAGGCAACTCTACTCGCGAATGCTAAGAATGGAGTCCTCGAAGCTGGCTTCTCCATAAAGTTGTGGAGTGAGGATTGATTTAACTGGAGCCCTGTTTTCCGCTCCAGTTCCATTCGTTCAAGGAAGAAACTTGGGCATTCGAAGAGAAGGTGCTAGACTGTTTCCTCACAGCTCTGGTCGCAGACGCACGAGGGACTGTCCTTGAGGTGGAAGTGGTGGAGGTAAGTTGCAAAACCTCCGTGTCCCGTCAAGATTTGAGTATGGGCCGGTGTTAGGGTTGTTACCCTAAGGATTCTTTTCGCCGCTATGACGTCTGGAAAGAACACCTTTGTTACCGCTCCTGTACTCGAGGACTCATACCTCGCTTGCCACTTCTTTACGGTCCCCTCCCGTATCTTCCTTCTCACGTATGATACGGGGACTTTGTCATAGTCCGTCTCCTTTGTTAGGGCTGCCTCCTTTGCCAGCTCATCTGCTCGCTCATTCCCGGCAGTTCCCACGTGGGCCCTGAGCCAGAAAAGCCTCACTTTTCTGCCCTCCTCTCTGATTTCTCGAATGAAACTCTTTATTTGAAGTGCCAGGTGGTGAGTAATAGACGGTCTCCTCAGCAGGTCGAGCGACGATCTTGAGTCACTCAGTATGTTTATGGAGGCCGCTTTAGATTCTCTTGCCAACCTGACAGCTCGAAAGAGTGCATACATTTCAGATTGGAAGACAGTATTGTAAGGCTCCAAGCCAAAAGTGCTAGACATGGACTCCTTTTCTCCTTCCCACCAAGTTAGGGCAGCTCCAACTTTCCCCTCTATCTTGCTGCCGTCAGTGTAGATTTGGGGGCCGGTAACTTTGTGAGTCTCTAAGGTTTCCGGATTCCAGTCTTCTAGGCGTGCGTACTCGGTTGTTGTGAGTCGCGCTGGATGAGGGTGATTTAAATAATTTATATTCCGTTCCAGCTCACGGCCCGGTGGTAGGAACTCTCGGGAATGGCCCTTCTTGATCTTGTAGAGGGTTGCCGCCTCAATCACCCGGAGATCTAATGGGAGTTGACCTGACAGAACCAGTGCCGATGTCAGAGACACCGTGCGGTATGCCTTGCAGATCTTCTGCGCGAAACCCCGCTGTAGCGAATCAAACTGATTTCGTGTCATCAGTTTCTCAGCCGCCGGGGCCCACGCACTCGCTGCATACATCACGATGGGCTCTATCACTGACACGTAAATCGTTCTGATTATCTCTCTATTGAGACCCCACGTCACCTTCGCTGCACATGCGAGTTGTTTATAGATGTCTGTAGCCTTTTTACAGATTGCAGACACGTGTGCATTAAAAGTGAGTTTGGCGTTAATAATGAGACCTAGCAGCTTGCTCTCTTGGACCAGGCCCAGCCTTGTGCCCGACATGTGCAGAACCAGGTCGTCGTATTTAAGCTTTTTCGTTAAAACCATCGCATTTGTTTTATGCGCGGCAAAACGCAGCTTATTTCGGGCGCCCCACTTCGACACTATGCTTAGCGTCTCATTGGCTTTTTGCTGCAGGGGACCGGTCTCGTGACCAGTTTGTGAAGGAGTGAATCTAGGATCAGGTTCCAGAACGTCGGACCGGCAATTGAGCCCTGGACGCATCCTTTGTTGGTTCGTTTCTCGCTAGTCGCTCTGGCGTAGTTGACCTTGACGTAGCGGTCTTCTAGGTATGAGGCGACGAGAGTGTACAAGTTTTTGGGACATTGTTTGGCCACCATCTGTTTTTTTAATGCAGGCCACCATGCGTTGTCGAAAGCCCCCTCTATATCCAATGATACCAAAAGCACTATTTTCTTTGCTTTGATTTCGGCACGTATGTGCCCCATGAGGTCATAGAGGGCGTCCTCGGTACCACGCTGTGGCATGAACCCGTAGGGGTGAAATAGGTTAGGTAACGTTAGAACTGTGACCAACCGCTACGTTCAAGTTGTTTCGTCTATTCGGGATTTCGTCCTTTCGGGCATTTGAACATCGGTATTTTGTGTTTCGATATAACGACTATCGGCATTTAAACCTTTTGGTATTTTGAATTTCGGTGTTTTGCACGTCGGTATTTCAGCCATAGGTATAATAAACTTTCGGGATTTTGATACGTACGTAAAACCAAGCAGACTTTGGTTTCCTAGAATATTATACTGTATTATTATTCGACAAATTTCCTAACTTTTATAATGTCAGCGAGAACAAAGATAAAAATAAAACAAAACTCAGTTTATTATGAAAATGTAGTTACGTAGTAGATCCGAACCCCATCGCGCGGGCCGAACAGTTAAGGTATTTTCATCATTATTGAGAGCTAAAAAATAAATTTGATAACCAACAATAGAAATTAAAACAGTTCATGCAAGTTGTAAAAATATGATTATTTTGACCAAACCTCTGTTGTCGGTAACTTAGTAATTTTGTCGGAGGTTCAGTATTCTATTCGGAAGTTTAGTTTTGTTATTCGAAGATCCATTTTCTTTTAGGAGAAAATGTAATTTGAATATGCTCTTATTTGTTGTTAAATTGGGATTTTTTTTTTCGTTTATGATTTGGGTTTTTTCTCGGTAATTCATTATAACGCTAGTTAATTAGAATAATAGTCGGCCACAGATCCCTGGAGATTAAATGGTTTTTCGGAACCATTATTATTTCCCCATGTAAAATATTGATGTGGTGTTAAATAACGATGAGACAAAACTATTATAAAAACACCGACTTCCGAAATTAAAGTTATTTTGTACTTTTCAGTGTTTAAATGATAAATGATCTTTATTTTGCAAGTAGGTTTTATAAAAACACTGTCATTACATGTCATTTTTTTTTTTCGTCAAATAATGCTAGATGAGGCCGGTGTTTCCTAGCTGACTACCTTGAGAAGAAACACCGAAACAAACTCAGGGGTCACATAGAAGTCGGTTGTATTTTTTTATTTATTTAACATTGAAGTCGGTTGTATTTTTTTAACCGACTTCGAAAGGGAGGAGGTTCTATGTTCGGCTGAATGTATGTTTTTTTTTTTTATGTATGTTTACCGATATCTCGGTCAATTGTGGACCGATTTTGAAAATTCGTTTTTTGATTGAAAGGTTATGCTTTCAAGTTGGTCATTTATTAAAAAATATTATAGTAAAAAACGAAGTCGCTTCCCGCTGTCTGACCCTATGTATGCTTTTAGATCTTTAAAACTAGATACACAACGGATTATTTATAAATTTGATGAGGTTTTTTAATAGATAGAGTAATTCAAGAAGAAGGATTTTATGTAGAATACATGCATAATATAGTAGAGATACATTGATAAAGCTAGAACTACATTAGACCGACGCACACGTGGGCGACGTCTCAGACGTGTGCGGTGGGTGTGCACACTACACCGACGCCACGCGTAACACGTGTGGCGCGCATACTAGTGCTGACAGTGACTTCGCCCGCGTGGATAGTAAAAAATATCCCTAAGGAACGTACTTTCAGGATAAAAAGTATCCTATATGATATTCTAAGACATGGTCTACCTATATACCAAGTTTTATCGAAATCCTTTCAGTTTTTTTGCGTGAAAGTGACATCCATAAGTACATATTTTTTTGTGACATCCATATAAAAAGAATGCGAAGTGCCACCTACCGGGTTTAATTTTATTTTCGAACCATCCAGGGACCTACTTAAAATACACACAAAATTTCATCGAAATCGGTCAAGCCGTTTTGGAAGAATTAGGTGACATACACACTTACAGATGAATTATACTTAAAAAGACTAGCAGTCCCGATAGATGTCGTCCTGTCCGAAGACTCTTGCCAGTTAAAAAAATGAACCCGATAGCAGCGCCACCTATCAGGTTCAATTGTATTTTCAAATCACGCAGGGACACACTTAATTACTCGTTACGCACACAAAGTTTCATCCAAATCGGTCAAGTCGTTTAAGAAGAATTTGGTGACAAACACACGTTCAGAAGAATTATGTATAGGTACATATATATGTTTAAAGACATGATGCATCATTCATTTTTAGGGGCCCTATTACAACACATTATATGGACAATAGAAATAAGAAGATAGTTTTTTTTGTAAACTGATTGAATATAACCCTATTCTTATTTGAGTTGCATTGCATAGGCACATAATAGATAGGTTCAGAAGACAATCTAGTATCTACATACAAAGTGTGCTCGCTCGAGCAACGCACATACATATATTTACATAGACACCGCTCACGGACACGATATCTCTCTCGGCTCAATCGCCCGGTCGCACTCTTCTCACGCATCTCGTTGCCCCTAGCCACAAAATAGATAGGTATTTTGTGCCCTACCGCGATCGCTAGCGTAGGTAGGTATAAAAACTAAAGTACATAATGAGATGAAGTACACTTCAAAAACATCAACTTGATGAAGTCACACTTGATGAAGTCACACTTGATGAAGTCACACTTGATGAAGTCTATCATGTAATTTAAATGGTACTTTCCTTGGAGCATCTACTTTGGGCTGCACATCAGGATTTACGCTTATTTGAAACTCACCAGGAAGACAACAAGAACGGTAAATACAGACTTATTAGATTCAATAAGATTATTTAAATCTATATTTTGTGACTGACTCGACTGTAACGAACATGATTGTGACTGACTTGACAATGACTCTGACTGACTTGTGACATTTGGACTTAATATTTGACTTGACTTTGACTGACTAATGTTACACAACTGACCAACATCACTCTGTGATGTTTGCATGCCTGTGGTGTCTACACAAAAAACTCTTTTAATTAGACCAATTTCTGAGCAAGTAGCCTTACCTAGCACAGTTGGTGAATTTACATTTGCAATTATAAAATTAATTTGTTTTGACACACAAGAATCATTCAATTAGAATTTACAATTCAAATTTTGTTGACCTAGTACTTCTAGACTGTTACCAGTATATGACTTAATTTTTATGTTAGTTTGTAACAATGGATTTTGTATATTAAGTGAATCATAAATATTTTTTGACATAAAGCTTTACATCACTGCCTGTATCAATTATACAATTTATTTTTATTTTATTTATCTGTATATTAATTGTCCATTCACTTGTCACTGTCTTTGACGATTGAATATGACCTATAAATAGTTCATCTTGTTTTGACTGTTCTTGCTGCACATCACTATTTGACTGCACATACTTTACCGACTTTGACTTAGATGACCGACAACATATTGCATAATGACCGATTTTCCCACACTTTTTACACTTAGTACTTATTGCAGGACACTTATGACGATGCACCTGACCACACCTTGAACATGTTTCCTTTGACTGTTGACCATGACCTTGTTGATTTCTAAATTTTGACATTGATCTTGACCGTTGACTTTTATTGTATAGGACTGAATTATGTTCTGCTGCCAGTTGATCTGTGTTGGACCTAGATGTAAGCATGGCTTTAGCCATCGCTAGAACCTTGTCCAGGTCCAACTTATCTTCTAGTAATAATTTTTCTCTAATGTAATTATACTTTTGATGCATGTTGCATATAAACATTATTTTAACTAATCTTTCCTGTAATTGACCAAGCTCACAGTTTTGTGATTTTAATTTCAGAGCACATGCAAAGTCATCTAGCGTTTCATTTTCATTTTGTTTGTAAGTGAAGAAACTGTGACATTCATAGGTTAGGTTAGCCTTCGGGGCGAAATGATTTTGGAACATTTCTATGAGCTCATCGTATTTAACGTTATCCTCATTCTTGTTGAACGTTTTGAAGATGTCTACCCCTTTATCTCCTATTACGTGAAGAAATAGGGCAACTTTTCTAGCGTCACTTTCCTCGTCGAAGCCAGAAGCACGTAAATAAAGTTTGAACGCCTGCACCCATTTTTTCCACTGCTGGACTAAATTGCCGTTCATTATCAGGGGCTGCGGACCAGACATGCCTGGAATATTTTTCGGTTTTGAATTTTCATATGACGACGACGCCATTTTGCTTGACTGTGACTGTACGACTTTTTTCTTGACGATGATGGCGGCGAATCGGGACTAAACTTTTGACTTCTGACACCATGTAATGGTCAGGTGTATCATTGAATAATACGACGTATTAGTTATGAACTGGTAGTTTATTATTAGTTATAATAATTAGTACATGAGCAAGACACACAAGAGACGCCATTACGTTCGGCGAGAGCGGTTCATAGGCCAGAGAGTTATAGACTAGCTAGTGTTGTACATTAATAGTAGTGACGTTCTCATAACACAGCTCATTGAACAGATCCAGTAGTATCCTGTCATATAAAATGTAAAACTTAAGCATTATATTATACCAACGTGAAAAATTAATGATGAATTTGTATGTGTGTTTGCCAACTAATTTTTCCTAAACGGCTTGACCGATTTAAATGAAACTTTTTATGTAGATATACGAGTACTTGAGTGCGTCAATGATTGGTTAGAAAATACGATTGAACCTGATAGGTGGCGCTGCTATCGGGTTTTTTGTTCTAACAAAAAACCTTCGGACAAGACGAGACGTCTATCGAGAACGCTAGTCTTTATACCTATATGTATAATAAAATTCTTCATTACATGTATTTGTCACTTAATTCCTCCAAAACAGATTGACCGATTTGGATGGAATTTTGTGGCTCCCAGTTTGAAAGTACAATTGAATTAAGATTGATTGAATTAAGTCCGCATTTGTACTTATGTGTTGCATGAAGTTTTAATGAATAAATAACCCGGTAGGTTGAGCTTTACAGTTTATTTTTTTAACACAAAGCCAGTTTTCGGACAGCACATCGTCTATCGTGACCGCTACTCATCATATAAATCCTGATAATATTATAAACGTGAAATTTTGTGTGTATGGATGTTTCTTACTGGCAAAAACTACGATTTCGATAAAACTTGGTATACAGATAGACATGTCTTGGAATAGCCTATAGGATACTTTTTTCCTGGGAATATGTTGCCTTGGGATAATTTTCTAACATCACGCGGGCAAACTCATTGTCAGCAGCTAGCATCATAACATAATCTTCTATCATGTCATGAATTTCTTCAATTTGTGCTTTTGATATGCCAAAGTAAAAGAAGAAGCGAAGAAGCTTGATTTGCTTGTAAATCTTTGACAAGAGTATGATTTTTGCCAACTTCTTCTACTCTTGTTTTAAATGTTAAGAAACCAGTATTTTACTATCCTAACTTGATTCTCTAAAGCCATTAGAATATAAAATCCAAATTCACTGTCGGTTCCGTATATTCATAACTAACTATACAGACGACATCCATCGCAAAAATCAAAGGTTGTACAGTACAATTCACAAATGATGGCGGCCGTGAAGTTTGAAAGCTAACTTCACGCACGCCATCATTCGTGAATTGTACTGTAATACGCATCACACACGTCTCAGACGTCTGGCGAGTGCGCGTCGGTAATATATAATAATAATTTATTCATACATAATCCTAATACAGAAGGAGCGAAATATACAATTGCTATAGTACGTCGGTGGTAGAACTACACTGCTCACACGTGGGCTACACACGCCGATCTGGGAGCGTCGGTCCTCATACATTTTATATGGAAACTAGGCTTTTAGAACTACACTTGACCCACGCGACGCGACGCCACGCCATCACACGCGACGCCGATCCAACCGTCCCAGAAATTGGGGCCCTGCGTGTGACGACAGCCCGAGTATCATCTGCGGTTATCATTATTGTAAATAAAAAAAATTACTGATAAAATTTATTGAACTAATTCCAGCCACTCCTCAAAAAGGGGTATTTGCGGAGTGGCTGGAAAGACCTCACGGCGTCCTCACCTTCCGCATGACGCAGGTCCTCACCGTACGTAGTAAGTACGGAAGGTTGTTGCACCGGATTCGTGCGAAAGAAACGCCCGGGTGTCACCACTACTTAGATCACCCGAAGGAGGACACGGTATGAAGTATGCCATGTGATCGGTGGCCATGACCTCTTGCGCCGGGCTGGTACAGGCCATAATCCGGAGCGAGGAGGAATAACAGGTAGTAGCCTCCTTCTGCCAAGCAGTAATGCTAGCTAAGGAAGCGGCTGCACGCACGAGGTAACGGCCCTCACGGCCCAGCCGCCGGGATCCCGACCCCGATTTCCAGTTACCGTTAGGCGCGAGCTTGCGGACGGCGAGCAATAGGTAGCTCGATGTCTGGCCGTCCAGTAACCGAACCGAGCCCAAGTCGTAGACGGCGCGTAATGTTCTATGCGCGTCTCAAGATGTCAGCAAATCCTAGGGGCCCAGCAGGGTCGAAGCCATGGTACGAAAGCAAAGAAGGAACTGGAGTGAGTTTAACATTCGAATTTATCGAACAACAAACAAGTCAAGAAGTACCATCTATAGTTATTAGATTTTTTATTTATTTTCACAAACTAGCTTTTGCCCGCGACTTCGTTCGCGTGGAATAGTGACTTCCGGCAGTTTTTTGGTTTTACCCACAATAGTTCCCGATCTCGCGGGATCTCTTCAAAAATGAAATGTGGAAGATATTCTAGGGAACTCGGAGTCAATTTTAAATTTACAAAACGATCAATCCACAATTCCACGACAGTACCGAAGCGCTCGGCCGATACCCAACCAAATGCGTGTAACGAAAATATAGCGCGATCTATTTCGATCCCAACGCCATCTATCGAGCATAGTGACAACTCGGATTATTTATCTATACTCCGTTCGGGCATTTTCTTTGTACTAAAAGTTTTATTATATTGATATTATTTTTTTCATACCTTTTTACTATTTATTTACTTTTTTTCCGATGAATTAAAACAATAACATGAACCGAACTCGTGTAACGATCGACACCATTGCGCGATCACCAACTCGACATATAGTACTAATAGAATTATCTATACTCCGTTAGAGCATTTTTTTTGTACTAAAAGTTGTATTATATTATATTTTCATACCTTTTTACTATTTATTTACATTTTTCAGTACTGAATTGATGCCGACTCTTGACCAATAGATGGCGCTGTATGTCCGGAATATTTTTTTTATTTTTTTGTAATAAAAACTATCCTATGTCCTTTCTCAAGTTCCAAACTATGTCTGTACCAAATTTCACACAAATCGGTTCAGTAGTTTAGGCGTGAAGCAAAGACAGACAGACAGAGTTACTTTCGCATTTATAATATTAGTTTGGATATCACAAGATATAAAGAAGCCAAGTAAGTAGGTACCATCGCGGTCATTGACTCCTGCGGCGCGGCGCGAAACCAAACCCTTTGAAGTTTTTGTTTCGAGTGCAAGGCAAAAATGAACTTAGCGGTGGTCAGGCGGAAACAGGCGGAAGTGTCTTTGATGGTACTTACCTACTTATACCACGCGGTATAGCACAAAATACCTATCTATTTTGTGGCTAGAGGCAGCGAGATGCGTGAGATAAGTGCGACCGGGCGATTGAGCCGAGCGAGATATCGTGTCCGTGAGCGGTGTCTATGTATATGTATGTGCGTTGCTCGAGCCAGCACACTTTGTATGTAGATACTAGATTGTCTTCTGAACCTATCGATTATGTGCCTATGCAATGCAACTCAAATAAGAATAGGGTTATATTCAATCAGTTTACAAAAAAAAACTGTCTTCTTATTTCTATTGTCCATATAATGTGTTGTAATAGGGCCCCTAAAAATGAATGATGCATCATGTCTTTAAACATATGTATGTATACATAATTCTTCTGGACGTGTGTTTGTCACCAAATTCTTCCTAAACGACTGGACCGATTTGGATGAAACTTTGTGTGTATTTTAAGTAGGTCCCTGGATGGTTCGAAAATAAAATTAAACCCGGTAGGTGGCACTTCGCATTCTTTTTATAAGGATGTCACAAAAAAATATGTACTTATGGATGTCACTTTCACGCAAAAAAACCTGAAAGGATTTCGATAAAACTTGGTATATAGGTAGACCATGTCTTAGAATAACATATAGGATACTTTTTATCCTGAGAGTACGTTCCTTAGGGATATTTTTTTACTATCACGCGGGCGAAGTCACTGTCAGCACTAGTATTCGCGCCACACGTGTTACGCATGGCGTCGGTGTAGTGTGCACACAAACCGCACACGTCTGAGACGTCGCCCACGTGTGCGTCGGTCTAATGTAGTTCTAGCTTTAAAGAGACCCAAAGAAAGTTCACTAATGATGATAAAGAATTTTCAGTGAAAAGTACAGTTGAAAATGGGAAATATATACTTAAAAATGCATCTAATAGCTTACCAAATATATAAAAAAATATTTCTTATTACAGCTTTCACTGAAACAGTTTTTTCAGTAATTAATCTAAAGTGGCGAGAAGAGAGAATTAGGGCCTCAATTAATTTAATTAAAAACGATTTTTTCATTTATTTAATAAATTTGATTGTTATACAATCTGAAATATTTAAAGATAATAAAAAATTGTTTACATGTGCTAAAAGCACACAAAAATACGTTTTTAACCTTTAAGTACACACGCACTTTTTGGTAACATTCCGTCAAGGGTAGGGTCCAGAGGTATCCCCATATAAAAAAGGCATTTATCTCCCGAATTTCAGATTCATTTTAAATCATTGACTTATATTCTAGTGATAGACAGGCCTTTTCATGGAAAAGATTTGTCAAAATATTGAAAAGTTAAAACGTAAATCTGCTGCAGCGCTACATTGGCATTATGTCGTCTAACAGAACTATTAAAATATAAAGCTCTGATAGCTTTTAGAGGATAATTTTTTCACGACCAAAACGTCTTAAGCGCCATGAATTTCGAAGTACTTACGCGTTTAGTTCAACATAGTGTAATGACATGTTATCCATATAGGTTTTTAATACCGCAGAAGTGACATAGTTTTTGCCTACAATACTTCACATTACAATAAAACTCTATTTAAAAATGGCTTATGTTTAACTTACCACCAGATATAGTAACATATAAAAGACAAAAATAGTAAATGATCACCAAAATTAAACCTACATTTTAATGTAAAATTATAACCAGTTTTAACATCTCGCTATCCTATTTAAGCAAAATGAATCCAAATAAAGCATCGGCAGAACCCCCATGGTTACGGAGATATCAGTAGTTAAAATTTTGAGGTTAGGTTAACTACCTGCCAAGCAGCAGCTCGACGGAGCCCCGCTACGCGGGGCTCCTACTTCTGGGTGGTTTAAAAAAAAATAACCTCGAAGAAGGTTAGGGAAGGCGAGCGAAGCGAGCGAACACAGACCCCGTCGTCTGTGTTCGCTCGCTTCGCTCGCTCACTACGACCCCGCCACCTTCTTCTAACCTAAATCTATCCGACCCGGGGTGCCCTAAAATTCCACTAAGATAGATTGTTGATTAGACAAAGTATCATCTTGCTCTACGGGGCTAAAAAGAGCGCATTAATTTGCTCGCTAAGATTTGGTTATCATTTACTACATTTGGTGTTCGAATACAATTTAAAGTACAGTCGTAACTAAAATACTATTGTAACTTTAGGATTTCATTTTTTTGGTGTCAAGTAATATATTTTTGACAAAAGAACTAAGGGTACCAAAGCGTTTTATGGTGGTCATTATATTTAATCCCTTTAAAAATTTTACCAATAGTCCACGTTAGTGTAAATTCAGAAAAATACGTCTAATAATTAGTGAATTCAAAATCGTGTAAAATAATGAAACCATTGAACCACCAGAAATTTTCTGGTGGTTCAATGGTTTCATTATTTTCTGGCAGAAAATGATGGTCAGGACTGCGCTGCTAATATTTAGTAACAAAACAAACAACAACTATAATTATAGTATAATCAGCTTTTTAATGTTCCCACTGCTGGGACTCAAGCCTTCTCTCTAGGAGAGGGAATGGGCCGTAAACCACCACGCTGGCCCAGTGCGGGTTGGTGAATGTCGCATGTCTTTAAAATATGCTGGTTTTCTTAAGATGTTTTCCTTCACCTTTTTGAGAGCAATGGGGATGAAATAAATTACATAAAAAACTAAAACTTTTTTAAAATCTATTTTCAACTTTATTTTTCGGGGCGAATCAAAAATTGATTCGGAGTCAGAAATTTGCACTTGGTTTAATGATGTAGGGGAAAGCTATAAATGTTTTGAAAGCACATTCTGAAGGAATAGCATTACTGCAAGGAATAACCGACTCATTAGAAAACGTTTTCCAGCTTTAGTATCATCAGTTTGAAAGTGTGAAGAGCAGATAAAAGGATATTTTGTATGAAGCCACGTGTTGTCACGTCTATCCTCTTAAGATATTTTATCAATTTTTTTCTTTTCGGCTGACCAGAGTGAACAAACTTAAATTATATTTATGAAGGACGAAATCTCAATAACAGTAATGATCACTTAGTGATGTATCACTTATATTACACATATGACTACAAATTCAACTGAACCTGAGTTTTTACAGTATCGCAAAACAGACGTATTCATATTTATTGAATTTGACGGAGTTCATTGGTACCTATTATTTATACAAAAAAGAAAAAAATATTAAACAGAATATGAAAAAAAAAACACAAACGGAATAAAACATGCAAAGTTCGTGTTCACTAAATCAGTTGTAGGTAAAAAACCCGGTTTTTGTGGGATGGAACATTTGCATGTTTTAGTCTATGATTGTAAAATGGAAAATCTTTTAAATAAAATAATATAATTTCTAACATACTATTGCGAAATTTGAAGCAATTAAATTACTTGAATAATCAATTATTTTATTTTCATGACTACTGAATTATTATTTACGTCCCAAAATCACTTTCTTTTGAATTTATGAGCTCCGCTCTCAACTGTATGAACGTCAAAATTGCACTAAAGTCATCAATTTCAATTTGCCTAGAATTCAGTGCAAAGGATTCGTTTGAAGTGACTGTTCAGCACGCCCTATCTAGTACGTAGTACATATATATCGATGTTTTAAATAGTAATTGGGATTTTATATAAAAAAAAACATGTTAATATTTAGGATAAATACTTATTTTTCTTAATGTAATTAATATTTTTGTCAGTTAGAAGCTTTTAAAAAAGAAACGTCGCGTACGTAGTTTACTTATTGTTTCCATTATCTACTAATGAATTAAAATTTCACAAAATAGGCAACTTTTGGCAAACGTAAATATAAATGTGTAATCAAATATGAATGAATCATAAGGCATAATAACAATAATCGAAATAACACAAAAGCAAGCAAGCGCAGTCAAGCACTAGTTTATACAAATTAAAAAAGAAAAAGACGTGTGGCACTCGGGGACTGCCGCGGTAAAGCTATTGCATAGCATTTTTATCGACCTATGCAATTATAATTATTTATTTATTTTATTTATGCAGTATTTTTTTCCTTTGTTTTTTTTTCTTTGATATTAATTGAAGTTACACTTACACCATTTTATATGACTTTCACACATTGAATTGAATTTTGATTGATTGTTCACTCATCTTAGACCAGGGTAGATGCCTTCAAAAATAATAAAAAGTGAAAAATAATAATAGTAGGATGAAACCCATCACAAAAGGAGGAGAATATTATAAAAATGAAAGGAAAAATAATTTACGGGCGATCTGAGGTCGGGAAGGGGGTGGGGGTGACTTTTTAAGGGGAAAAAACGGTTTTTCTCGATTTCCGGCAAAACTAAAGTCCTATGGAAAAAAGTCAAATGGCAAAGTTGTAGGTAATAAAAAGATCTAAAACTTTTGTATTAACACTTTTTTCACATAACCTCAAAATTTATGTGAAAAATTCAAAAAAACATGTTTTTGGTTTTTTATTTTTATCTCTTTCAAAAAACAATATTTTATCACGAAATTTGGTGAAAACTTACCTTTTTATGTCCCAAATACGCTGTAATTTATTTGATTAGAAATATTTATTTTTTCACCTTATTTTGAATAAATATCGAAAAATCACCCTAATTTTCAATCGAAAAATCACCCGTCAAAATATCTTTTTTTTTCAAAAAGTTTATATGGTGTCTGTTCGTTGAAATCTCTACTTTCCGATAATGAAAAAAAATATAAATGTTACCATAGTAAATCTTCTCAGCAAATGCAAAAAACCGAAAAAAACTCGAATTCGAAATTTTTTTTCAATTATTATATTGAATGTAGAGCTATTTATTAAAATTTACACTTTAATTACTCGAAAAACGTAAAATTACATGTTACATAGATAACAAAAAAAATTGCAAATCAAAATATAGTACTATAATTAACAAACAAATAAGTTGATAAAATTAATACTTAATAAGACGTCTACAATATTTGGAGAAAGGAGTCGAATCTTCTTTAAGTTATATACGTAGATGCTTATTTATAACTATTTTTAGATAACTTATATTTATATGAGTGACCTACGAAAAATTTTAGCCCATCAAAAGGTATTTCATAGAGGAGTGGGGAAGGGGCTAGGCGGGTCCTGGTCTTACTACATACATACCTAATATTTCGTAGCAGCTGTAACAACCGTTAGCCTAGCCAGTATTCGAAATACAGTATAGTACACAACATCGTTTAAAAAAATACACGTGCACGTTGAGTTTCTTGAAGATAATTGTGACAAGTTTACAAAAAAACTAAGAAGATTAAAAAAATAATAATCTCCTTTATTTTGCACAAACAAACTTAGTTACTCCCATAAGATATATAAAATACACATCGTAAATATATTTTTACTAACTAACTTTTGGCCGATTTTCATATATATATTATACATTTCAAATATATTTCAGATATATTAAATTTTTTTATTTTATTTTAGGATATATTTTGAATGTATCTAAAATATATTTAAAATATATGAAATATATATGAAAATAGGCCATAAGTTAGTTATTAAAAATATATTGACGATATGTATTTCATATATTTATATATTTTATGGGAGTAACTAAGTTTGTTTGTGAAAAATAAAGGAGATTATTATTTTTTTAATCTTCTTAGTTTTTTTGTAAACTTGTCATAATTACCTTCAAGAAACTCAACGTGCACGTGTATTTTTATAAACGATGTTGTATACTATACTGTATTTCGAATACTGGCTAGGCTAACGGTTGTTACAGCTGCTACGAAATATTAGGTATGTATGTAGTAAGACCCGGACCCGCCTAGCCCCTTCCCCACTCCTCTATGAAATACCTTTTGATGGGCTAAAATTTTTCGTAGGTCACTCAGATAAATATAAGTTATCTAAAAATAGTTATAAATAGGCATCTACGCATATAACTTAAAGAAGATTCGACTCCTTTCTCCAAATATTGTAGACGTCTTATTATGTATTAATTTTATCAACTTATTTGTTTGTTAATTATAGTACTATATTTTGATTTGCAATTTTTTTTGTTATCTATGTAACATGTAATTTTACGTTTTTCGAGTAATTAAAGTGTACATTTTAATAAATAGCTCTACATTCAATATAATAATTGAAAAAAAATTTCGAATTCGAGTTTTTTTTCGGTTTTTTGCATTTGCTGAGAAGATTTACTATGGTAACATATATATTTTTTTTCATTATCGGAAAGTAGAGATTTCAACGAACAGACACCATATAAACTTTTTGAAAAAAAAAGATATTTTGACGGGTGATTTTTCGATTGAAAATTAGGGTGATTTTTCGATATTTATTCAAAATAAGGTGAAAAAATAAATATTTCTAATCAAATAAATTACAGCGTATTTGGGACATAAAAAGGTAAGTTTTCACCAAATTTCGTGATAAAATATTGTTTTTTGAAAGAGATAAAAATAAAAAACCAAAAACATGGTTTTTTGAATTTTTCACATAAATTTTGAGGTTATGTGAAAAAAGTGTTAATACAAAAGTTTTAGATCTTTTTATTACCTACAACTTTGCCATTTGACTTTTTTCCATAGGACTTTTAGTTTTGCCGGAAATCGAGAAAAACCGTTTTTTCCCCTTAAAAAGTCACCCCCACCCCCTTCCCGACCTCAGATCGCCCGTAAATTATTTTTCCTTTCATTTTTATAATATTCTCCTCCTTTTGTGATGGGTTTCATCCTACTATTAGTTTTTTTTGTTTTAAAAATTATCGACACTGGTCTATCTGTTTTCTTATCGGTCACAACGCTCAAAAAACAAATGCGTGGGGGTGTTAGGTTATTTTCGTTACGGAATTTCTGGATTCGGTCTCCACGCTCAAGGCCCGCGATAGAAGCTATGCAATAGCTTAAAAACAAAAAAAAATGACAACGCCTCAATTTTACTATTGTGCTCTAACATTGAAAAATACTTTTTGGGTATTATTCTTTGCCTGAGTCACTTTAATTCTGTAAAATTTCTGCAGTGGCGTTCTTTGATAGATGGTGACTATTGGTGACTCATTATTTCCTAAATCTATCTCTTTTCTTTTAGTCCATCCAAAGGTTGTCTGTAAGAGATCGCCCTGTGCGATAAGACCGCCCATTGTACACTTATTCTTTTAAATGTTTGTCCTGAATTTTTGTTTATGTGGATTACAATAAAGATTATAATAAACAATAAATAAAAATTGCAATTAGATAACATTAACTCTGAAAAAGAAACAAAGTAAAATCATGCATAATGTGAAAAAGATTCTACGTAACATCACGGGTGAGGTCCACAAGTATCCCCCACATATGTAAAAATGTGTTTACCTTAGCGTAAGCGCGACGTGTGTTCGTCCGTTGAGAGCCTCTTTATAGGCGTATTGAGATTAGCCGAAACGCGGTCGTGGCTTGCCAATTTGAAAAAAATCCGTTAAAAAACAACGCGTGGGGTCTGCTTAGACCCCGCCCGTGCCGTTAAAGGTTAAAGCAATAAAAACATTTAAATTGAAAATACTTGTTTTTCTTCCTTCCTATTTTTTCGTATCCAAATCATATGATACGTTATTTTTATCAAAAAAAGTTGGCAACCTTAGGTGTGGGCATGAATTCCCGTTAACACACACAACGACAAACACAGCGAGCTGCCTCTATCGACAGTTTGTAAATGTGGCCATCGAGTATTGTTATATCGATGTAATTACATGCCTTATCTAAGACATGTAATTACATCGATATCTGTATAATTATATTCCCTTTTCTCAAACAAAATATTTCTAAGTTAAACCAAAAATACTGACTTGTACACAAATTATGTCCACAATCCAATTAAATATTCTGTTTAATAGCATTTGCAGGATAGTTTTACTGGATAGTTTTATTTATTATCAAAATAGTATGTCTAACAATTCCTTTGTTCAACAAACATATTAAAACTTTTTTAAGGAAAACCATCACCTAATTTACTTTTAGGAACATCGTTTATCTATATATATAAAAGAAAGTCGTGTTAGTTACACCACTTATAACTCAAGAACGGCTGAACCGATTTGGCTGAAAATTGGTGGGGAGGTAGCTTAAAACCAGGAGACGGACATAGGATACTTTTTTTTTTTTTTTTTAATTTTTTTTTTTTTAGGTTTGAGTAGTGTAGAGTAGGGTAGGGTAGAGTAGGGTAGAGTAGGGTAGGGTAGAGTAGAGTATAGTAGGGTAGAGTAGGGTAGAGTAGAGTAGAGTAGGGTAGGGTAGAGTAGGGTAGAGTAGGGTGGGGTAGGGTAGAGTAGGGTAGAGTAGGGTAGAGTAGGGTAGAGTAGGGTAGAGTAGGGTAGAGTAGGGTAGAGTAGGGTAGAGTAGGGTAGAGTAGGGTAGAGTAGGGTAGAGTAGGGTAGAGTAGGGTAGAGTAGGGTAGAGTAGGGTAGAGTAGGGTAGAGTAGGGTAGGGTAGGGTAGGGTAGAGTAGGGTAGAGTAGGGTAGAGTAGGGTAGAGTAGGGTAGAGTAGGGTAGAGTAGGGTAGAGTAGGGTAAAGTAGGGTAGAGTAGGGTAGAGTAGGGTAGAGTAGGGTAGAGTAGGGTAGAGTAGGGTAGAGTAGGGTAGAGTAGGGTAGAGTAGGGTAGAGTAGGGTAGAGTAGGTAGAGTAGACAGCTTAGATAAAAGGTAACTATTAGGCGGTACGAAGTTTGCCGGGTCAGCTAGTTCTAAATAAAACCCAATTTAAGAATGTTTTTAAATGTAAAATCATTTATTCATATGATGAAATGATATTTAAATATTATTAATATAGAATTACATAAATAATAATGATTTTTACCTTAACCTAACCCAAATGATTCACAACCAATGATATTCTATTAAACAGATATGTTAGCAAATCAACCGAAAAATGTGTTCCGCGCAGCAGCGGCAGCAGCACACACATCTACCTTTCGTTCATTGTACATTTCACTACAATTTAAAATAATAGAAAAGGGATAGCATGATAAATCCAACAAGAAAAAAAAAAACTGCTATTATTATCAATTACGTTTCAAAGTAAACAGACATTATTCTGACGACCAATCACAGCACCACACAGCACGTTGACATCATACGAGTTCAGAGACTAACAAATTTAAAGAGACAGAAGGTACACCGCGTGTACAAAATCGTAGTTCCGGTTTCTACCTATAAAAACTAATAAACTCTATTAAATATAGGTGGGTGAGAAAGAAAACACGATTTAAAAGGAAACAAAAATATTTTTATTATAAAAACAATCATACACTTTCGAAAAGGTTCATTTTTTTTCTTTTTTGTCTCTTAGATACTTTTATTATTTCGGGATTTTTTTATGGGCAGAATGGAGGCGAACTGTTGTGTATTTATCGATTATTGTTTTAATTAAATTTATACGATGATTAAAAGCAAGTGCCTGTTGTTTGGAATGTTCCAAAAGAGAGTCAAATGTATTAGAATTTACGAAAGTTTTTAATATATCACATTTCAGTCTCTCAACATCTTTATTATTAACAAAATGGTTACCTACCTTTACCAAAATGGGTAAAGACAATAAATAGTTAAAATCGCAATTGTCGCACATTAAACTTTTATTCACGATTCTGAAATAGAAATGGTTTTATTTTAATCTTTTCTGTGATATATTTTGGTTATGGTAAACTATTTATATTTGGTTTTCCCACACATGACATGTTTAATTTCTTATCAAGTATATCCATCAATTATTACGTAAAACAAAATGATAAAATAATGCAAGGTTAGAAAGAAAGAAAACAGAACTCTAGAGTAACGATGACTTCTCTGTCTAATAATATGCGCATCTGTATTTTTATTCTTTGTCCGGAGTAGTGTTGTAAAAATAAGCGCTGAGTGTCGAGCGTTGAGCGCTGAGTCGACGTTATTGAGCGTTCAAGACTCGAGCGTTAAACGCTCGAGCGTTTAGGACTCGTGAGCGTTGAAGACTCGGGGGCTCGACGCTCGAGTCGCGCGCTCGAGCGTCGAAGCGTTAACAGTTTTACTGTCCGGGGGTATATTAATAATTTTATTTGATTAAAGGGAAATCTTTAATCATTATGATGCATGACGTGCTTTAGACGCACTTCGACTTAAATCTTTTGTGTTTTTAAACTAGCGAGCGTTCGAGCGTTTTTAAACTGCTTGAGTCCGGACTCGAGCGTTTTAGCGCCGACTCGAGCATTTTTACAACACTAGTCCGGAGTGCACGCATCCTTGTCGCCCTCACGACAAAAAATGTATTCGCCATTTCTTTCTTTCTTCTAACCTCTCATCTTAATAAGAAAACTTTAAGCGTATGGTATTAGGGGCAATGCACAAAATTTAATAAAATCATATTTAAATAACAGAAAACAAAAGACGGATATAACTAAAATAAACACGGAAATACGAAACGGGAAGAAATCCACCAATCTGAGGAACGTATTGTATTTTATGGAGTTCCTCAAGGAAGTGTACTAGGAGCCCCTTTCTTTACAATATATATAAACGATCTGCCAAGGGCTATACCACATCCTATGACACTTTTTCGCAGATGACAGTACAGTGACCATTTCTTGTAAGAATAATGACATCTCCCAATAAAATTTTGACATTAATAACTCATTAAAATTAATAATAACATGGCTAAGCATGAACAATTTAAAAATTAATTTAGACAAAACTAAGATTATGCATTTCAGACAACGCCCAACTTTGGTAGAAAATAATATTCAACTGACATACAACAGCAAAACTATTGAGGATGTCGCTACTACTAAGTTTCTAGGACTGACGTTGGATACAAAACTAGACTGGAAATCACACATTGATAGTGTATGCAAAAAAACTTGTAAAGCGGCTTATGCGTTGTTTTCACTGTCTTCGAAAGTTAATTTAGAAGCTTTAATTACGGCATATCACGGTCTAGTGGCAGGACAATTAAGATACGGCATTATCTTTTGGGGAAACTCTACAGACAATGTAATTGCATTTAAGGCCCAAAAGAGATGCATTAGATCCATGTTCGGACTTAAAACAGTAGATAGCTGCAAGCCTTATTTTAAACACTATAAGATACTCACACTGCCTTGCTTATATATTTTAGAAGTCACCATGTTTGTTAGAGCCAACCCTTCACGGTTTCCTCGCTTGGAAGAAAAAAATTCACGGAATAGACGCGACAATACCAAACTTTACACACCAAGCGCAAAAACGGCTTTTATGCGTAAGAATATCTTATGTATGGCTCCAACTATAGTTAACAAATTGCCGAAAGAATGGAAATTGTTAAATGACAATACATTCAAATCTAAGTTAACGATATTTCTAGCTCAAAAAGCATACTATAGTGTCGCCGAATTTCTTAACGATACAATTGATTGACTAGCATAATACACGGTGACATTAATGCATTTGTTGACATTATTTTACTATTTCATTATCGTTTTAATGTTTGACATTCCATTTATGTTTTATTGTATTTTTCTATTTTGATACCCTATTTAATTTTTTGACATTTTATTAAAAAAATTGTCATTTATTAAATTTTTTGACCTAATATTAAATTTTTGTGGCATTTTTTTTTAATTTATTGACATTGTATTAAATTTTTTGACATTGTGTTTTTTTATTATGTGACATTATGCTTAAATTTTTTTTTTTGACATTGTATTTGAGTTTCTGACATTGCATTTAATTTTTGACATTCTATTTAATTTTTGTGAGATTTCAATTATTTTTGTTTTGACATTCTGTTTTGATTTCTAATTTTTTCATTTAGTTGTTTGACATTGTATAATTTTAAATTTTTGTTATTATGCATGCTGAATTTTTATGCAAGTTTGTATGCCAATATTTGGCAAAACATAGCGCACTACCAATTTATAACACCCTCTGTAATACCTATGTTTACAAACCAAATAAATGATTATGATTATGATTATGAAGAAACAAATAAAACTCGAAAACGAAATTATGATTTTTTATTAAAATAACAACAATAAATATTGACTCCATAATATACGGAATCTTAATATACAACCTTATTTTTAGTACATGTGAAACCTGAAACACCTATCTAGTATTTTTATGTAAAGTATCTATGTACTTACAAAACTTCAAAATTGTAATAAGTAAAATTACAAAGTTATAAGCCAGTTATGGTACCTAGTTGACGTCATAAATACATGGTCACCGGACCACTCGGGCGACTGAGGAGTTGTTTTGTTTCCGCACCTAGCGGTGAGCTGGCGCTTAATGCTTCTATGACCTGCAGTGAACTGTTTTGTACTTAGTGTCGGTGGTGTCCAACATTTGACCTTTTTTAAATATTATAGAGAAAAATATAACCTGGTGTAAAAATTATTGATTTCTATTCAGTTACTGCTTCTGAACATACCATATTCTTGTTTCACATATTATACTATAAATAATGTTGTATAGTGAACGGAAGATAAAATTATATTGTAGGTACAATTAACTTTTAATTATTTGGTCACTATAGTACTTAAATCAGATTTGTCATGACCATTGTTATATATAGGTTACAGATCTACTTATTTAAATTTACGACAAGTAAGCTCTCTATGAGTGATTTGAAACTACTTACAATTCTAAATACATTTTATTTATCGTGCAGTTTAATACATAATTGTATGTAGGTTTATAGGTCTATTGATCTTCTATGTAGAATAAATAACACGATAGTTATAAATAAATTTGTGAGCCTTCGAAAACAGATCCAATTCATTGTTATCAAGGAACTAAAATGTTAGCGAGCACTTATCGCACCGCGGAATGCTTCTACAATTTACAACTAAAGGAACTGTTTCAAGACATTTTGAGGACTATTCTATTTTACTATTATTTACACCTATTAAAATATAACTTACGGCTATATTCCCATTCAGTCTTCAGCCCGCACTGTTTCAGTGCTTTGCCTTGTTACATATTCTAAAATTTTCTTCCTAATACAGTCCATAACTTGATATTTTGGAATGTATTTAATCAAAAATTAACAGCCATTTTCTGGTTGCTTACTGCTGCTAATATTACGCACTCTACGCGAACCTCCAGTTAATTTTCTTTCTATTTCCTCCAAGCTCTTGCCCCGAGTTTCAGGTACAAAGAATATGACGAAAAATAGTCCGACCAGACAAATGACAGCAAACAACCACACTGTGCCGTACATATGAATGGCGTCAATAATGTTGTGGAATGTTTTAGTCACGATGAAAGTGCACGTCCAGTTAAATCCAGTAGCAAGGGATGCCGCAGTGCCACGGATCTTTGACGGCAGAATTTCGCCTAACATAAGCCAAGGAATGGGGCCGAATCCAATTGAGAATCCTAGTACGTATATAACAAGACAAGCAAGGGGCAGCCACCCATAAGCGGTGACGTCAACACCTGTATCCTTAAGGTAGAAGTAAACTCCCAAAGAAACCAATGTAATAATCATAGAGACTGAGGAAATATACAATAGCATTTTACGACCCAAACGATCAATGATACCAGTCGCTATAAAGGTCGAGACAAAATTTACTACACCTATTATGATACTTGATACATTTTCATCAACACTGCTTCCAGACATTTTAAAGATTGATGCGGCGTAGAAAATGACTGCATTAATACCACTTAATTGTTGAAACAACATCAGTCCGAGTGATATTAGGACGGCTGGCATGTATTTAAGAGTAAACAGTTGTCTGAAGGCATTTCCACCTGTTCTATCGGAGTCTGCCTGTGACCGTGTGAGATCCTTCATTTCCTTATCAACGTTTGTATTTTTGCCTCTAAGCCACTGTAGGGCTTTTCGAGCATCATCGGTACGTCCTTTGGAGACAAACCAGCGTGGAGTTTCTGGTGTTAGCAACATAAGTAGAAAGAATGGTACGGGAAGTGCTGCTCCAAAGAATGCTAGCTGTGACCAATCCAAATAGCTGCCCACGAAGAATGATACTAGAATTCCAGTGTTACCGAAAGCAGTCGGTAGCAAGCCGAGAGCGCCTCGTACTTCCGGCTGCAGTGTCTCTCCGAGGTAGACTGGGAAAGCGAGGGAGACTATTCCGACGCATACTCCACAGAAAACTCGTCCAGCGAAGACCATCAACACATTTGAAGCAGTTGCTATAAGAATCCAGCCGAGGAAGAATGGAAAAGCCATCCCCATGATGGTCCACCGCCTTCCAATGCATTCTATTAGAGGCCCTCCTGCGATGCCACCGACCAACGCTGCCAGAGGCATCAGACCGCCGACCCAAGTACCCTGTAATGGAAAAAGAAGAACGTTTTAAGATTGAGTAAAACATCACTAATTAAATAATACTAATGCAATGCAAATACATATTTGAAGACGTAATTTGGAAATCATCTGGCCTTTTATTAAAGAGTGACGACGACGATTGAAATTTTAAAAACTGATTGTTGTTATTAAGTTTTAATTTACAAGAACCTTACCTCTTCTTTAGTCATAGACAAGGTTTCGTTCATGCTTATCAATGCAGGAGATGTGTAGCCTGAAGAGAAACCGACGATCAACGAACCCATAGACACGGCGAATGCAGCCAAGAGCTGAAATAAAACAAAAACGAATTGTTAATTTTGGTTTTCTTAGAACTTTGCCGCGTGGTTTTTTGGACTGGCACCTGCGATCCTATTTGTGACATCTTATTTGTATAATATTATTGTTAAAGTGAAAATAACAGAAATGAATTATTCCACAAAAAACACGTAGTTTTTCGGAACACGTAGTCTCGCGAACTTTATCCAGAAAGCTATGAAGTTCCGTGGGTGGTTGCCTTTTATTATGTACCCCTTGCCGCCCCTGCACCCATGTATGAATGTTATAAAGTTATTTACATTCAGTATACATATGGTCCCAAGTTTACCAGATCTGTGTACCTAATGCACATAACTTAGATTGTACACAAGGTTTTATTTCACAAACTTAAAATAAACTTACACTTTTCCTATATATTGTTATAAAATGAATAAAATAATTTACCTTAACAATGATAAACATCACTTTACTAGTTTGACCTTTCAGCTGTCTATGTGTGTTGAAAGTTTCGCAAATAGGTACTGACTGAATAAAACTGCATTGTGGGAAAGTGAATGGAAGACTAAATAAGTACTCTTTTTTTCCATTCAGTCGCAAGTCTTATCGAAATCGACGGTTTTACTGCTGGTATAAAAGGTGTTTGTAGGTAAATTGATTTTTTTTATTGTCCTCTCACATTAACTACGTAAAAGTGTGGTAAAAATAGTACAACGTTGGTACTAAAGTGAATTACTTTGAATTATAAAACGTATGTTATATAACTTACTTGTGTCCACAGGTAGAGTCGTTGAGTTGTCGGAGCATAGGGCGGAGTGTCTCCATTGATAGCGTAGTCACCCTTTACTTTGTTGCTGTCCAAACTCAATTGTTTGACAAAAGGAATGGAATTTCGCAAATTCTCCTCCTTAGCACTTTTGATTTCCATCTCCATCTTATACTTGAACTCGTTTCCTAGACTGATCTGGCGAAGTTGCTGGAAATGGCGTCGGGTGTTCTCGAACGAGTCTTGTTCGTCTTCACTGCTACTCTCAGTGGAAGCGTTCTCGGGGATAGTTGCGTAATTCGACGGCACCAGAGTCCCCTGGGATCCACAAGACGTTGCTAGTGAGGTACAGGTGGTAGAAGCAGAAAGCGTCGGCTTTGATGGTACTCGAGAGTACTTAGGTCCGCGGGTCCGGTACAACCTCTCCTCGTCGCCTTGTCCTCGGCGAGCTTGCTCTGGTCCACCCTGCAAATGTAAAAATGAATTATTGTAGACAGGATTTTAATTTCTAGTCACACAATAGCTGCTAGTTTCTAATTTATCACAAATCAATTGTTAAAATAAACCGGTCACTCAAGTACTCTACACATTACTGGAGTAATCATCCGCAAACATACCCCATTTATTATATCCGCTATCTAATGTGCGTAAGTCAAGTCCCGATGATAAGGACTGTAAGTTCAGAGAGTCGGAGGTCAGATCAAGAAAACACACTTTGCTTATTGACCACAAGTACATCATATGGCCACCGCATGTTTCGATAATCTAGGGATACGCGTTGTAGGTGTCATGACCCAGTCCAGACTTAGAATCCTGCACCAAACAGCACTGTATACAAGACCTCCGCACTTTTATAATAATTCGTACGTTTTTATAAAATACACGCTTTATTGAATAACTTGTTAAAAGTTCAGTTCGTCGGCCTGATAACCTGCGTCTAACGAGCGCCGCTACCTCTAGGTACTGTCCACATTCAACTCTTGACGTTATCGTCCGATTGTCCATTACTTATAATGATGTTTATAAAACAATTTATAAACACTTTCTTTGCATGTTATAAAGGTACCTGTAGCCAATGTTTCATTGACGGTAGTATAGTGTGTACATAACGTACTTGACATGGATGGACGCAATTTTGATTCTCAAGCTAGGTACTCTGGGCACGCCACAATCATGGCGGTAAGTCCCCTCTTTCAGGCGTGACTGGAAAGACCTCACGGCGTCCTTACCTTCCGCATGACGCAGGTACTCACCGGACATGGTTCGTTCGGGAGTTTCCTGCACTCGATTCATGCGGAAGTGACGCCGGGGGGCGCCACTGTGCGGAACGCCTGGAGGACACGGTGGCATCGCCGTGCCCTTGTGGGGGCGATCGGCGGCTTTTTTTAACTTGCAATGTAACTACGAGAATGTATGTTCGGCTCAAATTTTGTTACCTACTTGATTACCTCTGACTTGCTACTAAATGTATCATAACTTTTATTCCATTCTACTATTTTTTTGTATTTTTGTTCCATTGCACATTAAAAATTGTATTATTTTTTTATGTTATGACCTAATCATAAAAACAGAACTAAGAACAAACAATAAATAATAAATATTGATATGACATGACATCGTTTTGATTACTCAGATTTTTTCTTTTATTTTTCGTTGAAGTTTGTTTATGTTTATAATATGTTATATCAAAGGTTTAATGCAGGTTCACTCTGCCTGAATCTTAATAATATTCTTTTAGCTGGTGTTGCAGACGTTTGGATTGGAGCCTTATATTTTATCATGTTTACTTGTTTCAGTTGAGTTTTCCATTTATTTTTGACATAGCTAACTATTACATATTACTTATTCAGTGATGAACGTCGGGCAATCGACTCAGTTACGAAGGCTGCGGCTTAACGTGATTGACACAAAAGTCACGGTTCATTGGGACGCTCACGTGTTTCGAATGAGATCTAATCATCACAGTTGACTTGGGAAGGTCGATCCATAAAATATATTACAATGATTGATAAATCAATATCCCTACCCAAATAGATCGGTTACAATTGTTTACAACGAGCATGCTTTTGCCTCCATGGCTTATGTCAAGGATATAAATATTTTTGTAAAAACATTGTAAAATAAAAATACTGTAACAGCTGTAACATAGTTCGGCTGTTTCGACCTCGAATCTGCTTCAATGACGAAGGAGGTAATTGGCGGGAGGAGGGTGGGACTGCCCCATTCCTCGAACTGACCGACTTTTGTTTAGTTTCCATAACTCGTGTTACCTTCAAGAAGTGACGCTTATTATTTGCACTTTTGTTTTCCCTAGGTATTTTTATTGGAATTTTTATAATCTTTATTACTTCACAACCAGTATTTGTAATTGGCGCCGTAAAATAAAAGGTGATGCATAAAAGCGCCATCTACCGAGATCTATGAAAAGTTTTTAGTCGCTATTTTGACATGATGAAAGTCTACTTAGATTGAACGTTAGTTGATGGCGCTAGTGTCACGTTACAAGTTTCAATATATTGTGTAAAACAGATGTCCGATAACGAATGAAGACTCTGAGGCACTCCATGGCATTCATTTTTATTCAAGGGAATAAAAAAAATATTTAATTATTGTAAAAGTTGCATCTAGTATTAATTAAATTTTGTGAAAATACTAATACTTATGTAGTGCAACTTTATTTCTAAAACTATTTTTGAATGTGCATAATATATAATTTCCGAAAAAATAATAATTGTAGAGCCATCGGCGCCATCCACCGCTGCGGTTAGCCTTGCAAGGCTGTCTTGATTGAGCGTGGCCGTGACTGCCAGCAGGGAACCTGCGTGCCTTTTAGACATGCTTGCAGTTTGCGTGCACTTCTTCTTAAGTTGGGACTAGAGGCTCTACTCTCTCTCTCATTGAGGAAATCGGGTTTTTTTTTATCTTCAAGGTACAATCGTATGGAAAGCAATGTCAGCACTAGGTTGCCAGGCAACGCGTGCCGGCATCGACCGTATGGTAACCGGCGCCCGTCAGCCGTGCTGCTCTGTGCCTTTTCCAGAGCTTTCTAAAGAACTCTCGCTTACTGCGATTTTGTAATGCGGTTCGTGCAGCTAGATACAATAAAGAGGTTCATGTTTTTGAATGAACATTTTAAAAATAAAATCGATATTTAATTAGTAAAGTAGGTACTAATAAGTAGGTTAGAGAAGAGTTGAGTCAGATTAAATTATATTATTTCGTAAATTAAAAAAAAAAATAGTGTGTAAATTGAATTGACATGAGTACCTAAATATAATATGTGTTTGAATAAAAACTTACCATTTCAGTGGAGAGCTGCTTGAGGTAGTCCATGATCTTCCCCACAGCATTAGGGTTATTCTTATTGAAGCTCATCTTGCTGGCTTCCCTTCAAAAATTGTCAAGGAACGTCAAAATGGTAATGTTTATGAAATATAGCACTTTGTAGAACAGTGTATTGAAATTGTTCTTTAAAATCCAGGTTCGGGATGTTGGCAGCAAAAAGTACACATCACTCTGTAATGACTAGGGGATGTCGCCTTCTGCCAGGCCTGCAGTAGCACATGAACGCTATGGCACACAGCTGCGAATTGACACAATTTTACCGCCGACGTGTTACTTAAATTTATTTTGTTTACAGTTCACTTCGTTCATTCAACAAATTATAGTTCGCGCGCTATTATTCGTCAAGATTCACAACATTCAATTTTTGCAATTTTTGACAACATTAAATGTTGGCAACGCGTACCGAATTCTTCAGCAATCGAGTTATCTATTGAAACTTGCAGATGGCAGCGCCGTGGTTTTATACTTGCTGGCAGCGCGGCGCTGTCTGCCTTCTCTGCCCCCACTCCGGCGCGCGCGGGCGAGTGTGCATGCGAGTTACGCGATAGTGTGCACACCGCACACGATACGCACACACTGACTACTGCTTCATCGACTGTTTGCAACTGAATTACTTTGAATATTTGTAGAGTTTGTTAGAATTTGAATAGCCAGGCTACATAGGTACACAGTACTTATTGTACTAATCTAAAAACAATTTTGTTTCCATAGCAAAAGGAAAATTACATCTGTTGAATGAACGCTCCATTACTAGTGTCAAGTTCTGGGTTACAAGGAACGTGTATTATGCATAATTGAAATCATGAAATTGCGAAGGTTGTTTTAGTTTTGACTGTATATTAATATGTAAATTAAGTATTTTAGCAATTAATCGCTGATAATAACTGCAATGCGTTACAAATTGTTATAAATTGTACCCCTAGAAGTCACTGAACTAAATCATTCGATTTTAATTTCTAATGGAACTTGAAAAATATAGGAAAAAAATGGAACTTGAAAATATATAGGTATATCAACTTGCAATTTTTCAGCCGTTTTGATCTTAACTCATTGATATAATACCTCCTAGCTAGTGGAATAAAGTTATAAATATATACCATGACAAAAAAGCATTTTCTTTTTAGATACTGAACGCAAGTGCTTCAAGGCCTGTCCTTCAAATACCTACCTACTGTTCAAACACTGAAAAATAGAATAGTTTGTAAAGAGGCGGTTATTTTCTAACATCCTTGTCGGTGTAAGGGACATTTGAGTGCGAGAGTATTGGCATGCTGTAACAGGTCTGGGCAGTGGCCGCGCGGTCCCGTAACCAACGACCTTGCCTTTCCTCGTCCGCTACGTCTCGTCTGGGGGTGTGTCCTGCCTGCTTCGCTCTACGTGACACACGACGTTTTGAAACAAGTTTAGAGATAAATCTCTTATCTTTATTTAAACCACTTGACACACATACATGTGTAGTGGAAAGTTATTTCGCTAGATTATGTAAATTTTATGCGATTTTATCGAAGAATTTCATAATGACTGAGGTCTTGTTTTTCATCACGATGACAGCCAATTATTATGAGAGATACTGTTTAGAGCGAAGCCCCCTTAAGCTTCAGCTATTGCAAATACCTCTGAAGCTGTAATAATATTTATTAAAATAATAATTGTAACCAGAGATGGTCGCCAGTTCGCAAGTGTGGTTTTGCGGTGTGTGTCCTATTGTGTGTCGGACAAAAGTAGGCGGGTCGCGCACGTCATTCCACAACTGTTTTGCCGCCGCATTGTGACTTGCTTGATTGAATCTAATGGCCCCCGGGCCACTTCGATAAACGAGCGGCGTCAGCGGCGCGACGCCAAAATAATGTAATAGTTTGTGTGACTTTTTTGAGATTTGTCGTACTTACTGTCACGTTTTTGATAATTTTAACTCGCAAATATTCTAATAAGGAAATATAAAAATGTGTGACTTCAATTAATCATGCTTTCCATAAATAGTTTAAAAGGATTTTGACGAAATGTGATGACAAGTGCCTAGGATACCTAGGCACTTGTCATATTTTTATAATTGATGACAAATTAGAAGGAAAATAGCCTTTACAGGATTTTCGCTGTGATTCTCCTTGTTGCTTGAGGTTTTGGTTTTTATTCTTCTGGCTGGTGTAAGCTGGGTCTTTTGTTGAAATATTCATTCCATTTTGTTTGGTAAAGGAATGTTTTCCTTACAGTGGTCAACACAAGCAGCATTTTTCAGCGTTCTTAACATTGCATATTTATGGTTTGGATGGACAAACCTAGTGCAGCTCTTGAGCTGAACAAACCCATTTTGGACAAGTCTTGATTAGACGCATCGCATTCACGTGTTTGTTTTTACAATAGCAAGTTTGGATTTTATCAGATCAGATAGGTACTAAAATTACTTGTAAATTGTAAAGGAAGGTGTGTCTCATATACTAATTAATTAGATAATATTACAAACATTCGCCAAAATGTTGTGCAAAATGTAGCTTTTGATTAGATGAGAATCAGAAAACGCCATTAAATCATTATCTATATAATAAAAAGAATAAGACATTAAATAGAAATACTTGGGTAAGTACATATCAGCATGGGCTCTAAAAAGGGCACAATTGGTCTAAGTATAATAGTTGCAGTCATCGGGAGTCTGTCATAAAACCTGACGGTTGTGGCTGACGATGCTGACATGTTTTACATGGCTGTACCTACTTAATAACTGTGTGTAATGATTAACGTGTGCAGGCGCGTGCCCGTCATCACGTGCGCTTACTAAACTTATAAACTGTCTGGCGTCGTGCGCTACCGGCCGGAGTTCCCGAAAGCTCGGCCCCGCCTCCACACACACACTTACCCGTGAGCTTTTGCGTCACACAACGCCAATACGTCACACGCACACCACACATCAATGAATCACTAATCCACGCTAAATTTATAATGTGGACGTGACCGCATCAATGTTTCTGTCGAAATGTTGCATCATTCTATTGATGTGCAGTGTGGTTAATAGTCAACCAGCTGTTATGGTTACTTTTAGCTTGTTTTATAGGTATTTAGCATATCAATACATATCTGGCAGCTGAGGGCAGTATTTTGGCTCTGGAAAAATAATTAATGAAAAAAGAAATAAGAGAAAATATAATAAATCATAATTATGGGGTTTATGATTATGGAGGTTTTTGAGATTTATAATAAATTAAGTAGGTATATAGATCTGAGGTACTTAATCCGTTAAAAATAGAATTTTCGTAAAAATCATTTATCCTTATATATCTACAGTTGTCTCTCTAAGACATCGTAATTCGTGACGCTAGTGCACACAGACGCACTTGTGTAAGCGCCTCCAGTACAACAGAGGCGCACACACGTCACACAGTTAAAAATGTCAGTGGAATATTCCGACGACAGGCAGGTCCCGGGGTAGACAGCTCTCGAACGTTCCGCGGGACCGCATCGATCGATCTTTACGTACAAAGAGCTGTTATGGCGAGCAGTGCATACTTGCTACATCAACTGCAATCCAACGCCTACAAAAAACAACCAATGTTTAATTAGCGCTCCTTTGCAATTTACAACAGCCCTGACTAACGTTACGATACCACTATTGGTAAGGAGACGTTGTGAAAATCATTGTACCTTTCCTAGACGATACGATAAAAGATAACTATAAATAATGTTACAATCATTATGCACAAATATATCACGATTTTCATCCATGTGGGTGTTTTATCTTATCAACAACAAATCAGATATACTTCTGATTAAAAATTTCCATCGAGAGCCGGTGTAAGGTTACTACACTTACGACATTCGCATAGTAACTAACACTATTTCATATTTTTCTGACTCATAAGGACCAAGTCGTTACCCTCAAGCATATATTGGTTGGATTAATTCTTCTGATCTAGAGAGTCTCCCCTCTACGTCCACGCTAGACATGTGCGCTGACTACAATATTGTCGGCGGCGGCGCGCCGGTTAAAATCACCCGGCGGCGGCGGCGCGCCGGTTAATATCACCCGGCGGCCGCGCGATGCTGTCGGCGTGACATTTTTTTTTGTAAAAAATCAGGTCATTTGAAGGTTTAATGAAATAAAACAATATTTGTAAAATATTTAACGAATAAACATTTATTTTGGCTAATTGAGATCAATTATTTACTATTCATTAATATTCTGTATCTTACCATTAAACGGTAAAATAACCAAAGCTTGAAACACAATGGAATGTTTTTTAAATAATTTTTATCCACGGCGCCGCCGCCATTTTGTACACACAAAAACTTCGTCCACTTTGATTGGGATCACTTATACCAGCGGTCGGCAACCTTTTGTCAGGCAAGGGCCACAAGATGGTAAAATAAACTGAAGGCGCCCCCGCACTTGTACCTACTTAATATTACCTAACCCTAGATTCCACCTGAGTTTAGGTTTGGGTTTAGTTTTTGGGGGAGGCCTATTTCTAGCAGTGGACGTCTTTCGACTGAAATGATGATGATGATTCAACCTGATATCTGCGTACAATTGATCATATCTAGAAAAAATTAAAATTCTTTTAAAATTGTTACAACACAATTTTAATTGAAAAATAGAAATATAAACTACAAAATAACTAACAAGTAGTTGGTTTAAAAAAAAAAAATGTGACGGCTGAGGTTGTATTTGGGAGACTATTTCTTGTATATTAGCCGTCATATTATGTGTAGTTGAAATTCTATAATTTACAATTGAAAAAGTTTGTTCGCAATAAGTGCTACCAAAAATTGTAATTAACTGCTGAGCAAACCTGTTCACGCCATATTCGGTGAAATACCAAGTGAACGCCGGTGTCCGCATAGGTGTATTTATCCAAGAACGTAAATAAGAAGTTCTACTTAAAGTAGTCTGTAAATATCGAAAATTAGCAAACCTTTCCGTTTAAATTTTCTCATATAATTACAAAACGTTTACGGGCCGCAAGTAAGACGTCCGCGGGCCGCATGTGACCTTGCGGGCCGCGCGTTGCCAACCGCTGACTTACACGACTAGTTGTTTTTTTTTTACTGATGGGAAAATTATCTAATGACATCCTCCGCTCTTAGCCGGAGCGGAAAATGGTGTCAACTTTTACTGACTAAAAACCCACTCCTGTTCCTTCGTTGCCTTTCGTACCGAGGCTTGAGCTATCTTTCGAATTAACCCTGGCCCCAGTAGGCTTCGACACTCCTTGAGGCGCGCGGGAACAGTGTGCGCCGTCGACGACTTGGGCTCGGTCCGGACAGTTACCGGACGGTCGGACAGCGAGTTACCCATTGCTCGCCGTCCGCAAGCCCGCGCCTACGGTGGCCGGAAATCGGGATCGGAATTCCGGTGGCGGCTCGGGCGCTGTGACAACCGCCATTGGCTGATGCGGCCGGCCTCCTCTTTTGCTAGAATCACTACTTCGCAAAAGGAGATGACCGCCTGTACTAAGGCCCAGCGCGAGAGATCGCCGCCTCAAATCGCCCTCACGAGGGCACGGCGATGCTCTGCCTAAGCGGGGCGCACCTCTATTGTGTGCTCCACCGTTTCCTCCGGGCGTTCCATATATTGCCGACACCCGGGCGTCACTTTCGCACGAATCCGGTGCAGGAACCTCCCGAACTTGCGGTGTCCGGTGAGAACCAGCGACATGCGGAAGGTGAGGACACCCTGAGGTCTTTCCAGCCACGCCTCAAAGAGGGGACTTACCGTCATAATTACGACGTGTCCAGGACTGGGTTGCGATAGTCGCTGACGCCATTTCACCATGAGATCCCGCCGGAGCTCTGTCCGCCATGCCGCGACCTGTTGCGGCAGCGGACTTTCGCCCTGGCGTTGCATCCTCCAGATCCCATGGTGGCAGGCCAGCAAGGAGGCTAGCCGCTTCGCGGGAAACCGTGAGGTATCCCCGCACCATCCGTATTGCCATGACTCTCTGGCATGCGCTCAGCTGAGCCTTCGACCGCTGACGCAGCGACGGTGCCCACACTGGCGCCTCATAAAAAGCCCTGGACCGAAAGATTCCCGCGTAGAGCCTCCGATAGGCGTCTGGACCCCCAAAGGTTAGACAGGAGCCGCTTGAGAGCAGCCCCAGTCCGGTTTAGTTTGGGAAGCCAGTCGTCGGAAATGCTCCACGAAGTTCCACCAGCTGTCGAGGACGAGTCCCAGGTACTTCATCGTCGACCCGACGCAGATATGAACTCCTCCTACCGTTAATTGGGAACTCTATGGCGGCGCGTTCCGAGGGCTTGTGCAGCACCACCTTGAGTCCCAACTGCTGGATCCTGTCAACGACTATCGCAATCCCCCGCGTCGCTAGATTGGCCCCGGCCTGGTACGACTCTCCCTGCACTAAACACCAGCGTCTGCGCCTGACGGGGTCAGCGCGACGCTGACCCCGTCAGGCCCCGTCGGAAGTCACCGGGCAGCATATAGTCGGACCCGATGTTCCACAAGGGTGGTCCTAGTACCGATCCCTGCGGAACGCCGCACGACATTTCTCGGCGTCTCCACTCTCCCTTGTGACCTGGGTAGACTATGTACCTGTACGACAGGTAACACGACTAGTTGACCGTGTCGCGTCAACCCATGCGGCCCGCACCGATTCAAATTGGCGTCGGCGGCGGCGTGTCATTGGTCGGCGGCGGTGTAGCGCCGGCGTGGCGCACATGTCTAGTCCACGCACACAATTGTCTTTCATTGATCAAACTTAAAGTTTTCCTTCAATGAAACTCGACTACTGTTACCTATTCGTGTACTATTCTAGCGTTGTTTAAAACCGTTTCTAGGATATCTATAGTGACTGCGGTTCAGGATTTAGTGTTAGCACTCAGGTACTACATACTGGTCGATAACGTCGTATCTAGGGCAGTAAGGCAATCGATAGTCTTTTACTTGACCTAGCAATTTAATTATTGAAAAATCGACTATAAATTGCACGACTGACAGATCTGTAATTGAAGACAGCGCTACAATTTCTAATATACAAACCGGAATGAAGAATATATTGGTCATGATAAGGTTGTTCAAGAATTTATGAGTTTTATGTATAGAATTTTATTAACAGTTGCTTATTTATAAGTTAACCATGTGTCCAATAATAGAGTAAATTATTGGATGACATGGCCAAGATGTGAAGCCAATGTATTAATTATTATGCTAGTGAAGGTTTGGGATTTCGTATGAATAAGACGCTGTTTGATCTTGGCATCTTGCTCACTATAGAGCAAGTTTGCGTCCTCTGACCTTGACGAGGCGCCGAGGGTTACAGAGGTCATACTGAATACACCCTCCGCCAGAGGTCACCCATCTTGTTTTAAAAACAAAGTTTGTTTATAGACAGAATAGGTAGATACACAATACTTGTTGGTTAAGTAGCTTCATATTAAATATGTTATGGACCGGGTGATTAATGCGGGAATTATAAATAATGTTCGAGTATTATGAATAATGTCTAGCTCTATTGGACCAAGTGATTAATTACTATCTTAACTTCAATATTTATCACATTGCGCGGTCATTATTATATTGCTACATGACAATTGGGCAATTTGATAATAAAGCTAAAGACGCGGTGCGAGGGTGGGGAGGGAAGCACGCAGGGTGTGACGGTTGGTACCTGGGACTCGTCCTTGACAGCCGGTGGAATTTCGTGGAACATTTCCGACGTCTGGCTCCCAAACTCAACCGGGCTGGGGCTGCGCTCAAGTTGCTCCTGCCCAACCTTGTTGGTCCAGACGCCTCCTGCCGGAGGCTCTACGCGGGGATCGTTTGGTCCATGACCCTCTACGGGGCGCCGGTGTGGGTGCCGTCACTGAAAAAGCAACCGGCGGCCATACTGAACGCCTGCCAGAGGGTCATGGCGATATGGATGGTGCGGGGACACTGCACGGTCTCCCGCGAAGCGGCGAGCCTTCTGGCTGGCCTACCACCGTGGGATCTGGAGGCAACAGTCCTTGCACACATGCACGATATGCGCGTGGAGATGCAACGCCGGGGTGAAAGTCCGCTGCCGCGACAGGTCACGGCATGGCGGACAGAGCTCCGGCGGGATCTCATGGTGAAATGGCGTCAACGACTATCGCAACCCAGCGCTGGGCACGCCACAATCATGGCGGTAAGTCCCCTCTTTGAGGCGTGGCTGGAAAGACCTCACGGCGTCCTCACCTTCCGCATGACGCAGGTACTCACCGGACATGGTTCGTTCGGGAGATTCCTGCACTCGATTCATGCGGAAGTGACGCCCGGGTGTCGCCACTGTGTGGAACGCCCGGAGGACACGGTGGAGCACACAGTCGAGGTGCGCCCTGCTTGGGCGGAGCATCGCCGTGCCCTCGTGGGGGCGATCGGCGGCGGAGACCTCTCGCGCCGGGCCTTGGTTGAGGCCATGGTCCGGAGCGAGGAAGAGTGGCAGGCGGTCGCCGACTTCTGCGAAGCAGTAATGCTCGCAAAGGAGGAGGCCGAACGCATCAGGCAACGGCGTTATCGCCGCCGCCGTCTTCGGGATTCTGATCCCGATTTCCGGCCAACGTAGACGCGGGCTTGCGGACAGTAAGCAATGGGTAGCTCGCTGTCCGGCCGTCCGGTAACTGTCCGGACCAAGCCCAAGTCGTCGACGGCGCGCACTGTTCCCGCGCGCCTCAAGGAGTTGTCAGCAACAGCAGGGACCCAGCCGGGTCGAAGCCTACTGGGGCCAGGGTTATCCGAAAGGGCGCTCGAGCCCCGATATGAAGGCTAGAAGGAACGGGGTGGGTCTTTTAGTCAGTAAGAGTCTGACACTATCTCCTGCTCCGCCCAAGGGCGGGGGATGTCAATGCATGATTTTTCCCACCATAAAAAAAGGGTGTGACGGTTGCATATTATAAAATCAAAACTTTCCTGAGTAAATTTCAAAAGAACAACGTACAAATCAACAAAGTTTAAAATAACGATGGTCATTTGATCAAAAGTTCAGCTGACTAAAGTCTGGAATATCAATGTTTAAATTATTTATTACGCTATTGACCAAATCGTTCGAAGGTCAAAATGGATTACTGGATAAATTATTAATTATTAAATGGATTAACTGAAAAAGGTAAAAATCTCGAATGGACGAAACAACTTGGACGTAACGTTCGCCGGCCGTTGCCGCGGCATCGCTCGCTCCGCTCGCTTGGCTCACGCGCGGTCGGTCACAGTTCTAACCTAACCTATTTTACCCAGTTCAAAGTGCAATCAAAATACATTCACATTTTTATGAGAGATTGTAGGTATTATTTGTTATTGCGAACTGGCAGAGTTTTAAGGTAGATAATAGCAGGCCTCCGTCACTCTATGTACTTGCGCGCTATAAGTGCCTACCGCTCAGCCGAGCGGTCTCGGTCCGCCGGCGGATCAAATTCAGTGCGGTTTTCGCAAATGAAGCGCGCGCACGCCGTTCAATTTTAATAGTGCTGTTCATTCGTACGCGTATTACGATGCCGTGTGGTGCCTTGTAAAAAAGAGAACCGACTTCAAAACACTAAACCGTTAGAAATAATTTCTTCTTTGATGTCGGTGCTTTTTCGATTTTTTTTTTACCAGCTGTTAGCACTAACATAAAAAAAAAAATATTTCTTACGGCTTAGTGCTTTATTTGAAGTCGGTTCTCTTTTTTTAAGGCTTTTTTTTTATTTCTAGTGAACATCTCCGAAGATCATCATCAAACTAAGAAGTATTATACTTATTTTAAAACGTTCTCCTAAATGTAACAAATCCTTTTCTGAAAACCGCATAGATATCGGTTTAGCCAAACGCGAGATTATCGCGCACAAACATACATACCTACAAACCATACAAGTCAAACTTCTCAGTTTGGCCTGTATGTCTGATCACCTCCTTTTTTTTAAGTTGGTTAAATATTTTATAAATGATAAATTTTTTAACTGCCACATAAAAGTCAGAACATATTCACAGTTCTCAATAACATAGATAAAAAGTTACCTATGTTAATTTAATTTTATCGAAGACGCAGCCCTGCGATTACTGTGGAATCGCGCGGTGCGAAGCAATCACTGCTGTACGCTTGAGCATTTAGGCGCATTTTAGCATACAGTGGTTGTTGACGCGAGGGAGTAGGCAATTATCGTAATAGGTATTGGAAATTTTCTACTGAGTGAAGTATCTGTTACGTAGTAACTATTCAGTAATCTGTGATAATAGTAAGTAGTAATAACTCCTTGATATAATTAATCCAAATAAGAGTCTGATTATTTTATATTTTAAGTTAAATGACAATACCAATAAAAAAGGTAATTAATTATGTTTCTATTACTCTGCCCAAAAGGTGACGGGCTGTATGTATAATGCCCGGTCAATTTGATTATTTGAATAATTATTATCAAATCGCACTCTCATATTGGGCATTTTTCATAATGACCGGGCATTATTTATAATGCCCAATTTGTCATTTGGTCCATAACATATAATAGTAGATTTTGTTTGTATTTTTTTTCTGCTTTTTACTGCCATTTGATTATTTTCTGCACCGACTCGATAAATTACACATTGCACCTACTGTATCACATAGAACTTTTAATCTGCCAGCTCATCAAGATACAGGCTGCACCTAGTTTGGGGCCCGCGGCCACTTCTAATGAGTTTTCTTTTCTGTTTGCTATCTCCTTATTTGTAGATTTGTCTATTTTTCTTTTAAACTTTTATGTCTTATTTGTTGTTTATTTTAAAATAATGTGGAAAGAAAGCACTTACACAATTGCAATATAGAACTGTTATACAAAGCTTGTGAGGCGTTCGTTACTCGGTCATGCAGGCGTCTATCAATTCCATCGATCATGAATGATTGTTTTCGTCAGTCAATGTCATTTTGCGTCAATCTTCGCATTAGACGGTAGGTTTTTCGTCAATCAAAACATCGATTGTGGCAAAACTGACAGTAAAACCTATCGTGTAGGTAATGGACGCCTTAATTGATTACCTACATTGCATCATTGAGTAAAACAATTGACATAAAATGATCTAATGCAACTTGTTCATCCGTTATCTTTTATATGTTACACCATCCTACGCCGACACTGACCAGCCTCAATCTTTTATCTTAACTCGCAAGAACTCTTCATAAGTAAGTACAAGTAGAGCCTGTTTCACGAAGTACTTGTGTGAATCAATTTTTTTAGTGGCTTATCTTGTGCAGACATAACATAATAAATATTTAGGCACGCTTGCAAACATGCAGCTTCCATAATCATAACCTTCACTTGAGAGCAAAAAAACGCACATGGCTTGTAATTTCGTTTAATACTGTTTTTTTCTTAAATGTAAAGATATTGAGTACAAATAATTAAGCAAAATTAAAGCATACAAAGTTAGCTTTATGGAAACACAAAATCCAGATCTTATATATTACCTTCACGTAACTCACAAAAACCAGCGGTACACTCAATTGCCTAAATTCACCCATTTGCATTTCACTACTTGCACCTTTATTCGGAGGTATAAAAAGGGTGCTGTTTTAGTGTTTTAATCAGTTTCTGTCAACGTGATAAAGGCTATTAGAAGCAGACGGATGTACTAGAAAAATATGGATACCACGCCTGCAAAAGCCGTTCAAGTTATAGCCTTGCCCAAAGTAGGCCATATTCAAAATGAAGTCGTTCGACAGCTAAATTTTAGTCGCTTCCCTATTCGTCTGGTATACAAAAGGTATCAAGAGACTCGTGGGTATATTCGGCGACTAGGATCTTGGCGGTGGCGCATAGGATCAGGGCATGATTATCGCTTTCCTGTTAAATGATCTTTATTTTGCAAGTAGGTTTTATAAAAACACTTTTACACCTCAATTATTTTTTATCGTCAATTAATGCTAGATGAGGCCGGTGTTTCCTAGCTGACTACCCTGAAAAGAAACACCGAAACAAACTCAGGGGTCAAAGTCTCTTTTAAAGTCCATACAGCAAAACATGTAATGGTGAAATCATATGAAAACCATGCAGATTGAGCATGAGATGGTCTTTTAAAAAAAGAACCACACAATTCTAAGTGGACCTGTCCAGTCAGTGCAAGCATTTGTCAGTATGCGTGTAGCTCAACTCAGGACTACTGAGGAGCTCAACGACTTGACGAACAATGCCAAAGAAAGGACATGTGGGTAGGCCACATCAAATACTCAAAACTGGCAGACATCATGTGAAAATAAAAGAAAAGGAAAGAGTAATCCACATGGTTCTCACATTTACAATAATAAAATTTACTAAAATGTAAATATTGCAAATTGTAAACAAGGATATAAAAAAAAATTCAGTCAAATAGTAAAAATAAACATGTCATAATTAAAAAAAATAATAATATATATATTTACAATATCATAGTTGTAAAACAACATTAATCGTCAATAAAAAAAAAAGTTAAAACAAAAAAACATTCAAGTGATAACAATTATAGTGAGTAGGTACTGGAGCAGGTTAATCCCAAGCCGTTTTATCCTCGAGATACTCTTTTACAGTATAAAAAGCCTTTTGGCAAAGTTTTCACTTTACAAATGTTTTGAATTTATTAATGCTAAGTTCCTGAATAGGACTTTCCCAGTCCTTTCAGTTCCCCGCTTATTATAAAAATGTATGGGGATTATGCTTGATTCAAGGCTACAATGGGGTCCTCACTTAACATCTCTTGCAGGGCAGCTTAGCTCAGCTGCATATGCTGTTAGAAAAATCCACCAATTTACGGACGTTGATACCGCTAGACTAGTCTATTTTAGTTATTTTCATAGTGTTATGTCGTACGGTATCTTACTATGGGGACGGGCTGCTGACATCGAGTCAATCTTTATATTACGGAAAAGAGCCATCAGAGCGATTTACAATCTCCGCCGGTGCGATTCGTTAAGGGAACTGTTTAAAGATATTAACATAATGACAGTACCTTTTCAATATATCTATGAAAACATCATGTATGTTAGAAAAAATCTTCATCTTTTTAGCAAGAGGCGATAGACATAATTATGTTACAAGAAATAGGGATCAATTAGTTCAACCAGGTTTCAGACTGGCTAAAGTGGCCTCTTCTTTCATGGGGTACTGTTTGAAATGTTATAATAAAACACCTCCCCAAATATTAGAACTCAATGAAACGAAATTTAAATCTTGTATTAAACGCACACTATGCAGGTAAGCATATTATAAGTTGGAGGATTATAATAATAATAATAATAAATCCGCAGGGCAGTTTTGTGGCAAACTGTTGGGCATTAGCGATCCCACGGACCCGATCTCCCGGGAGAATTCTTGTTCTTCATCTCCGGCTTGCCTTTATTGGCCGGTCGTAGTGAACACTGACGAGGAACAGAGCTCCCACCTCTCTCTTGCCTTTATTGGCTGGCTTGAGTGGAGATTCGCAAGAGCAATTGCGCTCGGGAGAAGGATGTATAATCCAGTAAGGTGCTGGTAGGGATCTTGACCGTACTTCCGGGATTGTCCTGATAGCCGTGGTATACCTCTCCACTCCTCAAGCACATCAGGATATGTTGCCCTCTTGTTGCTACGTCACTTCGTGCTAGCGACCATTTTGGGGGCCCATTTGTTGAGTGTGCAAGTCACCCCTTGCCTTTTTGTCGATGGAAATTAAAAACATTGTTTAGGCAGGGGCCATAGTCTCAACATAGTTCCTGGTAACCAGTCCACTTAAGACTCCAAAAACCATAGCCTTATATTAGTTTTTCACATGTTGCAATTGTTTCCCTTCAACCGGGGGTTGTCCTTGGATGCACTAGCATAGCGCATACAGGGATAATCGCCGGTTGGTACCACGTTCCACTATAAGCAGCTAAAAGGGCCTCTGCGAGTTGGTTTCGGCTCCTCGTATGCCTTCTAAAGGTCCTCATGGTCCTGAGATAAATAAATGTATAAAAATAATAATAATAATAATAAATGGATACTAATGAACGCAAGGAAGTATGGAAGGGCAAGGAGCTTCACGGGCGCTTTTACCGGGCCTTACATGGGCCCGATGTAGATCTTTTAGCGTCCGTCTCCTGGCTACGCTTTGGTGATCTCTTTGGAGAAACCGAAGGTTTTGTCTTTGCAATTATGGACGAAGTTATGATGACGAACCACTACCGGAAATATATTGTGAAGGACGGTACAGTTGACATCTGTCGGGCATGCCACCGGCCTGGAGAATCAATCCGACACATTATTTCTGGATGTTCTCATTTAGCCAATGGAGACTATTTGCACAGACATAACCTTGTAGCCAGGATTATCCATCAGCAACTTGCTCTTAAATACAATCTTGTTGAATCAGAAGTACCGTACTATAGGTATGTGCCCGACCCAGTTCTCGAGAATGGCAGCGTCACATTGTATTGGGACCGATCTATTATCACTGACAGGACTATTGTTGCCAATAAGCCTGACATAGTGGTGATAGATCGCCTAGAGCGTCGCACAATGATTGTTGATATAGCGGTCCCTCATGACGAGAACCTCGTGAAAGCTGAGAAAGATAAAGAAACTAAATATCTTGACTTGGCTCGCGAGGTTGTCGACATGTGGGAAGTGGATAGAGCAATCATTGTGCCGATAGTCGTGACGGCCAATGGCTTAATAGCCAAGAGCCTCGACCAACATCTGCGGAGGCTCTCGTTAGGCAGTTGGATCAAGGGCTTGATCCAGAAAGCAGTACTCCTAGACACGGCGCGTATTGTCCGGAGGTTCCTCTCTCAAGAGCCCTGACCGCCGGCAGCTTGGACCCTGTTCCCGATGCCGGTGGGCTACTATTTTTTATATTTTTCGCGCCTCCCGGATGATGACGCCATGAGTTCATTCTGGCGTAGCATCTGGTCGGTGCCTGTTAGTCACACCGAGGGTGACTGGACTCGGGAGGTCGAGCGAGCGTGCGATCCAATACCACAAATGGGGGCAATAGACATCAGCCCCCAAGATGTAGCTCGTGCAGTCCGTCCGTTGCCTAACTGGAAATCTCCAGGGCCGGACGGGCTGCATAATTTCTGGATTAAGTGGTTTACAAGATCGCATGCTCGCTTGGCATATCAGTTTCAGTCTGCCTTAGAGTCAGGGTCGCTGCCCCAGTTCCTAACAACAGGAATAACCCACCTGCTCCAAAATTAATAGTCATATTGATGAAAATTCGATCATGTCGCCTTCTCAGAATGGATGTAGGAACGGGTCCCGCGGTACTAAGGAGCTGCTCCTCATTGATATGACTATTAGCCAACAGGTTCGACGTTCCCGAAAGGATCTGTCGACATGTTGGATAGACTATAGAAAGGCCTATGACTCTTTTCCTCATACATGGCTCATGAGGGTGCTAGAATTGTATAAAATTGATACAACACTACGCACCTTCCTGATGTCATGTATGAGGCAATGGAGTACAGTCCTCCGCTATCCAGGATGTCGAAATATTCAGAGGAATAGCGAACCTGTAAGGATCGAGCGAGGTATATTCCAGGGTGATAGTTTGAGTCCGCTTTGGTTTTGTCTAGCCTTGAATCCTCTAAGCACACTGCTGGAGAATTCAGGTCTAGGCTATCGGTTGAAAAGAGGTGGTCAGGTTATATCTCACCTCCTTTACATGGATGACTTAAAGCTCTTTGCCCCCAACAATCTGCAACTGATGGAGCTACTGAAGGTAACTGAAACCTTCAGTAGTGCCATCAGGATGGAGTTTGGTGTGGACAAATGTGCAATCATGCATGTAAAGCGAGGGGAGTCCGTGAGCACTCAACTCACGGATTCCATAAATCTGAGATCCCTCTCTCCAACCGAAACCTGTAAGTATTTGGGTATGTCGGAAGCTCTAGGCATCAGTATCACTGACATGAAGCAATCGTAGAGGGAGCGTTTCTTTGGACGCCTGAAAAAGGTATTCAATAGCCTTCTTTTAGGCGGAAACAAGGTGCGTGCCTTCAACGGTTGGATCATGCCGGTATTGATGTACTCTTTCGGCGTACTCAAATGGACTCAAACAGAACTTGACGCCCTGGATAGGCGGGTCCGTACACTGCTGACTGCATACCGAATGCATCACCCACGATCGTCGGTGATGAGGCTGTATATGTTATGGACCAAATGATAAATTGGGCATTACACATAATGCCCGGTCATTATGAAAAATGCCTAATATGAGAGTGCGATTTGATAATAATTATTCAAATAATCAAATTGACCGGGCGTTATACATACGGCCCATCACGTTTTGGGCAGAGTAATACAAACATATTTAATTACCAATTTTTTATTGGTATTGTCATTTAACTTAAAATAAACTAAATATTAAAACGAATAATACCTGCAATCTCTCATAAAAATGTGATTGTATTTTGATTGCACTTTGAACTGGGTGAAATAGGTTAGGTTAGGTTAGAACTGTGACCAATCGCGCGTGAGCCGAGCGAGCGAAGCGAGCGGTGCCGCGGGAGCGGCCGGCGAACGCTACGTCCAAGTTGTTTCGTTCATTCGAGATTTTTACCTTTTTCAGTTAATCCATTTGATAATTAATAATTTATCCAGTAATCCATTTTGACCTTTGAACGATTTGGTCAATAGTGTAATAAATAATTTAAACATTGATATTCCAGACTTTAGTCAGCTGAACTTTTGATCAATTAATGACCATCGTTATTTTAAACGTAAATTTAAACTTTGTTGACTTGTTCGTTGTTCTTTTGAAATTTGCTCAGGAAAGTTTTAATTTTCTAATATGCAACCGTCACACCCTGCGTGCTTCCCTCCCCGCCCTCGCACCGCGTCTTTAGCTTTATTATCAAATTGCCCAATTGTCATGTAGCAATATAATAATGACCGCGCAATGTGATAAATATTGAAGTTAAGATAGTAATTAATCACATGGTCCAATAGAGCTAGACATTATTCATAATGCTCGAACATTATTTATAATGCCCGCATTAATCACCCGGTCCATAACATGTATCCCGCGGAAGTGTGGGGGTCGTGGCTTCTTAAATGCTAAGACCCTACACAACCGCGAGGTATGTAGTCTCAGGGAATATTTCCTAGCTGCCGACGTGGGTATGCATCGAGATGTAGTGGCAGTGGACAAGGGACTCACCCCGCTCTCCCTGGCTAACGAGAACTGGCGCAAACCGATAGTGCTTGACACTAACGATCGCAGGGAAGTATGGCAGAGCAAGGAGCTTTACAGATGCTTTTTCCGGGCCCTTCATGGACCCGATGTAGACCAATTGGCGTCCGTAGCCTGGCTGCGTTTCGGTGACCTCTTTGGGGAAACCGAAGGTTTTGTCTGTGCAATTATGGATGAAGTTATCATGACGAATAACTACCGGAGATTTATTGTGAAGGACGGCACGGTTGACATCTGTCGGGTATGTCGCCGTTCGGGAGAATCAATCCGTCACATTATCTCTGGTTGTTCTCGTCTAGCTAACGGAGAGTACTTGCATAGGCACAACCTTGTAGCCAGGATTATCCATCCGCAACTTGCTCTGAAATACTCTCTTGTGGAATCGGAAGAGCCATACTATAGGTATGAGCCCGACCCAGTTCTTGATAACGGTCATATCACTTTGTACTGGGATCGGCCCATCACTGACAAGACTATTATGGCCAATAAGCCTGATATAGGTTGTCGACATGTGGGAAGTGGATTCAGCGGTCATTGTACCGATAGTTGTTTCAGCCAATGGCTTAATAGCCAAGAGCCTCGACCAACATCTTAGGAGGCTCTCGTTAGGCGACTGGATCAAGAGCTTGATTCAGAAAGCAGTATTGCTGGACACGGCTCGTATAGTCAGGAGGTTCCTTTCTTTGGAGCCCTGACCGCCGGTAGCTTGGACCCTGTTCCCGATACCGGTGGGCTACTATTTTTTATATTTTTAAATGTTTTTTTTTTATTGAATATTTAAAAATATAATTTATATGTTAATATCTGAATAAACGAAATAATAATAATAATAAAAAAAGATAAAAATGCTTGGCTCAATGCTGGTCCAGCTCCACTACCACTAGGGCGTACCTACTAATTAGTTGATTAGTTGGAAACTAATATTATTATTTTTGATTTAAAAGACACAATTGCATTGTATAATGTAGAAGCACTTTTTCCAAGTTTGTGAATGTGAAGCATCGTGGAGCATTTTTATTAGGTTACAACTTTTTTTTTTTTGACTTTACGAGCATGGCAGTTGAGAGTTTGACATGCTCACTCAAATGTCACGCTGTTGGTGGCACGTGTTATTGGGTCGTTCAGTTCCCTTCAAAATGGTTGAGCTGAGTGGGGCTGATGCACGCGTCATGCTCGTGAACGAGTGCCGTCAGATGGGACTGGTCATCTCTTAGCTGCCAGTGGCTTAATTCAGTTTCTATCTTTTAATTATTTTACATTTTTATTTCATTATCGACATTATGCTCACATGATAGATGCAACAAGTAATATCTAACCAAGCATTATATGTAACACATAATATGATTTAAAAGAGTGTCCATGGAGTTTCTTGCACGTTCTTCTCCATAGAGGCCTACTCTTTGGAACGTGCAATTTAGCTTCACTTTTCTTGGACTGACTGACATTTGACTATTCAAAAGTGCCTGTAAATGGTCTATTTGAAGTAAATGCTTTGATTTTGATTTTTGATTTTGTATACTTTAGCATCTAAATGAGCGTCTTATTTTTCTAGCCTGGTGGCAGGAACCACTAACTTGTGTTTGTTCCTAATATTAACATTATGAATATCACTGTATTTTTTAAACTTGTTTTTATTTTTATGAACATACAAAATATTTTCATAGATAAACTGAGATGGCACAGTCAAAATATTAATATTTTTAAATTTATCTCTGAGGGAGTATCTGGGACTTAATTTATAAATTGAACGAATGGCCCTTTTCTGCAAAACAAAAATCGTTTGGAAATCGGCGGCATTTCCCCATAATAGAATATCATACGACATGACACTATGAAAATAACTGAAGTAAACTAAACGGGCTGTTTCTAAGTCAGTTATATTTCGAATTTGCCCAACAGCGTATGCGGCAGAACTAAGTTTTTTCGACAACTTATGTTTCGATAACTATGTGTGGGCCCCCCACTAAAGCTTAGCATCAAGAGATATACTCAAGAACACTGTAGTGTCTTCAGGACTCAATTGTTTACCTTTTATTAGCACACTAGTTTCTACCTGCCTTACGTGAGGCATCGTAAATTTAACATTTTTTTTTTTCTTTTCATTAAGGAGCAAGTTATTGGCATTAAACCAGTGTACTATTTTTGAAAGGGTGTTATTTATGTCATCAGTAACCGGCTGCTGCCGTTTAAGCTTAAACAAAAGCGAAGTGTCGTCTGCAAACAACACTATATCATGGTTATCCTTTATGAGGTATGGCAAGACATTTATATAAATAAGAAATAAAAATGGAACAAGAATCGAGTCCTGGGGCATACCCATTGGTACTACAGACCCGGGTGATCTTTTTCCGTTTACATCAACTCTCTGAATCCTATCACTTAAATAAGAAGTAAGAAGATCTAGAAAGGAATTCCGGATCCCGTAATGGTGTAGTTTCCTGATTAATGTTTCATGAAGAACGCAATCGAAAGCCTTAGACAAATCACAAAATATGCCCAGGACATCGCATTTGTCTTCCCATGCATTATAAATATGTCCTAAAAGTTCAACCCCTGCATCGATTGTTGAACGACCCCTTGTAAAACCGAACTGTTTAATATGCAACAACTTATGTCTATTAAAAAATCTATGTAAAATTAAATTCTCACTAAATTTACTAAAGGTGGGTAGCACTAAAATAGGTCTATAATTTGTGGGGTCAAATGTACTACCCGTTTTATACAATGGTATTATTTTACTATACTTCATTAAGTCAGGAAACTCGCCACGGTCAATAAATACAATTATTAAAAATAAGTGCTAAACTAGGAGCAGAATTTCCCCATAAATCTGTGTTTTTTTTTTACATTCAAAACAAATACTTTGAGAAATCGGCTACTGAACGCGATTAAACAGACACAAAAGCTTCAAGAAGTTTGCAATGTCAGTGTAAATCAGTGGACAATTAGGAAAAGACTGAGTAAAGTAGGCCTGACCGCACATCATTCAGCAAATGCAACCAAGTTGACCACAGCTCAAGTTTTTCCGTCGCAAAATATTGCCGACAAGCCTGGCAATATTTTGCGACGGAACACTAAAATTGGATGTATACCTAATGGTAGACTGTTTTCTTTTCTGATAAGTGCAGAAAGAGACTATAATATAAGACTATAATAGACGCTTTAGGGTCTACAGAAGATATTCAGGGCAATTTTAATAATGCTGCATATGCGAACTGTTGACTTTAGGAGGCTTAAACTGACATTGTATTTATCACTGGGCCTATACTGGCCTGATATCGAGAGGGTTGACAGCTTTATGATACATCAAAAAAGTGCTCGAAGAATATGTGAAGCCGCTTGTGTGACTTATGGTAGATTTTTTTAATGCAGAAACACCACATAGCATGTCGCTAGAACAGTTTGCGACTACATGTAAGACGTTAGAATCATTGCGATAGAGAGGCCAGTTCGTAGTTCTGATCTTAATTCAGTTGAGCATACCTGGAATGATCTTCGAAGAAGACTTGGTGCAAAAAGCCTGGCTCTCCACGCCTACAAGAGCTTCAATTTGTCATTGACGAGAAGTGGGACTTTATACCAAAGATTTCATGGTAAAAGTAATACAGTCGATGAAAAATCGAGTAACGGCTGTAAATAAGGCTAAGGGAAGAAATACACTTTATTAACAATCAGGATGACCAAAAATTTTAAGTTTGACTCTCATTCTTCTTTAAGTGAAATTTGGAAATTTTACCCATATGTTGGATTTTGTGCTGTAAAACTGTTCGAGGATATTTTTAAAACTGTATTTCATATCATTAGAAACGTAATTAAATAGGCTTTCAACTAGTGTATGAAATGTTTTCAATATCTCTTCACATTCATAACAAAAACTGCCTTAACAAAAAGAGTTATGATTTGCGATTTATTTGCTCTCGGGTGTATAAAGGACCTGGATAGGTATACCGGTATACCTACCGAAAACATGAATGTGAAACGCATAATGCGAAGATCTTTGTAAGTTTTCGTTTATAAAAAAAATGATCTGACTGTGTACTTCTCTTCTATTCTTTAACCTCCTGTCACGTACAAAGTTCTACATTTGTTTTTCAAGAAAATATATGTCATGTTCTTTGCTATTCAATAATGTAACTTGGTAAGTTGACTTGCCTAACTTCTTTTATGAGCGACGCCATTATAAAGAACTCGGCATTCTTTTACTTTTTTTATATTTTAGATAGAATATCATTGCTTTTTAACCGACTTCCAAAAACGAAAGAGGTTATCTATTTGGTGGTAGTTTTTTTTTAATATTAATTTGTTACCTCAGTACTCTGTCGTTTATGGACTAAAATTAGATGCTTCCATATTCCCAAAATCTAGTTCTGATGATATATAAGTCGGTGTTAAATATGAAACATACCGAAAAATACCGAATTCTGAAATTGAAGTTATTTTGATCGTAAATCGATCGTGCTGCTTTTTTAGTGAAATCGGTTATTTTTTTTATTTTTTTTTGCCACACTTCTTTAGAGCCAGATCCGAATCGATACCGATATAACGTTGACAAACACGATTCCGATTATTTAGAGTAAAATCGTTCATTGTTATTATTAATCGTTCAAGGAGGCTGGCTCTTAAGAAGAAGAGTGCTTGGCAATTTATGTATTGATACCCCTTAATGAAAAAGCTACAGCCACTAACCTACCTGCACAACAATTTTCAGCCTTCTAATAAGTCTCGTAAAAAATCTTCTGATCCTGACACTTTCCCCTCCACGTCCACGCACACAAATGTCTTTCATTGATCATATTTTTTTTTTTATGTATGTTCACCGATATCTCGGTCAATTGTAGACCGATTTTGAAAATTCTTTTTTTGATTGAAAGGTTATGCTTCCAAGTTGGTCTTATAGAAATATTGTTATGATCTGATCATGAACTTCGAAGATATGGAACAGAACTTCTCATAGAATCACAGCAGAACTGTACTAGTAAAGTTTCTTTGTTTATACGTGTAGTCGATGACTGACTGTCAGAAAAGGGGAGGGGGGTGTATTCAAGTGATTTGATGATGAAGAAAAAAAAATTAATGTTATCTAACCGTGTTTGGGATTATTAGAATCGTTATGAGTTGCACTGTGGCTATAAGTTATTTAAGTTTGTCTGAGGGGTACTTTTTAGTGGTGGTACCATAACTAAAAAGTGAAAAATAAAAAAACTTTTACAAAAAAAAATTAAACTAAATATATAAAATAACTTTAATTTCGGAAGTCGGTGTTTCTATAGTAGTTTTGTGTCTTCGTTATTTTACATTATGATTTTCATAAGGAAATAAAAATTTCATTAGGTTTGACTCGAGTTGACTGCACCAAATTTAAGTCACTGGTATGGATTCGTACATTAAATTAAATTATTTAGAGTGGTCTCCGTTCAGAATAGGCAATAAAAATGCGTTCAACGAAATACTAATGGTATTAGATGTTTGGTATTAAAATGAAATAAACCTTTAATTTGAGGTTTAATAAAAGAGGATCTCACTAGACATTCAAAATAACAAGTTATTAGAGGAGGGAAGAATGATCAGAAGTGGCCCTAGATTCCACGATCCATCGTGTGATATAAACCCACGGTTGCTGTGTCGCCCTTTTTGTATGCAAACTCTCCTGACACTGCCGTCAGCCATATGACTAGATTATAATATTGTGTATAAAACCGGGTGCAACAACGTCATAAGTAACAAATGACGTCTTTTTCAGGAGATCGATTTAAAAGTTTTTGTTTTGATAAAGTGAAATGTATTTACAATACTATTATATATCGATGACCAAAATATTGTTTATACTCCATATTTGAAAATTAAGGTTGCTTCAGAAATAAAAATGTTATTTAAGTGGTACTTACATCTTTATTATTTTTAAAAACGATTCCTACATTTAAAACGTTATTGTGCAGAAAGTAAAATTGACAGGTCATTTAGGAGTTACATTAAATGATATTGTCGCAGAGGATGTAAACGCATATTTGACATCATTTGTGATCAATAACTGATTTTAGCATTTATGAAGTTATTGCACCCGGTGTGCGAATGTTATGGACCAGGTGATTAATGCGGGCATTATTAATAATGTCTAGCTCTATCAGGCTAAGTTAATAATTACTATCTTAACTTCATTATTTATCACATTGCACGGTCATTATTATGTTGCCACATGACAATTGGGCAATTTGATAAAAAAGCTTTTGACGCGAAAGCAACGAAAGCTATTTAAAGAAAACTGAGATGATTGAAAAAGTTTAATCTGCAAAATCAAAGAAGTCGCATAAAAAACCTAAAGATTATCAGCGATTGGAGAAACAGAGAAATTGATTGTTCCAGTCAAAGACAATATGATTATGTATTACGTGAAAAACAACGAGATATTTCAGATTTTGCATGCCGCTGAGTGTAAGCCTTACAAATACCTTTACCTTTGTGAGTGCTGCAAAAAGAAACGCAGAGTTCCAAAAAAAGGTTTAGCTGTTTAACCTATTCTTAGCGGCGAAATGAATGCAACATGTTAAGTAGACCTTATTGACATGCAGTCACAAGGAGATAATCAAAGAAGTCAATTTTTTTTGTTTGGAGTTTGGGCCCACTACAAATTTTGGCGTATTTCAATTAAATGCATGTTAGTTTATTCCTTATAATCTCTAGATTACAGTGGTAATATTAGCAAAACTATAACTAACCGGAATACTGTGAAATACGACAGTCAAAACATGACTCTCATAGTATCCTAAAATCTCACAAGAGGGATTGTCTAATGAGTGGATAGGTGTCCTTGGTATTTTAAGTCAAAATAGTGCACTGTTCAATAATATATAGTATAAAACAAAGTCACATCTGTACTACGTGATAGATTTTGATGTGATTTACACGATTTGATAGACTTCTTCATGAAAATATACATCTATATCGAAATATATGTTTTGAAAGATATATTTACATCGAAATATATGTTTCGATATAAATATATTCGGTCAGTGTGAGAGACAAAAAAAAAACGCGCGTGCTAGTGCGTCTTTTGCTTCCCTTACTCCAGCGCATCGACCGGACCACATTAACCGAAATGACCGCTGTGCAAGTTTCAACCATATTTCAACTATTAGCAATTATAGTTCCTTGACACAAAGTGACACATAACGTCTCGCGAAATGTAATGTCTAGGTATCGTGGTGTGGAAATAAAGTAACATAAATTCTAGACTTATTGAAATAAGATTCAAAATAACTTGATTTGTAATAAAATCCTTTGCCGTGCCATGCCGCGCCATGCCGGCAGTGGGCGCCGGCCCTAAGGTGATACGTAAGGAGAAAAAAAAAACACATTATAGGTACGTCACAAGAAGTATTTATTACTCTTCATCATAATCATTTTCAAAGTCATCTCTTAAAAGCAGTATTTCATCTAAAAAAGACGTAGGTGGCTCAACCTCATCTTCATGCCGCGTCCAAGATAAAAACCACACTATACACATCACATGTGCACAACAGCCAACAGTACGTCTGCCCACTAAACAATTACAACAGTTTCCAGCAAGAGCAGCACTAGTGTTTGTAATTTATGGGGTGGTGTCAACTAGAATATAAATATGTACATATAATAAGTTTTCCTACTGGTGTGCCTTAATTGTATTCTGGCTCGTAGAAGATAATTATTTGAACTAGAATCATTGACAGACTAAATATACAGTGGCGGGAAGTAAAAGCAACACGTTTGTAACTAGACATAGTAATTGTTGGTACTCCTCTGTGTATAGCAGGTGTAACAGCCATAGGCATAGGAGGTGGTTGTGGGAAGTTCCTGCTGTGTTCATCATCCAATGGCTGTATTTTTATATCCCTGATTTCATCCTGTTGCCTGTTTCTACGCTCAGCTCGGGAAGCTCTCAGCCTGCAGGCTGAGATAGCCATACAGACTTGTTCTAACGTTCCACCTGAGAAAATAGATCATTAGTATTGCAAATAAAGTCTATCTTAATATATTTTGTTGAAAAGCAACCTAATGTAGTGTTCGTGTGTCTTTGTACCTTTACTACGAATATTTTAGTGAAAGACCAGATCCTACTAAGGGAAAGGCATGGCTGGAGTTAGTTAAAGTGTTCACATGAGATGCAAATATTCCTATGTCCGAATCCTCTCACTGAATTACCAGTTTTAATGCATTCTTGTAATATCATGAAGCAGTTTTCACAAACGGCATCTAGTGGGTGTAACTAAAAAAAGTAGGTAGGCAAGTTATATTGGTGGAGAAGGTGGATGTGGGGTCAGACTTTGAACTCACACCAAGCATAAATAGTATGAAGAGCTCAACGTGCGGGATTAGGATGTGTTCCTCCCAGTAATGATTGGGTGGGTAACATAAACACTCACCTCGCGAGAAATCCACATACACACAAGTTGGCGCACATTCCGTTGAAACCGTGCTGCACAATTGATATAACGGCTTTGTGGATTATGCATTGTATCTACAGATGCCATTTTCATAAAATCTTTCGAATTACGAATGTAAACCAAACACGAAAAGAAAGAAAGAAACAGAAGAAACCGTAATAATCTGAAATAATAATACCCCGCGTTTCGAATTGCGTTAAAAGTGATTATATTACGAATCCGACCAACGCGCAACGTCACAAACAGTACTCAATAGTCCTTATATTTTGTGATTCGCGGTATAATCGCTTTTGACGTAATTCAGAATTAAGGGATAAAGTTGTCTGTCAGATTGTCAGTGTCAAACAGTCAAACTGTTAGAAACTGGACCACAGAGCATGTGCAACAGGCTATTAATTACGTTTCGTTCCACGGTGATTTTCTAAGTACGTTATTATACTTATACTTGTGTTAACCGTTAATAACAGCATTAAAAACAAGTTCACTGTACGTATTAAGTATTATATCTTTAAACGTATTCAAAGCCAATGTCACTACCGTTGCGCACCATAGTAACATTTTATTTTCACGTTAAAGTGAACCTAAAAGCATTTTTTGCCGTAACACTTTTTTACAATTATTTCATTATTCCGGTTAGATTTCTATATAATTTTTGTTTTATTAATTATAATAAGGCGACCACTTTTTCCATGTAAAATATGATTAATATACGTTACCGTTCAATAGTGGGCCCAAAAAAAACTGTCTCCTTTGTGCAACTCCCTCCGCTCAAGACCAAAACTGCTGAAGAAGTATTATATATGTACTACTATTAACAATATTAGGTGCACCAAGCATTCTTCAAAGCGATAATGGCAGAGAGTTTGCTAATAAAATTGTTCAGGAAGCTTATGAAATGTGGCCTGAATTGAAAATTGTACATGGTAAACCGACACACTCTCAAAGCCAAGGGTCAGTTGAGAGAGCAATCCAGGACATAGAGAATATGATGAGAACGTAGTTGAAAGATAACAACACTAAGAAATGATCGCAAGGATAAAGTTTTGTACAATTAATGAACACATAAATACTAGTACTTATTTATTATTATTTAATAATTAATAATTAAATTTAAAACAAAAATTGCACAACGTGTCGTTGTTTTATAGAAATGACTTATTACTATAAAACACTAAATAAACTAAAGTTTAAGCAATCAGACTCATTATTTGGCATAATTAGCATCTAATCTTAATAAAAGTAGAAGTCAATTATGTTTTATGTTATATTTTTAATAAGACTTTCCATAAGTTTGAAGTCCTTGATAATTAATCCAAATAATGATACTGATTATTTAAATGGTTTAATATTTAGTTTATTTTAATTTAAATGACAATAACAATAAAAAAATAGTAATTTAAATATGTGCGTATTACTCTGCCCAAAAGATGATGGACAGTATGTGTAATGCCTGGTCAATTTGTTTGAATAATTATTATCAAATTGCACTCTCATATTGGGCATTTTTCATAATTACCAGGCATTATGTATAATGCCTTATTTATCACTTGGTCTATAACATATAAATAATTTACCTACATAATATAGGTACGTAGGTACTTTCTCAAACACAGCACATATATATGATGTAAATTGTACATACTATTAATAGGTTTACGAACAGAACCATTAAATGATATATGCCAGTGAGAATTAAGCTTTATGAGGCGATGTATCGATGTACGTATGTCGGATCTCATTATTATGCGCATAGATTAAATAATAATAGTAGTTGGGTACCAACTTGTACAGTGGCGCAGTGCCCTAAGAATTAATTCCCACACGAGTTGCATAAAACCCTATTTATAGCATTAGCCGTTCAGTTCAGTTCGACGGTGTAGTCAGGAATCCTACACGTTTCTAGACTTGCTTTCTCGTTCTTGGATATCGTATACACACCACTGTGCCATGATGTAAATACTTCCACGCTATTTGCGATAACATGCACGTCGATTTGCTCACTTTGATCCAACCCTAGCCGTAATCTTTTTTTTTTGTGGTGTAAAAATCATCTAATGACAACCGCCGCTCTTGGGTGGAGCGGGAGATAGTGTCAGACTCTTACTGACTAAAAGACACACCCCGTTCCTTCTAGCCTTCATACCGGGGCTCGAGCTGTCTTTCGGATAGCCCTGGCCCCAGTAGGCTTCGACCCGGCTGGGTCCCTGCTGTTGCTGACAACTCCTTGAGGCGCTTGGGCGTGGGCTTGGTCCGGACAGTTACCTGACGGCTGGACAGCGAGCTACCCATTGCCCACTGTCCGCAAGCCCGCGCCGCGGTGGCCGAAAATCGGGATCAGGATCCCAGCGGTGGCGGCGAGAACGCTGTTGCCTGATGCGGTCGGCCTCCTCCTTTGCGAGCATTGCGGCTTAGCAGAAGTCGGCGACCGCCTGCCACTCCTCCTCGCTCCGGACCATGACCTCCAATCAAGGTCCGGCGCGAAAGGTCTCCGCCGCCAAAAAGTGCCCACGAGGGCACGGCGATGCTCCGCCCAAGTAGGACACACCTCGATTGTGTGCTCCACCGTGTCCTACGGGCGTTCCGCACAGTGGCGACACCCGAGCGTCTCTTCCGCTCGAATCCAGAACAGTTACCTCTTGAACGTGCCATGCCCGGTGAGGACCTGCGTCTTTCCAGCCACGCCTCAAAGAGGGAACTTACCGCCATAATTTTGGCGTGCCCGGCACTGGGTTGCGAAAGTCACTGTCGCCATTTTACAATGAGATCCCGCCGGAGCTCTGTCCGCCAGCCTGTGACCTGTCGTGGCAGCGGACTTTCACCCCGGCGTTGAATCTCCACGCGCATATCGTGCATGTGTGCAAGGGCTGTTGCCTCCAGATCCCCCGGTGGTAGACCAGCCAGAAGGCTCGCCGCTTCGCGGGAAATCGTGCGGTATCCCCGCGCCATCCGTATTGCCATGACCCTCTGGCAGGCATTCAGCATGGCCGCCGGTCGCTTTTGCAGCGACGGCGCCTACACCTGCGCCCCGTGGGGCCATGGACCGAACAATCCCGGCGTAGAACCTCCGGTAGGAGGCATCTGGACCCCCAAGGTTAGGCAGGAGCTGCTTACCGTTAGTTGGGAACCCGATGGTGGCACGTTCCGAGGGTCGTGAAATCACATAGCCTCGGATTTGTGCAGCGCCACCTCGAGTCTCAACTCCTGGATCCTACCAACGACTGTCGGAACCCCGCGTGTCGCTAGAGCGACCGCCGCCTGGTACGACTCTCCCTGCGCTAAAACGACACGCTGGTTTGTGGTTTTATCTGCGTAGCAAACCACGCTGACCCCGTCAGGGAAGTCGAAGTGTAGCACGTAGTACCGACCCCTGCGGAACACCGCACGACATCTCTCGACGTTTCCAGTCTCCCTGGTGACCGGGATAGACTATATATCTGTCCGACAGATAGGCCTCGACCACTCAATAGAGGTATTCGGGCACCCGGTGGTACCGGAGTGCCGTCCGGATCGTACTTCAGGGTAGGGAATTGAAGGCGTTGGCAATGTCCAAGAACACTGCCACGACACACCTGCCCCGGGACACCGCAACCCCCAGGGCTCGCACGCGCACGATGGCGTCCACCGTGGAGCGCATCCTGTGAAAGCCTAACTGACCGTCCGTCCGAGAGGTCCGGCCCCAACCGTTTTAGGCGCGCGACGAGGCGATTTGCAATGACTCTTACAAAGAGCTTACCCACCTCGTCGAGCAGCACAATGGGCCGGTATGCGGACGGAGAGTCTGCAGGGCGCCCTGACTTCGCGATGAGGACCAGTTTCCCCGTCTTCCAGCGAAGTGGGAACTGAACCCTCTCCATGCATGCGCTGAAGAGCCCTCTTAGTCGAGGCCCGAGTGCCTCCACTGCCAGGATCCAGGCCTTCCCAGGCATGCCGTCGGGTCTTGGGGCGGTGTTCTTGGCACTCAGCGTTGGCACTTTCACTCTCATCTCTACCTCGGTCATCACTGGAGCGTCGTCGTCGTCGTCGCTGTTGCGGTCCGCGTCAGACACCGCTGGCGGAGGTAGAGCCATGGGCGGGGGGGAGTGTTCCCCTTGCGCATGGAATAAAGCGCTCATCGCACCCTCACGATTTGGGGCCGGAGACTCTGAGTATGCGGGGGAAGCCCAGGGGCGGACTTTTTCCCGTACCGTTTTGTACTGGCGCCCCCACGGGTCCGCGTTCGAAAACCCCAGCCACACGTTGCGGGCCTTAAGTTTGGCCCGCTTTATCTCCGCTTGGAGGGTGCGTTTTGCCGCTCTGTATCCCTCATACAGCTCCGCCTCTCTGGCCTCCGCACCCGGCGGGCGAATGCGGCGACTGCAATGTCTGGCGTACCGGTGTCGCACGTGATTGCACGCGTTGCGCAGTGCAGCGATCTACGGTGACCACCAGCACACCGGGCGCTTAGCACGACCTAGACGGACTCGGGGCATTGCCGCGTCGCAAATTTGAACATGGCCTCCCGGAACCAGTCCGCCTCGACGTCAACAGTCGATCGATGTCGACAGGCCGGTCTGGTGCTTGCACCCAGCCCTGTACCATCGCAGTTTCCAAGAGGAGCTCCCGGTCCATCTGTTTCAGCGCCTACCGCGGACCACAGGGGCTCCGTCGGACCGGCGCGGCCGAGGTTTCGGCGGAGTAATCAAACCGGATGTACCGGTGGATGGAGTACGTCTCCACCTCCTTCATAACGCGCCAGTCGACGACACGCGGCGATAGAGCGGAGCTGGCGAACGAGATGTCTACCACTGTTTCACTCCGCATCAGCACCAACGTGGGGACAGAACCCCGGTTCAAGACGACAAGGCCCAGCTCCAAAGCCCAGTCCTCCACTATCCGACCCCGTTGGTTCGTGTACCAGGAGCACCAAGCCATGTTCCAGGCGTCCCCACAAACGACCACGGCGAGGAAACCAAACCCAGCGACGATGGCATTAAGCTCCATAAGGGAGACGTGGAGTTCGTCGAGAGATCTGTTCGGGGACAGGTAGACGCCTACCACTGCAATGTCGAACCGTGCTGTCACGCAACCTTGTCCCCTCATGATGGCCTCGAGGGGCGGGGTACCGGCGGCGGCCGACAAAATTAACGTCAACGAGCCGTCCAGGTCCTGAATCCAGTCTCCACGGGAATGGACATAGTACGGCTCGGAGACGACGGCGACATTTATCGACCACGACGCCACGCTCTGGAGCAACAGATCCTGAGCGGGGGCGCAGAGGTTGATATTCGCCTGGAGGAGACGTAATGGGGCCGTTATTGGCAGTCCATTGTCTCCTCCCGAGCCCCTCTTGAAGGCACTGCCGCGGCGGGTGCGACGGCGATAGCGGCGGCGGCCAAGGAGGTGGCTGCGGCGGTGAGGACGTCGGCGGGAATGGGCCTACTGGACTTGCCCTTGACCTCGCAGGGTCGCAGGACCTGCCCCCAACCCGGTGGGCGGCCGGCTTGCCTGCCGCCACACATGCGTAACAGAATATCATGAACAATAGGGGAAACTCCGATAATAAAGACATGGTGTTCAAAGCGCAAAAAAGATGCATTAGGGCTATTACGGGTATAAAAATAACTGATAGTTGCAAACCTTATTTTAAATCGTTAAAAATTATGATTTTACCATGCTTGTACATATTTGAGACTGCTTTATTTGTTAAAAAAAACATACATCTATTCAGAAAAGCATCTGAACATCGCTATAAAATGATTAGACAAGAACATAGACATGAACTATGCATTCGGCCATCAAAGACCGCCTTGATGCACAAAAGCATTTTTTGCATGGCATCAAAAATATTTAATAAATTACCAAATGGAATTAAGGACTTAAATACACTTCTGGACACATCTATTGGCCCACCTTGTATTTTCAGTTTCGTTTGGTCCTAGCTAAAATTTTATATTAGGTCGAGCAAAAAGTTTTTATGCAGTTTTGAACCTGGCACATTCACAATTTCATTCAATAGTCTTTTTTTGAATTTCGAACACAGAATTTAAAGAAACAAAAGACAATTTGGAGCCTGTTTGTTGATATCAAACAATCGAATACTAAGAAAACTTGGTTTTATTGGTTTACTTGGATTTAATTCTTGAAAAAGTGATTGATATCTTTGGTTTTGCAACAAACATTACTTATTCTTAACATTAAGGTGAGGTTCTATCAATAATCTATGGATACTTCACCTGAAGTCGCCGCCCAAGCTGTGGCACTTATTCAGGCCGGACACAGCCAAAGAAACGTGACTGCTCAACTTAATTTAAGTCGATCTGCGGTCCGAAATGTTTATCGGAGGTACCTAGAGACTGGCGGCTTTGTTCGTCGCCAAGGAAGGCCACGATCTCGGGTCACAACTGAAAGGCAGGATCGATTCATCGTGACGACCAGCTTGAGAAATCGTCACCTTACCTCCATTGAGATACAAAACCAACTTCGCGACTTCCACGGAGTATCTGTGAGCACTCGAACTGTTTGGAGAAGGTTAAAAGAACGCAATATGGTACCACACAAGCCAGTTAGTGGGCCCAAACTAACGCGAGCCTACCGAACAGCGCACTTTCATTTCGCACGCAGTCATTTAAATTGGACACAGCAAGATTGGAGCCGTGTACTCTTTTCTGATGAGTCTAAAATTGTGTTACATGGCAATGATGGAAGGATGAAGGTCTACCGACGTAAGGGAGAGCGTTTCGCACAATGCTGCTTTGAAGAGAGGGTTGCTTATGGCGGTGGCTCATGGACTGTCTGGGGCGGTATATCCGCGAGCGGCAAAACTCAACTTGAAGTTGTTACAGGACCACGGTTTGCCAACATTAAATGCTGAAAGGTACATTCGTGAGTGCTTAGAACCTCACGTGATACCATACGCGGACTATGTGGGCCCAAATTTCCTTTTTATGCATGATAATGCAAGAGCCCATGCGGCCGGCATCGTCAGGGAATATCTTCGGGATGTGAACATCACAGTTATGGACTGGCCAGCCAGAAGCCCAGACATGAACCCCATTGAGCACGTGTGGGACGAGCTAAAAAGACGTGTTAGGACTCGTCAGCCAGTTGGCCAGACGATGCAGGAGTTGAAAACTGCCATAGAAGGGGAATGGGAGATGATCCCTCAAAGTTTCATAGAGCGGTTGATAAACTCTATGCCTAATCGTATGAGAGCTGTGGTAGATGCCCATGGAGGCAACACGCGTTATTAAATTAAACCTTTATTTGATAAAACATGTTTTTTATTCAAAAATCAGTTGCCAAGAAATCAGGCGCATATCCGACTTGTTAGGCGTAGCTCCATGTCGTATGGTATTTTGAATTCAAATTTAAAACAATACGATCGAAAAAGATGGTAAAATGTATCAGGTTTAAAACTGCATCAACAGTTTTTGTTCAATCTAGCAATCATATTTCTGTAGGATCCATCGAAACCTAAACTCTAAGGTGGGCCAATAGATGTGTCCAGAAGTAATACACTTCTGGACACATCTATTGGCCAAATTCAATTAAAAAATAAATTAAGACATCTATTATTGGAGAAATGCTATTATACTATTGACGAATTCCTTAATGATAAATTGTAAACTATTTGACATTGATATTTAATTTAATTTTGACATTGTATTATTATTTTCATTATAGTAAGTTATTTGACATTTATTTACTTTTGACATTGTATTATCATTTTTAATGTAGTAAGTTATTTGACCTTCATATTTATTTAATTTTTACATTGCATTATTATCCTAATTTCTATTCACTGACTTATATTTTTTTTGTTATAATCCTTAATTTTAATTTAATATGTTGATTATTCTTATTTTACATTAATGACTAAATTATGAGATAGTGTGTACACCTTTGAGGTAGATTTTTGAGGAACTAATTTATTTATTATTAAGATCTCATGTAAAAATGTACCAAAAATCACACCAATAAATGAATTTTGAATTTTTTGAATAATTATTTACACAATAATATGTTATTAATAACAAATTAACATTATCTGTATTCTAAATTCAAAAATATTTGATTTGCTTTTTTTAATATTAATAGGATGTACTTATACGGTTTGATATTCGTACCTTTGCTTCTTCTTCAACCAGCAAAGGTAAAGCGCGGGAAAAAAGTCTATTACGAGTAAATATTTTTTTTTTGTGTATAACCACTGAGCTGTCCAAACGCACCCCCGTCATAATTTGTGAAAAAAAATTGTATTTAAAATTTGAATAAAATTCTTTAGATGGCGCCGGCGCCGTCATATATTGTGATTAAGTTAAAAAATACTTGCGATAGCTTGCTGCCATCTAAATCAAACTAAAGTGGATGGCAACTTTGGAAAATTTTCTTCACCACAAAATGAACAAAAATGCGCATCGGTTGCAATGACAAACTTTCCCCACATTTTTTGTGACGTTGTTAACAACAAAAATGTTTTTAAATTTATTCCTATACATGTGCTATAAAACCTTGCTTTATGTTAAATTTCAGGATTCTAGATAAACGGGAAGTACCCTCTGAATTTTGATTTCTTTGAGGGTCGAAATATATAATAATATAATAGTAATTTTCGTAAAGCTAATTATGACCTCATTAACAAGCGCTTAGATGAGGTCAACTGGTCCGTTTTGTTTGATAACCTCTCATCAGAAGAGGCCGTGGAGGCTTTCTACGGTATGTTGAGTGACATAATTAGTCCACTGGTACCCTTTGCTAGGTCTCGATCACTTGACTTCCCTATCTGGTTTACGCCGCAATTGATAAAAGTATTTAAAAACAAAAAACGTTATTGGATAAAATGGAAAAAACATAACAACATCAAAGACTATAATAATTTCTCTGAATGTAGAACGACCTTCAAAGCTATGTGTGAAGCATGTTACTCTAGTTATAATGAGTCTGTTGAGGAAAGTCTTACCACTAACATCAAACATTTTTGGTCTTATATCTATAACCGCAAAAATAATTCAGGTATTCCGTCCATGATGCAGTATCAAAATGTCAAGTCGAATGATCCTGATCTTGTCTGTAATATGTTTTCCGACTTTTTCTTATCCGTATTTGAGCCCGCGTCCCCAACACTATCCACGTGTTGTCCACCGCAGCAGTTTAGTGAAAATGACACGTTAATCAGCGATTTACAGATAGAGAAATCTAAAATACTCACAGAGCTGAAACGGCTGGACCCTACCAAGGGACCAGGGCCTGATGGCTTTCCACCAGCTTTCTTTATAGCTACAGCTGTCAGTATTTGTGAACCAATCCATATTCTTTTTAATAGATGTCTTCACGAAGGTGTGTTCCCGGCGGTATGGAAGCAAGCTAACATTACGCCGGTGCATAAGGGTGGGTCGAGAAATGATGTTGAACAATATAGACCTATTTCAATTCTGTCGACCTTGTCAAAACTTTTTGAAAGGCTTGTTCACAATGAGGTTTACCCTTTGTTGCATAAAAATATAATCCCTGAACAGCATGGGTTTGTAAAAAGCCGATCCACAACATCAAACCTACTAATATTTTCAAATTACCTGTTTGAAAATGTTGATGGGCGAGTGCAAGTGGATGCGGTTTACACAGATTTCAAGAAGGCTTTTGACAAGGTCGATCATGAGATACTGCTCACTAAAATTGCTTTCAACGGAATACGCGGAAACTTGTTGCGTTGGTTTGTGTCCTACATTAAAAACCGATCGCAAAGGGTCGTGGTTAAGGATCACCAGTCTGCTTCTGTTGATATTACATCAGGTGTTCCACAGAGCTCAATTCTCGGGCCGCTTTTGTTCATCATTTACATAAATGATATTAAGACCTGTTTCAAACATGCCAGGTTCTTGATGTACGCTGACGACTTAAAAGCTTTTAAACCTGTACATTCACCTGAAGATTGCTTGCTTTTCCAACAAGATCTGGACAGACTGACAGACTACTGTACCACAAATAAATTACATCTCAGTATACCCAAGTGTAACTATGTAAACTTCACTAAAAACAAGGTAATTATAAAATTTGATTATAGTCTAAATAGAACTCCGTTGAACAACATATGCTTAGTTAAGGATCTTGGTGTACTTTTTGATGGTGGGTTGTCCTTGAACCAACATATTGACGCCAATAGTAAACAAAGCGTTCAAAATGTATGGTTTCGTGATGAGATCATCAACTGAATTTAAACGTAAAATAAATAAATAAAAAAAAAATAAAAAAGCCTTTTATTTCTTGCACACAATAAATTTACACTTATATAGTATATATATAAAGTATATAATAATATTAAAAAAAAAAAAATAATAACTAATTTTGCAAGAACCCCTCTCATTCGAAGGTGAAGGCCTCCTCCAGGGACAACCACTGCTGTCTGTCTTCTGCTACTCTCATCCAGTGAACACCTGCTACTTTTGTGATGTCATCTGTCCAGCGTGTATTTGGTCTACCCCTTTTTCTGTGGCCCGATGGTCCTAACCATGATGTTGCTATTTTAGTCCAGCGATTGTCATTAAGTCTAGCCACATGCCCAGCCCATCGCCATTTCAGTTTCTGAGCATAACTGAGAGCGTCGATGACTTTAGTTTTTTGCCTGATTTTGGTATGGCGGATTTTTTGGATCTTTCTGATCTTCAGAAAGCTTCTTTCCATGCTTCTTTGTGTTGTTATGATCTTATTTTTTGTTTTCTTAGTAAATTTCCAAGTTTGACAGGCGTATGTTAGTGAGGGTAGAAGGCAGGTGTTCATGATTTTGCTTTTCAGTTTTATGGCCATTTCGCTTTTAAAAATTTCTTTTAGACTCCAGAATTTTTTCCACGTGATGTTTGCTCTTCTCTCTATTTCTCTTTCGTTGTTGTGTCGGTTGAATGAAAATTGTTTTCCTAGATAAATGTAGGTATCAACATAGGTTAAGGGCAGGTTTTCAAGGTGTATAGGTATTTTAGTATGGTTCGTCATAACACTCGTTTTTTTAATGTTGATTTCCAATCCTAATTTACGACTTTCTTCGTGTAAAGAATTTATCATCAATTGTAGTTGACTAGTATTTTCAGATAGCAGAACTATGTCATCAGCAAATCTAAGATGGCTCAGGTAATTTCCGTTTATATTTATGCCGGCTTTCTCCCAGTTCAGGTTACGGATGATGGACTCTAGTACCGCTATAAATATTGTTGGGGAAATTGGGTCTCCCTGTCTAACACCTCTCTTTATTTGTATTGCTGGCCCTATGGTCTCCAACTTGACTGTGCTAGTATTATTATCATATATGTTTTTTAAGACTTGTATATAATCCAATTTAACTTTTTGGGAGAGTAGAGCTTCCCAGATCGAGGTGTGGAGTAGAGTATCAAAGGCTTTTTGATAGTCAATAAAAACAACATAGAGTGGTCTATTGAACTCTTGGAATTTTTCTATAATCATCTCCAGCGTGTGTATATGATCAACTGTAGAGTAACCTCGCCTGAAGCCTGCCTGTTCGACCGGTTGAAATTTTTCTGTTGTTTCTTTGATTTTTTTCTCTATTATGGAGGAAAAAAGTTTATATAATGAAGGCAGTAGGCTAATAGGCCTGTAGTTACTAATGTCGTTTGGATCTCCCTTCTTGTAGAGCAAGATTATTTCCGACTCTGACCATTGACTTGGAGTGTTTTTGCTACTCAGTATCATGTTGAACAGTCTGGTTAGAGGTCTGACTAGATACATGTAACCTGATTTTATAGCTTCGTTCGTGATTTTGTCAGACCCTGGGCTTTTATCTTATATATTGAGCTAGCATAATAATGTATGTATGTATTGCACGATAATGTCCATCTAGTGGCAACCATTGTATTTCAACTGGGTTTAATCTGTGGATCACGCAGTTGGCTGCAATATTACCACTTACATAAAGTATTATTTATATGCATAAGATTTATGTTGTAGCTGTTTATTATCCCTCAATAAATAAAATAAAATAGTAGGTTTTTTGGAAATATTAATCAAAATTTCTCATTTTCACTGACACAGTTATTTTTAGTAGCTCACTATGATAAAACTGATTTCAAATGTGCCCGTGGGAAGCCAATTAACATTGTCAGGTATAACAGTTGGTAGCACGCAAACAAGTTGTTAGCAAGCCTAGGAAAACTCCAGCCGCAAAAATAACATTTTCGTAATAGGTACAGTCAAATTTGGTGAATAGAAACAAAACTTTATTCAAATATTGTGAAAAATCCCATTTTGCACAATATTTGAAAATTTTTTGCAGCATTTAATTATTATTGAATTATTATTCAAAAAGTCAATGCTTTGTTAGAAGCCGATAATATGGTATCAAAGTGAAAAACCAAACCAAAGTTTTGTTTCAGTTCACTCTGTTTTAAGGTAGCACTAGATTGTTAACCTATTCGTTTAAATTGATCGGGCATACTCTTTTTATATTGCACCTCACTTGACATTTTAATTAAATAGTTGATTTATAATTGTCTTACGTCCTAATTTCTTTTTTAACCAACTTCTAATGTATGGGATATCTGACCAGTACAAAAAGGGTTATCCGAAAGGGCGCTCGAGCCCTGGTATGAATGCCAGAAGGAACGGGGTGGGTCTTTTAGTCAGTAAGAGTCTGACACTATCTCCCGCTCCGCCCAAGGGCGGGGGATGTCAATGCATGATTTTTCCCACCATAAAACAAAAAACCAGTACAAAAACGATTTCCAATAAAGCTGGCCGCTATTAGACCTTCTAACCTACCTACGTGGTTTCAATGCAGTACCTTCTACAATACATTTGAATTTGTTTGTTTTCGTGTGTCATAGTAATGTAAAGAGTTTCGCCGACTTCGCACCGACCGTCCTTCAACGACATTCCCTGCGTTCCGAATTGCGCCAGAAACGATAATATCGCGAATCCGCCCAACGCGCAATGTCACAGTTATTACTCAATAGGCCTAATATTTTGTGACTTTTAAATTTGGTTGTATTCGCGATATAATCGCTTTCAATTCGGAACGCTGGGATTATTATCTTGTCTGCAAAATGTTCAAGACAATTTTTTGACGTATATTTTCACTCATGATGCATATTGAAAAACTTAACTACCTGCACCTACTTAATTATTCATTTCCGTGAATTATTTCATCGAGGATGTTTACTGGAAACTTTGAGTCAGTAGGTACCTACAAAGCAAAATATTACGTAGGTACCCAGCAATATAGTTCATTTTTAAACGCAAATTATTATAGCCTAATGATTCAGATCGCTGTCGCCATAATTAATTGTATGAGAGAAATTTAAAATCCAATAATAATTTTAATGTCGGATTCCACGAGATGATAATAAATACACTTGAATGCTCTCGCTGAAGCCGGATCCAATATTGTAACGGTAGGTTGAAGTACAACTGAACGATGTAATTTATCAATTTAAATTACATGATGGGTATTTAATAATATCGTAAATCAAAACGGCACATATAAATATTAGGTAGATATTGCAGGATTGTTTGAAAGAATCACCGTGACCTTGGAATGCAATGCAATGAATGACATCAGAATTGTTTTTTTTTTCTTCTTTAACTATCACACAACGCCGTCTAGTCCCAAGCTAAGCAGAGCTTGTGTTATGGGTACTAGACAACTGATAAACATACTTATATATTTCTAAATACATACATATTATAGATAAATTACACCCAGACACAACAAATGATTATGCTCATCACACAAACATTTGTCCTGGGTGGGAATCGAACCCACGACCTCCGGCATAGCAGTCAGGGTCACTAACCACTAGACCAACAGGCCTGTCAAATACGGGAATGCAAAGGATGCTTGTATGAATACGGGAATGCAAAGGATGCTTCTATGTATACAGGAAAGTAAAGCATGCTTGGATGAATACGGGAAGTAAAGGATGCTTGTATGAATACGGGAAAGTAAAGGATGCTTGTATGAATACGGGAATGCAAAGGATGCTTGTATGTATACAGGAAAGTAAAGGATGCTAGGATGAATACGGGAAAGTAAAGGATGCTTGGATGAATACGGGAAAGTAAAGGATGCTTGGATGAATACGGGAAAGTAAAGGATGCTTGTATGAATACGGGAATGCAAATGGTGCTTGTATGAATACGGGAATGCAAAGGATGCTTGTATGAATACGGGAAAGTAAAGGATGCTTGGATGAATACGGGAAAGTAAAGGATGCTTGGATGAATACGGGAAAGCAAAGGATGCTTGGATGAATACGGGAAAGATAAAAACGAGGCCCACGTTCGTCTGCCACACGCTAAAACTGACAATACTACTTCATATAATGACATTTACACTTTTTTACTCTGAAAATAAAATACCTAGGTACAATAACAATTAGTGTGTGGAATCTTTTCAGCCGCAGCATTGCGAGAGGCGTGGCGGCGAAATTATTCATAACATTTAATTAAGTAGGTATTCATATTCCTTTCCCAGAATTATGCAGACATGACGGAAAAGTGAGTAGGTACAATAAACAGAAAATCCGAGTGCAGTAATGAGCCGCATCGATCACGCATGAACTCGCCCGAAGGTGGCGCCATCAATCGGAATGCTATTACCATAAAAGTATTTATGAATCCTTTTCGATGGCGCCGGTTTAGTCCCTTCAGTAATGGTATTTTACTCATTGTCATTTTCTCGTGATGACACCCCATAATCCACGACAACTTACATATAAACGTCATCAGCGACGTATTCATATGATTTAAGAAGAAAGACTTGAATTAGGTAACTTGAACATCGTGCGAAAAATAAAACGAAGATTACTGCCGCCATTCTGACGAAGTTAAATAAAATATGTAAGTATTAACACACGTATATACAGTTATCGAATTAAGATAAATAAATTGAGTACATCTCCGTAGATATACCCGGATCTCACTCACTCCCTTATTCCGAGTGCGTAGGTAGTATTGATGAATTATATGAAGAAAAGGAACCCATTTTTATCAGAATTCATATTTTAAGCATCAATAACCATAAATAACTGGCTTTCAATCTGATGCGTACATGGTCATAACATATTATTATTATTCAAACAGGTGTACCTACCTACGACAGTAATCCTAGGGCCCAAAAGTCAATAGTATTCAGTGAGTTACATTCATTACATACGTGTGAGTAGGGCTGCTATACTTGTCAGTTCCAAAACAAATCTCGTCGCAAATCTAGCAGGAACGAAACGTTAACGATACGATGTAGCAAGGGTCTGCTTCTGAAAGGAAGATTCAGCCCCGGTACGAAAGACAACGAAGGAACGATGGTGGGCTTTTAATCAGCGAGATGTCATTGGATGATTTTCCCACCTACAAAAAAAGATATTTATTGCTAAATAGCACAACGCTTTGCCGGTATAATATATAATAATAATATAAAAAGATAGAAAAGATTTAAGTACGATATTATATAGATGCTGTCGAAAAAAACTTTTCTTTTTCAGATAAATTGTTCTTTATTATCGACCTCACAAAGTTTATAGCACTGCTCATACCCATCCGTAATAAAACGCATCGTGTGTAGCGATATCAGCGTGTGCGTCAAGGTACTGATGGAAAAGTACCGGAGAAAAGTGCGCGACAGGAGTTAAAAACATTTTCTTGATACATACAGACTGGTGGTGTCCTTGAAATTTTTTGTCTGCGCGTCATTTTTTAGAACGACAAATCAATGACGAGAACACATTAAATGGCCATTATTTCTTATTAACATTGACTAATTAAACAAAACTGTTATAATTTTTTGCCAACCTCTTGGTATTGTTTTTATGTAAATTTGTAAACGAGCCTGTTTTCAGAAAGGTTCTTTACCGCTGCCTGAACCTGAATCGGCCAACCAACACAAGCGTTTACAACCCACACGTTTTAAACGTTCTGTAGTAAGTACACGTCACTCACACACGGACGAATAGTATGCATAGAAGTTTATGGGTGTGTGAAAGTGTAAATCGAGGCGCCTTCTCTACACCCACAAGTTTAAGCATATGCAATATGCGTGTGTTAGGTTACACAGTGCGGTAGTACTCGAAATGCGCACTAGTCTTCTCACAGGAAGGCTCAAAATTGGGTGTCGTTCATTCGTTCATTTAGTATACTGGCATAAGGCCGAATATTACAAGCTTATTGCTTATAATAGGCCCTATGTCAGTATGCCTTTATGTTCAAATTTCATTCAAATTATGTACCTAATTCTTAGCGACACGCCCAATAATATATACGGTTTGCGATTTGAGTTTAACGTTCAGTTCACACTAACTACTACATTTATTTTTACTTGATATACTTTTTTTTAATAAGCCCGTTGTGTCTCACTGCAGGGCAAAGGCCTCCCTTCCGTTATTCCACTCTTTTCTGTCCCTATCCACTTCTGGCCAATCTTTAAGGTAGGAGTCTAAATCGTCACGGCATCTCCTTCTGGGCCTACCGCGTCGCCAGCTCCTGCTGTTCGAAGTCTAGTCAGTAGTTGCTTTCGCCCAATTTTGTTGCGACAAGCGGCAGATGTGACCTGCCCAGTTGATTTACTTAAAAAAATATTTAGTATTTCAAGGCGAATCCGACTCCGGTTAGGAGCTGTAAGTTAAGTTGATGGGTTTGTTTTAGGACCTATAACACATCAGTACTCTCGCTAGGAGCAGTTTGCCGCCCGTAGTAGTAAACAAACATTATTTTCAAAACTATGCAAGGTTCACGGCCGAACACCGCGATAGCTGCCTAACCGTCCGTATACACGGTTACTTCATATTAAAATAATGTTACCTACATTGTTTTAATATGAAGTCCTAACAGCGTGTGGTGCAGAGAAAGAGAAAGTTATATTATTGGTTTGTTCATCAGATTATAGGAACAAAAAGGGTGGTAGGTATATGTGCAAAACTAAAACATATATATTATGTATAGGTATAATACAAGAGATACTTAGTCAAAAAACATTTTTAAGGTGTATTACCGATATATTTTTTTCGGCAAAATTAATTACTTAATAATGTTCTTAGGTACCTAAAATGTAAGAAATTTTGCCAAACATTTTTTATGAGAGAATTTTGTATTTATTATTAGATAAATTTACCCTTTTTATAAATTTATTTGACAACATGAATAAAATAGTAGTTTATGTGATTAGGGGATAAAGCAGTGTCTTTAAGGCGTATAGTCCGTTGAACCATCTGGCCGAAATTATGTGAACGCAACTCTCGCACTCGCCTAGGCGGCAGTACGCAAATCTGTGCATTTATTTGCGGCCAGCAGCGCCCGGAAAGCGCGTTTGAAGAATATTTAACCACCAATTTTTATGTCTATAAATGTTTCTAAAGGTCCAAGCCGTTTCGAAAGAGTAGGGAAAAGTTGCGAAATTGCAAAATTTTTTTTTTTGACAAAAGTATTAATTGTATGATAAAATCAAATGGTGATATTATTGTTCATGAATCTATAATAAACATATATTTTTTTCAAACCAATTGACTTAGCCGTTACGGAGGAGTAGGCCTCAGAAAATCACTATTTTATGGCACTTTTCGGGCGCTTGGCCCTTAAGTCGCGGGCGGCATGTTGAATTCCGAACGAAACGAAGGTTGCTAATGTTAATCCCGAACGATAGTGAGGTGATAAAATTAACTCCCGAGCATTGCGAGGAAGTTAATAAAGAAACCTCAGTGAAGTGATGGAATTCAAGCCGCCCAAGACAAAGGCAGCTTTATCCCCGTGTTGCATACTCTACTTTTTACACCATCTGTAAGATAATTCAAAACCAATTTGGTCGACCAAATCATATATTGGAGAAATTTTACCTAAACCGAAGTTAGGTAATTAACTAAATTCACATAATCCTTGTACGTTTTCTATACTTTTTTTTTAAATTAAAAGACATCAAGATTATTTACGTTTAGTTAAGTACATAAATACATGCACACATGCTTGCAATAGATACATGTTTCCTATCAAGTTGTTTTCTAAAACAGATCTAATTCGGGCTGAACGTGATAAAATCACCAAAAAATTTAAAAGTTTCTTTTGTTTATCCCTTTGAATATTATTTTCAATTTTTTTATTTAACAACGTATTTAATAACGGAATTCTAAACAGCAATCGTTTCATTCGGTATTATTTTTTCCTTATAAATTTTACATGTAGGATACCGCTCGGTTAAACCAGGATAATTATTAGAAATATAAAATACGCCATTCATATTGCTAAACATAATTTGTTTTCAAAGCAATTAAATAGGCCCAGCGTAAGCATTACGACAAACAAAATATTTTAACCGAAGATAAATATTTACTCATTTAAAAATTATTTACGAGACCACTCTCATTTTTTCTTCGAATGCAATTTTGCCTTGTTTAAAGGAGGATCCCAAAGTAAACTGCTTTAGAGCTATAGATTATCTGTTTGAAAAGCATTTTATCATTTCCTGTTACTTACGCACCAAATGACGACATTATAGACACCACTCGCGAAATGCTGATAATAGTTGAAAGTAACCTAATTCTGCTGGTTACCTTGATAAGAAAAATGCCGTTCGTATAAATATTTTCTCATGTCCTTATAGTGCCTCTCTGAACTATCGTAATTGCTTGTTCTTTTTTACTGTATTGGGCACGTGAAAAAATCTTTATACAAGTGTTTTATTAACTTATACCTAATGTTGGTATGTTTGTGTTTAGGGTAAATCTTGCAAATTGATTTTGAAACAGGTAACTGTTAGGGCTGTTGTTAGGGGTAACTAACCGATTGTGCTGAAATTTGATATGCCATATAACTTGGACGACAATTTATAAATATCGCATATAGACCAGGGTAAGAAGCCTTTAAAAATAACAAAAAGTGAAAAAAAATAATAGTAGGATGAAACCCATTAGAAAAGGAGAAGAATATTATAAAAATGAAAGGAATAATAATTTACGGGCGATCTGAGGTCGGGAAGGGGATGGGGCTGAGTTTTTAAGGGTAAAAAACGGTTTTTCTCGATTTCCGGAAAAACTAAAAGTCCTATGGAAAAAAATCAAAGGGCAAAGTTTGCGACCAAGGTAATAAAAAGATCTAAAACTTTTGTATTAACACTTTTTTCACATAACCTCAACATTTATGTGAAAAATTCAAAAAACCAAGTTCTTGGATTTTTATTTTTATCCTTTTCAAAAAAAAAAAAATTGTCACGAAATTTGGTGAAAACTTACCTTTTTTATGTCCCAAATACGCTATAATTTATATATATATATTTTTTTTTGTATTTTGAAATAATTTTTTTTTTCATGGGAGCAACTGAATTTGTTTGTGCAAAATAAAGGAGATTATTATTTTTTAATCTTGTTAGTTTTTTTTTTTAAGTAAACTTGTCACAATTATTTTAAAGAAACTTTGCGTGCACATGTATTTTTATAAACGATGTTGTATATTGTACTGTATTTCGAATACTGGCTAGGCTAAATGTTGTTACAGCTGCTACGAAATAGTAGGTATGTACCTATGTAGTAAGACCCAGACCCGCCTAGCCCCTTCCCCACTTCTCTATGAAATACCTTATTATTTTATTATTTATTATTTTATTATTAAGGCACACCAACAATTTGTTTACAATATTTTCCTGTTGAACATGCAGAAGATTGTACAGTGCAAACAAACCAATTACAGGCGTGCACAACATTCACAATTGCGTACCTAAATTCTTAGTATTTTTTAATTTAAAAATTAGATGTAATTAAAATTTAAGTACAGACCAATAATAAAGAAATAATATCAATTTAAATATGAGATTACCATTCACACTAAAAAAATAAATAGAATTAAAATTTATAAATACAGACAATTTACATTATATACTTAACAATACAACTAAGAATTAAAAACAAATAAATTAATAATGTCACAATAAAAAAGCAATTGGATTACAATTAGAATATAATAATCAACTACAAATTGAATTAAACAATAACTATTTAAGTAATTGTAAATTAACAATAAATTTAATTATAAAATGTCAAAAGTCAAACGTGAGCAAGCAATTTAGGTAGACTATGGATCAACTTGGATCATTCTCGATTTAAAGCGAGCCAAGGAGTCAAAAAATATATCCATATCCTCGTTGTCACAATAGATCCTATTGTACGTAGTCACCAACCTATTTAATGGAGCAGTTCGCCCGAGATTAGTACGGGAACTTCTGACCACGAAAGTACTACATGCTCTCACCGATCTTACAAGACCTCGACGAGGAACGTCAAGATGAGGAGGAGTGGCAGGCGGTCGCCGACTTCTGCGAAGCAGTAATGCTCGCTAAGGAGGAGGCCGACCGCATCAGACAACGGCGCTCTCGCCGCCGCCGGGATTCCGATCCCGATTTCCAGCCACCGTAGGCGCAGGCTTGCGGACAGTGTGCAATGGGTAGCTCGCTGTCCGGCCGTCCGGTAACTGTCCGGACCAAGCCCAAGTCGTCGACGGCGCGCGCTGTTCCCGCGCGCCTCAAGGAGTTGTCAGCAACAGCAGGGACCCAGCTGGGTCGAAGCCTACTGGGGCCAGGGTTATCCGAAAGGGCGCTCGAGCCCCGGTATGAAGGCTTGAAGGAACGGGATGGGTTTTTTTAGTCAGTTAGAGTCTGACACTATCTCCCGCTCCGCCCAAGAGCGGGGGTTGTCATAAGATGATTTTTCCCATCGAAAAAAAAAAAAAAAAAAAAAGGAACGTCAAGATTTATTTGTTGAAGCAGTTCAGGAGTACATGTAAAGCTGTTGGCGATTTTGTACAAGAAAATCATGTCTGCCAAGGTTCTACGGTCCCGTAAGGAGGACAACCCAAAGTGACGCATACGTTGCTCGTAATCAGCTCTATAGGGACAGCTGTGGTCCATAAAACGCAGGTACCGTGAAAAATTCCGTTGGATTTTTTCAATACGATTTTTATGAACATTGTAGGTTGGGTTCCAAACTGGGGAAGCATATTCTAGCGTACTACGTACGAGGGTGTTATAGAGAATCTTCAAGCAAGCAGTGTTTTGGAATTCCCTACAAGTTCCTTTTGATGGGCTACAATTTTTCGTAGGTTACTCAGGTATATAAGTTATCTAAAAATAGTTTTAATAATAAATAATAATAATAATAATAATAAATCGTTTATTTATATAATAGGCATCTACGCATATAATTTAAAGAAGATTAGACTACTTTCTCCAAATATTGTAGATGTCTTGTTAAATATTAATTTTATTAACTTATTTGTTTGTTAATTATAGTTGTATATTTTGATTTGCAATTTTTTTTTTAATCAATGTTACATGTAATCTTACGTTTTTCGAGTAATTAAAGTGTAAATTTTAATAAATAGCTCAAAATTGTATATAATAATTTTTTTTTAAAAATTCGAACTCGAGTTTTTTTCGATTTTTTGCATTTTCTGAGAAGATTTACAATGGTAACATTTTTTTTTTTCACCATCAAAAAGCTGATATTTTGACGGGTGAATTTTCGATTGAAAATTAGAGTGCTTTTTCGATATTAATTCAAAATAAGGTGAAAAAATAAATATTTCTAATCAAATAAAAATAAAATAAAATTACAGCGTATTTGATTTGGGACATAAAAAGGTAAGTTTTCACCAAATTTCGGGACATTTTTTTTTTTTTGAAAAAGATAAAAAACCAAAAAACACGGATTTTTGAATTTTTCACATTAATTTTTAGGTTATGTGAAAAAAGTGTTAATGCAAAAGTTTTAGATCTTTTTGTTACCTACAACTTTGCCATTTGACTTTTTTACATAGGACTTTTAGTTTTGCCGGAAATCGAGAAAAACCGTTTTTTACCCTTAAAAACTCACCCCCATCCTTCCCGACCTCAGATCGCCCGTAAATTATTTTTCCTTTCATTTTTATAATATTCTCTTCCTTTTCTAATGGGTTTCATCCTACTATTATTATTTTTGGTTTGAAAAATTATCGACCCTTGTCTAATAGTGGTAAAAGAAACTACTAATCGCGACAAGATAACCCTCATCGTGTTTCAGCTCTCTAGAAAGGTCTTGATCAGTCACTATACTTACCGTGCGATAAAAAGTTGTTTAATTAAAATTTTTTTCAATGAAAACTTATTCATGAATGCAAGTAACTCAACGAGAACAACCTTTGCTACTCAGATAGGATTTCAGATTCATCCTAAAGTAGGTACTTCGTCCACAATATGGGTTAGTAAAACTTGCCAGTAGATATTAATAAGTAACTCGCAATGCAGCAGGTCTATTTAATGTCATTGTTCAATGAATATGTACCTAGAGTTATGTGCGAGTGCGTCTACGCATCATCCACTCCGTGTTATTTTTAAATGTCCCCATACTTCATTGCTTAGCTACGTGTAAGATAGCACGGAATTCAAGCGAGCAATCACCTTTTGCGCGCGAATTGGCATTCGCGCGCAAAAGGTGATTGGCCAAATCGGCCAAAGAATATTCTAGAGAAACTATATCCGACGAGATATGAACCACGTAGCCTGTTGTTAAACCTTTGACGTGCAACATTGAAATGTTTAGGGTGAGTTGCACCAACTAACTTTAACCATTTGGGTCATTTCACGTACGCAATAAAAATACCACCGAAATTAGCAAAAAATGAGCCTATTTTTTGCTAATTTCGGTGGTATTTTTATTTGTAGGTTTTCAGATAAAAAAATTACCAATTTATTATATATATACTACCGAAATTAGCAAAAAATTAGCCTGCGTGAAATGACTTATTTAAACCTGTCAGACAGCTTTCGGCTGTCATATTTATCATTAAGAGCGCCCGACCCGGGATACATTTTTATACAACTGCTCTTACGTGATTATGATGTTATTGCACATCTTTCTCTACATATTTTGAAAATATAGAATCTTGTAGATAATATCTATTACGAGTATCTATCTTATTTTGGTATCTATCTTTTTGATGGCTGGCCTGTTGGTCTAGTGGTTAGTGGCCCTGACTGCTAAGCCGGAGATCGTGGGTTCGATTCCCACCCAGGACAAATGCTTGTGTGATGAGCATAATCATTTGTTCTGTGTCTGGGTGTAATTTATCTATAATATGTATGTATTTAGAAATATATAAGTTTGTTTATCAGTTGTCTAGTACCCATAACACAAGCTCTGTTAAGCTTGGGACTAAACGTAACCTAACGTAAAAGTGATGCCGTGCACTATTTACACGAACCGTTTCGACAATTGACCCCCTGTAGCTCAGTGCCTATTACAGGTACAGAGATAAAATTGTACCTACGTGATCATATACTAGTACTAAAGCAGTATGCCTGTATGTAAAATGATAGTGTCAGACTCTTACTGACTAAAAGACCCACCCCGTTCCTTCTAGCCTTCATACCGGGGCTCGAGCGCCGTTTCGGATAACCCTGGCCCCAGTAGGCTTCGACCCGGCTGGATCCCTGCTGTTGCTGACAACTCCTTGAGGCACACGGGGACAGTGCGCGTCGTCGCCGACTTGGTCTTGGTCCGGCCAGTTACCGGACGGCCGGACAGCGAGCTACCCATTGCTCACTGTCCGCAAGACCTGTAAATGTATTTAGAAATATGTAAGTATGTTTATCAGTTGTCTAGTACCCATAACACAAGCTTTGCTTAGCTTGGGACTAGACGGCGTTGTGTAATAGTTGTGGAATATTATATTAAATTATATTATATAATATTATATTATATTATATTATATTATATTATATTCTAAAACAAGTTTCGTGAAATATTTGAATGAATAACGAAATTAGGTACTGAATGCCGACAGAACCTTCACGCGTTATGTTCCTTTTTTCACGATGCCTCTTTATCAAACATTATGTTAGATTGCGTTGAATGAAACAACAAGCTTTTAAACCATACTTACGTTGATGATAGATGGATTGAGAAGGACCCTCATAATAAATATGGGTCTTATCAATGTGACTATTGTTTTAAAAGGACGTCACAAATGACAATAACTTTAACTGGCGGAATTCTAGCAGTTATAAGTAGTTAAGGTCAAGAAAGATGCCAAGCAACGGTATTGTCTCTATCATCAGGATCATCATCATCATCATTTCAGCCGAAAGTGTCGCCACAATGGACGGACCTGAGCTTCCCGCATCCATTGGATTTCCGCAACACTTACCAGGTCATCGTTCCACCTTGTGGGATGTCTTCCAGCGCTACGTCTTCCGGTACGTGGTCGCCATTCCAGAAGCTTTCGGCCCCATCGACCATCTGTTCTGCGAGCAATGTGCCCTACCCATTGTCACTTAAGTTTGGCTATTCTTCAAGCTAAGTCGGTAACTTTAGTTCTTCTGCGGATATCCTCATTCCTAATTTGATCACGTAAAGAAACTCCGAGCGTAGCCCTTTCCATTGCCATTTGGGTGACTTTAAGTCTTCTGATGAGGCCCGTTGTAAGCGACCACGTTTCGAAGCCATATGTCATCACTGGCAACACGCATTGGTCTTCACACACACGGACTTTCGTCTTGAGACACATAGTCTCTGTATATCATCTTTTTTTTTAAGGCAGGAAATCGTCCAATGACATCTCTCGCCCTTGGGCGAGGCGGAAGAGCGTGTCAGACTTTTACTGACTAAACCCCACTCCGTTCCTTCTTTGCCTTCGTTCCAAGGTCCCGGGTTCTCTTTTGCATCACCTATGGCTCCAGTAGGCTTCCACCCTGCTAGGCTAGGCCTGACATCTCCTTGGCGGCGGGCGTACGTGTAACACTAAGCGCCGTCGGAGACTTGGGCTCGCTCCGGGCGCTTAAAGGACGGTCAGACGGCGAACATTGCTCGTCGTGCGCAAGCTCGCGCCTACGGTGGTCGGAAATCGGGGTTGGAATCCCGGCTGAGACATGAGGGCCGTTGCCTCGCGCGTGGGGCCGCCTTTTTTGCTAGCATTACTGTTTCACAGGAGGAGGAGACCGCCTGCCATTCTTCCTCGCTCCGGAGCCTTACGAGGCGTCTGTGTATCGTCTGCTTTGTACTTTTATAACTTATTAAAATACTATTGGATTAAAATAAACTTCTGTTTGATGAAACACTAATTTTATTAGGAATATTTTTTTTTATTTTATCCACACATTACTTCTTATACTACCTACTTATGAAAATCTATCACTTCCATCTATCCATTGAGTTTGATGTCATAGATAATTTCGGAAGTCAGTATTAAATAGGTAGGAAGCAAACAATTCTGGGAAAAACCGACTTCTGAAATTAAAATAATTTGATCGTTTTTAATTTTTTAAGTGAAGTCTGTTATTTTACCAAAATATTTAAATTACTTTGCAGGCCGTAGTATTTGTCCAATGGCGTTAAATTCCTTTTGAAAGTATTTGTCCAATGGCGTTACAATAAACAAATATTTTATGACTGTAGGCAAAGGTACCTGTACCTACCAATGGAATATAAATACTGTACCTCAGAGGTAAACTGCATTATGTGCCAAAAAGTAAATTTTACAGGAGAAGCAATAATATAAATATAGATAGAAACTTTAAATGTATTTTGACATAGTTGCTCTAAAGATATTGGAACAAACTCAATTGTATTTTTAATAATTATTAGATTTAATTTATTATGTTTTACACATAATTACAATAAAGTTAAGAACAACATTAAGTGCGCATAAAGCTGAAAAGTAAACAATCTTATCATCATTTGAAGTCCTCTACCCCGATACGTTTTTGTGGGTTTACGATTGGATATTTCTTTTCCTAGATGTCGTAGGACTTGATACCCCACATTACGTAGAATAGGTTCTTACGATTTTAATAGTGCAAAAAAAAACACTTTTTCAAAAAAGTGGAGTTACTATTGTTTACCTCTGAGGTACAGAATATAGTAATCATTACCTTATTATTTACGTAATACAATACATACCCACACCCTGTGCATGTGTAACTGCACATGCACAGGGTACCTATATTATTCAAAATGTCACGAATAGCTTACAGGCAGCTAGAAATGTACGGTCTACTTAAACTGTAAACTTAAAGGTTATATTATATGTATTTGAGAGAAAATAAAGAAATATATTATTCTTATTTATTACTGAAAAATGAAAAAAAATACGATAAATTTTATTTGTGCTCCAAACAAAACAGTTTTTTGGGACGAGAAAAGAACCCTATTTAGTAATCTATCATTATAATAATATAGAGTAATCATGATGCCATCTATCTTAGAAACATTCCTTTAAAATTAACAATATTATGTAAACATCCTGCGTGAGTTTACTTAAACTAAATCATTGTTTCTAGACAATGAGATTGTAAAAGCTGTTCCACGTGCTAAAGGCGAGTGGGTAACATGTAAACAGCGTGCTAAATAGGTAAGCAATACTTAAACATGAGGTGACATTGACTCCTTTATTCAAGTTCTTAGGCTACGTCCGTACACGGCAATTTGTATCAACAGGGCATCGCAAAATACAATGCACCGAAAAAAAAAATTTTTTGTGAGTAAAGGATAGTATTGTATACACGGAACAGTAAAAACAGATTGTATAGTCTGTATAACTCCATCTCTCTCGCACACCCTGTTACCTTCTTTGCTAAATGTTAAAAAACATTTAAAGTATCGCCGCTAGTGCCTCACAGTGTAACGTAGCTTATATATCCCACCAAAAACATCCCTGTTAAAAAGGGGGCCAAGTTCCTATTGTTCGCCTAAAAAAGGGTTGAAATCTTGTCCAATGCCAAGTTTAGATGCACTTTAAAATCGATCGTAATCATCTTCATCAACAGTCTGATCCACTGGTAAAGATTTGCCACTCCCAAGACTCGCCACCACACCCAGTCCTCCGCCTTCCGCATCCAGCCACTACCCGCCACTGTATTCACGTCAACAACGGTCCATCCGGCCGAAATTCACTTTACCATACACCCAACTTAAAATATGGTATAGTTGTAAAAATACGTAGGTACTTGATTAAAAATATCTAAAATTATAATACTTCTAAATTTGAACTTAGCAGGTTAATTTAATTCCGTCTATGAGGCGTGGCTGGAAAGACCTCACGGCGTCCTTACCTTCCGCATGACGCAGGTCCTCACCGGACATGGTTGGTTCGGGAGTTTCCTGCACCGGATTCGTGCAGAAGTGACGCCCGGGTGTCGCCACTGTGCGGAATGCCCGGAGGACACGGTGGAGCACACAGTCGAGGTGTGCCCTGCTTGGACGGAGCATCGCCGTGCCCTCGTGGGGGCGATCGGTGGCGGAGACCTCTCGCGCCGGGCCTTGTTTGAGGCCATGGTCCGGAGCGAGGAGGAGTGGCAGGCGGTCGCCGACTTCTGCGAAGCAGTAATGCTCGCAAAGGAGGAGGCCGAACGCATCAGGCAACGGCATTATCGCCGCCGCCGCCGCCGCCGGGATTCTGCAATACAGTGCAATAAATACGACCACCATACTGCAGGCAAAATAGTCAATCTACGATAAATAATTAATCGATGCTAATTATTACATTTGATGAATGTGTTGTGAACCGTATAATGGTTTGATAACAATACCAAATGTATTTGCATATTTTTAACGTTTATTAACCGTTTAACCCTCTCGTAGAGAGGAGGCCTGAGTCCCAGCAGTGGGAACATTAAAATAAAAAGGCTGATGATGATGATGATGATAGGAAACGGCGCTCTCGCCGCCGCCAGGGTTCAGATCCCGATTTCCAGCCACCGTAGGCGCGGGCTTGCGGACAGTGAGCAATGGGTAGCTCGCTGTCCGGCCGTCCGGTAACTGGCCGGACCAAGACCAAGTCGTCGACGACGCGCACTGTCCCCGCGTGCCTCAAGGAGTTGTCAGCAACAGCAGGGATCCAGCCGGGTCGAAGCCTACAGGGGCCAGGGTTATCCAAAACGGCACTCGAGCCCCGGTATGAAGGCTAGAAGGAACGGGGTGGGTCTTTTAGTCAGTAAGAGTCTGACACTATCATTTTACATACAGGCATACTGCTTTAGTACTAGTATATGATCACGTAGGTACAATTTTATCTCTGTACCTGTAATAGGCACTGAGCTACAGGGGGTCAATTGTCGAAACGGTTCGTGTAAATAGTGCACGGCATCACTTTTACGTTAGGTTACGTTTAGTCCCAAGCTTAACAGAGCTTATGTTATGGGTACTAGACAACTGATAAACAAACTTATATATTTCTAAATACATACATATTAAGTATAGATAAATTACACCCAGACACAGAACAAATGATTATGCTCATCACACAAACATTTGTCCTGGGTGGGAATCGAACCCACGACCTCCGGCATAGCAGTCAGGGTCACTAACCACTACACCAACAGGCCCATTGATTTATATTCTAGTGATAGACAAGCCCTTTCATGAAAACTATTTGTCAAAATATGGAAACGTTAAAACGAAAATCTGCTGCAGCGCTCCATTGACATCATGTCGTCTAACAGAACTATTAAAATATAAAGCGCTGATAGCTTTTAAAGGATATTTTTTTCGCGACCAAAACGTCTTAAGCGCCATGAATTTCGTAGTAGGTCCTTACGTAGGCTTATGTTTTTAGTTCAACATAGTGTAATGACATGTTATCCGTTACATTTTTATACCGCAGAAGTGACACAGCTTTTGCCTACAATACTTCATTACAATAAAACACTATTTCAAAATTTTACCAATCGTCCACGTTTAGAAAACTACTTCTACTACTTTAATAAATAAGTGAATCGTATAAAATAATGAAGAACAGCTATCTTTAGTGAATGATGGTCAGGACTGCGCTGCTAATATTTAGTAACAAAACAAACAACAACTATAACTATAGCATAATCGGCTTTTTAATGTTTCCACTGCTGGGACTCAAGCCTTTTCTCTAGGAGAGGGAATGGGCCGTAAACCGCCACGCTGGCCCAGTGCGGGTTGGTGAATGTCGCATGTCTTCAAAAATGACAGTTTCCCCACGATGTTTTCCTTCACCGTTTTGAGAGCAGTGGTGATGAAATAAATTACATAATTGTTTATGTAATTTATTTCATCACCAAAACTTTTTTTAAATCTATTCTATTAAATCTAGAACCAGAACTCCATAATAAATCAATGAATCCTAGCCGTGTTTGGGCTTATTAGAATTGTCATAAAATGTATTTTGCCTGTACTATACATCTGATCTAATGATGGAGTCGGAAACTAAAAGATAGGCAGAGGAAACTCAGTAATAAAACAATGCATGCTTACGGTTAGCAGTCTTGCTTATTGGAACTGGTGACGAGACGTAGTTATATGTAGTTTATGATTATATAATAAAAGTACTTATCTTACTATAGATATAACTGGTAAACTATATAGGTTTAGTTATTATTAAAACTTTCCAGGTGTGGCACATTACATGATTTATGTCAATTACATGATTTAGCAGCATGCAGTCCCAATATACATATGTGACTATTAAGAGAAAGAATACAATCAAGACATGTTCGAGCACGTGTAATATATTATTTATATCTGCTATCTTAGTATTACGTACGTGGGTAATCAAATGCCGATTTACTGACGAGAGAACTTTATTCACCACAAACAATAACAAATTAGTCCAGTCTACAATAATCCGAATCGCAATTAACACTAGAGTACCGTTACACTATCGCTTAAGGAGGAGGCCGACCGCATCAGGCAACGGCGCTTTCGCCGCCGCCGCCGGGATTCCGATCCCGATTTCCAGCCACCGTAGGCGCGGGCTTGCGGACAGCGAGCAATGGGTAGCTCGCTGTCCGGCCGTCCGGTAACCGTCCGGACCAAGTGCAAGTCGTCGACGGCGCGCGCTGTTCCCGCGCGCCTCAAGGAGTTGTCAGCAACAGCAGGGGCCCAGCCGGGTCGAAGCCTACTGGGGCCAGGGTTATCCGAAAGGGCGCTCGAGCCCCGGTATGAAGGCTTGAAGGAACGGGATGGGTTTTTTAGTCAGTAAGAGTCTGACACTATCTCCCGCTCCGCCCAAGAGCGGGGGTTGTCATAAGAAGATTTTTCCCATCGAAAAAAAAAAAAGACGGGTTGCACTCCGGGAGTGCCGGCAGAAGTGAAAACTTGATTATTAACGTTGAGCATGTTTGATATGTTGGAATGGTTAGGGAATAATTTTGCACCAATTGCTTTATCAGTATAAAAGTACTATCATTTATGTGGTAGAATACAATATTCATTTGTTGCGCTATCGTACACAAACATGACAATTTATATTACATTAAAAATTTAACACTTTAAAACTATTACAATTAATTTACATTAAAAAGTTTATCTCTCCGAAAAATCAACTTTCATTCATAATTTCAACGACTTTTTTCACAACAATGTGATCACTACACAGACGGTCGAGCCATCAGCTGTCACCATCCATGGATGCGCGTGGCACGCTGTAACATACACGAACATTCGCGCAAGCGCCCTGCGCTGCCTAAACGAAACAGTAGGCCCAGGCATACATTTTCGCCGCGCCGTAGAGAGGGGATAGCTGTCTACTCTCCATCCGTCTTACGCTTTTTCGATCAGGTCACGTGTCTTGACGCGAGTTTAAGATTTTATACCCATTACAGAAAAAGTGCTCAACGCCGCTAAAGAAGTTTTCACTTCAAAAAAAAAAAACTATCGCTTAGGTCGTTAAATAAAATCACTCCAAGTACTAGGGAAGTTCGCTCTTGACCGCAGTCGAAATCACAACTGACTCGCTTCCGGCCGGGGGCTCGTATTTATATGCGGAGCCAAGAAAATTCTAGATACCGACGTCCCCGGATCTATCCAGAATTCCAGAACAATTGAATCGCTTCTCGAAGTCATAAATCATTTTTATTGGTCGTGGTAATAAGAGTCACTTTCATGCGAATTTCGAATCTATTGTTAATGGAGGAGAGTACCATTTCCCTTATCGGTACATGAATACCTATCTACTAGTGGTACTGGCTGTGTAGATGTTTCGAGATTTTTCTAAGCCTGTCTATGTCCAACCATTCTAGACCTTTCGAACAGCAATGCGTTTTAATTATTACGTGCTACTCTTTATTTTCTCGGAGATATGGCGTGTTCACGTTTAATGGCGTAACAGTAAGTATACAGACCAAAATTACCTCTCCCACATCAAGGAACCTAATGTAGAGAACAGTAATTATCTAAAAAAGGAACAGGTTTTTGCGTCTCTAGTTTAAATAACAACCTAAAACAACAGGCTAAAGTTAAATGTCAAAATATACAACTACTACATCAAAATATTCCAGGATTACTCAATAAACTTCCTTCAATAGAGATATGTCTATCTGAGCTTATTACCAAATATTATGTTTTTTTTGGCATAGAAATACCACTATACAATTGCAATATTGTGTGTGTATAGGATCCCCAATTTGAATATTGCAGTATTTTTTAATAAACTTGAGTCTCTATTGCATAAACTAAGAGACAGAAAAAATAAAAATATTATATTGGTCGGAGATCTAAACATAAATACCCTTGTCACAAGTAAGAATGCCACCATATTAAACAGTTTACTTCTAAATTATAACTTGACTCTCAAAATAAATGCTCCAACCCGACTAACATCTTGTATAGATCATATTATTACTAATAACTCAGACTCTTCCGGTGAGAAATGTGAGTTACATCCCTCGGATCAAATAAGCCTGCTCAATCGCATTATTTTATGTACAAAAGGAATTATAGCCATGAATATATTCAAAAATTTAGAGAGTGTCTCTTGAACCTGGAATGGCAGGAAGTTTAAGACGAAATGGATCCGAATACAGCTTTTAAAAATTTTTAGTCTTTTTTATATGTTAAATTTCCCCTTGCAAAAAATTAAAGTCAATTGTCATTCACCTACTTTGAACTGGATAAGTAAAGGTATAAAAAAGTCATGCCTTTCAAAAAGATATCTAAAATCAAAATATCATAAAAATAAGTCCCGGGAAAACAAATTAAAATATGATAAATATGCAAAATTATTAAAAAGGTGCATTAATGTGTCCAAAAAACAAGCTTCTGACAACTTTATTATGAAAGCTAAAAACAAGTGTAGCGCGACCTAGAAATTAATTAAAAATAAATCTAAATATAGAGGTCCAGAACTTATCAAAGCGATTGACCTCAACGACACTTAGATAGATAAACCTGAAGAAATAGCGGAAGCTTTCAATAATCACTTTATTGACTCTACAAACATAGACATAACTAATAATAAAAATAATCTCATGAGTAATATTAATAATATAAGTAATAGTAATAGTATATATATCGAACCCTGCACACCAAATGAAATAAGTAAAATAATTTCATCGCTAAATAGTACTAAGGCTGTGGGGTATGATGATATCGATATATATATGATGGTGTCTATACACAAATTATAAAATCATGTGCTGACTGAACCGTGACTGTCACCTATTTTACCTCATCTAATCAATGTAAGTTTCTATGAAGAAAAGTATCCGGACAAATTTAAAGTCTCATTAGCCTTTATATAAAAAAAAATTGCAAACTAGATATAAATAATTACCGTCCAGTGTCCTTAATACCTGTGATTTCAAAAATAAATGAAAAAGCAATGTGTAATAGGATTGTCTCATTTATAGATAAACATAAAATAATAAGACCAGAACAAAATGGATTTCAAAGAAGAAAATCAACTGCATCAGCTTGTTATCAACTGATTAAATTAATTACCGAAAACATTGATAAGAAAAAACCAGACACTGCGATATTTTTTGATATGAGTAGAGCATTTGACTCCGTTAAACATGATATTTTGCTCAAAAAATGCGAAAATTACGGAATAAGAGGGAAAGCGTTAAATTGGCTGAAAGATTACTTAAGTAATAGGCAACAAAGCGTTGAAATTTTAGGAATAAATAAAGACAGAGAAGTTATAAAGTATAAATCTCAGTATGGAATAAATACGTATGGTGTACCTCAAGGTAGCATATTGGGGCCATTACTTTTTCTTCTGTACATAAATGATTTGCCAACAGTAATAAATGATAAGTGCGTTTTATTTGCTGATGATATTTCACTTGTAATAAATAAAGAGAATAAAAGTGAACGATATGAAGACCGAATAAATGTTGCCGTAGAAGTCATACTGGAATGGTTTGAGCAAAACAATTTAAATGTCAACATTTTTTTTGTAACTATAAAATGGCAAATCAAGCATTGAAAATTATTGGTCGTGGTAATACATTTGAAGAAGTTGACTGTACAACATTTTTAGTCATATTAATTGATAGAAATTGTAATTGGAAAAAGCACATTGATAATATATGTACCAGGCTGAACAGCTTTGGAAGAAATGCTGCTCTGATAGCTTATCATGGATACGTCTTATCCGTGTTAAGATACGGATTAATAATATGGGGCAATTATACAGACAGTGACAGGGCCTTTATTGTTCAAAAAAGTGCTTGAGAGCTGTGTTTGGTATTGGTCCGTTAGAATCGTGCAGACCCATTTTAAAAGAGCATAAATTATTGACTCTAACGTGTTTATATACACTCGAGAGCAAAAAAATCGCACATCATAACCCTTTTTGTTTAGGCAGTTTTTGTCATGAATGTGTATAGATATTGAAAACATGTCATTCATTATTTGAAAGCCTATTAAATTACCTTTCTAATGATATGAAATACAGTGTAAAAAATATCCTTGAAAAGGTTTAGAGCACAAAATCCAACAAATGGGAAAAATTACCAAAATTCACTTAAGAAAGAATGAGAGTCAAACTTAAAATTCTTGGTCATCCTGATTGTCAGTAACTTGTATTCCCTCCCTTAGCACTATTTACAGCTGTTACTCGATTTTTCATCCAAGGTATTAATTTTACCATAAAATCTTTGGGCATAACTTCCCACTCCTCATCAATGACAAATTGATGAGCGAGGCGTGGAGAGCCAGGCTTTTTGCACTAAGTCTTCTTTCAAGGTCATTCCAGATATTCTCAATTGGATTGAGATCAGAACTACAAGCTGGCTTCTCTATCGCAATGATTCCAACGTCTTACATGTAGTCGCAAACTGTTCTAGCGACATGCGATCTGGTGTTGTTCTGCATTAAGAAAAAAAAATCTACCACAAGGCACACAATCAGCTTCACATATTCTTCGAGCACTTTTTTGATGTATCATGAAGCCGTCAACCCTCTCAATATCAGGCCAGTAATGGCCCAGTGATGAATACAATGTCAGTTTTCAAAAAATCACTCATTGACATCCCCCGCTCTTGGGCGGAGCGGGAGATAGTGTCAGACTCTTACTGACTAAAAGACCCACCCCGTTCCTTCTAGCCTTCATACTGGGGCTCGAGCGCCCTTTCGGATAACCCTGGCCCCAGTAGGCTTCGATCCGGCTGGGTCCCTGCTGTTGCTGACAACTCCTTGAGGCGCGCGGGAACAGTGCGCGCCGTCGACGACTTGGGCTAGGTCCGGAAAGTTACCGGACGGCCGGACAGCGAGCTACCCATTGCTCACTGTCCGCAAGCCCGCGTCTACGTTGGCCGGAAATCGGGATCAGAATCCCGGCGACGGCGGCGGCGATAACGCCGTTGCCTGATGCGTTCGGCCTCCTCCTTTGCGAGCATTACTGTTTCGCAGAAGTCGGCGACCGCCTGCCACTCCTCCTCGCTCCGGACCATGGCCTCAACCAAGGCCCGGCGCGAGAGGTCTCCGCCGCCGAGTGCCCCCACGAGGGCACGGCGATGCTCCGCCCAAGCAGGGCACACCTCGACTGTGTGCTCCACCGTGTCCTCCAGGCGTTCCGCACAGTGGCGACACCCGGGCGTCACTTCCGCATGAATCGAGTGCAGGAATCTCCCGAACGAACCATGTCCGGTGAGTACCTGCGTCATGCGGAAGGTAAGGACGCCGTGAGGTCTTTCCAGCCACGCCTCAAAGAGGGGACTTACCGCCATGATTGTGGCGTGCCCAGCACTGGGTTGCGATAGTCGTTGACGCCATTTCACCATGAGATCCCGCCGGAGCTCTGTCCGCCATGCCGTGACCTGTCGCGGCAGCGGACTTTCACCCCGGCGTTGCATCTCCACGCGCATATCGTGCATGTGTGCAAGGACTGTTGCCTCCAGATCCCACGGTGGTAGGCCAGCCAGAAGGCTCGCCGCTTCGCGGGAGACCGTGCAGTATCCCCGCACCATCCTTATCGCCATGACCCTCTGGCAGGCGTTCAGTATGGCCGCCGGTTGCTTTTTCAGCGACGGCGCCCACACCGGTGCCCCGTAGAGGGCCATGGACCGAACGATCCGCGCGTAGAGCCTCCGGCAGGAGGCGTCTGGACCCCCAAGATTGGGCAGGAGCCGCTTGAGCGCAACCCCAGCCTGGTTGAGTTTGGGACATTATGCCACCCCAAAACGCCTCCAAAACCCGCTTGTTCGCTTATGCAGCATTGTTAAAATTGCCATGATGACCTTCTGTAGACCCTATAGAATGCATCATGGTCATCTAAGTTATTCTGCATTTATCAGAAAACACAACAGCCTGCCATTAGGCACACATCCAATTTAAGTTTTCGTGGCAAATTAATGGCCGGGCTTGTCGGTGAGCTGTGGTCAATTTTCTGAGTAATGTGTAGTAAGGCCTGCTTTACCCAGTCTTTTCCTAATCGTCCACTGATTAACACTGACATTGCGGACTTCTTGAAGCTTTTGTGTCAGTTCAATCGTGTTCAGTAGCCGATTTCTCAAAGTACTTGTTACAGGAAAGCGATTATCACGCCCTGATCCTATGCGCCACCGGCCATATCCTGGTTGCCGAATATATCCACGGGTCTCTTGAAACTTCTGGTATACCAGACGAATAGGGAAGCGGCTAAAATTTAGCTGTCGATCGACTTCATTTCGATTATGGCTTGCTTTAGGCAAGACAATAACTTGAACGGCTTCTGCGGGCATGGTATCCATATTTTTCCAAGAAATCCGCCTGTTTCTAATAAAGACGTTATCATGTTATCGGAAACTGATTAAAACTCCAAAACAGCACCCTTTATGTAGCTCCAAGTACAGGTGCAAGTAGTGAAATGCAAATGGGTGAATTGGGTCTACTATTGGTTTTTGTGAGTTACGTGAAGTTCAATGATCTTAATTTTGTGTTTTATAAAGTTATCTTTGTATGGTTCAATTTTGCTTAATAATTTGTATTCAGTATCTTTAGATTTAAGAAAAAAACAATATTAAACGAAATTAAAAGCCATGTGCGATTTTTTTGCTCTAAAGTGTAAATTGGAAATGGGAGTATTTGTAAAAAAACATCCTACTCTTTTCAGTAAAGCAGATAGCGAAAATGTCTACAAGATGGGTAAAATGTCCAGGGATCCAACTAAATTAGCGATGCCTAGGTGTGGAACAGCATTTTGCCACAAAAACACGAGTCGTATGACAATTAAAATATTCAATAAGTTACCTGAACAAATAAGAGAATTGTCAACGATTTTTTTTCCAAAAAGAGCTCAAAACATGGCTTATTGAAAATTGTTTTTTACACTGTAAATGATTTTTTTAATTATAATATGAATAAGAAGCGGTGCCATATATAAAACTTAATTATGGAATTAATTTTTTATTTTATTTTACATTTATAATTTAACTTTTTGACATTTTATTTATATTTTTTTGTTTGACATTTATGATTTAATTTATTGACTTTTTAATTTTAATTTATTGACATTTTTATTTTAATTCTTTGACATTTTAATTTTAGTTTATTGACATTTTCTTTTGTTTTGCATTTATATAAACTTAGTGACATTTGTAATTCAATTTAATTGACATTTGTAATTTAATTTATTGTTCATATTATTGTGTTCGATATTTATAATTCATTTTATTGTTTTTGTTATTTAATTTCATTGATTTGCATTAATTTAATTGATTTGCATTTATTTAATTGACATATAAAAATGGGATTGTTTGTAAGAATTTTAATATAAATAAAAAAAATAAAATTAGTCCGAATTAAAATTTGCATGCTGTAAAATAAGGCGTGGTCCGCCTTATTTTACAGCATGCAAATTTGAACCTTGAAGAACCTTGTACTTGTTGTATTTTAAGATCTGTACCACCATGTTTCAGGCAAATAAATGAATTATTATCTCCTTTATTTTCCATTTTAAGATATTATTTTACATTTTTAAATATTTCATAAAAAAATAATAAAAAAAAAAAACATTTAAAAATATAAAAAATAGTTGTCCGCCGGTGTCGGGAGCAGGGTCCAAGCTACCGGTGGTTAGGGCTCCAGAGACAGGAACCTCCTCACAATACGAGCCGTATCGAGGAGTACTGCCTTCTGTGGCCCTTGATCCATCCGCGCAACGCCAGCTTCGACAGATGGTCGTCGAAGCTTTTGGCTATAAGGCCATTGATGCTCACGACAATCGGCACAATGACAGCCGAGTCCACATTCCACAAGTCGACGACCTCGTGTGCTAAGTCGAGATATTTGATTTTTTTTCTCTTTCTCAGCTTTCACGAGATTCTCGTCATGTGGGACGGTGACATCGACTAACATTGCGCGGCGCGCTAATCTGTCTATCACTACAATATCCGGCTTATTGGCTATAATAGTCCGATCAGTAATGATAGACCGATCCCAGTACAACCTGACATGGTCATTTTCGAGAACTGGGTCGGGCACATACCTGTAATACGGTACCTCTGATTCCATAAGTTTGTATTTCAAAGCAAGTTGCTGGTGAATAATCCTGGCCACTTGGTTGTGTCTGTGCAAGTACTCGCCGTTAGCCAGACGAGAACAACCAGAGATAATATGTCTAATGGACTCTCCAGGTCGATGACATGCCCGACACACGTCCACCGTCCCATCCTTCATTATACATATATCTCCGGTAGTTATTCGTCAAGATGACTTCGTCCATAATTGCACAGACAAAACCTTCAGTTTCCCCAAAGAGGTTGCTGAAACGTAGCCAGGCGACGGACGCTCCAAAATCTACATCAGGCTCATGAAGAGCCCGATAAAAGCGCCCGTGTAGCTCCTTGTTTTTCCATACTTCCCTACGGTCATCAGTTGTAAGTACCACAGGTTTGCGCCAGTTCTCTTTAGCGATGGACAACGGGGTGAGTCCTTTGTCCACTGCGACCACATCTCGGTGCATACCCACATCGGTTTTTTTCCCTCCACACTTCCGCGGGATGTAGTCTCATAACCGACGATCGTGGGTGATGCATCCGATTTGCGGTCAGCAGTGTACGGACCCGCCTATCCAGAGCGTCTAGCTCGGTCTGAGTCCATTTGAGTATGCCGAAAGAGTACATTAAGACCGGCATGACCCAACCGTTGAAGGCGCGCACCCTATTACCACCTGACAGAAGGCTGTTTAATACCTTCTTCAGGCGGCCAAAGAAGCGCTCCTTCAACGATTGCTTCATGTCAGTAACGTTAATGCCCAACGCGAATTATTATTATTATTATTCCATTTATTTATTATTATATACATATTTATCATATTTCTTCAAAAAATAACATTAAAAAAAAAAAACATTTAAAAATATAAAAAATAGTAGCCCACCGGCATCGGGAACAGGGTCCAAGCTGCCGGCGGTCAAGGCTCCTAAGAGAGGAACCTCCGGACAATACGCGTGTCTAGGAGTACTGCCTTATTATTATTATTTCCTTTATTCATTTTTTAACATGTAACAATATATTTTTAAATTTTTCTTAAAAAACTATTAAAAAAACATTTAAAAATATAAAAAACAGAATCCCACCGGTATCGGGAACAGGGTCCAAGCTACCGGCGATTAGGGCTCCAAAGAAAGGAACCTCCTAACGATACGAGCCGTGTCCAGAAGAACTGCTTTCTGAATCAAGCCCTTGATCCAGCCGCCTAACGAGAGCCTCCTAAGGTGTTGGTCGAGGCTCTTGGCTATTAAGCCATTGGCTGACACAACTATCGGTACAATGATCGCTGAGTCCACTTCCCACATGTCGACAACCTCGCGAGCCAAGTCAATATACTTGATTTGTTTATCTTTCTCGGCTTTCACGAGGTTCTCGTCATGCGGAACGGATATGTCAACAATCATTGCACGCCTCTCGCTTCGGTCCACCACCACTATATTATATTGAGTTGTCAGCAACAGCAGGGGCCCAGCCGGGTCGAAGCCTACTGGGGCCAGGGTTATCCGAAAGGGCGCTCGAGCCCCGGTATGAAGGCTTGAAGGCACGGGATGGGTTTTTTAGTCAGTAAGAGTCTGACACTATCTCCTGCTCCGCCCAAGAGCGGGGGTTGTCATAGGATGATTTTTCCTATTGAAAAAAAAAAGATGCATCTTCTTAAAGCAAGTCTTTCTATCCCTAGGCAGATAATGCAGTATGGCCGATCCCTAAGGAATAATGAGATTTGAATTTGGAACATCAAAAATCGTCATTACAAAATTGAAACTATAGAATCTATATAAATATAGGAGTAATGAATTTTATTTGTTTGATGAACTTGTAAATATAATACTTATAAATATTTCTCTAATATCTTATTTAATATATCTTATGATTTGGTCGACCAAATTGTCTTTTAATTATCTCACAGATGGTGTAAAAAGTAGAGTATGCAACACGGGGATAAAGCTATCTTGGGCGTCTTGAATTCCTCACTTCACTCAGGTATCTTTATCAACTCCTTCACAGTGCTCAGGAGTAAATTATATAAATCCCTCACTAACGTTCGGGATTAAAATCATTAACTTTCGTTTCGTTCGGAATTCAACATACTGCCCGCGACTTAAAGACACTGCTTTATCCCCTAGTCACATAGTCAACTATTATTGTTGGATAGCTCATTTATTGAGGAGGGTTATTATAAGATAAGGGAATAGGTCACAGAAGCGGGAACGGAGGCGCGGGCGTGACCATGGAGGACAGCTTGTCTTCTATATTGACTATAATATAATGGAATAGGTCACAGAAGCGGGAACGGAGGCGCGGGCGTGACCATGGAGGACAGCTTGTCTTCTATATTGACTATAATATAATAGAAATAAATGGCTACATGTGCTACTAAGCGCAGTTTGAAAAGAACCATGGGCAAAAATATATGGAGCCTGGGCTCATCCTCCAACAGAGATGGGATCACTTCGATTAGACTTGTATTTCAATAAATATCAAGTTATAAACTAATTTTTGTGAAAAATCCATGGGGTTATGTTGCTATAAATATTTTTCTCCTACCATAAATAAACCATAATACTGCAAAGTAATGCTGCTATAAAGTTGTTAGTATTGTTGTTTGACATCTTATGTTTGTTAACCGACTTAAAAAAGAGGAGGTTATAATATGTACGGTTGTATGTTTTTTTTAATGTTCCTACAAATACCGGCACGAATCTTGAGCGCTTGTCGAAAGAGTCAGGATCAATTTGCGCATCGTACACATCGTCGAGTCAATCACTGTAACTACAAAGATGTACTCCCAGCTCTTAAGCTATACAGTAGAAACTTTGTAAGTAGATGTATTCTGTAAACCGCATTAAGAATTTCACACAAAAATAGAAAAAAGGCAATAAATTTTGGGGATCCTTATACATAGAACTGAAACACAAAATTTTTTTTTCATCAAACCTATCGGTGTGGTACAAATGATACTGAGGTTTCTTATATCATTTTTTTCTAAACTGAATAGTTTGCGCGAGAGACACTTCCAAAGTGGTAAAATATGTGTCCCCCCCCCCCCCCTCTAACTTCTAAAATAAGAGAATGATAAAACTAAAAAAAATATATTTTGTATATTACTATAAAAACTACCAACGAAAATTGGTTTGAACGGAATCTAGTAAATATTTTTTTTTAATGCGTCATAAATCTAAAAAATACACTATTATTAAAACATCGATCAAAGTTACAACACATTACAAGAACTTTTATATTATGTTACTTGCTGCTACGGAACCCTTCATGGGCGAGTCCGACTCGCACTTGGCCGGTTTTTTTTTAACATCCGGAATTAAAACTAGTATAACAGTCAATTGTATTCTTTCTCTTAATAGAGAATCAGAAATGAGAAGAGCATGTCATAACAATTCTAATAAGCCTAAACACAACTAAGATCCATTGATTTACTATGGAGTTCCGACCTACTTTTCAACCTCATCATCAGATCGTTTCGATGGGCCTCTTGGTATCTTCTCTTCCTTATCTTCCTTTAGTCAGTCATCGACTACGTGTATTAAGACAGTAATTATACTTGTTATGACAGTTCTGCTAAGGTTACCTATATGAAGAGTTCTGTTCCAAACCTCTGAAGTTGTGAAGTATTGGGTTTCTTTAGTGGTATGAAGCGAGACGCGGGAGCTGGGAGTACATCTTTGTAGTTACAGTGATTGACTCGACGATGTGTACGATGCGCAAATTGATCCTGACTCTTTCGACAAGCGCTCAAGATTCGTGCCGGTATTTGTAGGAACATTAAAAAAAACATACAACCGTACATATTATAACCTCCTCTTTTTTAAGTCGGTTAACAAACATAAGATGTCAAACAACAATACTAACAACTTTATAGCAGCATTACTTTGCAGTGTTATGGTTTATTTATGGTAGGAGAAAAATATTTATAGCAACATAACCCCATGGATTTTTCACAAAAATTAGTTTATAACTTGATATTTATTGAAATACAAGTCTAATCGAAGTGATCCCATCTCTGTTGGAGGATGAGCCCAGGCTCCATATATTTTTGCCCATGGTTCTTTTCAAACTGCGCTTAGTAGCACATGTAGCCATTTATTTCTATTATATTATAGTCAATATAGAAGACAAGCTGTCCTCCATGGTCACGCCCGCGTCTCCGTTCCCGCTTCTGTGACCTATTCCCTTATCTTATAATAACCCTCCTCAATAAATGAGCTATCCAACAATAATAGTTGACTATGTGACTAGGGGATAAAGCAGTGTCTTTAAGTCGCGGGCAGTATGTTGAATTCCGAACGAAACGAAAGTTAATGATTTTAATCCCGAACGTTAGTGAGGGATTTATATAATTTACTCCTGAGCACTGTGAAGGAGTTGATAAAGATACCTGAGTGAAGTGAGGAATTCAAGACGCCCAAGATAGCTTTATCCCCGTGTTGCATACTCTACTTTTTACACCATCTGTGAGATAATTAAAAGACAATTTGGTCGACCAAATCATAATATTAGAGAAATATTTATAAGTATTATATTTACAAGTTCATCAAACAAATAAAATTCATTACTCCTATATTTATATAGATTCTATAGTTTCAATTTTGTAATGACGATTTTTGATGTTCCAAATTCAAATCTCATTATTCCCTAGGGATCGGCCATACTGCATTATCTGCCTAGGGATAGAAAGACTTGCTTTAAGAAGATGCATCTTTTTTTTTTCAATGGGAAAAATCATCCTATGACAACCCCCGCTCTTGGGCGGAGCAGGAGATAATGTCAGACTCTTACTGACTAAAAAACCCATCCCGTGCCTTCAAGCCTTCATACCGGGGCTCGAGCGCCCTTTCGGATAACCCTGGCCCCAGTAGGCTTCGACCCGGCTGGGCCCCTGCTGTTGCTGACAACTCCTCGTCGACGACTTGGGCTTGGTCCGGCCAGTTACCGGACGGCCGGACAGCGAGCTACCCATTGCTCACTGTCCGCAAGCCCGCGCAATAATGTTGTCTGTCAGACTGTCAGTGTCAAACAGTCAAACTGTTTGAAACTGGACCACAGAGCATCTGCAACAGGCTATTAATTACGTTTCGTTCCACGGTGATTTTTAAAGTACCTTATTATAATCATAAATTTGATCCTTTGTTAGATTGAAGTACTTACACGGCATAATGTTTTTTTTAAATTATCACTTCAATCGCCAATTGTTTGTACTTTGTTCCAACTGTTTCTTTTTTTGGGCTTACTCTTTTTTAGGGTTCCGTAGCCAAATGGCAAAAAACGGAACCCTTATAGATTCGTCATGTCTGTCTGTCTGTCTGTCCGTCCGTCCGTATGTCACAGCCACTTTTTTCCGAAACTATAAGAGCTATACTGTTGAAACTTTGTAAGTAGATGTATTCTGTAAACCGCATTAAGATTTTCACACAAAAATAGAAAAAAGGCAACAATTTTTATTTCAAAAAATTTTTTTTTCTTCAAACCTATGGGTGTGGTAAAAATAATACTGAGGTTTCTTATATCATTTTTTTCTAAACTGAATAGTTTGCGCGAGAGACACTTCCAAAGTAGTAAAATGCGTGTCCCCCCCCCCCCTCTAACTTCTAAAATAAGAGAATGATGAAACTAAAAAAAATATATGATGTACATTACTATAAAAACTACCAACGAAAATTGGTTTGAACGAAATCTAGTGAGTATTTTTTTTTAATGCGTCATAAATCGAAAAAAAAAATACACTATTATTAAAACATCGATCAAAGTTATAACACATTCCAAGAACTTTTATATTATATTACTTGCTGCTACGGAACCCTTCATGGGCGAGTCCGACTCGCACTTGGCCAGTTTTTAGTTCCTAATATGTTGATGTCATTCGGTTACTAAATATGTATTTACTTACATGTTTGGCAAGTATTAAATAAATGCTTATGGTATCTAAATTGTTTCGCCAATATCCAACTTGTATATTCTGATGTCATCGACGAGCCTGTGCGAGTTCTTACCACCTTCTTTCAGGAAAACAAAATTTTGAAGTTTATTGAATAATTTACAATGCTGTTGCAAATGACTATTTGAACAGTGTATTATGTCTTTCTTGGCACTAGTTCTAATTGAACTGAAAAAACAAAGACACAAAAACAAGTTAAACAAACGTTGACCCCATTGATTATCTTTACTATTTACGCATTTTTTTTTATAAAATATATAGGTATTTACTAAATTTCCGGAAACCAAGTGCTCGTATCACATTTTGACATTCTGTATATACCTATACATTGGCTTTTTATGGTAACTTGATCGATTCAAATGTATACGTAGGTATGTATTAAATAATATGATATTTGTTTTGCAAATAAATTTAAAAAAACATTTTCCACTTTTTTTTCGTCAGTTTAAACTAGGTGAGGCCGGTGTTTCCAAACTGACTATCCTGAGAAGAAACACCGAAACAGACTCAGGGGTCAAAATCTCTAATTGGAAAAAACAAACGACTGATTGCCACTTTCCCGCCATTTCGTTTTTTTTTTCTGCGGCCGGCCAGCTATTTAGCCCTAATGAAAAATTAGAAATTAATTGTAATCTTTTAAAAATAAAGTATTTTAAAGAAATAGTTAAACAAATATATAACTTAAAATATAAAATTATTTAATTAATACTTGTCTTTAAGTTATTTCAATTTTATATCGCGCTGTAGTTGACTGGCTGTATGGAAAATTGGAACATGGTTCAATAGAAATGTGAAGATTAAACTTATTTTTTTTTTTTAAATAATTTGACAGCTGTCAGTTGTAAAGTAAAACTCCCTAGGGATGAAAAGTATCACTTTCAGCCCCTCCTCAGGCAACTTCAGACCTACTTTCAGAGTATGAGTAATGAAAAAACTATTTAACATTGACTGTTGCGTACTTGCGTAGACGAGATTGTGACTTGCATTTGGTTTTTTTTTTTACGTTCGCTAATTGACCTTCTTATTAGTTATGTACGTTTGTTTCAATTCGCTTATTAGAATAAAGGTCAATATCGCGAATCGAGTATATATGCGCCCACGCAGGCAGCGTCCGTCGGTGATACCGTGATTGAAGTTGATTGTGGGAAGTTTCGCCTAAATTGTAATGTATTGGTTGCTGTATTAGGTTCATTGTGGACACCACACCCTCTTATTTCACATGTTAATCGTACAATTGTAAAAAAGTCTCCCACTAAATGCCGACTTTCTTTTTAGGGTTGGGTACCTCAAAAGGAAAAAACGAAACCCTTTTAGGTGCACTTTGTTGTCCATCCGTCCGTCTATCTGTGTACCGGTCAAGACCCTTTATCTCTATAGTTAACGAGAAAAGAAGATACTTCGGTTTATGTAGCAAAACCCGTACATTTCGACACTCTTGAGCAAATAAAAATTCATAGGGTACTTCCCGTTGGCCCAGAATGCTACAATTTGGCATAAAGCTAGGTCTTACAGCACAAGTATAGGAATAAATCTGAAAACTGTTTAACCTGATATAAACCTTCCGAGACTCCGTTCCGGAGTTGAACTATTTACATAAGTTAGTTTGTATGGGACCATCAGGGCGCGAGTTCGACTCTCACTTGCCCAGTTTTTCTTTAAAAATACCGTAGACAGTTTTACATAAATACTCTATTCTCTAAGTCATAGATTGAAATTGGCTTGTCAATATTTGTCCCATGAATAATTGAATTTATTTGACTAAATGAATGAATGAATCATGATGACATAGGGAAAGTTTCAGATTCATGACTGTATCACATCACTTGTACAGTCGAGCGCACGTTGCGTTGGTGGTCACTTTGACCTTTGAAATCCTAGCGTTTTCAATAGTCCGTAACTTAAATGGAAAAAAACGGAACTCTAAAAACTTTCGGCAGTTGAGGTAAATAAAGAACTAACAATACCGAGAAACGCCGACTTCCGAAATTAAGTTAATTTGATCCTTTTAGTGTTTTTTTAGAGAAGTCGAGTATTTTTTATTTTTGTAAAAAGTTGTTTTTTGTAGAATGAAATTTATTACCAAAACGTAATAAATAACAGGTAAAAAATAATGTTAATATATGATTAAATGTAAATGTTTGTACCTATGTGTACATCTAATAAAACCATAATAATATCTTATTCATGAATAATCTAATCAATGTTCCCCTTATACATGAATAATATATCATGTATGTATAGGGGGAATATCGATTCTTAGAATATGGAATTATAGTTAAACGTCGCGCGTCGCAGTGTAGCTCAATTATTGGAAATAAATTAGGCCGCAAAAATAACAGGCCACATAGATAAAATTCTATATTTCCCAAACCTATGTTATACATATAGTCCGGTCAATTTAGACATCCGAGCTTATAAAAATTAGCACCCGTCTGAATATTGGTAGGATTGTTCAAAACAACGTCATAAATGAAATGTAAAAAGTCCTCATCGCATGTACTTGGGTAAAGGTCACAAAAACGAGCTTTTCGCGATTTTCAGTAAAATGGTAAGTTTATCATAAAATTAGCTCAGTCAAAAATTTTAAATTGGATTTTTATCTACAAATAGTACATTGTTACACTAGGGGTGAAAGTAACTCATTTCGTCCCGAGAAGGAATTCGAGGGGATAAATGGGTTACTTTCACCCCGAGGTAAACACTGTGCTTTTCATTACGAATACGAGGAAAGTAAAAATAAAATAAAAAGTTTGTAAAACCTGAGTCTCGTACCTATGGTTTTAAGTAGGTATCTTTCTTCTGATTTAGGCGGTAAAAGGTATTCCACTACTGCTTTAGCCTCTTCTCTTATGAAATTAGGCGTTAAATCACTATTTTAATCTGATAAACATAACCTGTTAATACAAATCTTTGTTGTACGGAAATGTAAACAAAACTCGAAATCATTTTCCCGCCATTTTGTTTTTTTTTTCTGTGGCCGGCCAACTATTCAGCCTTGTTAATGAAAAATTAAAAATTAATTGTAATCTTTTAAAAATAAAGTATTTTAAAGAAATAGTTGAACAAATAAATCACTTAAAATATAACATTATTTAATTAATACTTGTCTTTAAGTTATTTCAATTTTATATCGCGCTGTGATTGACTGGCTGTATGGAAGATTGGAACATGGTTCAATAGAAATGTGAAGATAGAACTAGTTTTTTTTTTAATAATTTGACAGCTGTCAGTTGTAAAGTAAAACTCCCTAGGGATGAAAAGTATCACTTTCAGCCCGCTCCTCAGGCAACTTCAGACCTACTTTCAGAGTATGAGTAATGAAAAACACGTTTTTACACCACTTTTGAGTACACTACCTCAAAAGTGATGTGAAAACGTTTTAGCGCGTTTTTAAGATTCTGTACCTCAAAAGGAAAAACGGAACCCTAGTAGGATCACTTTTTTGTTTGTTTGACGGTCTGACTCCGAGTTTGTTGTTGAGGTGTCAAATAAATGAGAACTTTTTAGATTTCATTTATGATGATGTATTATTGTTCAAAACCTACCAATTTCCAGGTGGGTGCCTATGATTGTAACTTTACCCCTATTTTATGGTCTAATTTGACGGGACTAATAGGTCGCTCGTATAAATAATATGTTATACAACATTAGTTTTAGTATATGTGAAACCCGAAACACGTGTCTAGTATCTAAGCGCACGGTAATGCGCAGGTCAAGTTCCAGCAACAGACCGCGCGCATGCCGTGCATTATTTACACGAACTGTTTCGACCTACTTTTGACCCCCCCGTAGCTCAGTGCCTATCGCAAGTACAGAGATAAATTTTACCTACGTAATCATATACTAGTACTAAAGCAGTACGCCAAATTTCATAGATACCTATAGCTTCAGAAGGTCCTGAAATATGACCCTGTGAATATAGCTAATTTTGGCACTGACTGACTCACTGACCGGTAATCAAAACCTTTAGGCCACTTCCAATTGTCCTAGCGTTATGAAATTTGGCACACATGTCATGTGTTATATGTAGATTAACAAAAAATTTAGAAATTTAAGAAATCGGTCAAGCCTGATTTGGCTCAATCTAATATTTTAATAAAAATATTTATGAACCAGTGATATGAGAATACGAAGAGGAAGGAGGAGGAAAGGGGGAGGGGCTATAAAATATGTCTAAAAAATTATTTGATTTTGCTTATTGATTGGTTACTTGTTTGTGTTGAAAGCACAAATTCACTCTATTTCTATTCTATTCTATCTTTTAAGATTAACTCATTATAACCTTTTTTATGGTAAACAAATTTGCTCGAAATTTAATGCATTATTGCCAATTATTTGCCAAAGAGTTTTATCAAGAGTTTTTATATAATATTATTATTAATCCTTATCCAAATAAATGTGTTGTTGATTAAGAGTAATTTTTATTATAATTTTTATTTTTATTTAAGAGTAATTTAATTGTGACCAAAATTTTCCTATAAGAACCTTAAAAAACTATCTAATAAGAGCACATTTGGGGTAAAGTAGTACAAATTTTCTTATATATATACTTTTAATAGGAGACTGGAAAGTACTTCATTTTGAAAATAAAATTGAAATTGATCGCGATTTAAGCGGTTATCACACTGCCACGCACCACGCTACTTAGCGTGGGAAAACGCTCCTACGCACGTACTTGCGGGAGTGTAGATCTGCTTCATCGTACGGGTTTTTTACGCACTCATGCGCGTAGGTGCGTTTTGTAAATTCACGCAGACGCGCACTCATTTCATACAAAATCACGCACGGTACTACGAGACTCAGTGTGGCATACCTTGCGTGTCGCCCCACACCCACGCGCGTGAGTGCATGTTTCTCCGCATGATGGTGCGTGAGCTGCATGAACGCGCGTGGATGCATTTTCAGTGTGTTGGACTGTGCGTGTTTTCTATACAAGCGGAGATACTTACAAGCAACGCTATGACACGCATTCACGCACTACGCTGCGTGGTGCGTGATACCTCGCATCCCAATGATTTCAAATGATTTACCTTTTAATTTAAAAAAAGAATTCAATTTCCCCATAATTTGTTTTTTGCCGTAACAATTAAATCACAGGTGCAAACATTTAAACACGTAGGAATCGATTTATGTACGTGAAGACTGCTTTTCACACGGCTAACTATATGTCGTGTTGTCAAGATAGAGTTGCGGAGAAAATCAGTATGTTCTTCTGTCACAAGAAAATAAAACTAATAATATCATTTACGTAGAAGTACTTTAAAATATATTCTTTTAAAAAAATCTTAATCGCGATCATAATAACAGAAATTGACGCGTACGAAGTCGCGAGGAACAGCTAGTCATCAATAAGAATACAAAAAAAAATAGATTTTTATGATTCTAACCATATTTTTGTCAGAAACACTGATGTATGGAAGTGTTACCATCTGCAAACGGTGGCCATTGACAAAACATGGATTATTACTAATCGACATATAGTTTCAATAAAATCAACACTTATGAGATAATTATCTACAAATAAAACAGAAAAAGCTAGATAACCTTGAACTTTGTGGATTTGATATTATTAGAGTTCAATATGAATTTGTTTAAGCAGGCAACTCGTGCAGGTTTCCAACACGAGATAAACGATCGACTGCTTGCTGACATTCCCACAATCCATTTTTTTCTAAACAACCTTGGTAATTAGTATACAGTCTTTGCCAAAGATCGTTGGATTTGTATCTTGGCAATCTGGCGGTTTACTGTTCTGAAACACGTGATCTATCCTAGTAAGATATTTCAATGTGTGTATGTTATACAAGCAGTACTATTCTGTAAATCTCTCACCGGGAAAACAGATAATTTTTTTAAGTGTGCTGCCCTGGCTCGTATTATTAGGAGGATCTTCCTGGAGCTCAAACCGTCTGCATAACTGGACCCTAGTCGTTATACTGGATTTTTTTGATATTTTATATATTGATAAATCGACAAATAACTTCTCCCTTTCTGGCTGGAGCAAGAGAGCTTATTGGACTTTTAATGACTAAAACTTATCTGTGTTTTCATTTGACTTTTTCATTTTATTTCCATCGATTGTATCACTGCTTACCATAAGGTGGAATCACAGCCAAGCAAAGACATTTAAAAAAAAAGTTGTTAATTGCGTCTCCTGAACAAGTTTTGTCGAACATTCCCATAGCCCTTCCCGATACCGCTAGGATATTATTTTGGAGAGATGTTTACAGAATAGCACTTCTGAACATTGCCACACCATATCAGGATCACGACGCGTGTCGCTAGTGTATCGCAACGTGCCTGCGGTGTTTACTCCTCTGGCTGCCGTCATATCACACATATTTGTAATGTGATTACTGTATCACCTGTAATTAATAACATTTGCTATATTCATTGATATTGATGGTACCTACTGAAACTACATGAAATGTGAATCTTGACTAAAGAAATAAACTGACTTTTCAATTGCGTACTATTTACATTTTTATTCTTGTTTGCTTATACTAAAATTGATCTATTGATTCTAAACTGCAGTGGGGTACTAATATTAGAACTCTCTCGGGAAGACTAAGCTCAGCTGCATATGCAGTAAGAAAAATAAGGCAATTGACAGATGTAGCCACAGCTAGGTTAGTTTACTATGCTTATTTCCACAGTATTATGTCTTATAGCATTTTACTGTGGGAACCTGCAGCTGACGTAGACTCAATTTTCATATTACAAAAGAGAGCAATCCGGACTATTTATAAAATGGGCCCTCGCGAGTCCCTCAGAAATAAATTCAAAGAAATCGATATACTTACTCTGCCTTCTCTTTACATCTTGGAAAGCATTTTTTATGTTCGTAAAAACTTAGGACTCTTTAAAATTAGAAGCGATTTTCACAACAAAAATACACGTAGTAAACACGAAATTGTCTTACCCAAATGGAGACTACCTAAGACTAGCATGTCATTCTTAGTAAACAGAATTCGCTTTTAAAATAAGCTGCCAAAGGCGGTAACAGAACTTAGTGAGGGAAAATTCAAATCTCATATCAAGCGTGTCCTAACCGAAAAAGCATATTACAAGGTTAAAGACTATGTCGAAGACACGCTTGTTTGGCAATGACTACCTCTGCACATGTGGCCCCCTGGAAAATCATCAATATTTTGTCTATTAACTGGTCCACCTTTGTTTTAATAATTATATATACATTTGTTTTTTTTCTCTGACACATTGCTTTTGCAATATTTTTATTTTTTATTTATATTTCAACTGTCATAAATTTGTTAGTAAATTATTTTGTTAACATTTTATTGATAGTTTTTGTATAGCCTCTTTTTGTATTGTGAATGTGAGAACACTGTATACTCTACGAACTCTTAGACTACTTCCTATTACGACTAACTTTGTTTTTTATTGAGAAAGTTTTTATTGTGCTTTTGTGTACAATATTTGACTGGTCTACACTGTTCTTACATAATATCTATCAATATTGTGAAAACAACCACTTTTTTAAAAGAGTAACCATAGAGTAGGCCAAGTAGGCCTATGTGAAATAAAATATTTTTGATTTTGATTTTGATTGAATACCTACAAACCACGATGTGAAAATGTAGAGATTTTTTTTCGGTGGGTAAAAATCATCCAGATGACATCCGTTGTCTGATGCGGTCAGCCTTCTCCTTTGCTACCATTACTGCTTCTCAGAAGTCGGCGACCGCCTGCCACTCCTTTCTCGCTCCAGACTATGACCTGTACCAAGATCCGGCGCGAAAGATCGCCGCCGCCGCGATCACCCCCACAAGGACACGGCGATGCTCTGCCCAAACGGGGCACACCTCAACCACCGTGCTCCACCGTGTCCTCCGGGCGGTACACACAGTGGCGACACGGCGTCACCTCCGCACGAATCCGGTGCAGGTATCTCCAGAACTTACTATGGTCGGTGAGAACCTGCGTCATGTAGAAGGTGAGGACGCCGTGTGGTCTTTCCAGCCACACCTTAAAGAGGGGACTTACCGCCATAATTGTGGCGTACCCAAACATGTCGAGAGATGAGATTATGATCTCCATAATATTCAGTACCTACTTCCAGGCTAGCTTTTGGCCACCTGACGGTAAACAATGATGTTTACCTAGTTTAATTAGTAACCTATTTACTCTTGACTAAAAGAACTTCAGGTTGTAGCCATCAAAGAATACAGGGAATTAAATTCCTTAGTAATACAATAGGCAATAAATATTTTCCCAAAAAGTTTTATGCCTAAACACTGCCTTCAAGGACAAGTTCAAGCGCTCAACCATAGTCTCTTGAATAGACTGGATCTGTGACTTGTTCGGCGGACACGTATCTCTCAGCATCAGTGTTTTCGTCTGCATAACTAAAAATACCGGGTTTAACAAGATCATTAATGTGCAACAAGAACAGTAAGTACTTTCCGCACATTAATAGTCAAAAGTTACCTACACTCGGGGCCAAACCATGATCGAACTTTGTCAGACCTAGTTACGTTAGAAAATGGAATGCAATACCTTTTCAACCCCTGCAGCAATACAACTATCACAACATCTGCGCAAGACAAAGGATTGGTCGAAGTAAGCAAAAAAAGATCGTATCCCATCCTAATCTGATAACGTGTATCACTAAACCCATTGGTGCCTTTAGATCTAAGATGGGGCGGGGAGTAGACAGATCCAAATTTCACTAAACAGTGGTCGAAACTCTGAACCTGAAGGTTAGAGTTGAGATATTGACACTGAATACCGGCCTGGATCTGTTGTCAGCAGTAGGTCCAAGCAATTAATTTATATGTGAATCAAGCCTCGGCACCCTCGTAGCCCCCTGCATCAGCTGAGTGAGATTTAAAGCTAGCTTTCGCATCTCTCATCTAGCATGGTGTGGTGGAAAGAGATACTCTCTATGGTGGGGAGGAAAGTCCTCCAGTAAAACCATCCGCTACCTTGCTAAGGAGCTGTGCGAGTCTGGCTCGTTACATACCTAAACTAGAACGGCCATTTCTGGCAGTTTTGAAAATAGCGTGATAGTGCGGCCCGTGAGCATGTTAAAAATCATTCACTAACAATAGTTAATAGAGTTAGCGGCACTTGCATGTGGAAGTCATTGAGATAGTGGAGATACTATAAGTGTCTGTGCAACGTCAAAAAAAATGCTATCAATATTTGGAAAGTACAATTTTATTCACGATCAAGGCATCTTAATTGAAGACAAAAGATGTCAAGGATCTCGCAAATAAAATTATAGTTTGTACTTTTTGTTGGAAAGTTAACAATTAAACGAGTATTTGTTATATAATAGATTTTTTTTGTTGATTTTTAGTAGTTTATTTTTTTTTAATTAAGTTTTGCGGCTCACCTAGTCTACGGTCTTCATGCTTTTGGCTCACAAGTGACTTTGAGTTTGACTTGGCTGCTAGAATCAACATTTGCAAGCGTTACTTTTAATCTTAGCTTGTATAAGGAAGTCATGTGACTAATCAACGTCATTCCACTGGAATTCTTCATTCGTTATTTAAATTAATATGTAACATAGGCGTAAGTGTTACATGACGTCAAATGTCGACAATCTAGTTTCCGACGACGTCAAATTAAAATATGCAGTTTGTTATTAATGCTATGTATCTGTTATAAGGTTACAATAATTTCTTACCTACTGCCGAGAAAGTGGAAAGTTCGTTATTGCTTAAAACAGGAAAAATAAATTCTTTAAATAAATGTGATTAATTATATTTTCTGGTTAATTTAATCTTAGGTTTACGTGAGATCAGATAATTTAATGACTAGTTACATAACATAGAGGAAAAACATTAATAGTCAAGATCAAAATATAGTTATTTCGTTAATTTGACTGTAGTTATGCTAGTATTTTAACTAGTTCTCTAGGTGTAAAAAAACGTCTGAATCCGCGCAAAAAGTAATGAATGGAAAACATCGTTGTTCTATGAAACATTGGCACGGAAATTAATTCAATTAAGTACTTCTGTTTTAAAATTCAATTACGTATGTGCCTATATTTATTCCACATAATATATGCCAAGGGCTGAAAAAATTGTGACGTGAAGTCGTATGGCCTCGGTATTGTAATAATACCAGCATTTATGTTTCTTAATTAAATAGGTACGAGTCGCAGTCTATTATATAACAGACTGCAATTGAGCTTTGAACAGGCTAGTACTATTGATACTCTAGCTAGCTAGACTATACCGGTAACTTTTGTGTCATAACTTGCATGGATATGTAGCCAGCTGCACCCTGCAGAGTAACTAGTTAGTTTTATCCAGAAAAATATGACAAACTATCAATAAAAAAAAAGCGAGGAAAAATCACATTGAGAAAATATTTATGTTAGGGATTACGTACGGAACTAGTAACTCCCACTTAAACAGACAGACAAACGGATGAACAATAAAATGATCCTATAAGGGTTCCGTTTTTTCCATTTAAGGTACGGAACCCTAAAAATACTTTATTACGATAAATGAGCAGGCACGGGAGTAGTAGGTGCCAACAAAATAAAAGTGAATTTTGTTCTTACAATCCTGCTATAAACCCCGTAATTTTAAGAGTTCATTCATCGGAAAGAAAAATAGCTTTAGCTATATCAATATGCAACAGCCACGTCACGACTAGGGAATCTAATCCCGCATCAAAATCCCGATCCCGGTTTTTAACTTCTTTTTTGTTTTAAGTAGTACACAAGTAAGTAGTACAGACATAAAAACCAGTCAAGTGCGTGTCGGATTTTCACACAGAGAGTTTCTTATAAAACCTACTTAAGTAAATAGTTCAATTCCCGAACTGAGTTTTCCGAACCGAAAAAAAAATGTTTTGTTCTTTACGATTTTCATATCAAATCAGCTGCTTTTATGGAAAAATAAGATATTTAACGGCTCTTCATCTTTAAAAAAAATAAATTCACGTGGTTTTGGGAATTCCTGGTCATAGAGTCCTAAGCTGACATTGATTAAGTTCCGTTCCGGTTGCGATACAGGACTCGCACAACACAAAATAGGTAGAAATTCAAAAATTCTTGAACTGCAAAGTAAAATCGAAAATAAAATAATTATTTTCCTGTTATATTCTATAACAAATGTCACGAATTCCATGTTAAGTTGTTTCATCACTTTTTAATGAGGATGAGTTGGGTCTAATAAATAATCAAAAAGCGGCAGATCGTCGGAATCCAATTTTGTTATAAAAAACTTCAATCCCGCAGACGTGCGGAATCCCGCATGAGTAATCCCGCATCTGCGACCCGCAGAAAAAATGCGGGATTCCGCGTCAGCGGGATGATACACGTTAGGTACATAGACATCTAATATTATAAGTTTATAACTACAGGCTGTAACGATTTCAACATTCAATACTAGACACTGTATCTATATTAGCTTGCGAAAATATTTGACTAAGTCCTAGATAAGAATGTCTAGTCTAATCTGTCTTCATTTCTCTTCGTGACTTCATTAATCCGTGCTATTTCAAGCTTTATATTAAAGTGTATGTGCTCAACTTATCTGTTTTTTCCACAGACGCCTGTCTGCGGTGCCAGGGTGAGAGCAAGAAGGATTCGTACGGCAAGCAAGACTGCGTGGTGGTCTGGGGCGAGTGTAACCACAGCTTCCATTTCTGCTGCATGTCGCTCTGGGTCAAGCAGAATAACCGGTGTCCGCTCTGCCAGCAGGAGTGGTCCATACAGCGCATGGGGAAATAACTTGCGGATAGATCAAGTGTACATCTTAGATGCATGTTTCCGTATTAAAGAGAGTTAATTATCACAAAATACATTTGTTTATTTTTATTATACGGACAGCTACAGTGGTAGGTAAGAAAAATACCAGCAAAATGTGCGATAACCCAACTTTGACCTTACATCATATCAGGGCAGATATCATCATCATCATTATCATATCAGCCGAAAGACGTCCACTGTTGGACATAGGCCTCCCCCAAGCGTCGCCACAACGACCGGTCCTTTGCATCACGCATCCATCGGATTCCCGCGACCCTGACCAGGTCATCAGTCCACCTTGTTGGAGGCCGTCCAACACTGCGTCTTCCGGTACGTGGTCGCCACTCTAGAACCTTTCGTCCCCATCGACCATCCGTTCTGCGTGCAATGTGTCCTGCCCATTGCTACGTCGGTAACCTTGGTTCTCCTGCGGATATCTTCATTTCTGATGTGATCACGCAAGGAAACTCCAAGCATAGCCCTTTCCATCGCCCTTTGGGTGACTTTGAGTCTTCTTATGAGGCCCATTGTAAGTGACCATGTTTCGGAGCCATAAGTCATCACTGGCAACACGCACTGGTCATAGACTTTCGTCTTGAGACACTGTGGTATGTTGGACGAGAAGACACCGCGCAGCTTCCCGAACGCCGCCCAGCCGAGTCGGATTCGACGATTGACCTCTTTCTCGAAGTTAGACCTACCCAACTGGACCGTCTGTCCAAGGTAAACGTAATCGTCCACAACTTCGAGTGTACAGTCTCCGATCTTAATAGGAGTGGGCGCTACATGGATGTTAACCATAACTTTGGTTTTGTCCATGTTCATCTTAAGTCCCACTCTTTCGGAAGCTCTACTGAGGTCACCGAGCATTGTACTGAGTTCCTCCGTAGTCTCAGCCATGACTATTATGTCGTCGGCAAACCGAAGGTGAGTAATGTACTCGCCGTTGACATTAATGCCTAGTCCTCTCCATTCCAGAACCTTGAAGACATCCTCCATTGCGGCCGTGAACAGTTTCGGAGAAATGACGTCTCCCTATCTTACACCTCGCTGCAAGAGGATAGGTTTCGATTTCTGGTCTTGAAGTCGGACTGACATGGTGGCGTTTTTGTACAAACACTTCAGCACTTCGATGTACCGATAATAATCAATCTGGCACCGTTGGAGAGACTGCAGTACAGCCCACGTCTCGATCGAGTCAAAGGCTTTCTCGTAGTCCACAAACGCTAAGCAGAGAGGCTGATTATACTCTTCAGTCTTCTGTATAATTTGCCGCAGCGTATGTATGTGGTCCACAGTACTAGAGCCTTTTCGGAATCCGGCTTGTTCGTGAGGCGGAAGTCGTCAAACCTGCGCGCGAGACGGTTCGTGATGACTCTGGAAAACAGCTTGTAGACATGGCTCAGAAGCGAGATGGGCCTGTAATTCTTAAGCAGGGCGTTATCGCCCTTCTTAAAGAAAAGTACCACCACGCCTCTGCTCCATGCCTGTGGCGGTTTTCCCTCGAGTATGACGTAATTAAATAGCTTCTGAAGGTCCTTTAAGACCGGTTTCCCACCCGCCTTCAGGAGTTCGGCCGTAATTCCGTCCTCACCCGACGCCTTGTTGTTTTTCAGCTGCTTCAGGGCCATACTAATCTCGTACAGGCTGACGTCCGGGATATCTTCGGTATAGTGTCGAGTCAATCTAGCTCTTGGGTCGTTTGCTAGATTTGCAGCGGGTTTAGTGATAGACGTGTATAACTGTCCATAAAAGGCCTCGATCTCTCCCAAAAGCTCCGATTTGACGGAAATGACTCTGCCATCGTCGGTCTTCAGTTTTGTTAGCTGGCTCTGTCCAATAGACAAATCTCGTTTGAAAACTTTAGAGCCCTTGTTTTGCTCAATCGCCTCTTTAATTATTTCGTTATTAAAGCGACGAAAGTCGCGTTTCAGACATTTTGATATCTGTCTATTGAGTTGCCGGTATCTGTACGTATCGTCTGAAGACTGCAGAATCATCTCACGCCTCTCCCTCATGAGCTCGAGAGTCGGATCCGAGAGCCTTTTTTTCTTATTTGAACGGTGAGTCTTGAAAAATTTTGACCCGACCGTGTGGACAGTTTCCACGAACCCATCATTATATTCGTCCACGGAGCTCCCTAGGCACTCGAAACGGTTGTGGAGTTCCAGCTGAAAGCAATCGGAGTTTTGGATCTGGATCTGTGCTGGACGGAGCGTAGACTTCACCAGTCGAGACCTTTCAAGCTTGATGTTGATATTCAATGTGCCTCTTACCATGCGGTGATCGCTCCCAGTTTTCACCGCATTGATCACAGAGACATCATTGAATATTTGCTTCTTCGTCGACAGGATGAAGTCAATCTCATTTCTAGTTGCACCGTCGGGACTTTGCCAGGTCCACCTTCTATGCTCACGCTTTTTGAAAAAGGAGTTCATCATGTAGAGGCCCTCCTTCTCCATAAAGCTGGCCAGTAGGTGTCCGCGGTGGTTCCGACGTCCAAATCCAAATTGCCCCACTCGCAGCTCGTCACCGTCTCGTTTGCCCAGTTTCGCGTTAAAGTCCCCCATGACTACGGTGAAGTGAGTTTTATGACCATGCATGGCTCTGGATACATCCTCATACATGGTCTCTACTTCATCGTCGGGGTGTGTCGAGGTCGGGGCGTAAACCTGTATGACCTTCAGCGAATATCTTGATGATATTCTGAGTATCAGGTACGCCACCCTGATCGACACACTCTCGATCCTCACCACATTGTTCACCAGGGACTTGTGGACGAAAAACCCGACACCACCCTGGGACTGCTGGTCACCCTTCCGAAAATAGAACAGGTTACCAGATTTGAGAATTATCGTGTCCTCCCCCTGTCTTCGGACTTCAGATAATCCCACAATACTCCAGCGTAACCTGCTCAACTCCACCTCAAATTCGGTGACCTTCTCATCGGACCTCAGTGTACGCGTGTTAAATGTTGCCAGGTACAGTCGTTTTCTTTTTAAGGGGTAGCCGAAACTCTTTCGGAGATTCTTCGCACCCCTTGCCTCGCCATTGCCTTGACCGCTACCGGAATCAAGCGTAGACGGGCTGCCGGGCACTAGGGGCCATCTTTTAGTTGTGTTCTTCATTGGGGGGGTTTGCCATAATCGCCACGCTTGGCTTGGCGATCGCAGTGTGGTTTTTGAAATCTACAGAGAATGCTGCTGCCCATTCTCTGGTATGTCCCTTAGTCGCCTCTTACGACACCCACGGGAAGAGATGGGATGGTGCGATTCTTTACATCCGATCACCATACGGAACGATACGCGGGCAGATATGCTCTGATATTAAAAAGATTGCCGAAATTAGTTTATTTATTAGGAATCATCAGGTAGAGTAATGAGCCAAAACATTTCTGAGGTAAGTATGTAGAGATTTAATATGCTATGTTTCGAATTCTTATTAGGTAGCTTCAGAAGACCAAACGTTCGTGGTGAAGGTGTGATCGACGATGGCTCTGGCCTAACGTAGCTCGGAGTTTCTAATTAGACATCATATGAGGGCCTGGCCAGACAAAACTGAGGTGAAGATTGTGCGTGTGAAGCCCAATTAGCCTACCATTAGGCTTTTCAGATCACAATTCCTGAGTATGAATAAAATTTGCAGTATTTGAATTTAGATACTGCGGTGATTTTCTAAATCTAATCATACGACATTTCAATCATTATTATCTTCGATGTAATTTAATAATTTGCTAAATGGTTTTCCTATTCCATGATTTTATCGACTAACATGTTTAACAAGAGAGTGATTACATTTACTGCACAGCGATTAAAACAAGATGAGAATTAATGACTACACGTGGTATAATCTGCCATTGTAATAAAATCATGGGCGACGTGGCACACATTCTGAGCAAATACTTATCCTATTGTATTATAATAATCTACGTCTGTGATTTGTTAATGAGGCAATCCTTCAACACTATCCTTCACTTCAAGGTCTGCGTTAGGTACATTCACATTTTGATTGGGGACAAAAAAAAAGCGAAAGAGCCTGTTTTTTTTTAATGTGCCGTGGGCGTAGCCCGCTCCGCACCGGTTCACCTTCTCCATTATAGATCTGAGTTCCTGTTCTAGCTCCAATATCATTACTACCTATTTACAATGCTAACAATAAGTAGGTAGTTAATAAATTAATACTGAGGCTGACATTTGAAAAAAAAAATTGAGTGGTCGTGAATATAATTAAAACGTTTAAAAAAGTCGACATGAATACTAGTCGTCGATAGATTTAGTTTTCGTGTTTCTTTGCCTTTAGCTGGATTACTGCAAAAGGTCAAATACTCGATATACGAGTACCCAAATTAATCTCACGGATTTGTATAATTAATTAACGAATAATGTATAATTATTCAATAAACATGGCTCTGTAATGAACAAGACCACCTTCATTCATTTTCGTTACCATTGAGACAACGTTCGTCCTGGTCATTAGGTTCGGTAATTTTCCAAGTTGTGATAACAAGTTCACCGCTGTTCACCTACACCGATTCATCACAAGTTCGCAACTATCTTAATAATTAATAAGTATAAGTGAATTTACATTCGGCATGATTCCATGATGCGTCTGCTAATGACGAGTGGTCGTGAGCACAGGCAGACCGTTGTTAAACAAACCCCGTCTCGACTCGATTGCTAATGACGCCAATAAATCACGGAAGCTAAACAACCACGTCAGTTGTGCAAATTATCACTTCATCTTTATTACCATAGTTTTATTCAAATGCTAGAAAACTCTGGAAATGTGTTTGTCTATGATTCTTTAATAAGAACTAACTGATGCGGAACTACTGTTCGCTCTTCTGTATGTAGACTGAAAAACCTAGATTCCTTAAAAAAACTGTACCAATAATCTTTAATTATAAAGAATTGAGATTTGAATGGTTTGTTGGGCATATTAAAGTAACCAAGTATGAAAGTACGAAATTGTATTCGAGGAGAAAATTCAGAAAGCCATAACTATAATTAAACATCTTGCAGGCTCTAGGACCACAAATTAAAAAAAAAAAACAATTAAATCAAAATCGATCTAAACCAATGAGCAAGCTAGTGCTAGCGGTGCTAGACACCGTAATAAACATCAAATAACATAGAGTATAAAATAAAACAGATAAAGAGTATTCTTGAGGATCAACCTAAGTAGGAATTTAGATACCGACACATCAGACTCAAGTACATCACCTTTGTTTTTATAGATGGGCACCAAAGAACTGTTGCACTAATCATCAGGTATGACTTCTTCCCGCAACAACTTATTGAAAAACAAAGCTAACCACGTCCATCCACTCGCAATAACTTACACACTTCAACTGGTATTCTATCAGGACCAATGGCTTTACCAGTTTTCATTCCATTTACTGCTATTCTGATTTCATCCATACTAACCATTCTCACTAACTCTACATTCACTGGTTTACTCTCTAAAATCACACTACAATTATTTTTCTCATTCATAAGTCTTTCATTGATTTTTTCTTCATCCGTCAGGATCATTCCAGCTTCTTTCTCTCCCTTGTTCTAGCAAGCCGGTACAGCACTTTTGGCTTACAGGACTGTCCAGTGTGTTGTACAGTTTGTACAGTTTTGTTTCATTCAGAACATTATACCCCTCATTTTTCCGCTTCCTTGAAATTTCTTTTCTTTTTTTCAATACATTCAGAATTTCTATCGACCACCACCATGTATCCCTATCTATGTATTGTGCCTTTTCCTCTCGTCTCGTCTCGGAGGGTTACCTCCTTGGGAATGCTTTTGTTGGTGGTTTACACACCACCATACTGTGACTTTTGGTGCTATATAGTAGGTACGCACGGTCTCAAAATGTCCCTTAGTCACCTAAGAAAGTAATGGGATGTTGCTATTCTTTGCGTCCGGACACCTTACGGCACCGTTTAGATACTGACTAGAAATATAAAATCTAGGTAGTAAATTAATAAAAAGGACGAACCTTGATACCGAATAAATAGTACGATAAAATGAAGATATGGAAAAACCTGCAACACTCGACATGATTACGACCAGGCCAAAGATGCTAAATAGATGCATCAGAATTGTTCAAGGTTCTAATTTAACAGTGGAATGCGTAGGTACTCACGAAAAAGAGTTTCCAGACACGTCCAGACTATCAGATAATGAATCCTTTCATTCATTTAATACACCAGCATTTCAGCTTTTATCGTGTAATAGAATACTAATTAAGAGAAGCTGACGCATTTTATAGAGAAGCTAATGGCTGCGTTTGCAAATCAAGCGACCTGCATCATGTTCTTGAATAAGCCGGTATCCTGACTTTTAACCAAAAGCGACCGTCTATCAGATCAAACAAGTCGCGTTTGAACCTCTTCACATACTATAAATATAGGAAAGTTTGTATGTGTATGATTGTTCCTCCTTCACGTTTAAACAGATTTGGACGAAATTGGGCGAACGGTTAGACCATATCCGGGAACAGAACATAAATCCATCCCTTTGGAATAATTTTCTCCTTTCATACGGGAAAATTGCTGTCAGTTATTGTATATTCGCACAAGAATAAGGGGTGATACGATCACGAAAGATAGTTATTTTATTTTTTCAAGGCAAACTGTTTTGTATTCGTTTTCGTTGAAATGATTAATTGATTTAAAAACTGTCAACAGTTTTCTACTGTGGTAAATAATTTGTTAAGACTTAATTTCGAAATGATTTTGTTACTAAGTATGCCTATCGGCTATCAGACACCAAGTACCACCTACTGCGTAGCAATTAATCTGTGATCGACAACACCAATGTCGAATCAATAACAATCACTTGAAACATGGAATTATTTTGTAGGCGACGCACATCCGTCGACGGTGACCTGATCTTGCAGTCCTTGTTAACCTGCGACGTAACTATTGGTTTTCTCAGTTAATAACGATGAATAATGACACATTTTTTCGTATTTTTCCGAATATTCTGAAATGCACACAATACTCATACGCTTTAAACAACTTTTTTTTATTTATTCAATTCTTAGCTTGTAGGTAAAATAGCCGTTACTTCACTCGTAATGAACCAAGTAACATTCATAAGCTTTACTACGCTTACCCCTGAATCCTCGGTATGGATTTAGCCAGAAGATCATTGAATAACAACTTACCTATCCAATGATATCCTGGCTAAATTCATGTAGGTACTTAAACATACCTATGATCTATGAATAGTTGAAAACGAACCATTTCAGTACCATTCCAACAAGCGTTGTAACAATTTTATTAGAATTATTCATCTTTGCCCCACCAAGCTGAAACCGCCACAGGGCAAAGTGGAAAGCCTTAAAGTTCGCAGTAGACTCTGTCCCGCTAGGGTCGGCATGGCAGGTCGGTGAGGTAGATTTGCTCATATTATTGTAATTTGTATACCTACCTAGGTAGGTAATAAGTAATTATGGCTGGTAGAATTAAACGTGGTAAATAGATAGTGTTTTAAATAAACCCTAAAAGTATATTCTTAGTAAGTTATTATTTTGTCGCTATTCAAGCGACAAAACAGATATAGTAATTTGTTAAAATAAAACCTTCATAAAGTAGTATTCAATTTAAACCTTCCACAATAACGGGATATACAACAGAGTTCTTGTGGTTGGTTTATTATAACCTGTGTCTTACTAAGGGCCTGCGCTTACTTGAGACAAGATGTCTTAGACAGACTTGTCTAAAAGGTCTCAGACAAGTCTGAGACTTCTTAAACAACGGGGCGTTAAGGCTGTTGATAAAAATCAATATACCGAATTATCGATATTATCGCAGTATTCAAATAACTGAACATATAAACATGTACCTATTTGTAAACCACTTGAGAAATGTTGGTACGCATAAATGTTTTATTAGAATTAAAAAATAATTACTGAAAACGCTAAATTTTCAAACATATAATTATATAATTTAATTTGTTTAATAAATGTTATGAATTATAAATTGAGTACCTAAATTATTTTTGCGCCGACTTAGGATCGTTTTTAAGACAAAACCGATAATATAAATTCGAAAAAAATATCGATATTTTATCAACAGCCCTAGCGCCCCGTCACCCGTGTCGTAGACAAAACTGTTTTGTTTATGTCGTCTCAGACGTTTTAGACAAGTCTGTCTAAGACGTCTTGTCTCAAGTGAGCGCAGGCCCTATGTTTAAAATCACAACTGAATTCGGATCTATTGTGCCCGTGAACAGGAAGTAAAATGACCACTTCCCACCAGTGGGACGGCTTGGTGGGGTAAAGCGAAATAATTGTTTAATTTCAGTTGTAATCTGTGTCAAATGATCTCAAGCAGAATACCTATATGCCAAATTCCGTGGGTATATTACAGGTGTTATGTCATTGTATGACTATTTACTCGATTTATTATTGTCACCGGTCGTTGCCCATTGCGTAAATATACTTACCTACCTAGTTACATATGTACGGCACGCTGCCAATATATTTTATATTTCAGTAGGTAAATTCTGTAGTACGTATGTATTTTTTCAGTGCGAATTCTTATCAATGAGTCAACCACGTATTGCAATGTGAACTGTGAATTGTAGGTGTGTCACTGATAAGAAAAGGAATGTTATCAAGCTTGTTTGCTGACATACCGCTGAGTCGTAAAACCATGACGATATCGTAAACGATATTTGATAATCTCATGACCAATAATTTTGGGAATTTGTTCCTACTTATTTAAATCGCCAGAATAACAAAAACGTATGTCTTATTATTTTTGTATTTTTTTTTCTAGGTTATACAAACGTTTAAAAAAACAAAGCAGAAAAAAAATGTTTGGTAGGTATCTAACGAAAAACAACCCGGTGACGTTAATACGAAAACAGGAAACAGAATTAACAGTGACGGACCTAGCAATCAAATATACGAGTAAGTATATAGAGCATACGCTCAGCAGCTGCGCTTGTTATTAGTCTGTGATTTGAATAATCAAAACAGGCTGCCTGTGAATGAGGGATTGTTCTTACTGGAACGAAAAGACAAAGTTAAAGAACACAGGTGTGTTTTGGTCAGTAAATGTCTGACACTCCCTCTCGTTCCTCCCAGAGCGGGAGAAAGCTTATTTGTTGGCTGTACTGCCGCGTTAGGTTTTCCTGTAAGTGGTATGGTATAAGTTTAATAAATAAATGAATTTTATGATATTCCAAGAACCTGTACCTAAATATACACCGCTAAATTTTAATCGATTTAATCCCGTGGAGTTCAGTGTACAAGTCGATATTGTTTCATGTACCGGATCGACCCTCCACGGGATTATAACGATTAAAATTTAGCGGTGTATATACACGAGTATTTGTAAGACACTAACAACCATGCAGGAATGTACTTATTACTAACATCATAAACAACAACTTTTGTTCTATGACTTTTAATGTTTATTATATTTTAGTTCATCAGATTTTCACAGAGAGGTTGGCAGTGTTTTACAAATAACCCTGTATAAATATAATTAAATACATTTGCCTAATTTAATTTAATAAATAATTCCCTGTATTAGTTATACGGATCTTAGAACTGTTTAAATATCTAACTGTGCCTTTCCCAGAAATATGACTGGCAACTCTTATGTCGCCTATAGCCTAACGAAAGCACATTACTGTATCGTAAATCTAAATGCGCACCATCGTCTACGTGCCATCCTAGCGCCTACCGGCCAGGCTTGGATACCCGCGCCTCAAACCGGTATCGGTACCAAGATTCTTTCGAGTCACAGACTTGTGGTGCCACTCAGTCGGATAAAATAAGCCCATGATAATCTTGTTCGAGTGGAAATAGCAGGTCCATCTACTACATTCCTCTTATGAGGCGTTGATAAACCTACATAAATTGATGAAACGATATTAATAGATCATACACCGTGTGCCAGTGAAATAGAAATACGAAGTATCGTCCTTTGTTTGTTGTTGTAATGTAGGTAATTACAGGAAACTTAGCCGAAGGTGGTTTTCTGCAATTATGTATTAAATTAACTGACGTCCATTAACAAAGACTGTACCGCAATAATAATAGTTTGTGGTTAATTTACTGTATTTTCATCCTTATGTCAGGGACGTTTTAAAAATATTTCAATTCGCTTTTAAAGTTAAAGAGCTGGTTGACAACCTTTAGAGCGTTTATCTTGTGCCTACTATAGCAATATTGATGATTGAATATACTCGTATAGGTAATCTTTGACGTATCGTACCATATAACTTCCTATTTATTATTACCTAACAATAAAATGACCTCGATGCAGTAATCAAAATAGTTTCGCGTTTGTATCTTTCGATTGATTCAGCGAATTGTTCAGTCGAAGTTTGTAAAAAATATGCAAACATCACGTGCTTGATTAACAAGCATTGTCGGCTGTCTGCTTATCTGAGAGTAAATTATTAAGTTAGGTTTTTAATTCCTTGTAGTGTTTGCTCAATACACCTTGAGTGCTATTATTTTGTGTAGAGCTCGAAGCAGTTGGAGCGAACTCGGCGCGTTTCGCCACACCCGGCCAGGCCCCCACTGCGAGCCAATCACGCGCCGCCACCGCAAGTATTTATTAGTACTTTCGATGCATTGCTGTCGGACTATAGACAGCCTTGGAGAGCAATAAATAAAGATTGCGTCAGCTGAGGCGAGTAATCTGTTCATGATCAGTTTCCTGAAAAATACACTGTCAGGGGGCGAATGAATTTACCAGTTTTGATTAGATAGGTATCATATTTTCGGCTGATGTAATAACCTGAAATGCTTACCTGCTAAATTGTTGCCTTCTTTGTTCTATTAACCTATTACGTTCGAAATGAAACATATTTTAATGCTTGCTGGGAATTATTATATTGTTTCATCAACCCACTGAGCTTGTGTCTAAATGAGCTTTCAAAGCTTGCGGATTTTTCGAAATCGTCATTATTTAACAATCAACAAATGAAAACCTACATTAAAGCAGTCGTTTCACGAAGTGCCTACTGTACACTAGTGTACGCGGAAGAAATGTTCATTTCCTGATTTAGATTAATAGACTGTGTCGATGCCCCGAGCGTTAGAGCTATTTAGAGCCTACATTTTTTGTAGATAAGTACCTACACAAGTCAACCGGCTGTAAGAGAGTTTCTCAATACAAAATTAGTACCGCGTCGACCGACGAGGCGCCCATTTATTGAGGCCATGAAACTGTTTCAGTATACACAAGCCAAAAACAACCTCAACCTTTGCTTTGTTAACCTAGCCTACTTAAAATAGCCCAATTTTAATTAGGACAGGCGTCTGCCTGACCATTAGCTATCCACTCGATACATAATAATATACGATTTAGCACAGATTTGAAATTAATGCCTACCTAGACACTCAGAATGAGGACAATAAATATTTCAAATTCACTAAGATATTACAGGTTCATTAAGATGCCGGTTATATTTCAATATTATCAAGCAATGCATCAACAATATACTCACTGTTAGCACTGTGCAGTAACTTTCCACACGTAGCCTCTCGCTGTGCCCGTTGGATAACGAGCCGATGTTTAGGAAACAAAACGACAAAGAACTTATAATGTCGCAGGATTATTTGAAATATCGTTTTTTTGCGATAATCCTAGGGTTTTCGCTTTTTCGTAAAGGACCGAATTATTCGAAACTAAGACAGATTTTCGTAGTCATACGAACATAAGTACGATGTATTAGATATCATATTCGATCATTACCTTTATTATTTTAGCATTTATATGTATTTTATTATTATAACTTATTTTATTTTTTTCTATTTGATCTATTTGTTATGTATTTGTTTATTGTGCAAACCTACCACAGTGTTGTCTTTTTTAACCCAAAGGTTGACCGGTAGAGAATGCCTTGTGGCATTAAGTCCGCCTATGTACCACTATTGTACATGAAGTTTAAATAAATAAATTACCTATCCACTCAAAAACAGGATACTTAACTAAGATAATAATCCCTAATGAATATGATAAATATTAAGAGATGTTAAATAAAAAACATAGAATACCAAGAAACACCAACTTCCGAAATTAAAGTTATTTTGGTCATTTTAATGTTCTTTTTAGGGCTCCATAGTCAACTAGGAACCCTTATAGTTTCGTCATGTCTGTCTGTCCGTCTGTCTGTTCGTCCTCGCTTAATCTCTGTGACCGTTATCACTAGAAAGCTGAAATTTGGTACCAATATGTATATCAATCACGCCGACAAAGTGGTAAAATAAAAATTGGAAAAAAATGTTTTATTAGGGTAGCCCCCTATATGTAAAGTGGGAAGTGATTTTTTTTTAATTTCTACCCTAATTTGTGATATATTGTTGGATAGGTATTTAAAAATGAATAGGGGTTTACTAGAATAATTTTTTGATAATGTCAATAATTTCGGAAATAATCGCTCCGAAAGTAAAAAACAATGTGTCCCCCCCCCTCTAACTTTTGAACCATAAGTTTAGAATATATGAAAAAAATCTGAAAAGTAGAACTTTATAAGGACTTTCTAGGAAAATTATTTTGAACTTGATGGAAAGAACAGTTTTTGTACAAAAAAGACAAAACGGTTCTACAAAATAATTTCTGGACTAAGTTTGTAGTATAATCGTATATATGCAAGCATTTTTTTAACCTCATAAGTGGGTACACTTAGGTATTGTGACGGACGGGAAACTACGGAACCCTACACAGAGCGTGGCCCGACATGCTCTTGGCCGGTTTTATTTAATTTTTTTTTTTTAGAACCGGTCCCGGTCGACTACTTCTCGAAAAAAAAAACTTCAAATTATACTGCAGTGCCTCTAATTTTGTTAATTCTTTCTTAAATAAGGCAATCAGCATTGCTTTTCCATTTATCCTATAACTACAGACGAGGTTTATTTTGCAAAGATATTGAAATGATCTCTTAGGATTAAAACTATTTTTCTTCTACTTCGTGTCGTTTAGAGTGACTTCCGTGACAGCGCGAAGCCTACTAGGGCAAGGTTATCCGAAAGGGCGCTCGAGCTCCGGTATGAAGGCAAGAAGGAACGGGGTGGGTCTTTTAGTCAGTAAGAGTCTAACACTATCTCTCGCTCCGCCCAAGAGCGAGGGGTGTCAATGCATGATTTTTTCCCACCATAAAAAAATAAAAATAAATAAAAAGACGTCAATTGGCTGCATTTTTTAGATCACTAAAAGCAGGATATGTCAATACAGAAGTAAATAATTTACAACACAGTTTAATTCCTGTCTTTATTATTTATTATTAATTACAAAAATCGCTACAATTTTTCAATTGTTCAGTTCTTTCCAAAAATTTTAGGATTTTTTAAACTAACTAATTTTAAACAGTGATTTACCCAAACATCCTGCGATGTATGCATAAGTACTCGTAGGTACCTACATGGTAGCCACCACCATCCGATGCAACACGAAGATCGTTCAAGAAGAATCTTTGATTCGATTTCTAGAACGTCATTGGAACGAAATTATAATAGGCCTGGTGGGATACATAGAACTTCGACATGGACTTTAACTTATAGTAAATGTTTGTTTAACTTCGATCATAAGTATATTTTGTAAGTAAACATGGAATTCGACCTATGACTAAATGTTTAAACGCACGTACATTTCGTACATTGATCATAATTATATCCCAGGTGATTATTACAATCGACATACTAATCATTAAGTAGGTACCTACCTAAAAAGATTCGGTATGAACTATGGCTATGTATTTTATTGTTCTGAGTTTAAAGTCCATGCCACTAATAACCCTTAATTAGTGACAGTGGAGTACTGAAGCACGGTGGCTATAATCGTCGCCTTAATTAAAGCTCTCACAGTTGGTACTCACAACACAAGACTCTACCAAGTCAGCGTGCCTACTCACTACCCAGGATGTTGAACATATTGTACAATTTGATAACAAGTATACAATATAAGAAAGTATTTCTATGATCCCACTCATGCCGTGTAAGATGTTTAGCTGGGACTTGCATTGTCCTGTGGGCACGAGCTGACACCTACTACTGCTTTTCAGTAATCTAGTAAATGGGATTAGTTATTTTTATTGACTTCCTCTTTTGGTTCTTCAAATGCAAGAACAAGAACTTGAGGCCTGCGTCCATAAGCAGTTTTCAGGATTTGTTTACCGTAACAACCTTGTTAACTCTTTTCAATCCGGATTCAGGCCGGGTCATAGTACTACCTCTGCTCTTCTTAAAGTGACTGGTGACATTAAAGAATCTATGGAGGATACCAAGGTAACTATTTTGGTTTTAATAGATTTCTCAAATGCCTTTAATGCTGTCAGTCACGATATCCTCCTATCTATCCTTTCCCATCTTATGGTTTCGTCTCAGGCGCTGGAATGGTTCTCTTCCTATCTTCGGGGACGTCAGCAGTCGGTTCGCGTTGACGAGAATTCCTCGAGTTGGCGTGATCTGGATTCTGGTGTTCCACAAGGCGGTATTCTTTCTCCCTTACTATTCTCCATCTTCATAAATTTTATAACTCTTTGTCTTCGGTGTTCGTATCATCTTTATGCCGATGATCTTCAGTTATATACGACTGCGCGGGTAGAAGGTTTGTCAGACGCTATAGATGATGTAAATCGGGATCTGGAAGCTATCAAGGATTGGTCTGATAGATTTGGGGTGTCCGTAAACCCCACGAAGTGTCAGGCCATTATTATCGGAAGCTCGCGCATGATGGGTAAAGTGGTGGTTAACTCCCTTCCTCCTATTATGTTTAATGGTGCCATCATCCCCATCAGTCCTAGTGTAAAGGATCTCGGTTTACATCTTGACTCGACGCTTGGCTGGCCAAGTCAGGTTTCTAGTGTCTGCCAAAGAGTCAACGGGACTTTGCGGTATCGATCTGTATCGTCTGGGGAACTTTTTGCCCGCGAAGACGAAGACAATGCTTGTGCAAACTTTAATTTTCCCTATAATCGACTATGGTGACGTGTGCTACTTTGACCTAAACGCGGTGTTGCTGGATAAACTAGACAGGCTCCTCAACAACTGCATTCGGTTCATATTTAATCTTAGAAAATATGACCATATCTCTACTTATAGATCTGAGCTTAAATGGATGCCAATTCGCCAGAGAAGAAATGTGCGCGCACTGACTACACTTTTCTCTCTGCTCAACTCTCCCACGCCTCCATCCTATCTCAAAACTCACTTTCAATTTCTTTGTTCTTCACACGCAAGGAATCTGCGTTCTTCAAACAATCTCCTTCTGCTCTGTCCTTCTCATACTTCTGATTTTGTTCATTCTTTCTTTTATATACAGTCTATCCTTCTGTGGAAAGCGCTTCCTCTTGATATCAGGACGGCCGAAAGTCGGTATGCATTTAAGTGGAAGTTGCGAAATCATTTTCTACACCAATAGCAGAATCGTCTCAAAACTTCTGTCCTTACTTTATATAAATATATATATGTAGTATATGTATTATATTAAATATATATATATATATTAAATATATGTATGTGTATTTTATCTATAATTATGTATATTTTTACTCTTGTTTTAATACCAAAATTTTCTTTTTGTGCGCCTACCATATTGTCTCTTCACCACCCTAGGTTGACTGGTAGAGAATGCCTAAGGCATTAAGTCCGCCTATGTACTTTTTGTTGCATAAAGACTAAATAAATAAATAAATAAGAACTGAAAACCGATCTCTATCCTACTATTAATATAAACTTTACTATGAAAGGTACAGTAAGATTTATTATTTATCGAATTGTGCGCAAGTCGCCTGCAAGAGCGAGGCCCTGGGCGGTAGTGCTGGAGCCCTACCTACCATGATATGTTGACATATCAAGTGTACGAACAAGACAGAGAGATGGAGCTATACACCCAGTGTAGTAGTCAAATGGCTCGTGGTAGGCCTCTGCTCGCCACTCTCTAAGGCTGCCACTGTTGGGATACGTCAATACCGTCATGATACCGTTGAGAAAAAGGGATACAGCAGTTTGTCCTGTACAGCTCCCTCACTCTCTCACAGCGGAACAATACTGGCTTTAAAACTGTCTGAAAACAGTAATTTCTCGTGCACAAACTCACACGCTTTCTATTTTTGAAAAATTCGTCTCCAAGTTATGCAATGAAATCTGGTTAAATGAAAGGCATTGTTGTTGATTGGGCTATTACTCCACTGCTTATACGTTGTGACGTTCCTAAAAAACATGTCGTATGAGAATTCTAAACGCTAGACTAAAATACATTTTGTAATCTGCACATCGCATAGTTATTTTGCTAAAAGTAGCGTCTAATTGCCAATTAAATCCAAATTTCGAGCCTGAAATGACGTGTAGTAGAAATCCGCCAATCAGATAGTGTGAAATATTAAAAAAACGTAAAAAATAGAGCCATCATTGCTAACTTTACAAGTTTGTTTAGCTAGACAGTCAATAACAATAGAAATCTCCTTTTTTATAGTAATTAGGTACTATAAATGAAAAATAACAATTATATTTAATTATTAAAACAAGTCCTTCATGAACTGAGCGTAATTATAGGTATTATAGTCTGGGTAATATTATTACAGCATAATTTAAACATTAAAATATGATGTTAGAGTATTTTATAACTAAAGAACATCTCCATTAGTTCATTAAACCCCAAGCGAACGCCCGCTTTTGTGCTGCCATTGTCTTTCTATTGTGTCTCTAATTGACGACATTCGAAAGGTTAATGTGAAATGTTCTTTTCAACGCAATTTTCTGTGTTTCTTTCACCAAAATCCTTTGCATTACTTACATGTTCAGCTTGCTAATCCCAGTTTATGACCACTAACAGGTACTTTAATCATTAATCTTCGCTGTTAGTAAAGGCATTGAGAAAGTGTCCATTTTAAATTTTTACATAATTATGTACATAAATACACGCAAACGATCCCTAAGTATTTTGAATGTGCGTCAATAGACCTAATGTGATGACTGCTCATACACAGTAAACAGTCCTCAAGCGACCCGATCAATCTATCCTTGGCAAGGTATTTCATGTCAGTAATAGACTATTTATTGCATTTTAAAGGCAACCGGAAAATTCCAGCCTTGATCGACAACAATTATATCAATCAAGTCAGCAGTATGATTGTCTGCACGATGTTCGATTTCATGATTCGCTACAATCACTCGCATACATGAAAAATTTACAGTTCCATTTGGACCAATATGTTTTAAAAATCAGTCAGTTTGAATTCAGAAATCCTATTAATTTCGTAACAGAATACACATTTTAAATTTAGTTGTAAATTTTAATGAAAGGTCAAACAAGTATAGATAGAACGTGCTCAAAATAGCGACCGAATTCATTTCCACTTTGAGCAACATTTACTTCTAACTTTAACAAACGTGAACTATTCAGCACGTGCCGAATTTTAATGTATTAGATATGTACCTACTGATAAATAAAATAAAATAATTATGTTATTTTTGTTGTTGATACGTGTCCAGGAACAGGAAATTATTCTGGTGATTCTAATATATAGTTAACTCTGAAATTACCACATGCTTATCAAATATTCTTCAATTGGCACGTGTATTTCGATAACTAACGTGAATATTATACATAAATGTTATCAAAATGAAACCTAACTAAACACTCCTAATAATAATTAATTATTTGTGCAAACAGATGTTGCCTAAGGATTCCTTTCGCGACGAACATCTTTGTACCTGCATAGAGTACATCAAATTTTGCAGATAATTTGGATATTTAGTTATTTAGTTAACAACATAAATAGACAAGAAGAAGAAAACAGAAATCTAGAATAAAAACTATTTTATAATATAACATGTAATAAATGTATATTTTCTTTGCTAATAAGTATTTTAGCGATCCTCTAACATGTGTATAGTTCAAGAATAGGAAAGCAAATTACAATATTTGGCTAGGTTTCATCACTCGTTCAATTGTACTAATTACCTATTCAAGATGGCCAATAGTTTGCGAACTTTAAGCACTGAGTGTCATTGCCTTGGACTTTGCCCCGCCACGCCCGCTCGCCGATGTATTCGCCAAGGCTTTGCAGACAAGTGGCATCACAGCATGACGTACCTACCTACTAAATGAATAGCCTTTTTTATGTCTATCGAAATAATTTACAAAATGATCGTCATCAATTTTTATTTGCAGCTTTTCAGTTTATAAGTGTTATCCATCGATGACCCATGTAAAGTTGTTATCAAAGAAATTTTCAAGAAAGCCGGATCTACTATATGAACTATCAGGCAAACCGATTCAAGTAGAATTTATGAAAAAGATATTGCCTGTAGAAGACTATAGATACTGTCACTATGTTCTAACAAAAAATACATAAAATTAAAAGTCAGCCTTTATAAGAAAAACAGTAAACTTCAACCTATAGTTTTTATTAGTTTTTGGATGACTGTTATTTCTTAAATATCCTTCATTACCAATACCAAGGAAAATTATAAATAAATATGAATAACTGTACACGTAGGTACTTTTGTAATAGGTACCCAACCACAAAATTCCAAAAAAATATATTTGAAAATAGACAACGTAGAATAAAAATCCTGCCTGTTTGCGAGACGAGAATATTTAAATTGGCAGAAAAGGAATTCATGCGAGTGGGTATGTAATACAATGGAATGGCATAATTGATCATCATAAGACAATGTCGGTCTGTGGTGAGTGAGTAACTTGCTAACTCACAGACTAAACAATGCATCACAAACTTAATACAGTTGCGGAAAACATCATGTGAAAATCCACACAGAACAATACATTCCAGAGACACTTTTCCGTTCGTTAAATATGATGGAAAAGTGTCTTCTTACAATTTGGGGGTCAACCATAAAGGTTTAGAAAACAATCTTATTGCAGGAACGTTTTGTTTCCATAATAAAGTAATATTACTTCATTTCGTACCATGAACTTAATCGCTCAGTATGATTGTATTCCTGCTAAGAGCTGGGAAAGAACGAATGATTTTAAAGATTTGTCTATTCCCTGCTAAAACAAAAGGAACGACGCGCTATACTGATCTGTATAGCGTTGTCTGTTTCACGTTTGTCGTCCGTCGCTTTAGATTGAAGTTCATCGTGAATTAATAAAATACATTTAACTAAACATATGACATGCCAAAATATATTTTCAAAAGAATTTAAGTATTTTCCATAAAAAAGGAAATAATAAATTTCAAGATTTTACTTTAATAAAGTGGAAAACAATTTAAAAAGCTGCGACTACGTTGACATTTATATGCAAGTTAATGTGAATCGGACTATTTGGAATTCGGAACGATTTGTTTACATAAACAAAATTCTTATCACTGTTGATTTGTTGGGTGCGAGCTGAGCGAACCGATTTTGAAATATTAAAATAGTTTTCAAGTGCTTAAATATATGTAGAGTAGGTAATCTGTCTTCAAGTGGTTGGTGTTCGAAGCGGATAATTGAACCCACAAAGTGCGTATGTTATCCTTGAAACTTATTGTTTAAGGACGTCATGGAATCAAGGTAAAGTTAAACAGTGTACCTATTCCAGTGAAATAACTTGTTGTTTGTGTTGTTGTTCGTGCACTGTTGAATTCAGAGTTATCTGCTTCCAGAAACTAAAAAAATCATACGAGTATTATACATATGTTCGCCATCTAGAATGCAATAATAAATTAATAACCCACGTATGGACAAAAATCACCAGATTAAACAAAATAAGTTTTAAATGCTCTAAATGTCACAAAAAAAACTTTAAATGGTATTTATTTGGAAAACAATAATAAATCCGCTGCGTCCGAGCAACTTTTTTACTCCTGCTAATTTGACGTAAAAACAATACTGCTAGCGGTCAAAAATCCCGTCAGAGTACGAAAAGAATGAACATTTTAAGAGTGACGTCACAAAATCGCTAAGAAAACAATCTTGTTTTAATATTGTAATAAGGTTGTTTTGAAGGCGTCATGGTACGAAAAGCCTAAGTAATATTAAAACAATACTGCTTTAAGGTCTTACGGTCGGCCCCTTGATCGTGTCACTTCATTACTCGTTGGAGCATTATTTGATTGTAGGTACAAAAACAATAACAATTTTACTTATTTTCCAATAAATTACGATAATAACTTTGGACCGCTAAATATTGATTGTTTAGTAACTTATAATACAAGTTATAACACCTTTGGACACAACACATATTTTTTCTACTAGCAGCTAGGTTCAGGTTTCGGTTTTCTACGAAACTGATTCTTATTTAATATTAGTAAAAAAAGGAAGAAGATGCCATTCATCTGCTATAATAAACAATTCATCTCATTCTGCCTACACTTGCAGAGCGTGGGTCGTGAATCACATGGTTTGGCACCAAAAACATACAGAAAAGAAAGCTGAAAATTTTACTATAACCCCAAGTTAAACAGAGGACAACGACGTCTATTCTTAGAAAGTCGTATACGTTGGAATGAGCATGTACTGTGGTCGGTACACGACACCGGCGGAGGTGTGGCGCGCACCGGCGGCGGCGCGGCGCACACGCATCGCAACACGCAACCATGTGCAATCCGTAGGTACTTACAGTACAGCTATAGACAGGCGTTCATAGGTCGACACGAGCAAGCCTTCCCCGGTATGCGAATAGAATACTTACTTCAATCCAGTACTGTATTGCATCAGCATCAACTCAAAATTTACAAATACTTACATAATTATCAGCATTAGGCATATGATGACATCATCATTATTCATATCTTCCATTTTAGTTGTCATTATTAAAAAAAACAACAACTAATGATCTCTTATCAAACAAAAAACCAAAATAAAGAGCCGATACGCATTATGCCTACTCTACACGCCCACATGAGTTGATTGCCACATTTTAATTTATTTGACCAAATATCATTAAAGAAAGAAACACAAATAATTTTACGTGTGTGACGCATGCGACCGCTGCGGGTGGCAGCCGCTGATTGGCTGGCGCAACCAAGCCCCCCGACGTCACTCGGTATCTGACACGCAGCCACAGCTCGTGACCATGGCTCCATATCGCTACACTACACTCATTGTGAAAACTACAGAGTATATATAGGTATACATACTACTCTATATATCCATAGGTAATATACCTTGATGTGGAACTATTGTTACACGAAAACCATATTTCTTTATTAAGTCTCGTGGCGTTTCAAAGTCATTACACGTGCCAGTCATTGGAACTGAAGAATCCAATAATTATACAATTGGTTTTGCTTTTTCAACGTCAAAAAATTACTTCAGCATTATTGAAACAAATGTTGAAGACGATCAAGCAGCTATAAATATTGTAAGAATCACCTCAAGTGTGAAATATGTGGCAATCTGTTCCAATCTCCTATGACCGTAATTTAACATAGACGTTTCTTGACATAACTGTACTAGGATCATTTGGCAAACGCCCGACTGGGGCCACTGACTCATGCGCATGGTTCACATGACTTAATTGCTCAAGCGAGCGTCATCTGAGAAACATGATGCAAAACACGTGGGTGTGGCTCGATCTGTCCTTGGGTAGTGTTGATATGTAACTTTCTAGTGGTCTGAAAGTAACAAAAGTAAACACTAGAATGTAGAAGACTCTATACTGTGTGCTCTTTTGAAATCACCAAGAATAAAACACAAAACATGGAAACTGGTTCTTAAAAAATAAATCTTTGATAATGCATCCTCAACACACAAAAATACGCGCACAAGAAGAAACTATATTGAAAATCATTGTCAATAATCCTCGACCTTCTGAATTATCTACTAAAAATAGCAAGAAAGAAGATACAAGTGTAAAACCGTATACTTTTAATTACCCAGTAGTGCCAATTATAGTTAAGGACAAATCTATTCACCGTAGATAGGTAAGAATTATTATGACAGACCTTAGCCGATTCAAGGAAACAGACTTAGATTTATAATCATAGCTATCTTTAAATTTTTAAATCATTTGCTAAAACAAATGCATATTATTTTGGACCGATCTTGTTTGTATACTCGTATTCCGTTGAATTTATTCACATTTTTTAAAACCGGATTAGAATATTTTTGCTTTATTTTTCTGATACGACTATCAGGTGACGCAGAACGCTGCTTCAGCTCAAAGATTGCTCATTGTGTTAATATTAGATTTAACAAGATCTCCTACAACTTCTGTGTTATCTACTTGTCTGTTTAATTTTAACCAATATTTTCGGCCTAGTTACGATATGTCCTACATCTGGGTGTTTATTTAACACTCATTATTTCGTAGATTTTTCATTTATGTATTATTTGTTTCATATTTTTAAAATAATTTGTTTCTTTTAATTGAACCCTGTATTCAAATGAGTTTCTGAGATCTTCTGACAGTAACTGCACATACTCATACTCTGCATTTGCATTTATTTATTAAAATTGCCAAAAATGTAGCCTTATTAGGCAATAACTTAGGATAACTTTTACCTAATAAAGTTTCCGTATTTAGCTTTAAATGGATCCATATATTCTAATAAGTACCTACAGTGACAACTCGACAAATCCTTTAAACAAATATCCGAACACTTTATACAAATAAATAAACAAGCAATTCGCAAATTTAACGACGACAAAACATAATATGTTAACATTCTGATTCCGCATAAAATCGTCAATAAATTAATGTGCATGACAGATGTGACGGTGCTCACGCACAACCACTGGAATGAGGGTCAATTGGATGGAGAGGTTCACGAAAACTTAATAGACAATAACGAAGATATATTGGACAACGTTGGACGATCTGCGTCAGTTCTGTTGATGGCTGACGTCACTTCTTTGGAAGCCTTGTGCATTGGGGGCATGGAAGGTTAAAAAATTAACTGAAAATGTCAGTCACGCTGAGAATACTTAACGACCAAAATACATATAAGACGATGATGTTGTCACTGCCATACCTACATTATTTTAGTTATACATTAAGTTAGTCTTTAAACTCACTTAGAGGTCAAAATTGTTTGTTTGTTTCAAAGAGGTGCTATTTCAGGAAATACTGAATCGATTACGAATTCTTTCCCCAATAAATAATGTTTATTATCAAATATTTAGGTTATAAACATCACTTAACTTTTACACATTATTTTTTTCGTAATTTTAAACTAGATGACGCCAATTTAAACTAATACTCGTAGAATCAGAATAATTTAGAATTGACTTTGTCAATATCACGAAAAAATGCGTGGTTCTTGGGGGATAGACCAAAGAAGAGAAAATGCGTGAAAAATGATAATACCTTGTAAATATCAGGTATGGCTCATCCATCACTAATAGAGGCACATAATAAGTATAATCTCTGTCAAAGTACCTATAAGATAAAAGATTTAATTTAAGTTACAATTTTTGTAATTAACATTAATTGATGTTTCAATTTAATTCATTAATATTTTTCAGTCAATTTACAAGTACCTGCCTATTATATTGCAATGTTTTTAATTTAAGTACTTGTAATTATTTTATTAGCTTATGTAGTTGTTTAAATTGTTTTTTATGTGCTGTGGTCTTTTGTTTGTGAAGGGGTACAACAACTAGATAAAAAATATTATTCTAATACCGTTATTAAAAATTCTAAATAAAGAATTCCTGGGCTGGGTGGTTATTCTGAATGTCTACTACTATAATTTCAAGAAATGACTGCACCACCTAAAATAAAACGTAACAAACAATTAAGAAAATCAGCCTAAACCCCCGCTAACAAATATTTAACTAAACGAACGTGTTTGTCGGTTGATAAAAATGTTTTTGCTTCGAATAAGCCAACCACTTTATGGCCTCGAAACTGAACGCAGCAAGCCTTCAGGCACACACACAGCGGCAGATGAAGGCGTGTTCGTGTACATGCACGGAACTCGAAATACTTATGCGGGAACACTCACATGGATATTCACTGGTGGTTGTGCGATAGGGTTATCACTGTTTTCAAGAGTTTTATTAATAGTGGCCTCAAATAGACGTTATCTACTTTAGGCTTTTACGTGATAAAATACAGGGCAAGCCATCAAACAGTAGGTACTATAAAATTTTATATCTAGGTCAGCACTTGCAACAAACAAGTTATTTCGTTTTCCTTCAAACAATTAATTTGTAACAAGTAGGTATTACTTACTCGAATGACACACTTTACTATTTTCTGCTTACATAAGCAAAGTCAAAATTTACAGAGTAAAACGAGCTTTGGAAGTAAAGAAACCATTCCTAAATATGGTTTAACAACCCTAGTCCATGAGCAAGAATGCGATTCATTTGAAAAGGCGCCAACTGACACGTAGCCAGTCACCTGACCGTTTCTCGACCAGTCACCTCCAATACCGAAAAGTCCGTACAGACTTTATCAAACATTATAAAGACGTTTGTATTACGAAGCATGAAGATTCAAAATGTAACGACTAGGTTCATGGCGTTCAGGAAGCGCAAAAAATCAAGATTTTCCAGCGTAGGTCATAAATGCTGTACAGTAAGTATAAGGTTTTGAAGAATAATGGACTTTGAGATGAGCAGTGTTAGCATGATTTAGGGATTTATTAGAATATTAGTAAGTACCTATAATTAAAGACAGACGGGTAGTTATGTGTTTTTCCGTAAACCTTGAGTTCTGCGGTGCAAACCGGTATTGTCTGTGACGTAAAATCCCCAGCGCTTTTGAAAGTGACGACGACAAAATGAACGAATGATAAGTGGGCTCATTAGCATGAGGGAGCTGCTATTATTTATCGAGTTTTAGGTCTTTCATTCATCATGCATGAAACGACTGGACCAGAGTCGTGAAAATTAATTTATCAGAATTTTCACCATTGTTGGACTATTTATGATATTTATTTATTTACTTTGGTTTCATTAAGACGGTGCCAGCGACATCTTTTCAATGAAACATATTTTATTGCAGCTGCTGCATTCAAAGCACTCACATTGCGTGTACACCGGCGAGGTAGGTACATAGGTACCTACATTACATAGTTTTATTAAAATACCTACATCTGCAGAAGAGAAGACACAACAAACTCTTTGCGTGTCGTGAAATTTTAATTGCTTGACACGCAGAGAATACCGTTTCATTTTTTGTTAATTGGGTGAAAATCATTTAAAATGACCATTGTGACAAAAATGACACACATAACAAAAAAAAATAACAAAATGAAATATTAGGGCTCGTCTACCAAGCACATTATAGTCTGACTGTAATTTATTTTATTGATTTCTGTTTATGGTGTTCCGCAATTATCCACTTTAAATTTCTTTTATCATTTCTTGTATTAATTAATCTACACAAATATGTATAATAAAGAGGTAAAGTTTGTTTTTTTTTTGTTTATGTGTTTTTTTTTTTAGTAGAAGGTAATCTCTGAAAGTACCTACTGGTCCGATTGCTAAAATTTTTTCACAGACATAAAGCTGCTTTGTTCCTGAGTGACATAGTCCATATTTTATGCAGGCAAACCTGCGGGCAAAAGCTAGTTAATTATAGAAAATAAACTTATAAGATTTTTTTTCACCGACAGTGAACATAACAAACAGAAAGAGAAACGGGTCCATATCATTTATACGAAAATACAGTTAAATGTACAACATTAGAATCATGCTGTAATAATAATATTTTGTCAGCAATGTGATTGCGACTATATTATAGATCATTTTTGTAACGTAGCTAAAATCATAACAAAAATGAAGAACAGTTTATGCTTTGAAAGTAACTTCAAATGATGTTAAGCCAAACAGAATTCTCGATGAGTTCCAACTACCTTGCATTTCAATAAATGTCAGCAATATCGTGCTTAACTGATTAATTAAATATTAAGTGCTGCCTTACCTGCATTGTAAAAACAGGAGAATATATACCCAACCCAATTGAATGATCGATGCGATGGTACCACAGCCGGTAGACCGATGGTATTAACTACATTTTGGAACATTACCATGCACGAGTTGCTCCAATGTCAAACAGTCAAATTACATCGCATGAGTAAGTACCTACCTACTATAGTATATGCATATAAGTAAGTATAGTATGCACAGGTAAGTAAATATTGATTTTACAAGGACGACATAACATAGATAGAAACATATTCTACTTATATTAAGTTAGGTAGGTAGGTACTTACATGATAATTATACTAAAAAACGTTTTTTCACATGTTTGCTAATAGTTTGAGCAAACCAATTGAACACGAAGTGTCGTGATACCTGACTGCAACCGGACTGCCTAACCCGCACCGAAGCGGTTTCTATACAACAAGTACCTGTGCCAGTTTACTTTTAGTCAATTAGGCAATTAAACTTCGCGTTTATTGTTAAGTATGTAAAGCAAGGCCCACATCAATATACTTACATAAACAATTTGTATTAACTTTAATGAGACGTGACGGATGTCCCATTTAATACGATTTTTACAAATTAAACTTAAAACGCAAAAAATAAATAAAAACCTAAACAAAATTGTGTTGAAAAATTTAACATTGCCAAAAACAACAATTTGACCCCGACGTGATTTGAACACGCAACCTTCTGATCTGGAGTCAGACGCGCTACCGTTGCGCCACGGAGTCCTTGTAAACGAGAGTGAAATAAACCAATAAGTATCACTGCAATAGGAACTCCATTTACATAATAATAAAAAAAAATTACACCGAAAGCAATTTTAAAACATTTTATTAATTTTATCTTAAAGAAATACTTACCTATTTGTATTAATTGTCATTTGTTATGATAATTCTAAACCGTTTAATTACAACATGTCCTATATTATTATTATTTTTTCATATTTTACTAGCCAATTAACACTTTGATGAAATCTATTTTTTCAATAATAAAAAAATCTGGATAATAAAGCACTTGTGTACAAATAAAATAATAAAGATACTAATTTTATCATCAATTCAATTAAAGCGACATCTTGCAGTGGCAGATGAAGTTACAAAGGTATAAATTAGTTCGAGCAGTAAGGTAGATGGCGTTGTTTGGTGATAATATCGAAGTGCGAAATTTTGACTTAGAACATGTTCTTTACATGGGTCATCGATGTTCGACATAAATTTTTTTTACAAAGAGACACGTGTAGTGTGTCAGTCCCGTCATATCCTATACATATACTTTCACAAGACGTGTAGTGGACCACACATTTAAAACCACAATTTTGTTGAAAGTTAAAATACTTTATTTAAAAAAATAAATTTAGTAGTAAATAGAAAAATATTATAACAGTACATTCGTGGTAAAAGCAAACAGACGCGCAAGCAATAAGACTGATTACACAATGGTCTCGTAAGCACAAGGTTTCTTACTTTCCTAAACTACTATTCAGACTGGAAATGTTTTAGGTTTTGTGGTTAAGAAAAAGTAATTTAAAATTAAAAGCAACGTAATGATTACTAAATTCAGTAATTCGTCTGAAGCCCCTGTGGCCTAATGGATAAGGCATCGGCCTCCTAAGCCGGGGATTGTGGGTTCGAGTCCCACCAGGGGTACTCCGATCGTTTTGGTGTTTTTTACTACAAAAAAAAAAACATTTTATTTTGCGGTTTTTATTTGAATATATAATAATGCAATTATAATCATTTTAATATAAGGTTTAGTGTTCACTGCGTCGCCTCGCAAGGGCAAGCATCGCAGCCCTCCGTGAGTTATGTAGTACCCCACTTGATGTGGGAGCCGGCAGTCATTATCTATAAATAATAATTAGTGATTTCATTTGCCTCTAGAGAACCCTTGTCATAATTTAGTTGATATTTTAGCGCCATTAATAAAAATGGGATCAAAAATAAACTACTCATATTTTTTTTTACATATTAAATGTTTCTCATATATTATTTTGTTTGATAAGCAAGTCATTATTTAGCTAGTCGAAGTAACGGCGCCGTGGCTTAGTTGGTTAAAGCGCCTGTCTAGTAAACAGGAGATCGGGGGTTCGAATCCCCCCGGGGCCTACGGATGGTTAATTCTTTTTTATATTATTTAGAGATAAATACGACATTCCCCATTCAATATAAATATTTATTAGTCACTTGTTTTTGTTTTAAACTGAAAGAAATTGGAGATAGAGACTTGAAGTTATGATCCTTATGTACTAATAACAGATTTTGATGAAGATCGGTACAGTGTAAGCTTGAAACCCAAGAAGGTATCTACATCTACGGTACTTTTTATTTCGCTTTGTCTTCGCATTCGCAATGATTAGCATTCATACGTACAAAATCATGGGCAAAAGTATTTAAAAATAAATAAATCATACACTCGTAAGGCGACATCTCGAATTGCGTATAGGTACGATTACAAATAATATTTCTTTAATACAGAACTGCACTATTGTCGGTACAGTCGTATACAACTCAGAGCTAGGTCGCGGGCAGCAGCTAACAATTATTATGTAACAGTATTGTATTGGCTATTGATATTTAACCTATGGTACGGAATATTCCCGCACATAAATTGCATGATTGATATTGTGCTGTGTGTCGTAATCGCAATATGCGAGTGAATGTTAGGCTCAAGGCGTTCTTCTAACATGTTCCGAATTTTAAATGCATTATTTATAGCTTGCTGATTTCATTTATGATTACCTATTTATTCTATTATGGCCTTTGTTTTATTTTATACAATGCACTGAAGGTACAAACTTACATATGTAGGTACCTAAATAGTTCAATTTCGGACTGGAGTCACGAAGACTTTTCCGCACCGCAAAAATAGTTTTTTTTTTAACGTAGTATAACATATTTACTGTTTTTAGATTTATACCTATACCTGTGCTGTAAGACCATGCTTTATGCCAAATTTTAGGATTTTGGGTCAACAGGAATTTGACGAGACGCCCTATGAATTTTGATTCCCTTTTCGCAGAAACGGCGGTTTTTCTGCGAAAAAAACACCGTTTTGAATGTTTTGTTTTTTATTATTATTTTCTAATTCTCTATTATAATTGTAGGTAATGCAAATATTTGTACGCCATAGCGGGAAGACGTAGTGTTCATTTATATTGACATCATATCTGTAATTTTGTTTATCTAGCGAATTTGCGAAGTAGGGCAATGCTCAGAGTTCAACTACCAATAGCAAACTTGCGATCTAAGTGTACGTGGTCTGTTAGTTGCGTACGTAATGCGCGTTCGTATGGGTTTATTGCCTGTAGTAAAGTTATAGGGTGTGAGACAAGCGGCGACACTCGTTGTACTTAGTACAAATCGGAAAGTATTTCCTTTCTAACCTCTTTCATCTCCTTCTGCGCAAGCTGAGCGGATTTGCACTTACGAGTATATTAGTTAATTTATTTCATTAAAATTTAAAAATATTAGAAGAGCCTTTACCTACTTTAAAAAACAAAGTCGGCCGTTTTACCCAAAAGTCCGTCTAAACTGGCAGGTGTGTCTGGCTTTTTTATTTTAAAACCTGACAACCCTTAGTACAACCAGCATTTTAATTGTGTTATTTTATAGTCTTTTAGCGTCGAAAAGTATTATTTTGGAATAACATATATTTATCAGGATCAGATCAGAACTTACTTGCACACAGATTGGCAGTGGACGTAGCAGTGACGGTGAAGTAGGCGGGCGGGCAGAAGTCGGGCGAGGGGCAGGGCTCCGTCATGTTGAAGACGTGCAGCGCGCGCTCCGGGAGCGCCTGGCAGCTGTGCGACGCCTCCGCGCCGCGCCACGAGCACACCAGCAGCTGCCCTTGCCCAGCGTTGCGGAACTGGACGAATTGCTCTGATTATGTTTATGACCTAAGGCCCTTTGCTCCCATTTAGTGCCATAAACACTAGTGACTTTCTGAAGAATACTCCCCGGTAATGGTTGGGTTAATAGAGTTGAAAAAAATATAAATGTATTATGGATTCATTTATAACTTATCATATGATTTTTTTCGTATGACTAACACTTTTGCCACAAAAAAAGAAATTGACAACATGATGTTTTCGCTTGTTTTCTCTCTTCCTTTCAAACGGTTTTGATGTCTAGAAATAAATATATTACACAAAAAAATGCTGGTTAAGTTTTTTTCAGAATGTACATTAATTTATAATATAGGCAAATTAATCAATATTTAGCAAAAAATTGTTTTAAAGTCAGCGGGGTTCTATGAGAGTATGTGTGCATTTCAAGGGACTAATATGCGTTGCTAGAGAGTTTGTTGCCACTTCATGCCAGCCTAACCCTAGAGTACGGTGACGGGGTGAACGTTTAGGTGTCAGTCTTTATTTATTTATTTGCACAAAACGCACACCACAAAACGCAGGCAATATGCGGGTCTTTACGAGATCTTGTGTAAAAAGCTACGTAAAGGTATGCACAACATACACTCACAATAGATCTAATTAAATAATAAGATCTTATTTACACTTTTGGTATAAATAAAAATACGAAAATTAGAAGCTAATGTTTTAAATAAAATATCGTTAAATTACAGTATTACCTACAAATTAAATTAAATGTATGAAAAGTGATGTTCAAGAAGTGTCGGCTAGCTGTAGCTTAATTTAGGATTTACCAGCGAGTAGCGACCCACCGCGGCTTAGCACGGGTGCAATGCTGATACTAATATATACTATAGAATGTCTTTATATTTGTATATGAAGATCCTATGGTATATTTAGTTCACAGCTTTGTTGTCATTAGAAAATACAAACATATTTTCTTTTGAGATTACTCTTGAAAGAGCGACATATTTATTTATTTATTTAGAATCGCCAACATTACAGGCACTGGGAATTTAAATAATCATTATAATAATATATAATTGACCATGTGAAAAACACTCAACGCTCAAATCTAAGCCTGCAACGCAACCGCTATGTTTTATTATCTTCGATAAAATTCGTTTAAATTAAATGCTGTAAAGGGCCATATTGATCTATTTTAAATGCACAATGTATTTAAGGTACCTAATTTGATAAGGCTTAATGCTTCGTAAATAAGCTATTATTTCTTGGAAAAAGTAAAGGATAAAACTGGGTAAAAAACTAAGCATACATAGGAACAGACAGACAGTGGGAAGCGACCTTGTTTTATACTATGTAGTGATGACACTATCTTCAAATATTATAATTACTTGATTATTACATGTGTGCCATTTAATAGCCATTCTTCTTGTTCTTCCTAATATTACACCTCTAAAATATATTAAACATGTTTCACATACAATAGGGTCACATTTACAAAAGACAGCGAAAATCGAAAAAAAACATACAAGCAACAAGCATATTACAATCTCGCAACAAATTACTTCTAACCATGGAACGCTGTTTCTAAAACGGGTTACAAAAATTCCTCTTTTGTAACCAGTTTTTCGAACTGGCTAGATAAAAATATACTACTCCTCTCAGCAGACCAAAATAGACTGCAGACCGACAGTCGGTCGCCGACTATTTGTCGCACGTCTACAAGTACCTATAGACAGCAAGTTAAAGAGAAAAGTAGCATAGAACAGACCGTATTGCAGTCTACGATAATCTTATAAGTTCACTCAACTCTGCAATTTTTTTTTTCAGTCTGTTGTCTATTCTCATTACATTCAGGCCCGTGCCGGACGTCATGGCAGCCTAGTGTTCGTGGAGCAAAGAAAATGTGTACAGCTCTATGGTGTGTACCTCGCCTGGCCGCTGTTGGTCAAGCAATATATTTTTCATTACTCATACTCTGAAAGTAGGTCTGAAGTTGCCTGACGAGCGAGCTGAAAGTGATACTTTTCATCCCTAGGGAGTTTTGCTTTACAACTGACAGCTGTCAAATAATTTAAAAAAAAACTAGTTCATCTTCACATTTCTATTGAACCATGTTTCAATTACCCATACAGCCAGTCAGTCACAGCGCGATATAAAATTCAAATAACTTAAAGACAAGTATTAATTAAATAATGTTATATTTTAAGTGTTTTATTTGTTCAACTATTTCTTTAAAATACTTTATTTTTAAAAGATTACAATTTATTTCTACTGGCCGGCCGCAGAAAAAAAAACAAAATGGCGGGAAAGTGGCAATCAGTCGTTGGTTTTTTCGAGTTTTGTTTACATTTCCGTACAACAGAGATTTGTATTATCACGTTATGTTTATCAGATTAATATAGTGATTTAACGCCTAATTTCATAAGAGAAGAGGCTAAAGCAGTAGTGGAATACCTTTTACCGCCTAAATCCGAAGGAACATATCTACTTAAAATCATAGGTACGACGACTCAGGTTTTACAAACTTTTTATTTTATTTTTACTGTCCTCGTATTCGTAATGAAAAACACAGTGTTTACCTCGGGGTGAAAGTAACCCATTTAACTCCTCGAATTAGCGACCTCGCTGCGCTCGCCCGCCAACTCCTTCTCGGGACGAAATGAGTTACTTTCACCCCTAGTGTAACAATGTACTATTTCAATACACTTACTCATAAAGTGACTCTTATTTCACTGCACTTAGTTAAATAATGGCACTTGTTACCAAACTGTGACATTTTGATTACCATTACGCACTAGTGCTATAATGTAGTTAAAACCTTTTTGTTCAACCTCTCCCCGCCATAATTTTATTACATTTATCGTATGAATGGATGGGCACGCGTCGTCCTTCACGAGGGAAAAAAAAAAAATGCGCGCATATGAAAACAGACTTTTACCGCCACAAAAGTTTACAAGTTTTACAGTTATTTTCTTCACAGGTGTATTGAAAAACGTCGTATGGTACACGTGAGTAATTAATCCTCGCTATGGCTCAGGTCTAAATACTGCCTCGACGGTAATCACTAACATTAAACACTTATATCATATAATGTACTATTTTTGACGTCATGACCTGGCAGAAAATAATTATCTCGCCGTATTTTTCTTTTAATTCATATAAACTACTTGATCCCACCTGATGGTAAGCAGTGATGTAATCGTTGATGGTGAGGTGCACTAGTTTATTAAGAGCCTATTCACTCTAGCCTTGAAGACAACTAAATTATAATCGGACGGGAAGACCACAGCAGGCAAATATTGTTCCAGTTGTATGTCATAACAGTTGATGGCAATTGATACCATAGGGGATTTGGGAGGTCATTGCATTGGTCAATCTTTTACTTACTTGTAAATAAATATTTACCTGAATCCGTATCAAAGACTGCTGCTTCAAGTAGTAAGGGTGCATGCGATAGGACATGGGCCGGCCGGGCAGCGCGAAGTCTTCGTACTCGAGCTGGGTGAAGCGCGTGTTGTTGAAGGGGCACTGCGCGCCGATCAGCCGCTGCGGAATGTTGCTCTTCACCACGTACGTGTCCACTGCGACTATCACGTCCTGCACACTCCTTGAAGCCGTCTGAAATTATACAATTTATCAACAGCCTTACACGAGATTCTCAACAAAAACTACAAAAATAAACATTTTCTTTATTTTATTGTCTTATCTGTCGAGTGTGAACCTACATTCCTACCTAGTTAGATGTAAGACTATAACATTAGCAACTTAATTAAGTGGTTATTTACAGTCGTAAATAGCGCAAATTCGTCTATTAATGTAATTGCTCACTATTTTACAATTGCGAAAAAAATAATAACGTAAGTATATTAAAATTAACCTCAACATATCCTTCTACGAATACCTATTTCTTTGTTTGAAGATTCGGTAAAATTACTTCAAGGTAGTACCTACAGATCTAGATGCTAGATATTAATCCAACTTTATTTCTTTATTGTACACCATAAAAACTTATATAATATGTGGAAAACAAAGTCCATGTACATAGGCGAGTTTAACTCAAACTTGAGTTTTCTTCCAGCAAACCATTGAGCGATAGAGAAAGATCACAAAAGAAAAACAAGCGGTGTCGTGTGTGTGTGTGTGTGTGTGTGTGAATTAAGCTGTCTTAATTATATAAAAATTCTGGCTTATATTAACAGAGTAAACAAGACGCGTCACATGAATCTGGAATGTGGTCTGGCATCTCCAGGATCAACGTTCCTGAACTTAACTGGCGACTGCGTGTAGCCAGTTATAGCAATTAAATATCTTCATTACATATTGCAAGTAGATATGGAGATGGGTAGTAAGTATGTGCATGTAATCCTGCGCTCGCTCACCAAATTGAGAGGCTTAATAAGTTACTTTCACCCCGAGGTAAACACTGTGCTTTTCATTACGAATACAAGTAAAAATAAAATAAAAAGTTTGTAAAGCCTGAGTCGTCGTACCTATGATTTTAAGTATAGTCTGTCTAAAAGGTCAACCGACTTGGGAATTTTGTATAATATTTAATTATTTAAAAAATACTTATATTCGATACCTTTTATAAGGTTCTTCTAGTAGTAAACAATTATCAATATCTCTTAATCGACCTTGATTATTGGACCATTGTTGATTACATCAGATTTCATTTTACCATAATATATTAATTACCCATTACGGTTGACCTATTATACAGACTCTAGGAATCTGATTTAGGCGGTAAAAGGTTTTCCACTACTGCTTTAGCTTCTTGTCTTATGATACGCGTATTAGGCGTTAAATCACTATTTTAATCTGATGAACTTATCGTGTTAATACAAATCTCTGCTGTACGGAAATGTAAACAAAACTCAAAAACTTGAAATCTCAAACTCAAAAATAAAACACAAAACTTGGGAAAACCAATGACGGATTGAAACTTTCCCTCACGATTTTGTTTTTTTTTTGTTTCTGTGGCCGGCCAGCTTTTTAGCCTTTATTTTTCTTTATTAACAAATTATAAGTTATTTGTATTTTTTTTAATAAGTGTTTTTTTTAAAGAAGTGGTTGAAAAATAAGTCGCTTAAAAATATAATATTATTTGACTTACTTATCTTACGACTGACTGACTACTTACTTATAAGTTATTTCAATTGTATATCGTGCTGCTATTACACAGCACGATATACAATTTTGTTTATTCAATTGGCTGTATAGAAAGTTGGAACATGGTTCAATAGAAATGTGAGAATTAGTTTTTTTTTAATAATTTGGCAACTGTCAGTTGAAAATTTGAAAGTAAAACAGGCAACTTCAGACCTACTTTCAGAGTATGAGTAATGAAAAAGCTACTCACTTGAACAAATAGCTCCGAGTAGTCCAAATACTCATTATTGATATTCTGGAAATCAGACAGATCTTCGGCGACGTACGTGAAGTAGACATCGAAGTACGTGGTCCTGAGTGATGCCATGAGTTCCCTGGCGCGGTCCATCTCGGGCGCCGACGGACGGTCGCTGGGGCTCACGATGAGCACCACGGTGCTGGGGCCGCCGCTGGCGTTGTTCGTGATCTCCACAAGCGAACTGTTCAGCGAGTGTTGCAGGACACGGGACAACACCGTTGGAAGATTGAGGCGGTTTGGCCCTAAAGTTAACAGAAAGATTGGGTCTAATACTTACTATAGATAGACTATCAGTCCCTGCTGATGATATACCTAGACTTTTTGTCTTCGTTGATGATGGTTTTTTCTCATTGAATGATGATGAGAATGAAGGAATTAGAAATAAAAGAGCATAATATGTATACAATCCAAAACGAGGCCAGTGTTTGATTCTCGATAATATCTCATGTCTGAAAATTATCATGATGTAAGTAATGTTATGACTATGACAAATATAATATCTACTAAGTTAGGTATAGTATGTATCAACCTTTTATGGAGTGTGTCGTTTCGCAAATGAATGCTTGTCGCGTAACAAAAGCTCGCATTTGCATGACGAATGTTCGCAAACTAATTCACAAAGCCAAGGCTCGTGGTAATTTCTGTCCTTTAGGCTTTTTTAGAGCCCAGACCTCAAAAGGAAAAACGGAACCCATATAGGATCACTTTGTTGTCCGTCTGTCTGTCTGTCTGTCTGTCAAGACCCTTTATCTCGAGAACGCGTGAAGATATCGATTTGAAATTAAAACCATATACTCAGGTCCCAACAAGCTGTGAAAAAATCAAACTTCTAAGTTAAGTAATAAAAAGATACGGCCATTTAGGGGAGCGGGGGCACGTTGTTACAGGGGTAAGAAGTTACACGCGTTCTTTACCGGGATTTAAAACTCTTTGATGGACATAATTGGACTCATTTGTTTCCTTATAACATCGTGCATTAGATAAAAACAATCAGTGACCCGCCAAGCGCTGTGCTGCTAGGTTGTGTGCGTGTGTCCCGATTTCAACCACGTAAGTAAAAAAATCCTTTACGAAATTTTTGATTCCTGATGACCATATTTTTTATTTTGGCAAAATTTTTAACCTTGAACGTTCATAATATATCTACATTTAATTTACAATATTGTTTTATTCTATTATCGATAGCCATTAATAATGACTTCAATTTATATTAAAAAACGTGCCATGGGGCAAGTAGTTACAATTGTTTGGGGTAAGTTGTTACAAAAAAACGTGTGACAAAACTAAAGAAAAAGGCAAAGGAAAAGGTAAAGGAAAAGGTAAAAGAAAAGGTAAAGGAAAGTCCTCGAAAATGAGCGAAGAAGGAAAAGAAAAGGTGAAGAAAAAAATTGATTTCCGATTCAGATTCTGATACTGATGAATGGTTTTGTTTAGTGTGTAGCAAAAGTTATAGCACCTCGATAAAAGAAAATTGGGTAGAATGTTTAGAATGCAAAATGTGGGCTCATGTCAAATGTGTAACGGGAAATGTTCGTTCATTCATTTGCATTAATTGCAATTCTGATGAAGACTGATTTAATATTTGTATGTGATATTGTTACCTACCTCTATAAAAATTACTACATATCTTTCTATAATCTAAGTGCCTTAAAAATGTTAGAATCCAAAGTATTTTAGTTTGCCAAAAGTTTATTAAAATAACTAATTAAGAAGTGAAAGTGAATAATTCTATTACTACAAGTTGTTATTTGCAGACTAAGTCCGTGTTTTTATATAAGAATTAAAAATGTTCCTGCCAAAATGATTTTCTACAAAAAAAACTTAAATAATTACCATAATAGATATTATAATTAGGTACTCATAAATGTTAGAAGACTGTATAAAGTGATCTCTATTGTTTATATCGTTTTGAAATACTAATAAAACAATTTGTATCACTGATGATTTTGTTTATTTATCTACCGTAACATCGTGCCCCGATGATGTAACAACTAGCCCCAATTCCGGGGTAAGATGTTACAATCTACTTGTTTAGTTAAATTCTCCATTGTGAAAAAATTACATAAATTTTAATAATTTTTTAGTCATATTTTAATAGCTAAATAGACATACTAACATTATAAGTAATCAAAAGTATAATTTATTTGATAGCTTTTGTCTTATTAACAACTATCTAAAAATGGTAACAACGTGCCCCCCGCTCCCCTATGTCGCAAAAAAACGTATATTTTGATGCTCTCAAAGATCGAATTTCATAGGGTACTTCCCGCTGACCCAGAATCCTGAAATTTGGCTCATAGCAAGGTCTTTTATAGCATAAATATACCTACGTCATAAAAAAAAACTTTTTAGCAATTCGGAAAAATCTTCGAGACTCCATTCGGGAATTGTAGTTTGCACGGAACCCTCAATGCGCGAGTCCGACTCGCACTTGCCCAGTTTTTTAGCCTTAGACTTTTGCCGCAACTATGTACATACCATAAACGTTGAAGGACAGTTAATTAGACTTTCCACGAATGTGTGTAGCACGGTTGCAATAAAAATGTCGGTTTGGTTAGCACGTAGGTGTAGGTACTAAGTATACATTTCGAATGTTCTTCTTTTTATCGACAATCGCTATTTTGGTTTATAACAAAAAAAAAAAATACTTAGGTAGATACCTACTAACTACTTACTAAAAATAATTTGCTTATTGCTTCACCTGTATGTTTGTAACCAACGCCTTTGAGCTCGATTTTGACCTACTTTGGGCGATCAGATTTTCTTCAAACTTTGCACACCCATCAAAGACTGATGACAATACAATAATCCATTTTTATTTTTTAGTGAAAAATAAATAAAATATAAAAGAATAAAAAAAGCGTGTAAAATGAAAAAAGCGTGGGGTGCTCGATTTACGAAAAATATACAAAGCGCCCCACGCATTTTTCACAATGCTATTTATATTTTTCGTTCATTATTATTATTTTCTACCTATATTGAAAATTATTTAACACTTTTTAGTTTGATATGCTATGAAAGCGTGTTTTTTTTGTTTGTTTTTTAAACTATATTTTTTTGCATCCACCTCCGCCGCACTTTTTGTGCTAATCGAAATTCGGTAAAAAACAAAACACACACAACAAATTGTATGGATTGGATGGATTTTTATAAACTTGAGATATATATATATATATTTGGGTCTATTTGTGTGATGTTTTATCTTTGCTGATAATTATGTTGATGTCTTACATTCGTCTGTAAAGTTCCTAATGTATGAAAACATCGTGGTGAGGTTATAAGAGGGAGGCGCGATCCAAGCCCCCGTGTTTCCGTGGAGCAGGGACATCGAACCTCGTTGCATATTGATCTCGAATGATCCGCCGATCCACCTAAAGGAAATAAAATTGTACATGATGATGTTTTTAAGTCTATTAAGCATTCTTTCAGGGGGTGAAAGAAATCAAAATATGAACGCATAAGTAGTTATCTGCATTTTCATATAACTCGACAAAATGCATTGAAAACTGTTTCTATTTTCATATTTTAAGCAGCAAGCCAGGTAAGAAAGGTAATAAGTAGTTACCGATGTAGCTGGTTCGGAGCGGTGTCCCAAAAGACCCAATACGTTTATACTAACCTTTGAAGTAATCAGTATTTGTGGACGAGAAAACCTGTAGTAAAGCACTGAGAACTTGAGCTGGAAATATGGAATATCATCATGTCTCAAGTGACCTTTTCAAAGCTGTTTTTTTTTTTTTGAGAACAGCTTTTTTATTTTCGCTAACTTCAAACAGGATGTAAGTAAGTATTCAAAGCAGTTCTACTCATAAAAGCCAGTGACATTTTCTAACAAAAAAAAATACATATAAGTAGGTTCCTATTTCTTGCCATCACGATGGCAAGAAATGTAAGATGTTTTTTTACGATATACATACAATTATATCGTAAAAAAACATCTTACAGATATTCTTTTTTATAGCCATTTTAAAAATGAACATACAAGCAATGTGCGAGGTCACTCCAATTTTATCTAATTTCCTGCTTGGGTTGTTTTTTTTTTTGCAATCCTCTTTGTTAATTACATTATGCATAACAACGTAACGCAAGGCCTCGTGTGAATGGCAGCTATTGAGACTCACGACATGAATTGTTCGACGTCGTAGCCTTTCCATGACCCGTCCGTGGCGACGATCAGGTCTATGATTGGTGCACCGCCCAGCACTTGACAACCTCGATGATTTCTCCGCATTATGACAGCTGAAATTAAAATTGAAACATTTTTTGGTAGAATTGCTACCATGCAGCTAAGAAGTGGAATTCCTTGCCAGCGTCTATGTTTCCTGATAGCCGAAAGTGAATAGGTTACTCCTAGGTAACCTTGTACCATCTTGGACGATATCACCACTTACAACGGTAAGCGGGTGATGTAGTGGTCAAGCGCGAGTCTAGTAATATCTAATAATAATAAAAAATACAAATGTTATGTTTGCGTAAGATTTATCGCCATCATCGCTGCACTCGAAACAGGAGAAAAACAAAAGACTGTTCACACGGGCTGCATTCTGAAAGCAAGCTTGCTGAAATATGCAGTTTGAATGATGCTAGCTAGTTCGAATGTCTGTACACACTTGACACTTTGAATTTTGAAATATTAACGACACCCAATTGTTGAAAACCTTAAAAAAAACAGATGAGGTTGTGGTAACAAGACAGCCAGTAAGATTGACAGCGAGGCTAACAGCCTTGTGTTGGTTACACTTATTGGTGGCCAATGGTGAAACGATTACTTTAAAGTGAACCCAAAATTGGTCAATAGATATCACCCCAAAATTGATAATGTTACCATATTTATTATTTCTACATTTCTTGAGGGGTCGACAGAATTTTTATTGGACGAACATTGGACCAAAAATGAAAACTCACGAGCATACTCCATGAAGGCAGTGACCGCAGCATTTGTAATCCTCTCCATCTCTTCAACAGGTACATACACAGTGATCTGTCTTAGAGACAGTACGTGAGCGAATCTAGAAGTTTCCGTGAGCAAATCGTCCCTTTGGACTATTTCTGTGAAGAGATTCTGACGGTTGCAAGCTTTCACTGTCGGCTCGAAGGAGACTCCTTCGTTCGAGTAGAACATGTCTAGGACTTGAGACAGCCGGAGAGATCGCCTTTGTTCTATCCATCTGGGTACGTAGTGCGCTAATATGAGACCTGTAATTGTTTAATTATGTTTGAGGAGGTAAGAGTGCAGATTGTGTTCTAAGAATATTTCAGAAGGTGGTTAGTCAATTATGGTTAGGTGGTGGTTAGGTGGTAATTTTATATGAAGCGTCTAACCGTTAGACGCTTCATATAAAATTCTGGTATCTGATTAGAATGGAAACTGTCTTCAACATGGTTAGGCTAGGGTTAAGGCTAGGCAGATAGCCTTATCCTACCTACATGGTATGTGTAACTGCCCAACTCTCGGAAAGTTTAACATTGAAACAGGTTGGATGCTGCGCTACGTGTTACGGGTTTGATTCCCGCACGAAACAAATATTTGTATAGATAGGTAAAGATAAGTGTTCCAGATTTTGATTCGCGCCCAAAGTCTAGTGATTATCTGAAGACTAGTTAAAATTTTAATTAAACCCATTTTTCCTTTAATATCTTTAAGTTAACAGTAAAACAATTATTTGCATGTTTATAGCACATGTATTCAGCAGTAATATACAAAAAACAAAATAAGAAAATTAATGTTTTTTGTTCAAATTAGAGCCAAATTAGTGTCGCAGGGAGTTGTTTTTCAAAAAAAATAAAAATAAAGATCAGTTTTATACTGAGGCCTATGGTAAAAAGTGGTTTTAAATTGTGGTATGTGATAGCTGAATATATGGTGTATCAACCCCTTAACGTTGGACCACTATTTACGCCACACCCTGTATGTTTTTTTACGACATAAACGGCCGTATCTTTTTTATTCGATAACTTAGAAGTTTTTTCACAGCTTGAAGGGACCGCAGACCTGGGTAGGTATATGGTTTTAATTTCAAATCGATACCTCCACGCGTTCTTGAGACAAAGGGTCTTGACACAGACAGACGGACGGACGGACAACAAAGTGGTCCTATAAGGGTTCTGTTTTTTCCTTTTGAGGTACAGAACCCTAAATTGATACGATTGGAACGAGATTGGATAGTGTGAAATGAGTATATTAGTGGAAGTTTGAAAGTGGCGCCAGTGACTGATAAGCTGAAGGGGAAGTCTTGGTATCGTCATGTAAAGATGAGGGATGAAATGCATGTTACCAAAACAGTTATGAGTATACATGAGGATGGATAGAGAGGGAGAGGGAAGCCAAAGAAAAGATGGATGGATTGCGTGAAAAGCGATATGAAAGAAAAGGAAGTTAGTGATAGCATGACGAGTGACAGGGTAAAATGGAAGAAACAAACGTATTGCGCCGACCCCAAATAAGATGGGACAAGGGCAGGAAGAAGAAGAAGGTACGGAACCCTAAAAATATAGTATAATAATATATGGAAAACTAGGTGTGATATAGTTCATTACAACAATTACGATAAGTTTTCTATTTACTTACCATCAATGCCAGCTAGAATCTCGGCGTCTGTGAGCTGCCAGTCAGCCACAGTCAAGTTCTGCGGGAACAGGTAATGGTCGCGAGGTAGCAGCGTGTCATTCCAGCGGTTGTTACTGCCGATCACCATGCTCTGCGGCACGGCGCCCACGCGGGGTCCTTGGTTCACTACTACTTCTGCTATGTCACCTGGAAAACGAATTTTGGCTTCTTACCTTTTTTCTAGCTTGACTACCTTTCCTTAAAATGTTTTAATGTCACTGAATTAAACTTATAGGACCGGTCATTGTGGCGGTATTTGGTTGAGGTCTATGTCCCACGTCTTTCGGCTGAAATGATGATACACGTTTGTAATCCCTGAAGGGATATGAAGGCACAAAGGAACGGGGTCGGTTTTTAGTCAGTAAGAGTCTGACACTATCTCCCACTTACCATAAAAAAAAACCGGCCAAGTGCGAGTCGGACTCGCCCATGAAGGGTTCCGTAGCAGCAAGTAACATAATATAAAAGTTCTTGTAATGTGTTGTAACTTTGATCGATGTTTTAATAATAGTGTATTTTTTTCGATTTATGACGCATTAAAAAAAAACTACTTACTAGATTTCGTTCAAACCAATTTTCGTTGGTAGTTTTTATAGTAATGTACATCATATATTTTTTTTAGTTTTATCATTCTCTTATCTTAGAAGTTAGAGGGGGGGGGACACACATTTTACCACTTTGGAAGTGTCTCTCGCGCAAACTATTCAGTTTAGAAAAAAATGATATTAGAAACCTCAGTATCATTTTTGAAGACCTATCCATAGATACCCCACACGCATGGGTTTGATGAAAAAAAAATTTTTGAGTTTCAGTTCTATATATGGGGACCCCCAAAATTTATTGCTTTTTTTCTATTTTTGTGTGAAATCTTAATGCGGTTCACAGAATACATCTACTTACAAAGTTTCAACAGTATAGCTCTTATAGTTTCGGAAAAAAGTGGCTGTGACATACGGACGGACGGACAGACAGACAGACAGACAGACAGACAGACAGACAGACATGACGAATCTATAAGGGTTCCGTTTTTTGCCATTTGGCTACGGAACCCTAAAAACCCTGAAGGGAACCTTTCAGTAGAGACCACTTTTTCCCGCTATGTTAAAGCACATTGCAATTTACCCCTATTGCAGCCAGTTGCCTAGAACCGAGCACAAAGCTAATATCCGGACTGCAGAAGTTCCAGATAAAAAACTACATTTCATTTCATTTTACCAGACCTGGGAATTGAACCCAGGACTTTGAGTACAACGGCAGCGCGCATGTGACCACTAGGCCAATGAAGTAGGCGAACTTGTGATGTCTATGATTAAAAAGAAACTCGACTGTCCTGTGTATGCAACACCTGTGTGTAGCTACACTGGCTCCTGTGGTCCTTACGGGTCTAGGAGCCATTTTTAGGATTGAGTGACATCAACAACATGTAATATTTTGGGCCATTCTCTTAACATTGTATATTTATTATTATTAAAGTGTGATAACCGTTTGTACCCAACTAATTAGTAACAGTTCACACAACCTATAAGGACGGAAATGGCGGTGATAACACGTATCACTGTTTAATTAAACGCTACCTACCAGCTAGTGTGGCGACCCAAATGTTGCCTATGTCAGCGACGTCCGATTGTCTTTGCGCAGCAAGTATAGGGTCTAATGTCTCTATGTCCTCAAACCAGTCTTGTTTGGCTGACACCATAAGGGGCTCAGCAATATCTTCTTTAAAGATGTTCGCGTTAAGTATTTCAGTGACTGCCACCCGCTGATATTCCAGAGAAGCGGCGATGGCGGCTACCAATGTACCGGGAGAAATAGTTCCCCAATTCGTCTGGATAACACCATCCTCTATTGGACATCTGCTGATTACTCTGAAAAATTTAATTTGCCCAAGTATTACATTTACTATGTGTGTCATTACATTAGGTAGATATGTACCTACTTATATATATGTATGAAAAGTGTTATTTATTAATTGTTGTTTCATAAACGAAAACCAAATAAGTACCTACTCGTTTTATCCTTCGTTAAAGAGGTTAACTAATGATGCCTTCTACCACTTTTTTACGAATTACCTACTTGTAAATAGAAATACCTACCTACCATCGTATTACTCAAGGGTGCTACCCACACCGGCATGGTCTAGCGCCTACCCTAGGATGGTGGTCTAGGTGGGTACGGATGCGAAATTCTGTGATGGAGGTCAAAATATTGATAAGTTCACACAAAAATCAGCATATCAGGGGCAGGCCTCTCCTGAAAGTAAGTACCTAACCCTAGATACGCTAATAGGTAGTTAACGAATTGCTGGAACATGTGAAAGTCAAAGACCACAATTCTAAGAAATTTAACCTTTTCACCCAAGCACTTCATGAAGACTTTCAATTGGGCTTACTCGGTACCTATGGTAAGTAAACCACGATTCTACTACGTAGGTAGGTAGGTACCTATCTAAACTGGGTATTGAATTCATACAGTAAAAATAAGGTCGTCTACCTAAATCAAAGGTTGACCTTTACTGACGCAAGTACACTATTTGATTTCAGCGACAAAAGCCGATGAACTAGTGACGTCAATAAAATAATACCTATACGAGTAGCTAGGTTATGTAGGTACCTACCTACATAACATATCTACCTACACCGTACACGAATCCGTGAATACCTTGTATCGGTATTCGTATAAATAATTCGTAGTAGCAAAATTTTATTTATAAACAGTAAGTAGGTACAGGTACCGCAACGAAATGACATTTGACCTTAGGTACATGTATTAAAAGTATTATTTGCACAAGTAAACACTAAACAACCTACCTACCTACTATGTAAAGTTTGGCGAGTAGGTAAACATTGCATCACAAACGAATAAACAGGTGTTTTGGCTTCTGTTAATAAATTTTCATTTCATGTTTATTTACATACTCACCGACCAGTGCTTTGTGTCTGCATATTATTGCTGCTTTGAGACAGCTGTGCCGATAAGGGACATACTAAATTTTCATCGCCTCGCTCCCACTGTCGTACTGTCGAGCTGAGCATTCTGTGCAGAAGACACTTCTCGCCCACCGGTAGAATTTCGTCAACTTGTATGAGATTTTGACTCGGCAGGAATATATCCATGAGGATCTTATATTTGTGGAATTGGAAGCTGGATGCTCTATACGGTAGTATGAATTCGGTTTCCACGGCGTTGGCTGAGGATTGCTCAATGCCATCTATACGTAGGCTGTGGGAAACAATAAGATGTGGCGTTAGCAGTACAAAACAGTGTACGAATAATTTTATAGAGGGCGCCACTCAAGACACATTGAAATCAGAAATATCAACACGTTGTACAGATGTCGCCATAACACTACAGATGGCGTTTATTTGTTCTTCATGTAAATAGAAGACTATTCTGCAGACATTAGCGTTTTCCGTTTTCTTCCGTGTGACGTTCTCATCTGTTCTTTTTCATAGATTTCAAGTTCTTCTATTTTCATAATTGTAATTAATTTTGTCAATCACATACATTTTATTTATCTATATCCCTTTTTTGGTATAGCATTTATTCACTATACAAGCATAATTATTTAGTTATTGCAGTAGTTTGGTAGTAGGTAGTACGTTACCTTCTAAGTAAAGCAGAGCTAAGCAGCCTCATGTCTAGTTGAGATTGCAACTCCACCCTCCTCAAAAGCGAGAGGTATACGTCGAGGCGCCGCGGAGCCGCGAGCTGGGGCACGGTCGCCCGGTAGCAGTCCCGCAGGTGCGCCGGTATGCTCGGCAATATCGTACATTTCGCAACTACACCAATAACATACATACATTTTTAACCTCACATTCAACTACTAAATTATAATAATAAATCAAAGATAATGCTTCAACACTTAACAAAATAAACCTCAACAACAGCCTTTAAAATGCTATTCCGAATATTTACTCACAGGTAACAAACAATATTAAGTACAATATTGGTTTCCTCATATTTTGTTCACTCACATTCTATTTCGTAAAAAATAATAAAACAACACAATACAATGCGCGCTGAAGCACTCGTAGGTGTGCCACAATGTAGCTCACACAATAATGATAAGATAGTGATAATGAATCATTACGAAATCAGGCTGCGCGATACCTCGTTCTTCCAACAGATTAACACAATGAAGGGATCAAATTAATAAACTAATTATAAAAATAATTTACCTTTTATTTAGAATCCATCTGTACACAATATTTACTAGTTTAAAAAAAAAACTAAATTCATTCTTTACATTATTTGGTTTGAAAACACAGGCATTACGAAAAAATACATGGACACAAGAAGTAATAAAAATAGTGCATTAAAATTTAATTAATTGTGACTTGAAAATATATATTTGTGATGAAATCACTTTTACTAGTCAACACAACCAATATAATACAAAACTACAAAACAGGTACCTTATACATGTTGGTAAATGCAAAATAAAATTTCCTCCATCATTTCAAACAAAATTATTTTTTTACATTAAGTATCTATGTAATTAATTTAAATAGAAGCACATATTGATGAGGTATACTGGTTCGAATTAAGTGTACTAGCAAAATTTCGCAGTTGTGATAGATTTCGATATAAAATGACAGTAAACTGATTAAAATTCGTTTTGAACCTATATATAATGTTACCTAGGCGAGCAAAGTTGAGTCTTCTTCGAGCAAACCATAGAGTGTTAGCGCAATCATGGCGGTAAGTCCCCTCTTTGAGGCGTGGCTGGAAAGACCTCACGGCGTCCTTACCTTCCGTATGACGCAGGTACTTACCGGACATGGTTCGTTCGGGAGTTTCCTGCACTCGATTCATGCGGAAGTGACGTCCGGGTGTCGCCACTGTGCGGAACGCCCGGAGGACACAGTGGAGCACACAGTCGAGGTGTGCCCTGCTTGGGCGGAGCATCGCCGTGCCCTCGTGGGGGCGATCGGCCCCGGAGACCTCTCGCACCGGGCCAACGCGGCGGGCAACGGCGCTATCGCCGCCGCCGCCGCCGGGATTCTGACCCCGATTTTCGGCCAACGTAGGCGCGGGCTTGCGGACGGTGAGCAATGGGTAGCTCACTGTCCGGACCAAGCCCAAGTCGTCGACGGGGCGCGCTGTTCCCGCGCGCCTCAAGTTGTCAGCAACAGCAGGGACCCAGCCGGGTCGAAGCCTACTGGGGCCAGGGTTATCCGAAAATTACAAAATAAGAATTAAATAATACATACCCTATACATAAATTTACTGTGATTAAGAGAAGAATTGCTCATTAATTTCATAAATTGCAAATAACTTCAATCCCCAAGGCCCCATAGTCAGCTGTAGCTACACTCGTATTTTTTTGTATCGTTTTTACACATTGAAACCCATAACATCTGCGAAATTTTTCTAGCTAATTTAATTAAACACTGTAAATAAGAAAGAAACCTTATGTTTAAAAAAAATTACTAGTAAAGGAGGATTTAACTCTGGTCAAGTAATTACATGGGGGTGCAGTTTCTCACTCATAAGCAACAACTGCCTGCGTCGCCATGAAGCCCCTATGGGTTTTTACTTTTTTTTTTTTTTTTTTTTTTTTTTTTTCGATGGGAAAAATCATCTTATGACAACCCCCGCTCTTGGGCGGAGCGGGAGATAGTGTCAGACTCTTACTGACTAAAAAACCCATCCCGTTCCTTCAAGCCTTCATACCGGGGCTCGAGCGCCCTTTCGGATAACCCTGGCCCCAGTAGGCTTCGACCCGGCTGGGCCCCTGCTGTTGCTGACAACTCCTTGAGGCGCGCGGGAACAGCGCGCGCCGTCGACGACTTGGGCTTGGTCCGGACTGTTACCGGACGGCCGGACAGCGAGCTACCCATTGCTCACTGTCCGCAAGCCCGCGCCTACGGTGGCTGGAAATCGGGATCGGAATCCCGGCGGCGGCGGCGGCGAGAGCGCCGTTGACTGATGCGGTCGGCCTCCTCCTTAGCGAGCATTACTGCTTCGCAGAAGTCGGCGACCGCCTGCCACTCCTCCTCGCTCCGGACCATGGCCTCGACCAAGGCCCGGCGCGAGAGGTCTCCGCCGCCGATCACCCCCAAGAGGGCACGGCGATGCTCCGTCCAAGCAGGGCACACCGCGATTGTGTGCTCCATGGCTTGTTACTTCGTTAGTATCATACTATGCAGTCATATAATCTCTAGAATAACTTTACACACTAACCTTAAAATAGAAAATGCTTGTTCTATTATTATCCAGTCATAACCAGACAAGTGTACACCAGATAGTATTTTAAGTAAAATAAGTTATGAATTTATGACATGTAACTACAAGATAATGTTAATTTGGATGGATTAGAAAGAACAAGGATTTAACCGAACAAAATGTTCAAGTACCCTTCACAATCCATATTTAACAAAACGAAATTACATGGAAATGCAAAGGGCCTGAATGAAAATAAGACGAGTCTGAATGTCGTGTGCATAACGCGTTCATTACACTACGCGTTATGCACACGTTATTCATAGTCGTCTTATTTTTCATTCCGATTACGACAGTCTGATCCTTATTAAACTACGCGACATCGACTAACTGTCTGAATACCAAGTAGTGTAATAGGCCCTTTAGTTCTTCACAGCTTCGTTTAAATTACTAACGGAAACGTATTTATAAACATTAAAATATTATCGAAGTACTAATTTGGCTGGTTTTCCGTCCACTTGTCGAGACGATCCGTGTTTTAAGGTGAATTCTCTCTTTATGTAGGCAAACAACAAGTCTGTTATGAGGAATATTTGTGCAGTGGCGAAGGATAGTGTGACTCCAAAGAAGAAGTTGGCATTGGCTGAGCCCGAATATATCCACAGATGCCAAACCGTTGGTCCGAGAGCTGATGTGATGATAAATGTGCAGCCAACTATGAATTTCTGTTGCATGACTGTAATGAAAAAACACACACCATTAAAAAAATATTATAGGGTGAAGACAAAAAAAAGAAAAATGGAGTAATTACAGCATTCTCAAAACTTTCATTTCAATATGCTGATACAAAATTTGCAGGAATTTCTATAATAATAATCATCATCGCAAGAGAATTTATACAAATGCACTTTTGCATCTTATTTATTTATTTTACAATCGACTAGACCAACATAAAAATATACAAAACGTAAACATAACGTCACTTAGTTATTATGTATATACCCGCTTTTGCCCGCGCGGCTTCGCTCCCGCTCTTCCCTACTCCACCCCACTAAACCTAACTGTACCCTTCTCTACACTACTCTACTCAACTTTACCCTACTAAACCCTACTCTACCCAAACAAATCATGGCTGAGAGAAAGACAAGAGATATATTTCTAAAATATGCAGCAGAGGTCGTTATAACAAAGAACAAATAAGACTTATACAAAAAATTGCAATAAATACACGAATATAGGGTGTGGCGTAAATAGTGGTCCAAATTTAAGGAATCGATACACCATATATTCAGCTATTTCATACCACTAAACGTAAACAGCCGCGAGCCCTTATCCTTAGACCATTATTTACGCCACAACCTGTATATATACTTATATAAGATAAACTATATAATAACTTGACAAGGTAGAATGGAAAACCGAGAAAGGAAAACTGAAGAAAGGCTTGAAGCAAGCGCAAAGTATTGGAGAAACCAAGCGTTTGCGCAACCCTTGAGGAGAGAAAGAAGAAATATAGAATGGAATAAATTCAAATATATTAATTTCTACATAAATTTTAAACACAACTAGATAAATATAAAATAATGAATAAAATAAACGAATTATTTAAATTAAAAAAATAAAATTAACTAAATAACAAAATATACATACATACTTAAATAAAGTAAATACGAGAAAACATTCTAAGAAAAGTCAAATAATCATTAGTAATAAAGCAACATCCATAAATAAATGTTTTACAATACATAAAAACCATGTCGAACTTACACAGCCATAACTAAAATAATGATTATTCGACTCTGCTCAGAGCAGGAAGTGGCGTGTCCGAAACAATAAAAAAAAAACCTACTCTACCCTAATTTTCATTTTTTCCCATAAGAACCTTCTCCTGACAATAACAAACACAACAAAAAAAGAATTAGCGAAATCGGTCCAGCCGTTTACGCGATGGCCTGACCAAGGAAATTGGGATTCATTTTTATTATGTACTAGTTTTTGCCCGCGCGGCTTCGCTCCCGCTCTTCCCTACTCCACCCTACTCTACCCTACTCTACACTACACTACTATACTCTACTCTACCCTACCAAACTTTTGGTTTGGATAGGTGATATGATAGGTTCTTGAGTTATAAAATTACAACAAAAAGTGGTATTGATTTTTATATTTGGCACAGGACATGGTCCGAAGCGAGGTGGCCGGCGGTCGCCTCCTTCTGCAAAGCAGTATTGCTAGTAAAGGAGGAGGCCGAACGCATCAGGCAACGACGGCGCTCACAGCGCTCCAGCCGCCGCCGGGATCCCGATCCCGATTTCCAGCCATCATAGGCGCGGGCTTGTGGACGACTAGCACTGGGTAGCTCGCTGTCCGACCGACCGGTAACTGTCTGGACCGAGCCCAAGTCGTCGACAGCGTGCACTGTTCCCGTGCGCCTCAATGAGCTGTCAGCAACAGCAGGGACCCAGCTGAGTCGAAGCCTACTGGGGCCAGGGTTAGTTCGAAAAATAACTCAGCCCCGGTACGAAAGGCAACTAAGGAACAGGAGTGGGTTTTTAGTCAGTAAAAGTTTGACGCTATCTCCCGCTCCGTCCCAGAGCGGGGGATGTCATTAGATGATTTTCCCACCAGAAAAGAATAGCCTACAACCTATTCTCAGATCTATCAAGTAAACATAAACATTTTATTTTTCTAAAACCAATTTATAAAATAAATATCATTTATCAAATAAAAAATTCAATAAAATTAGACAAGCCATTTAGGAGGACTTCATTAACAAACACTGGTCTGTGACACAACATTTTTATATATTGAAATTAATTAAGAGACATATAAGTAAAAGTAAAATTATGATGTCTGTAATATCAAAAGATATAAGTATTTTATTTTTTACTAATTAGTGCTTATTATTATTAAGGATGTTCAATACCTATAAAAAAATGCAACTTAAAAATTATTTGTGCATTTTTTTCCAGTTAATCTCGAAAACGGCTAGACTGATTTTGACAAGACTTTCACTGATGGATAGCTGATTTTAATTTTATTTTTATTTTACATGGAGTTACATCAAAGATGGGGAAGAGAAGACAGGGACATCTCCAAAGCGGTTGGATGGATTTTGACAGGACTTTCACTGATATTGTCCCAAAAAAAGAGATGTTCTTAAAACTCCATGCAAAGAAAGTCGCGGTTTAGCTAGTATTAGGGTATAGGTACAACGGGCTGTTGTCCGCAACTCCACGTCTTAAGCGCGTATTTTGCGTACACAAGCTAGTATTACACACATACTACCAGATAGAAGCATAGCAGACGTCGTTATAACAATTCTAGTTCTCTATAATACTTACATGTGAACAAATGTTTCCACATTGGTAGCAGTGCTAGGTAGAATCCAACATCACCCACACACGGGTAGGATCTAAATATGGTAGACAGTGCAATAAGTACAGTTGCAAGTAGCACAGGCTCTCTCTTGAACCTCAGAGTGAGGGGCACTATGTACAAGGCCAATGCATTGATTTGGAATGCACATACAAACAGCACTCTAAAGTGTTCAAACATTTCTGTGAAGAAATACCAGAATAAACCAATGTTTGGTTTCAAGTCAGGAACCGTTAATCTGAAACAGTTTATGATGAAATTATTAATTTTTACCAAAATATACTTTATGTATTAATTTTTCCCAAAATATACTTTATGTATATTTTGAGAAAAATAAATAATTCCAAACCAAGTTTGCTCATGTTCCCAAATGGTCTTAACGATTTACAATCTACTGACAAATCATGTCTAAGATATTTTTTTTCTATTTATCATTAGTAGTTGTAAACAGTCTGTGGTACCAGGACAATTGACAGGATAGAAAGGAATAAATGTTGTGCAAACCTCTAGTAATCTGGTCAAGCACATAATCATTGAAATTCTTCAGAAGCAGTCTTGAGTGAAGTAATTATGATATAGTATCAAAATGCATGCATAGTTGTTTTTTAACTTACATAAATCCATAAGTGTTGTACACATAATTGTAAGATCCATTCATTATGTAAGCAGAAAAATAAATGAGGAATCCCCAGCTCAATACAAACACAAGTAATGTTCTAATGTAAGAACATTTGGTACACCCTTTATTAATGTCAGCTAATAAGATGGCAATTGGTACAATCAGCAGCAGTGGATACAGGGCCTGGTGTGTGGCAAGAGCAATGAACACACATGCTACTATTCTCTGGCCACTGGAAGCACCCCACAGGGCTGTAGCCACCAACACGTTCTGTACAACAGTCGTAGTCATACCAGCACAATTCAAAACCGAATATGGGTTAAACAAGTAAACTGATAACACATATTCAGCAGATTCATTCAGCTGTTTATCCTCCAGAAGCATTGGTTTTGACTCTTCAGCAACATCAAGCAAGTTCTTCTCTTGGGATTCTTTAAAAATCCTTATAAAAGCCTTGGAAGTTTTATAGAGAAGATGAGCAGTCAGGAGATCCAATACAGTAAATAAAACTGGCAATATAAATGGCACTTTCTTCATTATGTAGTAGAAAAATAGTAGCATTATAGGAGATTCATGAAATGAGTCTCCTTCGTATGGGTCTATGTTGTGATCATATAAATAAACGCCTTCCATTAACCTCTTCCATGAGTTCAAAGGCGTCGCTATTTCTACACGATTAGCTATTGTCTGCCAATAATCTAAATGTATTAACCAGTACCGCACTAAACCGGCTACAGCATATTTTAAAATCACACTCATTTTACAAAGGATATTTTAATCAAATTTAAACTTTCAGAGATAAAATATTTAAAGTGACATTCGTAAATTGGACATTGTTGACGGTCACTGACTGTCACTGTCTGTGTTGACAATATTGCTATCACACCAGTTCCGAATTACGTCAAAAGCGATTAAATCGCGAATCCACCAAAATTTAAATGTCACAAAATATAAGGACTAGAGTCTGTCTAATAAGTTAAACGACTTGGGTAATTATTAGGATTTAATGAAATCTGATGTAGTCAACACGGGTTCAATAATCAAGGTTGATTAAGAGGTAGAGATCATTGTTTACTAACAGAAGAACCTTATAAAAAGTACCGAATATAAGTATATTTTAAATGATTAAATATTATACAAAATTCCCAAGTCGGTTGACTTATTAGACAGACTATATCGAGTACTATTTGTGACGTTACGCGTTGGTCGGATACGCAACATAATCGCAATTGGCGCAATTCGGAACGCGGGGACAATTTGTCAAAAATGACAACGGAATAAATGAATTTCATGCACAAATTTGTAAGACAAGGACAGAAAGCTTTACGTTCCGCTTCACGTTTTATTCGCTTCAATTCAATCAATTCATTGGAGTCAAATGAACTCACAAATACAATAATTTCTGCACACAAGAAGTTACAAAATATTTTTATGGCCGCTTCTACACAGGTAAGTTATTTAGGGTACAAAATCTCTAATAGAAAATAATTATTTCTATTTAATCCCAGTTGACACAGTCGAACTCGAAAGCTTTGTTTTAGTTAGACGAAACACATTATCACTGGCTTATCAAACTCGCGCCTTCTTCGTAAGTGTTTTAAAAAGCGTCGTTTGATACAGGTATCGGCATGGATCTTGAGCGCTCGGCAAAAGACTAGGGATCGCTTTTCGCATCGTATCTACACATTCATAAGGCAAAAAAAATGTACAATTGTACACCTATTTTATTGTTTCTTTTACTTGCTAGGTATCTTCTTGATTCTGATTGAAGATAAAAGGTAAAAAAAATATATAAATAGTTTAAAGCAAAGTCGTTGTGTTCGTCTGTCTGTTTTTCAGTTTTGTTGGCGATCAAAGTCATGTCAAAGTGAAAAGTTTTTTATTTCATATAGGCCTACATGGGCACTTATAAAACGTCAGAAGCTAGTTTACGGTTCGAAATTAGTCGTTTCCTATGGAGAAGAACCGGCAAAAAAATCCATGGTTACTCTTTTAAAAAAATGGTTGTACCTACTTACAATATTTCCATATACCAGTATTAGAATGTATTATTTAAGAACAGTGTAAACCGGTCTTTATTGTACTCAAAAGCACAGTAAAAATAATCATTTAAAAAAAGTAAGTCAAAATATGAAGTAATCTAAGAATTCGTGAAACCTACAGTGTTCTTCCATTTACATTATAAAAAGAGGCTATATAAAAAAATAATAATAATTACAACTGTCAGTAAATGAGACGTTAACAACCAAAAAAAGAAAAACTAACAAATTTAATGTGGTTGGAGTAAGATAATATAAAAAAAAAAATTGCAAAAGCAATGTGTTAGAGAAAAAAAAATATGTTACAACAAAGATGGAGCAGTTAGATACATTCGCACAATATTATGGTTACCAGGGGGCCACAAGTGCAGAGGCAGTCATTGCCAAGCAAGCGTGTCTTCGACATAGTCTTTAACCTTATGCTTATGCTTTTTTGAATATGACACGCTTATTATGGGTTTTGAACTTTCCTTCGCTAATTTCAGTCACCGCCTTTGGTAGCTTGTTATAAAAGCGTATGCTATTTACTAAAAATTACTTACTGGTCTTGGCTAATCTCCATGATCGATGTGCTAGCGAGGTTAAGGGGAGTCGACGGACGGCGACGGCGTTGAAATGCGTATGCGTAGGTGACGTTACGGGATCGGCATGGAAGTTTAAGACAGTGCTTGGGCTGCGGTTAGTGTTGCCAGGTCTGTTTGGATAAAAATCGGGACTGATGGTAAAACAAATCGGGATTTAGGGTTTTAGATCGGGACCAATTTTTTTTTTATAAAGATTTTTTTAGATGGGAAATCATCCAAGGACTTCTTCCCCTCTGGGGTAAAACGAGTGGCATGTCAAACTTTTACTGAGTAAAACCCAGACTTCTTCAGTCGCTCTTTGAGTTTCAGGGTTTTTGATTTATCGGGACATTCAGCGTCCCGATCACGTGCAAATCGGGATGCGTCCCCAGACCCCTAAAAATCGGGACATCCCGCGCAAATCGGGACACCTGGCAACACTAGCTGCGGTATACCGACACCCGACAAAAAAAAACATCCATTAACCTTTTGACATAAGGATCATGGGAAATTTATCAAGACCCAGTTAGTTTTATTTGCCAAAAAATTACCATTGTGTATTAAAAATAAAATCAATGGATTAAAAAATCACGAGTCAAATAAATTGCGTGGAAGTGTATTCGTCGACTTTAAGTAGGTACGTACAGCAAGCGGAGGGAACGAATCACGAGTAACGTCTATAATGTGATGTGCTGCGGTAGGTACCTACACACATAACAGAAAAAGATAATAGGTACGTATTAATAGACATTACAAAGGTACTGCTTATTTCAAAAGAAATATAAAATAAGTATTCTAATTTTAGGCAAATAAACATCGGCGTGTTACCTACATTGCGAGCACTTCGGATCTATAATTGTTTTCGACGCACAAACATGCTAGTGATGCTATCAAGATAACATCAAAGTGGGTATTTTTTTATTCCTAAATAATTCTTGATTATTTTAGGATAAAAAATTACCTTTTTAAAAATTGCTGAAATCCATTTAGTAGCTGATTCTGAACATTATACTTTCAGAATACGCACGAATTCACGCTAGATTTTAGTGTTTCATGAGTAGACGCACGAATTCACGCTAGATATTAGTGTTTCATGAGTAGACGCACGAATTCACGCTAGATATTAGTGTTTCGAGAGGACGAGTGAAACGTCATCGCCTCCTTCTACGAAACAGTACAGCTCGCGCGGTGAATTAAGATCGCTCGGCAAAAGTGGAAGGGGCATGCGCAGTATTCAATTCTAAAGCGCCCCGTATACCTACGATACGATCCGTCTGTTCAGTTCAGACCGATCGTAACGACGGATCGCAAGTGTATGTTATGATCGTTAACGATTTACTTCATCGAAGACGATATCGGAGATCGCAACAAAATCCCATGCAATCAGATGGATCGTACAGACGGATCGACAGTGTATGGCCTCTTGCGATCAACGATTCGATTTTGTCAGTCTGACGCCAGTCGCTGCACGCATCGCACGCCTTCATCATCGCGTTACGTAGGTATTCGTACAGTCGTACACTGAGTGTGAGTGTAGGTAGGTATAAGATGAGTGAGGCAAATAAAATAACCACGTAGAGTAACGACCATTTATTAGAGTTTAATAGAGTTATTCAGAGAGCAAGAGCCTTTGTAGAAAACGAAACACAGATTACCTTAAGGGCCAAGCGTCCGAAAAGTGCCATAAAACAGTGATTTTCTGAGGCCTACTCCTCTGTAACGGCTAGGTCAATTGGTTTGAAAAAAATATATGTTTACTATAGATTCATAAACAATAATATCAACATTTGATTTTTTCGTGCAATTAATACTTTTGTCAAAAAAAAAAAAAAAAAAATAGCAATTTCGCAACTTTTCGCAACTTTTCCCTACTCCTTCGAAACGGCTTGGACCTTTAGAAACATTTTTACACATAAAAATTGGTGGTTAAATATTCTTCAAAGTGAACATTTCATATGTAAATCAATCAATATCTCGCAGAGAAAATTGATTTAAAGCGCTTTCCGGGCGCTGCTGGCCGCAAATAAAGTCACAGATTTGCGTACTGCCGCCTAAGCGAGTGCGACAGTTGCGTTCACATAATTTCGGCCAGATAGTTCAAGGGACTATACGCCTTAATAACGTAAAGAGAACCGCATATTACGAAATACTTTTAGAAAAAATGAAAAAAAAAATAGATAATACAGCGGACTTAAATAAAGTAAAAAAAAAAATAACAATTTAATAACAGTTTTCCGGTTATTCTCATGTACCTAATTGTGCCAATCTTCTGCATGGAATCTTAATTTATTTAAAATATTTATGTGCGAATATTGATTTCGCTTTAATAGCCATTTTTTAACCTACCTACACTTTTCTAACCTTTCTTTTTTTTTGTAACTGAATTAAAGTTACCGTCACATATGAAAGCAAAAGAAGTTCGTTTTCCATTTTCTGGAGCACGTTTTAAATTATTTGATCACACACTTAATCCTTCCGTTTCAAACAAGTAAATGAAGATCTTTGCGACCGATCGTTGAGACCGATCGTTACGTGTATGTGCGTCACTTTTGTTGCGATCAATCGTTAGCGATCTCCTGCAGATCGATCGTACAGACGGATCGTACCGTATATGGGGCCCTTAAGGTCTATATAACGACGTGCGGGTGGGTGTGCGCCGACGGCGACACGTCATTGGTAGATCCGTCGCTCTTCAATTCCTGCGTTGCGTTCACGCGTCTCATTGGATACTGTTGTACTTGGGTACTGTTGCGTACAGCTTGTGTTATCGTATTAAATGGTACCAAAAGTTTTGAAGATTCAGCTTCAATTTCAGGAAACAAATAGTCCGTTATCATGGTACGATAACGGTCACCATTGACAGTGACGTTCTGGAAGACGGCGCCACTTGCCGCACAGCACGTGAAACCATGGCTTTGTTGCGAGAAAAATTTGGTGAACAGTTAATTTCGCGTTTCGGACCAGTCAGTTGGCCGCCTAGATCCTGTGATATCACACCCTTAGACTTTTTTCTGTGGGGTTATGTAAAGTCCAAAGTTTATATGGATAAGCCGCGTACGATTGATCAACTGGAAGCCAACATTACTCGCGTTATTCGCCAAATACCACTGGAAATGCTCGGTCGAGTCATCGAAAACTGGAACTCCAGAATGGACCACCTTAATCGCAGTTACGGACAACATTTGAAAGAAATAATCTTTAAAAAGTAAATGTAAGGAATGGTTCTTTTGTATTATAATAAAGATTACCCGATAAATTTGTTTTATTCATATTTTTTTTAGTTTTGGAAAAAGTAACTCCAAATGAATCACCCGTTAGATTATGTGACTAGGGGATAAAGCAGTGTCGTTAAGTCGCGAGCAGTATGTTGAATTCTGAACGAAACGAACGTTGCTGATTTTAATCCCGAACGTTAGTGAGCGATTTATATAATTAACTCCCGGGCATAGCGGGCATAGAGAGTTAATAAAAAAAAACCTGAGTAAAGTGAGGAATTCAATTCGCCCAAGACAAAGACAGCTTTATCCCCGTGTTGCATACTCTACTTTTTACACCATCTGTGAGATTATTAAAAGACAATTTGGTCGACCAAATCATATAGTAGAGAAATATAGAGAACTTTATAAATTTATAGATAAACATAATGTTTTGTGTAAAGAACAGAAAGGATTTCGTTTACATAGGACTATTTTATATACAATGTAATTAAAAATGTTGATCACCGAAACCCTGTATGTGGTATATTTTGTGACATGACCCAGGCATTCGGTTATATCCACTACGCTACTCTTTTAAGCAAACTCGAAGCATACGGGATTAGAGGCAATGTCCTTAATTTACTTAGTTCATACCTACAAAACAGAAAACAGATAACTGAAGTTAGTAAAATTAATATAGCTACTAAACATGAAGAGACATTTTGGTCTTCAGAGCGTAAAGTATTATTTGGGGTACCGCAAGGCAGCGTCTTAAGTCCGTTTATATTCATTTTATACATTAATGATCTACCAAAATCTATTGAACGACTAATAACACTTTTTGCGGATGATAGCACGATTACAATACCTTGTGAAAATATGGTTACGTATGAGAGTGACATTAACAATAGTTTAAAACAGACGGTAAACTGGCTAGATTCAAATAATTTAAAAATAAATTTGAATAAAACGAACCTTATCCAATTTAGACAACAGACCTCTAGTATTAACTTGAATATATACTATATATAAGAATAATACAATAGAAGTAGTTGAAAATGCAAAATTTTTGTGTCTACAAATAGATCAAAAATTAAATTGAAAATCCTACATTGATGTTTTATGTAAGAAAGTTAGTAAATCTGCATATGCTTTACACGCATTGTCAACCATAGTCAACACTGATGCAGTTCTTACTGCCTATTATGGAATAGTAGAGTCATATTTAAGGTATGGGATCATATTTTGGGGAAACTCTACCGAAAGAGAAATCGCCTTCAAGGCACAAAAAAGTTGTGTCCGAGCCATGTTTAAGCTAAAATGTACAGATAGTTGTAAACCATATTTTCAAAATTACAAGATATTAACATTGCCTTGTTTGTATATCCAAGAAGTAGCTGTGTTTGTGAAGACAAATCCTAGTCGTTATAAACGCATAGCCGATGTATTTCCCCGCAACAGACGCACCACCTGCTCGATAATGTCGTTATACGTATAGCGGTTATACGTCTCATACAAACCTCACTTATAAAGCAAGTCATTCTATCCCTAGGGAGATAATGCAGTATGGACGATCCCTAAGGAATAATGAGATTTGAATATGGAACATCAAAAATCGTCAACATTGTGAATTAAAATGTACGTGCATCGCACAAGTTGACTCGAAATTCAAACTGGCCACTAACAAAAAAAGAAAATAGAATAAAACCTGCTTACTGACGGGAGCTTTATAGAAAATTGAAAGTATAGAATATTGGAGTAGTGAATTTTGTTTGTTTGACAAACTTGTAAATATAATACTTATACACTTCTGGACACATCTATTGGCCCACCTTAGAGTTTAGGTTTCGATGGCCCCTACCGAAATATTATTGCTAGATTGAACAAAAACTGTTGATGCAGTTTTAAACCTGATACATTTTACTATCTTTTTCGATCGTATTGTTTTAAATTTGAATTCAGAATACCATACGACATGGAGCTACGTCTAACAAGTCGGATATGCGCCTGATTTCTTGGCAATTGATTTTTGAATAAAAAACATGTTTTATCAAATAAAGGTTTAATTTAATAACGCGTGTTGCCTCCATGGGCATCTACCACAGCTCTCATACGATTAGGCATAGAGTTTATCAACCGCTATAGGAAATTTTGAGGGATCATCTCCCATTCCTCTTCTATGGCAGTTTTCAACTCCTGCATCGTCTGGGCAACTGGCTGACGAGCCCTAACACGTCTTTTTAGCTCGTCCCACATGTGCTCAATGGGGTTCATGTCTGGGCTTCTGGCTGGCCAGTCCATAACTGTGATGTTCACATCCCGAAGATATTCCCTGACGATGCCGGCCGCATGGGCTCTTGCATTATCATGCATAAAAAGGAAATTTGGGCCCACATAGTCCGCGTCACGTGAGGTTCTAAGCACTCACAAATGTACCTTTCAGCATTTAATGTTGGCAGCCGTGGTCCTGTAACAACCTCAAGTTGAGTTTTGCCGCTCGCGGATATACCGCCCCAGACAGTCCATGAGCCACCGCCATAAGCAACCCTCTCTTCAAAGCAGCATTGTGCGAAACGCTCTCCCTTACATTGGTAGACCTTCTTCCTTCCATCATTGCCATGTAAGACAATTTTAGACTCATAAATAAATTATTTAAATAAAATTTGGATAAAATAAATTATATATGAATATAATACTCATAAATTTAAGAGTACACGGCTCCAATTTTGCTGGGTCCAATTTAAATGACTGCGTGCGAAATGAAGGCGCGCTGTTCGGTGGGCTCGCGTTAGTTTGGGCCCATTAGCTGGCTTGTGTGGTACCATATCGCGTTCTTTTAACCTTCTCCGAACAGTTCGAGCGCTCACAGATACTCCGTGGAAGTCGCGAAGTTGGTTTTGTATCTCAATGGAGGTAAGGTGACGATTTCTCAAGCTGGTCGTCACGATGAATCGATCCTGTCTTTCAGTTGTGACCTGAGACCGTGGCCTTCCTTGGCGACGAACAAAGCCGCCAGTCTCTAGGTACCTCCGATAAACATTTCGGACCGCAGATCGACTTAAATTAAGTTGAGTACTCACGTTTCTTTGGCTGTGTCCGGCCTGAATAAGTGCCACAGCTTGGGCGGCGACTTCAGGTGAAGTATCCATAGATTATTGATAGAACCTCACCTTAATGTTAAGAATAAGTAATGTTTGTTGCAAAACCAAAGATATCAATCACTTTTTCAAGAATTAAATCCAAGTAAACCAATAAAACCAAGTTTTCTTAGTATTGTTTGATATCAACAAACAGGCTCCCAAATTGTCTTTTGTTTCTTTAAATTCTGTTTTCGAAATTCAAAAAAAGACTATTGAATGAAATTGTGAATGTGCCAGGTACAAAACTGCATAAAAACTTTTTGCTCGACCTAATATAAAATTTTAGCTAGGGCCAAACGAAACTGAAAATACAAGGTGGGCCAATAGATGTGTCCAGAAGTGTATTTCTCTAATATATGATTTGGTCGACCAAATTGTTTTTTTAATTATCTCACAGATGGTGTAAAAAGTAGAGTATGCAACCCGGGGATAAAGCGGTCTTTGTCTTGGGCGGCTTGAATTCCTCACTTCACTCAGGTTTCTTTATTAAATCCCTCGCAATGCTCAGGAGTTAATTTTATAAATCCCTCACTGTCGTGCGGGATTAAAATCAGCAACTTTCATTTCGTTCGGAATTCAACATACCGCCCTCGACAACCCCTCGATCGCCAGAGTTCAATGACCCGGAAAATTGCCGTGTTTACGTAAATCACCAATAAAATAAATAAATAATAAAAATATTTTTTTATTTTTTTTTCTAGGAAAAACAAATAATATAATAAATATGGAATAATATAATATAGAAACTAAAATTTTCGGCCAAATAAGTTTCGTACAGACGTGTGTACAAAATGAAAATTAAGCGTTTTTCAAGGTCTTCAAGTTGTACAGACATAAGTACAATCGGCGCTCGAGGGGAAGACACTGCTTTATCTCCTATTCACATAAACTATTAATAGAGTATTGTTTACATTTCCATACTGTTGACAACCAAACATTTTATTTTTGTGCTGGTACACTTCTAGTTTTGTAGTCTGTGTCACATTTGTGTTGGTAACACTCTCTTCCGTAAATATGATGAAAAGAGAATACACGCATTTTAATCTCACGGGACCTCTTTTATTATAAAACCAGCCCAAAATAACTAAGCTTCTTTTCACGCACAGCACAGTTTTGTGAAACAGATCAAAATAGTGATTTAACACATAATTTCATAAGAAAAGATGCTTATGCGGTAAAAGGTTTTCCGCCACCGTTTTAGATAAATGATATTTATTTTGTAAATAGGTTTAAAAACACTTTTTCATTACTCATACTCTGAAAGTAGGTCTGAAGTTGCCTGAGGAGCGGGCTGAAAGTGATACTTTTCATCCCTAGGGAGTTTTACTTTACAACTGACAGCTGTCAAATTATTAAAAAAAAAAACTAGTTCTGTCTTCACATTTCTATTGAACCATGTTCCAATTTTCCATACAGCCAGTCAATCACAGCGCGATATAAAATTGAAATAACTTAAAGACAAGTGTTAATTATATAATGTTATATTTTAAATGATTTATTTGTTCAACTATTTCTTTTAAATACTTTATTTTTAAAAGATTACAATTAATTTCTAATTTTTCATTAATGAGGCTGAATAGCTGGCCGGCAGCAGAAAAAAAAACAAAATGGCGGGGAAGTGGCTATCAGTCGTTGTTTTTTTTGAGTTTCGTTTACATTTCCGTACAACAGAGATTTGTATTAACACGTTATGTTTATCAGATTATAATAGTGATTTAACGCCTAATTTCATAAGAGAAGAAGCTAAAGCAATAGTGGAATACTTTTTACCGCCGAAATCAGAAGAAAAATCTACTTAAAATCATAGGTACGACGACTCAGGTTTTACAAACTTTTTATTTTATTTTTAGTTTCCTCGTATTCGTAATGAAAAGCACAGTGTTTACCTCGGGGTGAAAGTAACCCATTTAACCCCTCGAATTAGCGACCTCGCTTCGCTCGCCCGCCAACTCCTTCTCGGGACAAAATGAGTTACTTTCACCCCTAGTGTAACAATGTACTATTACACGTCAATTTTTTTTTCGTCAGTTTATGCTAGATGAGGCCGGTGTTTCCTATCTGACTACCCTGAGAAGAAACACCGAAACAAACTCAGGGGTCAAAGTCTCTTTTAAAGTCCATACAGTAAATATGTAATGGTCAAATCACATGAGAACCATGCAGATTTGTCTGAGATGGTCTTTTGAAGAAAGAACCATACAGATTTGAGTGGACCTGTCCAATCAGTGTAAGCATTTGTCAGTATTCGAAAAGCTCAACTTAGGACTACTAAGGAGCTCTACGACTTGACGAACAATACCAAAGAAAGGACATTTGGGTAGGCCGCTGAAAACACTCAAATTGCCAGACATACGTTAAAATTACTGAAAAGAAAAGAAAAAGCAATCAACATAGTCCTCACATTTATAATAATATAAGCTAATTGATAGTTTACAAAATATTTAGAGAAGTAAATATTTATGTCAAAGAGAAAAAAAAATACTTTAAGTACTTAAAATGTATACATGTCATTTTGTAAAATAAAAATAATCTCCAATGTCAAATTGTTTAAAAAAATAAATGAAATACAAAGGAAAAGCACATTTGAAAATAAAAATAATTAAAAAATACAAAAGAAGAAAAATAAAAATGACAACAGTTGTAGTAGGTACTGGAGCAGGTCAATCTCAAACCTTTTCGTCCTGACTATAGTCTTTTACAGTGTAATAAGCCTTTTGACAAAGTTTACGTTTTACAATTGATTTGAACTTTTTAAGGCTTAGTTGTTGAATACGGCTTAATTAGGTAGCGGAAAACCTTTTACCGCCTAAACCAGAAGAAAATAAACCAAATAAGTTACTTTCACCCCGAGGTAAACAATGTACTATTGAGGCCTCATTCGTCTTTATAATCAACCGTACCCAACATATTCCATGTTAAATAAGTTCTACCGGCCATATTTATTCATATTTAAATTAAATATTGTTTTACTCGACACTCTTCACAACACTTTCACCCTTTAATATGCTAGTGAGTTACTTTACTACTGTTGTAACGGTTTACTTCGATAGCGACTGTCTTTGTTACTCATGGTAACGATTTTCTACAGGAAAATACAAAAAACTATAGTCGCTAGCGAGTTCCTACTTGATACGTTTTGTACTTAATGACTCAGGCGGTTATCATCACACTGCCACGCATCACGCAGCGTAGCGCGTAAAAACGCTCCTGCTTAGGGAATCCAAACCCGCAAGCGCCCGATCCGCATTTCCGATCTCGCACTATTTCTGCGGGATCGGAAATGCGGGATTACTCATGCGGGATCCCGCACGTGTGCGGAATTGAAGTTATTTATATGAAAAGTGGATTTCGACGACCTGCCGCCGTTTAGATTATTTATTAGTCCCAGCTCATCCTCATTAAAAAGGGATGAAACAATTTTACATGGAACTCGTGACATTTTTTATAGTATTTGTCTGTAAAACCATTATTTTGTTTTCGATTTCACTTTGCAGTTAAATAATTTTTTATTTTGTGTTGTGCGAGTCCTGTATCGCAACTGAAACGGAACGTAATGAATGTCAGTTTAGGTACTCTATGACTGGGGATTCCCCGCAGCATATCGATTCATCAATTCAATTTTCTAAACGATGAAGGTCCGTTAAATACTTTTTAGTTCCATAAAAACAGCTGTTTTATATGAAAATATTTTTATTTGCTATTTCGAAATCTTAGAAACTCGATTCGGGAATCGAACTATTTATTACCTATAGGTTTTATAAGCAACCCTCGATCTGCAAGCCCGTCTCGCACTTGACCGGTTTTTTTTTTTGTTTATTAACTACTTAAAACAAAAATTCCAATCCCGTGGGATCCGCGGGATTGATGCCAGCAATCCCGCAGGCGTGCGGGATTGCGATTTTGATGCGTGATTGGATTCTCTACTCCTGCTACGCACGTACTTGCGGGAGTGCAGGTTTTTTACGTACCTACTCACGCGCGTAGGTGCGTCTTGTAAATTCATGCAGGCACACACTCATTTCATACAAAATCACGCATGGTACTACGAGACTCAGTGTGGCATACCATGCGTGTCGCCCCGCACCCACGCACGTTTCTCCGCATGTAGTGCGTGATCTGCATGAACGCGCGTGGATGCAGTTTTAGTGTGTTGGACTGTGCGTGTTTTCTATACAAACGGAGATACTTACAAGCAACGCATTCACTTTTCACGTACTAGGTACGCTGCGGGGTGCGTGGCAGTGTGATAACCGTCTCATATTACCGATTTTGGTTCTGCAAGTGACCGCTAGAAGTGCTGCAAAATTTGCCATACAAAAAGTTACTTGTAGCGAGCGACGAATACAATGCGTTCCAAATAAGAATAGGAAAGTAAATAATAATAATAATAATCTTTATTTGTACATTCAACACACACAGTAACAATATAATAATGACATGAACATATACAATAGTTGTACAAACACTGATCATTGGAAATAAAATGAACATTTGACTCCTAAACTAAGTAAAATAAATACTTGTATCTCAGGAGCCGGTTCCTTCTTGGAGATGATCAAAAATAGGATGTTTGGTACAATATGTGCATCAGAATGGCGGGTGTAATTTCCAGATTTGCCTAAATTTATTACAGTTATTTGGTACCTTCTGTGTACCTTTACGTACCTCTTTTGAAAATCTGTGTACCTAAACCCATTCAATGATATTTTAAAAATTAGGTACACCCGCCACCCTGATGTCAGAACAGCGGGTGTACTGCTAACCAATATATGTAGCCAAGCGTACTATATAAGTAAATTTGGTACCTCTTGTGTACCTGCAGATACAAGTATTAAAAAAACGAAAAACTGTAACGTGGCTGCGCAAAACTTGAAAGATTTTTCTTAGACGGCGTTACTATTTTATAATACTAACTAAAAAGGGTTTCACGCATTTGGTGCACATCTTAACTTGTACACCATGCTCAAATGGTGAACTTAGCAACTGGTGCACTTCTCTTATGGCACACTTCGCAACTAGTGCACTTCATAAAAGGAGCATTTTTTAAGATGAATGGAGATTTGCAAAAATTGACTAAAAATGAAAGAATCTTGAGCGTTTGACGCATTTGGTGCACATCTCAACTTGTACACCATGCTCAAATGATGAACGTAGCAACTGGTGCACTTCTCATATTGCACTCTTCGCAACTGGTGCACTTCTCATATTCCACTCTTCGCAACTGGTGCACTTCTCAATTGGTGCACTTCGCAAACGGAACACTTTTTAAGATGAGTGGAGATTTGGAAAAATTGTTTACAAATGAAAGAATCTTTGGTTGTAACACAAATGGATCTTTCATTAATACTATTATTTACGAATTCATTAAACCCCAAGCGAACGCCGGCGTTCGCGCACCTATTGTCTTTCTATTGTGTCTGTAATTTCCACGATTGAAAGGTTGGATCTTTCATTAATACTATTACTTACCTACGTTAATATACTGTATAGTTAATAGAGGATGTTTTAATTATATACTAGTCTTATTTTTATTACATTTATTATAGTTTTGTAACAAATTATAAGGCCGAGTTAATGCACATGAAATCAATGCGTTATTCTCATTAATCATTACTTATTTCGCTATCGTTCAAATCAATTAAAATATACTAGCGAGCGCCCTTTCGGATAACCCTGGCCCCAGAGGCTTCGACCCGGCTGGGTCCCTGCTGTTGCTGACAACTCCTTGAGGCGCGCGGGAACAGCGCGCGCCGTCGACGATTTGGGCTTGGTCCGGACAGTTACCGGACGGCCGGACAGCGAGCTACCCATTGCTCACTGTCCGCAAGCCTGCGCCTACGGTGGCCGGAAATCGGAATCGGAATCCCGGCGGCAGCGAGAGCGCCGTTGCCTGATGCGGTCGGCCTTCTCCTTAGCGAGCATTACTGCTTCGCAGAAGTCGGCGACCGCCTGCCACTCCTCCTCGCTCTGGACCATGGCCTCAACCAAGGCCCGGCGCTAGAGGCCTCCGCTGCCTATCACCCCTACAGGTGTGATAGGCAGCGTAGGCGGGTAGGTGTGTGGGCATCACTTCCGCTTTAATTTGGAACAGGAACCTCCCGAACTTGCCATTTCCGGTGAGGACCTGTGTCATGGCAATATGTTGTTTGTTTTTGTAATTTTTTATACATATAGGTTTTTTAATATTTATCAGTACTTACTTAATATGAATATATATATACTTTATTAATATGTTATCAGTACTTACGTAGATTGTTATGAGATAAGTGTGCCAAAAGATTTTTTTTTTCGCAGCAACGTTAAAGTATTTCGTTTATTTAATACTTGTATCTGCAGGTACACGAGAGGTACCAAATTTACTTATACAGTACGCTTGGCTACATATATTGGTTAGCAGTACACCCGCGGTTCTGACATCAGGATGGCGGGTGTACCTAATTTTTAAAATATCATTGAACACAGGTAGGTACACAGATTTTCAAAAGAGGTACGTAAAGGTACACAGAAGGTACCAAATAATTGTAATAAATTTAGGCGAATCTGGAAATTACACCCGTGATTCTGATGCACACGGTACAATTAATATTTATTTATTTTATTTTATTTTATTAGGAAAACATACAGTGTATTCATACAGAGTAGAAACAGATATAAACAACTGAATACCATTTACATGTTTCCGCATTTAAACATCTAGTATCAATCTTTAGTGATATAACAGGTAATGTAAATAACCTAATATTAAGCAAAATTTGAAAATTTAAAAAAGTGAAATTTGGGGCAAGTATATTTAATAACTAAATTATGTTGAAGTCAGAGAACCAAACCATGATTTCGTTAATGTTCTGTTGAAAATGCGTGGCTTTGAATTAAACAAATCCAGTTCAGGAAAGTCAACAAGTTTATTAAATTCTCTAGCGGACCTCACAAAAAATGAATTCTGCCTGTAGTTTGAAGAACTCTGAGGCACGTCCACACATGCTTTACGTCTCGTCATTCTATTCGGGACTTTAAGTTTAACTCGAGATAGTAAATCCGGTGAGTCAATGTGATTCTGCGCGATTTTAACAAGGCACGCAATATCCGAAAACTTTCTTCTTTGGTACAATGGTAAGATATAGTGTCTTCGACATCTCGCCTCATAATTGGGGTCATATGTTTTAGACTTATATTGCAAGTGTTTCAGGAACCTTCGTTGAATGGATTCAATTCTATCTATATAAACATTGTAGCGAGGATTCCACACTTGGGAACAATACTCAAGAACGCTGCGCACCAAAGAGCAATAAAGAATTTTAAGTACTTTCAAGTTTGAAAACTGAGAGCTGGCTCTCAAGACGAAGCCCATGGTCCTGTAAGCTTTTTTGACAATATGATCTACATGTCTTTCATAAGTTAGCTTGGAGTCGTGAATGACACCTAGGTCCCGTACTGAGTCTACTTGTTCTAACTCATGTCTTTTGATAAAATATTTAAATTTAATAATTTTGACTTTACGAGTAAAGGTTATAAAAAAACATTTTTTGACATTTAATTCATTAAACCCCAAGCGAACGCCGGCGTTCGCGCACCTATTGTCTTTCAATTGTGTCTGTCATTATCACGATTGACAGGTTAAGTCTCATTACACGTCTATATAGCCTTTATATAGACGTGTAACAGTATGAAGTGATAGTTATGCGATGATTTAATAATGATTCGGTATAATCATAAGACAGTTCTTGCTATTTAATGTATAAATATTGATCAGATGGTGAATCTTATTATAAATGCGAGCGCTTCGAATAACGAATTGACGACCTGCGAAAGCGGTCCTGCAATGTAGGGAGTCACTGACCGGAAAACCTCGACGTCTGAGAAGGATGCTTGTGTCTAGGCAGCATGGAATGGTGGCGTAAGACTACACGCAAGATAAACAGTTGCCGCACGGTGAGGACTTGGGATCCCGCTTTTATGGGTGCCTCCCCATACAGAAATGCAGTACACGAGGATAGATGCACATAAGCTTTGGTAAATTAAGGACAAGGTTGCAGGATCAGCAGCATGTTTCAATTCTTTGAACAGATAGATAAGCTTCTTTGTCCTCGAGCATAAAGCCTCAATATGCGGACGCCACAAAAGATTTGCATCGATGTACACCCCCAGGTATTTGATACTTGGGACTAAAGAGAGTGTCAGACAGTGACAAGAAGCATCGAAACCTGAGCAAGAGTGGGCTTTTACTGCACTGGATTCAACTGGTGTGGGGACTGAACTACACAACAAGAAGCGTATTAGCTTAGTTTTATCGATGTTAAGTGTCAGCAAGTTAGCTGAGAGCCATTCAGTCACAAGTGCAGTGTCGTCTGCATAGGTAAATATTTCACAGTTAGGGATGGACATTTTGCACAAGTCGTTTATGTATATTAGGAACAAGGTTGGACCCGATATACTTCCCTGCGGAACTCCGAAAATGATACACTCATCTTCACTGACCAAAGAATTCATTTTTACGCGTTGAGTTCTATTAGTTAAATAATCAGTGAAGATTTTCAACGAAAGCCCGCGAATCCCCAAGTTTTCTAGCTTCGAAAGCAGCATAGAAGCAGAAACAGAATCGAATGCTTTGCATAATTCGAGAAAGACCCCGTTTTATCCAATTTAGTGACAAAGCTATTAGAAAGGCCTAAAACGCCGTCTTCAGTCGACATTCCCTGTCGAAAACCATATTGATTTTTTGCAATAATGTTGTATTTGGAAAGATATCCCACCAGAGCGTTGTTCAGTATTTTCTCAAGGATTTTAGACAGGGAGCTCAGAACCGAAATGGGTCGATAATTAGAAACATTGCTTCTGTCTCCACTCCTGAAGATTGGGTGTACCACTGCTTTCTTAAAAATTGCAGGAAATGTACCAGTTTCGATTGCTCGACTGCAGATATGTGTTATGGGTGAAGTGAGAACAGCAATGGATTGCTTCAGGATTTTTATTGCGATGTTGTCGTGTCCAGTAGCGCAATCTGAACGTAAATTGCGTAAAATTCCATAAACTTGAGATTCGTCAATTGGCATGATTACAATACATATAGTGAATTGGACGGAGATTGATGACTGAAGGTGGCGAGATTAGAGGGTGGAAAGATTTTAGAGGCTAATTTCTCACTCACACTGGCAAAGTAGCTAATGATTTTATTGATCGAGGTTTTTGGCGCCCCGGATAAACTTATCCGGGGCGTCGGGTGGCTGATGCTGGACAGAACAGTTAGTTATGGCTTTAACGGCCTTCCATGTAGCTTTAATATTATTTTTAGCTCTTTGTAATTCGTTTCTGTCATCTGCTCGTTTTAGTTTTTGTAGTATCTTGTCCAGGAAGTTGCGATATCGAGAGTACGAAGTTTTTAGGACCTGATTATCTGGAGAAAATTTAGATTTTCGGTGTAGCATATCCCGGTTTTGTATGCAACGAACAAGACCCGTTGTCGTCCAGGGTTTGAGCATTCTCGTTCTGTAAGTTACTCTAATGATTGAAATGTGATTTGAACAACTTTTCTGAATCATACTAACGAATAGATCAGCGGCAAGGTTTGGGTCACATTCTTTCAGTACGGGATGGAAATCGGTGTGGTCTAATTCGTCACGAATGGCTGAATAATTGTAACGGAGGACAGTTGAATTTGATACCTTCACGGAGTTCCCGTGGGTTTTCAAACTAAGGACGATGGGAAGGTGGTCAGATATGTGAGTGTCAATTAAAATAACGCTAGCCGAAGCAATTGTTTTTAATATTATGTGATCGAGAGAATTATCTTATCTAGTAGGAATTGTATGAGCCGGTAGAAGTCCAATAGAGGCGCAAAAGGAAATAACCTCGGTCTGTCAAAAATGTTGAGTGAAAAGTACGGCTTGCAAAGAAAACTTATTTGCGCATCAATAAAAGTTTCTTTTGCTTTATATTACTGAGCTTTAGTAAAATCTAGATGAAGTAAAAACCTCATTGTGTAATGTAAGTAAATTACCTGAATGTAACGTTTTAAGTCATAAAAAACCAAAAAAAAAACTGCTATCTTTCTTATTTTAACAATTCGCCTTCTTTTTAACACGCTTATATTAGCTTCACCTGTATGTTTGTAACCAACGCCTTTGAGCTCGATTTTGACATACTTTGGGCGATCAAATTTTCTTCAAAATTTGCACATCCATCAAAGAATGATGACAATACAATAAGCTGTTTTTTTTTAGTGAATAATAAAAATATAGTTACAAAAAAAAACTAAAAAAACACGCTTTCATAGCATATGAAACTAAAAAGTGTAAAATAATTTTCAATTTAAGTAGCAAATAATTGTAATGAACGAAAAATATTAATATCATTGTGAAAAAAGCGTGGGGCGTTTTGTGCCATATTTTTCGTAAATGATATTAATATTTTTCGTTCATTATTATTATTTTCTACTTATATTGAAAATTATTTTACACTTTTTAATTTCTTAAGCTATGAAAGCGTGTTTTTTTAGTTTTTTTAAACTATATTTTTTTCCATTTGCCACTACTTAGACATTTCACACAGTGACGCAGAGATGAGCAAAATCGAAGAACTGGATACTGATTAAAATTGTTTCGTTTACGATTCGTAAATAAATTAAATTTTAAAATTCCTTATTTTGCTCATTCTTCCCAATTTCTTCGATTTGATAGGATGACGTGACGTCACATCACAACATGGCAATCGATCCTATTCTCATTTGAAGCGCATAGTAGGTACTATTGCTTGAAATTCATGGGAGAGGTATTTACTGAAAAGCACAAAAACCAGTGCCAAATCAGTTTATTCAAACATGTATGTTTGTAGTAAAACAAAATATTCAATCGGATATTTTATTCTGAATAGCAGTTTTACTAAATAGATACTATACAACTTAATGTAAATTACCAGTAAAAGCTTACATCTACTATTTATATTTTATTATGTTCATTTAACCCATTTAACCTAAGTCTGCTTTTAGATCACGTAAAATGGTTTGCTCTACAAAAATATTTTTTTAAGGTACGTAATTAATAACGTTTTTTTAAAGGGAAACACTTCCTCTTTTTTGTGTTTATGTTAATGGTTTACCAGGACCTAGGGGCCGACCATAAGACCTTTAAGCAGTATTGTTTTAATATTACATAAGCTTTTCGTACCATGACGCCTTCAAAACAACCATAAAACAATATTAAAACAAGATTATTTTCTTAGCGATAATGTGACGTCACTCTTAAAAAGTTCATTCTTTTCGTACTCTGACGGGATTTTTGACCGCTAGCAGTATTGTTTTTACGTCAAATTAGCAGGAGTAAAAAAGTTGCTCAAACGCAGCGGATTTATTATTGTTTTCCAAATAAGTACCATTTAAAGCGTTTTTTGGGACATTTAAAGTATTTAAAACTTATTTCGATACCTAAAAGAGCCCAGTTAATTGTTTAATCTAGTGATTTTTGTCCTTACGTGGGTTATTAATTTATTATTTTATTCTGAATGGCGAACATGTAATATGATTTTTTGTTTCTGGAAGTAGATAACTCTGACTTCAACAGTGCTCGAACAACAACACAAACAACAAGTTATTTCACTGGAATACACTGTTTAACTTTACCTTGATTCCATGACGTCCTTAGAAAATAAGTTTCAAGGATAACATACGCACTTCGTGGGTTCAATTATCCGCTTCGAACATCAACCACTTGAAGACATATTACCTACTTTAAATATATTTAAGCACTTGAAAACTATTTTAATATTTCAAAATCGGTTCGCACGTAACAAATCAACACTGATAAGAATCTTCTTAATGTAAACATACCTACGTTCCGAATTCTGAATACGATTCACACTAACTACCTAACTTGCAACTAAAATTAAAATGTTAACGTAATCGCTCGCAGCTTTTTATTTTTCTACTTTATTAATGTAAATTCTTAAAGTTATTACGTCCTTTTTATAAAAGTTACTTAGATCTTTTTAAATATATATTTAAAAAGGATTTTTTTGGAGTTCAATGTATTCTATTGGTTCTCAATGAACTAGCGATTCAAACAAACATGCGAAAGAGACAACGCTATACAGATCTATATAGCGCGTATCTTTTCTTTTTAGCAGGGAATAGACAAAATCTTTAAAATCGTTCATTCTTTCCCAGCCCTTAGCAGGAATACAATCATACTGAGCGATTAAGTTCATGGTACGAAATGAAGTAATATTACTTTAAGATGGAAACAAAACGTTCCTGCAATAAGATTGTTTTAATCTTGTTTCAGTGTGAGTTAGAGACAGAGCTATACAGTTTGTCTATCTCTTACCCACACAGAACCAAGATTAAAGCAATCTTACTTTGAACGTTACCCCGATGGTCTAAAAACTTTACAAGATTTACGTATTTTGTAACATAAACATACAATCTTACGTATCACAGAACACCGTTGTAAATTTAAAACATCATCATATTTTCAAAACGGTTTTTTTTTTTTTGGTTGCATATCATGACGATGAAGGAAACAGTTGATCATAAGGAACTTTTAAAAACAATTTATTAGCAACTTTGATGCCAATTCTTTTCCAGTTAGCTTGTGCGTAAGGCAGAAATTCTTTGTATAAGGTTCTCCAGTTTTCGTTCGCGAATCTCGTGCCCAAGTCAGCTGGAAAATAAAACCATTTTAATAAACAGGTACAGATACAACATCTACGAATAAATAAATAAGACTAGGTACAGATTTGATTTTTTTTTTATTTATTTATTATAATCTTTATTGTAAACCAAATAAACAAAATACAGGACAAACATTTAAAAGAATAAGTGCACAATGGGCGGTCTTATCGCACAGGGCGATCTCTTACAGACAACCTTTGGATGGACTGAGAGAAAGGAGATAGATTAAGGGTTGTCAGTGTACAAACATCAGATATAATACTAACAAGATACATTAACACAAATACATATATACAATACAAAAAAAAATATACTAATAAATATCAAATATATAGTTGAACCAGGAGAAGAAAATATATCAAAGAGAAAGGTAATGCTCCTTCACCATCTCTTTAAATGTTGGTAGCGTTTGAGCACGCCTTACTTCTAAGGGTAACGCATTCCACAAACGTGCAGCTTGAATTGTGAAAGATTTGTCAAGGAAGGTAGTGGAATGCGCGCGAATACTTAATTTTAGGTTTTCCGATGATCTCAAGGACCTACTATGTGTGTCACTAAGGAACTGAAAACGTTCTTTAAGATAAAACGGGGTACAAGGATTAAATAGCACATTATAAAGCAAAGAAAGTATATGGGCGTTCCGGCGAAGGCGAATAGGAAGCCATTTGAGCTTAGTACGAAATTCAGAAACGTGGTCATACTTGCGCAAGCCAAATATGAACCTGATACAAAGATTTTGAAGTCGCTCAAGCTTATCCAATTGGTCCTGGGTGAGAACAAGATAGCTGGCAGCAGCATAGTCCAGGATTGGAAGAAGAAGAGATTGGGCTACTGCAATCCAAAATGTTCTTTTTTTACCGAAAATTGCTTGTCTCCTATAAACGTGTTTTCAAGATAAAGGGTCTTAGACCAGGGTAGAAGCCTTCAAAAATAATAAAAAGTGAAAAAAAATAATAGTAGGATGAAACCCATTAGAAAAGGAAGAGAATATTATAAAAATGAAAGGAAAAATAATTTACGGGCGATTTGAGGTCGGGAAGGAGGTGGGGGTGACTTTTTAAGGGGAAGAAACGGTTTTTCTCGATTTCCGGCAAAACTAAAAGTCCTATGGAAAAAAGTCAAATGGCAAAGTTGTAAGTAATAAAAAGATCTAAAACTTTTGCATTAACACTTTTTTCACATAACCTCAAAATTTATGTGAAAAATTCAAAAAACCATGTTTTTGGTTTTTTATTTTTATCTCTTTCAAAAAAAAAATATATTATCACGAAATTTAGTGAAAACTTACCTTTTTATGTCCCAAATACGCTGTAATTTATTTGATTAGAAATATTTACTTTTTCACCTTATTTTGAATAAATATCGAAAAACCACCCTAATTTTCAATCGAAAATTCACCCGTCAAAATATCTTTTTTTTTTTTCAAAAAGTTTATATGGTGTCTGTTCGTTGAAATCTCTACTTTCCGATGATGAATAAAAATATATATGTTACCATAGTAAATCTTCTCAGCAAATGCAAAAAATCGAAAAAAAACTCGAATTCGAAATTTGTTTTTCAATTATTATATTCAATGTAGAGCTATTTATTAAAATTTACACTTTAATTACTCGAAAAACGTAAAATTACATGTTACATAGATAAGAAAAAAAATTGCAAATATACTACTATAATTAACAAACAAATAAGTTGATAAAATTAATACTTAATAAGAAGTCTACAATATTTGGAGAAAGGAGTCGAATCTTCTTTAAGTTATATGCGTAGATGCCTATTTTATAACTATTTTTAGATAACTTATATACCTGAGTGACCTACGAAAAATTTTAGCCCATCAAAAGGTATTTCATAGAGAAGTGGGGAAGGGGCTAGGCGGGTCCGGGTCTTACTACATACATACCTAATATTTCGTAGCAGCTGTAACAACCGTTAGCCTAGCTAGTATATTATTGAGATAAAAATAAAAAACTAAAAACATGGTTTTTTGAATTTTTCACATAAATTTTGAGGTTATGTGAAAAAAGTGTTAATGCAAAAGTTTTAGATCTTTTTATTACCTACAACTTTGCCATTTGACTTTTTTCCATAGGACTTTTAGTTTTGCCGGAAATCGAGAAAAACCGTTTTTTCCCCTTAAAAAGTCACCCCCACCTCCTTCCCGACCTCAGATCGCCCGTAAATTATTTTTCCTTTCATTTTTATAATATTCTCCTCCTTTTCTAATGGGTTTCATCCTACTATTATTTTTTTTGGTTTTAAAAATTATCGAGACTGGTCTATCTTGACAGACAGACCAAAAACAAAGTGATCCTAAAAGGGTTCCGTTTTTTCCTTTTGAGAGGTACGGAACCCTAAAAATAACGTGAACATCGTATTTTTTTATAATTTGCGTAACCCCCGCAAATGTCTATTTCATACAAGTATTTATTGTATTGCGTGGAACAAAAACGCGCGCGGGACGTCCTCGCCGTGGAGCAACTTCACGTGCGTAATAAAATCTGCACGATATTAAAAACACGTATGTGTACCTACTGATCGGCTGTCGATAGAAAGAGGAACGTCCCACGTAGCATTTGACACTCCATGACTCCACTGTGGAGTGTCTACGTGAGCAATGCAAGTCTCTCCACGTCTTAGACAATTTATTATTTTTAGGGTTCCGTACCACAAAAAGAAAAAACGAAACCCTTATAGGATCAATTTGTTGTCCGTCTGTCTGTCTGTCTGTCAAGACCATTTATCTCAAGAACGCGTAGACATATCGAGTTGAAATTAAAAACATATACTCAGGTCTGCGGTCCCTTCAAGCTGTGAAAAAAACTTCTAAGTTAACGAATAAAAAAGATACGGCCGTTTATGTCGCAAAAAAACGTATATTTTGATACTCTGAAAGATCGAAATTCATAGGGTTGACCCAGAATCCTGAAATTTGGCACAAAGCAAGGTCTTATAGCACAGGTATAGAAAAAATCTGAACAGTAAATTTGTTGTTACATAGGTCACAAAAAATAATTTGCAATTCAGAAAAATCTTCGAGACTCCATTCGGGAATTGTAGTTTGCACGGAACCCTCAGTGCGCAAGTCCGATTCGCACTTGCCCAGTTTTTCTTATTTTTCATTAGCATAATTATGTGCTTGCTGATGTCTCCTATAGCTGAAGGAGTACACGTTATCTAATAGACAGTAATTTATCATGTAACTGTGTAATCCTTTGTTGGCAATCCATAAATAAATAATACCGTAACAAGAATAATGTTAAACTCACTAAATTCTCTTGATTCTGGGTTTTCATTTCTGAATTCGGTAACAATACTTGAGAGATCAGGCCTCATGTAGAAATCTTTAATTCGGACGTATGTGTCAGAGCCGTTCTTCTCTGTAACGCCGCTGAGCTTCCAGGTGTAAACCAAGTCAGCTGCAAAAATAGTGGAAAAATACAGTCATACACACATGTCATGTATCATATAATAAATCTGTAGAAGTTTTTGCTTAAGCGAGGATCAAGTAAAATGTACGAAATCGATGTAGATAACTTTTATACATTAAAATTATGTGTAACTTGATATATTACGAGTAGCTTTGTTTTACCGCAATCGGTTAACTAACATTATCGAAAGATATACTACATTCATTGACTGTTATTTGAGTCCGATCGATACGAAAGAAGAAGAAACTGTTAGGCGGTACGAAGTTCGCCGGGTCAGCTAGTATTGTTATATATAATACTAGCGTTTGCCCGCGACTTCGCCCGCGTACATAATATATAGCCTATGTCACTCAGGAATAAAGCAGCTTTCTATCGGTGAAAAAATTTTAGCAATCGGACCAGTTCGGAATAGTGTATACCCAATGGTAAGCTTTTTGAGTTACCATAAATTAACTGTAAGGCCTGTTGTATCACCAAAAAGCACACTAAAAAATACTTTGACTTTAAAATACTTTGACAGTTCTTGCAGAGATTATCTCCTACAAACAAAAAAAAAACAAAAAACAAACTTTACCTCTTTATTATATTAGTGTAGATTTCAGTGGGATGAGATGAGTTTTGTTATTTTTAAATCGAAATAAACAATGACATATCTAGTATTGCGTTGAGATCTTTTGTACGTATAAAGCAAATGATTACAAAAATGGTAAAAAATTATTCTTCTCTGTTCAAAAGAATAACCGCGGTCTTGAAATGCAAAGGGCAAGTGAAAGAATACAGGTGGGTTTACGTCAGTAAAAGTCTGACATTTCGCACCAACTAGGGCGGGAAAAAATACGGTTTTATTCCCCAATCAGTTTTTTGTATCGGTGCTTGGGCACTTAGCTAAGCGTCCACTGCGTCGGGGTCGGAGCTCACTCTGTGGGCGGATTCGTTGCTGTGTATTGATTTGAACGGTACAGCGTGCACTGCGGATCGGCATTACTGCGCCAGAGATCGGTATTTCTGCCGATGATGTCATCCGCATTGAATGTGCCTTTCGAATCCCGTCCGCATCGAGTTCTGACGTGTTTGTTGCGACGATTCACGTTGAACGAAAAAGTTTTAATTACTTTAGTGGAAAGATATGACGAGCTTTGTAATCTTAAACATAATAAGTTAATCATAATGCTTCTCTGCTGATAATAAACAACAAATTCATATACTATCCTCCATAATGTGAATACACGTGCACAGACGAACTCGATTGCTTTGAAAATACCGAAATTGCCAATGCAAAATACGAATGCAGTTGACGAACCCTATCAGCATTTTGTAAATACTGACGGCTCGTACACTGCGCACGCTCTGATTCCGACACGGTGGACGCTAAGCTTTAAGTGAGGTCTATGGTCAGCATGGACGTATTTCTGACAAAATAATAATGAAATTGACAAGTGAAAAAAGTGATATTTTGACGATGGTCTACTGAAAAATTAAGCATGTTAATACTCACTCATCGTGGTATTGAAATCGCCATAAGCTACAATCTTGAGGGAATTGAACTGTCCTTCTCCGTAGTATTGGGCTTTTACTACCACCATTGGGCTTGTCAGGTCCACTTCTAAATGGAACTTGTCGTCATCCGCTCGAAGTCTGAAAGCATTTTTTTTTGTAGTAAGTTTTTCATATTTATACTAATTTTACAAAGAGGAAAGATATTTTTTATTTGTTTAATTTATTATACACCTCATAATGTGAACAGGATAAATATTAGGTGGGTATTTTTGTTCGTAATGAATAAACTCAAAAGCTACTTGATCGATTTTAAAATTTCTTTCATCAATAGAAAGCTACTTTATTATTAAGTGACATAAGTAAGACACGGACGAAGCCGCTGGCAGAAGTTAACTAGTATGATTTCAATATAGACAAGTAGTCTATTACCAGGGCGGCCAACTTGATTTGATCTGCTACCTATTAATTTTTAACTAGATTCATGAGAACTACAGATTAAAAGTACAAAGGAGCGAGCGAACTCAACAATTTTAGCACAACGTTTTGAAGAGGTTCAGTTATGATAAAGTTTCATATCATTTTGTAATAACACTGCCGAATTATGCTGAGAAATTAAGTACCTAGTCAAAAATTTAATAAAAAAAATTACAGCTTTATCTCGCTTTTCTTTTAACAAAGAAGAAGAAAGACGCGAAAGAAGTTATGACGCGGGGGTAAAGGTAATAGAATTTTGTAGGACCAATAATAGCTAGCTAAGTACATATTATATTACCTCGCGCCATAATTTTCTTGTGTTAGTAGTAAATATGATACTGATTGCAAGCTCAATTAACAGTCGAGATCGTTCAGTTGCCTATCCCTGGTCTATTCCTTACCCTCGGCTTGTCCGTTATTTGAAGGAGGCCAGCAGGTAGGAAAATTACTCTATGTAATGTTAAGTGCAGAACAAGTGGCAGCGAATTCAGCACACCTCTGTGTCATATTCTTGGAAAAAAAGAGCTATGAACACCAAGCATGAAGAATAAGGGCCTGTGCACACTATGTTTTTAAACGCGACGTTGACGCTCGTTTTTAGCGATATACACGCAATACGCACGCTAGTTAGACAGCAGCCTGCAGACCTTTAGGATATATACAACTTTTTACAAAAAAAAAAAACAACCGACTTCATTGTAAAAAAAAACACTGAAAGTACAAAATAACTTTAATTTTGGAAGTCGGTGTTTCTATAATAGTTTTGTCTCTTCGTGATTTAACACCGACTTCTGAAATTAAAGTTATTTTGTACTTTTCAATGTTTTTTAGGGTTCCGTAGCCAAATGTTTTACATTGAAGTCGGTTGTACTTTTTTTTGTAAAAAGTTTTTTTTATTTTACACTTTTTAGTTATAGTACCACCACTAAAAAGTACCTCTCAGCCAAACTTAAATACCTTATAGCCAGAGAGCATATCATAACGATTGTAATAATCCCAAACACGGTTATATTACATTAATTTACCTTCTGGCTTCATCATCAGATCAGCCCGATACATCCCTTCCCCTTTATCCTTGAGCTAGTCATCGACTACATGTATAAAAAAAGCAATTTTACTTGTTACGACAGTTCTACAGTGATCCTATGAGGAGTACTGTGCCATATGTTCGAAGTTCATGATCAGATCATAACAATATTGCAATGGGATTGAAGAAGAAGAGATGAATTTTCAAAATCGGTCTTCAATTGACCGAGATGTCGTTGAACACACTTAAAAAAAAAAACATACATTCAGCCAAATACAGAACCTTCTCCTTTTCGAAATCGGTTAAAAAGCGCGCCGTTTGACGTTCTTTTCTAAAACGCGCGTCAATGGCGCATTTTAAAAACGTGGTGTGCACAGGGTCTAAATTGCATCTTACCTAGCATCGTGAACCGTAGCCTCCTTCAAACCTTCTACGTATATATTTTTGAGAATCATCTTCGCCAGGATCTGGAATGGAGAAGAAAACACAACGTTAGGAAAATTATTTAAACACACAAATGAATAAGCCGGCCTGAGAATCATCCATCCATGTTACTTGGGATATCGACGCGCAACACGTTTTTTTCCAGACGACACGCTATCATTTAATCCGCTTTCTTATAAACAGTGTTATTTATAAAACACTAACAACCTTGCAGGACTGTATTACTAACATCATAAACAACAGGGCATGCAGTTCCGAAATTCCGGATCAATTATACTGATTTTTCAGTATAATTGATCCGGAATAGACTGGAATAATTCCGAAATTCCGATATTCATTCTTTTTTAATTATATTTCTCTGAACGCACGCAATCTAGCGTCTGTGGAATATTCCACAAATAACTAATATAGTTGAAAGGGCGGCCATTATGGGTTGCAAGCACACGTGCTCAACCCTCCGCACTAGATTTGTCTAATAGTGACAATAACGGTGCAAATAATCCTCAAACTCCACCAAAAGCAGCTGGATAAAGAAATAGAGAAATGCAAGATAACCAGTAAGAATATTTCAATTACCTCTCGGGCTTTGTTAAATTAGAAAAGGCAATGTACGATAACGGAGGAGACCGAAGTGTATATTTGACAAAAGCATACACATATATGTCAGCGGTTCTACCCACGAGTGTAGAAAATGAGAGAGTATTTTCAAGTGCTAGTTACTTATGTAACCGAATAAGAAGCTCTATGTCGGATAAAATGTTACGACGTTTTATCATTTTTGAGAACTCATTACCAAGAAAAAAAAAATATTCTGGAAAATAATTTGATTGATCTTAATTAATAAAAAATAAAAAGAAGGAGAAAGAGACTTATTGATATTTTTTATTGTTGTTTCTATTTTGTTTTATATAAACCTTGCTAATTTTACGATTCTAAGAATGTCTAATTAGAGCAATAAGGGAAAATTATGATCACGTTTAGTTTTAATTTCAAAATGATTAAAAAACTGATTTACAATAATGTTAAATAGGTAGGAGACTATTTCGAGAATATTTTTATGTTTTTATAATTGTTTAATTACTTTATTTTGTTTAATAATACCTTGTCAATTTTATGATAGTGAGAATGTGTAATTTTTAACTCATTTTTTTTAAAAGACTGATTTATTCCAAACTTTGTTTGATTTGAAACATTTTTTGTGTATTTACCTGAATCGAGAGAAGACAATGACACAATTATAAATAAAAAATAAATAAAAAAGTATCAATTCCGGAACCAGTTCTGGAATTCCAGAATTAGCTCTCCAATATCGGATTACAGTTCCGGAATTGAGAACCTTCCGATATTGCATGCCCTAATAAACAACAACTTTTGTTCTATGACTTTTTACAAATCACAATACATTTACCAAAAACATACCTTAAAAATTTCGTTGTTCTATTTAACACAGTTCAACTTTGTATTTTGCCATACCTACCTACGTCTGTACGACGCGAGGTAAGCGCATCAAGCACCCCCGCCACCCGATCCCCACTTCCTTCCGCTATTTTACTATCCCTTGCTTTGCAATATTATACTTCGTAATATTTAGAACGTTCAATTTAAATATTTATGTTTTTGTATGAAAATCTGATGAACTAAAACGTAATAAATTTTTAAAACTCAAAGAACTAAAGTTGTTATTTATGATGTTAGTAACATAGTCCTAAGAGGTTGCCAGTATTATACATATTACAAATAACTCTGTATGGTATAACTTCTGACACAATTCATTCATTTTTTGTTAGCAGCTTTAAACTCGGTGGAAAGGCGTGCGAAGAGACTAATTGGTGATCCAGATCTGGTTAAGTCCAATTTACAAAGTCTTGAGCACAGGCGAAGGGTAGCCAGCCTTTCGGTGTTTTACAGGATGCATTTTGGAGAGTGTGCGCAGGAATTACATGACTTGATTCCACCATCTCATTTCTACCATCGGACAAGCCGACGAACGGTGAGAATCCACCCTTATGTTGTTGAAAGCTCTACTTGTTTAATAAAAATTGTACTTTGTATAATAAAAATAATCTCTAATGTCAAATTGTAAAAAAATAAAATTAATTAAAATAAAAATAAAAAGAAAAAGCATATTTGAAAATTAAAATAATGAAAAAAATACAAAAAGAAGAAAAATAAAAATGACAACAGTTGTATAGGTACTGGAGCTGGTCAATCCCAAGCCTATTCTGCCCTGCAGCCCCTAAAACGCGTACAAACATTTTGACGTCGTATTTTTTATGGTAATAATGTTTTATAGTAGTATTAGCATCAAGAATGTTATCTTCACTCTACCCTGCGGTCGTACCTATAAAAGCAAAACACAGCCAGTACTCGCCCCTTACTTCTTGCCCAGCAGCCGTCGTGATAGCATCGTATCGTAATATTGTTATTTTATTTTTCTTGTCAAGTTTATGATTGTTTTAAATTGATTAAAGACTAGTTTCTAGTCATTTGGTTTATTTTTTTTAAGTAAAATTATTATCAACCGCCATTAGTAGATTATTTTTTGCTAAGAGGATTTAGGTGATAACAAAGAATTAATTTTGAAAAAACTAAAATTATTAAGTTCATTTAATTCAAAACAAAACGTGAATTTCCCAAAATCACGTCTGTAACTGTTTGCAAAACGGTACACAAATGCAGATTAAAACGCAGTAAAAATTCTTGATATTGCAAAAACCATTCATTAATATGTTATTTCGCAGACTAATTTGCAGTTACCTTTCGAATATCGTAATTAGGGACACAATAGAAAGACAACATTTATGATAGAGCGAACGCTGGCGTTTGCTTGGGTTACGTTCTTTACTGCATGTTCATTTGTATCTTCAACCGATTGTACATGTAGTAACTGTAGTAAGTAACAAATTTTGAAATCAAATATGTTGTGTAGGGATTTATAAAACAAACATGACATTTCTGTATGTATTTTGTTACCTTTATTTTTTAACCATTTCAGCTAACTCAAACATTTTCCTACGATGTACGTGACGTAACTGCTTTTATTGTATTTTAGTTAGTATTATAATGTATTTCGGCATACGATGTTGAATTAATAGGTTAGCAAATTTGGTTTTTCTGCCAAGTAAATCGTCGAATCAAAAACTAGGTTACACGAATGTGTTCCTTATAGCAAACCCGTTCAGATTCAATACTTAACTCAAAAATGTAAAAAAACCTGTAACTACGTTTTAGTGCCTCCACGGCAGTATTATACTAGGTTTACTTATCTCTATAAAAATATAGTTCCTGAATCAATAAAAGCTGATATTTTAAGTGTTATTTTTTATATTTTGAAAATATTCGAATAGCTCTGAAAAAATATTTGAATATTCGAAAATCAAAACTATCGAATATTTGCAATCCCTAAACCGGACCAAGCTTTTCGCCTCGTCGTTTATACCACGTACATCGCGGGACTGGAACAATTTGCCTGCTGCGGTCTTCCCATCCGATTATAATTTAGGCGTCTTCAAGGCAAGAGTGAATAGCCTGTAATAAACTACGTGCGCCTCACCATTAACAATTGCATCACTGCTTACCATCAGGTGGGATTGCAGTCAAGCACTACTATAAATCGATTAAAAAAAACCTTCTCCAAAGTGGATATATAATAACTGTTATCATAACTGTTTTAGTAACATGCATTTCAATCATCCTCTTCAACGGTAAGATTCTAAGGTACCTACATCTTTTCATGCCCATAAGAACTTAAATTACAAAGGGCCCTGCTGGGTAGACGATTTTTTTTTTTGCTAAATTTCTCCGGTTTTGGAATCGATAGGTACATTACCTATAAAACAAAAGTTACGATCCGTTTTATTTTTATGTATTTCGAGCGTAATATAACTGAGGGTCCCGGTAAATTGATTCTAGTCAGAGTGAGGTACATTGGATCTTAGCAATGTGAGGTACATAAAACAAACAAAGCAATGTCACTAGTGCCCAAGCTAGTGGTTTCGGTCTAGCTCGAGTGGCCCCGCTAGATCGAAACGACCTGAAGTACCTTCCTATTCGTAACTGAGAATATGTTTTCAGAAAATATACCTATCTGCCTTATGATAAGAATTAATTCTGCCTACATTAATCAAAGCAAATTAATCTCCAAGTTGAAAACTATCTATCTCGCTTAATCACGTAGGTGTTTAATATTCACACAAACTGGTATTTATTGGTGACTGATTCTGACCGATTTAAAGTTTAAAATATCGGTTATTTTCGATTTGTGACAAGGTCGACAGGAAATTATTTTAGCGACTCACCTTACGTACCTGCTGTTGCTTAAATATGACATATAATTTGTGTACAACTAGTTATAATCATGTAGGTAGGTAATTGTACAGTCGAGAACCTTCACACTTCCAGGTTAACATGTGATTTTGAATTAAAATTCAAAATAATAAGTACTTAGTTTAAAGTTTTAAGACAATAGCTAAAACAATGTTTAATGTAATAAAAAAAATATTATTAAAATCTTATCAGAACATTCTTTTCCGTAGGCATTTCTTTTAACAAAGCCATTCATTTGATACCCATATCGCAGATATCGCGCACTGCGCGTAATAGGTACCTAGTCTATCATCTTTAAAAGTCTGCAATAGATATAGGCTTATAGAGAAAACAAATAGGTGTTAAACTAATCTAGTAAGACCTCTGAAAATTTGCTATTTTACGTGAACTTTAGCACTTTATAATACACTTAAATAAATTAAAAATATTAAAAAGTTCATGAATAGAATGAGATAGCCTTGCACATTTAATCGAGATTCTGAATGACGGATTTTTTTCTGAAAAACCTTTAAAAGGATTAGAATAAACAAGTATTTCCTCGAACAAATGTGAAATATTCAACTAAATAACGGAATTACCGAATGCTAAAAGAGTTTTTAAGCATTCACTCTCTCTTTTTGCATTGCCTCGTCATCAAACATCGCCATGCTCGATGTTTTCGATAGGCAAGTATAAAAGGACTCTCTTATTACAAGTAGCAGAATCTTTTTACCCAAAGGAAAGCCCTAGAATTTTATATACCAATAAGACTTTTACTGGCAATGCGTTATTCCACTGCTACAATCAAAAGATCATTTAGCACATATAGACGCGTATAAAACATGGCTAAGATCGACTATGACCGAAGATAGACTGAATGGGCTTTGCATGGTCAGTGTACCATCGCTGTCATTTCTGCCAGATCTATTAAAAAAAAATTCGCTTGGATCCTGCGGCGCGGTGCCAGGACGGCGCCTTTGAAAGTTTTCGTTTCGATTGCAAGCAAAAATAAACTTAGGTGTGGTTAGGCGGAAGTGTCTTCAATGGTATGTAATGAAATGACCTTCTTGGAAATGACATTTAATTTTTTAAGCTGTGGATACGGGGTGACGTATGATTCAATGGCAGATGATGTTTAGATTATTTTGTGCATTTGATATAAAAAAAAAAACTTGTAGAGAGATAAATAAAGGGATATAATTGAGAAGGCTATATTAGTGAACTTTAAATATCGTTTCTTTGTTTTCAGGTGAGATAAAAGTGTAATTTTAATTAATTGTTATAATGTAAAAGCGTGTTGAATAAAATAAAACTTAGTTTTCAGAGAAACAATTTGGTTTATTTCGAAAATCCTCAATAATATACCTTATAAAACGACATTTTTGTTAACTAAAAGAAGATGGACCGGTTGCAATTTTGTTTACGATGATAGCTTCAAATGATGGCAAATCAAATGTATTAGCCATAACCTCAATATCTACAGAAGAAGGAAAATGTTATGTTTTACCTGATGAGCTGAAGCCGGTGATTCATCATACATATATTGTCAAAATGAATACACTCTCAAAAATAAAAAAATAGTAGGTATAAAGAAAAGGCATCAAAGTAGAAAAATATGGATAAAATTGGATGAAGATCTCAAGAAAACATATAGAGATGAGGAAGGTAATATGCAATTTTTAGATCAATATTTAGAAGAAATGAGCACAAAACAACTAATAGACGAAAACGACAATTTGCAACGACATTTGCATATCTTGGAAAAATTAATAGAAACCACTACAAAGAAAGAAAATCAACATAACCCAAAACATATTTCAGAGAAATTTATTATTGAAAAATTTACAAGCAAGAACCCTAATGCAATGCAATGGATTGAGAATTTTGAAAAGGAGTGTGAGCGCTTTAATATATCAAAAGATGAAACAAAAATAGATATATTGAGATTATTTTTAGAAAAATCTTGTTTGGATTGGTATAGCTCGATGGCCATAAAACTAACGATAAAAGCTGAATGGAATGAATAGAAAGACAAATTTTTAGAAACTGTTGAAAACCGAGGATGGGACATAGTTACATATGCTCTCGCATTTAGGTATAAATAATAGATGTTATTGCAATTGTTTACCTGGGTTTATCTTAAATAGGTTAAACAGAGATGAACTTAATGACACTACTGTCCTGTTTGTTCAATGAGATAAGAAAATATAAAGGTATGATGTACAAGAAAAACTCAAGTACAAAAAAGAGTTATACATTCCGTTATAAAAATAAAACTAATGAGAAGAAGCCATGTAACACTTGCGAATCTTTGGACAAAGGAATTAAATATCACCCGGAAGAGTCATGTTGGTTCAAGAAAATTAAAAATGAATCAGAAAAAGTATTTAAACCCAGAAATGTAAATAACAACTCCATTATTGAAGTAGATATAAATACTGAGAAAAAAAACGAGTAAGTACACCATTAATCAAAATCAAGCTCTTATTAGAAAATAAACTAGAAGTGAGTGGCATTTATGATTCAGGCTCACAGATCTCTTTAATAAATTCAAGACTGATTAAAATAAAAGAAAAAAAAAGACAACGAGAATATAGCATATATGAAAACGGTTAATGGTGTGAAAAAAACAGATGGCTATAACAATAAAAAAAAAATGATTTAGAAGAAGAGGTGGATGTATATTGTATACATAGTAGAAAATGAATATTTTGATGACTTTATAATAGGATTGGATATGATAAAGAAATTCAAACTAACCCAAAACGAGGACTTGCGGATAGAACAAAAGATAAGAACAAATAAAATAGATGAAATGTCTAAAGATAACAGAAATGAAGAAAAGAATATAAAAACATTTGCAATAAATTTTAATGAACACATAGAAACAGAAGAATTTGTAAGTATGACAGACCATTTAGATAATGAAAATAAAATTGAGATCGAGAAAATAATAAAGGAATATAAAACAATTTTTGCAAAGGACAAGTATGATAGGTATAGGAACAGTTAGAGATTATGAAGCTCACATAGATTTACTAGTAAATAGATACTGTAGTAAAAGACCATACAGATGTTCAATAGAAGATAAATTATAAATTGAACAGCAAATATCCATGTTACTAAAGAATAATTTAATAGAAGAATCCTACAGTCCTTTCGCTGCTCCAGTGACATTGGCATTAAAAAAGGGTGAAAATAGAAAATCCCGCTTGTGTATAGATTTCAGGGAACTAAATAAAATTGTTGTTCCACAAGCTCAACCTTTTCCGTTAATAGATGATTTAATTGTTAAAACTAGAAATTGTAAGTATTTTACTACACTAGATATAAACTCAGCATTCTGAGCGATACCATTACGGGTGGAAGACTGACAGGTCCACTTCCAGTGGACCTGCCTTTCCTTTGGCTTGAAAACATCACCAGCAATTTTCCAGAGAATTTTAAGCAATATTCTAAGAAAGCACAACCTCACAGGATACTCCGTAAACTATATTGATGATATTCTAATATATTCGAACACCTTTGAAGAATATATAAGACACATAAGAAATGTATTAGAGGCAATAATACAAGAAGGCTTTAGATTTAAATTTACGAAATGTAACTTTGCTTCAGACTCAGTAAAGTACCTCGGCCATGTAATTCAGAACAATTCGGTAAGACCACTAAAAGACAATTTGATCTCGATAAGACATTTTCCAACTCCTAAGACACAAAATAATATCAGACAATTTTTGGGAAAAATTAACTTCTACCATCAATACATACCAACAAGTGCAATTATTTTAGACCCATTACGTAATTTATTAAGAAAAAATGAAAAGTTTGTGTGGTCAGAGAAGTGTGAAAAATCATTTAATCAAATAAAAAGATATTTATATTCTCAACCAGTGTTGGAAATATTCGACAAAGACTTACCAATAAAAATCTTTACAGATGCATCTTTAGAGGGTATTGGGGCAATATTAAAACAGACTCAACTAAACGGTAAAGACAAACCGGTGGCATATTTTTCAAAAAAACTAAACGCATCTCAAAAACGAAAAAAGGCCATATATTTGGAATGTATTGCTATGAAAGAAGCAGTTAAATACTGGCAACACTGGCTAATGTGAAAACATTTCATTATTTACACAGATCACAAACCTCTAGAGAACATAAATATTAAATGCAGGACAGATGAAGAATTGGGTGACCTCACATATTACCTATCTCAATATGACTTTATAGTAAAATATATACCTGGTAAAGAAAATATAGAAGCAGACTGTTTGAACCGAAACCATGTATTATAATCAGAAGATAACAAGGAGGAACTATTAAAAATAGTTAATTTAATACAAATAAAAGATATAGTTGAAGACCAAGAAAAAAATGAAACAATAAAAGAAAAGAAACAAAATCTACTACTTAAAAATAAAATCTATTATAAAAAAATAAAGAAACATGAAAAGATTATACTCTCTGAAGAATTTAGTAAAAAAAATATAAAAAAGGTGCATGAAGATTTATGCCATATTGGAATCAGACAATTACAGAAAAAAATGTCCACTATATATAGCTAAAAACCTAACAAAAAATATCACATATATTTGTAAATACATGCGAAATATGCATAAAAAATAAATCAAGATGTCAAGGAAAATTTGGATAATAAAGGGATATAATTGAGGAGGCGATATTATTGAACTTTATATGTCGTTTCTTTGTTTTCAGGTGAGATAAAAGTGTAATTTTAGTTAAACGATAATTGTTATAATGTAAAAGCGTGTTGAATAAAATAAAACTTTGTTTTCAGAGAAACAATTTGGTTTATTTCGAAAATACTCAATAATATACCTTATAGGTATATATAAAATTTGTTAACGCGATTAGCTCGAAGCGATTTTTTTATCAAAATTCGTTGAATTTATTAAAAACAAATATACCTAATTTAATTTACGTTTACTTATTTGACTAAGAGCTTATAAAAATCCAATTTGACACCCCCCCCCCCCCTCACCCTGGCCCAGAACCTGGGTACGCCCATGAATATATTTATGTATCTACCTTTTTTTTATGGTGGGAAAAATCATGCACATCCCCCGCCCTTGGGCGGAGCGGGAGATAGTGTCAGACTCTTACTGACTAAAAGACCCACCCCGTTCCTTCTAGCCTTCATACCGGGGCTCGAGCGCCCTTTCGGATAACCCTGGCCCCAGTAGGCTTCGACCCGGCTGGGTCCCTGCTTCGCTCCCCATCCCTTAAAGTGGGGAGGTGGAAGTTTGTATGAGACTTTCACCAATTTTTGGCCGGTCCGGACAGTTACCAGACGGCCGGACAGCGAGCTACCCATTGCTCACTGTCCGCAAGCCCGCTTCTACGTTGGCCAGAAATCGGGATCAGAATCCCGACGACGGCGGCGGCGATAACGCCGTTGCCTGATGCGTTCGGCCTCCTCCTTTGCGAGCATTACTGCTTCGCAGAAGTCGGCGACCGCCTGCCACTACTCCTCGCTCCGGACCATGGCCTCAACCAAGGCCCGGCGCGAGAGGTCTCCGCCGCCGATCGCCCCCACGAGGGCACGGTGATGCTCCGCCCAAGCAGGGCACACCTCGACTGTGTGCTCCACCGTGTACTCCGGGCGTTCCGCACAGTGGCGACACCCGGGCGTCACTTCCGCATGAATCAAGTGCAGGAATCTCCCGAACGAACCATGTCCGGTGAGTACCTGCGTCATGCGGAAGGTAAGGACGCCGTGAGGTCTTTCCAGCCACTGGGCACGCCACAATTATGGCGGTAAGTCCCCTCTTTGAGGCGTGGCTGGAAAGGCCTCACGGCGTCCTTACCTTCCGCATGACGCAGGTCCTCACCGGACATGGTTCGTTCGGGAGTTTCCTACACCGGATTCATGCGGAAGTGACGCCCGGGTGTCGCCACTGTGCGGAACGCCCGGAGGACACGGTGGAGCACACAGTCGAGGTGTGCCCTGCTTGGGCGGAGCATCGCCGTGCCCTCGTGGGGGCGATCGGCGGCGGAGACCTCTCGCGCCGGGCCTTGGTTGAGGCCAAGGTCCGGAGCGAGGAGGAGTGGCAGGCGGTCGCCGACTTCTGCGAAGCAGTAATGCTTGCAAAGGAGGAGGCCGAACGCATCAGGCAACGGCGTATTCGCCGCCGCCGTCGCCGGGATTCTGATCCCGATTTCCGGTCAACGTAGACGCGGGCTTGCGGACAGTGAGCAATGGGTAGCTCGCTGTCCGGCCGTCCGGTAACTGTCCGGACCAAGCCCAAGTCGTCGACGGCGCGCATTGTTCCCGCGCGCCTCAAGGAGTTGTCAGCAACAGCAGGGAGCCAGCCGGGTCGAAGCCTACTGGGGCCAGGGTTATCCGAAAGGGCGCTCGAGCCCCGGTATGAAGGCTAGAAGGAACGGGGTGGGTCTTTTAGTCAGTAAGAGTCTGACACTATCTCCCGCTCCGCCCAAGGGCGGGGGATGTCAATGCATGATTTTTCCCACCATAAAAAAAAAAGGTCTTTCCAGCCACGCCTCAAAGAGGGGACTTACCGCCATGATTGTGGCGTGCCCATATCTACCTTTAAGTGGTGCATTACAGCCAAATTGGTTGTGTATAGCTGCTTTACGATTCTGTGACCTACAAGATTTGCGCCATTTAATTACCTAAAATTCATTATTTTTATTATTCCGTTGCAAAATTTGACCTAAGTGTCCTATTAATTAACTTGGCAAGGTAATTAAGCTTGTAAAAACACAGTAAGTCAATCACAGGTCGACGTTACGTTACATACACGCCTACTGGCTGAGAACCTCGGTTATTGTTCTCTAAAATCTAGATTTTGTTACTCTATTATGCAAACCTAAGATGTTTGATTATATCTGCAGCTTTTCTCATGAGTTGCATGTGAAATTTTATCATATAACGAATGTGATCTCTCTTTCTCTGTCACTCAAAGGTTTGCTGGGAGAAAACTCATTGTTGAGTTAAGCTCGCCTTTGTACATGAATTGTCAATTATGAATGTATTAAAGTTAAGTTATTGTGTGTACAATAAAGAATTAAGAATGAAATAAACATCTTTATTTTAGTATGTATATTTTTGCAGGAATTTATATTGTCGCAGGGTAAAAGTGATAATGAGAAATATAGGTAAGTACTAATAATACCTTTAGCGGTAAAAAAATCATGAGCCCAATTTTGGACAAAGTTAATCTTTGTCCAAATTGGTTTTGGCACTTCATTTTTAGGGTTCCGTAGTCAACTAGGAACCCTTATAGTTTCGCCATGTCTGTCTGTTCATCTGTCTGTCTGTCCGTCTGTCCGTCCTCGCTTAATCTCTGTGACCGTGAGCACTAGAAAGCTGAAATTTGGTACCAATATGTATATCAATAAAAAAAATCAAATATCAAAAAATAAAAATTGGAAAAAAATGTTTCATTAGGGTAGCCCCCTTTTTTTAATTTTAACCCTAACGTGTGATATTTCGTTGGATAGGTATTTAAAAATGAATAGGGGTTTACTACGATCATTTTTTGATAATGTCAATAATTTCGGAAATAATCGCTCCAAAAGTATAAAACAATGTATGTGTCCCTCTAACTTTTGAAAATAATTTTTTTAATCAGTTACTGGTTTTTCTTCACATGAAATTTAAAGTTTCAAAATCATACATTCTCAAAGGATAGCATCCAAAGAAGGATCATAGTAACCAGTTTGACCGTAATTATGGTCACAAAGGTCTTACCTTGCTTGTCTTGGAACGTAAGTCTAACTCAAGATCAAACGAAGGTTAAATGATTTTGTTTCACTACTCATATAATAAGGTGTGTTACAACGTAGACCGTATATACCTCCACAAACCACCGTGTAATTGATGGTACCTAATTGACATTGTAGTTAGACTAGTTTTATATGTAACTGTTGGGTTTTACTGCTATGAGTAAGGTTAAGTTACTCATCTTAACCAGAAAAGTCAAGAGTAAAATGCCAGCAATTAACAGGTTGTGGGATTTTACTGATTTAACCAACCTATTTATTAACTTTTGCCCATGCCCTTACCGCAGTGTTTTAATAGGTATAGAGTGTTTTATTAAGGGCACTTACTGCCAGGATAAAAACTCTTTTTTTATTGTCGATAGGTTCGTGATTAACCGCCATCTCACCTGGGGCCTAAGTCTGCTATTTTTATTAATTCGTCATTCTAACACAATTCCATTGTAATTTTGCTAAAAGTTTGTAATCTGCTAATTCATAATGATCGATCATTGATCGGTCAATGGTCTTGTAACAGAATTGTGGTAGAATGTCATTATCAAGCCTATTAACAGCATTAATTGCGCAATGACGTCGTAATGGTAGGTCACTGATCAAAGAAACTGTCAAAATATTTGCAGAATGCCGCATACGTCAGATATTCATTTGTCATTACGTACGAGATTACGATTCTATGCCATGAAAGAAATTTCTTTCAATGAAGTGTCAGTGGTTGACCATCGGAAAGTCATAATGACGCCATTATATTAGTAGAGTACCAAAACTTGTCAAAATCAACAATTGTGAAATCAATGATAGACCATTCTGACACTATTGTAATAGCAGACTTGAGATCCAGATGGAAAGCGACGATGCGGTCGACGATAATAGTCACGTCACCTGTCACGGTGCCAGTCCGATGTCCGGTGACAGTCGTCCGACTGTCTGTGGCACCGTAGCTCTTAAACAGGCGTTTTTATCTGTCTAGATAAACACACATAGCGGTCAAATTTATAATACCTACCCCTTTTTTGTGTTGGTAGTTGAAAAAGTGACAAAATGTAGGTAATTAAATAATTAATAAGTAATTACAAATGTTCTTGACAGATTATGACTGTAAAGGGTCATGTTTCAGTAGGTAAGTAAATTAACACATCATTAATTCCATTGCAGAAATTTAGGTTTTTTTTTTACCATAATGATAAATTAGATCAGTTCCAGTTAGTGTGAAAGACCATCATCATCTTCCTGCCGTTGTTCTTTATCTGAAATAGGACAAGACACGGAACCATATAGGACATCTAATAGGCCGTTTAAGACATATCCCGTACCCATACTTGGGGTCGGTGCAACGCATTTTTATGGCTCCGTACTCAAAGGGTTCATTAAATAATGAACCAACAATAACGAAAAACACCGACTTCCGAAATTAAAATTATTTTGATCGTTTTAATGTTTTTTTAGTGAAGTCGGTTATTTTTTTGTTATAAAAAGTTTTTTATTTCAAACTTTTTAGTTGTCTTTCACTTACAGTCAGAGTACATTTTTCTCATGACAATTCCAATTAACTAAACCCTGCTACCTAGAATACATAATTTTATTTAGAAGTTCCCGTGTCTACCTTCCACCTTCTGGCGCTATCATCAGAGTTCAGATCAGTTCGATAGTACCTTATAGCCAAAGTGCATCAAGCCCAAACACGTGTTGGATACATTGATTAATACACGGAGTTCCGGTGCCTATCTTCCAGCTCGAATCCATCAACATTATCATCAGATCAGTTCGGTAGTACCTTATAGCCAAAGTGCATCTCATGACAATTCTAATAAGACCAAATACGGCTAGGATACATTGATTAGTTACGGAGTTCCGGTGCCTATCTTCCGGCTTCATCACCATCATCATCATTCAAAAATTAAAAAAAAAAGCCCACGAACACAGACTTCACCGACACGTGAATGTTGAGGCTAGCTGTTAGACAATACGGACCTAGTGCGTAGACTAAAGAGAACTAAACCTTTTGAGTTAGTGTAGTGTTTAAAGTTAGTGTATAATAGTGATCAATGCTGTGCTATGCATATTACACATGTTTTGATCAATATCAGACTCTAAGTAAGTGCTAAAGGACGCTATTCTTAGTTTAAGCAAAACCGTATAAAAATAATTTAGAGTTAAATTACTTATTAGTCTTTTAGGCTAAATTGTAATCAATTATTAAGAAATTTATTGTTAATAATAAGGAAAAAAAAATCACCATCATCAAGTCACTTCGATGTTATTCATTTATTAGGGTTCCGTAGTCAACTAGGAAATTATAGTTTCGCCATGGCTGTCTGTCCGTCTGTCTGTCCGTCCTCGCTTAATCTGTGACCGTTAGCACTAGAAAGTTGAAATTTGGTACCAATATGTAAATCAATCACGCCAACAAAGTGGTAAAATAAAAATTGGAAAAAAATGTTTTATTAGGGCAGCCCCCCTATATGTAAAGTGGGAAGTGATTTTTTTTTAATTTTAACCCTAACGTGTGATATATCGTTGGATAGGTATTTAAAAATGAATAGGGGTTTACTAAAATCATTTTTTGATAATGTCAATAATTTCGGAAATAATCGCTCCAAAAGTTAAAAACAATGTGTGTGTGTCCCCTCTAACTTTTGAACCATAAGTTTAGAAAATATGAAAAAAATCTGAAAAGTAGAACTGTATAAGGACTTTCTAGGAAAATTATTTTGAACTTTTTTTGTATAAAAAAGACAAAAGGGTTCTACAAAATAATTTCTGGACTGAGTTTGTAGTATAATCGTTTAAGCAAGCATTTTTTTTAAACTCATAAGTGAGTACACTTATTGTGACGGACGGGAAACTACGGAACCCTACACTGAGCGTGGCGCGACACGCTCTTGGCCGGTTTTTTTTTGTATTGTCATTGCTGTCTAGCTATGTTCATTGTGTGTATCTGTTTGAGTTTTAGGTTCCGTTGGCTACTATATGGTCATTATGATGAAAATATCAAAATGACCATATAGTTGCCTACAATATTTGAGGAGTTCCCTCGATTTCACCAAGATTCCATCATCAGATACCAACTTGGTGACTATTGGACCATTTGGAAAGTATACCCTTTCAAACAAAAAAAGAATTTTTCAAATTGGTTGGTAAGCGACGAAGTTATGCGCGAACATACATAAAAAAATACAAACATCTGAATTGAGAACCTCCTCCTTTTTAGAAGTCGGATAAAAAACAATCACTCTTTATTCTACAAATTACACTAATATTAGCCTCGAACACTCTGGCAAGTCAACGATTGATTTATTTTTAAGCATTTTGGATTGACGTAAATTGTTTTGCTACCAAATGTTTTTTGTAGTCATCACATAGTACCTATGTGTAATAAATATCTAGTAAACAGAATCTAAATCGTTTTATTAAGTATATAACATTTATTTAATTTAAGATTGAGCGAGACTAGTTTTGTCCTCTCTAGTTATGTAGGGTGTCATAATCATAAACTTAATGGAAAAGAGAATAATTATTGAATAATGAAGGTTTTCTTGTCAATGAAGCACCCGCGAAGTTTACCTTAGCTAAATATAACAAAAGGAAAAAACCTTACCTCAAGTTTTTTTTCCTATTTTATTATAATAAAAACCGGCCAAGAGCGTGTCGGGCCACGCTCAGTGTAGGGTTCCGTAGTTTCCCGTCTGTCACAATAAGTGTACCCACTTTGAGTTTAGAAAAATGCTTGCATTTACGATTATACTACAAACTTAGTCCAGAAATTATTTTGTAGAACCGTTTTGTCTTTTTGTACAAAAACTGTTCTTTCCATCAAGTTCAAAATAATTTTCCTAGAAAGTCCTTATAAAGTTCTACCTTTCAGATTTTTTTCATATTTTCTAAACTTATGGTTCAAAAGTTAGAGGGACACATTATTTTTTATTTTGGAACGATTATTTCCGAAATTATTGACATTATCAAAAAATGATTTTAGTAAACCCCTATTCATTTTTAGGGTTCCGTAGCCAAATGGCAAAAAACGGAACCCTTATAGATTCGTCATGTCTGTCTGTCTGTCTGTCTGTCTGTCTGTCTGTCCGTCCGTATGTCACAGCCACTTTTTTCCGAAACTATAAGAGCTATACTGTTGAAACTTTGTAAGTAGATGTATTTTGTGAACCGCATTAAGATTTTTACACACAAATAGAAAAAAAGCAATAAATTTTGGGGGTCCCCATACATAGAACTGAATCACAAATTTTTTTTTTTTTCATCAAACCCATGCGTGTTGGGTATCTATGGATAGGTCTTCAAAAATCATACTGAAGTTTCTAATATAATTTTTTTCTAAACTGAATAGTTTGCGCGAGAGACACTTCCAAAGTGGTAAAATGTGTGTGTCCCCCCCTCTAACTTCTAAAATAAGAGAATGATGAAACTAAAAAAAATATGTGATGTACATTACTATAAAAACTACCAACGAAAATTGGTTTGAACGAAATCTAGTAAGTAGTTTTTTTTTAATGCATCATAAATCGAAAAAAATACACTATTATTAAAACATCGATCAAAGTTACAACACATTACAAGAACTTTTATATTATGTTACTTGATGCTACGGAACCCTTCATGGGCGAGTCCGACTCGCACTTGGCCGGTTTTTTTTAAATACCATCCAACGATATATCACCCGTTAGGGTTGAAATTAAAAAAAAAATCACTTCCCACTTTACATATAGGGGGGCTACCCTAATAAAACATTTTTTCCAATTTTTATTTTACCACTTTGTCGGCGTCGGCCAAATTTCAGCTTTCTAGTGCTAACGGTCACAGAGATTAAGCGAGGACGGACAGACAGACAGACGGACAGACAGACATGGCAAAAATATAAGGGTTCCTAGTTGACTACGGAACCCTAAAAAGGCTATTGCACCCTTTTCGAATGTGCAGGTTTATCCTCGAATTTACTTATGTATATCTTAAATTGACCGATACTAGAGAACCCTTAAGGAGATGTCTACTCAACTCAAGGTACTAAAAAATTTAATGCGCACTTGAAAGCGATATGATACTTAAAAACAAATGCTCAATGTTTCATGTCTCACCTTGGACGTGAGCGGAATCGAGATGAAATGTAGTTAACATTTAGAATTTAAAAATAGGATCCAGTAAAACTAGGTAAAGCCTGCTGGTGTTTATCAAAGTTTCTTCACTTTTAACTTTCAAATGTAACAGGCAAGCTAGCTGACTTTATGTATTAATTTCTATCTTTATAAAAAAAGAAACTGACTGACTGACATAACGAAAAGCTAAAACTACCCAGTAGTACTAGAAACGTAAAAGCAAAGCTTATTTTTATGACGTAGGCAAGGAGGATTATCCAAAATTGGGGTGAATTTAAAAATAAGGGGATCGTGTCGGCGGCCAAGGCCATTATTACTGGGCAGGGCCGAAGGCTTTTGGTGGGCTGGGTTTCAGTGCACGTGAAGCTGCTGGAGCCCAAACCTCTCATCAACTTCTCTCATTGTCAGGTGGGCCACCATGCTCCTCGGTAGTGGACCGAACCACAGCTTCTAGTGTGGTCAGCCCGGTCACAAGACCTGTAACGCCGCGCTACATTGATACATGTGTGTGCAGCGCAAAAAGGCATAATAATAATAATAAGCCCTGACCCCGATATCGATGGTAACTTGGACCCTATTCCCAATATCGGTGGGCATTTTTCATATCTTAAATGTTTTGTATTTTTAACCGAGTTCGAAAAAATGTATGTTTTTTTTTTATGTATCTTCACCGATATCTCGGTCAATTGTCGACCGATTTTGAAAATTTGTTTTTGATTGAAAGGTTATGCTTCCAAGTAGGTACCATTGAAATATTGTTATGATCTGATAATGAAGTTTGACGATATGGCACATAACTCCTTATAGGATCACAGCAGAAATGTCGTAACAAGTAAAATTGGTTTGTTTATACGTGTAGTCGATGACTGGCTGAAGGAAAAGCGGGAGGGGATGTATCGGACTGATCTAATGATGACGCTAGAAAGTAAATTAATGTAATCTAACCGTGTTTGGAAATATTACAATCGTTATGAGATGCTCTCTGGCTATAAGGTATTTAAGTTTGGCTGAGAGGTACATTTTAGTGGTGGTACCATAACTAATAGTGTAAATTAAAAACTTTTTACAAAAAAAAAATATAACCGACTTCGATGTTAAAAACTTTTTTGGAAGTCGGTGTTAAATAACGAAGAGACAAAACTATTATAGAAACACCGACTTCCGAAATTAAAGTTATTTTGTATTTTTCAATGTTTTTTTTTAACATTGAAGTCGGTTGTATTTCTTTTTTTTGTAAGATTTTTTTTATTTATTGTAATATTTAAAAACATAATTTACGTGTATCTTTAAATGAATAAAAAAAATAATAATAAGGTTTATAACGGCTTTACGTGGTTTGCAGAGCACGGGGAGCCAGTAATGTCGTGGATAAAGACTAAGAAGGAAGAGATTGAGAAGTGCAAAGTAGCAGTATTTATGGCAACAAGCATTATGGCAAAACATTTATGCCTATTAATACGAGTATTATGCGTAATGATCATTATGCTGAATTTCTATATGCCAATATAACAATATATTTTATGCTTATCATTAGTAAACTATAATCTACCACATAACCTATCCGCTCTGCGGGTTTGTGAATCTTCTTTGCACCCTTGGCCCTGGAACGCAAAGGGCAGGGAAGGAACACCGATGGGTTTTAGTCAGTAAATACCTGACACTGCTGCTCTACCCAGTCAGAGCAGGAGCAGTTGTTTATTTGATGAATAATAACTTATAAAAAAGCTACTCTACCGCTGAGTGCCAGTTGATGGAAAAATACTCGGTTTCTGTGAAGCCGGTCACGGTATCAAAATCGCTATATTCTAGCGCCTTTGATACTGTGACCGGCTACGATATTTTTAACAGATTTAAAAATACGTGTTCGTGAACTCTATAGATGCATTTTATTTAATTTAACTCAATAAGTTTCTTTTATTTATACAATTAATTAAAAAAACAAAAAGCAGGAAGTTATTAGAATATACAGCAAGTTGCAACACTACTGGCTAGAAAGTTATGCATAGACAATAATTAAATATTATAATTAATGACCTTACAAATCAGTATCAAAAATAAATAAAATTTACGTTTCATAATTTTTATTAAGTAAAGGATTTGTGTGGTGTCTCTGCTGCATAATACAATACATACCTAATGATGGATACCTATGTTTGGACTAAACGGGGTTACCATGACGTTCAAAGTAAGATAGTTTTAATCTTGTTTCTTGTTAAGGAGTTGGCGCTAGACAACCTGTATAGCTCTTTCTCTTACCCACACTGAAACAAGGTTAAAACAATCTTACTATATACTAGAGTGACTAGTAATTAGTGACCGATATTTATACATGTTATTGTACTCATGATTACAAAAAACATTCCCAAAAAAAAATTTTTTTTATACTCATTAGTTTTATCACAACAACAAAACAGCTGTTCGCGCAAATACGCGCGCGCGCGCCTACGACCTCTCAGCTGTTAGCCGCGTAACGCCCGCCGTAGTCTCAAGTACCTACCTTACCTACAATAGTGATAGAGTCCACCCGCGCCGCTTGCAAACCCAGCGGTGGATGTACTTACATGTTCCGGTTAAATAATATAAGTTAAATAATGAGTATATATATACTCGGGGCTAGCTGTGCCGATCAGACATGGTGGTTTACTTACCCCATGGCGGGTCGGCATGGACCGCCAGGCACTTCTTCTCATGCAACCAAGTGGGTGGGCAGGTTGCGGAGAGCCCAGCTCCGGCTTGGGGACCGCTTCCTGACTGCTTGAGGTCGATCTCCCATCCGGAGTGCCTCGGGTGAGGCTCCGGACAAGAGAAGTTACCCAAAGTCTAATCCCAGGCTAGGATTAACCCGATACCCACTTCCCGTCTTCCCATACCCCCTAAATCACTCCCTCCATACATTCCCTCATCCTATCGGTCCAGAGGAAGGGCAACCTCGGTTCCAAAAAAGCCCACATACTCTTCAAAAATGGAAAAGCAGAAAAGTAAAATAACTACCCAGGTGGGTCCCGGCGTAACCGGGGAATCCCATGCGGACTTGTCCGTCAGCCCCCATCGTATTCTGGGAGGGGGCAACTCTCTGCCTATTGAAGCCGCGCCTTCAGCGCGACCGGCTGCCGTTTGGGCGCCTATAACTCGCACTAACCAGGCTGCTGTCGACCTGACAGCGCCCCTACCTTGCAAAGAACAGGCTGCTGCGTCTCACGCGCCCACATACCCTGACATGACTGGTGCGCAAGCGCCAATCAGACCGACACTGAGCTTACCGTCCACGAGTGCCTGGCAACAGAGCATCGTTAGGAACAGCGTAACGCACAATCCAGACAATGACACTGTCGAAGCCAGACTGACCAGTCTCGGTAGCGAACTGCGTGCGTTAGCACGACAGCGCGCAAAGACCGAGGCTAGACTGAGAGACGCTGACCCAGACCCGCATCAGGGAAAGGGAGTTGGGTAGCCGCATGCGCAAGATCCGCGCAGGCCTTGGAAAACGCGATGTACAGGTGACTACTTCAACAGGAGTACGCGACCAGCCCGGATTACGCGAAGGGCTAGCCCAGCGCGGAAAAGAGCCGGACGCGGAAACACACGAGCGGGGGCAAGTACGCGACGGGGCCACCCGACGCGAAGCGCCCTCGCAAGCATCGGAGCCCACAGAGACTGTTGACCGGACCCAAGACCAGACAGACAGACCTCACCTGAAGAAGAGGGGGAAACGAGCTGGGGCTAATCGCCAGTTCCGGATCCCACCTGCACGCAATACACAACACACAACCTGGCCCAAGTGGCTCAGGGGCGGCAAAGAGGGATTGCCCGGACGACTCGGCATCACCGAGCGCGATGCAGGGGGATCCGAAGCGGGTGAGGACCCAGGCTGCTCAAGGGGAGCAGAGAACATACGCGCGGGCCATGAAGGACATTCCGGCGCGGCTGGCCGTAGCGACCTGTTTCCCTCCCCCCTCAAGAGACCTGACAAGGGACGAAGCGACTTACGTCAAATCGGAACTTGAAAGACTATTGATTATGTCGAACCCCACGAAACCACTCCTGGCCTTTCGAGGTTACCCTCGGGTGACGGACGGCACCGTGCAGATGTGGTGTGAGGACGACAATGCCCTGACTTGGCTGACACAGAACACTCCTCTACTGAAACTTCCTACCACTGACCAGACACTGACAGTCATGAGACAGTCCGACGTGCCAACCCGAGTCCGAGCGGCGCTCTTTGTTCCCAGGTTCAATGGGGACATTACGTTACTCCAGAGCCTTCTGATTCGTCAGAACGCTTGGTACGACATTGGGAGGTGGTCGCTGTACCGGGCAACCAAAGTCGGTGGGGATAACTATGGGACGTATCTGACCCTGGGTATCCCCACCGATAAGGTTGACAAGGTCTTGGGGCGGGAGCGACGTATATCCTACCTGCTGGGTTCGAAATACGTTCGTTTCTACCCCCAGACCCATCCCAAGACTGAAGACACAGACCTTGAACGGACTAAAACAGAGGTAACGGACACAGACCAGGACAAGTTTGAGGAAGAGATGGCCCGAGCAGCCATGGCTGACACCGACGCCGACAAGGCACCTGCATTCCCTGGATGGACGGCGCAGCTAATGGCGTCCTCACCCACCAATGACTGGCGCGGAGCAGAAGAGGGAGAAACAATTTCAGATGGCTCCATCTCTTTTTAACTCCGTTCCGACGTCAACGTCGACAACACCAATCCTATCCAGATCATCCAGACCAACCTCCAGCACAGTCAGACTGCCTCAGCTACCTTACGCAGGGTGCTGGAGACCAACCCCCGAACCATAGCATTGATTCAAGAGCCGTGGGTCAGAAATTACAAGATTTGCGGCCTTGGAAGCATTGGAGGTAAACTGATATCTAACACATACAATATAGATAAACCCCGAACTTGCATATACATACCCAAGACATACCGATCATACCACTAACCCAATTCTGTTCCAGAGACCTGACAGCGATCAGGCTCCAGATTGGAAATGATGCCCAGAATCTAATACTAGCCTCGTCGTACATGCCAAGTAACGACGACAGCTGCCCACCGAAGGAACTGACTGATCTTGTTCAACACTGCGAAAACGCCAACCTGGACCTGATCATCTGCACCGATTCAAACGCGTATCACCTACTGTGGGGTAGTGAAGTATCAAACAGCAGGGGTGAGTCACTATCCACATACTTATTCTCCACTAATCTTAACATTGGGTTCTGTGCTTCGGACACAGAACCCAATTGGGTCACAGTCCGCGGACAAACGATCATTGACCTGACTTTAGCTAAAGAAAACGCGACAAACTTAATCTCCAACTGGCACGTATCAAATGAACCCTCTTGCTCTGACCACAGAAGAATACGTTTTTCTCTGGCAGCCATTACAAAAAACCCAGAACCAAGGCGCAATCCACTTCGTACAAACATACCCGAATACAAACACCACTTAACTTCCCTACTACCCAGAGAACAAAGACCCGTTACCCAAATAACTGACCCCATAGCACTGAATAACGCCGTGACAAAGCTCACGGACAACATAATCAAAGCATACCATACTAAATGCCAACTAAGTCCCTCACATACTAAGGGTAAGGGAAACCCTTGGCAAACTCAGAAATACATTACGCAATCAATTCAAAAGAGCCAAAAACTCAAGACTCCTAGAGGACTAGGAGCAATACAAAGAAACCCAATACAGATATAAGAAAGCAGTCAGGACCGCCAGGAACTCCGCCTGGCGCAATTTCTGTGATAGCATTGAATCAAATACCGAAGCAGCACGGGTCAGGAAAATTCTGTCAATTGACCAGGAACGTACCCTTGGTGCGCTGAAAAAACCCGACAACATCTACACACAAACAGACCATGAGACCGGTAAGGTCCTCCTAGAAACGCACTTCCCAGACTGCAACCTACTTGAGGACAGGACGTGGTCTAGCGTACAGGAACAAACCCCAACTGATCTCGACTGGTCCAGAGCACATAATATAGTGACAGAGGACTTTCCAACCGTACAAGTCACCAGGACTAGACGGTGTCCTTCCGGCGCTACTGCATATACCGAGCCTGTATAGCACACAAATATATACCACACACATGGCGTGAGGTGAAAGTCATTTTCCCGAAACCTGGAAAAACTGACTATACGCAACCCAAGGCTTACAGACCCATAAGCCTGACATCTTTCCTACTGAAAACCCAGGAGAGGCTCTGCGATAGACACATCCGAGACGGACCCCTCTTGGCGAGACCGCTCCACAAGCAGCGACATGCCTACTCCACGGGTAAATCAACAGAATCTGCACTACATAGCGTAATCTCAAAAATCGAATGCGCAATAAATCACAAAGGCTCTTCGCTAGCAGTCTTCATAGACATCGAAGGAGCCTTCGATAAGACTATGTTCCGAATATTAGCACAGCACTCGAAAGTCCAATAGTGGCGAAGGGTTGCCCCCAAGGGGGAGTCCTTTCGCCTTTACTGTAGAACTTAGTTGCAGATGACCTAGTTAAAAGACTCAACACAAAAGGTTATTTCGCCGTAGGTTACGCTGACGATATAACCATTGTAATAAATGGCACCCACGAAAATACACTATGCAACCTTATGCGACAGGCCTTGAAAATAGTAGAGGACTGGTGTAAGGAACACCAACTGACAGTAAACCCCACCAAGACTGAATTGGTTCTCTTCACCAAAAAAAGGAAACTGGCAGCACTACAACTGCCACTTTTCTTTGGAACTACCCTTGGCCTATCAACTGAAGTCAAGTACCTGGGCGTTTACCTGGACAAACAGCTGAACTGGGCAAAACACACCGAGTACATCACTAAAAAAGCCAGTATATGCTGGGGCATAGCCCCAAAGGTGACCCACTGGCTATATACAACTGTTACCAGACCAATAATCACATATGGCTCACTAGTTTGGTGGCCCAGCTCTGAACTGAGCACAGCCCAAAAAGACCTTGAAAAACTGCAACGACTCGCCTGCGTAGCGATCACAAGCACCATGAGAACCACGCCCACGGCTGCCATGCAGGCGATGCTGGGACTGCCACAACTGCATCTAATAGTGCAAGAGAAGGCAGCCTCAGCGGCCTTCAGGCTCAGCGTTTCGGGAACCCTGAGTAAAGACTCCAGAATCAAACACATACGCATAATGGAAAACGCTATTAAAAGACAGCCCATGATGGCAGCACCTAGTGACAAAGCTCCAAAGGCGTATCATTTCCAAAAGCATTTCAATATTCAATTAACAGAGGAAGCACACGACTACTCAGGCCCAGCTGAACTGAGAGTCTACACGGACGGATCAAAGACAGACACTGGCACGGGCGTTGGAGTCTTCTTCAATGACCTCAATATCAGAATATCCAGAACGCTGGGAAAATTCAACACCGTCTATCAGGCGGAATGTGTTGGCATAATCCTAGCGGCCCACGCCATAGAAACTAGAGACGTAAAGGACACGCACATTCGGATACTCTCCGATAGTGTCTCAGTCCTACAATCCCTAGATAAAGATTTTACCACCTCGAGAATTATACAAGAATGCCACTCTGCACTGGAAAGAGTCACGGTTCCAAAGCGGAACACGGTGACACTACAGTGGGTTAAGGGACATAGCGGTTCGCTGGGCAACGACGCGGACGAACTGGCCAGGAGGGGATCTGGAGCGGTGGTCTTCGGGCCCGAACCAATTGTGCCGGTCCCCTTTGGTCAGCTGCGTAGTTGGCTACGAGAACACACTAGACCTGTCTCGATCGATCATTTGTCGTAACCCGGGTCGATCATGACCCACTCGTATGGTGATCGGGTTAAAAAGATTCGATCATTTCGATCATTCGGGTCGCAGTTCGTTTATAATAACCGATTGACGTATGCTGAAATGAAACTAGCTAAAACAAGCAAACAAAACAACACCTGAATATTGCGATCCGATTTTCACATTCGTGTCGCGACTCGCGGGTCATAAGTTACTAGGTAGTGCAACTGATCGGATCTCTTCAAACAAAATTCAATCACGCGATCGATAGCTTGCGGCTCAGCGTCGCGAGCGATCCTGTACAATCCGGTTTCTTTTGGAGAAAGAGTGAGGTGAATGAAAGTGCAATATCATGTACGTAAACGAAAGAGATAGAAGACATTTTGCTTGTTACGTCGTGTTGTGTCATTGAATGCACGACTCAATCGATTGTACGAGCACGCAATTAGTTACCATAATTGTATGACAATAAAGTCCAATTTGGTTTATTTTGTTACCTAATGATCGAGTCAAATAAGATCGGGTGCTTTTGAGATTCGTGATTCTATCACTCGAGTACAGGTTGCAATCGAATCAAAAAGATTCGATCAATCGTGAACGACACAGGTCTAGAACACACACAGATACAAGCGGAACGCTGGTGGTCCTCGACATCGGGATGCAGGCAGGCCAAGGAGGCCCTACCACACCTAAATAAAGTCCTCACCAAAAACTTTTAAGTTTGAACAGAAGCGGCTTGCGCCTGGTGACGGGGACCATCACCGGGCACTGCACACTGAATAAGCACCTCCACACAATAGGCATCACAGACAGTCCCCTGTGCAGAGCATGCTTGGAGGGGGAGGAGACAGTTGGACATGTGCTCCTGGACTGCACAGGGATCACTGAAATACGCACATGAACCATAGGATCCCCGAATTCCCTTATAGATGTCCTGAAAAATCTGAGAGGCCTAATCAGAGAGAGAGAGAGAGAGGTGGGCTGGTTGGAATAAGCCCACCCAAGGTTATGGCCGCTATGGCCCACGTACAATGGTCCGCATAGGACTAAGTGCGGAAACTAGACTCAGACATAACATAACATAACATAACATGAGTATAAAAAAAAAGTTTCTCTAGGAAAGTTGTCCGTAATCATGAGTACAATCACGTGTTATTATCAGTCAATAATTACCAGTTACCACACATATATGTCATGGTCTAGGTCAAAAAATGTTTTCTGGAGTTCAAGTTTTAAAAATAAATGTATTTTAACTTTTACGTGTTTAGATATGACAACAAAAATTAAGTGTTAATGAAATTTGCTACTGACTATACCTAAATAATTTAGTATAAAAATATGTTATTCAAGGTAATAGAATAATAATATCTTAGAACTAAAACACGTCTGATATGTAAATTATTATTATATAGACATTTGGCAAAACGTTTAAAACAATATAATTGTATGAGGTCAGGTCAAACACATTAAGATATTACTTAATAGCTATGACATTCAGTTGAAGGAAATATAAATCTAACCTTCCTTCGTTCCCTTCGTTTCCTTCGTTTTAACTACTTTTTATTTTAACTTTACATGTAAAAAGGGATGTATAATTTTGTTGGTTGTTTTTATTTCTATTTATTAGGGACGGAGATGGATGGAACGGTTGCAACCATTTTCAGGTTCCGTCAGTCCTAGCTCACTGTCCGGCCGTCCGGTAACTGTCCGGACCAAGCCCAAGTCATCGACGGCGCGCACTGTTCCCGCGCGCCTCAAGGAGTCGTCAGCAACAGCAGGGACCCAGCTGGGTCGAAGCCTACTGGGGCCAGGGTTATCCGAAAGGGCGCTGGAGCCCCGGTATGAAGGCTAGAAGGAACGGGGTGGGTATTTTAGTCAGTAAGAGTCTGACACTATCTCCCGCTCCGCCCAAGGGCGAGGGATGTCAATGCATGATTTTCCCACCATAAAAAAAAGCTTCCGTCAGTCCTATCGTTTACTTGATCTAGTTACAAACACTTACCTATACGAGTACCTTTAATACTTGATGTTTTAGCTTTAAAACTGAATATATATTTTCCATAAAAGGTTTATAAAACAACTCGTAGATATTTTCTAGCCAAGTTTTGTGAAATATTCGTTTAAATAACAGAATTACTGAATGACAACGGAGCAGGGGCCCAAGTCAGCTATTTTTATAAATTCGTCATTCCAACACGATCCCATTGTCATTTTGATAAAATTTCCTAATCTGCTAATTCATAATGATCGATCATTGACCGGTCAATAGTCTCATAACAGAGTTGTGGTAAAATGACAATATCGAGCTTTTTCAACAACAATGAAACGAGACTGATCACTGATCAAAGGAACTGTCAAAATTTGCAGATTACCGCTTAAGTAAGACATTCATTTGTAAATATGTACGAGATTACCATTCTATCCCACTTCTTTCAATGGAGTGTCAGTGGTTGATCATTGGAAAGTCATTATGACGCCATTATATTAGTAGATTACCAAACTTACTTAAAATCAACAATTATGAAATCAATGTACACTATTGTAATAGCAGATTTGAGACCCTGGTATTTTCTTTCTTTTTACGCATAACCTCTTTTAAAATTTGTGTGCATGAAACAACAAGTTTTAACCTTTCAATTGTGATAATTACAGACACAATTGAAAGACAATAGGTGCGCGAACGCCGGCGTTCGCTTGGGGTTTAATGAATTAAACTTATATGTCGGGGGATAAACATTAAAATATTCTAGCGCTGAAAGAGTTAAGCGCCTTTATAGTACAGTACTCTGTTGCAAGTGGCCAATACTAATAATCCAATCTATACTATATGACCTATTTTAATTTTACCTATGATACCAAATTCTATAGATAATAGTAAACATTAAATAAAACCGGCCAAGAGCATGTCGGGCCACGCTCAGTGTAGGGTTCCGTAGTTTCCCGTCCGTCACAATAAGTGTGCCCACTTATGAGGTCAAAATAATTTTCCTAGAAAGTCCTTATAAAGTTCTACTTTTCAGATTTTTATCATATTTTCTAAACTTATGGTTCAAAAGTTAGAGGGAGGGGACACATTGTTTTTTACTTTTAGAGCGATTATTTCCGAAATTATTGACATTATCAAAAAATTATTTAAGTAAACCCCTATTCATTTTTAAATACCTATCCAACAATATATCACACGTTAGGGTTGAAATTAAAAAAAAAAACACTTCCCACTTTACATATAGGGGGGCTACCCTAATAAAACATTTTTTTTCCAATTTTTATTTTACCACTTTGTCGGCGTGATTGATATACATATTGGTTCCAAATTTCAGCTTTCTAGTGCTAACGGTCACAGAGATTAAGCGAGGACGGACAGACGGACAGACAGACATGGCGAAACTATAAGGGTTCCTGGTTGACTACGGAACCCTAAAAAAGAGATTAGTCTCTAATACTCTACATCACTGATGTTACACTTATATCTATCAGTGATGAAACTCTAAAATTAGACGTTTTAACTTATACAAGGTGACTGGTAATAAGTGTACGATACTTGAACACGTGATTGTGCTCATGAAAACCAAGGCTTTGCTCCCATAGTAAAAATTGTTTGTTATCATGAGCACAATCACGTGTTTAAGTATCGTACCTACACTAATTGCCAATCGCCCTATATATGACCAGTTAATATGTTTTGTTAAATAAATATTAATTCTCCTTAAACATTTAGTACTGATTAATTGATTTAATAAGGTAATCATATTCACAAATTATTTAAATGATTCAGATTGCTGAAGCTTAGTTCAGCAATCTGTTTAGTCTTTTCCCAATTACTTACCTATCTTGTGTAATACACCCACACCCACCACACAGACTCACACCCATACACACATACACACACTCACACGCACACACCATACTAATCAACACATCAACACACTAACACACACACAATTTTTTACTCTTTGTGTACCATACAGTAGAATGACACAGTCCACTTGTGATAAGTTTTTGTCTAATTACTGTAACCTTAGACCGCAAACTACCTCTTAAAATACAGGTATACCCTAGCTTAAGAGGTAGAGTATTACTCTTGTACAGAACTCACAACATTAAATGTATGTACTTATCAAACTGTAAGTCAAACTCTGTATGTTTTTGGGTAAATAAAGATTTATTATTATTTCCTTTATTTCTCTTATATTACATATTTTTGATATTTTTAAATATTTTTAATATATACATATAAAAAAAAAAACATTTAAAAATATAAAAACAGTAGTCCACCGATGTCGGGAGCAGGGTCCAAGCTACCGGTGGTTAGGGCTCCAGAGACAGGAACTTCCTCACAATGCGAGCCGTATCGAGGAGTACTGCCTTTTGTATCTGGCCCTTGATCCAACCGCGCAACGACAGCTTCGACAGATGGTCGTCGAAGCTTTTGGCAATAAGACCATTGGCGGTTACGACAATCGGCACAATGACAGCCGAGTCCACACTCCACATGTCGACAACCTCGTGTGCTAAGTCGAGATATTTCATTTGTTTCTCTTTCTCAGCTTTCACGAGATTCTCGTCATGCGGGATGGTGATATCGACTATCATTGCACGGCGCGCTGATCGGTCTATCACCACTATATCCGGCTTATTGGCTACAATAGTCCGGTCAGTAATGATAGACCGATCCCAGTACAAAGTGACATGGTCATTTTCGAGAACTGGGTCGGGCACATACTTGTAATACGGTACCTCTAAATCCACTAGGTTGTACTTCAAAGCAAGTTGCTGGTGGATAATCCTGGCTACTTGGTTATGTCTGTGCAAATATTCGCCGTTAGCCAAACGAGAACAACCAGAGATAATATGTCTGATAGACTCACCCGGACGGTGGCATGCCCGACACACGTCAACCGTCCCGTCCTTCATTATATATCTCCGGTAGTTGTTCGTTAGGATAACTTCGTCCATAATCGCACAGACAAAACCTTCAGTTTCCCCGAAGAGGTCACTGAAACGTAACCAGGCCACGGACGCCAAGAAATCTACATCAGGCTCGTGAAGAGCCCGGAAAAAGCGCCCGTGGAGCTCCTTGCCTTTCCATATTTCCTTGCGGTTATCAGTAGTCATTATTACAGGTTTATGCCAGTCCTCTTTAGCCATGGATAACGGGGTGAGTCCCTTGTCCACTGCGACCACATCTCGGTGCATACCCACATCGGTTTTAAGAAAATATTCTCTGAGACTGCACACCTCGCGGTTGTGCAGGGTCTTTGCGTTTAAAAAGCCTCGACCTCCACACTTCCGCGGGATGTACAGTCTCATCACCGAGGATCGTGGGTGATGCATCCGATTTGCCGTCAGCAATGTACGAACTCGTCTATCCAGGGCGTCAAGTTCGGTCTGAGTCCATTTGAGTATGCCAAAAGAGTACATTAAAACCGGCATGACCCAACCGTTGAAGGCGCGCACCTTATTTCCGCCCGACAGAAGGCTATTTAATACCTTCTTCAGGCGGCCAAAGAAGCGTTCCCTCAGCGATTGCTTCATGTCAGCATTGTTAATGCCTAAGGCTTCTGACATACCCAAATACCTATAAGTTTCGGTCGAGGAAAGGGATCTAAGGTGTATGGAATCCGGGAGTTGAATTCCCTCGGATTCCATAATCTCCCCTCGCTTTACATGCATGCCTGCACATTTGTCCACACCAAATTCCATCCTGATGGCACTACTGAAAGTTTCAGTTACCTTCAGTAGCTCCATCAGTTGCAAAGTGCTGGGGGCAAAGAGTTTCAGGTCATCCATGTAAAGAAGGTGAGATATGACCTGACCACCTCTTCTCAACCGGTAGCCTAGTCCTGAATCCTCCAGCAATGTGCTAAGAGGATTCAGGGCTAAACAAAACCAAAGCGGGCTCAGACTGTATTTATTATTATTATTATTATTATTATTATTAATTATTTGTGTTGAGTCGTCTTCTAATCCAACCGGCTGCAATTCTGTCTCTGTCTGACCTCACATCCCAGTAACTGGGTCACACGATACCCCTTAGCAAGACCGTGGTCAAATTTGTACAAATATCTACAAAAGACAGCCGAGACCAACGGCTTAGCTAACTTTCCGATGCGCGGAGGGAGGAGTCTCTACATGGAAACCACGGAGCGACCTCGACGAGCATTGCTTGACATTGAAGCTCGACCCATGCGGCGTTTTTATTTAACCGCGACCTTCTGTACGTACTAACTTAGATTTAGGGACCTAATGACAAGTGGCGTAGCTAGTCTCAAAAAGGTCTCGTATCAAAAATGAGGTGTTTTGTAAAGCGTTTTTGTTTTTACTATTGATAGGCTCATGTTTGGCTACGGTCTCACCAGATGGTGAGAAGCGATGATGTGGCCGACGATGAGCTAGAACGCTTGGCTAGAAGTACAAACACAATAAATATGTTCCCAAAAGGCGTGTAATCATGTTACACTGTGCCCGTAAAAGATAATTCTGGAGGACAAGTAGTGATTAAATTTAATCATTTAAGCCTTTTAAATCCAGCCCAACAAAATAGTACATTTCACTAACTTTTTCTTAGTAAACATAACATGCACTTGAAAATAGCAATAAATAAATTAAAAATTGGAGGACAAGTATTGACTCAAGATGAGCTCCTTTACGCATTCTGGACCAGTAGCTGGATTCATGTAATCAAAACCGTAACGATATCGTAGCGATTTAGTCGTTTAGACCATTTCCGTATTCACATCCATCAATCGACTTTGAACGACACCGATTTTAAATATTAATACGGACAGACAGACATGGCGAAACTATAAGGGTTCCTGGTTGACTACGGAACCCTAAAAAAAAGAATCTATTATATTATCCTGGTAGAATAGGTACTTATTAATGTAACTGGAAATAAGTCGTCGATAGATCGTTTAGTTTCGAGCCAGTTGAGTTGTCGTTCTATCCAATCCCGATTAAGGAACACGTGAATACCGCTTTTGGATAGGACTTTGATCGAACGACTATAAAACTTCAAAAGTATTTGGCTTGTTTGATTTTACGTGAATCAGGCTTACTGGATAGGCTAAATTTTACTTGTGATCGTATGTAATAGTACATTGTTACACTAGGTAAATTATTTAAAAAAAACTAGTTCTATCTTTACATTTCTATTAATCACAGCGCGATATAAAATTGAAATAACTTAAAGATTAGAAGAAGTATTAATTAAATAATATTATATTTTAAGTGATTTATTTGTTCAACTATTTCTTTAAAATACTTTATTTATAAAAGATTACAATTCATTTCTATTTTTTCATTTATGATGCAGAATAGCTGGCCGGCCACAGAAAAAACAAGAGCATGTCGGGCCACGCTCAGTGTAGGGTTCCGTAGTTTCCCGTCCGTCACAAATTCACAATAAGTGTACCCACTTATGAGGTTAGAAAAATGCCTGCATATACGATTATACTACAAACTTAGTCCAGAAATTATTTTGTAGAACCCTTTTGTCTTTTTTGTACAAAAACTGTTCTTTCCATCAAGTTCAAAATAATTTACCTAATTTTTTAATTTTTTTCTAATTTTTTTTTTTTTAGAAAGTCCTTATAAAGTTCTACTTTTCAGAATTTTTTCATATTCTCTAAACTCTTGGTTCAAAAGTTAGAGGGGGGGACACATTGTTTTTTGTTTTTTTTGCGATTATTTCCGAAATTATTGACATTATCAAAAAATGATTTCAGTAAACCCCTATTCATTTTTAAATACCTATCCAACAATATATCACACGTTATTAGGGTTGAAATTAAAAAAAAATCACTTCCTACTTTACATTTAGGGGGGCTACCCTAATAAAACATTTTTTTTTTTCAATTTTTATTTGACCACTTTGTCGGCGTGATTGATATACATATTGGTACCAAATTTCAGCTTTCTAGTGCTAACGGTCCAGAGATTAAGCGAGGACGGACAGACAGACGGACAGACAGACAGACAGACATGGCGAAACTATGTATAAGGGTTCCTAGTTGACTACGGAACCCTAAAAATAAACAAAATGGCGGGAAAGTGGCAATCAGTCGTTGGTTTTTACGAGTTTTTAGAATTAGAATTAGAATATTTTCAAAATGTAACTTTAGTAGAATAGTTAAAGTAATATGTTTTAGTTCAGTACCTGATTATTCTTGTACTCCACTTTGAACTCTTTCTGCAGGTAAGGGTCTATGGGCGGCACTCCCAGCTCTGGTATGCCATGGATCATCACTGCTATGCCTTTTTGTACTGCGTCCGTCATGCAGTCATTCACGTCTATAGCATTTCTGTCGCATACTTTTAAATATTTTTCTGAAATTAATTTTTTTTAAGTATAAACTTTATAAAATCAATCGGTAAAAACAAGCAATTTTTATTTTAATAGATATATATCAAAATAGTTGAGATTTAAATGATCTGTCGATTACTTTAATATTTATAGAGGTCATCGTCTTTAAGACTTCATCAATGTGAATGCTAGCTTAGTTGGTTTTTACATTAATAGCATGTTTTGCTGAAGTACATAGATATGTCACATGGTAATTAAATGATCCCACTAATTATGGATAAGGGCCTGAAATTATACAGTGATGTGTTGATGGACAATTAAAGTGTGCAGTAAACCGTTATTATGACGTGTTGACATTACTCGTGTAAATCTGCTAATTGTGTAGCTGTGTTTTTTATTTTTATTATTTCCGAAAACTAAAAGAGCCAAAAAATACTTACGAATTACATATACATACATTATTAACTAGGGATGCGCCGAATTTTCGTTTTATATTTTAAATATTCGGCGTATAAAATTTGGCACAATTTTGAGGTACTTATTCGTATTCGGCCGAATCATTCGCTTGAAATGCTGAACGTATTCAGTTCAATAGATCATTGTAAATAAGCCTTTGGCGCAAAATTAATTAAAAGAATCCCATATTCTAACAATCATTATAATAGGTAAGGTTTACTTTCAGGGTTTTCAGCATAACTAATGAACTATATGGTATTTTCTCAACTATGGCACTAGTAAACTTGAACTAACTTAGATAAATTAAGAATATTTGTAATTAAAATTTAGTATTTATAATGATGCACGGTAACCGAATATTATTCAGTATTCGGTTAAACCACTATTCGGCGCATCTCTAATATTAATTTGTCTGACTTAGTTCTTAATTATTAATAAACAATAATTAAGTAGGCGTATTACCTTATTATTACGTTAAAAATAACGAGTATTATTTTCTCCTTTAAATGTGCCAAAAAGAATTATATGAAATAAAAAATACAAGTTATACATTTAAAATAAAATAAAAAACATATATCATTGTAAAACTTACTTATATCAATTGCACCAAAACAAGCACTGAACACCGTCAACAAAGAAAAAACTGTTTTTGAACCAAACATTTCGAGATAAGTTTTGGATTAAAAATTTATTGACATAAAAAAATATCAAGATTATTTAGAAGAGACGAGTATTCCGGTCCAGGTTGTGGCATCGTTTGTATAAATTCGCTTCCACGCTGCGGCCGCACCGCCATCCGAACGTTGAGCACCGATTGCATAAAACTCAGCCTTCAATGCTAGACCGGTTTCGTGAATACATAATAAAGTTAGGTAATAGCACAATAATCTTATCATAATTAAATTCGATGAATACATGCATTTGCACCCAAAAACTGAAGAACATTCAGTAAGAATGGCGTTCGAGAGGGGAAGTTGAATCTTCATAGCATATCGGCAAAGGTAAAGAAGTAATTTGATTGAAAATAGATAGATATTGTCATTGAGGTAAAAAAATACTTGTGGTAGCCTGCTACCATCTAACTCAAAACTAAAATGTATAATATCCACTTTAAAAAAAATTCTTTAGGACAAAACTAACAAAAATGCGTCGTAATTTTCAGAGAATATTTCGTCATAAGTGTATTGAAAAAGAAGTGTAGATTTGTCACTGCAACACTCGCTTCCATACATAACAGCCTCGCCAGTACGGCTCGGGTGAATTTCGCGTCGGTTGCAAAACCAACTTTCTCCACTTGTATCAAAATATACTATTTAATAATAATAATAATAATTTATTAAACAGACAGAGTTATTTACACATTATTGCGTTAATATGAGCAGTGGGTCCCAAACTAAGCGCAGCCTGTATCTTGGTGACCCTAACATTACACCAAGTTCATAACAAATATGATGTGGCTTGCTAGCGCTACGTGGTAATTTAAAAAAGGCAAAGACATTAAAACACGTAAAATAAAAGCAGTTCAGTAAAATATAATAATACATGGAAGAAGCACAATTAAGTTTATACAGATAATATTAGGGGACTTGAACATTTTCTAAAGGCATTCTGTATTCCTGGATGATGTTGTTAAGTGTCCCCTTACACGGGCCACAAAAAAGCCGCTTCAAGCTTGTTTTTGAGGCTCGTGTGCGGTGTGGCTGCCACAAAAAAAAAGCTAGAAGCCGCTTCCAGCTTCTACGGCCACAAGCTGTCGCGCGCTTCAGGTTTTTTTGTGGCCGCTTCTAGTTTTTTTTGTGGCGGCTTTTTTTTTGTGGCCCGTGTGCGGGGACTCTAAAGCCCATAACAATTGTGTTTCGTTCAATATTTGAACTTTGAACTCAAACAAACAGATACAAAATACGCTACTGTCCTTGGAAAAATAAAGTAAACGACAAGATAGTGTTTATTGTCCGAGTAACAAAACTGCGCGTTTGATAACATATAATTATATATGTATATAGGTACCCCCTACCAAAGTTTTTAAGCATCATCTACAATGTTCAAAAATAAATTATGATAGTTTTTAATAGAAAAAGCCTACTACAGTGAATCTGAATATTTGCAAATGCAAGATAAGTTACTTAAAAAAATATGCAATAAAGACTTAAGTAGGCGCCTAATTTTCTGTGATACTGAAAATTACATAATATAATCATTTATAATTTTCCTGCCCTTGCCCCAAGTTATAGAGATCCAGTCACCCGTCATGCTATCACTAACTCCCTTTTCTTTCATATCACTCTTTACATAGTCCATTTTTGATTGGTCTCCCTCTCCCTCCGCATCAATCCAAATGATGTATATTTTACTAACTCTTTTAATAACATGCGTTTCATCCCTCATCTTTACATGAGCAAACAAGAGAAACGATTTCCCTTTAATCACTGGCGCCATTTTCAAAGTTCCTTTTTAGGGTTCCGTAGTCAACTAGGAACCCTTATAGTTTCGCCATGTCTGTCTGTCCGTCTGTCTGTCCGTTCTCGCTTAATCTCTAGGACCGTTTGCACTAGAAAGCTGAAATTTAGTCCCAATATGTATATCAATCACGCCGACAAAGTGGTTATATAAAAATTTGAAAAAAATGTTTTATTAGGGGGGCTCCCTATATGTAAAGTAGAAAGTGTTTTTTTTTTTTAATTCAACCCTAACGTGTGATATCTTGTTGGATAGGTATTTAAAAATGAATAAGGGTTTACTAAAATAATTTTTTGATAATGTCAATAAATTCGGAAATAATCGCAAAAAAAAAACAAAAAACAATGTGTGTATCCCCTTCTAACTTTTGAACCATAAGTTTAGAAAATATGAAAAAAATCTGAAAAGTAAAACTTTATAAGGACTTTTTAGGAAAATTATTTTGAACTTGATGGAAAGAACAGTTTTTTTTACAAAAAATACAAAATAAATTCTGAGCGTGGCCCGACACGCTCTTGGTCGGTTTTTTTTAGGTGGGAAAGTCATCTCAGTATGCTTCGACCCTGCTGGCCCCTGCAATTTGCTGACATCTCCTTGAGGCGCGCCGTCGACAACTTGGGCTCGGTCCGGACGGTTACCAGACGGTCGGACGGCGACCTAACCATTGCTCGCCGTTCGCAAGCCCGCACCTACGGTGGCCGGAAATCAGGATCGGGATCCCGGCTGCAAAATTAAGGCCCAAGCGCCCGAGCAGTGGCAGTCTGGAGTTCGCCGAGAGGCTTCAGAAACTAACTATTTTACAGTGACTTTCGGTAACGGCCAGGTTAATAGGTTTGATTATTTGAGCGGTTAATACTTTTGTCTAAAAAAAAAATATTTAGCAATTTCGCAACTGTTCCCTACTCCTTCAACATTTGCTTGCTTGGATCTTTAGAAACATTTTTACACATAAAAATTGATGGTTTTTATGATAATTCTTCAAAGTAAACATACCTAGCTGTTGTAAATCAATCAATATTTCGGAAAGAAAATTAATTTAAAGGTCAGGTACTTAGGCGGATACGAGTGTTGTGTCATTTAATTCCGGCCTGATGTTTAAGGGACTACAAATAAGCTTTAAAATGCAATGCTTAAAGAGCGCCATCTGTCGCAAGCCGTCTGCGCGAAGGTGGTAAGTAGGTTGCGTTAATCTTGACAAGATTCCAACACACTTCTGTTTATTTATGATTGTCACCTTGTGGCCGAGCATTCCAGGAGGCATAAGTGTAAAGGTGACCTACCTAGTTTATTATTTTATTTTCTTTTAGCTTTGCATTATTTCGATTTAGATAAAGTAAACACCACAACACTTACAGTAACTGTGTTTTTGATTGGAATGCAGCATTCCATCAATATTTTCGCTTTTGCAGTAGGTACTTACCTATTTGTTTCGAGGCCTTCTCGTTAGGCTCCGATATATAGTTATAAGTTTTATACATTTCTGTTCCGATAGGTACCTACTACAATAAATTTCTCAGCTTCATTTTACAAAGATGTGCCTCTTTTGATTTCACATATCTACATATACCTATATTATCCTACTTCTGTAAACTCTTGAGATACAAAAGTAAACCACTTTTACATCTCAATATCCATTTTCGAATGATTAAAAAAGCATTTGCAAATTGCGGAAGTCTTATTTGTTGAATTTATTGTTGAGAATGTTGAGATCACTGAGGTCAACTCACACTCCTCTAAGGGTCAACTCACACCGAAAGAGCGGCGTAGGGCAGCGAAGCGGAGCGCAGTTTCAGTTTCATATGAATTTTAACTTTATTATCATTACCATAATACTTATTATCGCATGAGAAACTCGAACGAGTCGCGCGGATGCCCGCGGCGCCGCAGGAATTCCGGGGAATTCTCTCGTTCGTGTTTCTCATGCGATAATTATAAGTACTAAAGAAATGAAAATAAAGTTAAAATTCATATGACTCTGAAACTGCGCTGCCCTTCGCCGCTCTTTCGGTGCGAGTTGACCCTAAGGGAAAAGGTCTAAATAAAGTAGGAACTTATGTATGGGTATGGCTCTTGCAAGAACAAACAGTAGCAGTAGTAGTAAATAAGTAAATACATAGCTTAGGTACCTATATCATTATAATCTATGTATTATATAAATCCATAGGTAGGTAACTAAAATCTTTCCTTAACATTTCTGCAGCTTACGTACAAAGGTCATTGTTTGATATTTAAAACATAATACCTAACTGTTTTGCAGTTTAAAACACGCAGCATTTCATCACAAGTTCATCAGTGATTACCATACTTTTTTGGCACAATTTTACACATATACAGTGCAGTCAGCTGCAAAAGATATCATCCTACTGAAAAAAAAACGTAGTACTAGTTTATATCAGATAAAAAAAAAATTGTGCGATCATGATTTAATCCTTCAATTAACAATGACTAAAACTACACCTGTGTCCTTCATTTCCGCTAGTCTTTTCAAAAGACACGCGCGGTCCTCGCGGCCATCGACCCTGCAGGGCTCCTACGGTTTGCTATGTCTTTGAGGAGCACATCCCAAGCAACAAAAAGGTTGTTTTATAAATATCCTGGTTCAAAATAAGTGTACCCACTAATGAGTTTAAAGTCCAGAAATTATTTTGTATTTTTTGTACAAAAACTGTTCTTTCCATCAAGTTCAAAATAATTTTCCTAGAAAGTCCTTATAAAGTTCTACTTTTCAGATTTTTTTCATATTTTCTAAACTTATGGTTCAAAAGTTAGAGGGGGGGGACACATTGTTTTTTACTTTTGGAGCGATTATTTCCGAAATTATTGACATTATCAAAAAATGATCTTAGTAAACCCCTATTCATTTTTAAATACCTATCCAACGATATATCACACGTTAGGGTTGAAATTAAAAAAAAACTCTTCCTACTTTACATATAGGGGGGCTACCCTAGTAAAACATTTTTTTCAAATTTTTATTTTACCACTTTGTCGGCGTGATTGATATACATATTGGTACCAAATTTCAGCTTTCTAATGCTAACGGTCACAGAGATTAAGCGAGGACGGACAGACAGACGGACAGGCAGACATGGCAAAACTATAAGGGTTCATACAAAAAAATACAAAATACAAAAAGTTTATTTGTGCACACAGGTATTAAGTTGTTACAAAATATTTCTACGTGTCTCTGTGTTCTGCCACAGTAAGTGGCATACAAATATTAATTAGTTAGGTTTCATAATTATTAGATATAGATTAGCCTAATGAACAATATTAAGTAAGTAAACACCTAGTATCTACTATAAATACTAATTAAACATTATAAAAAATCCAGGTTTAGTACTCTAGTTCTTCATATTTATGAATATTCATTACAAATGTATTTTTAAGATAAAATTGCACGTTTTTGTAAAGCGTAGATATGAGCTATACTATCTACATGTCTCGATATAATTTGTTTATTTGAAAGTACTCAATTCTACAGATCGTAAATATCTAACGAGTACACGGTATGCTTACCTATTCTTAATGGGGTCATTTAAAGATAACACTTTTTATTGATTGAAAGAACTTATCTATATATTATATTATCTAATTACTATCTAGTAGGTATATACAAAGATGCATTATTTGCATAATTTATTTCACATACGTTCAGTTACATTTCAAGACATAGATACTAATTACAGAATTGTATTACTTTAAACATTATATAGGTACTATTTACATGAATTTTCTTAATTTCTAATCTTTTAATAAACTAAAATTTAATAACTGACTTAGCTTACTTATACTTAGGAGATAAAACATAATAAATTATCAGTTTCATAATCCAACAAAAATTCATTGACTGAGTAGTACGTTTTTTTATCAAATATATTTTCAGTTCCTTTTTAAATATATTTAAATCACTAATTTGTCTAACAGATTTAGGTATTTTATTATATATTTTTGGCGCCATGCCAAGAATATTTTTGTCGTATAAAGCTGTGGTATGACTGATTGTCTTAATTTTGTTACAATGGCGTCGGCTGGTTACTTTTTCAAATAATTCCGGATGGGACTTTATAAATACTGCTAATTCGAAAATGTATAGAGATGGCAAAGTCAGAATGTTTAATGTTTGGAAATGTGGTCTGCAAGTATCGGGTAATCGTAAATTACAAATGGCTCTTACGCATTTCTTCTGAGCTCTAAATGCTTCTTCTCTGTCTGTAGAAATTCCCCAGAAAATGATAGCATATCTCAAGGTAGACGAAACATATGCATTATAAGCTGTTAATACTGCTTTCTGAGCAGCAACCTTAGAAAGCATATATAATGCATACGAGAACTTACTAAGTTTCTTGCAGATGGCATCGATTTGTGTTTTCCAGGTCATGTCTTGGTCAATCCATACACCCAGAAATTTTGTGGTATTGACTTGCTCTATATTAGCATTTTCGTAATTAACCTTTATTTTGCCTAATGTGTTTGGTTTTTGTTTATAATGTACAATTTTCGTCTTATCTAAGTTTATCTTCAGGTTATTTATATTGAGCCACTCGATAATAGATTTAATTGCATCATTATTTTTTTTTTCTCATAAGTTTGAATACTTTCTCCATTATCAATAGAAAATATTAAAGTGCAGTCATCAGCAAATAGAACCACTGGATAGTTTACGATTTTAGGAAGATCATTTATATACATGAGAAAAAGCAATGGGCCCAGCACACTACCTTGAGGGACACCAAAGCGAACCTCTCTGGAGTCCGAATTAAAAAATGTTTCAGTTTTAGTCTTAGGACAAAATTTTGTTACTTGAGTAATCTGTTTTCAATTGCTTATGTATGATTTGATTAGATTAAGAATGTTGTCCCTAATTCCGTATGCTTCAAGTTTCCTTAACAGAATACTAAATTCTACATGGTCAAAAGCTTTGCTCATGTCCATGTACAGGGCTGATACTGGAGTTTTATTATCCATATTATTCAATATCTTTTTGATCAAATCATGTACAGCTAAATTCACAGTAATATTTTTTCGAAAGCCTTTCTGTTCTACAGTAAATAAGTTCCTCTTTTCAAAATATTTGTATATAGCTTTGTAGCTTTGCATCGAACGTGGAATTTATCCAAGCTTGTTAAAAATTTCTATTGTTCAGCCTTTTTTTAAAAAAGGCAAAAAAAATGACTTAAGCTGCTACAGACCAGTGGCACTAATATCTGTTTTTTCCAAAATTATTGAGAAGTTTATTTACAAAGCTATATACAAATATTTTGAAAAGAGGAACTTATTTACTGTAGAACAGAAAGGCTTTCGAAAAAATATTACTGTGAATTTAGCTGTACATGATTTGATCAAAAAGATATTGAATAATATGGATAATAAAAGTCTCCAATCCAGTGCCTTTAGCTCTCGCCGGAACGCCCATACCGAACTGTTCCGACTTTCGGTACCTCGGGTCGCTCGTCCAAGGGGATGGTGAGGTGGACCGGGACGTAACACGTCGGATCAACGCAGGATGGATGAAATGGCAACAGGTCACGGGAACCACTTGTGACCCACGGATGCCCCTCAAGTTGAAGGGTAAAATCTACAAGTCCGTGATAAGGCCTGTCATACTGTATGGGTCAGAATATTGGGCTGTGAAAAAGACGGATGAAAAGATATTGCATGTAGCGGAGACGAGAATGTTAAGATGGATGTGTGGTGTAACGAGAATGGATAAAGTGAGAAATGAGTATATTAGGGGAAGTGGCGCCAGTGACTGAAAAGTTGAAAGGGAATCGTTTGTCTTGGTACGGTCATGTGAAAAGGAGGGATTAAACGCATGTTGCTAAAAAAGTTATGAGTTTACATGTGGATGGATGGAGGGGAAGAGGGAGGCCAAAGAAAAGATGGATGGATTGTGTGAGAAGCGATATGAAAGAAAAGGGAGTTAGTGATAGCGTGACGAGTCACAGGACAGAATGGAAGAAAAAAACGTGTTGCGCCGACCCCAAATAAAACGGGACTAGGGCAGGAAGATGATGATGATGGATGACTAAAGGTTAGAGTTGGCTTAATAGTTTTCTTATTTACGGTTGGCTGTACTAAATCAATATAAAAGTCATTAAAGAATTGAGCTATTTCTTGAGGTTGAGTTATAACTTTTTTAACCAATTTTATTTTAGAAATACTTGGATTTGGTTGTTTTGGTTTGTTTGTTTTTATTACATTCCAAGTTGCTTTTGACTTGTTTAGAGCTCTTTTGATATAATAGTCATTTTGGGCTTTCTTTGTAAGTTTTAAGATGTGTTTAAGACGTAGCGAATGTTTTTTGAATGTAGTTTTATTTTGTCTGTTGGGATGTAATCGATACTGCCATAGCAGTTCTCTTTTACGTTTGCAACATTTTTTAATGCTATTAGTTAGCCAAATTGGTTTTTTATACAGAGTATTCTTTACTTTAATTACTGGAAAATATAAATCATAAATAGCTTGAAAAATTCAAAGAAACTGTTAAATGCTGCTAAACAATAAAAAGATAGGCTTTTAAGGCAATCTGCAAATTTTGTGTCATTATCAATGCTATAATCACGTCTGTATGTAAACCAATAATTGAACATAGGTTTTTTCTTTATTGGACATATCAATAACTGCGCTGTGTGATCTGATAATGCAAGATCAAGAACTTCCGATTTAGCATTTAGGATATTATGAAAAATGTTGTCAATGCATGTGCCACTACTTATACGGGTTGGTTTACTTATTCCTATTTTTATATTATAACTTAGCAGCAGGTGGTGTTCTAATTGTAACGATTTTTGTGTTTTTTTAGAGTATTAATATTGAAATTACCTGTAATTATAATTTGACTTTTAGGATTTTTACAGAACGATTTCAACAAAAAATTTAGTTTCTTGTAAAATATATTAAACATTTCATTACTTTGGTTAGGTACTCTATATATACAGATAACAATAATACGTTCATCTAACAGTTCCATTCCGCAACACTCTACAACATTTGGTACACTATACCTAACAACATCATCAAGAACTTTGTATGATCGGCTGTTTCTTACTAGAATACAAGAACCTCCGTTTCTGTTATTCCTACTAAAGTGTGATACAAGAGTATAGTTTGATATATACAACTGGGATTCATCTCCATCTTTCATGTTATGCTCTGTTATCGTTATTACGTCTACTAATTTACTTTTATTAGCTAGTTCGCATAAATAAATAGTTAAAATATCAGACTTATTTATTAGACCGAAAAAATATTAAATTTTGATGAAATATCAGTAAACCGTTATTCACGAAAAAAACTATTTTGTATAGAATTTACTGTGTGATTTTGAATCTCATTCATAGAAAGGTTTACATTATTTTTGGGTATTGGTAAATCAGTCTGTGTACATTTATCAACTAATGTTTTCTTAGGGCAAAAGATGCCTGTTGTATTATATTTACAAAAATTGAAGTTATATTCAAGACGAAGAAGTTCTCTTAAAAGTGATTTACATAGGTTTGCAACAAACTGGCCGTATCTTGGTGTATAACGACTGTAAGCCGTATCTATACATGTTAATTTTTTTTGATTTTTACAGATAAATCGTAGCAAGCTATTAAATTTTTGTTCGTTTAGGTTTTTATTAAACAGAATTTCTGGTACAATAATGTTGGCATTTGTCAATTTTGACACATACTTAATCCAACTGCTTAAATTAATCTGAAAGTCATATGGGTTAGTGTCGTTACGTCCTCCTAAAATTATAATAAAGTCTTTTGAAGACAAGGATTTTATTTCTACAGTTTCTGAATTAAGAACTTCAGATATTTTTGCTCCTGGTCGAAATTCAATGTAAAAAACAGGTTACATTGAATTTCGACCCCAGAAGACTAGCCAAAGTACTACGAACCTTTCTTCCTTGTTCATCTGCAATGATAGTTACTTTCGTCCTGGATGGATTTTGATCCTCTGTTTTGTTTAAAGCGCCATCTGTTGTCATGTTGTGAAGCAGTGGAGAGTCAGTATTAATTTCCCATTGAGTGGCTTCCAATATAGTAGCGCCATCTGTTGTCGGCGCGCAGAGCGTGGTATCGCCCTGGTCAAGCGCTATTTGGTTTGGTTCAATCCTAGTGTCGCCATCTGTTATAGACTCATCCAAACAGGTAGTATTCGTTATTTTATGGAATGAAGGCGATACTTTGAGATTTTTTGACACTTTCTTCTTTGTTTTATTTTTTAATTTTTGTTTTTTAGGTGACTGAATTTCTAGATTTATTTGAGATTGTTCGTTATTTTTTTGCAGCGTATTTTTCTTAAGTTTTTTTATTTCCGCATGTGCTTTTCTTAATTCGTGTTTAAGTTTTAATATCTCTTTCTTCAAGTCTTCTACATCACAACGATATCGTGTCGACAGATCTAGTTCCAGATCCAGGTTCAGTGAACTATGGCCCGTATTAATAAACGTTCCTCAGCCCAAGATCTCGTACTTGATACCAAGCTTGAGGTCTTGATCGTATTAATAAACGAGATTCACAAGCTTAAGCTCAAGCTCAAGTTCCAGCTCAAGCTCAGCTTAGGTTTACGGCATCAGCCGAGTGTTGTCTGATTAATAAACGAAACTCGAAACTTTAAGGTACGATTCCGAACCACGCTGCACGCAGCAGTGCTGCCGTAGCAGTGCTGCCGCGACACTACTGGTCCCCGTACAATTTCTATTGGCTTATATGAGATTACATTCCGAGCTAGGCAGCAATGTCGCGGCAGCAATGTAGCGGCAGCACTGCTGCGCGTCAGTGTCGCCCTGCCGCCGCGACAGACCAGTAGTGACGCGTATGCCGCCGAAGCAAGAGTACCTACTTGAATGTCGACACGTAAATTGACAACAAAAGGATGAATTTCTCTGACTCAGAAGAGGAACAGTTAATTAACTATGTGACTTTATATCCAGCCCTTTACGATAGTATAAATAAAAGTTGGTCATCAATCGACATCTTGTCAACTCAAAGTAAACTAACGAATACACAACAACGCATCACCACGAACAGAGCGACACTGCCGCGTTGCTCGGAATCAGCGCGGCAAGCAGCACTGCTGGGCAGCACCTTAGTGGCAGCACTGCTGCGGCAGCACTGCTGCGTGCAGCGTGGTTCGGAATCATACCTTAAGTTTACAACAATCTCTGTACTTGAGCTGCCAGATCATGAGTGTAGACCGACCGGGAAACATGGAGTTTGTAAATATTTTGAGTCGAATTAATCAGGTATTACGACGAAATACAGAGTACTATTATGCTATTTTATGCCCTTTGCAATATCGTTTATCAAAAATTTATGTAAGAAATGCTTCAAAACCTTTTGGATTGCCAAGTAATTAAAAAAAATGAATCTTCAAGATTCGGTATTTTATATTCCCATTAAAATGCAATTTTATTTTAAACTTAGGGCAATGTGACGTAATCGTTCACGTAAGCTAAGCTTGAGTACAGCGCATTGAGGAGCTGATCTTGATAACTGAGATCCTGTACTCATGTGTTTATTAATTAGCAAAGATCTTGAGCTTCTGTCATCGTATAATACGAGATTAAATGATATCGCACGTGAGGACGGAGTTGAGCATCGTTTATTAATACGGGCCAATGTCTTCCGATTTCAGAATGTGTGGATCCAAAAGACAAATCAAGTGAATCGATGGTGGTTGTCCTTTGACGACGTATACTGACATTGTCACTCACAGAATTAGTAGGAGTGCGTGGAAGAGGCATTTTTTATTTAGGTATTAATTATTTATTGTTATGTAATATAAAATATCAATCTAATCCAAAATAAAAAACAAAAAGAATTTGAGATTCAACGGTGAGATTCGAAACCAGATTCCACAAAATCGACAGGCGATCGTTTCTGCATAAAGCTACGCTGGCACTTCATATGTTGTACGAAATTAAAGTTCTGTATAAGAATTTTAATTTTAAAAGTTCGTTACAATACTAATTTAAATTCAAAAAGCGACGCGCTGTTTGAACATTTTTTGACACTGTTTTTATTAATATTATTATGGCACTACTATTTTATGGCATACAACCTATTAATGTTTTCCACTGTTTATGGCATGCTAATTATTTTATCGTTTCAAGTATTGTTATTCTTAGTTTAACTTTGTTTTGTTTACACACTCAAAGTTTATGGCGGGATAATGTTCACACATTTAACTTGAATATATTTTATTGTCCACTGTTAGTTTCGTTTGAATAACACTTTCACTCAATTCTTATATTTAAATATTCATGTTTTACTAATATTAATATGAAATAACTGTTTTAAACATTTTTATGAATTAAAATAAAAAGAAGTCGACGGAGCGCAATGTTTACACGATGGCAGCGCCACCTAGAGTCTCCTAGTTGATTACGGAACCCTAAAAAAAACAATTAAAAGAAATGAAAAAAAAAAAGAACAAACGCGATAAAAAAAATTGTAACTATACTCGTAGAATCTTAGAGTAGGTAGTGAATTTTGTTAAAATAGAATAGTGTTAAGATTTAGGCACTTGTAAATAATATCCCACCAAAAACATACCTGTTAAAAAGTTTTTCGCCAAAAAAAGGGTTGAAATCCAATCCAATGCCAAGTTTAGATGCACTTTAAAATCGATTATAATCATCTTCATCAACAGCCTGATCCACTGGTAAACATTTGCCATTCTCAAGACTCGCCACCACACCCAGTTCTCCGCCTTCCGCATCCAGCCACTACCCGCCACCGTTGTATTCACGTCAACGGTCCATCTGGCCGAAGATCACTTTACCATACACTGTTGTTTTTGTGATCTATGGCGCGTCTATGGTCTATGCCATTTTAAGATGTGCGCGGTTTTTGGCTTGATTTATTCGAGACAAATTCAGTGGCTGTATTAATTAAATACTACAAAATCATTAGAAAATGTTACATGCGTATTACATTGTTACTACGAAAGACAAAATAGTAAAAAAAAAAACACGCAAAAACATAAACGTAAGAGTAGGTAGTATGATCAAAATACCTTAGCCTTCCTCTAGGGATAAATAAAAAAAGTTCCTATGCGCGCGCATATGAAAACAGATTTTTACCGCCATGTCACAAAAAAATTACTAGTTTTACTGTTATTTTCTTTACAAGAGTATTGAAAAATATCGTATGATACACGTAAGTAATTAATGATTACCGTGTCTCTACCGGCTCTCTTAAGACCCTCGCCACGGCAAAGGTCTAAATACCGCCTCGACAGTAATCCCTTACATCATAATGTACTATTATCTCTGTACTTTCAATAGGCACTGAGTTACAGGGGGGTCAAAAGTGGGTCTAAACGGTTCGTGTAAATAGTGCACGGCATGCGCGCGGCCTGTTGCTGGAACTTGACCTGCGCACTGCCGTGCGCTTAGATCTCTAATAATAAATATGTATATGATTTGTTTTACTAAATTGTCTCTTAATTATCTCACAGATGGTGTAAAAAGTAGAGTATCCAACAAAGGGATAAAGCTGTCTTTGTTTCGGGTGGCTTGAATTCTTTACTTCACTCAGCTTTCTTTATTAACTCCCTCGCATTGCTCGGGAGATATTTATATAAATCCCTCACTATCGTTCGAGATTAAAATTAGCAACCTTCGTTTCGTTCGGAATTCAACATGCCGCCCGCTACTTGAAGTCACTGCTTTATCCTCTAGTCACATAATCGACTATAGTTACCCTGATGACGAATTCAAAAGCATAAATATGAAAATGCAAAGGTTTATACCTATTATAAATTTACCTTGAAACCTTTTTGCAATATTGACCATGATAATCCTCAAGCATCGACTAGTTAAATTAGCGCCTTTTGAAAATCAGTAAGCAAAGTCATATTCTATTATCATTTCTCGTACGTTTGCTTGCTTTAGGCGTTTATTGTAACGAACACAGAACAGAAGAATATGATTTCTGTCTTCTGTGGTAACGAACGCCAAAATAATAAACTAAATAAATACAGTAAAAGATAACAATCCAGTTGATAAATGAATCCCGATTGCCTTTGGTCTAGATACGCAGGCGGGATGATAAGTAACTAGCCTCTGCTATTTACAAAGTTAAAATTAAAAAAAAAGACGTGGCACTCGGGGACTGCCGCGGTAAAGCTATTGCATAGCATTTTTATCAACTTATGCAATTATAATTATTTATTTATTTTATTTATGCAGTATTTTAAGCTATTGCATAGCTTCTATCGCGGGCCTTGAGCGTGGAGACCGAATCCAGTAATTCCGTAACGAAAATAACCTAACGCCCCCCACTGTTTTTTGAGCGTGGCAGAATTAGTAAAGATAGATCCTTAATTTCGTCACTCATTGCAAAGTCCAAATAGCCGACCTGAGTTTGAATCCCCAGTCCCGGTCCCGCCAATCATTTTGCATTTTTTAATCAAGTTTTTGGCCAATTGTTTAACTTTGGGGTACTGTGTTTGCTTTTGACTATTTGCTATGTCACTGAAAAGAACTCCTCCATATACTTCTAAGGGTAATTCCAAGATGGATACTAACCATAGTCCAGCACCAGCCACTGACACCGATAACGAGAGCTCAAGTCAGGTTCACGCCAGAAATCGGCCTCGTAAGCGTTCTTTTGACCACGAACTGACTGTAACTTTATCAGACACCAAGAAAACCCTTGAAACTTTTAAATTACAACAGAACTCCATACAGGAAAGTATTAATGGGATCCAGAAACGAAACAGCGAAATCGAAAAATCTATAAAATTCATGGAAAAACATTATGAGGAAATGAAAGACAAACTTATTTTCATGGAAACCGAGAGACGTACACATTTAGCCTACATACAAACACTTGAGCTGAAAGTGGATAGCCTTGAGAGGCCTCAAAAGCAAACCAGCATTGAGATTAGGAATATTCCTGTACAAAAAAGGGAAACAAAGGAGGATTTACTGAAGATTGTGTCAAGGGTAGGACTGGCAACCAAAGTAGCTGTTAATGAAGCTCACATTAGAGATGTCTTTCGCTTAAATGCTGACAAAGGTGGAAGTAGACCAATCATAAAGTCCATTACACGAAAGAAGTCCCGCGGACAATTGCGGAACTAAATTTGACAGATGGGGAAATCGGCCATGTTGTCGTTTGTCCTAAGCAATGTTCCTAAATAGTCGCCGCCATGACAGGTAATTTTGGGGCTGCCATAAACAGATTTTTTCCCGATTGATTTACAGATTGGAATTAAGTTTTTTGTTTTTTGCACGATTTTTATTAAGGAAAATTTGAAAAGGAATTAACACAACACAACAAAAATTTGTAAAGTTATATTCAACAATAATGTAATAAAATACGAAAATAATCTTTGATAGAATTTAATTTTTTTTTTATTGTTCATTTTATTGCAGGTGTTTCAGAGAAAACTGTAACGAGAGTTACAAAAGAAGGCGCAACAGCGGCGAGTACTTCTAAAGTTATCGTCATCCCAGGGAAGAGTCGCCCGCATCCTAAAAAGTTCACGTACACGGCAAAAAATTCACAGTTTTTATGTTGTGAAGAAGGAATTAGAGTGCGTCTACTGAAAGCGTAAAGTTTTTTTTTTTAATTAAATTGGCAACATTGTTTTGCCGAAAAAAATCACGTCAAAGTCTATGGTTGCAACTGACAGTTTTGGAAACAGATATTTATTTTTCAAGAATAATTGCTTAATTATGGGAAAAACAATAAACAGTAACAAAAACTGCTACACACTATGGTTAGCAAGTTCAAACAAAAACAAGAAGAGATAGAAGGTGTTTTGAACAAAAACCAACAATACATACGATTTCTGAATTTTTAAGTTAGTATGACGTTATAATATTGATCCTTGTCGACTAATATTATTAGATAGTTTTATTTAGGATATAATGATTTTTTTTTTCTTATATTTTTAGATAATCTGACATATTGCGAATTTCATAATGGACAAAAACATCGAACAAAGAAGGCTTTTGGTGAATCGACTTAATCAAAAACACACATGCTAGTGAGTGGTAGAATGCGTTCAAAAGCAGTTGAGATGTAATGAAAGATTTGCCTCACTTTGTCAGATAGTGCATCAAAAGCTTCAACTGAAGTTAAAATTGCGCAAGTGAAGGAATTAGTGACTGAAATCCTAGTTCAAGTTTGAGAGCTCTTGAACTTTTTGTGTCTCACGAGTCGATCCGTATCATTTGAAACAATCATTGGAGTATAAAACATGTTCCCACTTGACTAATCCCAAAAGATCTGAATTTTCTCTATGCTAAAACGAATCGATTCCAACCCAACAATCTTGAAACACATTATCAGTGTTGGCGAGACGTGATGAAGTTGAAATCATGTTGACCATTTTATTTGACAATCGCGGTGTTGTGCACTTGGTATTCTTGCCAGAACGCCAGATGGTACATAAAGAATATTATTTGAATATTATAAAGCGATATTTGAGAGATCAGATAAAATAAAATAATTTGGGATAATAACTAACATTTTGTGTGTTAATGACCTTTATTATACACCCACCAAATAAATAAGTCTACACACATGTTTTTGACTAGGATTAACTATTATACAATTGTCATAAATACAAAAAATACTCTAGTATCAAAACTTTGTTCTCCTACTATTTCAATAATACCACGTTCAAAATGTTTGGTAGTAACCTCCTTTTCTCAGGTCACGCTTTCATTAGACGGACTCTACATTGATTAAATTACGTGCAGCTTTGAGAGAAGACATAAATTATCAAGGAAGCATCACAACATTGCACCGTATATTGCATAGCATCGGTTTCAAGTATAAGCGATGCCAATCCAAACGTAAATTACTAATGGAACGTTATGATATTACTGCATGGCGTTCAAGATATTTGGAGAGTATCCGAAGAAATCGCAATGTGGAGAAAAAACCTGTATATTTAGACGAGACCTATATACACAACACTTATCATGCCAAAAGTTGCTGGCAAAGTGAGGAGGAGCCTGGGATGTTTGTTTCAGAGTCATCAGGGATTCGTTGGATAATTGCTCATGCGGGAACTGAAAATGGTTTTGTTAATGGTGCATTGTTAATGTTCAAATCCCAATCCAAATCCTCAGATTACCACGATGACATGAACTCAACTAATTTTTTGAAATGGATGAGTGAAAAAGTCATTCCTAACCTACCTGAAAGGTCACTTGTGGTAATGGACAACGCTCCGTATCACTGCACTGAAATAGATAAAGCACCTACAATGTCAAGTATTAAATGTGACATGCAGGAATAGGTGCGAGAAAAGGGAGTATATTTTGAAGATACTTGCTGTATAGCTGTATTATTTGAATTAATTAAACAAAACAAAGGTCCACCTACATATGCCGTGGAGGCATTATTAAAATCTCACAATCATGAATTGCTAAGGCCCGTATTAATAAACGATGCTGAACTCCGTCCTCAAGTGTGATATCATTTGATCCCCGATTATACGATGACAGAAGCTCAAGATCTTTGCTAATTAATAAACACATGAGTACGGGATCTCAGTTACCAAAATTAGCTCCTCAATGCGCTGTACTCAAGCTTAGCTTACGTGGACGATTACGTCACATTGGCCGAAGTTTAAAATGAAATGCCTTTTAATGGGAATATAAAATACCGAATCTTGAACAAATCTGATTTTTTTTATTTACTTGGCAATCCAAAAGGATTTGAAGCATTTCTTACATCAATTTTTGATAAACGATATCGCAAAGGCCATAAAATAGCATAATAGTACTCTCTATTTCGTCGTAATACCTAATTAATTCGACCCAAAATATTTACAAACTCTATGTTTCGCGCTACGATAATCACGACCTCAAGTCCCGGTCGGTCTACACTCAGGATCTGGCAGCTAAGTACAGAGATTGTTGTAAACTTAAGTTTCGAGTTTCGTTTATTAATCAGACAACACTCGGCTGATGCCGTAAACCTAAGCTGAGCTTGAGCTCGAACTTGAGCTTGAGCTTAAGCTTGTGAATCTCGTTTATTAATACGATCAAGACCTCAAGCTTGGTATTAAGTACGAGATCTTGGGCTGAGGAACGTTTATTAATACGGGCCTAAGATTGCCGCCTTACCACTGCGATCTCAATCCGATCGAAAAAATGTGGAGCCTTGTAAAGAGACGGGTAGCGGATAAAAACGTAACAGAAGAGGCTTTTGAGACTGTTACAGCGGAAGATTGGGCAGTTCTTTAAATATGAACAGCATTTGGAGGAAGAATATTTAAAATATGATGGTCTTATGGATGAAGCAATGGATCGATTTATTATATCCACGGCTAGTGATAGTGAAACAGAATCTGATTCTGTTTCTATTCACTCTTCTGACATTGATCATAGTATGACCGATCATAATTATTCAATAAAAATTTGAATAAAAGTTTTAAATGTTATTTTATTTTTCTAATTTAAAGTTGGTCGAACATCTCCATTTTATATTTTAGAAATTACAGGAAGATTTATTTTTCACCAATCTGACCTTACCAGTATGGACATCAAATGGTACCTATTATATTAAAAATACATTCTATTAAAAACATTTTTTTTTTCTTATCTAACTATTCGAGTAAGTACCTAGTTAATAAAATGAAATTAAATGAACTATAAATTATTTCCCCTGATTTCCCCATATTTAACCTTGGCAACATTATGTCGCGCGAATACAGCGCTGCGTCTGCGGGACTTCTTTCGTGAAATGGACTCTATCACTTAAGGGCCAAGCGCCCGAAAAGTGCCATAAAATAGTGATTTTCTGACCCCTACTCCTCCGTAACGGCTAAGTCAGTTGGTTTGAAAAAAATATATGTTTATTATAGATTCATGAACAACAATACCAACATTTGATTTTTTCGTGCATATAATACTTTTGTCAAAAAAAAATATTTAGCGATTTCGCAACTTTTCGCAACTTTTCCCTACTCCTTCGAAACGGCTTGGACCTGTAGAAACATTTTACACATAAAAATTGGTGGTTAAATATTCTTCAAAGTGAACATTGCATATGTAAATCAATCAATATCTCGCAGAAAAAATGGATTTAAAGCGCTTTCCGGGCGCTGCTGGCCGCAAATAAATGCACAGATTTCCGTACTGCCGCCTAGGCGAGTGCGAGAGTTGCGTTCACATAATTTCGGTCAGATGGTTCAAGGGACTATACGCCTTAAGTAACATCAGTAGGTGCTATGTGACAGTTACGGCTTCTTAATGTTTTCGCGGTATTTTTAAAAACATCATGATGACTATTGAATACCTTTTCTCAATATACTAACTCAAGAAAAATTATTTATTGTCATAATCACCACAAAAGCAAACTTTTTAAGGAATATTGGTATTTGTTCTTTCTATTAGAGCATAGTGAATACATAGAAAAATCACAAAATAAACTTTAGGACAAAGACAATTTTTTTTTCTGTAGAGGTGCGTCAACTAGAGTTGCTAGTAGGAATAGTCTGCGGAGAGCCTTACTACCAATCTTTAGATGCGCTTGTAAATAAAGTTTGGAATGGCAAAAGATCGTCAACCTCAGTAATAAGGATAAATTAATCAATCTAATGAACAATAATTATTATAACAGCATAGTATGTAGTGCGCTTTTTGTATTAGTCACATCTGATGATCTTACATTAATTATTGTTCCGTGAACGTTTACCGTTATTTTAAATTACTAACATTTGGACCAACGTGTTCCATATACAGAAAAACTTAGATTTATTATCAAACAAAGCTATGGTTTTAACAATGACAAACTATATTTTTTTAATTATGTAGGTACTATAAAAATGAAAGACACATGAAACAGTTTTAATCCTTAGCTGATTTAGAAAATATTATACCTACGTACCTACTAGGTATAATTTATTTTTTATTTTCAATAGCAGAAAAAATATCTCTACCTAATTGGTTGCGATTAATTGGGAAAAGTTTCTGTTTTATTGTGTTGTATTTTATTAGTTTTTCTAAATAAAGGAACCTGTTTATAGACAACTAGATTGACACCATCGATTGACACCTTATTTGACGAATTAATGACGCAAAAACCAGCCAAGTGAATGTCAAAAGGAAATAAGGGAAGTTAGAACAATATCGACTCTTTAAGGAAGAACATTGTTAGCGACATATACCTAGTTAGCGTTTTTTGCAGGAATGAGTTTTCTCTCGCTTAGTTAAAGATTTATACGCAAAATAATGTAGGTATATGAATGACTGCGCCTATAAAAAAATGTTTTTAAAATATGTCCTAAGTATTAACATAAATACTGTTTAATTTTATTACTAAAGGAAAAATCCTTTTCTACAAATAGCGTAATCTGTCGCTTACGATGTTCTTAAAAGGCTCGAATTAGGTAATTAAAAAGATACTTTTTAATTACCTAATTCGAGCCACGGTAATAATATGATATTATTATCGTTCCTTCGCTTGCGAGGCAGGCGGTTGTAAAAAAGATTGATTACCAGTGTCTCGCATTAAAATTTGGATGCTGCAGTATTGTCGTTTGAGATATTGTAGGAAGGAGGGCTGTAAAGCGACAACAAATTACTATAAAACCTACTGCGATACTGTAAGGACATAAAAGTTATAAATACAAAGCTACTATCTTCATTTTGTTTACTTTAAAAGATTCACACACACACACACACACACACACCATCACAGTTCTTCACAGTGCTCACTTTTAGTAATGTAAAACTTTTTAGAATCAACTAAAAAGTTTAATATTTCGCAAACGGATACTGAATCGAAAAACAGTCTTCACGCCCCCAGTGTTTATGAAAAACCTACCCATCTACGTCCCACGTTAAATTAAAGGGTAGAGATACGCGGAAAAAATCCCTCTTTAATTTTTTAATTCTTTATTGTACACTATAACAACACAAAATAAGTGGATAACAAAGTTCATGTACATAGGCGAGCTTAACTCAAAGTTGAGTTTTCTTCTAGCAAACCATTGAGCTATAGAGAGAGATGACAATAGAGGGTAGGATCCAGTGTACAATTTTAAAATTAGACATAATGAATAAAATAATATAGCTTCATTAAGCAGGGCCCTGGCGACTTGATAGGTACGAAATGAAAACGCACATCATATCACAATATTCTTCTAATAAATACTAACTCACCCACGTACATAAAAAATAGCCTGTCACACACTGAAATAATTTCAGCAATTGCACCAATACTTTCAGAGATTACCTCTTACAAACCAAAAAATAAACTTTACTTTATAATATTACTAGCTTTTGCCCGTGTTTGTCACTCAAGAACAAAGCAGCTTTCTAGGGGTGAAAAAAATTTAACAATCGGACCAGTACTTTCATAGATTACCTCCTATAAAAAAAAAAAACTTTACCTCTTTATTATATTAGTGTAGATATATTTGCAAGTGTATATATATATATATACACTTGCGTGCAAAAAAATCGAACACGATACTTAATTGAAAAACTCAAAATTAATTAAATAAAGTTAATATTAATTTAAAGTAAACAAGAAAAGTTTCATTGTACTTGTTTTAAAAGTCATAGATTTTTTTCTATTGATTTTACTTTACAGACTTATTTATTGCACGAGCAAATTGAAACCGCGCTTGGCGATGTGCAGAAGATAATTTCGAATCATTGGCAGGCTTGTGTGGATGGAAACTCGTTTCTGCAAGCCTTCGACGTACAGTCCACACATTTACTGAGACTCCACGGACATAGCGAAGTCTTTGTTGCATCTGAACTCCAGTGAGATGTCGATTACGCAAAGACATTGATATCATAAAGCGGTCATCAGGTTCTGACGTCGCCCGATTTCTGTCTGAACCCGATCGTCTATTGAAACTTCCGGTTTCCAATAAACCTTTGGCGCACTCGTCTCACTGCGGATCGACTTAAATGAAAACATCTAGCCACGACACACTGATTCAAGCCAGCCTGAATAATTGCTACTAGTTGAGCGGCCTCAGTTGGAATTGTATCTATTTTTACATTAAGTAAACACGCTTAAAATCAAGTTAGGTGCTCTAGGAACCAACGAAGTTAGGCAAATTACAAATAAAGAAAGATTTCATTCAATTTACATATATAAGGAGCAAATAAGTATAAAAAAACGTTTACAAACCTATCTTCAACAATATTAAAAGAAAATTTTAAATTATTCAATTTTTTTGGTTAATTATTGGGTTCCAAAGCGCTGCCTATGGGGTGGGTCGATTTTTTACACACAAGTGTTTAGACATATACAGTGTAGATAATTCGTCGTTTTCAATACAACACTAACACCATTGGATACACACACGAGAGCATTGCAACTCAACTCGACTCCATAACGCCGATCCCGCCTCGGCTACAATGACGAACGTATACCACTTACATAAAGATTCGGCTATGATTGTCTCTGGGAAGGAGTTTTGTAAGAAATAGGTACCTGTATCAACATTGTCATTGCTTTTAAGCAATAAGTCTCTCAGGTTTACTAAGGACCTTAAAATTCCAAAAATGGAACCAAGACGTTATGACAATACGTCTATATGCGCATGACAAATGTTTGGCAAGCATTTAATTGTTGTTGACATGGAATTAAAAAATGCTATTGTAAAAGGGAACACTTAGCAATCTAAAATGGATTCCAAATATTAAAAAAAAAAACAATTTGTCATGACCAAAGATTTAAATTTAAAGAATGAAAATACATTTCATTAGCAATTCTTGAAGACAAAACAGTTCAGTTATGAGCAAGATGGGCATCTCATGTCATCGCCACTCTAAACTTGATTTGAGTAAACACTATACTTACATCCGTATAATCCGTTGTTTTTGGCCCTCACGAAGCGCCACAAAGTTTAAATGTTATGCCCACGCAATGGACATTGTTTAAAATGTGAATGTAAGTAGTGTCAGGCCGTATTACATTTTTGCACAGCACCGACAGATACTGATCTACGACATTGATATAACGGGACATTTAAAGATTAATGACGCTAATATTGTTCGCGCTTCAATCCAATAGTTCTGCCTGTTTAGGGCAAGCAGCGTCAGTTGATATCGATATTCTGATCTTGTTCTTGTATGATCTAAACAAACTTCTCAATAACAATCGAAAGCGACGTCTTATAATGGTGCATTTGTACCTATTTTGTTTCAGACCCACGGAACAGTTTAGTCAAGGTTTTGCTACCTCATTACCTGACAGATTTATTTACAGATTGAACTGCTCTGGACGCTCCTTCAAAATCAGGGGCGTGACGAACTTGGGTATATGCAAATATGCTCAGGTAACGAATGCTGTGTACGAGTACTGTGAGTAATCAATACCCAAAACACATATCGAAGAAATTGTCAAAAAATTAAATCACTGTCTTCAAAACCTATATTTTTTGCTGTGTTAAGTATCGAATGCAAATCACCTGTCAAAGTGTACTGCGTGTAATATAAATTTGTTATAGGTAGTAAGCAAGCTGTCGACACTGACGATGGACAGTTCCTTCAATTCGAAAAGGTCACTGACATTAAACCGAATGCCTGTTGAGGTTTTAGGCTCTTACCTACATACATGTCACACAGATGGGATTATCGGATCTCATGCATCAAAATCGTTACGGTGTAAACAGGAAAAATCATACTAAAAGCTTAAGGGTGGTTGAGTCCCAACATCTTTTTTGGGATCCTTGTCAAAGATTACGTCTACTAAGTTGGTTGGCTACAAATAAAATTTGTAAGAGAGATAAAGTTAGAAATATATATTATCATCTTTAAAAATAAAAAAAAGGTACAAGTTGAAGCGCGTGGCAACCATTTTTGCGGCAAACTTTTAACATAATAAATACGCTTTGCAAATTCCAATTTTTTATTTTTTTCCAAGAGTGTTTTTCAATGTATTTATGTGCCATAACGTTTTTTTTTTCAATGTGGCGTGTATAAAGCTATAACTTGAAAAATGTCTGTTTGTTTTTTTTTTTTTTGTTAAAAACCTTTTGCAAATTGTATTCTTTCTAATTAAAATAAATTCCAATGAAATAATTATAACTAATTCTTACAAAGTTCATTGATCCCATGAATGTAATATATATTTTTAATTAATGTTTGTCCATGGTGCCGTGTGGATGCAGCAAAAATAAACACTATCAATCGAATATTCCTTTTCGGTCATGCCGAACGAAATGGTTGTCATATTTTATAAAGCTCGCATGTATTGGTCGGCAAATGTCAGTACAAAAGGAGAAAAAGCTCTGATATCTTTTTACCTAAATTAGAGCGTCTGTGCAAAAATATTATAAAGGCGCGGAGTCAAGAGCCCGAAGCATTTTGCGAAGCGACTCCTTGCGGGCTGCACACACCCGCGACGCGCACCAAACAACATTAATCTATCCTTTTTGTATATCTTACTCTAAGTTAATGCCGAATTTATCAGAACGGTAAAATGTTGATAGGGCCTAAATTAACTATTGTTTGGGCGGGACTCGTAGCGTTAGGCTACGGAAGTGACTCCGTCGTCGAGACCAATGGATTCTCAGCGGCTGATGGTGCGTTTTACACCGATGATGCGGTTATTTTAAACGGTAAGCGGATATCCATTATTTTTTTTTGTTTATAAACAGAATTGACAAATTTTTAATAATAACTACATTGCTTATTGTCTTTTACTGCTGTCGCTTATTCGTTTTTATACAACTAGCAACAAAAAATTGTTTAAACTTAAAGAATATCAAAAAGCAACAAAATAAAAAAATTGTGCTTCGTTTGGATTGTCGGGAGCAACATAGACCCTGCTATCAGTGGTTAGAGCTCCGGAGACATGAACCGTTTATAATTATAAAGGACAGTTTGTACTAATAAAATCAAGATTTATCACTCCTCCTTAAAAAATTACATTTGTCATTTTATAAGTAAATCAAGTTACTGACCATAGCTGCACCTACTGAGGTGTGTACTTTAACAGTTCATAAAGGTTTACTCACTCACGTACGGCTTATTCATAGAATGAGTATAATGTCCAGTATTTGTATTGCGAGGATTCAAAACAATGGACGACACATGTGGGTATGGGGTTTTGAGGCCAGAGAAAGTTAAAATTTGCAACTGAGATGTATGTCCATCGTAAAAACTGTGATCGGTAATAAATGTCAAGTTGATTTAAAAAAAAAATAACAATTTTAACAGAGATCTACAATTTATAGAAATATCTGTATAGTACAACGTCAACCTCAGTCAGTAAGTACTGGAACTTGATGAAGCTGATGGTCATTAACCCGTAATTGAGTTGGTAGGTACTCAGAACTTTTAAAGCACGTGGGCTATTATTCGGAAATACCTATGGGATCAATTCAATGCAAATTGTCATACGCCCACACATCCAAAGGCGATCACATCAATCACATCATTGTCCATGCCACGGCTCAAGTTGTTCAACTTTTTGTGCCTTACTTCGAGGACATTAATTAGATCGGAGACTGGCGATTGAAGCGGGATGACGCCGATGACATTTCCTCAGCATAGACTGCTGAACCCGGAATCCAGAAGCAAATGTTATTAGATTTATGCGCGTCACCGAAACGACTTTTTTATGGTCGTGACAAAGCTGAGCGTACCTAAAAAATCGTAATTGTCATTTTGACTTAGTTTTTTTTATAGTAATGCAAACTTAAAAGTTGCCACTACTTGTTGTATATTTCTTTGTAGGCCCCACCCAACAGGGAAATTAAATAACTTGATATTAGTATCAAGTTCAAGGTGTCGCGTCAGTTGGCATACCACTGCATGCTATTAAAATAGCGATGCAGTCAACACAGCAGAGCAAAATCTTCTCTCAAAGTTAGACTGTAAAGCTTATTTTTCTTTAATAAAATGGATAAGAAACGATTTTTTCATTTTAAATCTAGGAACCTTTAAAGGTTGTATATTTTCATTAAGGCATCTCAGAAAATCAGGTTTAATTATTTAGGACCCTCGGTCGTAATTCGAATGCGATTCAACATCAACTACAACATCTTCAAGGTCGGTTATTTACGTGTATACAATTTAACTTGTAGGCCTTTTAAAATATGTATTTACTATCCCGACCAGTTAACTTTTAAATGGCTATTTGTTCATCTGTATCTTTGTCTATCCAAGAGTAATGTCATTGAATTTTAATGTATTCATAAGACAAAAACCGGCCAAGAGCATGTCAGGCCACGCTCAGTGTAGGGTTCCGTAGTTTCCCGTCCGTCACAATAAGTGTACCCACAAATGAGATTAAAAAAATGCTTGCATATACGATTATACTACAAACTTAGTCCAGAAATTATTTTGTAGAACCCTTTTGTCTTTTTTGTACAAAAACTGTTCTTTCCATCAAGTTCAAAATAATTTTCCTAGAAAGTCCTTATAAAGTTGTACTTTTCAGATTTTTTTCATATTTTCTAAACGTATGGTTCAAAAGTTAGAGGGGGGACACACATTGTTTTTTACTTTTGGAGCGATTATTTCCGAAATTGTTGACATTATCAAAAAATGATTTTAGTAAACCCCTATTCATTTTTAAATACCTATTCAACAATATATCACACGTTAGGGTTGAAAAAAAAAAAAATCACTTCCCACTTTACATATAGGGGCTACCCTAATAAAACATTTTTTTCCAATTTTTATGTTGCCACTTTGTCGGCGTGATTGTTATACATATTGGTACCAAATTTCAGCTTTCTAGTGCTAACGGTCACAGAGATTAAGCTAGGACGGACAGACAGACGGACAGACAGACATGGCGAAACTATAAGAGTTCCCAGTTGACTACGGAACCCTAAAAACAGACATAATTTTGCAACTTTGTAGGCATATTATTTAGGTCATATAAGTTATTGGCATGCTGCACATGGCAATCTGAGGTTTGACTATAACGGAAACCGTTATGCAGCGATCCGAAATAAATAACATGCATGTTTACGACACGTTTCGTACGTTGTTGTACACCAGCTATGTTTTAGATCGCCTTTAGAATAATAATTTCCTCGATGTTTACGATAATCGCTGGCAAAGTTCGTTTACTCTACTGTCGAATCAAGCACTTGCCAAAAGCAACGCACATTCAGTAGTTATTGTTAGGGTTACTTATCAAAATAGTTAAAATACAAACTAAATTATGTTGCAATTTGTCTGACTTGTCACGGGTACTTATTTCAAAGACTTTATTTAGTTGTCTATATGATGAATATTACAGAAAAACAAAACGATTTTTCGAACTAGCACACTTGAGGAAATTGTGACACATTGAACTATTGTAGTTCAATGTGTCACAATTAAAAATTCATAAGTACCAATAGATATAGATTCCGTAGACTTCTAAGTAAGGCCTACGCATTAATTTTGCATCTCTAAATACATTACTTTGACATAGAAAACTCATTTTATAAATTTTGAGTCAAAGAATTAATTAACTATCAATTAATGATCATGTAGTAGTCACAAAACAGGTTTTAGCGACAGATAATTATTAATATCTATAAATCGCAGTTATACTTTTTAGACCATGGTAAAAACATGCTCCTTGGTGTTTATTAAAGCGACCGTTATTCATTTGCGTTGTGATGTTGGGGACTAATCATAAACAACTAAGTTGCTGCTGTCATTTACTGACGGGTTCAACGTACCCAGCACGTGTTCTTATTTTGTACGTTCTCTCTTACTTTTATTATATTGCCAAATTGCAATAACTTACAAACGATATTGTTGATTAGCGATCATAAAAAGGGATCGAACATTTTATTTTTTAATGAGTGATCGTTTTTAAAGATTGCAGTGTAACGAATTTATAATTTTGTTTTTGCAAACATATTTATTGTTTTTCAATTTATATAAATAATACTCAGAATGGTTATGGAAATGTATTAATTATTGGAAGTATGTAGTAATAGTAAGGTTCTAGATTTCGAACTCAAACCAATAACATATAGTACTGGCTTAGCAAAACTAAATAAAAAAGAATACTTTATAAGCATAAGTAGTATTTAAGGCGTTTAGTCCCTTGAACCATCTGACCAAAATTATGTGAACGCAACTCTCGCCTCTCTCGCCAACTACTCGCCTCTCTCGCCTACAACGCCAACAACTCGCCTAGGCGGCAGTTCGCAAATCTGTGCATTTATTTGCGGCCAGCAGCGCCCGGAAAGCGCTTTAAATTCATTTTCTATGCGAGATATTGATTGATTTTCATATGCAATGCAATGTTCACTTTGAAGAATATTTAACCACCAATTTTTATGTGTAAAAATGTTACTAAAGGTCCAAGCCGTTTCAAAGGAGTAGGGAAAAGTTGTGAAAAGTTGCGAAATTGCTAAATACTTTTTTTTGACATAAGTATTAATTGCACGAAAAACCAAATGTTGATATTATTGTTCATGAATCTATAATAAACATATATTTTTTTCAAACCAATTGACCAAGCCGTTACGGAGGAGTGGGCCTCAGAAAATCACTGTTGTATGGCACTTTTCCGGCGCTTGGCCCTTAAGAAATAGAATTAGCAAAAATAATTTTTAATTATTTAATAATATTGAGCTAGCTATTTGGATATTTGGATTTTTTTTCTATTAATTATTTAAATTAAACCATGGAAAAGTTTGATTAATTTTATAATTACCTTCATTTAGGATTTTTATTTTAGAATGTAATTACTTTTACAGCGCATGTAGGTCGTGTGAAGCGCGACGCATCGAACTCGACTCGCGATGGAAAGCAATTATTGTTGCTGCAGCGGCAGGTATAAGTTCAAAATTATTTAATAATCATTTCTAGGTATTTACTGCTTCTACTATTTTGTGAAGACGAGCTAATTTTAGTTTTCGCCACAACTAGAGTATCGACTTTATTTTTGCATTTTCTCAGTAGATTTTTAAGTGAACATCTTTACTAATATTATACGAGTAAAGCTGAAGAGTTTATTTGGTACAACACGCAAATCTCAAGAACTACTGGATCGAATTGAAAATATCTTGTTGGACAGCCCATTTCTCGATGAAGGTTTTAAGGAATGGAACATTATAGATATACCTAAATATTTATATACCAATAGGGGCGGAGCAGTAACCAAAGACATGGGCGAAACCTCAGGGGACAGCTTGTTCCAAAGAAGTCCTAAAAAAGTATTGGTTGTCCAAAAAATAGGGGTAAGGTTTACAATAATTCGCACCCAGCTCATAAATTGGTAGGATTGTTCAAAACACCATCATACGTAAACCTAAAAAGTCCTCATCGATCCGACACCTGGAAAAAAAATACTCTGGGTCAACGGTCCCAAAAACGAGTTGTTTTTGCGATTTTCAGCTAAACGATAAATTTTATCATGAAATTAGCTCGGACAAAGATTGTATCAGATAATTATCTAAAAAATTGTCTAAGTAAATACTTTTGTTCTAAGAGCCAACGTTTTTTAGATATAATGATTCAAAAAGTTGAAAAGAGGTGCATATTATGACAATTGCCTCTTCAATTTTTATCTGAGCAATTAGCTCAGATAAAAACGTTCCGGGCCCGTGGCTCCCCTGGATGATACCCCTGGGGGTGCAACGGGAACTGAATTCGGACCCGTGGCACCCCTAAGTCCTCAAATCCATACAACGATGTATCAGTGGTATCACGAGTACTATTTCCTAGTTCCCATGGATCCACCAACCGAATAGTGATGGGACAGATGGTCAACCGGTTAGTAGCGGACTGTACGAATTAAACCGGTCCTCATCCTAGGGGAGGATGAGGACCGGTTTAATTCATCCATGGCTCCACCACATGCGGTGTCCGACCACGATGGCGATGATGCTGATAATGCTCCAGAGGTGACCGAGATTAAAATGACAGTAGTGGCACGAAAGTTGAATGCCAAAAATACCGCCCCTAGACCCAACGGCTAGCTTTGGAAAGCATTGGGCCTAACCATGGGAGCTCTCAGTCTTCTACTAAAAGGGCTCTTTATCGCATGAATGGAGAAGCTCCAGTTCCCTCGTCGTTGAAAGATGGAGAAACTGGTCCTCACCGGGGCGCCCTGCGGACTCTCCGTCTCCATACGGGCCCATCGTGCTGGTCAACGAGGTAGGAGGCAAGGTCTTTAAAAGAGTAATTGCAGGCCGTCTCGTCATATAGCTGGTACTAGTGGGGCCGGATCTTGCAGTTAGCCAGTTTAAAGTCATGCGCGTGCGAGCCCTCACGACGGAGAATGTGGTGTCCCGGAGCGGAGTCGTCTTAGCGGTTTCTTTGGACATCTCCAACGCCTGTAATACTCTGCCCTGAAATTGCGTTAAGAAGGCACTCCGGTATCACCAGGAGCCGACCTAACTTCGTCGTGAGATCGAGGCCTGCCTGACGGACAAGTTCATCGTCTAACTTGGTCACCAGGGAGAGTGGAAACGACTAGAGGTGTCGGCGGTGTTCCATAGGAATCGGTACCAACTGCTCTTGTGGAACATCGAGTATGACTAAGTGCTGCGTGGTGACCTGCCCGATGGGGTCGGCGTGGTCTGTTACGTAGATGACACGCTCGTTTTGGCACAGGGAGAGTCACACCAAGCGGCGGCCCCTGCTGTTGCTGACTTCTCCTTGAAGCGTGCGAGAACAGAGCGCACGTCGATGACTTGAGCTCGGTCCCGACAGTTACCAGACGGTCGGACAGCTAGCTACCGATTGCTCGCAGTCCGCAAGCCCGCGCCTTCAATGGCCGGAAATCGGAATCGCAATCCCGCTTAGGTTAGGGCGCTGTGAGCGCCGTTGCCTTATACGGTCGGCCTCTTCCTTTGCTACCATTACTGCTTTGCAGCAGGAGGCGACCGCCTGCCACTCCTCCTCGCTCCGGAATATGACCTTTACCAAGGACCGGCGCGAGAGGTCGCCGCCGCTAATCGCCCTCACGAGGGCACGGCGATGCTCTGCCCAAGCAGGTCACACCTCCACTGTGTGCTTCACCGTGTCCTCTGTCCACCACAGTGGTGACACCCAGGCGTCACTTTCGCACGAGCCCGGTGCAGGAACCTTCCGAATTTACCATTTCCGATGAAAACTTGCGTCATGCGGAAGTTAAGGACGCCGTGAGATCTTTCCAACCACGCCTCCGAACGCTAGGAGGGGTTCACATCAGCGTTGGGTCGATGATGAACCACTTGAACTGGGACTCGTCCTCGACAGCCGCTGGAATTTCGAGAAGCACTTCCGACCTCTGGCTTCCAAACTTAAACGGACCGTGGTTGTCCTCAAACAGCTCCCCCATAACCTTGGGGTTCAGACGCCTTCTGGTAGGGGCTCTACACGGCGAAAAATCGATCCATAGCACTTTACGGAGCGCTGGCGTAGGCGCCATCGCTGTGGAAGTGACCGGCGGCTAAGCTGAACGCTTGGCCATAGATTGGCTTCCGGAACGGAAACCCAAGGTCCTAAAAAGCAAGACAGCGAAGAAACACCAGAGTGGGTTTTAGTCACTAATTGCTTGACACCTCCACCCGCTCCCCCCTGCTCGAGAGTAGTCATTGGATGAAAAAAGTACACACAGTTTTAACACAAAGTACTAGTGGTGCTTAATAAACAGTAAGCACCGCACTAATTTACCTGGGGGTGCCACGGGTCCGAATTCTAGTTCCCGTGGCACCCCCAGGGGTATCTTCCAGGGGAGCCACGGGCCCGGTACGGATAAAAATTGTTTAAAAAACTTTATGATAAAACTTGCCGTTTTTCTGAAAATAGCTAAAGACTTGTTTTTGTGACCTTTGACCCCGAGTATTTTTTTCCAGGTATCGGATCGATGAGGACTTTTATTTATGATGATGTTTTGAACATTCCTATCAATTTTTAGCTGAGTGCGAACTATTGTAACCTCAGATGTCTAAATTGACCAGACTAAATTCAAATACTTACAATCTATGCATTCCTGACTCCTCAGCAGACAGATGGAGCGTTCGGAATGGATTGCGAAACAACTCTTGGCAAGAAAGGATCGTGCAAGAGTTTCCGTGACTGCTACCCGTTGTTCAAAGTAGCAGACCTCTCAGGCTGGGACGGCTGGGTCATGGGGCACTACGACACGTGCAGCTACGTCAACGAAGAAAACATGGAGGTGCTACCTTAATATACAAAAAAAAAAAAAACAACTAATAAGTACATACTATGTTGCACCATTATTGAATGCATTATAGACGTGTCCACTTACACAACAAAAAAATTACAAAATATATGAAAATCTTTAAAATAATCAGTACTTGTATATGTAGATATTGTTTTTCATATGTGTGTGTGTATGAGAATATATTTCTTTCAACACGTATTACACAATTAACTGACTTTACTATACTAAATACCTACATAAAACGTGTCGCACTTTTTATAGGTAACAAGAGAGCCCTATATCTTGAAGGATCCTCGAAGTCAAATAAAATCAACGGCAATGGTGGACCATGTAATCTATTTTAGTTGACAGTAGGGATGCATTTATTGTTTTTCGCTTCATCATAGCCTGTATATCAGATCGAGTTTCATCAAGTAACAGTATCGAGTAATAAATAATCAAAGCACCTACTATTGTGCTTTTCACTTAGGAGGTTCCTTTGCCGTTATGTTGGCTCCCCTGTCTATCTACAGAAAAAAGAAGGGGAAAATGAAAAGTGTTGCCTACTCTAGCAAAATTATTGCACAAAATGTGAAACTAAATTGATTTTAACGGTAGTCGCACCATTTATGGAGAACTAGCTTTTGCCCGCGACTTCGTTCGCGTGGAATAGTGACTTGGATGAATTTTCAGTACTGAATTGATGCCGACCCTTGACCAATAGATAGCGCTGTATATCCGGAATATTTTTTTTTTTCAATTTTTTGTAATAAAAACTATCCTATGTCCTTTCTCAAGTTCCAAACTATGTCTGTACCAAATTTCACACAAATCGGTTCTGTAGTTTAGGCGTGAAGCAAAGACAGACAGAGTTACTTTCGCATTTATAATATTAGTTTGGACTAGCTTTTGCCCGCGACTTCGTTCGCGTGGAATAGTGACTTGGATGAATTTTCAGTACTGAATTGATGCCGACCCTTGACCAATAGATAGCGCTGTATATCCGGAATATTTTTTTTTTTTCAATTTTTTGTAATAAAAACTATCCTATGTCCTTTCTCAAGTTCCAAACTATGTCTGTACCAAATTTCACACAAATCGGTTCAGTAGTTTAGGCGTGAAGCAAAGACAGACAGACAGACAGACAGAGTTACTTTCGCATTTATAATATTAGTTTGGATAAATGAGGGGAATGGGATTTTATTAAAAAAAAAAAAAATCTAAAATGAAGTTGTTGGATGGAGAGGTACGATATTTTACCGGAGTGGAAGTACTGCAAGAAGATGTTACTTATCGGGAACACAGCGTTTATGGAGAATATATGAGGGGAGCGGCAAGTCCCCTCTTTGAGGCGTGGCTGGAAAGACCTCACGGCGTCCTTACCTTCCACATGACGCAGGTCCTCACCGGACATGGTTCGCTCGGGAGGTTCCTGCACCGGATTCGTGCGGAAGTGACGGGTGTCGCCGCTGTGTGGATTGCCTGGAGGACACGGTGAAGCACACAGTCGAGGTGTGCCCTGCTTGGGTGGAGCATCGCCGTGCGCTCGTGGGGGCGATCGGCGGCGGAGACCTTTCGCGCCGGGCCTTGGTTGAGGCCATGGTCCGGAGCGAGGAGGAGTGGCAGGCGGACGCTGACTTCTGCGAAGCAGTAATGCTCGCAAAGGAAGAGGCCGAATGCATCAGCCGCTGCCGCCGCCACCGGGATTCTGATCCCGATTTCCGGCCCCCGTAGACGCGGGCTTGCGGACAGTGAGCAATGGGTAGCTCGCTGTCTGGCCGTCCGGTAACTGTCCGGACCAAGCCCAAGTCGTCGACGGCACGCACTTTTCCCGCGCGCCTCAAGGAGTTGTCAGCAACAGCCGGGTCGAAACCTACTGGGGCCAGGGTTATCCGAAAGGGAGCTCGAGCCCCGGTATGAAGGCTAGAAGGATCGGGGTGGGTCTTTTAGTCAGTAAGAGTCTGACACTATCTCCCGCTCCGTCCAAGCGCGGGGGTTGTCATTGGATGATTTTTTCCCACCATAAAAAAGGGGAATGGGATTTTATTTAAAAAAAAAACAAGTCTATAAGGAAGTTGGATGTAGAGGTACGATATTGCGGCGTGGCGGTTTCGGTATTTGAAAGAATTTTAAGACAATCGAAATGGAGCCCCAATGGAACGTTGTATGCTTTATTTAAAAATAGTTTTACAGTTTCCAAAAGGAATAATAAAAAAATATATATATAAGTTAATTGTTAAAAGTAACGAAATATCGGTATCTCCCTAATATTAAGTACTTTCATTGATAAAAATGTAGCAACACTGTTCTTCCGTATTGCCAACATTACGGCAACGGAACCTCTAAAGTGAAACGCACTGTAGCGCACAAACAGAACACAGAAACTGGTTTTAATAAGGACATAACACTCCGAACAAACAAATGAGAACATCTCATCCGGTCGTGCTGCTGAAGAGTGCTAATGAATTTGTGTTGATATTAAGGTTTTTGGTGTATGCTGCACGGAGCCAGTGGGAACTCCACCGCAGCAGGAGCCTGATGTTCAGCGATTTGGCTATCTGCAGCCCGCAGTCCCAGTTCAGCTACCAGCTTTTGCGGGGTGAGTTTGTAAACGATAACGCTACGTAAAACCACACATCAGTAGTGGCAAAACGAGAATAATCTGGCCTTTTATTCTATCGAAAATTGGTACTACGCTAGGCGCCACCACACATGTGCGATTGGGTGTACTACTGTGCGAGTACTACTGACTGAATAAAAATCAAATGTTTACTAGTACCTTAACAGACTTTCAGGCGGTGTTCTATCAGCATTGACGAGATGGTCATACGGTAACAACAACGGCTTCCGGCAGATCCCTGCGCAGTGGCCGCCAACGATCCCCCCTCTCCCGACCCACCCGCCCGACCACACTGCGCCCACGCATCCGCCATCTTTGGGTAAGAAAAACCCAAAGACCGAGCAAATACCAGGATTTTGATGTCAACCTGATACTAAAATTATTGTAAACAGTTGCAGGAGTAACAAAGCCACCGAGTAATTTCCCTGCGTCATCGACCACTTGGGCAACGAGACCTCCTAGCACAACCAAACAGGTAAAAGTATTACAAATACACTCATAGGTACATAAGTATACTATTTTTTTCGTTACGACGACGTTTTCTCCTTTTTATCGAGGTTTCCTTACCCTAAAAGTATTTGTGACCAGTAGGTTGCCACGTTACATTGTCAGTTATCCAATTATGACGTCGATATGATCAAATCAATATTGATCAAATAATTTATGATTTAGACATGGGCGCCAGCCTACCCTACGAAGCCAAGTGTACCTGCACAACCCGTTCAGCCCTCTCAACCTGCCGTGGACGGCTCTTGTGGTATCAAGAACGGAGCTCAGGTATGATATTTTTGAATTTGTGATGGTTATACTCGTAGTCTGTCACTTCATTTATGCAGTGAAAGATTGCCACCCTGCATTGCAGTAAGACAGAACTAGATGAAAATATAATAATTGAGTAACTTGGTCAGAAATCCCTTGAAGTTTAAAAGGAGAAAAAGACTATGCAGTGGGAAACAATTAAGGCTAGCAAAAAAGTAATACTATAGGTACAATAAAGCTAATATGATAATATAATGTATTGAACTGAAATCATAATTACGTTTTAGACTTATGAAAGCACATTCCAAGACGAGGAACGTATTGTAGGAGGGCATAATGCCGAGCTTAACGAATGGCCATGGATAGTGGCACTATTCAACGCTGGACGGCAATTCTGTGGAGGCTCACTTATGGATGACCGGCATGTCCTTTCTGCAGCACATTGTGTGGCACAGTAAGTATTAGAAAAAAAACTAATTTACTTCAGATAATTGAATCGTCGCAACAACACAAAGGAAAAACTTGATTTTAATACTTTTTTTATTAGGGTTCCGTATTCAACTAGGAACCCTTATAGTTTCGCCATGTCTGTCTGTCCGTCCGTCCGCGGATAAAATCTCTGTGACCGTTAGCACTAGAAAGCTGAAATTTTGTATCAATATGTATATCAATCACGCCGACAAAGTGGTAAAATAAAAATTGGAAAAAAATGTTTTATTAGGGTTACCCCCCCCCCCCCCCTACACGTAAAGTGGGATGTGTTTTTTTTCATTTCAACCCTAACGTGTGATATATTGTTGGATAGGTATTCAAAAATGAGTACGGGTTAACTAAAATCATTTTTTGATAATGTTAATATTTTCGGAAATAATCACTCCAAAAGTGAAAAACAATGTGTGTGTCTCTTTAACTTTTGAACCATAAGTTTAGAAAAAATTAAAGAAAACTGAAAAGTAGAGCTTTATAAAGACTTTCTAGGAAAATTATTTTGAATCTTATGGGATGAACAGTTTTTGAAAAGTTGTACAAAATAATTTATGAACTAAGTTTGTAATTTAACCGTATATGCAAGCATTTTTTTTTTAACTTCTGTACATATTTTATTATTCTGAACGTATCTTCTTTCAAACAAAAAAAATATTATTAAAATCGGTTCACGCAATCCAAAATTACTACCCAAATTCCAACATACCTACATAACCCATCTAGTTTGTATAAATTAGTTACCCAATTACGCTGTTAAAATTTTCCTGAATTGATGGGGTCGGGTATATATTGTCGAATTGTTCGGTTGGTCTCTCGTTGGCATTGGTGGTATTTGTTCTTGATCGTTGTCTGTCGTTCATTATTATTAATAAGAATATTTGGTATAGTGGGAAATTGTAATAGTGTTTAACTTAAGTGGGGACACTTATTGTGACGAACGGGAAACTACGGAACCCTACACTGAGCGCGGCCCAACACGCTCTTAGCCGGTTTTTTCTTTATCTTTTTTAATTACACGTGGACTATTTCCAGTATGACCTCATGGGATGTAGCTCGCCTGACAGCAAGACTTGGAGACTACAACATTAGAACTAACACAGAGACTCAACACATTGAAAGGAAAATCAAGAGAGTCGTGAGACACCGAGGCTTTGACATGCGTACTTTAGTAAGCATACTTCTTAAACCGGATGAAATTCTTCCACATACTTAGATTGTTTACTAGAACAAGAATATGTTTATCAATTTCAGTACAACGATGTAGCCGTTCTAACGCTCGATCAGCCGGTGTCCTTCACAAAGAACATTCGTCCTATATGTATGCCGGTTGGTGGCAGATCCACATATCAGGGCAAAGTCGCCACTGTCATCGGATGGGGAAGTTTGCGTGAGAGTAAGTATCACATACCAGCTGGATAATAAGTAAGGCCGTATACAGAAAGAAAGCTGGCAGCCTGCGCCGATCTACCAGCGCTTAATGGCGCTGGTTCCCTCAAGTAACAGCTACTAGGATACAGGATGGGCTGAAAAGTTCTCGGCCTGACGCAAAGATAGTACTCCGATCAGCAAAACTTTGTTGTACCTGACAGGATGTGCTTTTATTTTGTTCTGAAGTATCAACTTTTTCTCTCAAGTAGTTTGTGTGCAGTAATGGTTACAGTAAAGGTCTTGGTGTTATTTGTGAAAATGGGTAAAGAATATCGTGCGATAATCAAATTCTTTTCGTTTTGGATAGATTACCTAACCTCAACAGAAATTTATCCAAAGTTGATACAATATTATGGAGACTACTCCATCTATGTCAACCGTCAAAAAGTGGCCAGTTGAATTTAAACATGGTCGCACATCCCTCGAAAGTGACCCCCGTAAAGGAAGGCCATAAACTGCTACCGCTCCGGAAACTATCAATAAAGTGTATCAAATTGTGTTGGATGACTGATAATCAGAAATCAGAAACGTTTATTTCAAATAGACCAGTTACAGGCACTTTTCTATTGTCAAAATGTCGGTCAGTCAAACAAGTTAAGCTAAATTGCGCGTTCCAAAGAGTAGGTCTAGGTCTCTATGGAGAAGAACGTGCAAGAAACTCCATGGACACTCTTTTAAATCGTTAAATATTTCTTTTTTGCTTCTATTATGTGAACACAATGAAGATAAGTAATAAAAATTAAATAATAATGGTAACAATAAAAATAGAAATTGAATAAGTCACTAGCAGCTAAGAGATGACCAGTCTCAACTGACGGGGCCCGTTCACGAGCATGACGCGTGCATCAGTCCCACTCAGCTCAACTATTTTGAAGGGAGCCAAATGACCCAATAACACGTGCCACCATCAGCGAGACATTTTAGTGAGCATGACAATCTCTCAACTGCCATGCTCGTAGTGTCAAACAAGTTGTAACCAAATAAAAATACTCCATGGTACTTCACATTCACAAAATTGGAAAAAAGTGCTTCTACATTGTACAATGCTATTATTTCCAAATGTAACAAACTATAAGTTCTATTGAAATAAACAATAAAATAAAAAAAAAACTGAAAACAACAATAGGAAAAGGCCAGCAGCATCTCTTCCAATATATATAATTAAATTTAAAAAAAAATAAAAAATACGACTAATTAGAAGCTAAAAAAGACTGTGACTATGGAGCAGGACCGGCATTTAGCCAAGCATTTTTATCGAGTAGATAATCTTCCAATTTATAATATGCTTGCCTACATAGCGTGCGTTTTATGCATGTTTTAAATTTTGACTCATTTAATTGGAGAATTTCAAGTGGAATTTTATTATAAAATTTTACACAGTACCTACCTCATAAAAGAGCTAGATACTTTAGCCAATCTGAATCGAGGTTGATCTAACTTGTCTTTATTTCTAGTAATAAATTGTGCCTGTCACTTAATTTAGTAAAAAGACGTCTTAGTCTCTTCTTTGTAGTCTTTCACTATCGGACCGAGAACTTTTCACCTCGCCCTCGTACATAAAGCAAGGCTGAAGCAATGACTATTTTCTACGTAGCAATGCCTTTTTGCACAGGTGATTTACTAAATAGGTACTAACGAAATCAACATGTCACTATCCATTTTTACATTTACTTGTGTATAATGACAAAACAATATGCGTGTTGTACATAGTAAAATAAATGAAGAAATGGCGGCGCCAGCGCCGAGCTGCGCGTGTCAAAGCTTGTCGGAACCTGTCGGAACGTTCGGTGCTTATCGGCACGGTTTGTGCGTTGTATAGAAACTCGGCGCCGATTACGAGAGCAGATCACCCGCGCCGGCCAGTTCCGATAAGCGCTGGGAGATCGGCGCAGGCTACCAGCTTTCTTTCTGTATACAGCCTTACAATGAAAACCTTGTACCCTAAAATCCACGTTTTCCCATCGCCAACGCACCCTTGCGCACAGGTGCGCTATTCTGATGAAAGATGATTTTCTTCTTCTTCAAGCTAGGTCTCCTTTAACGAATTTTGGCATCTAGCTGATCAAGAAGGTTGGAGCAATATTCGTCTGTAATTGTTCTTCCTTTTGCAAGATAATCAATTAAGCTTATGCAATTTACAATGAAAACATTTGTTCACAGTATTGTAACAACGAAGTAATGTTAGACAAAATGTGAATCATTAAGCACAAAGGCGCATTGTCATACTACAAAAGATTTTAGCATATTGTTTCAACAATACCTCTCATACTGTTAGGTAAAGAATTTAGGTTGTTTTTTGTTTGTTTTCTTTTCTTTACGTATTCATCATGCTTTTTTTTGTCTTACGAAGGTGGACCTCAGCCTTCTGTACTTCAAGAGGTATCGATTCCTGTTTGGTCAAACCAGGAGTGCAGGTTGAAATACGGCGGAGCTGCCCCAGGCGGTATTGTGGAACACATGCTTTGTGCTGGCAAAGCTAGTATGGATTCCTGCAGTGTAAGTTTATAGATATGTAGCAGACGTATCGTATAAGGGGTAGTATTAAAAGTTTGCGCACCGGATTGAAAAACGTCGCTGTAATGTGGTTGCCTCGCGTACAGCCGGATTGCGGTGGCGATACGTTCTACAAAGTGGCGTCTAACGTTCAGTTGTATTGCCAGTGTAAGGTGACTATAAATTACGGAAAACTGATCCATAAAAAGCACGGAAAGGGTAGATGCACGCCCCCTGCGGGGCTTCCTATTTCTGTCTGCAGAAATTTGAATACGGCATCGTATACGATACGGCTGCAGCAGATGTAAGACGACGTATTTAAAATAATGTACAGATTAGCATATCTTTTATTTATTTTAAATTTCTACAGGGTGACAGTGGTGGCCCTCTAATGGTGAACGAGAATGGTCGCTGGACGCAAGTGGGCATCGTGTCGTGGGGCATCGGTTGCGGCAAAGGCCAGTATCCCGGAGTCTACACACGTGTCACATACTTCTTGCCTTGGATCCAGAAAAACGCCCAGTAAATTTTGGAGTACTCTAACTGAAGTACAATTCCAAAAAACGAAATTGAACGTTACTCTTGAGAATCATTATTCCATGAATAATTTTTAAGCACAACTATTTTGAGAAAAACAACCAAACGACCTTGATTTTCTCAATTAGTTGCAGCAATATTAACTTTTAACTTTATGGAAATTGTGCCAATTTAATTTAAGGTTCTAAATTATACAAAAAATTACCATATTTTGAAATTACTGTTATTTATTTTAAAAATCATAATTACACGATTGAACACTGAGTATTACAATAAAAACAAAATACATAATTTTAAACCTTACAGATACTTAGTGAAATGGCAATTAAGTCTATATTCTGGATTTGGTTAGTACATAATTGTAAGTAAAAATAATTACAATATTACATTTTGGGTATACACATTACATTATCACGCTATATTGACTAATACATTTTAATTCATATTGATATTGTCTATGTTACATGTCGAAGTTAGAAACATGCAGATGTTGAAGGATATTTCGAGCTGAAACAAAGAAAAAATCGTAAAATTATTTTGTGTTATATAAAGTCAAAAATATTTTTATCCATCATCACGGAATTCTTAATAAAAGACAGTAACGTGTGACTTATTTAACGATAGACGCACTATATGACTGTGAATTACTGTTCAAAGTTTTTACATATACTAACCTGGTGTAATTTTTGTGTAAACACGATAATTCATTTATTTTTTTGACCGACATAATTTATCAAATCTAGTCACCTCGGATTAAGTAATCGAATAAAGAACCACGCCGACATCAAAAATCAAATTGAAGCAACACTTTCATATCTTTGGCAAGAAAGTTTGAAAATCTCAAAACTGCCGTCCTCTAACTAAAAAGCAGCTAAGTGCATTGTTTTCTAAGTAACTTAGCTGCTTTTTAGTTAGAGGACGGCAGAAAATGGGACCCATTTTTATGTTAACATAAATCAATATGTTTAGCCTTTTCCAACTAGGTTTCGATCAGTTTTCTATCTAAACGGATGCATCTGAATAGTGGTACCTACTTTACATAGAGCAACTGCCTATCTGACCTGCGGAACTCAGTAACTAGGTCGACGGAGGTAGTGATGCAAGAGACTCAGTCGTTTAAGGCCTTTAAAAAGGACTCGACTACATTTTAAGCGACTCTAGTCTGGAAAGAAGACTACAGTCTCCAGTCTTTATTAATAAGACTTGAAACTCTCAAGTCTTTTAACTAAAGGACTAAAAGGCTTAAACGACTCGAGTCGTTTATAAGACTTAAACGACTCGAGTCGTTTATAAGGCTTAAACGACTTGAGTCGTTTATCAACGGACTCGCGCCTGAGTCGTGCTTCATATTCAATACAGCTCAAGCTGTTTAAAATCTGATTGGGTAGGTAATAAACAATGTCTAAATTAAAACAATGAAGTGAGTACAAAATTAAACTTTTATTGAAACCGTTAGGTATTTTACAAGCTTTTATTAGCTTCACCTGTATGTTTATTTGTTTGTATGTAATCAGTGCCTTTGAGCTCGATTTTGGTCAACTTTGGGTGATGAGGTTTTCTTTAAACTTTGCACGCCCATCAGACTGATGACAATGCAATAATCCTTTATCCTTTGACCTTGACCTCAAGGGCAATGACCTTTACTTCAAGATCATATGTATAAAATTTTGGGAATCGCCTGGAACACCAAAAGGTTTACTACCTACTTTGACCTCAAGGTCAATGACCCTGACATCAAGATCAAATGTATAAAATGTTGGGAAACGCTTGAGACACCCAAAGGCCAGACCTTGCCCCAGGGTTAAATGTATAAAATGTTAGAAAACGGCAGGGACACCATAGGGCATGACCTTGACACGGTGACTATTCACTAAAAATTGAAAAATAAATATAGTTTTAAAAAACTAATACACACATAGTTTTGAAAACGTTCCATAGCATATCAAACTAAAAAGTGTAGTGTTTATTAGTTTTTTTTTAAACTATATTTTTTTTAGTTTCATCTGTCCCGACGTTTGTCTGTAATCAAATCTTATAATTTCAAGACCCACAATAATAGGGAGCTGATCTGATGATGGAACCGGAAGGTGACTATAGGAGCTTGGTAAATCAAAAATCAAATCAAAATAAAAAAATATTTTATTTCACATAGGCCTACATGGGCACATATAAAACGTCAGAAGCTAGTGCACGGTTCCAAATTGGTCGTTTCCTATGGAGAACAACCGGCAAGAAATTCCATGGTTAGGTACTCTTATAAAAAAAGTGGTTGGTATTTATTAATAGATATTATGTAAGAACAGTGTAGACTAGTCAAATATTGTACACAAAAGCACAATAAAAATTATCTCAGTAAAAAACAAAGTACAAGGTCGCGCGGTGAATTAAGATCGCTCGGCAATAGTGGAAGGGGCATGCGCAGTATTCAATTCTAAGGTCTATTTGGCGACATGCGGGCGGGTGTGCGCCGACGGCGACACGTCATTGGTAGATAGAGTCGCTCTTCAATTCCCGCGTTGCGTTCTCGCGTCTCACTGGATACTGTTGTACTTGGGTACTGTTGCTTACAGCTTGTGTTATCGTATTAGAAATACGTAGTCGTAAAAAAAATGGTTAAAAATAAAGTTTTAAAACGGCAAGCCAGTGGTTTACGACGTGAATTGTTACGTTAAGAAAGAAACTAACGAATTTTTTTTTTTATTTTAATTTTAAACATTTTAATTTTTCTGAATTTACCTACTTACAAGATAAATTACAAGCAAAAACTAGTGTTATTATAAGTTATGTTAATAAGGTTGAAACATGCGAAATTGAAAAATAAAATCCTAACATACTAAGAATTTTTGTGCGCAATTGTACACATGCGCCGATTGCCCCCACTACTTTCACCGAGCGATCCTAATTCACCGCGCGACCTGTAAGTCGTAATAGGAAGTAGTCTAAGAGTTCGTGGAGTAGTGTTCTCACATTCACATTACAAAAAGAGGCTACTTATATAAAAAAAAACCGGCCAAGTGCGAGTCGGACTCGCCTATAAAGGGTTCCGTAGCAGCCTTGCTGCTAGCAAGTAACGTAATATAAAAGTTCTTGTAGTTCGTTGTAACTTTGATCGATGTTTTAATAATAGTGTATTTTTTTAAGATTTATGACGTATTAAAAAAAAAACTACTTATTAGATCTCGTTGAAACCAATTTTCGTTGGTAGTTTACATGGTAATGTACACCATATATTTTTTTTAGTTTTATCATTCTCTTATTTTAGAAGTTAGAGGGGGGACACACACATTTTACCACTTTGGAAGTGTCTGTCGCGTAAACTATTCAATTTAGATAAAAATGATGCTACAAACCTAAATATTATTTTTGAAGACCTATCCATAGATACCTCACACGTATGGGTTTGATGAAAAAAAAAATTTTGAGTTTCAGTTCTAAGTATGTTGGGACCCCCAAAATTTATTGCTTTTTTTCTATTTTTGTATGAAAATCTTAAAGCGATTTATAGAATACATCTACTTACTAAGTTTCAACAGTATAGCTCTTATAGTTTCGGAAAAAAGTGGCTGTGACATACGGACGGACAGACAGACAGACAGACAGTCATGACGAATCTATAAGGGTTCCGTTTTTGCCATTTGGCTACGGAATCCTAAAAAGAAATCAGGAATAATATAATAATTACGATTCTCAATAAAATGTTAACAAAATAAATTACTAACAAATTTAAGACAGTTGAAATATAAATAAAAAAACATATTGCAAAAGCAATGTGTCAGAAAAAAAAAATGTATAAATAATTATTAAAACAAAGGTTAATAGACAAAATATTGATGATTTACCAGAGGGCCACATGTGCAGAGGTAGTCATTGCCAAACAAGCGTGTCTTCGACATAGTCTTTAACCTTGTAATATGTTTTTTCGGTTAGGACACCCTTGATATGAGATTTGAATTTTCCCTCACTAAGTTCAGTTACCGCCTTTGGCAGCTTATTATAAAGTAGGTAGGTATTATATAGGTAGTTAAACCACCCATCGAGTTTGGGCTCGTACGTAATATATGATTCATTTTGACAAGTATTAATTATACATATGTGTAAGTATTATACCGTGCTATAAAAGCTTGCTAAGAAAAAAATATTTTCGTTAAAAACTTGTTTGTTTAAAATTAAATTATTATTAAAATTATTCTCACCAGAAGTGGTAGCCTCGTACCTACTATTTTGTTAGTGACAAACATGTTTACAAGTCGTCCCAATTTTTTGGCTGGTAAGTGTAATTTGCTGACATTTTTCTTTGAGTTGCGCCGCCAAAGGGATGTCGGCGAGTTAAAAAGGTAGCCGGCTCTTTGTCGGCGTTATGCGGTGCGTTTGACAGTAAGTAAGAGCACGTGCGTGTTGTCCCCGGCAAGTGGACTCTAGGGAATCAGCTGAGCGGGTGACCTTTTCGAGTTTTATTTACATTGCGCTTTTTAGTGTAATTAGTTAATTAATTAATTTAATTAGTTAACTAAAAGTTTCTTTGGATTAGATTAGAATAACGATTTTGAAAAGTCATAAGTGAAAAAAAAAAACAGCATATTTTTGTTTAATGATAATTTCGATTTTAACCCAACTACGGCAAAGCCAAAGGAAGGTTATGATTTTGACAAGCTATGTATGTATGTTTATATGTGTGTGTTGATCTGTTCTCTCATAGCTCCGAAACTACTTATCGGAACTCGATAAATGGGGTAGGTACACGTCACGTAGCCTATGTTCAGCGGACGATTAAGCTTGTTCTAAGGGTTTAGAACAAGCTAAAGCGCAAGCCACACCGGCAGCTAGCGGGCGGGCGGGCTAGGCGGGCGAACATCGTTTCACCTCTTTACATACTTCGGTTCACACAAAAGCCTTTGAAATGATATCAAACACGGTGTATTTACACGGTGTTTGATATCATTTCAAAGGGTTTCACTTGTACTAATCAAAATTCAATGTGGCTCCCTAGAGCAGTCAAAAAATTCGATGTCAATAATACCAAAATACCTACTTAATTTAGTAATTTTGTTTACTTTAACATCCTGAAAATTTTTCGTAGTCGAGTTTTTTAACAACACAATATTAAACTAAGCAGTAAAAACAGTGAAATATATGAACTTGCGTTTTGTCATAAATTACTCATTATAAATAATACTGTGCGCAGAATTTATTTGTATTCTGTAACCACTATATTACAAACACAAATATTTTTTTGAAGATCGCGAAAATAGAAAGCTCCTATATAGTTACGTTTCTCTAGTTTCATTACAAGACTCCCGACTCGCGAGTCGTTTAAGGCGTGAGTCCTTTAAGGCTTTTAGTTGTATTAACCTTTTTACATTACGACTTAGCTTTTTAGATCTGAGGTTAAAGGACTGCGACTCAAATTAGTCTCTAGTTTAAGCCTTAAGACTCCAAGACTTGAGGGTTAAAAGACTAATTTAGTCGTGAGTCATTTAAGTCGTCAAAAATAAGTCTAGTCTCGTGTTAAAAGACTTAAACGACTGAGTCTCTTGCATCACTAGACGGAGGTAGGACCTAGGTGCAAGCATCGGAACGGCCTGTCGACATCAACACCAAAGCGGAGTGGTTGTAATGTCAACGCCCCGAGTCCAGTCAGGACGTGCCCGGAGTTAGACGTTCTGGTGGTTGCCGCCAATGCCAATTAATGAAGACATAAACGCAACTTAGCTCACCAATTAATAAATTGCCTCTCATTATTGCGCTCTGGGTCTGACGCCATAAACGGCATAAACACGAGTTTAAAATGCGTCCTAGTACTGATCCCAGCTAAATACCGCACGACGGAATATCTCTCGCCGCCGTAGCCTTGGTACCTCCACTCTCATCTCCACCTTTGGTCAACTCTTGAGCATTGTCGTTATCGTCGCCGTAGTGGTCCACGTCGCGCAGGGAACAGAGCGCTCACCACACCCTCCACAAACTAGGGTCCCATCCAGCGGGCATTGCACGCGTTACGCAAACCCGCAATCTACAGCGACCACACGTCCTGGCTGGACTCGGGGCATCGGCACGTTGCTGTCTTGCGACATGACCTCCTACAACCACTCCGCTTTGGTATATATATATATAAGTCGATAGGCCGGTCCGATGTTTGCACCTCGGTCTATACTTTTACAGCATCCAGATTGCTGGTCCTGATCCAGTTGCTTTAGCAGTTACCCGGGGTCATATTAATGGCATAGCGGCGTCTATAACATAGACGTTTGTGCCACTCCGGACCCTATGACTCTATACGATGTATGATATAAATAATATAAATTCATGATATGCGTCCTACTTGCCTGATTTTCAGGCAGAGTAGGGTCCTAAAAGATAGAATATAAAAACAGAATACATATTCTAGGAGACCAAAAGGAATGTATTTAAAAATCATCAAGATAATACTTATTGATTCTGGTTTCTTCAAATCGATATAACTTTTTTCAGACAGACATTTCAGTTTTGCTGTCATACAATAAAATGATGAAATAGCTATGGCCCTTCGAGTAACATAGGTTTTAAAGTGCTACAAGGGTGGGGACGGTGTCCATACATTTTTGTGCATTGTTCTTTATATGGGAGACCTATTTTTACGCGGGCGAAGCCGCTGGTAGAAGGTAGGTATTAATAAAATTTGGATAAGGTACCTTGAAAGTAGCCAGTATCGTAGACATCATCGAGGGTGGGTACAAAAGGTGGTTCTACGTTGAGCTGGTTGTCCCAGTCGATGTTCCTGAAGATGGGCATGACTCGCACGGCGGCAGCCGCCGGCCGCGCCGCCGGCTCCATAGTCAGCAGCGCCTCGATGGCGCTCACTGCCTCCGGAGACAACGCCTCGTCGTCTTCCGGCCATTCGATGTCTGAAATATTATCGAATCAAAATTATTCATTCTACTTCGACACAGACATAACACTAAGTGTAGTTGATCTGAATGATACAGTAAAATTGATAGAGCTAAGCGTGCCCATACCAAAAGGTTTACCATGTTAGCATTTGCTGAGCGTCGGATACCTAGTATTTTCCAGTGAAATAATTATCAAATAGGTGCTGGACTTCACGGGTTTCATTCCACATATTGAAAAAAACCGGCCAAGAGCGTGTCGGGCCACGCTCAGTGTAGGGTTCCGTAGTGTCACATTAAGTGTACCCACTTATGAGTTTAAAAAAATGCTTGCATGTAGGTACGATTATACTACAAACTTAGTCCAGAAATTATTTTGTACAACCTTTTTGTCTTTTTTGTACAAAAACTGTTCTTTCCATCAAGTTCAAAATGATGTTCCTAGAAAGTCCTTATAAAGTTCTACTTTTCAGATTTTTTTCATATTTTCTAAACTTATGGTTCAAAAGTTAGAGGGGGGGGGACATTGTTTTTTACTTTTGGAGCGATTATTTCCGAAATTATTGACATTATAAAAAAAATGATTTTAGTAAACCCCTATTCATTTTTAAATACCTATCCAACAATATATCACACGTTAGGGTTGAAAAAAAAAAATCACTTCCCACTTTCCATATAGGAGCCCGGGCTAATCTAATAAAACATTTTTTTGTTCAATTTTTATTTTACCACTTTGTCGGCGTAAATGACATAAATATTGGTACCAAATTTCAGCTTTCTAGTGATAACGGTCGCAGAGATTAAGCGAGGTCGGACAGACGGACAGACGGACAGACATACAGACAGACGGACAGACATGGCGAAACTATAAGGGTTCCTAGTTGACTACGGAACCCTAAAAACTTTCAAAATTCGCACTCTCTCTTTATAATTTAAAATTACTCACGCCTATCAGCCTGACAGCCGTCCTGATCTCATCTGATAATATTATTTCCTCTCTAAGGAAATACTGATAAAAGAGATCCTACAATAGCAAGTTAACCTTTCCGCCAAAGAAGAAGATTGCTTACACCTTACCTTTAACATTGATGAAACCTTAATAATAGAGTTATAAGAGTAAATATTAGTTTGATTAATACTTACTTCGCGACAATATGTTCTTGAAGACAGCCTGTGGTGTTTCATCGTTGAAGGGTGGAACGCCTGTCATAAACTCGTAAAGACATACTCCCAACGCCCACCAGTCTACTGCGGGACCATGGCCCTGTCTGGGAACAGTTATTAAACAAAATTAATAAAAACGCAGCTTATAAAAGAAATTTGAGATTAGAGTTTCTTATTCACGGTAGAAATAAAATCTCCAATCTTGGCGTCTTGGGTGTTAAAGTTACCAGGTAAGTTACCTGATGATAAGTCATCACTGCTATAACATTTTCATTATCGTATTGACAGTTCATAGCTAAGTGTCTCCGCACACGGGCCACAAAAAAAGCTAGAATCGGCCACCAATAAAAAGCTAGAAGCGGCCACAAAAAAGCTAGAAGCAGCCACAAAAAAGCTAAAGCGCGCGACAGCTTATGGCCGGAGAAGCTTGAAGCGACTTCTAGCACTCACACGAGCCACAAAAAAAGGTCGCCACAAAAAAAAGCGTCTTTTTTTGTGGCTCGTGTGCGGGGACACTATGACAGGATGTATATAAACGTTAATACCAACAAGGCTTCCTATATAAACCGTCAAATTAAAATAAGTAACACTAAGCTACCTCATTTAAAAGGTTTTTGCAGTTATTTCATAACAATTCTAAGAAGTACCCTCTAACGTTTCACACTTTTCTATAAAAATAGCTTTGTGTAGACGTAACTCACACTATTTCTACACTGGAGAGCAAAAAAAAATCGCACATGGCTTGTAATTTCGTTTAATAATGTTTTTTTTCTCAAATCTCAAGATACCGAGTACAAATTATTAAGCAAAATTGAAGCATACAAAGTTAGCTTTATAAAATTTGACCTTCACGTAACTTACAAAAACCCATTATTATACCCATTTCCCCAAATTCACCCATTTGCATTTCACTACTTGCACCTTTACCTAAAGCTACAAAAAGGGTGATGTTTTGGAGTTTTAATCAGTTTCCGTTAACGTGATAACGTCTCTATTAGAAACAGACGGATTTACTGGAAAAATATGGATACCACGCCCGCAGAAGCCGTACAAGTTATTGTCTTGCCCAGAGCAGGCCATAATCAAAATGAAGTCGCTCACAACAGCTAAATTTTAGCCGCTTTCCTGTTTGTCTGGTATACCAGAGGTTTTAAGAGACCCGTGGGTATATTCGGCGACCAGCAGATGCATAGGATCAGGGCGTGATTATCGCTTTCATGTACCTAACAAGTACTTTGAGAAATCAGCTACTGAACACGATAGAACTGACACAAAAGCTTCAAGAAGTTAGCAAAGTCAGTATAAATCTGTAGACGATTAGAAAAAGACTGGGTGAAACAGGCCTGACTACACATCACTCAACAAATTGTACCTACTTGACCACAGTTCACCGACAAGCTCGGCAATAATTTACCACGAAACACTTAAATTGGATGTATGCCTAATGGCAGGCTGTTGTATTTTCTGATAAGTGCAGAATGACGTTTTAGTTAGACAATGTATAGTATAAGGTATGATGGGACTGGCATACACGTCTGTGTAAAAGTCCCTCATAATAAATAAAGAGAGAAATAAATAAAAAAAAAAGTGCAGAATGACGTAGATGACAATGATGGATGCTGCAGAGTCTACAAAAGGTCGTCAGGGCAATTTTAACAATGCTGCATAAGCGTACAAGTGGGTTTTGGAGGCGTTTTGGGGTAGCATAATGTTGGACACTAAAACTGACATTGTATTCATAACTGGGTCATTACAGGTCGCGCGGTGAATTAAGATCGCTCGGCAAAAGTGGAAGGGGCAAGCGCAGTATTTAAATTCTAAGGACTATTTGGCGACGTGCGAGCGGGTGTGCGCCGACGGCGACACGTCATTGGTAGATAGAGTCGCTCTTCAATTTCCGCGTTGCGTTCTCGCGTCTCATGGATACTGTTGTACTTGGGTACTGTTGCGTACAGCTTGTGTTATCGTATTAGTCGTAAAAAAAAATGGTTAATAATAAAGTTTTAAAACGGTAAGCCAGAAAAATGGTTTACGCCGTGAATTGTTACGTTAAGAAAGAAACTAACCTAAATTATTTTTTATTATTTTAATTTTTCTGACTTTACCTACTTACAAGATAAATTACAAGCAAAAACTAGTGTTATTATAAGTTATGTTAATAAGATTCAAACATATGAAATTAAAAATAAAATCCTAACATACTAAGAATTTCTGTGCGCAATTGTACACATGCGCCGATTGCTCCCACTACTTTCACCGAGTGATCTTAATTCACCACGCGACCTGTACTGGCCTTTTTTTTATGGTGGGAAAAATCATGCATTGACATCCCCCGCCCTTGGGCGGAGCGGGAGATAGTGTCAGACTCTTACTGACTAAAAGACCCACCCCGTTCCTTCTAGCCTTCATACCGGGGCTCGAGCGCCCTTTCGGATAACCCTGGCCCCAGTAGGCTTCGACCCGGCTGGGTCCCTGCTGTAGCTGACAACTCCTTGAGGCGCGCGGGAACAGTGCGCGCCGTCGACGACTTGGGCTTGGTCCGGACAGTTACCGGACGGCCGGACAGCGAGCTACCCATTGCTCACTGTCCGCAAGCCCGTGTCTACGTTGGCCGGAAATCGGGATCAGAATTCCGGCGACGGCGGCGGCGATAACGCCGTTGCCTGATGCGTTCGGCCTCCTCCTTTGCGAGCATTACTGCTTCGCAAAAGTCGGCGACCGCCTGCCACTCCTCCTCGCTCCGGACCATGGCCTCAACCAAGGCCCGGCGCGAGAGGTCTCCGACGCCGATCGCCTCCACGAAGGCACGGCGATGCTCCGCCCAAGCAGGGCACACCTCGACTGTATGCTCCACCGTGTCCTCCGGGCGTTCCGCAAAGTGGCGACACCCGGGCGTCACTTCCGCATGAATCGAGTGCAGGAATCTCCCGAACGAACCATGTCCGGTGAGCACCTGCGTCATGCGGAAGGTAAGGACGCCGTGAGGTCTTTCCAGCCACGCCTCAAAGAGGGGACTTACCGCCATGATTGTGGCGTGCCCAGCGCTGGGTTGCAATAGTCGTTGACACCATTTCACCACGAGATCCCGCCGGAGCTCTGTCCGCCATACCGTGACCTGTCGCGGCAGCGGACTTTCACCCCGGCACCTGTACTGGCCTTATATCGAGAGGGTTGACAGCTTTATGATACATCAAAAAAGTGCTTGATTCTTCAAGCGATGCGAAGCCACTTGTGTGGCTTATGGTAGATTTTTTTTCTTTAATGCAGAACAAAACCAGATCGTACGTCACTAGAACGTTTTGCGACTACATATAAGACGTTGGAATCATTGCGATAGAGAGTCCAGCTCGTAGTTCTGATCTTAATCCAATTGAGCATATCTGGAATGACCTTGAAAGAAGTCTTAGTGCAAAAAGCCTGGCTCTCCACGCCTCCAAAAGCTTCAATTTGTCATTGACGAGGAGTGGGACGTTATACCCTAAGATTTAATGGTAAAATTAATACGTTTGGTGAAAAATCGATTAACAGCTGTAAATAAGGCTAAGGGAGGGAAGGGAATACACTTTATTGAGAAACAGGATGACCAAGAATTTTAAATTTGACTCTCATTTTTTCTAAAGTGAAATTTGGTACTTTTTCCCATTTGTTGCATTTCGTGCTCTAAACCCTTTCAAGGATATTTTTTACACTGTATTTCATATCATTAGAAAGATAATAATACTAATGAATTATAAAGCTATTTTTATTTTATTATTATTATACCTAGCCCATATTGTCCCACTGCTGGGAAAAGGCCTCCCTCCACTCCTTCCAATGTTCCCGGTTTTGAGCCACCTCTTTCCAATTCCCAAAGAAGACATCCAAGTCGTCCCGCCATCTCCTTCTTGGTCTGCCGCGGCCCCGTCGTGCAATTTCAGGGCACCAATTTTGCGTTTTACTGGCCCACCGCTCAGTAGGCAAGCGGCAGACCTGTCCAGCCCAGTCCCACTTAACTTGGGCAGCCTTCTGAACTACGTCAACGATTTGCGTTTTGGAGCGCAGTGTAGTGTTTCGAACGCGATCCGTTATTTTAACACCTAGTATACTGCGCTCCATAGCACGTTGGCAAACCTTAAGTTTGGACCTTTGAAGGCTAGTCAAAGACCAAGTCTGCGCACCATAGGTCAGAATGGGGAGAATACACATATCCATTAGCTTTCGCTTGAGTGACATCGGCAAGGTGCCTTTGAATAGTTCTTTCATGGACCAGTAACTCTTCCAGGCATTTTCTGTTCGGCATGTTATTTCCTTGTCTTGCCTTGCCTGGAAAGAAATCACTTGGCCCAAGTACAGATATTCCTGGACATATTGTATATTCTCCCCACCTACATATATGTTGCTTTTAGAACCATTGGTCATGATCTTAGTCTTCGACATGTCCATCTTGAGTACAACCTTAAAGCTTGCGTCGCTAAGGTCTTGTAGCATTTGCTCAAGTCCAGCGGCTGAGGGAGAAAAGAGGACAATGTCATCCGCGAAGCGTAGATTGGTTAATCTCTCTTCGCCAATGGCAATACCGCTCTCTTCCCATTTGTCTGCTAACGTCTTGAAGACTTCTTCAAGAGTGCTTGTGAACAATTTTGGAGATAGCGGGTCACCCTGTTTGACTCCCTTGAGAATTTCGAATTTAGGACCTAACGTTTCAAGTTTTATGGCAGCTGTACTTTGTGTGTAAATATTTTGCAGCAGTTGAATATAGGTTAGTTCTATTCCCTGTTTCGTCAGTGCATCAAATATTGCAGAATGTGTGATGCTATCAAAGGCCTTGGAGTAGTCCACAAATGCAAGATACAGTGGAGCCTTATATTCGTGGTATTTTTCAACTACTTGATTGATGGTGATTTTATCACAATATATTATTATACAATTTTTAATCAACAAATCAAAATTATGTGTAGAACTGTCAAACGGTACTTCTTAGATTTGCTGGGCTTAATAACCGTACATTTGCTTTAAGAGGAAATAATAAAACAAGATTGGAAAAGCACTTTTCAAACATAAACTCAGACTATGGTTGAGGTGGCTTAAATTTATCGAAAGCGCTTCCCTTCAAAGTAAAACCTTCCATAATTTTTCACAAACTCATCAAAAGTAATGTACGGAGAGGCATGTGACCTCTTAACAAGTTAACGCCAGCTTTTGTGTCAGCCCGCCAGATCTACAAAAACGGAGAGGTCTTACATGTCTCATATCACAGGACTTTTCCTAATTAGGTAGGAAAAAATTCATCTTACCTCAAAAGTAACTCAGGCGCCAAATAGTCGGGTGTTCCTAAAATCCTTTGGTCGGAGATCAAGTTTCCCCGCCGAACGCTCTTCGGTGTCCGGTACGGCGTGTGCGCAGTCGCCAGAGGAGTCCTACAAAAGTCTGTAGGAGATCGACTTCCTTCACCCTGTGTAACATATTATTAAAACTTTATGCACTAGTACACAGTACAAAGGCGGGCTTAATGCCTTAGGCATTTTTTACTAGTCGACCTAAGGGTGGTGCAGAAACAAAACATGGTAGTTTGATGCAACAACGTACAAAAAAAAAATAATGTAGGTATATATAGGTACAATTATATAAAAAAAACTTATATAAATACATACAAATAAACAAAATTATTTATTTATGAGAAACAAATCCACCAAACAATGCTGTGCAACGAATGTGTTCACATACCATTACCTTATACCATACCATATTGATCATTTTAATTTATTGTTGTCAAGGTTTCCTTAGATAAGGGTTCCTCTTACCCCTACCGTTTTTTTTTCAGACTTGTAATGTAGTGTTTACGAACTGGTACGGAAAAGCCACCGAGCTTTAATTCCCGCCACTGTACTATATTAATTGTTCCAGGCTGCACTCAGGACAGCCTACATTACAAATATCCGCGAGCCATTCCTCACAATATCATCCATTACACCAGTGTGTCTGCGTGCCCGCGAAATCATCCACATCAGGCTCATAAAAAAGCACAATGACATTTGATCACAACATCTAGATTTTTACTGTGCAGAACCCTAATTAATTTTCTAAAATAAAACTAGCCTAAGTTTTTCCTTATAACATCGGCTATCCACCAGTGAAAATCCCGTCAAAATCGGTTCAGCTATTTCGGAGATTAACCGGAAGAAACAGACAGGCAAAAATTATAAAATAGTATTTTTATTATTGCTATTTTTATTATTGGTATGCATTTAGTAAAAAAAAAATACTACAAGCAGACACTTTAATTTTATTTTTACATACATATATGTAGTATGTATGTAAGTTATGGGTATGTATAAATTATATTGTAGATTATTTATTTTTGAGAGCAGTGGTGATGAAATAGAAAGTATAGTGCATTTCACTTATGAGGTTCCTTTGCCGTAATGTTGGCAATCCGGAAAAACAGTGTACCTATATTTTGTGAAACCACCAAGCCGCAATGTCGTATCAATCCATCCAACAACTTCTTTTTAGACTTGCTTTTTTTTAACCTTTTGACCGCCAGAGCGTAAACGCAGCGGCGCTCCTTCCACGCTAAGCCTTTGTGGCTTCGCTCTTCACAAAAATTTACAAAAAAAATAGAGGTTCCAACATCTTATCGATAATCAAATAATCATTGCTTTTCAACCCATATTTTTTTAATAAAATATTACTCGTTACATCATTCTTTTAATTATTTTGACCCTATTTCGAATTATATTGTCATTAAACAGCAGTTGCAAAGTTTTAAACAACGTAAAACTAGACATTAGAAATACAAATGAATAAATCAAACAATAATAAGGTGCATCACTAATCTCGTTCGTGACGTCTTCCGCTGTCAGGAAGAGCAGTCTCTGGCGCGGCTGGCACACCTTTTAACAACTGCCTTGCATGCGAGTAGGGATGGGATATTGCGGGACATAATAGATAATAATCAAGGACTATGTATTTAAAACAATTTAATCATCATATCAGCCGAAAGACGTCCACTGTTGGATATAGGCCCCCAAGCGTCGCCACAACGACCGGTCCTGTGCATCACGCATCCATCGGATTCCCGCGACCCTGACCAGGTCATCGGTCTACCTTGTTGGAGGCCGTCCAACGCTGCGTCTTCCAGTACGTGGTCGCCACTCCAGAACCTTTCGTCCCCATCGACGATCTGTTCTGCGTGCAATGTGCCTTGCCCATTGCCGCTTAAGTTTGGCGATTCTTCGAGCTAAGTCAGTAACTTTGGTTCTTCTGCGGATATCTACATTTCTGATGTGATCACGCAAGGAAACTCCAAGCATAGCCCCTTTCCATCGCCCTTTGGGTGACTTTGAGTCTTCTTATGAGGCCCATTGTAAGTGACCACGTTTCGGAGAATTAATTCTGTAGAAATAGTAGTAAGTTACTAAACGTTTTTCTTCTGGCACTCGATCCAGTTCAAAAGCGACCAGTCTTGCGAACGCCGTATTTCGTGGGTCGCTAGGTCTCGGTTGGTTAAAATCCAACGGAGGTAAATTGGAGACGTCACACCTTAGTTCATTTGCGTCCTATTATGCTCCGTTAATAAATTATGATTTTTTCCTCAATTTTATAAATATTATGCATTAGGATTATTCAGATATGAATAGTTGTCGTTAAAAAATAATTGTCGAAGTAATAGTAAGCTACTTTGAATAAAATATTTCATAAAATTGAAATATATGTTACCTTACTTGCCCATCTGTAGCTGACGTGTTTTGACGTCCGTGGCGTGAGGAAGAACACTTTTTTACGGATTTCGATTAGCAATTTTTGGTGATTGTTTTTTCTAGTGAAATGTAAATAATGAATATATCTTTGTGCCGTTTTACAATATTTCTTTAATGTAGTTTTAAGTAATACTCGTAGGAAAAAGAAAAACAGAAAATTTAATTAAGTATTTATATTGTATATATAGAAATTCGTTTTCTTGACGGCTGTAGACGTCGGTGACGTGTTTGGCACGTTTTCGTTTGTCGGCTATAGCCGTCCGTGGCGGTCAAAAGGTTAACAAAATCCCATTCCCCTCATTTATTCCCCATAAAGTGGTGCGTCTACCGTTAAAATCAATTTAGTTTTTAAAATCTTGGTAGAGTAGGCAACTCTTTTCATTTTTAGAGTTCCGTAGTCAACCAGGAACCCTTATAGTTTCGCCATGTCTGTCCTCGCCTAATCTCTGTGACCGTTAGCACTAGAAAGCTGAAATTTGGTACCAATATGTATATCAATCACGCCGACAAAGTGGTAAAATAAAAATTGGAATTGGATTTTGTTGGATAGGTATTTAAAAATGAATAGGGGTTTACTAAAATCATTTTTTGATAATGTCAATAATTTCGGAAATAATCGCTCCAAAAGTAAAAAACAATGTCCCCCCCCCCCTCTAACTTTTGAACCATAAGTTTAGAAAATATGAAAAAAATCTGAAAAGTAGAACTTTATAAGGACTTTCTAGGAAAATCATTTTGAACTTTATGGAAAGACCAGTTTTTGTACAAAAAAGACAAAAAGGTTGTACAAAATAATTTCTGGACTAAGTTTGTAGTATAATCGTACATGCAAGCATTTTTTTAAACTCATAAGTGGGTACACTTAATGTGACACTACGGAACCCTACACTGAGCGTGGCCCGACACGCTCTTGGCCGGTTTTTTTCAATATGTGGAATGAAACCCGTGAAACCTATTTGATAATTATTTCACTGGAAAAAACTAGGTATCCGACGCTCAGCAAATGCTAACATGGTAAACCTTTTGGTATGGGCACGCTTAACTCTATCAATTTTACTGTATCATTCAGATCAACTACACTTTGTGTTATGTCTGTGTCCCTGTGTGTTTATATATTCGTAATTTTACGACTACACAATCGCTGAAATTTCTACTACTTGCATACTGTTTTAGTTATCATCGTCCTTTGTAGACCTGTTTTTAGGGTTCCGTAATTCGTATGTCAACGTAACAAATAGCCTTTCTTTAAACTCATAAGTGGGGACACTTATTGTGACGGACGGGAAACTACGGAACCTTACACTGAGCGTGGCCCGACACGCTTTTGGCCAGTTTTTCCCTTCTTTTTTCTGTAAATAGACAGGGGAGCCAACATTACGGCAAAAAAACGCACTATACACCACTTAAGAGGTTTCTTTGCCGTAATGTAGCTCCTCCCACCGAATAATATCGTAATGTGATAAAACGATACTTTGCGTTTTATTGCATATTCATCATGTAGGCACTCTCTTACACTTTGTCATTTTTTTTCACATTTTTCCCATGAATACATTACAAACTAGTATTTTTATAATAACCATAGCCCTAATATTCCGTTACAGATTTTTTGTACTTATTTACGTGAATAACACCGCTATTAGTGATTACGGATAGCACTGCAAATAAGTATTTCAATATGTTACGATAACGATATTATTCGAGTAAGAACATCAAACTCGTTTTGTAGTAAAGAGTTCTAACAATAATATTCCTGTAGACCTTTTATTTGAAAAATATGGTAATACTTGGTTACTATTTTAATGATATAAAAAAAAATAGCAATTACTTTTGCAATAGTTTACCGAAGCTATATCTACACTAAATCTACGGTTGCTGTATTATCATTACGCATCGCTCTCTTTTTTTCTAATGATAAAGAAAGGGATAGAATAATGCCGAGTCCGTGGCACGTGCTGTCTAGTCACCGTGTTTCATACAAACTACTACGTGGCTACTGATATAAACACTGAAGACAGAGAAATACTAAGAAAAGATGTTGTAATGAGCAAGAATGGTGTGACAACAAAAACAAGAACTCAAAATTAGCGGTAAATCTTAGGAAGGTACACGTTCAAAATAACGATATGCTGCTAAGACCATTGGTCCTTCATGCTGATGCAAAAAACGCTGTGGCATAATATTTTCTATGGAACAACGCCAAGAGATATTTGACACTTTTTATAGACCGAAAGATCGTGAACTCCAATGGCATGAGACACATTCAAGCACAACCTGAAAAACGTATGACCTCAGAAAGAAAAAATAACAGGACACAAACACTTTAATATTATTTCAAGCAGGACCAGACTTTTATTCAAGTTTGTAAAGTATTATTTTTGAGTAGTCTGCGAATTTCAGAATAGGTTGTTTTTACAGCTCTATAGATTAAATTAGGCAGGACGAGAGCTTAACATACAACATAAGAACTCATTATAACAGACCTCCTAGGATGTCCGAAGTTACAAGAAAGAGTATAATGACACATATGGAACTATTTCCATCTGTTGAATCCAGAGTTGAATCTCATTATACAAGCAAAAGATCCAAGCGCCAATATTTATCTGAAGAACTAAAAATTTCCAAAATGAATCGACTGTACACCTTGTGTGATAATTACTCATTTTTTATACCCAATAATATAATAATATCATTTATTTTCTCTCACAATGGTTTGTTGCACTTAAAAGTTTGGAACTACACAATAATATGAATTAGCATTGTGAGAGCTGGTGCCTGTTGTAGGTTTCGAAGAAACCTGTGATACAGGTCACCAGGACCCACGTTACGGCCTCACAGAAGTTTATTGGCAGATAACAAGACTCCACTGAACAAATGCAAAAATGAAATATAAATGTTAGTTAAAAATAATTAAACAATAATAAAGAAAAAATAATAAAATGTAACAAAAGAAAAGGGAGAAAAAAAAAACAGAAAGAAAACATAAACAAAAACAAAGCAGTCAGTGGATGTGTGATGGAGCGAGGTGAATGTGTTGGTGATGGGTAGGAAAAGCACATGAGGATTGTGGTGTATGTGATGTGTAGGAAATGTGCATGTGGATGGTGGTGAATGTAATGTATAGAAAATGTGCATGTAGATGATGGTGAATGTGATGAATGGGAAATGTGCATGTGGGTGGTAGTGAATGTGAATTGTAGTTATATGAGTTAGGTGTCTTGTGAACGTTAGAGGTTGGAATTGTGGAACCATACTATTATAACATTTAATTTAATATCAAAATAAGTAAACAGCTGAGGATTATCTAATTGTATGGAGCAGCTTCTCTGTGTCATCATAACTTAGGGTTTTCAAATATGCAGTAACTTTACGCTTACAACTCAATTTATCTACTGGATATATATTTTGGCTGTTGTTTATAACATTATAAAGATGATTCCCTAGATAAGGGAAAAACTTCGTGCAAGGCGTGAACGAAAACGATCAGTTCTGCACACAGTACCCTTTCTTCGTTTATCTTTTAATAGATCCGAATCGTAGATCAGTTGCGAGTGTTTTTTGAGGACTGTATGCAGAACGAAGGCTTGTCGTATGGACAGGACATCCCACTTCCTGTACAGATCGACTGTAGGAAAGCGGAAAGGAAGGCCCGCAGCAACCTTAAGGATAGCACGTTGGGCTTTTTCCGCCTCTATCAAGTGCGTTTTAGCAGCACCTGCCCAGGAGATGATGCAATAGTCTATGAGCGACTGGCACAAGGCATAGTAGACCATCTTGATGGTTCTATGGTTAGCTACATATTTTAGACTCTTAAATACATATATGAGTTTGCGCAATCTCGCTACCAGTGCGCTGATATGTGGTTTAAAGCTAAGGAATTGGTCCAATATAACTCCTAGATATTTTATTTGGTCTGTCCTTTGAAGAGAAGGACATGCATAAGGCTGGTTTGTTGACCAGCACGTGTGAGCCGTTAAAGAAAGGGATCGTGGAGGTAACGTATTTGATCGAAGCGAGAATGTTATGTATTTGGTTTTTGTGACATTGAGAGACAGTACATTATGGTTCAACCACTCAGTAACCTTATTTAACCCTTGTTGAGCCACATAAAAGACGTCATACCAGCTGTCACCACTAAAAAAGAGGGCCGTATCATCGGCAAAGGTAATAATCTTACCATTATTAAGGCCGAGGTGGCAGAGGTCGTTGATGTAGATCAGGAAAAGGGTCGGGCCAAGAATGCTACCCTGAGGTACACCGAAAGTCACTGGGAGTTCGTTACTCACTCTGTCATCAATTTTTACTAGCTGTCTCCGGTTAGCTAGGTAGTCCTGGAATAATTTTAGGGGAAGACCTCGTACACCCATTTTTTCCAGTTTACTCAGTAAGTGTGGGACAGAAACTGTGTCAAATGCCTTAGCCAAATCTAAGAATACCGTGAGACATTTTCTTTTCCCATCCAAATTTGTTGTAACCGAGCTTACTAATTCATGCACCGCATCATTGGTAGATTTGCCTTGCCGGAACTTCCGGTTCGGTTTTTCCCCTCAAGGAATCTGATTAACCGGTTATTCATTAGGCGCTCTAGTACCTTTGAGAGCGTTGGAAGGATAGAGATGGGTCGAAAGTTGTTGACACAGTCCCTGTCACCACCTTTATGTATGGGTTTTATTACTGCCGATTTGAACGCCTGTGGAAATTTCCCCGTAGATATGGCGAGGTTACATATATGAGTGATTGCGGGGCAAAGGACCTGAGCATATCTCTTCAGCAAACGATTCGAAATTTGGTCAATACCAGCAGCGCAATTATCCCTTAATCCATCAATGAGTTGAAGGACCTCAGATTCATCCGTAGGAAGCATAACCAAAGAATGAAGGGGAGTGCTGTTTGTGATGTTGACAGGAATATTTCTCTGAGGCAAAGAGTGGGCAGGGATTTTCTCGGCAAGTTTGCGTCCAACGTTTGCAAAGAAACCATTGACCTCATCGATGCTACTTTCCGGATCCTCACCACTGATGAGACAAGAGGTGTGGTCTGTTGCCCTACAGGAGCCGCTAATCCGTTTGATTACGTCCCATAATTTCTTCTTGTTGCCACTTGCATTCTCGATCTCTTGTTTTTCATAATTTCTTTTAGCTTTCTTTAGAAGTGAAGAACAGAAGTTTCTGTAGCGCTTGTAAGTTGTTTGGAGAATTTCATTACTTGTGTCCCCTTTCAGCTTTTTATAAAGATTGTCCCTGTTACGCATGCATTTCAAAAGCCCCTTTGTGATCCAAGGTTTACTAGTTAGCTTCCTTCTGGGATTTTTTATAACTTTTGAGTTATCTTTTATAGACTTTGAAAGATAACTAACCAGCAAGTCCGTTGCATTATTTGCATCGCTACAACACAAAACTGATTGAAAGTCTATTTCACGCAGAGCAATGTCTAGGTTATCATAATCGATACGGTGAGAAATTTTGTTTCAGTTATCTAGTTGAGATTTCTGTGCGAACTCAAGGCTAATTGGCCACACTTTCGTGATCTGTGATTGATGATTCGATCACAATGCAGGTAGCCTTCAATCTGGTCTTTACCATGATGTGATCCAGACACGTTTTGCCATGTGTTGGGTGAATATGACCTGGCAGCATGGAGTGACTAGCCAATACATTAAGATAGTCATGAGAGCGTTTATCTTGGCTATTCATAACTATGTCTATGTTTATGTCACCACAAAGTATTATATTTTTGTAGTTACTCAAGGAAGTGAGTAGTCCATCAATTGAATTAATAAAATTGCCAGTGTTATATTGACCTGGAGGACGGTAGATCCCAAAGATACAGGTATCTGAATTTAATTTGAGTAACAAACAATTAGCGTCACTGATTTGTGGTTCTTCAAATAAAACCTTGAGTTGTTTTTTGTAAAAAATTACGACTCCTTCATTTTGTGTCTTATGCAATGTGGTTGAGGCATAATTGTAATTATCGAGGGAGGGTATATTCTTAGCAGAGCGTAGCCAGCATTCAGAAAGAAACAACACATCCCATGCTAAATTGGACCTATGAAGTAGTATGTTGAAGTTTGACATATTACACGAAATACTACGTATATTCTGAGAGAGAACGTTAAGATGGCGATTGTTTCTTACATGGGTTTTTATATTTTCCACATCACACCTAACAACACGGGCAACCGATAAGGAATCCAGATCCGAGTGAATAGCTTCAATGCCTTGCAACATTTGGATATAATCAATATATTTGGAAATAATAAAGATTTATGTGAAACATGCTCTTTGTATGAACAAACTAACGAAATAAATAAAGCTTTATTGGAAGAAAAATATCAACAGCATTTACTACGAAAGACTACGTCAAATAAAAGAAGAAAAAGCGGCAGCAGATAAGGATGATACGACAGTAGTTACTTTTCTAATCTGGACATAGTTATGTGTGGCACTTTTCTATACCTAAAAGAAGCTCTATTGAAATAAGGAGCTGCTTACTAAAGTTCATAAATATGGAAGGACAACGAGGAATCAAATGCATATCATTTTATTCGAATGGTTGCGCGGGCCAAAATAAAAACTGTTATGTCTTTACTTAGATGGTTTTATACGGCAAGAAACTATTACCCTCCGTTTTTTTGAAACGGGTCAAAGTCATAACGAAGGTATGTATTCTTTGATTGAACGAGCTATGTAAAGTTTTGTATACATCTGACCAAGTATATGGTGTTTAATGAATGCCAAAATTACTGGAGATAAATATAATTTAATAGAAATGCAACAAACTGATTTCTACAATATTAAAGACCTCATTGCTGGTAAAAACTGGACTACCAGACACTCAAGGCAATAAAATCGCATAGACTAAAATCGTACAAGTAAAGGTCTCAAATTCCAATACCAATATAGTTCAATTATGATGATCATTGAGTTAAACACGGAAAGTTGTATCAATAGATCAAGAAGAGGCAAACAGAATAGAACAGGCAATGTTGAAGTGACCGGTCTAAAGCCAGCATACTCTGAACCAATTGCTGCCAGCCAAGCTTTGTTAGCAGATTTACTTAACTTATGCAGAACTGAAGCCATACCTGCTCACTTTTATTCGTTTTATAATTCGCTCCGAAGCTGTAATGAAAACCCACAACCAGCTTCGGAATCTGATGGTGATGATGGTGATGATGATAATGACGAAGATCTATTATGTTACTGAGATGTTTATGACAGATCTATTTGAAATGTTTTTTTTTTTTTTCAAAACATATGATTATGTTTTTTCATTTTATTAATAAACAGTTTTCTTTTGTCATAAACCCATAGTTTAGTTGAAAGTTCTATTTCTAATAATGATATTACTTAATAGGCAATTGAATCATAAAATAGTATTAAATCAATAATTTAATATATAATACGAATTATATCGGCGAAAAACCCAGTTATAGTTTATTACCGTTTATGTTTGGGTGTCTTTGTTTAACGAATAAAATTGTAGTATACTATTATTGTGCTCGCTGTCCTTTTGTTTTTACGCGAATAATATGTAATATGTTTGTTTGCGAAATAATGTTTTTCTAGCGTATTCAGTAAAATATACACTTGAGAGCAAAAAAATCGCACATGGCTTGTAATTTCGTTTAATACTGTTTTTTTCTTAAATCTGAAGATATTGAGTACACATTATTAAGCAAAATTGAAGCATACAATGTTAGCATTACAAAAACACAAAATTAAGATCATTGACCTTCACGTAACTCACAAAAACCAGCGGTATACCCAATTTCCCAAATTCACCCATTTGCATTTCATTATTTGCACCTTTACCTGGAGCTACAAAAAGGGTGCTGTTTTGAAGTTTTAATCAGTTTCCGTTAACGTGATAACGTCTCTATTAGAAACAGACGGATTTACTGGAAAAATATGGATACCACGCCTGCAGAAGCTTTTCAAGTCATTGCCTTGCCCAAAGCAGGCCATAATCAAAACGAAGTCGCTCGACAGCTAAATTTCAGCAGCTTGCCTGTTCGTCTGGTATACCAGAGGTTTTAAGAGACCCGTGTGTATATTCGGCGACCAGAATATAGTCAGTGGCGCATAGGATCAGAGCGTGATTATTGCTTTTCTGTAACAAGTACTGTGAGAAATCGGCCACTGAACACGATTGAACTAACACAAAAGCTTCAAGAAGTTCCCAATGTCAGTACAAATCAGTAGATGATTAGTAAAATACTGGGTGAAACTGGCCTGACTACACATCACTCAACAAATGGAACCAAATTGACCACAGCTCACCGACAAGCCCGGCAATAATTTGCCACGAAACACTTAAATTGGATGTATACCTAATGGCAGGCTGTCGTGTTTTTTGATAAGTGCAGAATGACTTAGATGAACATGATAGATGCTGTAGGGTCTACAGAAGGTCATCAGGGCAAATTTAACAATGCTGCATAACCGAACAAGTGAGTTTTGGAGGCGTATTGGGGTGGCATAATTATGGACACTAAAACTGACATTGTATTCATCAGTGGGCCCAAAACTGGCCTGATATCGAGAGGGTTGACAGCTTTATGATACATCAAAAAAATGCTCGAAGAATATGTGAAGCCACTTGTGTGGCTTATGGTAGATTTTTTTTCCCTAATGCAGAACAAAACCACATCGCATGTCGCTAGAACAGTTTGCGACTACATGTAAGACGTTGTAATCATTGCGATAGAGAGGACAGCTCGTAGTTCTGATCTTAACCCAATTGAGTATATCTGGAATGACCATGAAAGAAGACTTAGTGCATAAAGCCTGGCTCTCCACGTATCCAAGAGCTTCAATTTGTCATTGACTAGAAGTGGGAAGTTATACCCTAAGATTTTATGATAAAATTAATACGGTTGATGAAAAATCGAGTAACAGCTGTAAATAAGGCTAAGGGAGGGAATACACTTTATTGAGAAACAGGATGACCAAGAATTTTAAGTTTGACTCTCATTCTTTCTTAAGTGAAATTTGGTAATTTTTCCCATTTGTTGGATTTTGTGCTCTAAACCCTTTTAAGGGTATTTTTTTACACTGTATTTCATATCATTAGAAAGGTAATTAAATAGGCTTTCAATTAGTGTACAACATGCTTTCAATAACTATTCACATACATGATAAATAGAGCTTTAACAAAAAGAGTTATGATGTGCGATTTTTTTGCTCTCGAGTGTATTTCCTTTAATAACTTTGTTCTAATAAAATAAAAAATAAATAAGTTTATTTAGAATGATTCTATAAAAAAATAACTTTCATGTGATATATAAATCATTCTCTTAGGTTGGACAATTTTTACAATAATCATAAAAAACACTGTTTTATTTTTCCTGTAAAATTTGAATTTATCGATTACGATATTATTCGGTGGGAGGAGCGATGTTAGCAATACGGAAAAACAGTGTTGCTATATTTTTAGCAATGAAATTACTTAATATTAGAACTTAAACTTACTGATATTTTGTTATAATTTTGTTTTTATTTCTTTTGGAAACTGTAAAAACTATTTTTGAATAAAGCATACAACATTGGGTTCAATTTCGATTGTCTTGCAATTATTTCAAATACCGAAAACGCCCCTTTGTTCCCGTTGAGTTACACCATTTTGTGTTACACTGTTACCCATTGGGAAAAAAATTACCGATTAGTAACACTGTAACTCAAAGCCACATTTTTTGCCCTTTGATTGACAATATAACACAACAGAACGCTGTGTTCCCAATAAGTAACATCTTCTTGCAGTAATTCCACTCCGGTAAAATATCGTACCTCTCCATCCAACAACTTCCTTTTAGAATTGTTTTTTTTTTAAATAAAATCCCATTCCCCTCATTTATTCTCCATAAATGGTGCGACTACCGTTAAAATCGATTTAATTTATCATTTTGTGCAAAAATTTTGGTAGAGTAGGCAACTCTTTTCATTTTTCCCTTCTTTTTTCTGTAGACATACAGTTGAACCAACATTACGGTAAAGGAACCTCTTAAGTGAAACGCACAATAAAGGGCATGCCTTAAATTTTCAGCCACAACATACAACTCGCAAGTCCGAGCCCAAGTCGCCGATGATGGCGCGTAGTGCTCCACTCGCGACTCAAAGAGACGTCTCTCTCTGCAAAACCACATAGTACCAGCAGGTCCGAACCCTGGGGTGCTGGGACGCAAGACAAAGAAAAGAGCGAAGTTTTAGTCAGTAAAAATCTGACACGCGCTTCCGCTCCACCCTAGAGTGGGAGAAGTCATTGGATGTAAGCAATTTAAAAAAAAAATGTTAAAAATAGTGAATATTTACTAATTGATTTAATTACCTTACTTAATCTTCTAGTAGGAAATATTTCTAAACTAGTGGAAACGTGTTTGCCAAACATAAAGGTTTTCTCCTTAGTGCCTGAAGAGGGTTGGTCATCTTTAGGAAGATTGAAGCGAGTCTCTTTCTTCTTGGTCTCCGGCGATTTATTCACTACCGGCGTGGAGAATATTACCCCTACGTTAAAATGATGGCTATCATTTTGTGAGACCCAACTGTGAAGAAAACGAAAATAATTTTCAGTAAAAACCAGTCATCAAATTATAATTAGTTTAGTTTTAAGTACTTGTGTATAATTATTTTAGGTTTAAGACAAGTGAACACGCCATATCTCCGAGAAAATAACGAGTACCACTTAATAATTAAAACGCATTGCTGTTCGAAAGATCTAGAATGGTTGTGCGTAGCCAGGCTTAGAAAAATCTCGAAACATTCACAAAGTACCTACAACTAGTAGTTAGGTATGTATCTACCGATAAGGAAAATGGTAATCTCCGACGTTAACAATAGAGTCGAAATTCGCATGAAAGTGACTCTTAGTACACATGAAGGCACAAGAGACGTGACCCACGTGACAGCAGAAGGTAATATAAGACGCGCTAGAAGTCGACGAATTTGGACCTTCTGCAATTAGCATAAGAGACATGATAATCAATTCGGAGCATAATAATTTAAACGAATATAACGAGAGGCAGTTAGTCAAATATTATAGAATACTGTTTACGTTAATTTGATCTTTAAGACGTAACGTTAAGAGGCCGGCGACCGATGAATTTCCATACAAACGTAATACCACACTCATTTGCAGTTGGAACATATTTCCAACATATTATGATGATATTCGGTTATAGACAATATTTATCTAGGTTCCTACGTCGGGAATATTAGAAATATTGTTATTTTTAATACAGGAAAAGCCAAATGGCATGTGTTGCCATTTACGCTGTAAAAAAGTGCGAAATACAATTCGCTTAAATTCCTTTTTGGTTTTTTAAAAAAGAAAGACGTAGGAACCTAGATAAATATTGTCTATAACCGAATATTATCATAATATGTTGGAAATATGCTCCAACTGCAAATGAGCGTGGTATTACGTTTGTATGGAAATTCATCGGTCGCCGGCCTCTTAAGGTAGGTAAACTTATGAATACGTTTTGTCCGTAATGCATTTGTTAATTTCAACATTGTATCGTAAGTCGATTTAGTCTAATGGTCATAACAGTAGACTTACATTGACATGATCGTAAGTTCGTATCCGTCATGCTTCTTTTAGTAGGTTTTGTGTTTATAGTATTGGATTATGATTTTTGAAATCAAATTATAATTTATATTAAGTTAAATTAATAAATTTAAATTAACTATTCAAACATAAAAGCAACATGAATAAAAAATAAAAATGGTTAGAATAGGTAACGATTTATTCAATATAAGTAATATTTACAATTTACATAAAAAAATATATACTCATCTAATAAACATAATTTAGATAATTATATATAAAGGTAAAACATATAAAAGAAGCTACAATATTAAACTGCTTTTGATATGGTAGAATACCAAAAAAAAAAAATACCAGCTGGATGCACTAGAGTCTATTGAAAAGCGTGCCAAGAAGATCATAGGCAATGATGCTCTTGTGAAGTCTAAACTCCAAAGTCTTGAGCATCGACGCCGAGTTGCTAGCCTGTCTGTTTTCTATCGTTTACACTTCGGGGAGTATGCTCTAGAGTTGAACAATTTAATTCCGCCAAGTCCGTTCCATCATCGGACCACAAGACGTACGGCGTTGCGCCACCGGTACATGGTGGACATCCCACCTATACGTACAAAGCGTTTTGGGAGTACATTCATTATGCGTACAGCTAAGGAATGGAATTCCCTGCCGGAGTCTGTGTTTCCTGATGGCTATAACCTAGGGGTCTTTAAGTCAAGAGTGAATAGATTGCTTCTAGGCAAGCGTGCTCCATCGTCGGCCACATCATCGCTTACCATCAGGTGAGATTGTGGTCAAACGCAAGCCTATCCATTATATAAAAAAAAAAATATCTAAAATACAGTTTTGAGCATGAAAAAAAAAACTATTTAGGTATTTATTTCAATAGTGCTCATGAAGTACTAATTTTATTTATAAAGAAGAGTTTAATGCAGTGAATCAAAATGTTACGTGATTAGAAATATATAATATTTCTATTTTATAACAATAGCATCACTACATTAACTGTCATACTTGCTGTAAATATTTTGAAATTTTAACTACTTTACAGGTTTTATATAGAATTTTAAGTTTTAAATTTGATTAAGAAACAAACAAGGATTAGTGAATTTATTATATAAACACTTCCTAACAAATTAAGATTACTATGATTTATTTAACCAATACACTACACATAAGCACTGTCAAGAAGATATTGTGGCTGCAACTGCTTACAAGAAGTAAATAATTATCCATTGTTGCTTACACGCACAGATGACATTACGTCACGTAATATTTATCACTGAATCGGCAACCTATTTCTACAAGTTAACCAGGTTCCATAGAAGACATACAACACAAGTAACCCAGAGTTATACCCGCCAGTTCTAGGAGTATACGGCAGTATAATGACATGTTTTTTTGTCAGATAGAAATCCAGATATACTTGGGCAAAACGGACTTGACGGATGACCAGCAGTTACTTAAATTTTACGTCCTGACTTGTATTGTTTTAAACCATAATCCGACTGTATTTCTCGGAAACAAAGAAACGAAACAGAAGTTACTTTATGTGTAAGTATAATTAAAAAAATGTTTGATTACGCACAGCATAAAATGAGTAAGTTTAAAAAAGAAGTATAAATAAAATGGAAAAAAGACACTTACCTACGGCTATATCAAGACGCCTCCTATCAATCTCTCCGAAAACCAATATTCTCCTTATGTAAATAGATTATTTTATATTTCAGAATTAGGTATATAAATATATTCTAAATAAAGACGTTGTTTTCGGAATTTAGTAAGGCAACGTAAAAATTGTTTGCTCGATGTCACTGCTATTGAGCGTCGACTGGTTTTTGCTTTATTAGAACGGTTTATTTTTTAATCCTCTACCCTTAATCTAAGTAACATTTGAATACCAGTTTTATGATGAATACGCATATTTATCTTGACTACCCGCTTATTCTTGAAATTATTCCAAATATGTTTAAAGAATATTTAGTTTGTTGATTGTTATTTAAAATAATAAAAAAAATTGTAAATGGAAAGCAAAACAATATACAATATGTGAGAATTGAACTCGTGCCTTACTGCGTCAAAGTCTTTACACAGATCACTAAGTCATATTACCTTAATTAGGGCTACCAAAATAAGCTACTCGTATCAGTTGTCAATACATTTTAAAATACCAATAATAAACTTTAAGCCTAAGAGCGTAAGAATCAAAATTGCATAATAAGTAGTTATTTATACCATTATTATATCCCTTTATGTGTTTGTTTGATTATAATATTAATTATTTTGGACCATTTACTTACTTTATATATAATTATATATATTAATTATAGTGAAATAATAAACATTTTATTTACTTGCAATATTTGGTTTCATTTCTATACAAACTATCCATTTTTCGACTTTTGTCATTAAATAAAATTAAAAAAAAGACAACTAATCACAAAAGATGGAAAACAAAAAGTTCGACGTTTAAAGTGAGATTTGAACTAGCTTTACTTGCGTGTCAAATCGCTGTTATTACCACTGGACTAAATGGATTCTTATAGATGGTGTCGAAATTCAACGTTACTTGTAATGCTGGACGCAATAGTATGGATCAAATTTACAAGCAGTTAATAAGATTCACGGAATTAGCTAAGTTAACCTTTGTTACTGACGTGGCATTTTCTTTTATCAATCTGCCCTCACACTAGGATAGCAAGATTTATAGAAATGCTGCACAAAGAATTTTCACCTTTATTGGTAAAGAAATAATGATTTAAATATCTTATCAAATTGGTGGGTTAGCCCACTTCGGGCGACGACTTTACCACGAGCAATAAAAATGATTTATGACTTCGAGAAGCGATTCAATGGTTCTGGAATTCTGGATCGATCGTGGGATGTCGGTATCTAGAATTTTCTTGGCTCCGCATACAAATACGAGCCCCCGGCCGGAAGCGAGTCAGTTGCGATTTCGACTGCGATCAAGGGCCAACTACCCAAGTGTGTGAAGTGATTTTATCTAACGACCTAAGCGACAGTGTAACGGTACTCTAGTGTTAATTGCGATTCGGATTATTGTTGACTGGACTAATTTGTTATTGTTTGTGGTGAATAAAGTTGTCTATTAGTAAATCGGCATTTGATTACCCACGTACGTAACAATACTTTACTTACTATACACAAAATAAAAATTGTTTCATAACTCGTTTACACAAACTTGATTGGGTATTTTCCTGTGTTTATTTTTGAGTAAATAACAAAGGTATTAGTAACTAAAAAGAAATCTTATTCTGGAAATGACATCAAAATTAGTTATTTTATGAAGCAGTATTTAGAATTTCCAATATTTAAAGAAGAGAGGAGTCTTGTGGGAAGATTTCAGTAATGCATCACTTGAGAGTTTCTCCTTCCATCAGATTTGAAAGGTTTCTATTAGTATATTATGTATTTGAGATTTTTAATAAAAGTTTAAACAATGGGTACAATAGCAGTATACTATACTTCTGAAAGTTTTTTCACATACCGTTTTTTCAAGACACCCTTTATAGGATTCTTGCGTTTATCTGGTGTAGGGTGTATGGCCATTCGTTTCGGCGTATTCTGACTCAATTCTAACGCCATGATCTCTTGAGTTAGACCACTGTGATTCTCTTTAGACTCGAGTAGGCTAGTCACACCAGTAGGTGTGTCTCCATCACAATCCAAAATCCTTTTTCTTTTTTTTGCTCTGAAACTGGAATGAAGTGTTTGTTTTTCGCAAGATAAGCGCTTATTTACGGAGACGCGGTGCGTCATCAAGACAAGACAAGCACTAAATATATAAAAATATTTTTGATAGCCACAATATTATGAACCTATAAATGGTTCCATTTGCTGATGAAAGTGTAAATATTTGAAAAATAGAAACTGGAAAAAAATCTTTAAATTATTTATTTTCTCAAAATACTAAAAAAAAATCAAGAGGCCAACAACTAGCTTAATAATACAACACAATAAATGAATTATGTATATAATAATGTGGATTGACAAAAGCCATGTATGATTAATTTTACAAATTGAGTAGGTAGAGTGCGTCTACTGAGAGCGTAACCTGGAGATTTTTTTAAATTAAATTGGCAACAATGTTTTTCCGAAAAAAATCACGTCAAAGTCTATGGTCGCAATCACAGAACAGAAAATACAGGTAGAAGTGCCCCTATCCTGGCAAAGCCCGGGAACTAGTGTTTTTTTTTTTGGGGAAAAATCATGCATTGACATCCCCCGCCCTTGGGCGGAGCGGGAGATAGTGTCAGACTCTTACTGACTAAAAGACCCACCCCGTTCCTTCTAGCCTTCATACCGGGGCTCGAGCGCCCTTTCGGATAACCCTGGCCCCAGTAGGCTTCGACCCGGCTGGGTCCCTGCTGTTGCTGACAACTCCTTGAGGCGCGCGGGAACAGTGCGCGCCGTTGACGACTTGGGCTTGGTCAGGACAGTTACCGGACGGCCGGACAGCGAGCTACCCATTGCTCACTGTCCGCAAGCCCGCGTCTACGTTGGCCGGAAATCGGGATCAGAATCCCGGCGACGGCGGCGGTGATAACGCCGTTGCCTGATGCGTTCGGCCTCCTCCTTTGCGAGCATTACTGCTTCGCAGAAGTCGGCGACCGCCTGCCACTCCTCCTCGCTCCGGACCATGGCCTCGACCAAGGCCCGGCGCGAGAGGTCTCCGCCGCCGATTGCCCCCACGAGGGCACGGCGATGCTCCGCCCAAGCAGGGCACACCTCGACTGTGTGCTCCGGGAACTCACACACATTTGTATATTAAATTGTCCATTACACACACAAAAACAGTAATATGATTGGCTACAAATTAAAAACGCAACTTTTACTAATTATCTTCTTATTGCTTTCATAAATTAAGTCTTATTACAACAAGTGAAAGTTGTTATTATGTATTTGACATGACACAAACTATAAAGATGTTTTTCGTCATATAACCAATTTACAACGAGTTCAGCTACTCCACGCTAGATGGCGCTGTAACCAATTCATTCTATTCAGAACTCTAGGAACTTTGAAATAGATGTCATATTCACCTGCACATGTAATCACTTTTGCTACTCATTTAGAGATGTAGACATATATCGATATTTTAATATTGATGTTACGTAATTTATTCAGGTAAGCAATGTAATAATTTGTTAACATCTTACAAATGGTTACTATTGTATAAGGTTGATTATCTTTAAAATATCAATGTTAAAGAGGTATTTGTATGTAGGGGGGTAATCTTATTTTTAAACGACTTCGAAAAGGCGAAGATTCTATGTTCGGCTTAATGTATGTTTTGTTCACCGATATCTCGGTCAATAATGTGGACTGACTTTGAAATATATATATATTTTTTTTTAAAAGGTATGCTTTATCGTTCAAATATCTATATTTGTTTTGTGAAGTTAATGTATTACGGTTAATATTATGTAATATTCAGCCTTTCAAGCGTGAAGAAGTAAAGAAAGTGATTAGCAACCCGCACCTATTTCGGACGGATGCAGGTTACGTGTTGTTAAAACCTCGTGATTTATGTGCAATCTTAGTTAAATATTTATAAATTATACACATGAAAAGTCCGACACAATTTTTCTGAATGATGGTGCCAGCCATGAAATAAATAGTTAGAAATAAATAAAAATTATCGATACCGACCTACTTTACGGATGTGTCCCCTCCCTAATTGAGTTTTTATTTATTTATTCAAATATAACAATTTGCATTGTGTTTGAATTTTGCTGTACATTAATTAATCCATAACATCTAGAAAAAATTATATATTTTAAATTTCAAAGAGTAAATTAACATTAAATAAACACTAAGTAAATCCTGAGTTATAAACACTAAACAATTTACAACATAAAAATCAATAAATAATAGTCAATAATCAATCACATAATCAATATTCAATAAATAATAGTCAATAATCAATAATAAAAAAGAAAAGATAAATAATACGATGTCAAAAAATAAAATTAAAAATTGTAAATAGTCATTATAATTATGAATTAAATGTAAATTTTATAAATCTCGAGAAGTCAATGCTTTGGATATATTTACGAAAGTATGTCATAATTAAATGGAAGTTGTACTGTGTGTTGTGTTGTGTTGTAGAGTAGCGTCGGAGTTACTAGAATTGATGTTATGATTTTGTAGATGACGGCCAAGTATGTTTAGACTTTGTAATTATGACTGTAAAGTTGTTTATAGTTTGCATTAAAGTCATAAAATGTGGTATTGTCATTTAAAATCAATTTTATTAAAAATTAACAAAGTTTAGTGCTTAACTATGATACGATACACCTCCACAAGATACATTTTTTTTTCTGCTTTCGTTTTTGCAGGTCAAAACCGAAAAACCAAGCATAATTTGTAATATTTCGCGTATTTCTGAGAGAACCAATCGCGACAAGTGTCTGACGGCGAATAAGCTAAATGTTGCGCATCTCGACCTAATGTTGACACGCGCGCGATATCTGAGGGGCACTTCCTCTACTTTTCTTTATTCCGTGGTCGCAATTGTCAGTTTTGGAAACAGGTATTTATTTTTCAAGAATAACTGCTTAATTATGGGAAAAACAATAAACAGTAACGTGCAAAAACTGCTACCCACTAAAGTTAATAAGTTCAAACAAAAACAAGAAGAGAAAGAAGGTGTTTTCAATGAAAACCAACAATGTTTACATACGATTTCTGAATTTTTAAGTTAGTATGACGTTATAATCTTGATCCTTGTCGACTAATATTATTAGATAGTTATATTAAGGATATAATGATATTTTTTTTTTCTTATATTTTTAGATAATCTGACATATTGCGAATTTCATAATGGACAAAAACATCAACCACAGAAGGCTTTTGGTGAATCGACTTAATCAAAAACACATGCTAGTGAGTAGTAGAATGCGTTCAAAAGCAGTTGAGATGTAATGAAAGATTTGCCTCACTTTGTCTGATAAAGCCTCAAAATCTTCAGCTGAAGTTAAAATTGCGAAAGTGAAGGAATTAGTGACTGATATCCTAGTTCAAGTTTGAGAGCTGTTGAACTTTTTGTATCTCACGAGTCGATCCGTATCATTTGAAACAATCATTGGAGTATAAAACATGTTCCCACTTGACTAATCCCAAAAGATCTGAATTTTCTCTATGCTAAAAAGAATCGATTCCAACCCAACAAGCTTGAAACACATTATTAGTGTTGGCGAGACGTGTTGAAGTTGAAATCATGTTGACCATTTTATTTGACTATCGCGGTGTTGTGCACTTGGTATTCTTGCCAGAAGGCCAAATGGTAAATAAAGAATATTATTTGAATATTATATAGCGACTTTTTTTTCCGATGGGAAAAATCATCCTATGACAACCCCCGCTCTTGGCCGGAGCGGGAGATAGTGGCAGACTCTTACTGACTAAAAAACCTATCCCGTTCCTTCAAGCCTTCATATCGGGGCTCGAGCGCCCTTTGGATAACCCTGGCCCCAGTAGGCTTCGACCCGGCTGGGCCCCATGCTGTTGCTGACAACTCCTTGAGGCGCGCGGGAACAGTGCGCGCCGTTGATGACTTGGGCTTGGTCCGGAAAGTTACCGGACGGCCGGACAGCGAGCTACCCGTTGCTCACTGTCCGCAAGTCCGTGCCTACGGTGGCTGGAAATCGGGATCAGTATACCGGCGCCGGCGGCGGCGGCGATAACGCCGTTGCCTGATGCGTTTGGCCTCCTCCTTTGCGAGCATTACTGCTTCGCAGTAGTCGGCGACCGCCTGCCACTCCTCCTCGCTCCGGACCATGGCCTCAACCAATGCCCGGGGCGAGAGGTCTCCGCCGCCGATCGCCACCACGAGGGCACGGCGATGATCCGCCCAAGCGGAGCACACCTCGACTGTGTGCTCCACCGTGTCCTCCGGGCATTCCGCACAGTGGCGACACCCGGGCGGGCGTCACTTCCGCATGAATCCGGTGCAGGAACCTCCCGAATGAACCATTTCCGGTGAGGACCTGCGTCATGCAGAAGGTAAGGACGCCATGAAGTCTTTCCAGCCACGCCATATAGCGACATTTGAGAGATCAGATAAAATAAAATAATTTGGCATTATAACTAACATTTTGTGTGTTATTACCTTTACCATACACCCACCAAATAATTAAGTCTACACACATGTTTTTGACTAGGATTAACTATTATACATTTGTCATAAATACAAAAAATACTCTGGTATCAAAACTTTTTTCTCCTACTATTTCAATTATACCACCTTCAAAATTTTTGGTTACAACCTCCTTTTCTCAGGTCACGCTTTCATTAGACGGACTCTAATTACTTAATTTTAAAAATTAACCGTACATGCCTGAAGATCACAATAAGAAGTTAGTGAATAGTTTAAAAAGCTGTGATTTATAATTACCTAGGTATTCTTTTTAAGGAGTGTCCCCTGCATAGTGGAGATGTCGACTGGTCATGCTGTGAATCTGACAGCGTGGTGGACTCCCCCACCGAACTGTTGCTACTGGGATCTGTGGACTTGTTACTTCTCGAGTTGGAACTGTTCTTTGAACTTTCACAGGTGTGGTATGAACCTGAATCTTCTGACTGCAAAATAATAACAACTTTATAACTAATATCTTTGTAAAAAGGAAAGCCTCAAATAATACTAATTATAAAGTATGGCATGCAGAAAAATAAAATTATTTCCCTCATGAAATCACTACATTTATTCCAATTGTTACTTGTACGGTATAAAAGTCTATAATTTTTCATGCTACGAAAGACTTACATTTTCAAAATGTATACTTTCTGCACTCATAAATGGATGTATCCCTGACATGTTTGACTGATTTAATAAAGGTGAACTTTCGAAACCACTGACGCCATCAAACAGGTTTTTTAGTTTACCTGCAAAAGTCTCATGTCAATAACAAAGATAGAGTGGATAAGGTACTCTATTAAAACAATAAAAGCGTACTGGTTTCTTTAAGCTCATCAAGAAGGTTCTCACAAGCATCTGTAGACATGACAGAAGTGTGTGTGCTGTCGCCTCCACCGGAACCAAATGACAAATGAGATGTAAGTGACAAGAGTTGACCCGGTGTCCTCATGTTCAGACTAGGTGTGCAATTCACGAAATCTGATATCTCCAAATCTGAAACAGAAATATATTACTTACTAGAATAACCTTATTTATTTCCACAACTGTCACTTATTTTAAATCTCTTAATTGTTGTTAGTTTATTATGTACTAAAAACTAAAAGAAATTAGTTGTTTTCGTAGTTGAGATTTAGGTCTAGTGATTCCAAGTGGTGCCTAGTGATTGATCAGGAAGGCTATGGGTAACCGTAATAGATAAAAGTCGTAATGCAGGTATTTGAAATAAAAATAACATCAGCAACCATATTTAAAACTGATTAAAAGTTTTGGACAGTTCAGGATAAAGGCAGAATTCCAAATGATAGGTAACAATAGGATTTTGTCTATTTTGCATGGCCAATCCCAAAGAAAATGATGATATAGACTAGAAATAAAAGTAACGGAAAGGAAGACACAGAAATTACCATGACTTACTAACCTGTGTATTGAACCTGGATTTTCAATACACAGTTTGGTAAGTTTCTTCCTACAATTAGATTCATATGACATTAAGTATTAAAAAGTGTGCTAAAAAAGTGTTTTTTTTTTTTTTAAATCAACCCTTTTGGAAATTTGATTATTATGTAAGTACCTCTCTGCATCTTTGCCCATATAATTCCAATCTTTGCAATACATGCATAACACAATGCATGTATTGCAAAGATTGGAATAAGATTTAAAGTGTATAGTGCGCAAGATCGACCTTGAGCGTCAAACTCACACATACGCACGAGACCCGTAGTCTGATTCACGTAATCAAAACCGTAACGATATCGTAGCGATTTAGTAGTTAGACCATTTCCGTATTCACATCCATCAATCGAGTTTGAACGACACCGATTTTAAAGTCGTTTGGTCGAAGAGTAGATTTTAAAAAAAGATATCTGTATTATAGGATAGAATATATAGATAGGATAGGACTTTGATCGAACGACTATATAACTTCAACGATATTTGGCTTGTTTGATTTTACGTGAATCAGGCTAATGCACACACTGACTTTCCGTACAGGTCGCGCGATGAATCAAGATCGCTCGGCAAAAGTGGAAGGGGCATGCGCAGTATTCAATTCTACGGTCTATTTGGCAACGTACGGGCGGGTATGCGCCGTCCGCGACACGTCATTGGTAGATAGAGTCGCTCTTCAATTCCCGCGTTGCGTTCTCGCCTCTCATTGGATACTGTTGTGCTTGGGTACTGTTGCGTACAGCTTGTGTTATCGTAATAGTAATACGTAGTCGTAAAAAAAAATGGTTAAAAATAAAGTTTTAAAACGGCTAGCCAGAAAAATGGTTTACAACGTGAATTATTACGTTAAAGAAAGAAAGTAACTTTTTTTTTTTAAATTTTATGTTTTATTTAAAAAAAAAAAAATTTGAATTTACCTACTTACAAGATAAGGGCCTTTCTCTACTAACAGGAAAATCATGGTCCAAGCATTTTTTTTAACTTTGGCTATATTAATGTATGGTTTTATTTATTAAAACACATAATATATAATCTGTTATTTAAGGAGCCAAGCTTAATCATTATTTAGAATCATAATTATTTCATAAACTCGGTCTAAAAGCCACTAAAAACAGTCCTCTGTTATGTCCTAATTCCGGATCGAGTATGATTCGGTTCGGTTTTTATTAGTTGTATTTAAAAATGTAAAATCTTATAACTTTATAAACATAAAGAATATTGGATGCATGTGAACAAAAAACAATCATAATTTTAGAGAATTTTTTAGTACTAAAAACTAGTGTTCGAATTTTGTCCATTACATTTTTGAACAGTACTCTGTCACAATTTGAATATCGCGCCACAAAAATATTAAACACTATTGTGCTTACATTTCCCTTGAAACTGAACGCTAACAGTGTGAAGTTTGCTCGGTCGCCATGCTAAACAAGTCGCCGCCATTTTGCGCAGTGACAACTCCGCGTCTGTGTGGGAGCCACGTCTCTGTAGTGTTGAGTGAACATTCCTCTGGTAAGTCTATTTTACGGTGTTTTATGTGTTATAATTATATTTACTTAACAAAAAAATTGCTCAGTGTAATAATTTATAGCTGTTTCTGTGTTATGAAGTAATATTTAAACTGATACGTGGTATGACATTTTTTACGTAAAAAAACAGTCCTCTGTGCAACAGTCCTCTGGAAATTTATAACACAGAGGACTGTTCAATGTGACAGAGGACTGTTTTATTTGACGTCTGTGTATTTTATTAATATTCTTTATAGTCTGCACTAACCTACTGCTTGTCGATAGCCTCTTTCTTTCTTACATTGGCCTGTCACGCTAATCTCACGTCTTTGGTTTTCTATTATTATGGATTTTGGAATATAAAATAATACTAACTAGTAACTACCTGTTTTTAAACCCTTACGGTTTTTTTTAATTATTGAAAGTATGTTTTAGTATTGCCGCAATGCCACCAAAGAAAAAACCTAAAACCAAAGAAGAAATAAAAGAGCAGAAACGAATTGCAGAAAGATTAAGATATCAACGGCTAAAAAATGACCCTGTAAAAAGAGAGCAATTGAAGGAAAAAGAACGACGAAACTACATTTACATCCTGGCATCAAGGCTTCAACAAGAGATTTTAAATGTGAAGAAGTTTACGTGGAACTATTCAGAGAGTGGACATGGCAAAGGAGCCCCTGATGGCATTGGAGCGACCTGCAAGAGAACCGCTGATGCCGTCGTCACTACAGGAGGTGATATTGATAGCTTGGAATCATTTGTAGAGGCCATTCAACGAAGATGTTCCGCAATTACCTTGTTCACAATCGACGATAAAGCCATCCAAGAATTGACAGACGACCTTCAAAATGAAACAGTTAATTTAAAAAGCTTTAATGGCACTCTAAAAATACATCAAGGCTGAAATATTCAGAAGTCCTCTGGAATCAGCTCCAAGTGCCGCTAAACTCATAATGAAAAGTTTAAGTTGCACTTGTGAAGATGAGTGCCAGCATTTCAATTTAGGAGTGTTACAGTACAAAAACAAGACAAAACTTAACGTAGATGATATTTACACAGACACTGAAAGTGAAAACATGGACAACTCACAGGATTTCACAATGGAGACCGACGACGACGCTGCACTTGGCTGGACCTAGTTCAATCAACCAACAGAATTATACCATCGGTGATTACGTCTTGGTTAAATTTCTAGTAAGAAACACTGAATATTGTTATGCTGCAGTAGTCAATAAGATAGACACGGAAGAAGGCGAACTAACAGGAACCTTCTTAAAAATTTGTGATGACAAAGGACACACATTCAGAGTCGATGAAAATGATGTTTCTGATGTGTCTTTTGACCAAATATTAAAGAAGTTGCCAAACCCAGATATTGCCCTAAAAGGGAAACGAATATTTTATTATTTTAATATACCTGTACCTGTTTTTGAGAAATAAGGCTGCATTGATAAGTAAACAAGGCTGATTCTTAGTACCTAAGCTTAATTTTGATTATAATTATTTTAATTCGTTACTTAGAGAGCTAAACAGAATGGAAGAAGAAAACGTGTTGCGCCGACCCCAAGTAATATGGGATAAGGGCAGGAAGAAGAAGACTTAGAGAGCTAAACTCGCAATTTGTTCCTGATAAATATAAGTATTTAAATTCTGTATGTGATACAGTATTCAATAAAGAAAAGAATTTATTTGATCTCATTTAATAATTGATATTGTGTTATTTTTTTTCATATAAACATTGACATAAACTGTTCTCTGGGTGGAAAAAACAGTCCTCTGGGTGGCAAAACAGTCCTCTGCCGCATTTTTTTACAAAATTGCCTATAATTCGAAAAATAAGGGAAAATTACAATGGTTTCTTGTTTATATGTATTTATATTATAACTATCTATCAACTTAATACATTACATGTTTAATTTTCTAGAAAAATAGGGTTCGGACAGCTGTCAATAGACAAGTTTCCAGTTAGTAGAGAAAGGCCCATAAATTACAATCAAAACCTAGTGTTATTATAAGTTATGTTACTAAGGTTCAAACATACGAAATTAAAAATAAAATCCTAACATACTGAGAATTTCTGTGCGCAATTGTACACATGCGCCGATTGCCCCCACTATTTTCACCGAGCGATCTTGATTCACCGCGCGACCTATACCGAGCGCGCTACCGCACAAAGATAACGCAGTGACGCAGAGAGGCGTGCCTATTCAGTGATATTTTGCCTACGACTCTAGAATTTCTGAGATGCACGGCTAATTTTAATTTAAATAGATACTTATTATGTTTCGTGTAAATCTCAAACTTTATCATTTGTATGTACCTAGGTAGGTGTAGAAAAAGAAACAATACAAAAGGTTATACAAACAAAATTCATTAAAATACTGCTGTTTTTCTATTATTTCACAACATAAAGTATAGATTACCTACAAAAGTAATTCAAAATACAATTTATGATAAATGTAAGTTGTATCTGATTCTTCCATAACTATAATGAGGTAAAAATCAGTTTTTTTCTAATCTGTTGTTTGTTACGAATAAGCTCAAAAACAAATGGAACGATTTAAAAAATAAATTATTAAATATGAACGTAATTGGTGAAATAAGGGTACCAATATAAAAGTGTGAATTTTACACATACAAGTACGTGACTCCTTGAAAGCGATCTGGCGTGATCTTATATGTTATGAAATTGTGAAACAATAAACAGACATGCGATTACAGCAATGCCAAAAGATTTGCTGTAGTGTTTAAGATTCCGTACCTCAAAAGTAAAAAACGGAACTTTTATAGTACCTATAGGATAATTATGTTGCCGTCTGTGTATCTGTCTCCCTTTATTTTGGGAATGCATGGATTTATAGAGTTAAAATTAAAACCATATACTCAGGTCTGCGGTTCCATGATGCTGTGAAAAAACAAAACGTCTAAGTTAACGAAAACCAAAAAAAAACCGGACAAGTGCGAGTCGGACTCGCCCATGAAGGCCAAGGGTACCGTAGCGGCAAGTAACATAATATAAAAGTTCTTGTAGTTCGTTGTAACTTTGATCGATGTTTTAATAATAATGTATTTTTTATTAGGGTTCCGTAGCCAAATGGCAAGAAACGGAACCCTTATAGATTCGTCATGTCTGTCTGTCTGTCTGTCTGTCTGTCTGTCTATCCGTCCGTATGTCACAGCCACTTTTTTCCGAAACTATAAGAGCTATACTGTTGAAACTTTGTAAGTAGATGTATTCTGTGAACCGCATTAAGATTTTCACACAAAAATAGAAAAAACAGCAATAAATTTTGGGGGTCCCCATACATAGAACTGAAATTTTTTTTTCATCAAACCCATGCGTGTGGGGTATCTATGGATAGGTCTTCAAAAATGATACTGAGGTTTCTAATATCATTTTTTTCTAAACTGAATAGTTTGCGCGAGAGACACTTCCAAAGTGGTAAAATGTGTGTCCCCCCCCTCTAACTTCTAAGATAAGAGAATGATAAAACTAAAAAAAATATATGATGTACATTACTATAAAAACTTCCAACGAAAATTGGTTTGAACGAAATCCAGTAAATAGTTTTTTTTTAATGCGTCATAAACCGAAAAAAATACACTATTATTAAAACATCGATCAAAGTTACAACACATTACAAGAACTTTTATATTATGTTACTTGCTGCTACGGAACCCTTCATGGGCGAGTCCGACTCGCACTTGGCCGATTTTTTTAGATTTATGACGTACTAAAAAAACTACTTACTAGATCTCGTTCAAACCAATTTTCGTTGGCGGTTTGCATGGCCGCATGGTAATGTACATCATATATTTTTTTAGTTTTATCATTTTCTTATTTTAGAAGTTACAGGGGGGGGGGACACATTTTACCACTTTGGAAGTAGTCCCTCGCGCAAACTATTCAGTTAGAAAAACATGATATTAAAAACCTCAATATCATTTTTGAAGACCTATCCATAGATATAGATAGATTTGACGTCTGGATTTGATGAAAATAATTTTTTGAGTTTCAGTTCTAGGTATGGGGACCCCCAAAAATTGTTTTTTTTTTCTATTTTTGTGAGAAAATCTTAATGCGGTTCACAGAATACATCTACTTACTAAGTTTCAATAGTATAGCTCTTATAGTTTCGGAATAAAATGGCTGTGATATACGGACGGATAGACAGACAGACAGACATGACGAATCCGTAAGGGTTCCGTTTTTTGCCATTTGGCTACGGAACCCTAAAAATGAGTGGGTATCGAATCCACTACCTCCGGCATAGCAGTCAGAGCCAGTAACAATTAGATCAACAGGCAAGTCCATATAAAGTCTAAAGTCTATATGGTCTATCTATCTCCAAAGTTCTAGATCAGAGAAATCCTTCGAAACAAAAAGAACGGGGCAAGCACGAATTGGACTCGCACACTGAGGGTTCTGTACAAACTTACTTATGAAAACAGTTTCATAAATAATTCTTAAATTGGGTTTCGAAGATTTTTCCGAAATGCCAAAAAAGGTTTTTTTTGTTGTGACTTAACTACAGTTTTTAGATTTTTATCTCTACTTGATCTGTAAGACCTTGTTCCATACCATTTTATGAATTTTTGGTTCCCTTGAGTGTCGTTACGTTACGTTTTATGCGACCTAAACGGCCGCATTATTTTTTTTTGTTTTCGTTAACTTAAATGTTCGATTTTTTCACAGCTTCAAGGGATCGCAGACCTGAGTACGAGACCTGAGTATGGTATTAATTTCAACTCGGTACCACTGCTAGTTCCCGAGATAAAAGGGTTTGACAGATGGACTGACAGACGTATAGACGGAAAACAACGTGATCCAATAAGGGTTCCAGTTTTTCTTTTTGAGGTACAGAACCCTAAAATGAATCATTAAAATCGGTTAATATTTAGCAAAGGTATCGCTGAACAAGATACAAATAAATCAGACAACCTGAGAATCTTTTTCTTTTTTAGAAGTCGGTTAAAAATTTTCTTAACTTTAATTTAATAAACTAGTGCACCTCACCATCAATGATTGCATGACTGCCTACCATCAGGTGGGATCGCAGTCAAGTACTAGTTTGTACAAAAAAAAAACCAATAAAAAAAATCATCAAAAAAAAAAACAAATATGTCATAAATGTAACAGATTACAAGTGATATGATTTTTATCTGTTAGTATATTCTGATCAAGCCGTGAATACCTTCTGATGCGGTAAGTTACACGGCACGAAGCAACTATTTGCCACCCGAAATCTATATGTCGTATCATTTTAGGTCCTCTGCAAGCGTGCTAGCCTATAAACTCACACTAATACAAAATCTCCGTAAATATTCGCGCCAACATATACGTAACGCGCTGTCGTTCCGTGGCGGCAACAGAGCGCCGAGCGACACAGCCTCCCCATCTGAATGCTAACGCATGACTGGCCGCCTGCGCCCGCACAGATTTTTATATGTATTCGATCTCAATATTGATCATTTTATTTATTAAATATTGATTCATTTACGTAAGCGATGTTCACCTTTAAGAATATTTAACCACCAATTTTTTTGTGTAAAATATTTCTAAAGATCCAAGCCGTTTCGAAGGAGTAGGGAAAAGTAGCAAAATTCGTAAAATATATTTTTTAGTCAAAAGAAATAATTGCACGAAAAAATCTAATGTTGATATTATTGTTCATAAATCTATAATAAACTTATTTTTTTTTTCCAACCAATTGACCTAGCCGTTACGGAGGAGTAGGCCTCAGAAAATCACTGTTTTATGGCATTTTTCGGGTGCTTGGCCGGTAGGCAAGGAAGGTATCATATTATTGACAGGATTACCTCTATTAACTTCAATTGTAGATAAACCAAAGTCCGATAGCTTCACATGTCCAGATCTTGATATGAGGATGTTATCTGGTTTCAAGTCTCTATGTACAATGTTATGTCTATGTAGGTAATCTAATGCAAGAGTGACTTCAGCTACATAAAATACTGCCATAGATTCTTCTAAAAATCCATAAACACCAAGCAGAGATTTTAAATCACCTCCAACCATGTACTCCATGACCTAAAAGGATTCAAAATACAATAATTAGCCAGTCAATTCAATATCTCAACACTACACAGCTACTGAAATCATTATACATTTCCGATTTCCGAAACTAATAATAAAGTATTTTACTTTATAACACATTATACAGTAACTTTGTTTTACTTTCTTACCAAGTAAATGGATGAAGTTGATTGCAGTGAGTAAAATAAATGAACACAAAAGGGACTTCTGGACAGCGCCAAAGCATTCCTCTCAGTTACAACTTGTGTGACCATATTTTTGTTGATCATGTCCGACTTTTTCATAACTTTGATTGCATACAATTGATCCTTGTTAGTTTTTTTATGTGCGAGGAACACTTTCCCGAAAGCACCTCTGCTTATGGGTTTTATGATCGTAAAGTCATTTATATCTGGGGGCTGCAAAAATGTACACAACGTTTATTATTTTGTTCATTTTAATTTACTTGTAATATGATTGTGTTAATTATTTTAGTACAACCTTAGTGACAACAGTATCGTTGATCGAGTTTATTTTATCTAAAATAGTGTGGCACGTAGCTATATTTTCAACTTTTGATTCATTTGTAGCCATCGTAGAGATAAAAATAACACCTTAAATTAAAATAATACAAAATAACATATTTTCACGACTCAATTAAAAATTCGAATCCAACGAAACCTTCAACCCACAAAAACAATGAAACAATAGATAAAAAACCAACGAAACTGAGCTGACACTGACAGTGACGGGCACCTGGCGCGGTAGGGATGGTGCATGGAGATCTGAAAACACCATATTTCGATAATCTACAGTCTGTCAAGAAAGTCATGAAAAGAATGTTTTGGGAACTATTGTTTTTGTTAATACTGGCAACACTGAAGAATTGTTAAGCTGAGTACTTGAACTGTCACGTCGTATCTGTGTGGTTGATTTTTTATAGTATTTTGGTGCTATTTCGAGTTTTTTTAATCGTGTAAGCGTTAAGATACAAAAAATGAATCGAAATGTTTATAAGAGCGGTGCGAGACAAATTATATTTAAAGTTTTTCAAGGGTGTATGGCCGAAATTCAAGGTGGGAGTGCTGGGACGAACAAAGACGATGTTTATGGTCGAACAGCAAAGTTAACCGGTACGTAAATACATTCTAAAGTTTAACACACTAACGGAAATATAATATTTTAACAATCTTCTGTTTTTAAGTGCAATTTATCTATCTTTAACATTGTTTATGTCTTGCTAAGGTTATGAAATTTACCTACGATTTATTATACTACCACTTAACGGTTTTGATATTTTGGTGTTTTTTATTTAGGTATGATAAATGTATTTGTATATTTAACATAATTATCTTTATTGACTTCAGGTGTTTCCGAAAGTACAGTTCGGCGCACTGTGGACTAAGGCATGAAGAATGGAGATAAATTTTCAACGCTTGGAAAACACAGGAAAGGCCGACCTACGAAACAAACTACGAGTCAGATGTTGGCCGGTTCCATTTTGAAGAAGTTTCAGGCAATATTTCTGGAGTCGAATACCTCGACTCTGATTATTTGGATTCGGATTAATAAAGATTTATTTCATAAACTTTTTATTTTTGCATGAGCTCATACCTATCGATACTCAGCGCCATGCTGACGGCAGTGCAGAGAGGCAAAACATCGTGATTTTCACTTTGTAGTACCTAAGTACATAAATACTAGTAGCTGAAAGGACGAAAACAAGGGTTGATCAAACCAGACATTCTTATGAATATAAAACCAGATATTCAGAAGAATATCTGTTTTGATAAACTCTTACGTGTAGGTACGTAGGATAAACATATAATTATCCTAATAAGCAAATAGAGAAGTATGGTTTCGTCGCAATGTTTATAAAACAAAATTCAGACTGGTAGAGAATGCCTAAGGCATTAACTCCGCCTTTGTACTTTTGTGTTGGATGAAGTTTTAATAAATAAATGAGAACTACTATAACTATTATGTATCAGTTAAAATTAAACGTCACTTGAATGAAAATTAGTTCTAATAAAAATGTTGTTCGCCACTACGACAGAGTTAGTACTTTTATTTATAGGGAGCCACTACCGATGAAAGTCAAAACTCGTTTGCAAGCATGTATTAAATAGATAGATCGGTAAAATAATGTACCTACACGGCAGTAAAGGGACCGTAAATCGGTAATTATTATTTTATAAATAAAAGTATCAATATCTTTTAGTCGAAGTTTATTGGGATACCATGTTTAATGATGGTGGCGCCCTCCCTTCTTTTCATGACTTTCTTGACAGACTGTAATTAATCTAAGATTTGTAAAAATCAATTATTGGTTAAATCGAGATAGAAATCTGTGCGAAAACTAAACCATCGTGGGATTTGAGGGCGCTGCTGTAGATAAATATCGTTTTTGTTATATAAGCAACATTGTGACGTCATTATAGGGAGACTGTTAAATCTTAAGCCTGCAATACACGTTGGCCGAGCGTTGCCGAGTGAAGGCCAATACCAATATGTAGACAGTATATTTGCCTTGTCTTGCCATCGCTCGGTGTCGCTCGCCTAGTTGGTTGAGTAGACTTGCGCCAATCAAAGCAAATGTGCGCCAATGTGTGAAGACCTCATTTGGAATAGCTTGTCACGACTCGCAGCCGCTCGTGATCACTTGCCTCACTTCGAAGCGGTGTCGGTTTTTCTGCACAAATCAAAGGCGCTCGCGCGCGCTCGGCCAATATTGTTCATATGTTTGTCCGCACCAGTGTTGCCAGACCCCCTGATTTTCCAGGAGATTTTCTGATTTGGTCAAGTTTCTCCTGATCTACTGATTTTGTTAGTAGAGTCTGTGCGGAAAGTAAACCATCGTGGGATTTGAGGGCGCTGCTGTAGATAAATATCGTTTTTGTTATGAAACTATGTTAGACTAGCTTCTTCCAGCGGCTTCACCTTTGAATAAAAATTATCATACTGGCTGAATTTGCTCACCTAATGAAACTGCAAAGTTATGATAGCTTATGGGCAATGTTTATGTTTAAGTTAATCTGTCTAGTAGTTTTTGCGCGACACATCCATACATACGAGTACCTCAATCCATCTTCACTAACTTTCGCATTTATAATATTAGTAGCCTATTTATTGAACTTGCTCACGTGATGAAACTTAGCAAAAATATAGGTTATAACCTATATTATTGCAACGTTTATCATTAAATTCATCCTTAAAGAAGTTTTTGCGTAATGAGTAACAAACCGTTAACTGTGTGGACATCTGGGGGAGGCCTACGTCGAACAGTGGACGTCTTTCGATTGTAATGATGATGAACATTTAAATTCAAACACGAACCGGTTAAGGAAAATATCGTGAAGAAACTGCTTTACTAGGTACCTATCGTGAGCGTGTGGATTGAGTGTTCTTTTTTAAAAGTTCATAATATTTATACGAAATCAAGGAAGGATTTTAGAAACAATTGTGATAACTTCATGATGAAGATAAAACAATTGTGGAATCGATGGAAAAAAGTAGTGGGCCATTAAATGGAACACTCAATCCGCTAACCTGGGAAAATACTACACTCACGTATCTCGAAATATACTAGGTGTAGGACCTCTGTCCACAGTAATGTTCTCGTACAAACACTGGCTCGCTCGCAAGCGCACGCGCAGCAACAACACGTGTACTCTCGCTCACAGCGCTCTCGTAACTACGTGGCTCACATAAGCGTCGCTTGCCCAAAATAGCGTATATCTATATTTAAGTATAGATACTCCTAATACAAACACTACATCCCTTTCATGTTCAAAAATATTTATTTGAGATTAAAAAGAAACTATGAAAAATCGATTTAAACTTTTGATTAACAGCTGATCCTTAATTCTCATCTCCGTTATTTTAAACAAATCTTTAAATGGATCTAGCTTAGTTTACTTGCTCTGCCCGTTTATAATCATTAGGAAGTCTCAGATAGAAGAAAAAAAAAAAAATTTTTTTTCATATCCTGATTAAACTTACACTTTTTTTTTTAGGTTACTACGTACTCTATATTGCGTAACGCATCATTTATCATGGCACTTAAATTAACCTCGGGGTTCTACATCCTCTTTTGACATCAACGGCAGAGAAAACGAAGTCTTGCCTATCGAGAGTTCCAAAGGAGCACCAGTGTTCGTCGTTTGGTTAAGTGTCTGTAACTGTACAGCCAATCGTGAGTTGGACTTCGCCTAATGGACCCTACCACAAATGGTCCCTGGTCTCTACAGTCGCTATTAGCATTGGTTCTAACACGAACATCTCATATTTGTCCTCCTCATTCACACGGGTTTGTCCCGTCGCGATGAAAGTGTTAGACAATGTTACTTGAATCACAGAACTCTAAATTATTTAGATGAGACTACCAGTAATTTTAATCAAAACCTTCAATGTTTCAGTGTCGTTACCAATTACCAGAGCGTTATTTTTAGCTTTACCTTCTGACCAACTTCCAACTGACGGTAAATTAACTTTACGATCACGCAATGAGATACAGTTTCGCGATAAGAAGTCACGTATGGCACTACTACAGGACGTACGCTTAGGGTCCAGTCATATCTTATGGTTTCACCCGTTTGAGGTAGCCCGCTAACTGGTATCAGTATGAAATTCTACGACTAGGTACTTGCGAGTCTCAATTCATTAAATCCCAAGCAAACGCCGGCGCCCGCGCATTCACTGTCCCTCCATTGTGCCTCCAATTGACACGATCGAAAGGTTAAATCATAAAACCCGACTCTTTCATAAAAATTAAATTATTTCTTATTCAATTTTTTGTGGCGCAGTTGCCAAAAAATAAACTTTACCACACGTCAAATCGTCTTTAGAACGGCCCCATACTCGAGAAAACTTAGGTAAAAACCACCAGGAGTAAGCTACTAGACCTATAAACTGTTCTAACTGAGCTACGATAAAAAGTAGGGGCAGAGTCGAATGTACGTTATCTGTTTTCTGCTAATAGGTCCTATTTCTTCTAACTTCACCACTTGACTTTATTTCATATCCTAGCAACACGAGTTGCATTATCAAAACAACCCTTTTTTTTTCACTTTTCCAAATCTAACGAAAATCCGGCTGTAGACAACGATTTTTTAAAACTACATTAAGTCTCCCGACGTCTCTCTTAATAGTTTATCAGCGAATCATTAAGCCAAATGCCTAGTCACGCCAACAATATTCACCTGTACTCTGTTCGAACATAATCATTTTGACTCAGTGGCATCAATTTGTTTTCAAAATAAACGGCTAATCAATAATTTAATATTATTCCAGTTGGCTATAAACTCTAGCCTGTTTTAGTAAGATTACCAACATAATACATCGCTCGGTCAACCTGACAATATTATTGCAAATTGCTCTGAACGTTGAATCTTCTATTTACTCTTTTACAGATCATAGTTTAAGTCAGTGATATCAGTTATTTACTACGGACCACAACATTAAATTTTATTTGATATCAGTAACAATCACAGCTTGTAACTAAAACTGAGGGTACATTTAATTTACTCCTTCAACTTTTTTAGTTACTATTTTAAATTCTAAAAAAAATCATTTTAGTAAAACAATTTTTTAGTTTGTTTTCCGACATATCAATATCTAAAAATCATGACAATTGGAAATAGATTGTTTACTTAGTTTCGTATCAACTTTTAATTTCATTTAAAACGAGCAACTTTGAACTACCAGCACACTAATTTTATTCCCTTTATAATTTTACCAAAAAGACACCCAAAGAAACCGTAGCCCAAAGACTAGTTTCTTCTGAACGCGAGAATAGTATACAAAACCAGCTGATTCGGCAAATATTGTTTTGTCGTATAAATGTTTCTAATGAATATTATGGTAGTCCAATAAAATATAAATATTATGATTTCCTACCTAGCCGACTACTCCTGCCTAACTAACAACTACCTTAAGCTACCTAAATAACACTGAACTACTCGGTCAAATAATATTTACACGCAACAATTCATCTACCCTAGAACGTGGTATGTTCATTTCGAATACGTCCTTCATATAGCTGGTCTGCGTGTTCCTTGTTTCCGGGACAGTCTGCTGGGCGTACCCACATATTCCGCTTGGTAGCTTGCGTTTGATAGGTACACATGTTGAAAATGCTGTCTATACCTCACCTTTTTTACTCCATTACACACACATACTCGTACATTACCATGGATATCTATGTACATTACATTATTTTTTAATTATTCACTTTGCTTATTATTTTATGCCTATTAACTTTATATATTTATCTACATTTCACTCAAAACCATCTGAGCGTCCGAATATCACCACAAGGATCCAGCATAATATCAGCGTCAGGTACTTTTGCCGGACACATGCTGAGCTAGACTCCCATTGGTGCAGCGCGACATGCACACCGCACTATGGGTCTATTGTGGCAACTTAATGTCATTTCTAAACTGTACCCTGCTGTCAATGACAAGTGTATAGTATACAGGAGAACATGAACATTTAATTCTCGCGAGCAAAATATTTCCAATTGAATGGAGATCTTTAAATCACAAAAGTTCCAATTTAATGGATGGTTTTAGATCGCAGTATTTCCAATTTAATGGAGATCTTAAACCCACGAAAGTTCCAATTTAATGGATATTTAAAGATCACAGTAATTTCCAATTTAATGGAGATCTTTAAATCACAAAAGTTCCAATTTAATGGAGATCTTTAAATCACAAAAGTTCCAATTTAATGGATGGTTTTAGATCGCAGTATTTCCAATTTAATGGAGATCTTAAACCCACGAAAGTTCCAATTTAATGGATATTTAAAGATCACAGTAATTTCCAATTTAATGGATATTTAAAGATCACAGTAATTTCCAATTTAATGGAGATCTTTAAATCACAAAAGTTCCAATTTAATGGATGTTTTAAGATCGCAAATGTTTCCAATTTAATGGAGATCTTAAAACCACAAAGGACTTTTTTTTTTTTCACACAACGCCATCCAGTCCCAAGCTAAGCAGAGCTCGTGTCATGGGCACCAGACGATCGACAAACACACCCATTCACCTTGGAGGTGAATCACACACACTTCGCGTCCATCACACAAACATTCGCCAACGAGGCAGGGATCGAACCCACGACCAACAGGCCCGTCCATTACAAGTACAAATATCAGAATTCAAATTATATCAGTTAATTATTCAAGCAGTGAAGAATATGTTTCCTTGTTCTAAGTGCTCCACAACGCAACCACTATTGCAACTTTGTACACCATATTTATTTTGCCATCACGTTGTTTTATATTTCCAAGCCCGGAAACGGACCATACGTACAGTGTACATCCGCTACAATGTAGCTACATATCTCAAACAACATAACGTCTTCACGAAGGTATACAAAACAAAACGTTGTGGATTATAGAAAAATAACCGTAGGTATGTACTCGTACCTACAAAGTTGAAAGGTGTATATTATGTAGGTTGATATCTAAGAAGCTGCTTTTCCACTCACCCATCGCAAACATCGAGCATGGTTTAAAAGCCTGTTGCTTCATCAAACGCAATCCAGCGCGATGCTTGACGAAAAGGCAACGTGATAATACCTGAATACTCTGTAATAGTAAATTCCGTGATTTACTCGAAAATTCTACAAAACTTGTTCCAGCAAATGCGTGTTTCTTTTTTCCTCAAAAGTTTTGAAAACATTGTCATTATTCAGAATCTTGATAAAATTTGCTAGGCTTTTATGTTGTATTTTTTTTTTTTTTACTTTTCACTTGTGAGCAAATTATGAAGTGTCAAAGCTCATGCAAAATAGCAGATTTTCAGAGGTCTTAACTGGATTTGATTTGAATTTGTTTTTTATTAGATTTGTAAGAGCGGTTGTGCGAAAAACAGTGAAAATGCATGGGATGCATCCCCTTAAGAAAACGTTACGAGTATTGTTGCTACCAGTCATAAAATGTAGGTACTTTCCTTTCCTTCTTTTGATTTATATATAAAATACTGAACATACCTTTTTACTCGTCGCCAAATGTAGGACCTCTGTCCACTGTAATGTTCTCGTACAAACACTGGCTCGCTCGCAAGCGCACGCGCAGCAACAACACGTGTACTCTCGCTCACAGCGCTCTCGTAACTCCGTGGCTCACATAAGCGTCGCTTGCCCGAGATAGCGTATATCTATATTTAAGTATAGATACTCCTAATACAAACACTACACTAGGTATATGTTTAACATTTGTATGTGGATTAATTGTATTAAGTTAGTGAAAACTAATTTTAAAAAATCAAATTGATTTTAACGTTTAATTTTCATTTTATGAAGGTTTATTTAGAACACTCAATCCTCTTACGGTGCGGAACGAGGGTTCCTAAGTTCTACAATTTTGGCTAAATAAATTCTTAATATTCTTACTATGTTTTACGTGTGTAACACAGTCAATTGTGAAACCAAAACCTGGGCGTAAAAAAGTGTTGTGATTCCTGACCCGACCACGACATGGAACCGATATTTTACTATGGCACAAATTGGTTATTGTAATTGTGTTTTATTGTGCCACTGATCTCAGGAATTTGTGCCTTGTACTGTTTGAGTAATAAGAGTACGATTGTGGTCGGCCTGAGGATCATGGTTCCTAACCCGACCACAACCAGATCTAATAAAATATCAATAGTGTGAAGTTACTGATGATGCCAAAAATATGTGCCAAATTGTGCCTTTGGTACACGAAATTCTTTTTGAGTGCGTCTACTGAAAGCGTAACCTGGAGTTTTTTTTTTAAAATTAAGTTGCCAACATTGTTTTGCCAAAAAAAATCACGTCAAAGTCTATGGTTGCAATTGTCAGTTTTTGGAAACTGATATTTATTTTTCAAGAATAATTGGAAAAAAGCGCGGGAAGTTTCGGTCGGACCGGGTGTAATTTTTTCGCGGCAAATTTCTATATTTTAAATTTATTAACATAATTGGTTCAGTTAAGGTTTTTATGTAAATATATTTTCTATTTAGTGTAAATAATACAATATTTGTGTAGATGTCCTGTTTATTGGTAAGTTTTTGTACATATTTATAAAATAGTTCAAGACGAGTCCCGGGTCGTATGAACGACCCGCCTTTAATAAATGCGGGGGATTTAGGCCCTAGCTTAAGTCCCCCCGTAAGTAATCATGTAACATTATCCACGACCGCAGTGGATAATGTGAGTGGTATGGACACTGACGGATCTGTGGCCACAGCAAGTGACGCGTCAGCCTCCGGACCTCTTAAGAGGCGCTCACATAAACACAGATCTGTGTGCAAACACTGCAATAAAATAAAACGACGTCGAAAGGGGATGATCCCTGAGGGAACATCGTCTGTCAACACTGATTGCATGTGTACTTCCAGCATAGAACTTGTTCATAAAATTAAACATGCATCAGTTCCACTATTTCAACCGGCTGAAACTCCGGCTCGTCAAACCTCACAGTTGGATCCAGAAACTACAACACGAACCGACCAAACAATTGGTGTAGGTAGGAAGGAGTACCAGGCTTCTGATACAGGGCCTTACATAGTCCATGTTCAGCGAATTACTAATTCAGAAAACAGTGGCTCCATTCTGCACCCTATTGCTTTTGGTAATTTTCTTAAAAATAATAAGTTTCAAAATATTGTTCCTGGCAGTGTAAAGAGAATTGGTAGAAATAAATGTGTAGTAGCTTTCACAAACCCATTGGCTGCAAATTTATTCCTAAATAGTAATCTCTTTTCTCTTAACAAATTTAAAGCCTTTTTACCCACTTTTAATGTCACTCGTATGGGCTTGGTAAGAGGGGTCCCATCAGAATGGAGTGAGGAAGAAATAAAAGAGCATATAACAACTCCCATAGGCACTGGTGCAGTATTGAAAATTAGACGCCTTAATTACAAAGTCATGGTGAATGGGTCACCTACTTGGAAACCTTCTCAAACTGTAGTTGTAACATTTGATGTTCAAGCTCTCCCTAGACGCATATATATATGTTATAATGCACTATCTGTAGAGACATATGTGTATCCAACAATTCAATGTTTTCGCTGCTGCCGCTATGGCCACACAAAAACTCAGTGCCGTTCTGCTGCCCCTAGGTGTTTCAAATGTGCACAAAACCACTTGGGTGAAAGTTGTGTAGTAGAACAAGATTCTGCATCATGTGTAAATTGTTCTGGATTGCATTATGCAACAGATAAGACTTGCCCTGAATTTCAGAGACAAAAAAACATCAAACATACAATGGCTCACTCATGTGTTTCATATGCAGAAGCAAGCAAAGTATACCCAGCCACCTCAAAGTCTTATGCAAATATTCTTAGTACAGGTACACCTTCTGATTTTCACACCAAAAATAATTACTCCAGTTCACAACCGAAACCATCAACTTCTTCTTCATACAAAAAGACGGTCTTCCTTCAACCGCGAGCCCCTCCCAAGTCAGCACAGGGTTATGACAGAGCAGCTCATAACGCTCTTGTTAGGGACCTTCAACCTCCACCTTTAGCGAATGGATGTGCTTTGCCGGAATCCAATATGAAACTGCAACAAAATGAGAATGAGCAAGTTGTTGATGTTATTATTAACCTAATCAAAATGTTACTAAGTAAGAATATATCTTTTGAACCGTACGACGTTGAGCGCTTAAGTAGTTTGTTACTAAATAAAAACATAAAAGATGGACACAATAATTCAATGGAACTGCCGATCAGTAATACCTAAAAAAGCTGACCTATTTTACTTATTAAATAAATTTAAACCAAATATTGTGGCATTATCTGAAACTTGGATTAAGAGTAACCAATTATTTGGTATTCCAGGTTATGTTTGTGTACGCAATGACAGAGCTGACGGATATGGCGGTGTGGCCATATTGATTAAAAATAATACCCCATTTTCTCGTGTTTCTCTCCTTCCATGTTCTGATATTGATATCGTTGGGGTAATTGTTGGTAATATTACGTATGTTTCCATTTACATTCCTTTTGCTAATAATAATGCTCTACAAGAACTTAGTAATATGTTGTCATCCCTTCGTAGACCTTTTTTAGTGATGGGTGATTTTAACTGTCACCATCAATGTTGGGGAAGTGGTGAGACAAAAAGGGAGGGGATTTGTTTATTAGAAATTATAGACGACCACAATCTATGTGTCATAAACACTGGGGAGCCTACTCGTCGAACCAATGTAGGTGAAAGTGATAGTGCTGTGGATTTATCCATATGCTCTCCTAGCTTGGCTTCATCATTAACTTGGTCCCGTTTCTCTAGTTCTACCTTTGGAAGTGACCACTATATAATAATTACGTCATCAGAAAAGTTTATAACAATACCGAAAAGACCCCCTAGAATAAAATATAAACTTGGAAGCGCAGACTGGAGTAAATTTAAAACCCTTATTGACGCTAAAGTGGCTGAGCTCCCGCAAATTAGTCAGGGTAGGGAAAATGATTGTTCCAAGGCTTTAGCACTATCTCTTATTGAAGTAGCGGATCAAGTTTTCCCTATAAAAAAAAAATATTCTGACAAAATTCCTATGCCACCATGGTGGGACTCCTCGTGTTCTGACGCTGTTAAGAAGAGAAAAGAAGCCGAAAAAAAATATAGTTTGGTCATGTCGGCTGAAAATTTAGATCATCTTAAACATGTTATTAATGAATCACGGATTTTTCTCCGAGATAAAAAACTTCAGGGATTGAGGTCATTTTGTATGTCCTTATCGCCAAGTACATGTCCATCAGAAGTTTGGCGCAGTATTAAGAGATTCCGAAGGGCATTTAGTGATACTGCGCCCTTCACACAATTGCCTCCATCCCTTACTAATAGTTTTCTTGACAAGTTAGCCCCAGCATCAGCTCCAGAGTATGATCAAGTTTCCCCTAATTTTACTCCATTAAATTTGGATAATAGTTCGTCTTTGACCTCTCCGTTTTCAATGTACGAATTGAAAGGGGCATTATCATGCTTAAAAGATTCGGCCCCAGGAGAAGATGGTATTCCGTATTCATTCATCTCACATTGTAGTGATAATGCATTATCATACTATTTACAAATAATTAATTCTGTTATGGGTTCTGGAAACATTCCAGAATCCTGGCGTTCCCAAGAAATCTTACCGATTCTGAAACCAAATAAGAATTCAAATGATATTTCATCATACCGGCCTATTGCGCTGTCATCTGTTCTTACTAAAATTGCAGAACATCTAGTTAAAAATCGTTTAGAGTGGTATATAGAAAACAAGCAATTACTAGCAGGCAGTCAGTTTGGGTTCCGTAAAGGAAAAAGCACAACTGACAGTTTAAGTGTGTTTACCACTGACATCCGTATAGCTTTTTCCAAGAACGAGTCAGTTGTTGGCGCATTTATAGATATAACAAGCGCGTATGATAATGTACTTATATCTGTTCTTAAACAAAAGCTGATTGATTTAAACGTCCCCACTCTGCTAATACGGTTTATAATAAATTTGTTATCAGTTCGATATATTTCTCTATTTTCTGGTGACAAGAAAACAACGAGGACAGTGTTCAAGGGCCTTCCACAGGGTTCAGTATTGTCTCCTGTACTTTACAATATTTATTCATATGATTTAGAATCATCTCTACAAAAATCTGCTGATGTTTTACAATATGCTGATGACCTTTTAATTTATACTACTCACAATAATATCTCGGATGCATGTAATGCATTGACCGCCTCCCTAAGTCTTTTACAACAATGGTTACAAGTTAATGGGTTAAGTCTTTCAGTAGAAAAAAGTGCTGTAGTAGTTTTTTCAAGAAAACGTAATATCCCTCCCCCAACCGTTACCTATGACAACATTACACTTCCTGTAAAAAATCACGTTAAATCTTTAGGATTAGTCTTAGATAAAAAACTTTCTGGCAAACAACACTTTGATTTTGTGGTTGAAAAATGCGAACGTCAACTAAATATTATGCGATGTCTGTCCGGAGTATGGTGGGGGGCACATCCTTTTAGTCTAAAACTGTTGTATAATGCAATAAAATCCGAAGTACACTTGATTACGGAACATTCTTACTTGAAGATGGCAACAGAAAGGGTCTTAAGAAGTTAGATAACATACAATCTAAAGCTCTTAGGATCATTTCTGGAGCCATGAAATCAAGCCCGTTAAATGCCTTACAAGTAGAAGTAGGAGATCCTCCACTTCACCTGAGAAGACAATATTTATCTGACCGATTTTTATTTAAATCAATGCAGTTTTCAAATCATTTGCTCCATTCAAAATTATTAAAACTTGATAAACTTATTCACACTTCAACCTATTGGCGACACAAAGATATTCCATGTCTAGTTAAAAGTATCAGAAAGTATAATTCCATATCACCAAGTGTACACAGTTCACCTACTCTGCCTTTATTTAGTTGCGAAACATTTGAACCCTTACTTGTCTCTCCAATAGTACATTATGATCTCGGCATAGGAAAAAGTGATGTTGGGGCTAAAATTAAATTTAATGCAGCTGTTGGTAGAAACTTTATTGATTGTCATTACATTTTTACGGATTCATCAAAGACTCAGAAAAGTTGTGTGGAAGTTGGTATATTCCATTCTCAATACAAAATTGTCCAGATGATAAAACTTCCTCCTGAAACGTCAGTTTTCACCGGAGAGTGTTTCGGATTATTCAAAGCTTTAGAGTATGTTTTGATCGCAAAACTTAAAAATGTTTTGATATTGTGCGACTCTAAAAGTGCATTACAAACCATTGAAAAATTTACAATTAAAATGAAACCATTCTACCCCATTATACTTGACATTAGAAAACAGTTGCACAAATGTATACAGAAAAATTACACGGTTCAGTTCGCTTGGATTCCAAGTCACTCCGGAATCCAGGGGAACGAAAAAGCAGATGAATTAGCCAAACAAGCAGTGCAGAATGGTTACATGTTTCCTTATAAAAACTTCTGCCATGATCTCATGAACCTCCACAAGGAATATCTTCGTCATTCCTGGGATCTTCTTTGGAGTGAAAGTTCTAAAGTTAAGGGCAAGAAATATGCGTCAATTCAACCATCAATTCCAGACAAGCCATGGTTTTTTAAAACAAAATGCTCTAAACGTATTCCAAGCATGTTAATACGTATGCGGCTTGGCCACGTCTGTACTCCTTCCCACCTTGTTAAGTTACATATTGTGGACAGCGATCTGTGTGAGTGTGGTGAGGACGTTGGCACGCTGGACCACATATTCTTCTCCTGTCCCCTTCATGACCATTCATCCTTCCTTCGTTCTCTTGTTTCCCACAATGTTCCCCTTCCTACATGTATATCATATTTATTATTGAAACCTATTAAATATATCAACATACTATCTGCATTCTTGTTGGAAAATGATATAAAAATTTAATTTGTGTATTTACTATTTATACCTATCCTATGTAATAGTCCACTTCCTTTCCTGAACCTTACAAAATTCCTGAATCCGTTAATTTCCATTAAAAATATTTCCCTACCTTTTATTACCTGAATCTGGCACAAAGTTTTATCTAGTGCCACACTACAAAAAAAAAAAAAAAGAATAATTGCCTAATTGAGGGAAAAACAATAAACAGTAACGTGCAAAAACTGCTACACACTATGGTTAATAAGTTCAAACAAAAACAAGAAGAGAAACAAGGTGTTTTCAATGAAAACCAGCATTGTTTACATACGATTTTTGATTTTTAAGTTAGTATGACGTTATAATCTTGATCCTTGTCGACTAATATTATTAGATAGTTATATTAAGGATGGAATGATTTTTTTTTTCTTATATTTTTAGATAATCTGACATATTGCGAATTTTATAATGGACAAAAACATCGAACAACGAAGGCTTTTGGTAAATCGACTTAATCAAAAACACATGCTAGTGAGTGGTAGAATGCGTTCAAAAGCAGTTGAGATGTAATGAAAGATTTGCCTCACTCTGTCTGGTAGTGCATGAAAGTCTGCAACTGAAGTTAAAAACGCGAAAATCCTAGTTCAAGTTTGAGAGAGATGCTGCTGCAGCAGCTCCCGAACTTTTTGTGTCTCACGAGTCGATCCTTATCATTTGAAACAATCACTGGTGTATAAAACATGTTCCCACTTGACTATTCCCAAAAGATCTGAATTTTCTCTATGCTAAAACGAATCGATTCCAACCCAACAATCTTGAAACACATTAATAGTGTTGGCGAGACGTGATGAAGTTGAAATCATGTTGACTATTTTATTTGACTGTCACGGTGTTGTGCACTTGGTATTCTTGCCAGAACGCCAAATGGAAAATAAAGAAAATTATTTAAATATTATATAGCGACTTTTGAGAGATCAGATAAAATAAAATAATTTGGAATACTATCTAACATTTTGTGTGTTATTGACATTTACCATACACCCACCAAATAATTAAGTCTACACACATGTTTTTGACTAGGATTTAAGTTCTTGTACAACTATTCTAAAATTGTCTTAAATATTGTCTGTGCGATAAAAGAACCGTCGTGGCGTAAAGTGAAAACAACATTAAAGATTTTAAGTAGCAACCCAACCCAGCAATCCGTCAAATGCCAAACGTCATAAAATGTTGACAGAGGGTTTGTTTATTATGTTATTTTATTGTGATTTTTAATTGAAATCTTCAGAAATGTGATAAAAATTTTCACTGAGCTGCAAAGGAAATAATATTTAATATATTACAGTTTTGCCAAACATAAGAAATGGCAAATCACACCATTATTGATCAAAACAAAGTCACGAACTTGGGAAACATTGGTATGCTGTTTTTTTGGTACGTAACACTTTTATTTTAATGTTTTTAGACTTCCTAGGTGGACTCCTATCCCTGTTATTTCCAAATATATATAAATTAAACGGAAATTCATTTAAACATGACGATATTTGTTTATTTTGTTTTGGTCAATATATTCGAGGGCTAGTATAAAGAGTATTGATACTTTAAATTTATACTGCATTTCGACTAACTTAGAATTTTTCTTTTCAGGCTTAAGTAAGGATACAGTAACTAAAATAAAAAAACCGGCCAAGTGCGAGTCGGACTCGCCCATGAAGGGTTCCGTAGCAACTAGTAACATAATATAAAAGTTCTTGTAATGTGTTGTAACTTTGATTGATGTTTTAATAATAGTGTATTTTTTTCGATTTGACGCATTAAAAAAAAACTACTTACTAAATTTCGTTCAAACCAATTTTCGTTGGTAGTTTTTATAGTAATGTACATCATATATTTTTTTTAGTTTTATCATTCTCTTATTTTAGAAGTTAGAGGGGGGGGGGACACACATTTTACCACTTTGGAAGTGTCTCTCGGGCAAACTATTCAGTTTAGAAAAAAATGACATTAGAAACCTCAGTATCATTTTTGAAGACCTATCCATAAATACCCCACACGAATGGGTTTGATGAAAAAAAAAATTTGAGTTTCAGTTCTAAGTATGGGGACCCCCAAAATTTATTGCTTTTTTTCTATTTTTGTTTGAAAATCTTAATGCGGTTCACAGAATACATCTACTTACAAAGTTTCAACAGTATAGCTCTTATAGTTTCTGAAAAAAGTGGCTGTGACATACGGACGGACAGACAGACAGACAGACAGACAGACAGACATGACGAATCTATAAGGGTTCCGTTTTTTGCCATTTGGCTACGGAACCCTAAAAAGGGCAAGTGCGAGTCGGACTCACGCACTGAGGATTCTGTGCAAAATTTGCCTATGAAATCAATTCCCGAATTGAGTTACGAAGATTTTTCCGAATCGCATTTTTTTTTTTGTGGCTGATCTACTAATTTACTATTTTCAGACTTTTCCCTGTACTTATTCTATGAGACCTTGATTTATACCAAATTTCAGGAGGTCTTCTTTTCTAGGTCAACGTCACCCCTTTGAACTTTGATTCCCTTGAGTATCAAAATATATGTTTTTTTGCGACATAAACGGCCGTATCATTTTTTTTGGTTATTCAGAAGTCTGATTTTTTCACAACTTCAAAAGACCGCAGATTTGAGTGTATGGTTTTAATTTTAACTCGATACCTCCAAGCGTTCTCGAGTCAAAGGGTCTTAACAGATAAACAGACGGACAACCAAGTGATCTCAAGGATCTTCTAATAATAATAATAATAATCCTTTATTATCAAGCATCTAAGGCCCATAGATAAAATACTAAAATAATCTTACAAAATAATAAACTAATACATAAAAAGATACTATACTAATCATTATTAAACTATTGCACACGAAGTGACGGCGTCGTGTTCCGCTGCGAGGTCGGTATCCTTCCACGAAATCGTCGATACGCGACACCCTTCGGCCAAAACTCTCCTTTGAGGAAGGTCTCCAAATGTTGAGTTGGCACTCGCACCAAAAACGACTTGAAATTAGTGTTATGGCGCGGCTCCAGCTGCTCAACTCTCAAAGTCCAGTTCGTCTCGACTCGAACATACTCCACGATCTCCTCAATTTTCGTGGTGTGATGTAGCCTCGAAACGTACAGCTGCGTCGTGGGCACTGCTGGACGCAGCAGCATGTTTGGTCCTGCCAGCGCGGTACCGCACTGGTTCTGACAAGTAGGCTTCTTCCTCTTCTTCTTCTCCACCTTTGTGAAGCCATCCCCATCACTCTGCTTGCCCCTTTTCGTTATACCTGTTTGTCGCGTTGTTTTCGACACAGCAGGTTTGTTTACCTTATGGTTATCTTATATACGAGATGGTCCACGAAGCAACATTACAAATTCTGAAGTGTACTTTATTTTCATAGTCATTATGTTCATATTTTTCATTGATTAGCAAAAGGGAAAAATGTACCGAAGAAGACAACGAGAAAGTGGTAGTGTGTCCCATTTTTATCTTTAAATTTAACTAGGGTAAACATAAACTTGCTGCTAGCTACAATATTCCAGTCAGTGATAATAGACCGATCCCAGTCAAAGTGATAAAAGCATTTTTGGAACTGGGTAAGTGGTCGTTGGTGGAACCTACCTAGATAGGCAGTACAGCAGTTTCTTCACGCTATTTTCCTTTAACGGTTCGTGTTTGCGTTTAAATGTTCATCATCATTACAATCAAAAGAAATCCACTGTTCGACATTGGCCTCCCCTAGGTGTCGCCAAAATTAACGACATTACGCAAAAACTTATAAACGGATGAATTTAATGATAGACGATGCAATAATATAGCTTATAACCTATATTTTTGCTAAGTTTCATCACGTGAGCAAGTTCAATAAATAGGCTACTAATATTATAAATGCTAAAGTTTGTGAAGATGGATGGAGGTTCTGGTATGTATGGATGTGTCGCGCAAAAATTACCAGACATATGAACTTAATCATTAACATTGCAATAATATAGCACATAAGCTATAACTTTGTAGTTTCATTAGGTGAGCAAATGCAACCTATAGGATATTTTTTACTATAGGGTGAAGCCGCTGGAAGAAGCTAGTCTAACATAGTTTCAAAATATCAAGAATAAACAGTCGCACTATAATGACGTCACAATGTTGCTAACATAACAAAAACGATATTTACCTACAGCAGCGCCCTCAAATCCCACGATGGTTTACTTTCCGCACAGACTCTAGCATTTTTTCACAAATTAAAACTGCTTTAAGAGTCATAGAAAAAAAATTTAGTAAAATTGCATAACGTGTCATTGTCACACTTTATCTCTTGATTATTCAATTTTATCCGAATCAAGATACATTCTGTGATATGAATAGTAGAGTCCGTCTAATGAAAGCGTGACCTGAGAAAAGGAGGTTACAACCAAAAATTTTGAATGTGGTATTATTGAAATAGTAGGAGAAAAAAGTTTTGATACTATAGTATTTTTTGATACACTTTATGATTTTATTTTATTGGATGTACGCAAATATATTTATAAAAAAAGTTACAACCAATATATTAGTGTGTTAAGCTTGTATAAATAACCGGCCAATGCGAGTCGGGTTCGAATCCTGAGGGTTTCGTAATCCACACGAGCGATTTCCATGGAAATTGAACAAATAAGCGACATAATTAGTCATATCTTTTAATTGCGTTGACTTGGAAATTCGATTTTTTTGTTGCCGCAAGGGACCGCATTATTTATTGTTAATTTTAACTTGATATGTCGACGCGAAATTGTCTTACTTACTACTTACTATTTATATCAATGATGACTTAAGGCGTATAGTCCCTTGAACCATCTGACCGAAATTATGTGAACGCAACTCTCGCACTCGCCTAGGCGGCAGTACGCAAATCTGTGCATTTATTTGCGGCCAGCAGCGCCCGGAAAGCGCTTTAAATCCATTTTCTCTGCGAGATATTGATTGATTTACATGCAATGTTCACTTTGGGGAATATTTAAACACCAATTTTTATGTGTAAAAATGTTTCTAAAGGTCCAAGCCGTTTCGAAGGAGTAGGGAAAAGTTGCGAAAAGTTGCGAAATTGCTAAATATTTTTTTTTACAAAATTATTAATTGCACGAAAAAATCAAATGTTGATATTATTGTTCATGAATCTATAATAAACATATATTTTTTTCAAACCTGTTGACCTAGCCGTTACGGAGGACTAGGCCTCAGAAAATCACTATTTTATGGCACTTTTCGGGCGCTTGGCCCTTAATGCGTTATGTGTGCCATTGCCATAGGCACAATTTGGCACATATTTTTGGCATAATCAGTAACTTCCTACTATTGATACTTTATTAGACTGGTTGTGGTCGGGTCAGGAACCGTGATCCCCAACCCGACCACAATCATACTCTTATTACTCAAAAAGTACAAGGCACAAATTCCTGGGATAAGTGGCACAATAAAACACAATTAAAATAACCATTTTGTGCCATAGTAAAATCTCCGTTCCATTTCGTGGTCGGGTCAGGAATCACAACACGTAAAAAATAATAGTTAAAGAGAAAATAGGAAAAATCCAATCTTTTCCATGTCCCGTATGAATGTTTCATATTTTAGCGTTTATTAGTTAACCCAAACTTGTATACAAATAAAAGCTACATCATAAATTGAGAGAATTTTATCACTAAAGTTTAATATGTTTTATAATTTGGTATTTCTAAGAGAAAATCGAGTACAGTGCATTTCACTTAAAAAGTTCCTTCGCCGCAATGTTGGCTCCCCTGTCTGTCTACAGAAAAAACCGGCCAAGTGCGAGTCGGACTCGCCCATGAAGGGTTCCGTAGTAGCAAGTAACATAATATAAAAGTTCTTGTAATGTATTGTAACTTTGATCGATGTTTTAATAATAGTGTATTTTTTTCGGTTTATGACGCATTAAAAAAAAACTACTTACTGGATTTCGTTCAAACCAATTTTCGTTAGTAGTTTTTATAGTAATGTACATCATATATTTTTTTTAGTTTTATCATACTCTTATCTTAGAAGTTAGAGGGGGGGGGACACACATTTTACCACTTTGGAAGTGTCTCTCGCGCAAACTATTCAGTTTAGAAAAAAATGATATTAGAAACCTCAGTATCATTTTTGAAGACCTATCCATAGATACCCCACACGCATGGGTATGATGAAAAAAAAATTTTTGAGTTTCAGTTCTATGTATGGGGACCCCCAAAATTCATTGCTTTTTTTCTATTGTTGTATGAAAATCTTAATGCGGTTCACAGAATACATCTACTTACAAAGTTTCAACAGTATAGCTCTTATAGTTTCGGAAAAAAGTGGCTGTGACATACGGACGGACAGACAGACAGACAGACAGACAGACAGACAGACAGACAGACAGACAGACATGACGAATCTATAAGGGTTCCGTTTTTGCCATTTGGCTACGGAACCCTAAAAAGAAGGGAAAAAGAAAAAAGTTGCCTACTCTACCAAAATTTTTGCACGAAATATGAATCGAAATCGATTATAACCGTAGTTGCACCACTTTTTGGGGAATTATGAGAATGGGATTTTATTTAAAAAAAAACCGGCCAAGAGCGTGTCGGGCCACGCTCAGTGTAGGGTTCCATAGTTTCCCATCCATCACAATAAGTGTGCCCACTTACGAGTTTAAAAAAAATGCTTGCATATACGATTATACTACAAACTTAGTCCAGAAATTATTTTTTAGAACTCTTTTGTCTTTTTTGTACAAAAACTGTTCTTTCCATCAAGTTCAAAATAATTTTCCTAGAAAGTCCTTATAAAGTTCTACTTTCCAGAATTTTTTTATATTTTCTTAACTTATAGTTCAAAAGTTAGAGGTTACACACATTGTTTTTTACTTTTGGAGCGATTATTTCCGAAATTGTTGACATTATCAAAAAATGATTTTATTTATTTATTTATTTAAACTTCATGTACAATAGTGGTCAAAAAATGATTTTAGTAAACCCATTTTTAAATACCTACCCAACGATATATCACACACTAGGGTTGAAAAAAAAAAAATCACTTCCCACTTTACATATAGGAAGCCACCCTAATAAAAAAAAAAATCCAATTTTTATTTTACCACTTTGTCGGCGTGATTGATATACATATTAGTACCAAATTTCAGCTTTCTATTGCTAACGGTCACAGAGATTAAGCGAGGACGTACAGACAGACGGACAGACAGACATGGCGAAACTATAAGGGTTCCTAGTTGACTACGGAACCCTAAAAAAGCAGGTCTAAAAAGGAGGTATTAATGGAGAAGTCCGATATTGTGGCTTGGCGTTTTTGGTATTTGAAAGAATTGCAGGACAATCGAAATGGAGCTCAGCGTCGTATACTTTATTCAAAAATAGTTTTTAGTTTCCAAAAGAAAAAAAAAAGAAAATTATAAGGCAATCGTTAAAAGTAACGAAATATTAGTTCATCTCCCCAATATTAATTTTATTTGCTAAAAAAATATGGCAACACTGTTTTTCCGTTTTGCTAACATTACGGCGAAGGAACTTCATATTGAAACGCACTGTAGGGTGACAATGTAAAGTTGTACGAGAACGTAGTGGTGATTAACTATATACTCTCTAGTTGTACCTAACGTTAAAGAACAATTACTACTTTTTAAACATTTCAAAACCTGATAATAAAAGTTAATTTATAGTTATAATGTAAAGTAGACAGAGTACCTGTAAGTATAGAAAATAATGTCTCATAGTCATTTTTAGGGTTCCGTAGCCAAATGGCAAAAAACGGAACCCTTATAGATTCGTCATGTCTGTCTGTCTGTCTGTCTGTCCGTCCGTATGTCACAGCCACTTTTTTCAGAAACTATAAGAGCTATACTGTTGAAACTTTGTAAGTAGATGTATTCTGTGAACCGCATTAAGATTTTTAAACAAAAATAGAAAAAAAGCAATAAATTTTGGGGGTCCCCATACTTAGAACTGAAACTCAAATTTTTTTTTTCATCAAACCCATTCGTGTGGGGTATTTATGGATAGGTCTTCAAAAATGATACTGAGGTTTCTAATGTCATTTTTTTCTAAACTGAATAGTTTGCCCGAGAGACACTTCCAAAGTGGTAAAATGTGTGTCCCCCCCCTCTAACTTCTAAAATAAGAGAATGATAAAACTAAAAAAAATATATGATATACATTACTATAAAAACTACCAACGAAAATTGGTTTGAACGAAATCCAGTAAGTAGTTTTTTTTTAATGCGTCATAAACCGAAAAAAATACACTATTATTAAAACATCGATCAAAGTTACAACACATAACAAGAACTTTTATATTATGTTACTTGCTGCTACGGAACCCTTCATGGGCGAGTCCGACTCGCACTTGGCCGGTTTTTACAATTTAAACGCCACAAAGACCAAAAAATATTAAGGTGCGGCGGGGCTATTTCAACGAAAAAATAACAGTGCTTTCACTTTGAACCATTACAACGTCGTTCCAGAAAACAATTCTAACAAATATAAGAATACATATATGAAAACGTCGATTTCAGAATTGTATTTATATATTTCTGTGGTAAATAACGGAGAAATAGAGTATTTAAAAAGAGATTTTATTCGAGATTCTGATAATCGGCGGTTTTACCCCGCCGCGGGGTATTTACGACGTGTCCTAACATCTTATTTATTGAAAAAGATACAAATATGAAACACTGTGCAAGATACAGTTTGAAACATTGTGTATACTACCTATTTTCAACTCTGTTTCTTGCTAATACGTCTGAATTTTGAGTAAAAACGTTTTTTTATTGAAGGTGGGGCAATTCCGCCGAACTCCCATACATGCTAGTGTTGTGCCACATTTGATCGATAGTTTTACTTTAGTCAATAATGGGAAACTTTGTGACGTAGTAATAGTATTACATAAAAAATAATAAAAATATATAAACAAATAGTTTTCATAGCTCAGCATTTATTTCGTAGGAAATAAGCCTATTTAACATATCAAAATAGGTAGGGCTTCAAGGAACATCTCGACGACAGGTAAGTCTGGTATTTAATGTAGAACGTGGAATTTGATAATATGTAGCCGCTGCATAAGTGCTCATTTTGTTATTGCGAACATCATCTAATGATGATGTTCGCAATAACAAAATAGTGCCTTTTGAATTTGGTTTTCTGAATACGTTTTTTCTTTTTTTCGTTTATAATGCTTGACCATCTACAATCATAAATTTAATTTTAGTATTAAAATATAGGACTTAAGGCAAATGAACAAAACTGGCTACATATTTTAGTAGGTAGCGATTAGAACTTCAGTTATGCTAAAAATATATATCGTAGTTTCATCGAATCATGACAGCACTAACTTTTTGCAAATTCTTACTTAAGTCGTGGGGCTATTACGCCTCTTCATATTGGACGTCTTTGCCCCTCTATTAAAATATTACGGGGCTATTCTATCGCACCCAATCTATATATATAAAAGAAAGTCGTGTTAGTTACACCACTTATGAGTAGGTTAGAGTAGGGTGGAGTAGGGTAGAGTAGAGTAGGGTAGGGTAGGGTAGAGTAGGGTAGAGTACGGTAGCGTAGGGTAGAGTAGGGTAGAGTAGGGTAGGGTAGAGTAGGGTAGAGTAGAGTAGGGTAGGGTGGCTGAAGTAGGGAAGAGCGGGAGCGAAGCCGCGCGGGCAAAAGCTAGTAACTCATAAAAAACAAAACGTGCAGTAAAGCTGAATACAAAAAAATAAATTCAATTGTTTTAAATCATCACTTACCTTTGACACGGTTTGAAAAACTCACTTATTACACTAAAAACAAAAAAAATGCTAAGCACGTGTTTCATCACTACACACTTATAAATGGCGTCCTGAGCAAAAAATGGGTGTCGGTACAACATTTTAAGAACTAGCACGGCCATCTATATTTTAACATAAGCATTAGAAATTTCTTAATAACTCATAGATGTCACTAGCAACATTACTTTAAAATAATGGGAGATAAAGCGAAACGCCGTATTAACCCCTCCGACGTAATAGCCCCGCCGCACATGTTTCTTTTTAAGTTAGAATTTGCCGTAAATGTTACAAAAATAATTATTAACTCTCGAATTGTAATTGTAGGACCTCTGTCCACTGTAATGTTCTCGTACAAACACTGGCTCGCTCACAAACGCACGAGCAGCAACAACCACGTGTACTCTCGCTCACAGCGCTCTCGTAACTGCGTGGCTCACCTAAGCGTCGTTTGCCCGAGATAGCGTATATCTATATTTAAGTATAGATACTCCTAATACAAACACTACAGTAATCTAAAATAGGAATACTTAGCTGTGATCGAAAAGTCCTTTTTATTTTATGTATTCCATAACTTACGTCGCTGCTTAGACTCTCGATGATTGGAAAAAATCGAGTGTCGAGCATAATAATTTCTGTTTTTCCAGCACAAATAACTTGTAGGTACTTACTATCTAATGAATACATTTTTAGTAAAGAAAAATGCTCCTCTAAAAAGTATCTCTTACCGGTTCATCACTTGATCACTTATCTACCCGACACATTTTATTGCATAGATTTATAAGATAAATCTATGTTTTATTGGCTTACGGTATATTCACATACGTCATAAAAGGAAACCCATGTCAAATTTCATTGGGTAACTTGAACCAGCGCACGCAACGGAAGCTTACTCGTATTGTACGAATAATTTTCCCCATTTTTGCAATATTTTTCACTGCTGCTTCGCTCCTATTGGTCGCAGAATAATATTATATAGCCTAGAGCCTTCCTCGATAAATGCACTATCCAACACAAAATTAATAATAATAGTATTTTTTCAATTCGAACCAGTAGTTCTTGAGATTAGCGCGTTCAAACAAACAAACTCTTCAGCTTTATAATATTAGTATAGATGTTCTATTACCGTATCAGGATGGTCGCACGTCGTCGCCAGCCAACCCCCGTTTATTCATTTCAATGAGTGTATTAAAGGAGGTAAATAAAAAAAAATATGGGCGCGCATATGAAAACAGATTTTTAGCCATCAAAGTTTACCAGTTTTACAGTTATTTTCTTCACAAGTGTAATAAAAAACGGCATATAATACACGTGAGTAATTAATGATTACCGCTCTCGGCTCTCTTAAGACCCTCGCCACGGCTCGGGTCTAAATACTGCCTTGAAGGTAATGACTAACATTACACACTTATATCATAATGTACTATTTTTTGTTGGTGCACCAGGCATATACTTTATGAGTATTGGATGCACGGTTAAATTTATTGAAAATAAAATTATATATTTGTAATAATACCATTAATTAAATTTCTATTTAAAAAAAATAACAACCTAAGAAACTTTTATAAAAATCTGTTACAAAAATATATTAATCTTCTAATCTGCAATTTGTGACACATTTGGTGAAAGCTTGCACTAATTTTGCACATACCAATGGTTGATGCGCATTTTCTTCGTAACATTTCAAAATCTGTAAACAATTAGCGAAACATGTAATTAGCAATAAAAAGAACAACAGAAAACAGTTTTGGATGTGAGGGACGTGGGTGAAGGCACAACGAGGCCTTTTTCTTTCATTAATACGAAAATGAGACAGCTAGTATCGCAACCCAGTGTTCAATCACATCGTCGCTTACCATCAGGTGAAACAGTGATCAAACTCAAGACTATCAATTAAAAAAAAACGTCTTTCATAAAGAGCCCTCGCTCTGAGTCGCGAGGCCCCCTTGTATGTATGCGAGACCGTAGGCGATAGCCCACTTCACCCACGCCTATCTATGCTACTGTTTATGCTGGGGTAAAAATTAAACAAAAGATTAGGGCGAGAATTACATTGTGTTTATAAAATTATTTCTTTTCGATTCATTTAAATTATGATATTCCCATTGCAACGAACATTTTCAGGCAAATTTATCACAAACTTAGTTCAATTTATTCACTTTGGAACCGTAACGCCGAGATAGAAATCGCGTCACGCGCCCCAAAAATGGCAAAGGTCGTCTTGAGGGGATGTAGAGTTATTAGAACTACTGTTCTCTAGCTTAAATTTACTTAATTACTAACTAAATGAGTATAAGTGTGTTAAAAATACATTCATTAGATACGGTCATAGAACTTATATTATAGGTAGGACTAGTTACTATTACTACACCTCAAGACGGATCAGCGATAGAGTACCTACCTAAGTACCTACCTACTGTAGTTAACAAGATATGGGTCTTTGGTATCATTCTGAAAACTTGCGGTCACGATGTAAAATATTGTTAGATTTTGATAAAATTGTTGTTACTTTCTTCAGATAAGATCTGAATTAATTGTTGCACTCCTTATTTAAGAACTTAATGTTTAACAAAGAGATTTAAAGAGATACAATAGAGCGGCTATCAGGAGAAATGTCTTAGAAAAACTGTCATCCTATCTCTCAGTGACGCCTTCTAGCTTTGAATAGCAATCACGCGAATTAAATTTGTCAATTAGAAAAAAAAACTTAGATATTCGAAATTGCGAGCGCAATGTTACGTACGTGCCAAGCAAATTTTGATGTCGATGTATATTGCTTTATATTAATCCACTGGCACTGAGCGTGTTCACTCTGATGCGATTAAACACGCGCTTATCGACCTTGGGCCAACACTCGTATGCAAAAGGCAAGTGACGTGACTCTTAAGATGTTGTGGAGGTCTCAGTTTGACCACATTGGCCGAATAGGGAACAAACCCCGATAATAGTAAAGCGTTTTGGTCCCTGGTAAACTCGAGTGAATCGAACTTCTGTCGTCCCTCACCTCCGCCACTGCTGAAACCCTACGGGTCCCTGGCTCACACCGCTGTGGAGAAAGCAAACTTAATTGCCTCTTTTATTGCGGAATCTTCGCGTCTGAATTCCGATGACGCACCGCCCCTTGTTTCTCCTGATAGGTACGTGACGAGTATGTCGGATATTCGTATCCATCAGAAAGACGTACGTAAGAATAAAGCTGGTGGCCTCGACGGGATACATGCAGTCGTTCTTAATACTTGTGTTCTTAAACACAATAAAAAACAAAGGGCGGCGTATTTCTGGTCGACCCCAAGCGGCGAAAACCCACGCTACGCCACTGGTGTGTGCTAGGTAAGGTTAAACTTTTCAGCAATAGATGGCGCTATCATAAAATCAGCAAATCTTCTAGAACTATTCATAGAAATTGTTAAATTTTAATTAATTACTGCGTAAATACCAAGAATAAACCGAAGTTAGGTCCAATAATTTTACCATAACAAGATTTGCAATAGCGTAATGCGCAACTCTGCATATTTTCTCAGAAAATGATTTTCTTTTAGTGCCTAAAGCGGATACAAACACGACTTGACGTTTAGGGGGTGTCATACTTAGGGCTTTCAAATACCGGATTTTTTCAATACCGGTATCAATACCGGTATTAGAATTTTTAATACCGTGATCACGTGATCACGGTATTGAACTCAAGGTTTCTTTTTTAAACTAGTGCTTGACTAAGCCCTGTCTCATAGGAACTTTAATTAGGAAATTAATAAAATCATTTAAATATTTTAGTTTTCGAATCAGTGTTTATTCTCTCTTAACCTTTCTAATAAGGCTCTAGTAAGCATGGCGCTGATTGTTTACCGGCAATTAGCAAATAAAGTAGATTAAAATCAAAGATCTGCGTAAGGTTTAGGCTTACTTGATGCTGTAACTTTTTTACGACATTTCTAATAAGGTTAAGACGCAGTTCTAAGGTTCAAGTAAGCATGGCGCTGCCGTACCTTTAGTTTACTGGCTGATACATTCGATGCGAGTACCTATACTGCCCTTAGAGGTCAGCAAGCGTCAAGACTCGTGTCTTTCTTATTATTATATTAATATCTCACATGTAATTGTTTTACCAAACTACCAATTAAATGTATAATTTTGAATTGTTTCTATGAACACGAAAGTAGTTAATAAGTACTAATTAGGCTAAATTAATTTTGAAGTTAAAAAAGAATGCCACATCCAAACCGCAAAAATATTAAATTTTTACTTTTTAATTGTAGATCTAACGGATAACGTGATTCGTTAAAGTAAAAATGATATTAAACAAAGTGGAAAATGACACAATTTTAGATGCTTCAATTTGTTGTGAATTCGTAATTCGTCAATAGTTTTTTACAAAAAAAAAAACGATCGCGTGATTCGTTGAGAATTGTGTTAAACCCCATAAAATACAAGTATTAATATTATGTACCATGTTGTTCGTCAAGATTACAAACTTATCAAAAATACGCAATGACCAAGTTCACATGCACTTGTTACCCGGGCGCCTTTGCGATACTGACTAACAAAACAATAACGTCGTATAGGGCCTATTACACTACATGTTATTCAGACCATTTTAGTCTATGGTTCGACGTATCGCGAGAGTTGGCGCTTAATACAAGTGTGAGAATTATATTACATCGTAATTTATATTATATAATACAACTTCTTACTACTTATTACAACAAAACACAATAATATATATTAAAGATTGTAATACCGTAATGACGGTATTGGCTCGTCAATACCGTGATTGAAAAAAGACCAAAATATATCCGTGATCACGGTATTACGGGATCCCGTAATACCGGTATTGAAAGCCCTAGTCATACTAGACTGAGCGACTTGTTACTACACGGTAACAAGTATCGGTTTGGACTTTTCTTCGCTATGTCCTGTCTATTGGTAGTATAAATTTAATGTCTTTGATGTTTAAAGAATTGTCCAATATTACCTTTGTTCGCCAATCTAAACAAGGTTTTATCCTTTGAATTCTTTCGTGCGTTATTTTAGGCGCTTCAAATGTTTTATTTGTATTTTCAATGCTTTTGTCATATTCGGATTCAATAATCTTGTTGATAACTTGGTGTTCTTTCTTTAAATAATCTATTCTGTGTGACCAGTAATCCATTTCACCATCTTCTTGGTAATCAGTACCCTTTTCCTTGTAGATGATTTCACCTACTGACTCCTAAAAACCGATATTTAAAAAATAATAATTAAGTAATCCATAACATAAGTTAGGAAACACTAGACAACTTCTTTATGATTATATTTCTGGTATTTCTACAGGCGTAGTTAGCAAGCACTAAGCGCAAATTTCGTCAGTAACAGACATTGTGGGTTGGAGTGTTTGGAAAATTAACAACGCAGCCTAGCCTGTGTTCTCCAGGCTGTCTGCACAATGGTGATAACCGGGCGATTTTTCCACCAGAATCAGGTGTAGAAACCTCCCGAACTTACCATAATTATCTGGTGAGAACCTGTGACATGACGTCTCTCCAGCCACTCCTCAAAGAGGGATTGCCACCATGATTATGATGAGCCCCATGAACCTTCGGTTAACACATAATCGATCTAACTTAATAATAACCAAAGAATAAGACTTACAGGTGGTAGATTTTCAAAAGATATCGCATTCTCTGCTTCTATAGATTTCTGAAGAGCTATAGGAGGGCTTAATGCAAAATTGTTATCAAAACTAATACGTCTGGTATCTCTACTAATTAGAGTTCCCATTTTTAAATTTAAGCTTTTAATTTTCTTTATCTTTAATTTATTCTCATGACAGATAGCAAAATTTTCTGTTTTTTTTTTCATAACTCAATGAATATAAAAGTCATCGCTTCAAAAACAAAAAGGCGTAGATTGTCATTGATTGATTGACATTGTGACATGCCTACAAGAATCTTGTGTACAATCTGGATTGATTACGACAATCTCACAAATGTACTGAAGAGTACGATACAAGAATGCCCTTTATCCCTTTCTACTAGTGTGTCCATGGACTAGTTCGCACTACGAGACATTCTGTTCTAAAGAAAGAAAGAAAAATAACTTATTTGGTACAGCACAAGGCCCAAACATATATAGGGTACTTAAATAATATATATACATATATAGTTAAGGCAAATAAGCCATAAAAAATAGGGTTTTAGCGAAAATGTGTAAAATAGTGTAAAAAAAATAAAATAAAATAAAGTGGATAAGTAAATCTCGAAGGAGTTAGAAGGATGCAATCTGTATATTCACTCCCCCACACCAGTGCAATGTATGCAACTGTGCGCGATGGAGCGTTTTTAGCTGATTTATTCTTGTTGCGAGTTGAGTTGAAGGTGTAATAAAAACATACATAATATAAAAGTTGAATGCAGAGTTGTGTTGAATAAAGAAATGAATACACTATTTTGCAGGTAAAAGAGGACGACAATTAGAAGGTAAGCGCAAATTGGTATAATCATAATAATTCAAAAATAAAGATGTCATTGAAATTAAAATCTGTGGAAAATTGTCTAATTTTGCATTTGATTTTATTTTGCATTTGTTTTTTATACGTTTTTTTTTTTTTTTTGATGTATACTGTTAAAGTAATAATAGAGGAAGTAATGTACTGCTTTGTATTTTACAGGGCTCATACCCGCGACAGGACGCCACGCTACCGTAGACAACGAGGAACCTGAGCCGACCCAGTGTGAGCAATTCCCACCAGTATGTAAAAGCACCTAATTAGTAGACCTTACATTGGTAAGGTCTACTAATTAGGTGCTTTACATCATTTAGTATTGACTAAATTATGTAAATACCAAGCATATACATATATACGGTACATAGAGTTTGACCATCGAAAGAAGACAACGAATTATTAATCAAACGTTATGTATGGCAGCATTTAAAAAAATTAAGAATTGTCAAAATTGTTTTCCTGCATCTTATTATAGAGTCCATTTCACGAAAGAAGTCCCGCAGACGCAGCGCTGTATTCGCGCGTCATAATGTTGCCACGGTTAAATATGGGGAAATCAGGGGAAATAATTTATAGTTCATTTACTTTCATTTTATTAACTAGGTACCTACTCGAATAATTAGATAAGAAAAAAAATGTTTTTAATAGAATGAACCATTTGATGTCCATACTGCTAAGGTCAGATTACTGAAAAATAAATCTTCCTGTAATTTCTAAAATATAAAATGGAGATGTTCGACCAACTTTAAATTAGAAAAATAAAATAACATTTAAAACTTTTATTCACATTTTTATTGAATAACTATGATCGGTCATACTATGATCACTGTCAGAAGAGTGAATAGAAACAGAATCAGATTCTGTTTCACTATCACTAGCCGTGGATATAATAAATCGATCCATTGCTTCATCCATAAGACCATCATTTTTTAAATATTCTTCCTCCAAATGCTGTACATGTTTACATTGAACTGCCCAATCTTCCGCTGTAACAGTCTCAAAAGCCTCTTCTGTTAGGCGTACAATTTCTTTTGGATCTTGGCCCACGTTTTTATCCGCTACCCGTCTCTTTACAAGGCTCCACATTTTTTCGATCGGATTGAGATCGCAGTGGTAAGGCGGCAATCTTAGCAATTCATGATTGTAAGATTTTAATAATGCCTCCACGGCATATGTAGGTGGTCTTTTGTTTTGTTTAATTAATTCAAATAATACAGCTTTTGTCCAAGTATCTTCAAAATATACTCCCTTTTCTCGCAGCCATTCCTGCATGTCACGTTTAATACTTGACATTGTAGGTGCTTTATCTATTTGAGTGCAGTGATACGGAGCGTTTTCTATTACCACAAGTGACCTTTCAGGTAGGTTAGGAATGACTTTTTCACTCATCCATTTCAAAAAATTAGTTGAGTTCATGTCATCGTGGTAATCTGAGGATTTGGATTGGGATTTGAACATTAACAAAACCATTTTCAGTTCCCGCATGAGCAATTATACAACGAATCCCTGATGACTCTGAAACGAACATCCCAGGCTCCTCCTCACTTTGCCAGCAACTTTTGGCATGATAAGTGTTGTGTATATAGGTCTCGTCTAAATATACTACAGGTTTTTTCTCCACATTGCGATTTCTTCGGATTCTCTCCAAATATCTTGAACGCCATGCAGTAATATCATAACGTTCCAATAGTGATTTACGTTTCGATTGGCATCGCTTATACTTGAAACCGATGCTATGCAATATACGGTGCAAAGTTGTGATGCTTCCTTGATAATTTATGTCTTCTCTCAAAGCTGCACCTAATTAAATCAATGTAGGTAATTCCTTCTTCACAACATAAAAACTGTGATTTTTTTGCCGTATAGCGCACAAATCAAATCCATCCAAGTCGAACTTTTTAGGATGCGGGCGACTCTTCCCTGGGGTGACGATAACTTTAGAAGTACTCGCCGCTGTTGCGCCTTCTTTTGTAACTCTCGTTACAGTTTTCTCTGAAACACCTGCAATAAAATGAACAATTAAAAAAAAAAAATCAAACGAAGATTATTTTCGTATTTAATTACATTATTGTTGAATATAACTTTACAAATTTTAGTTGTGTTGTGTTAATTCCTTTTCAAATTTTCCTTAATAAAAATCGTACATTAAAAAAAACAAAAAACTTAATTCCAATCTGTAAATCAATCGGGAAAAAATCTGTATATGGCAGCCCCATCAACATCGACAAACGACATAACATGGCCGATCTCCCCATCTGTCAAATTTAGTTCCACAATTGTCCGCGGGACTTCTTTCGTGAAATGGACTCAATGATTAAAGCTTTAATCATTGAATGGACTTTACACAGTATTAGCTGTCAAACGTAGGTATAGAACATTTTATATATCCTAGTCAAAGATTTTATACATACTAGTACCTAGATTAACTACGGCAACCTCAAAAGCGTCCCCGAAAAGGAAAGTACATAGAGTCCTGTCACCTCGTCCATAAACTAGCTACATACCACGGGACACTTTTGCTCTAAAGTAGTAAAACATATTTTTGATACATTAAATAGATATTTCAAAAACAAGAAAGTACAAAAACAATTAATTAATATGTATCAACTGATCTCAATATGCTTACCAAAAGGAAACTGAGTTTTCTCTGTAATGATTAGGAAATAGCTGATGTCTGTATTTAACTTAAATTGGTGTCGTATATTTGCATCGATAAATATAAAATTCTTAAATTACCACCTAATAATTGATGTTGTCACGAAATTCATCCATTCCAGACGAATAACAATTTCAAAAAAAAGAAAAAAATCAGGAGAATAATAATTTTTATTAAGAATTCGAAGACTTAATTATTTATTACATCGCACAAATCCGCAGAATCCACGAGGAGTGGTTTATGACCCATTTCTTTTCCTAGAGAAGAGGTTTGAGTCCCAGCCGTGGGAACATTAATAGGCTAATTATGTTTAAGCCTATTTTTAAGTCAGCCCGCCCTGTATTTTGCTACCAATAACGATAGCAATATCCTCTTATGCGGCATGTGAGTATGAAATATACTGATAAAAAATACCTAATGTGTGTGTACGTAAGAAGATCCGGCGCCTATTTAGTTTATTCTTTTTGTGTTCGTAATTCAGAAAAAGGTTTGTCTGAAAGATAAATCTAATTAGTTTATAATAAAACTGATGTTATTCTTTTACTTTTATTTTATTGAAAATAGACTGATGCGTGACATCAAATGGGTATTTTTTTGTTACGTTAAATGGCACTTATTAACTAACAAATAAACAACAAACAATACATTAAAAAAAACAAGCAAAACTATTGCTTGAATATTTATTTTTTTATGGTACAACTTCAAGCCACTGTTGCCGAAGGTTCTCATTTCTTGGAAAACTATGACAAAACATAAAAAAAAATGTATTACTAGTAGTTAACGGTTAAGCCACATATCTACGTGCGTATTGCATGCGGCATTTACTATGGACCTACTTATGGACTAAACTTAAAGACAGTAGACTTATTTAAAATGAATATAATTCTCGAACGTACAATAATATCGATGTTGGGAAGCGTTTGAAGTGCACGCGCGTCGTTTTCAGAGATCGGTAACGAAGTGGTCACAGATATACACATACTGAAGTGGTCCGAAAACACATGTCCCGCATGCCACACCTCTTACCGCCGCGCCACTCGCCGCTTTTCGTTGTATCACGAGAGCAGCCGATGATTGCCGAGCGGCCAAAGGTGCCCGATCTACGGGGAAGATAAGATTAGTAAAATTTGATATAATAAAAAAAAATATTGTGCCTCCTCAGATATTTCTTAATTCATTAAGGGCACGGCGACGGATGCATTTCCATACAAACGTAATACTACGCTCATTTGCAATTAGAGCATATTTTCAACATATTATGATGTTATTCGATTATATATATTTATCTAGGTTCCAACAAATCTTTTTTTTTAAAAGCTTGCCTAAAACGAAATATAAGCGAATTATAATTCGCACTTTTTTACAACGTAAATGGCATGTTTTCATTTGGACTTTCCTGTATTTAAAAAAAAACAATATTTCCAATATTCTCAATGTAGGAACACAGATTATATTATCAATTTACAAATGATAGAAAACAAATTGGAAAAACATTAAGTTTTTATCATTTTTGGTATTACGAAACACGTCCAATTTATCACAAATTTCCAAGAGTTAGTAGTGCTATCGCGACAAGCGGGATATCATTGTCAGTGTGTGCGTGCTGTCATTACTTCAGTTGCGTTCATAGGTCGAGTTATAAATTTTATTGTAATATTTTTGACACTATTGACTTAAATAAAACAGTACCTAAGCATTTGAAGTTTAATAAAAGCTGACTTTAGCTGACTAAAAGCGCCGTCGACGACTCGGGTTCAGTCTAGATGGTTACCGGATGGCTGGACGGCAATTCTAAGCCTATGGTGGCTAGAAATTGGGGTCGAGATCCTAGCTGCTAAGGCGTGAGGGTATTCCCTCGTCCATGCGGCCGCCTTCTTCGCTAGTATTACTGTTTCGCAGAAAGAGGGCTCGGGACGAGAGGTCGTTGCCACCGATGGCCCCCACGAGGGCGCAACGGTGTTCCGCCTAAACGCATACATCTCTACCATATGCTCCACCATATCCTTTAGACGGTCCACACAATGGTGATAACCAGGCGTTCCTGCCGGAACTGTCGGCCATACTGCGACTTGTCGCGGCAGCGGAATTTCACCCCAGGGTTCCATCTCCACGTGTAAATCATGCTCAAGCGTGCAAAGGACTGTTGCCTCCACATCCCATGGTAGCAGGCCTGCAAGAAACCGTACGGGTATACTGCGGGAAACCGTGCTTTGTCTCTGTACCATTAAGATGGCTATGACTCCCTGGCATGGGTTCAGCTTGGCAACATTTTCGCAGCGACGGCGCTTCATAAAGGGCCACGGACCGAACGATGCCTGCGTATGAGATTATGAGAACTGCCCAACACTTTAAAATATTGGTTTAAATAATCAGGAGCACAAGGATCGTTCACTATGGTGAAGAGCGTGCAAAGGGATCTGAGGGATCTTCTCTTACGGATAGGCAGCCATTTAAGCTGAGAACGGAAGGAAGAAATGTGATCATATTTACGAAGGCCAAATATGAATGCAGTTATTGAGAAGTCGATCCAATTTGTTTAGAAGTTCTTGGGAAGGATCAGAGTAACAAACATCAGCATAGTCAATTATAGGCAACACCAAGCGACTGGACCAAAGTAGTTTTAGTGCTTGACGGTAGGAAATTTTTGAATCTATAGAAAGACCGCAGCGTGAAGGCGACTCTCTGGCTAACCTGAGCAATCTGTTTATTCCAGTTTAACCTATCGTCAATATATAAACCTAGGTCTTTAACGTGAGGTGAGAGAGGAATTACTGTATTACCGAAAACTAGCGGCAGTAGTCGGCTAGTGTCTAAACTCCGTAAAAAGTAAATGCCATTAACACTTCGCAGATTACTCTTAGCTCAACGCTTTTGTTTAAAATTATTATCCTGTAAGAATCAATTAGTAATGAACAAAATTTTACCTTATCCTGTTCAATGTAGCACTCCTACGGTAACTAGTGAGAAACTTCTTCACCATCAACATCCAGAACTCTCTCAAGTACCTACTTCTAAAAATAAAAAGTAAATTTGATAAAGTTTTCTCTGATTGATTATGGCCATGCTATTCAACACAATTGCAAATTTTATTTAAAGTTCCAAAATCTATTGATGCCTCAGTTTGCACCAATCAAGATCTAGGTAATTTCATAGATCACAATAAGGAATATTATAAAATTTATACCGATGGGAGTAAAGGAGAGTCTCATGTTCGTAGTGCTGTTTATGACCCCCAAATTAAATATGTACAAAGTTTTATTTTAGATAATAGTTGCAGTATATTTACTGCCGAGGCATATGCAGTTTTAGAAGCACTTAAGCACATTGATTCTGTGGACAAATGTACACACTTTTTAATCCTTACTGATTCTCTAAGTTTAATAACGAGTTTAAAAGGTTTACACATTAACTTTAAATCAAATTATTTGCTTTTTAAAATTAAAATTATTTTTAACTAGCTGCTGCCCGCGACATCGTCTGCGTGAAGGCTCTACAGCACCAAAAATACCTAAGATGCCAGTGTCGCTGTAGTATATTAAGTAAACAACTTTTAAAACAGTAATACACAAAGCAAATGAGTGCTTCTAAGCTGGATACAACACTACCGGGAGACTCTGAAAGCACCATCTGTCAGAGTGCCTTCGCCAAGACTTAGAAGGACATCGGAGAATTCTTGCAATGCACGTGCATTGCCGCCGAGCCGAGCTCTCATATTAATGGTCAAGCGCAGTGTACGAACTCGTGACCACAACGAAGATCGTTTCAACGAAGCATTCACCTCGTCAGCCCTCGATCCCCACGTCACCACGGGAAGTGTTTGCCGGAAATTGCCACTGAACAGAACTGTAACACCACCCATCAAATGTTCGTGCAGGGTTCTGTCCGCGGCCTCAACTGCCTTCCTATTTGCCATCGTACACTCATCCCATACGATCAGAGAGCAATCCTTGAGCACGTGTCGCTTATCTCTGTTACGTGACACACCACAAACAGGCGTTTCGGCGGTCTCTAAATCGATGGGAATATTAAACATGGCATGTGCTCTCTTGCCACCCGGAAGCAGTATGGCAGCGATTCCCGGCGACGCTACAGCAATAGCAATTTTGCCTTGCCTCCTGACCTCTGAAAGTATGCCAGTGGTAACAAATGTTTTTCCTGTTCTACCAGGAGCATCCAAGAAAAACAGTTTACCCTGGTTTAGCCCAACGCTTTCAAGGACGGTGTCATTTGTTTTTGCTCTGAAGAGAACACGGTGACATGGTCATTTCGTATGGTGGTCATTTCGCCCGGCTCGCAAGTTGTCTCAGCGAAATACTCCCGTTTTCCACGGCTTTGATGCGGTGATGATTGGGGAGCTGGTAACCCATATTCGATCAGCAGATTGCCACCCATAGAAATGACCACATCTTGAAGTGAACTGAGACAGGTGTTCAGCACGCGTTCATCAGTTACTTCGACTTCGTCTCCAGTAGCACGCCTCAAAGCTCGTAGAAAATCTTCAGACAGATGATGGCGATACTTCTTCCACAAAGCTACCGGGTTCGCGACTCCACAAAACACCAAGATGACGGCAAAAAGATGACGCATGCGGCTGGGCCTGTCACTGACGCTCGCTTCCGCGAGGATCCCAATTTTGGTCACCGTCGAGAAGGTGACGTGCTACTCAGGCTGCGTGGTAAGTGGGATACTCCACGCCATCAAATGTCCCCAGAAAGGCGAAAGACGTTGGGCCTCAGACAGTTTAAAGAAACAACCGCAGAAAATAGCATTCGCCATTATTCGGATGCACGGTATAAACCCTACCCAATGCGGCGTCCTTGAAAATTCCCGGAAAACCTTCCACAGCACCTCCTCGTCGATGTCGGTTAAATACACCCCTTTGCTTGTCGTACGTAATATGAAGGCACCTCGTCATACGTAAGGGACCTCGCAAACTGGTCGACTTCACAGAGCTGGAAAAATGACACCATGTAATACTTAACACCCCCTTTTTTTTCTAATTGTCTTCTTCAACGCTACTCAAGTTTTTCAGGGTTCGATTGGAACTTGAATTTGTCAAAACGAACTATATGATACAACTTTTATGAAGAAAATGCACATCACATCACCATTTATGAATTTTAAGAATAACTAACTACATGATCAAATTCAATATTAATTTCCAAAAAGTGTTAACATGTAACTTGATTTGATTTTTATGAATTCTCATAGATGGCGCTGCTTGAAAATTATCTCTATACTACTAACATTTATTAAACTATGTTTCTCTGCCCAAGTTACTTAAATGGCGTAGTTTTATGGTGTAAAGCTAGATAATAGCGTGGCTTACTCAAAAACAACATTTAAATATGCATCGTTAGATTACACGCTGTCAAAGAATGCTTAAGAAAAATAAAGATTCACAGCTCCTCCCCCGTAGGTGATAGCGAGATAATATGTAGCCTATATGTTGACCCGACAGATGACATCCGAGCTATCGCTGGCGCAAGCTGGATGAGGGAAGCTCAAGATAGAGAGAAATGGTCTAGTCTGGAGGAGGCCTTTACCCGCACAGGGGTTCCCTTTAATTGAACAATCTGAATTACGTGAAATATTTTTTATTTTTTATTTAAAATTACATAGTGATAATCAATTATAATTATAATGTATTAATCAATTATAATCAATTTTAATGTATTAATTTTCAACTAATCTATTGTTAATTCAAATGTATTGTAATTTAAGGGAATGAAATAAAAGGCTTATTATTATTATTCCATTTATTTATTATTATGTACATATTATAGTATATTTTTAAATATTTCTTAAAAAATAACATTAAAAAAACATTTAAAAATATAAAAAATAGTAGCCCACCGGCATCGGGAACATGGTCCAAGCTGCCGGTGGTCAGGGCTCCTGAGAGAGGAACCTCCGGACAATACGCGCCGTGTCTAGGAATACTGCCTTCTGGATCAAGCCCTTGATCCAACTGCCTAACGAGAGCCTCCGCAGATGTTGGTCGAGGCTCTTGGCAATTAAGCCATTGGCCGTCACGACTATCGGCACAATGATTGCTCTATCCACTTCCCACATGTCGACAACCTCGCGAGCCAAGTCAAGATATTTAGTTTGTTTATCTTTCTCGGCTTTCACGAGGTTCTCGTCATGAGGGACCGCTATATCAACAATCATTGTGCGACGCTCTAGTCGATCTATCACCACTATGTCAGGCTTATTGGCAACAATAGTCCTGTCAGTGATGATAGATCGATCCCAATATAACGTGATACTGCCATTGTCGAGAACTGGGTCGGGCACATACCTGTAGTACGGTACTTCTGATTCTACAAGATTGTATTTAAGTGCAAGTTGCTGGTGAATAATCCTGGCTACGAGGTTGTGTCTATGCAAATAGTCTCCGTTAGCCAGACGAGAACACCCAGAAATAATGTGTCGGATTGATTCTCCGGGCCGGTGGCATGCCCGACAGATGTCAACCGTACCATCCTTCACAATGTATTTCCGGTAATTGTTCGTCATCATAACTTCGTCCATAATTGCAAAGACAAAACCTTCGGTTTCCCCGAAGAGGTCACCGAAACGTAGCCAAGATACGGACGCTAATAGGTCTACATCGGGCCCATGTAAGGCCCGGTAAAAGCGTCCGTGAAGCTCCTTGCCCTGCCATACTTCCCTGCGGTCATTAGTATCCAGTACTAAAGGTTTGCGCCAGTTCTCGTTAGCTAAGGAGAGCGGGGTGAGGCCCTTGTCCACCGCCACCACATCTCGGTGCATACCCACGTCGACGGCTAGGAAATATTCCCTGAGACTGCATACCTCGCGGTTGTGCAGGGACTTAGCATTTAAGAAGCCACGACCCCCACACTTCCGCGGGATATACAGTCTCATCACCGATGACCGTGGGTGATGCATCCGATTTGCGGTAAGTAGTGTACGGACCCTCCTATCCAGGGCGTCAAGTTCTGTCTGAGTCCATTTGAGTATGCCGAAAGAATACATCAATACTGGCATGACCCAACCGTTGAAAGCGCGCACCTTGTTTCCGCCTGACAAAAGACTATTCAGTACTTTATTCAGGCGGCTAAAGAAGCGCTCCCTCAACGATTGTTTCACGTCATCAGTATTGATGCCTAACGCTTCCGACATACCCAAATACTTGTATGTTTCGGTTGAACTGAGGGATCTAAGGTGTATGGAATCCGAGAGTTGAATTCCCTCGGATTCCATAATCTCGCCTCGCTTTACATGTATGACTGCACATTTGTCCACACCAAAGTCCATCCTGATGGCCCTACTGAAGGTTTCAGTTACCTTCAGTAGCTCCATCAGTTGCAAGTTGTTGGGGGCAAAGAGTTTCAGATCATCCATGTAAAGAAGGTGAGATATGACCTGACCGCCTCTTTTCAACCGGTAACCTAAGCCAGAACCCTCCAGCAGTGTGCTGAGAGGGTTCAAAGCCAGGCAAAACCACAGTGGACTCAAACTGTCACCCTGGAATATGCCACGCTCAATCCTTATCGGTTCGCTGTTCTCCCAAATCTGTCGACATCCCGGATAGTGAAGGACTGTTCTCCACTGCCCCATACATGACATCAGGAAGGTGCGCAAAGTTGCATCAACTTTATACAGTTCTAACACCCTCATGAGCCATGTATGAGGAACAGAGTCATAGGCCTTCTTATAATCTATCCAGCATGCCGACAGATTCCTTCGAGAACGTCGAACCTGTTGGCTAATGGCAATATCGATGAGGAGCAGCTCCTTAGTACCGCGGGACCCGTTCCTACATCCATTCTGAGAGACAGACATGATAGAATTTGTTTCAATATGACTATTGATTTTAGCTCTCAGAATGGATGTAAGAACTTTATAGACCGTCGGCAAACACGTAATCGGTCTATAATTTTTGGGTTCCGCAGTACTACCTGATTTATGGAGCAGGTGGGTTATTCCTGTTGTTAGAAACTGGGGCAGCGACCCTATTATTATTATTATACAGACAAACAGACAAAAATTTTAGAAACCATATTTTTGGCTTCGATATCGATTGTAGATCACGCACCAAGTATTCTTTTTAAAAAATATTCAATGTACAGCATAGATTTATAAGAACATCAACATGATGTACAGTTTTGACTTTCCTACGATTTTATTATATTTTAAATAATCTTGGTTCTAAAGGAAAAGGAGTTTTTTTCATGTGGATATGTCACATAGAGGTATAAGTGGAAATGCAATTGCTGATAAAGCTGCATATAATGGAACTAATTCAATAGATGTACCTAAGTGCTGTTGTTAGGACTCTTTTTACTGATTGTTATACTGACATTATTATGGAAATAGATGAAGTTTGGAGAAGATTTTGGAAAAAAGATCAAGATCAGAAAGGCAAATGGTATGGCAGCATACAAATGGACTTACCCAGAAAACCCTGGTATTACAAGTTGAAGACTGCTAGCACAGACTTCATTACAACAATAAATAGACTCCGATTTGGGCATAACACCGCACCCGCTCATTTGAACAGACTCAATATAATTGAAGATGCAACATGCACAGCTTGTAGAAAGTTCCCAGGAACAGCAGAGCATATTATAGGTATTCAGTTGTGAAGAATATAACTTCCAACGTCTCATACTTGCGAGTGAACTTTGTGAATTGTGACATATCTGAAGAAATGTCAACAAATGTTGAATCCCGCCGCCTTATCGATGTGCTACAAAATAAAGACTGCTTTTTGCCGTTATATAACTATATTAAAAATACCATCGGAAAAATATAAAGAAAATTTACACGAGTGAAGAGAGTTAACAGGATATGATGGAAATTATAAAAATGAAGAAATGGCACAAAGGCCAAAAGGCCATGCCATAAAATTGGAAAAAAAAACACTTGTCAGCAAAAACTACTATCTTGTCAGTTGTCAGTCTGTACATAAGTGCGAAGCAGTGCGAAGAAATTCTTTTATTTTCTACTTTCATTAATTCATTAAAAAGAAAGATAATTTTTTACTATTAATTCACGCTAAATACTCTCCAACGTTTGATGGTTTATTAACAGTCCGCACGTGTTATTGGCAAAATTGTGGCGTCTCTTCCACAAAGGCCATTAAGTTGTAATTGAATCGACTGAACACAGTGTAACATGGGATTAATGTTCTTGAATTTAGATTAGTAAGTTGGGTAGTGCAGATATTACGTTACGAAAACTTTGTATGCATAAGTATAAACAAAAATGTCGCTTTATGACGATCTTGATACAATCAAAGCTCGCACCACCGAAAAGGTAGCAGGATGGTCTTCAGGTATTAAGTTATTACAGTCCCAGCTACAATTAAAAAAAGCAGCGGTAACCCAGCCTAAGCGTGAGGCGGCAAGACGATCTACTCAGGTAATAGTAATAATGTTGTTAAAAAAATTGTTTTACCACTTCTGAAAGAATTTGTATTTTAATATTTCGAATTACAGCTAACTCCAGTGATAGACTTAAAGAGCAAACAAAAAGATGATGAGGAATCTAACTCGAACAGCCCTAATGGTCAAGGAAAATCACTGGCAGCATCACTGAATGTTCGTGATTTTGATTGGAATGTTGCTAATGAATATGACCCAATGTGGCCTAATGATTATGAAAAAGTTGCTAAAGGTAAGACAAAGACATAGGTTACAGTTGTGGGGAAACACATTGAGAGTATATAGACTTTTCTATACATGTCAATAGTACTAATATGTGTCACTATCATTAGAGACACAATAGAAAGACAATGACAGCACGAATGCTGGTGTTCGCTTGGGGTTTAATTAATTACTGTAGTAAATTATAGAAAAGTTTACATACCATTTTTTTATGGTTTTGGTTTGGTTAGAACATGAACTGGAATTTAAAATATGTACTGGTCCTGAGAACACCTTTTCTTTAACTTTATTGGCAATCAGCCCTAAGGCTATGAGCAAATCTGTTCTGTGATGCTGTTATGCGGAGTGGCTTCCCATTGGAAGCATCTACTCATCTGCTGTCCAGAGCTACTGCCTGTCTTCTAGCTCTATGATATGATGATGCTTTCATCGTCTCACATACTGATTCATGGTGAGCTGCCAAGCAAGAAGTTTGATAGGATCAGGATCAGGATTAGTCGCTCTTTGCTGCCAAGCTTCGAATTTCCTCTTTGATTGGAGAACACCTGATTTCATTTGTTTATTACTAACTCTGTCCCTCTACCTGACAAACACCTCTGTGAATTTTTGTCTGGTGCCATAGTTTAAATGTTATGTAATTGGTGACGAAGGGCTGGAGACGCTGCTGTCATATCTGGTCAAGGTTACATAAGAAATTAGCTAGTTAAGGTAGCTTACCAAAGTGTTTAGATACAGTTTGATAACATTAAAAAGGATAACAAAACTAACCTATAAACTACAATAACTCGACTGTCGAGCCATACCCGTTCCAGGTGTCAACTAATGTCTGTTTATAGGAGAACCTTCTCTTCCTCTCTCTCTCTGATATCTATCTTGACATTATAATGTAAGACCCAGGGATTGCAGCGGTCCTTGCACAGGCAGACATTTTTATAGGGAGCCAAAGTGGGTCTGTGAAACAAAAAAAGAGATAAATTCTATTTTTAATGATGGACTGGCTATTACATGTAGTCGTACTAACTACATTGTAACTAAAATCAAAAAACCAAACTTGAGATCAATAACCACCAGATATAAGGAATCAATCAATCTGAGAATTTTCAAGCCATTTACTAATGTATGGCAATGAATTCCGAAATTCAGACTCCCTACACTTCTTTTTTGGAGGTGGGTAATTATTCATTGCCGTTAATAAATTGTTAATTAATGTAGTTATGAAAGTGGTGGGTGTCATATACTCCGGTCAATTTAGACATCCGAGGTTACACTAATTCACACCCAGCTGAAAATTGGTAGGATTGTTCAAAACACCATCATAAATGTACCTAATCTAAAAAGTCCTCATTGAAAAAAAAAAAATTCAAGGTCAAAGGTCACAACAACGAGTTTTTCGTGATTTTCAACGGTAAGTTTCATCATACATACTTGACATAAATTGTAGATCAGATAATTATCTAGAAAATTGTCTAAATACTTTTTTTTCCTAAGAGCCACCGTTTTTGAGATATGATGATTCAAAAAGTTGAAAGAGGTAATTGTCATAATATGCACACGTTTTCACGTCACCTTTGAGGTGGTGTACTTAGCACGTTTTTAGGGTTCCATACCTCAAAAGGAAAAAACGGAACCCTTATAGGATCACTTTGTTGTCCGTCCGTCTGTCTGTTGTGTGTATGTTTGTTTGACTGTGTATCTGTCTTTCAAGACCATTTATCTCTGGATAGCGTGGATGTGTAGAGTTGAAATTAAAACTATATACTCAGGTTTGCGGTCCCTTCAAGCTTCGAAAAAATTAAACTTTTTATAAGTTAACGAATAAAAAAGATACGGTTGTTTATGTTGCAAAAAACGTATATTTCGACACTCAAAATCCAACTTCGGAATCTACATTCATAGGGTACTTTTCGTTGTCCTAGAATCTTGAAATTTGGCACAAAGCAAGGTCTCATAGCATAAGTATAGGAAAAAATCTGAAAACTGTAAATTTGTAGCTATATCACAAAAGAAAGACGCTTTTTTTCGATTTGTAAAAATGATAGAGACTCGATTCGGAAATTCAACATAAACGGCCATATCTTGTTTTTTCAATATCTTACAAGTTTGATTTTTTCACAGCTTCAAGTGGCCGCAGACTTTAGTATATGGTTTAATTTCACACAGACAGATAGGCAAAGTGATCCTATAAGGGTTCCGTTTTTAGGGTTCCGTAGTCAACTTACCCTTATAGTTTCGCCATGTCTGTCTGTCCGTCTGTCCGTCCTCGCATAATCTCTGTGACCGTTAGCACTAGAAAGCTGAAATTTGGTACCAATATGTATATCAATCACGCCGACAAAGTGGTAAAAATTATTAGGGTAGCCCTATATGTTGGATAGGTTTTTAAAAATAAATAAGGGTTTACTAAAATAATTTTTTGATAATATCAATAATTTCGGAAATAATCGCTCCAAAAGTAAAAAACAATGTGTCCGGCCCCTCTAACTTTTGAACCATAAGTTTAAAAATTATGAAAAAAATCTGAAAAGTAGAACTTTGGACTTTCTAGGAAAATTATTTTCAACTTGATGGAAAGAACAGTTTTGTACAAAAAGACAAAAAAGATCTACAAAATAATTTCTGGATTAAGTTTGTAGTATAATCGTATAAGCAAGCATTTTTTTAAACTCATAAGTGGGTACACTTATTGTGACGGACGGGAAACTACGGAACCCTACACTGAGCGTGGCCCGACACGCTCTTGGCCTGTTTTTTCTTTTTGAGATACTGAATCCTAAAAACACGCTAAGTACAGTACCTCAAAGGTGACGTGAAAACGTGTGCATATGATGGCGATTACCTCTTTCAAGTTTTTGAATCATTATAATATCTCAAAAACGGTGGCTCTTATGAAAAAAGTAATTAGACATTTTTGAAAATCACGAAAAACGCGTTTTTGACCCCGAATATTTTTTTTTCCAGGTGTCGGAATTTTGTGGACTTTTTAGATTTATTTATGATGGCGTTTTGAACAATCCTATAAATTTTCAGCTGGGTGCGAATTATTGTAACCTAACCCCTAATTGATCTAATTTGACTGGACTAATGGCCTGAGAGACCACTGCCAAACTGAATTACGTCAATGTAACTTACCAATTTAGAACTATATGATTCAACTAGCTCTCTCTAAGGCATAGATGCAACTGAAGACTCAGCTACTCAGCCATTGATACAAAGGAAGCACGGGAAGGGGGTGGAAAGGGGCCGCTGAGATTGCTTGTCTCCAGTTAAAGTTTTAATACCTCCAGTCCCAAAGCCGTATAGATACTGGACTTACAAGATATATTTTTCTTTATTTTTATCTAAATTTTGTTTTGAATTATTTTTTATAATTTCTGGTATTTTTCAGAGATACAATCAAAAAGATTACAGTTGGATGGGGACAGAGGTGATAGATCAGAAAGAAAACGTAAAAGCAGGTTTGGGGACGATGAGGAAACAATACCAGAAAAAACTCTTGTTGCTATGGTAATTAAGTACTTACATAGTATATTTTTTATGTAGTTTAATTTTACCTTTCGAATACCGTAAATAGAAACACAATAGAAAGATAATGAGAGAGTGAACGCCGGCGTTCGCTTGGGGTTTAATGAATTAATTATGTATATTTATGGAAACACCTCTTTTCTATTTTGTCTGTGAGCAGGTTGTATGTCATGAACTTGACTACTATGTGACAGTTAAAATTTCAGTATTTGTATTGTTACTAAAATAATGAAATGATATTATGAAAGGTTTTTTGTGTAACCTGCACTGTGCTGGCATTTTTTTTTTTCATTTTTTTTTTCATGATCAAGCAACCTGAAGAAGAAGAAGCCGAGGAGATATCAAAGCGTTCAGCTGGTGCAGCCATAGCTCCACCACCTTCCCTCACAGCGGAGACGCCTTCTCCACCACCTCGGCCTCCATCCACACAAACCCCTCCCCCATCCGGTTTCTCTATTGGCGGGTATGGTGCAAGCTCTGTAGCTGCTAAAATTATGGCCAAATATGGTTTCAAGGTAATCGAATTTCTAAAGGCAATAAAAACTATCCATGTAAAGGAGAATGCTCTTGTTCCATAGAAAAAAAACTCAGCTCCGGCAGAAACAAGATGTATCTCAAATTATCAGTAATAATATGTAATAAAACAATAAGCAGCTATTATCATGATCCCTAATTGCAAACATATAAAAATTGCCAGTTTAAGTAATCATGCGTCGATTTTAAAAATGGTTTAGTTACAAATTAATTCTTATTTACCGACTTTAAAAACGGGGGAAGTTTTTCAATTCGGTTGTAGGTATTTTCTATATTTGTTTTTTTTTTTTAATGCTTTTTTAGTTTTTGTTATGTTGTTACCTCTCGGAACTCCTTCCTTTATGGAACAATTTGCATTTTTTTTCTCCTAGTGGAATATGCTTCCAGATTGGTCTCATTTTTTTCAAAATCCAGTTCTAATGATGGAATCTAAGAGGAATTGAGAGAACTCCTCAAATGTTACAGGCAACCATATGGTGATTTTGGTATTTCCACCGAGAACTCAAGTATTTACTCGTCAAAAAGTAACATTTGATGAAGTGGAACTGGTGAAGAAGACCAGGAATGGCCAACGGAACCTCATACTCACGTAGATATCACAATGGGGGTAGTTAAGCAACTATGACAATACTATAAATATTTCTGTCTGTCTTCTTGTAAAAGGTTTTATAATAGTTGTCTGGTGAACATATATAAAAATCAAGCATAAGAATTTACGTGAAGCTATGTCATTATTTTGGGAGCTCTAAAGCGTCTGTAAAGCAATACGGCCCACGGAATGTGTCTGGGAGTATTGGCGACTTGATTTTAAAGATATTGCCTATAAAATACGTAAAAATCAGCTTTGAGAATTTACGTGAGGTAAGTAATGATTTTATGTACCTTGATTACCTTATAACTGAAAATTGGCCGTCTAAGCAAGCTAGCAGATAGGCATGCGTTCTCAGTACATACTAATAGAGTCCGTCTAATGAAAGCGTGACCTAAGAAAAGGAGGTTACAACCAAAAATTTTGAATGTGGTATTATTGAAATAGTAGGAGAAAATAGTTTTGATACTAGAGTATTTTTTGTATATATGACAATTGTATAATAGTTAATCCTAGTCAAAAACATGTGTGTAGACTTAATTATTTGGTGGGTGTGTGGTAAAGGTCAATAACACACAAAATGTTAGTTATTATCCGAAATTATTTTATTTTATCTGATCTCTGAAATGTCGCTGTATAATATTCAAATAATATTCTTTATTAAGCATTTGGCCTTCTGGCAAGAATACCAAGTGCACAACACCGCGATAGTCAATTAAAATGGTCAACATGATTTCAACTTCATCACGTCTCGCCAACATTAATAATGTGTTTCAAGATAGTTGGGTTGGAAATTTGGAATCGATTCATTTTAGCATAGAGAAAATTCAGATCTTTTGGGATTAGTCAAGTGGGAACATGTTTTATACTCCAATGATTGTTTCAAATGATACGGATCGACTCGAGAGACACAAAAAGTTCAACAGCTCTCAAATTTGAACTAGGATTTCAGTCACTTATTTCCTTCACTTTCGCAATTTTAACTTCAGTTGAAGATTTTGATGCACTATCAGACAAAGCGAGGCAGGCAAATCTTTCATTACATCTCAACTGCTTTTGAACGCATTCTACCACTCACTAGCATGTGTTTTTGATTAAGTCGATTCACCAAAAGCCTTCTTTATTCGATGTTTTTGTCCGTTATGAAATTCGCAAAATGTCAGATTATCTAAAAATATAAGAAAAAAAAAAACATTATATCCTAAATATACTTAACTATCTAATAATATTAGTCGACAAGGATCAAGATTAAAACGTCATACTAACTTAAAAATACAGAAATCGTATGTAAACATTGTTGGTTTTCATTGAAAAAACCTTCTTTCTCTTCTTGTTTTTGTTTGAACTTATTAACCATAGTGTGTAGCAGTTTTTGCACGTTACTGTTTATTGTTTTTCCCATAATTAAGCAATTATTCTTGAAAAATAAATATCCGTTTCCAAAACTGACAATTGCAACTATAGACTTTGACGTGATTTTTTTCGGCAAAACAATGTTGCAAATTAAATAAAAAAAAAAACTCCAGGTTACGCTTTCAGTAGACGCACTCTAGTACCTACTCAATCGTCCACATTTCGTTCGTGAGAAAATACGTGATGTCTGGCGGGCCTGGGAGCTTACTCTAAAATAAATGGTTCTGAATAGTATTTTTGAAAATGGTATCATCGAAGTTATCTTATGATGATGATGGAGCCGGGTGGTAGACACGGGAACGCCATAATAAATCAATGTTTGGACTTGTTGGGATTATCATAAGATGTATTTTGGCTGTAAGAATAGAATAGAAAGGAATAGAATAAACTTGACTATACAGCAAAAAGTACAGTGGTACTATCGGACAGATCTAATGATGGATCCCGAAGGTGGCAGGTGGACACCGGAACTTCATATTATTATAGCAATGTATCCTAGCAGTGTTTGGGTTCATTGGATTACTCATGAGAAATAGGTACTTTGGCTATAAGTGTATCATAACTAAATATATTTTTATGCAAAAAAAGTAAAAGCAACCGATAAATATAAAACGATCAAATCTCGATGTTTCTAGTTTTGCAGGTTTGTTATAACCTACTTAAGAAAATAAAGTTATTTTAAAAGTTTAAGTGTTTTTTTTTGTAGTGAAGCTATTTTTTTGCTTTTGTTAATAGTTTAGTGTTATTAGTTCCTATACTTAAATAATGTTCATTCAATAGTAAGAAAACTGTAGAGTACTTAGAACTATTAAAACCACTTATAGCCAGAGTATCTACATTTTTTGATAATTCCAATAAGTCTAAAGACCGCTAGGATACATTGTTTTTTAATAAAGTTCCAGTGCCTACCTTCCAACTTCCAACTTCAAATAATCAGATCAGTGCGATGTTACCTACCTTATGGCTGAAGTGCAGCTCATGACAATTTTAATGAGTCCAAATACGGCTAGGATACATTGGTTAATTACGGAGTTCCGGTGCCTGCCTTCCGGCTCCATCATAATCATAAGATGAACTTTAATGTTATCATTTTCAACAATACTATTCAGAACCATTTATTTATAGTATTGTCTAGTTGCTTAACTATCTTCATTGTGATATCTACGTAAGTATGAAGCTTCGTTGGTCACTCCCGGTTTTCTTCACCAGTTTCACTTCATCAAATGTTACTTTTTGAGGAGTAAATACTTGAGTTCTGAGCCTGTAATATTTGAGGAGTTCCCTCGATTCCTCATGGATTCCATCATTAGAACTGGATTTTGAAAAAAATGGGACCAATTCAAACACAAAATTGCAAATCGTGGACCGATTTGCGGTAAACGACGGAGTTCCGAGGTAACAACATAAAAAAAAAAATATTTATGACAAAAAAAACCGGCCATGAGCGTGTCGGGCCACGCTCAATGTAGGGTTCCGTTATTTCCCGTCCGTCACAATAAGTGTACCCACTTATGAGTTTAAAAAAAATCTTGCATATACGATTATACTACAAACTTAGTCTAGAAATTATTTTGTAGAATCTTTTTGTCTTTTTTGTTCAAAAACTGCTCGTTCCATCAAGTTCAAAATATTTTTCTAGAAAGTCCTTATAAAGTTCTACTTTTCAGATTTTTTTCATATTTTCTAAACTTACGGTTCAAAAGTTAGAGGGGGGACACACTTTGTTTTTTACTTTTGGAGCGATTATTTCCGAAATTATTGACATTATCAAAAAATGATTTTAGTAAACCCCTATTCATTTTTAAATACCTATTCAACAATATATCACACGTTAGGGTTGAAATTGAAAAAAAAATCACTTCCCACTTTACATATAGGGGTGCTACCCTAATAAAACATTTTTTTCCAATTTTTATTTTACCACTTTGTCGGCGTGATTGATATACATATTGGTACCAAATTTCAGCTTTCTAGTGCTAACGGTCACAGAGATTAAGCGAGGACGGACAGACAGACGGACAGACAGACATGGCGAAACTATAAGGGTTCCTAGTTGACTACGGAACCCTAAAAACTAATATAAAAAGTAAAACAGAATTGGAAAACCTCCTCCTTTTTTTGAATTCAGTTAAAAAGAACAAATATTGAATTATAATTAAGCATTTTTTAAAGTCGACGCCTGATTAATAAAAATTGCAATTTTCATATGTTTGCAAGTAAGGATCACGATATTAGCTGGTTATTGTTTTATTACTTACTATTATTGATAATTTGAGACACATCTCGTTTCTGCCGGAGCTGGGTTTTTTTTATGATTTTATGTGGCTTTCTAATACTGTTTTGATTGAGGAATGATACTTCTATCAATGTTTTAGCACCATATGCATTAATTTTTCATTCTAGTATTATGAAAAAAAGCTATATGTTTTCTTTTGTTATTATTTTTTCTATAGGAAGGTCAAGGTTTGGGTAAAAAAGAACAAGGAATGTCAGTGGCTCTGCAAGTGGAAAAGACCTCCAAACGTGGTGGTCGTATTATTCATGAGAAAGAAGTTCCCACTGTAATGCCTCCTCCTGGATTTGCTATGTCTTCCCTGCCAGGACCAGGTATTTGCTCTGGAAATGAAAATAATAGCACATTACGAAAATCTTTAATTTATGCATAAAATTATGGTTGGGATGATTGTTCTTGGGTTGTAAATATTTCTATATTGGATACACTTTATATAGTTGTAGTGGCTGGCTGACTGCTTCCGTAAACATTGCAATTTGTTAACATATTTATATATCTCTTAAAAATTGAATGTCCTACATTTTTATTTAATCTTTTAACGCTTGTTTTCGTGTCCTATTCGCTAGAGTCGTGTGTTTGCGACTCGGTACTCGATATCGTTTAGCTCTTCAATCACCATATGTGACAGAAAAGCTGACGAGATTGAGTATTTGGTTGTGGATGTGGAACCTTGGTGGAATAACCGCGAGAGTGTGTATCGGATACATCCGACGTCGGCGGTTGAAGGGTTAATATATGTCTTTTATCTGGGCATGGTTCTTGAAAGAAAAACCAGCAGTAATTGCAAAAATTATGTTTATTATAGCTCAATCATGCTTAATTATTATAAAATGAATTGGCATTTTAACTCAAACTTAAATGTGCTTGTATTTAATTAATTCTAAAAGAACTATAGACGTGAGAATAAAAAATTGAAATATTCTATTAGTCAATCTCTCCAATTTCCAGATTCGCCGCTTGCACCTAACTCTCCACATTCATTCAATCGGGAGCCATCGATTACAGAGATAATGAAATCACCCAGCAAAGTCGTGTTATTGAGAGTAAGTTATTAACTGTAGCAATGATGAATATCTAAACACATTTTATGATAATGGGTGATGGACTGTTCACAAAGATCACTTTAAGATTCAACTATAATTGTTTATAAAACTGTGGTCGCGAAGGGATCTTAACACACATACAGTACACACACAGAGAGAGATCATAGCTATATAAATCATACCAAATGTCATAAAATCCATTCAATGATTTAGATATTACCTACAAAAAAAATGCAAATGACAGATAATTTTTCACAATATACCGCGTTAAATTTTAATCGTTTTAATTCCGTGGAGGGTCGAACTGGTGCATGAAACACTATCTATTTGTAGAGATCAAATTAAAAAATAAAATACTTTTTTACACCACCTGCTCGATAATGTCGTTTTACACGTCATACAAACCTCACTTAAAGCACGTCATTATATGCCTAGGGAGATAATGCAGTATTGCCGATCCCTAGGGAATAATGAGATTTGAATTTGGAGCATCAAGAATTGTCAACATTGTGAATTAAAATGTAGGCGCATCGAACAAGTTGACTCGAAATTTAAACCAAAGAGTATGTAATCACTATGATTCAAACTGGTCACTAACAAAAAAAAGAAAATAGAATAAAACGTGCCTACTGACGACACGGGAGCATTATAGAAAATTGAAACTATAGAATCTTGGAGTAGTGAATTTTGTTTGATGAACTTGTAAATATAATACTTATATTTCTCTGATAGATGATTTGGTCGACCAAATTGTCTTTTAATTATCTCACAGATGGTGTAAAAAGTAGAGTATGCAACACGGGGATAAAGCTGCCTTTGTCTTGGGCGGCTTAAATTCCTCACTTTACTCAGGTTTCTTTATTAACTCCCTCGCAATGCTAGGGAGTTAATTTTATAAATCCCTAACTATCGTTCGGGATTAAAATCAGCAACCTTCGTCTCGTTCGGAATTCAACATGCCGCCCGCGACTTAAAGACACTGCTTTATCGTAGTCACATAAACTACTATTTTACACCACCTGCTCGATATTGTCGTTTTATACGTCACACAAACCTCACTTAAAGCAAGTTATTCTATCCCTAGGGAGATAATGCAGTATGGCCGATCCCTAGGGAATAATGAGATTTGAATTTGGAACATTGAAAATCGTCAACATTGTGAATTAAAATGTAGGCGCATCGAACAAGTTGACTTGAATTTCAAACCAAAGAGTATGTATCACTATGATTCAAACTGGCCACTAACAAAAAAAAAAGAAAATAGAATAAAACGTGCGTACTGACGGGAGCGTTTTAGAAAATTGAAACTATAGAATCTTGGAGTAGTGAATTTTGTTTGTTTGATGAACTTGTAAATACTCGTATAAAGTCTGTCTAAAAGTCAACCGACTTGGGAATTTTGTATAATATTTAATCATTTAAAAAATACTTATATTCAATACTTTTCATAAGGTTCTTTTGTTAGTAAACAATGATCTCTATCTCTTAATTAACCTTGATTATTGAACCCGTGTTGACTACATCCGATTTAATTAAATCCTGGTAATTACCCAAGTCGTTTAACTTATTAGACAGACTCTAATACTTAATATGTTTATCTAGTTTATGATTTGGTTGACCAAATTGTCTTTTAATTATCTCACAGATGGTGTAAAAAGTACAGTATGCAACACGTGGATAAAGCTGTCTTTCTCTTGGGCGGCTTGAATTCCTCTCTTCACTCAGGTTTCTTTATTAACTCCCTCGCGATGCTCGGGAGTTAATTTTATAAATTTGATTAATATCAGCAACCTTCGTTTCGTTCGGAATTCAACATGCCGCCCGCGACTTAAAGACACTGCTTTATCCCCTAGAGTGCGTCTACTGAAAGCGTAACCTGGAGTTTTTTTTTTAAATTAAATTGGCAACATTGTTTTGCCGAAAAAAATCACGTCAAAGTCTATGGTTGCAATTGTCAGTTTTCGGAAACTGATATTTATTATTCAAGAATAATTGCTTAATTGTGGGAAAAACAATAAACAGTAACGTGCAAAAACTGCTACACACAATAAGTTCAAACAAAAACAAGAAGAGAAAGAAGGTGTTTTCAATGAAAACCATCATTGTTTACATACGATTTCTGATTTTTAAGTTAGTATGACGTTATAACCTTGATCCTTGTCGACTAATATTATTAGATAGTTATATTAAGGATATAATGATATATTTTTTTTCTTATTATTTATTTATTTAACTATTTATGTACACACAAAAATAATAGAAAAAGATAATACATAAGAAACATTAGTACAAAGGTACTGCTTATTTCCAAAGAAATTTCTTCCAGCAGACCTGCGAAAGGAGAAATTAAAAAGAAATGTAGACAATAGTGTGTAAGAAGCAAAAGAAGAATGTGTGAAGTCATTAAGACTTCACACATTCTTCCAAAGTATCCTATAACTAAAATAAAAATAATATTTAACTACTACTATAAATATATATTAAATAATAAACAACATAATACATACAATATATAAATAAATATCACAGCTGAGAGGAAAGATAGTGCTCTTATACTCGATTTTTAAAAAGTGAGATTGAATTTAAATCTCGAATGCTAGGCGGAAGTGAGTTCCACAACCTCACGGCATGGACACAGAAAGAATAGGAGTAGTAACAGGATTTATGGGAAGGGGATTTAAGAAGGGATCTAAGGTGTGATCTGCACGGCGCGTCACTAGGACGAGCGTAGGAAAAACGATCACGTAGGTAGGAGGGGTAAGACGGGTTGTGTAAGATGTTAAAGAGAAAACATAAAATCCGAGTGTTCCTGCGAAGACGGATAGGGAGCCACTTGAGTTCCTTGCGAAGATGAGAGACATGGTCATATTTTCGTAATCCAAAAACAAACCGAATGCATAAGTTTTGTAATCGCTCAAGCTTGTTCAATAGCTCCTCAGTAGCATCCAGGTAGCAGGCGTCAGCATAATCTATAATCGGCTGCTTTCTTATATTTTTAGGTAATCTGACATATTGCGAATTTCATAATGAACAAAAACATCGAACAAAGAAGGCTTTTGGTGAATTGACTTAATCAAAAACACATGCTAGTGAGTGGTAGAATGTGTTCAAAAGCAGCTGAGATGTAATGAAAGATATGTCTCACTCTGTCTGGTAGTGCATGAAAGTCTGCAACTGAAGTTAAAATCGCGAAAATCCTAGTTCAAGTTTGAGAAAGATGCTGCTGCAGCAGCTGCTGAACTTTTTGTGTCTCACGAGTCGATCCGTATCATTTGAAACAATCACTGGAGTATAAAACATGTTCCCACTTGACTATTCCCAAAAGATCTGAATTTTCTCTATGCTAAAACGAATCGATTCCAACTCAACAATCTTGAAACACATTAATAGTGTTGGCGAGACGTGATGAAGTTGAAATCATGTTGACTATCACGGTGTTGTGCACTTGGTATTCTTGCCAGAACACCAAATGGAAAATAAAGAATATTATTTAAATATTATATAGCGACATTTGAGAGATCAGATAAAATAAAATAATTTGGAATACTATCTAACATTTTGCGTGTTATTGACATTTACCATACACCCACCAAATAATTAAGTCTATACACATGTTTTTGACTAGGATTTAAGTTCTTCTACAACTATTCTAAAATTGTCATAAATACAAAAAATACTCTAGTATCAAAACTTTTTTCTCCTACTATTTCAATAATACCACATTCAAAATTTTTGGTTGTTACCTCCTTTTCTCAGGTCACGCTTTCATTAGACGGACTCTAGTCACATAAACTACTATTTTTTAATAACTCGAACTAATTCTCGCATGAATGAATAAATAATGCAAACCATTTTTAGGCACCATTCCACAATAACAATAATTATGCGTTCGTCTAGTCAACGTAGACTCGCAAAAAATAGCCAATCCTAGAACACACTCCGCCTCCGAACCTTATTTGATTGGCAACGCGACGCGGCGCGTGCTCCGTGCGCCCCGCGCACCCCGCACGCTAAGTGCAGCGCGTGAGCGACACACGTCATGGAATAATTCAGTTTCTCTCAAGAGTTAAGACGTCATAGGTAGGACTTTCATCCCGGGAGTCTTGGTCTCGAAAATACCGGGATGCTCGACAATTTTCCTCTTTTTTGAGACTCGAGACTCATACCGCCAGTCCCGGGAATAACGAGACCTTCGAGACTTGCGTAGAATTTTAAAAATCTACTAAACTAGATACTGCATGGTACGATGCAACACTTAACAGCAGATACCGTTTTGAATTTTTTCCTTCAAAATTAGATTTCCAGAAAAACTTTTTTTTTAAATTGATATAAACTAGTGTTTGATTGCGATCCCACCTGATGGTAAGCAGTCATGCAATTGTTGATGGTTGGTGGTTAACAGTATCAACAAAAAAAATCTTTATAAGCCAAGTATTATGCTATATTTTTGCACAATCCTACTCAATTCTATTGAAAGGAAGTTGGGTCCTTTCAAACCCTCAATAATAACAAAATTATATTATCTTTAAAAGTATAATATGAAGAATTAAGTAAATCACTGATTGAACAACCGTTTGATAGCGTTCGAGCAAACATAAGTAAAACAACAGGACAATGGCGTAGCTCACGAGTTTTTTTTTTCTCGCGTCGACCACTATCTCACCAAATGGTAAGCATCGAAGTAGTCAACGATAAAGCACGCTTGTCTAAAAGTAACCTATTCTCTCTTGACTTAAATATCCCTAGGTTGTAGCTAAATTTGACTGCAAAAGAAAACCTAGCTTAACCGTTTACTAAAACCTCAATATGACATTAAAGTAATAAAAGATTAACATCTCTTTTTTAGGTGGGCAATCATTTATCGACATCTCCCGCTCTTGGGCGTTGTGACAGGGCGTTTCAGACTTTTACTGACTAAAACCCACTTCTGATCCTTCTTTGTCTTCGTTCAACCCATGGCTCCAGCCCCTACGATTTTGCTGACTTATTCAGAAGCGCGTGAAACACTATGCACCGTCGAGGACTTGGGCTCGGTCCGGAAGGTTACTGGGGCGGTCGGCCGGCGAGCTACCCATTGCTCGCCGTTCGCCACTCCGCAAGCCCGCGCCTCCGGTGGCTGGAAATTGGGATCGGGATCCCGGCGTCTGGGGCCTTAAGCCCGTTCCCTCGCGCGTGCAGCCTCCTCCCTTGCTAGCATTACTGCTTCGCAGAAAGAAGCGACTGCCTACCACTCTTCCACGTTTCGGATCATGGCCTGTACCAAAGCAGGAACCTCCCGAGCTTACAATGTTCGCTGAGGACCTGCAACATGCGGAAGGTAAAGACGCCGTGTTATCTTTCCAGGCACTCCTCAATGAGGGACTTACCGCTACAACTATGGTGTGCCCAGCACTGGGTTGCGACAGTCGCTGTCGCCATTCTACCATGAGATTCCACAAGAAGTCTCTTCGCCATGCCGTGATTTGGCGAGGAAAAGATTAACCTCTGCGTTTAACTCTATGTATGACTTACAATGTTAAACGTTTTCCAGAATGTGTAATATATTCCAAACTCTTAAGTACTCTGTATCTACTTTTTTAAAATATGTTGTTTTGTTACAAAATTAACCTTACTGAAATCACATTAATTCATTAAACAACAACAAACGCGTTCGCGCTGTCATTATCTATATATTGTGTCTCTAATTGAAACGATTGAAACGCTAAATTCATCATGAGTTTTACGTGCTCACTTTAAAAAAGCAAAAAATAACTAGTCATTGTTATTTTACTCGATTGTAACACCACGGCAGAAGAAAAACAAGATGGAATTGCTGTTTTTAATATAGTTATTTACTATCTACTATATAAAAATAAGTCGGGTTTTCCTTCCTAACGCTATAACTCCAGAACGCACGAACCGATTTCCACGGTTTTGCATTCGTTGGAAAGGTCTCGGGCTCCGTGAGGTTTATTAGAGTAGAGTAGGGTAGGGTAGAGTCGGGTATAGTAGGCTGAAGTAGGGAAGAGCGGGGGCGAAGCCGCGCGGGCAAAAGCTAGTGTGTTATATTGATTGTCTAAATACCTAATATTTGAATATAAATATTTTTCTCTTTAACGAGTCTCGAAAGTCTCGTTTTTCCCGGGATTCCTGGGACTCGAACGAGTCTCGATTTTACATTCTCGGGATTCCAAAGAGAATCGAGACTGAAAGCCTTAGCTGTGTCGTCGCGCTAAAATAATGGCGTCTCGGATTTACGTGTATTCCAACCTGGACTTGGTGACGAAATCCCGGGTCTTGATGTGCAGGCGCGCCTAGGCGGCTCGACGTTTTTACAGTGCCAAACCACTTGCAATCTTTGCGTTAAACGTGCAAGAATATGTATCCAAAGGAATACTATGCTCTTGTGAAGTCTATTTAACCAGTGATGATTCAGAGGTGATTAGTTATTAATTTTATAACAGCCCCTAAGACGACCCATTGACCCAGAACTCTTATTAATTGTTGTAAATAATTTAGATTAGGTACTTACTTATGAACAATTTAACGTGTCGTTTAAGTTTTAAATTATTTTATTCTAAAATAATTCGTTACTCTACATGAACAAACAAACTTAAACTATTTATACTAAAACCCTAAATAAATAAAATACAAATACACAAAGTACACTTAGGCGTCGAAGTACTCCTCCACATCGCTGTCATCCGGGAATGTGCCCAGAAGACTGGCAGCATTACCACGTTGAATGGCAATGCTAATTCTTTGAGCGAAGAACGAGCCAGCCCTCTGGTCACGCAAGGTGTCGATCAGTCGGCGAGAAATTTCCTTAAAAAGGAGACGCGCATTCGGACCCCATGACCCAAGCGTTTCGACCCCAAACGGCTCAAAACTGTAATTACCAATAAGGTTACAGTATTTGCGCCGTTTAAGGGTCTCAGCAGCCGCAGCGGCAGCGCCAGCACAGCCCGCCGTATATGGAATGTGGGATGGCGCAAGGGTGTCGACACAGGTTGCGTCCCACACAAGAGGCCTACCTACCTTCCACGGTACCAACGTCATACCATCTGGTCTCTTTCCATCGTCACGTACCAAGCCATTTGGTTCTAATACAGCGGGTACGCCGGCGGTGACAAGAGCTCGACGAATAATATCGTTGATGCTAGCGTGTCGAGCTATGCGGCCTGCGCTCCTGCTGCAGGACAGGCCATGGTGTCCGAGACTGTCGACAGCTTCGCCGCAGTGGCACCGATGTGGAGCATCACAAGGAGCACCTAAGCGTAGACAGGTTGCGAGCCGAAACGAGGCGTCATCCATCATAGTGCCTATGGTGGATGACGGGAGTGCCTGAAGCCATAAGCCCGACTCCCATTCCCCCACAGCCAGCAGACGCGCACGCTCAGCAGTATTTGAAGACGTATTAATTAGATTGTTACGTAAAATACTGCAGAGCGGCACATCCCACCGTCTCTGCGAGGCCAGGTTGTCGGGCAAATCCGTGTTCGGACAAGCCATTTTCCAAGCATTCAACGCATCGGACAAACACGGTACCTCAACATCAACCAGTGAGGAAGATAAAATATTCCTGGTTAATGTATCAGTACCGTGCACCGAGGAGAGGAATGCTGGTAAACTTATACTTGCAATTTTGCGGAAATTTAAATAAATAAAAATACAAAGGCGATCTAAGTAACAGAACTTAGTCATTGTACATAATTTTGATTCCACATTTTTAAATACGCCATAACTAGCAGGCCTGTAGAGATTTATTTTTACATGTAATGTAATTAATTACCTAACACTTTCAGTATAAGTAATTATTTTATTAGGTTAGGTTAGGGGTATCTTAGGCACAAAGTAGTTAAGTCCATCCTAAGTCTGTAAAAGTATGAAGGAAAATTTGGAATCATTTTATTTATTTTACGTGAACATCAGCTGAGCGAGTCAATGGCCTCTCGACCGACGTTGACGCACGACGTAGCCACAGATATTATTACCGTGACGTTATTCGGTTATAGACGATATTTATCTAGGTTCCTACATCTTTCTTTTTAAAAAAAAAACTTGCCTAAAACGAAATTAAAGCGAATTATAATTCGCACTTTTTTACAACGTAAATGGCATGTTTTCATTTGGCTTTTCCTATATTAAAAATAACAATATGTCTAATATTCTCAATGTAGGACAAAATAGATTAAACAGATTAAATTATCAATTTACAAATGATAGAAAATAAATTGGAAAAACATTTAGTTTTCATTCATCATTTTTTGGTATTACGAAACACGTTCAATTTATTGCAAATTTCCAAGAGTTACTAGTGCTATCGCGGCAAGCGGGATGTCAGTGTCATTGTGTGCGTGTTGTCATTACTTCAGTTGCGTTCATAGGTCGAGTTTTATTGTAATATTTTTGACACTATTGACTTAGCTCCGGCGGGATCTCATGGTGGAATGGCGTCAGCGACTATCGCAACCCCGTCATGGGCACGACACAATTATGGCGATAAGTCCCCTCTTTGAGGCGTGGCTGGAAAGACCTCAAGGCTTCCTTACCTTCCGTATGACACAGGGCCTCACCGGAAATGGCAAGTTCGGGAGGTTCCTGTTCCGAATCAAAGCGGAAGTGACGCCCGGGTGTCGCCACTGTGCGGAACGCTTTGAGGACACGGTGGAGCACACAATTGCGGTGTGCCCTGCTTGGACGGAGCATCGCCGTGCCCTCGTGGGGGTGATCGGCGGCAGAGACCTCTCAAGCCAGGCCTTGGTCGAGGCCATGGTCCGGAGCGAGGAGGAGTGGCAGGCGGTCGCCGACTTCTGCGAAGCAATAATGCTCGCTAAGGAGGAGGCCGACCGCATCAGGCAACGGCGCTCTCGCCGCCGCCGCCAGGATTCCGATCCCGATTTCCAGCCACAGTAGGCGCGGGCTTGCGGACAGTGAGCAATGGGTAGCTCGCTGTCCGGCCGTCCGGTAACAGTCCGGACCAAACCCAAGTCGTCGACGGCGCGCGCTGTTCCTGCGCGTCTCAAGGAGTTGTCAGCAACAGCAGGGGCCCAGCCGGGTCGAAGCCTACTGGGGCCAGGGTTATCAGAAAGGGCGCTCGAGCCCCGGTTTGAAGGCTTGAAGGAACGGGATGGGTTTTTTTAGTCAGTAAGAGTCTGACACTATCTCCCGCTCCGCCCAAGAGCGGGGGTTGTCATAAGATGACTTTTCCCATCGAAAAAAAAAAAACACTATTGACTTAAATAAAGTAGTACGTAAGCATTTAAAGTTTAATAAAAGGAATACAGAACTCTTGAGGACATGTCAGACTTAAGCTGACTAAAAGCGCCGTCAAAAACCCCTTAAAAAAAAGAGTAAAAAAAGAAGCGTCGTTGACGATTTGGGTTCGGTCCAGATGGCTGGACGGCGATTCCAAGCCCAGGGTGGCTAGAAATCTGGGTCGAGATCCTGGCTGCTGGGGCGTCAGGGTTCGTCCATGCGGCCGCCTTCTTCGCTAGCATTACTGTTTCGTAGAAAGAGGGCTCGGCGCGAGCGGTCGTTGCCACCGATGGCCCCCACGAGGACCCGGTGGTGTTCCGCCTAAACGGGGCACATATGTACATCTCTACCGTATGCTCCACCGTATCCTTCAGACGGTCCACACAATGGTCATAACCAGGCGTTTCTTCCGCCTAAATTCGACGCAGGAGCCTCCCGTACTTGCCATGTCCGATGAGGATTTGCGTAACGACAGTCGCTGAGATCCTGCCGGAACTGTCTGCCATACAGCGACTTGTCGTGGCAGCGGAATTTTGCCCCGGGGTTGCATCTCCACGTGTAAATCATGCATATGCGTGCAAAGGACTGTTGCCTCCACATTCCATGGTAGCAGGCCTGCAGGAAACCGTGCGGGTCTATTGCAGGAAACCGTGCTTTGTCTTTGTATCATTAGGATGGCTAAAACTCTCTGGCATGCGTTCAGCTTGGCAACTGATCACTTTCGCAGCGACGGCGCTCCATAAAGGGCCATGGACCGAACGATGCCTGCGTAGAGCCTCCAGCAGGAGGCGTCTGGACACCCCAAGTTGGACAGGAGCCGCTTGAGTGCTCCAGTCTAATCCAGTTTGCAAGAAAGAAAGAAAAATAATTTATTTGGTACAGCACAAGGCGCAACACAAAATAAACAATAACGTCTGCCACCATGGGATCTAGAGGTAACAGTCCTTGCACGCATGCACAATTTGCGCATGGAGTTGCAACGCCGGGGTAAAAAACCACTGACGAAGGCGGTCAGAGTACCGGCGGGATCTCGGGGCAAGCCATAATTATGGCGATAAATTTGGATTTGCTTGGTCTTTGAGGAGTGAAAAGAGACGTGGAAACATCCTCACCTTCCGCATGACGACACCTGACCCCGTGGTAAGTTCGGAAGAAACGCCTGGCTGTCATCATTGTGTAGACCGCCCGGAGGACAGGGTGGTCGTGTCCTCGTGGGAGTGACCCTGGTACAAGCCATGGTCCGGAATGTGTAGGAATTGCAGGTGGTCGGCTCCTTCTACGAAGCAGTTATGCTAGCAAAGGAGACAGTCGTACACGTGAGGGAACGTCATTCCTCACGCCCCAGCCACCGGGATCCTGATCCCTTTTTCCAGTCACCGTAGGTGCAGGATTGTGGACGGCAAGCAATTTGTATCTCTCCATCCGGCCGTCCGGTAAGCGTCCGTACCGAGCTCGAGACGTCGATGTTGCATAGTGTTCCACTCGCGTCTCGAGGACATGTCAGCAAAACCGTAGGGGGCCCAGCAGGTTCGAAGTCTACTGAGGCCAAGGGTTAAGCGAAAGAGAACATCGGGGCCTTGAAACGAAAGAACAGTTTTCATTTCCCTAAAAGTCTGACACTAAAAGAGCGGCAGAAGTCATTGAATAATTTCCCACCTATGAAAAAAAAAGCTCTCGCCTCCATAACATTTTCTGATTTGACCACAAGAAGACAACCTTGGGCACGCCACAATTATGGCAGTAAGTCCTCTCTTGGAGGCATGGCTGGAAAGACCTCACGGCGCGGGCGTCCTCACCTTCCGCATGACGCAGGTTCTCACCGGACACGTAAGTTCGGTAGGTTCGGGCTGTACCGGATTCGTACGGAAGTGACGCCCGAGTGTCGCCACTGTGCGGAACGCCCGGAGGACACGGTGGAGCACACCTCCACGAGGGCAAGGCGATCTCGGCAATCTCTCGTGCCAGACTTTGGCGACTCCTTTATAAATTTCCTCCTCGCTCCGAAGCATGGCCTGTACGCCATGGTTCGGAGCGAGGAGGATCAGTGGCAGGCAGTCGCCTCCTTCTGCAAAGCAGTAATGCTAGTAAAGGAAGAGGCCGACCGTATCAGGCAACGGCGCTCACAGCCGCTGCCGGGATTCCGATCCCGATTTCCGGCCACCGTAGGCGCAGGCTTGCGGACGGCGAGCAATCGCTAGCTCGCTGTCCGACCGTCCGGTAACTGTACGGATCGAGCTCAAGTCATCGACTTAAATAAACGTAAAATATGACGTATAAAACAAAAAGGTATATACACTTGAGAGCAAAAAAATCGCACATGGCTTGTAATTTCGTGTAATACTGTTTTTTTCTTAAATCTAAAGATACCTACTGATTACAAATAATTAAGCAAAACTGAAGCATACAAAGATAGCTTTATAAAAACACAAAATTAAGATCATTGAACTTCACATAACTCTCAAAAACCAGCGGCATACCCAATTCCCCAAATTCACCCATTTGCATTTCACTACTTGCCTTTAACAGGAGCTACAAAAAGGGTGCTGTTTCTGAGTTTTAATCAGTTTCCGGTAACGTGATAACGTTTTTATTAGAAACAGGTGGATTTACTGGAAAAATATGGATACCATGCCCGCAGAAGCCGTTCAAGTTATTGCCTTGCCTAAAGCAGGCCATAATCAAACTGAAGTCGCTCGACAGCTAAATTTTAGCCGCTTCCCTATTCGTCTGGTATACCAGAGGTTTCAAGAGACCCGTGGGTATATTCGGCAACCAGGATCTGGCCGTTGGCGCATAGGATCAGTGTGTGATTATCGTTTTCCAAAAACAAGTACTTTGAGAAATCGGCTACTGAACACGATTGAACTGACACAAAAGCTTCAATAAGTTCCCAATGTCAGTGTAAATCAGTGGACGATTAGGAAATGACTGGGTGAAGCAGGCCTGACTGCAAATCTCTCAGCAAATGTTACCAAATTGACCACAGCTCACCGACAAGCCCGGCAATAATTTGCCACGAAACACTTAAATTGCGTGTATGCCTAATGGCAGGCTGTTGTGTTTTCTGATAAGTGCAGAATGACTTAGATGATCATGATAGATGCTATAGGATTTACAGAAGGTCATCATGCTAATTTTAACAATGCTGCATAAGCGAACAAGTAGGTTTTGGAGGCATTTTGGGGTGGCATAATGTTGGACACTAAAACTGACATTGTATTCATCACTGGGCCATTACTGGCCTAATATCGAGAGGGTTGATGCAAAAAAGTGCTCGAAGAATATGTGAAGCTGCTTGTGTGGCTTGTGGTAGATTTTTTTTCCTTCATGCAGAACAACACCAGATCGCATGTCGCTAGAACAGTTTGCGACTACATGTAAGACGTTGGAATCATTGCGATAGAGAGGCCAGCTCTTAGTTCTGATTTCAATCCAATTGAGAATATCTGGAATGACCTTGAAAGAAGACGTAGTGCAAAAAGTCTGGCTCTCCACGCCTCCAAGAGCTTCAATTTGTCATTGACGAGGAGTGGGACGTTATGCCCTAAGATTTCATGGTAAAAATAATACGGTTGATTCAAAATCGAATACCAGCTGTAAATAGGGCTAAGGGAGGGAATACACTTTATTGACAATCAGGAGGACCAAGAGTTTTAAGTTTGACTCTCATTCTTTCTTCAGTGAAATTTGATAATTTTTCCCATATGTTGGATTTTGTGCTGTCAAAAAATATTCTTAACAGGGTAAATACCCTTTCAAGAATATTTTTTTACACTGTGTGTTACCATTTACACTGTATACCATTAGAAAGGTAATTAAATAGGCTTTCAAATAGTGTATGAAATGTTTTCAATATCTATACACATTCATGACAAAAACTGTCCTGAACAAAAAGAGTTATGATGTGCGATTTTTTTGCTCTTGAGTGTATATTAATAAGGGAGTGTGGATTCACGGCGTTACATAACTGACAATAACTATAATTTTTGATGTTTTACATTTTGTCATCTTTTTTTTTGCAAATTTTACTTCATCTTTGATCTTTTTCAGAATATGGTTGGACCAGGGGATGTAGACGAAGAATTAGAACCTGAAGTGAAAGACGAATGCAATACTAAATATGGAGATGTTATAAAAGTATTAATCTTTGAAATGCCCAACGCAGCTTCAGATGAAGCCGTCAGAATTTTTGTTGAATTTAAGCGGATCGAAAGTGCTATTAAAGCAGTTGTCGATTTAAATGGCAGATTTTTTGGCGGCAGACAAGTCAAAGCAGGATTCTACGACGTAGAAAAATTTGCTGCACTACAATTGACTGAATAGAGCTATTTGTTTATAAATAAGGTACTCTTTTATTAATTTATTATTCCTTCATTCTTCTGTATAGTTACACACGTATGCCCGATTTCACATTAAGGCGGTCGCTTCCTTTTTCGACTGCATCAGGCAACGGCGCTCTCAACGCCCCAGCCGCTTCCGGGATTCCTATCCCGATTTCCGGCCACCGTAGGCGCGGGCTTGCGGACGGCGAGCAATAGGTAGCTCGCTGTCCGACCGTCCGGTAACTGTCCAGACCGAGGCCTAGTCGTCGACGGCGCGCACTCAAGGAGTTGTCAGTAACAGCAGGGGTTTAGCCGTGTCGAAGCCAGGGCGGGCTGGTTAGTAGGTATTTGTACAATTGGATTTTAAGGGCGCTTTCAATGTAGACGTTTCAAATCGGACCGCTCCTGCACGTTTACCATACCGCAGCCGGCCGGTTGCAGTACGTTGGCAGTCCGACAACAAGCGCCTAAATTGAAAACGTATCTGGCTGCCGTGCGATTGATGCCAGTGATGCGCTGTTCAACACCGCTCTGTTCAATTGAATTGAATCACCGAATTGGACACGTGATGCTTGTGACGTCGCGTTGTCGTCCTGTTGTCGGCCGCACTTAGTACACGTTTCTCATTCCGTCAAGAAATAGTAAAGCTGACACATCTGAAAATAACTTATGTAACGTTTTCGACAACCTCCATAGAAATAGGACACGCAGCCATTCTATTTCAAAATCTCCACGTGCCAGCACAATAAATCGCTACGTGCGAGCACAACAGCAGAGCACAAGCTGCCCGAACAAAAAGACATTCACCCACCAAGGACAGCGCACCCTGTACACGTTGCTAGCGACCCCACAAACAGTTACTGCGCAGCGATTGGACAAGAGCAGTGATTGGACTATACTTTTGGCGGCAGAAAAGTTAACAGTATAATATTTAGTTATTGGAAAATAATTTAAAACCGAGTCCGCTGCGCCATGTTTTCGTGTTAGCTAACATGCTAACATTGTTCGTTGTTCGAATACGGGCGTGGTCTAACAATTTTGTTAGACAAAAACACGCTAACATGTTTGCAGTCTCGAATGGAAAACATCCCCTGCGTTCGCCTGCGGGGGGGTGAGGTCATTCATTTCATGTTAGCGCTCGCCGGAAGAATATGTTTCGCGGTTCAGTGATGGATTGGAATAAAGAAAGCATTTTATTGTTTATAAAATAATTCGAGAAAGACCAGTGCTTTGGGACGTTACATGTAGTGAACATAAAAACAAAATTAAAAAACTAGATGCTTTCAAAGATATAGCAGAAATAATCGGGATTTCAAAAGAAGAAGTCAATATAAAATGAACTAGCCTAAAAAGGCAATACAATAGAGAAAAAAAGAAAGTTACCGGGCTAAAAACAGAGAACCACATCCTCTTCGTCGAAACACATTTTTGAAATAAAACAAAACACGAACAAATTGGCGCAGCAGACTAGCGGTTTTATAAAGTCCACTTCACGAAAGAAGTCCCGCGGACAATTGTGGAACTAAATTTGACAGATGTGGAGATCGGCCATGTTGTCGTTTGTCGATGTTATCAAGGTGCGTTTGTTGTGGTAGATATTTTGTGAGATTATTATTGGATTAGTGCGTTATAAGGTTTATTTACGATGCTAAAAGTTGTAAAAAGTGCAGGTCGAGAAATGATATTAAAGGTGAAGGAGTTCTGTGAAGCGGAACACAAGAATCGCGGTGTTTTAATACCAATAAGCAATGTTCGCAAAAGAGTCGCCGCCATGACAGGTAAATTTTGGGGCATAAACAGATTTTTTCCCGATTGATTTACAGATTGGAATTAAGTTTTTTGTTTTTTTAATGCACGATTTTTATTAAGGAAAATTTGAAAAGGACACAACACATCTAAAATTTGTAAATTTATATTCAACAATATAATATATTTTGAGTATATTTTGAAGATACTTGGACAAAAGCTGTATTATTTGAATTAATTAAACAAAACAAAGGTCCACCTACATATGCCGTGGAGGCATTATTAAAATCTCACAATCATGAATTGCTAAGATTGCCGCCTTACCACTGCGATCTCAATCCGATCGAAAAAATGTGGAGCCTTGTAAAGAGACGGGTAGCGGATAAAAATGTGGGAAAAGATCCAAAAGAAATTGTACGCCTAACAGAAGAGGCTTATGAGACTGTTACAGCGGAAGATTGGGCAGTTCAATGTAAACATGTACAGCATTTGGAGGAAGAATATTTAAAAAATGATGGTCTTATGGATGAAGCAATGGATCGATTTATTATATCCACGGCTAGTGATAGTGAAACAGAATCTGATTCTGTTTCTATTCTCTCTTCTGACAGTGATCATAGTATGACCGATCATAATTATTCAATAAAAATGTGAATAAAAGTTTTAAATGTTATTTTATTTTTCTAATTTAAAGTTGGTCGAACATTATATTTTAGAAATTACATGAAGATTTATTTTTCACTAATCTGACCTTAGCAGTATGGACATCAAATGGTTCATTCTATTAAAAACATTTTTTTTCTTATCTAACTATTCGAGTAGGTACCTAGTTAATAAAATGAAAGTAAATGAACTATAAATTATTTCCCCTGATTTCCCCATATTTAACCGTGGCAACATTATGTCGCGCGAATACAGCGCTGCGTCTACGTCTGCGGGACTTCTTTCGTGAAATGGACTCTACGAACATATTTTTCTAACATGTTTTGTCAGAATATTGGTTATTTAGTTTTAGCGGGTCATTCTGTACAGTTCTTCTAGATAATAAATTAGTGTTTCCTATTGGTAAAGTTTTTAGTCCGTATTATAACATAGTACACTTGTATATGTCGCAGGGAAATGAGAATGAAATGATTGTTTCGCTCCCACTAGTGCCCGTGTGGGTATTAGAGCGAGCGAGAGAAATGAATGGTTTGATTTTTATTCGGTAATATCCGCATTTCTGACATTTTACTAGATTTAGTTTAGTGAAACGACATATCACTGACGATAAATTAGTGTTTTGTCATTTCACTAGATACTTTTAGTAAGAAGACATAATAAACTCATTTCCCTGCGACATATAAGGAGGTGCATGCATAAAATACACACATTCAGTTTTCAATTCAATTCAATTTCTTTATTTCAGACGTAGTCCATAGATACAAATTAAATTCTAAAATAAAACATTACAAATAATCAAAATTATATAAAATCTTATGTCAAAAAAATAAAAAATAAAATAAAATACAAATTCAATTAAATTACAATAAAAAATAAAATAAAATAACACACAATCATAAAATAAGTAAAATTACACACACAAATGTCAAAATACACGAGGAGAGCCGCTAACATGAAGCTGCATCCACCTCTGTGTCAGGGACAGGTCCCACCGCTCGGACAACACCTTCAGGAGACCGTTCGAGCTGCTTCGTATGCGATTCAATAGTGAAGCGCTCCGTTTCCTTATGATCGCGAAAAAATCATCCGTTCGCGCTTCAGCAAACATAGTCGAGGCACTACAAAACCGCGGAAGCCCCCAACAGTATCCTGAAAGCGTTGTTATACTGCACACGCAGTGCGCTGTACGCCCGCTGCGTAAAGTCAGCCCACAGGCTGCACGTGTAAAACGACTGACAATATGCCTTAAATAATGTCACCTTAACTGGTCTAGTACATCGCGCAAACCTGCGAGCCAACATATTGCACCGGACAGACAGCGCCCTGCGTTCTCGCTCAATGTCCAGATTGTCACACAAGTCGTCAGAGACCCAGTGGCCCAAGTACTTGAAATGCGACACTCTTTTTAAAGGAGTGCCGCAAAGAGTGATAGGAGGTACAGAAGAGTAACATTTGGTACCGGCTTTGAAAATCATGAATTCACTCTTTTTGGCATTGTACCTAAGCCCGTGGGCCTCCGCATACGACTCACAAATGCGCAAAAGTTTACGTAAGGCACTGATAGATGGACTCAACAAAACCATATCATCCGCGTAGCTTATGTTGTTCATACATACTCCATCTATGGAACAACCAATATTAGTGCTATTGAGTTCACCGACAACTGATTCATGTACAGGTTGAAAAGGCGAGGCGAGGATAAACCCCCTTGCCTCACTCCGCATTCCAACCTGTACACGTCCGACTGCGCACCCATCCACCTAACGGTATTCAGCTGTTTACTGTACCAGTACCGGAGCAAGGATACAACCTCATGAGGCACATCTGTTTCACATTGTAGCTTCTGCCATAGCTTGTCATAACACACCAGATCAAAGGCTTTTGAAAGATCTAAGAAGCATGCATATACTGGTGTGTTTCTGTCCGTGTAGTACTGCACAGTCTGCTTGAGACAGAAGATAGCACTCTCAGTTGACAACCCGGGTCTGAAACCGAACTGAGCATCATGCAAATGGAGGTGCCCTCCCAACTGTTGGTTAAGCAAACTGTCCAGCACCTTAGCTATAACAGTCGCAAGCGAGATCGGTCTGTAATTAGACAGATCCGACGAGTCACCCGTCTTGTCTTTGATAATTGGCACTACGACTGTGCACATTAGATCATCGGGTAAATAACCATGACTGAGACACAAGTTAAATAATAGTGCAAGGACTCTTGGCAGATGCACGCCCGCGTACTTCAGATGTTCGATGCTAAGGCTATCGTGACCTGGGGACTTGCCTCTTATCATATTCTTTATAATTTGGGCCACATCCTTGGCAGAGAATCTGACGTTAACATCCCCAGACTGGTCCTCAACAGCAAGCACCTGCGACGCGGTCCCGAGCGGCGACACCACACTAAAATGCCGCTGAAAAGCACAGGCTATGTCCCGCGGCTCATGCGCACCACCGACACTCTCCGGAGAGCCCAACCTTGGATTAAGTTTGTGGGTACTTTTCCAAAAATCACCAAATCTCTTACTGGAATGATGTTCTGCAATGATATCCATTTTTATCTGAGATTCATTATTTTGGCAATACTTTAATTTTTCTTTGAATAGTTTCCTAGACTCACGCATATTATTATAATGGAACCCTGATCTAGGACGTTCATAAGATAGCCACATCCCAAAACAAAGCCTGGACCTCCGGTGGGCGTCACTAACGTGCCTATTCCATCCTGTCACATATTTAAAATTGCCGCGCTTAGGCACAATGCAGCTCATCTTAGCGGCATCAGTCAAAATATTTACAATCTCCATATACATCTTATTTATCGTCAATTTATGATTCTGATCACAACACATCCCATCTGCACAATTACCAAACTCAGATGGGAAGTCAATCTGTTTTAGTTTTAAGTTACAGTAACTAGTATACTCTTGGATCTGATTATTGTCCCTAAATCCCCACTTGATATAATTAAAAGTGTTTGAACTAGTTGTAACTTTAGGTTTAACAATATTTACATCACACTCAATCAGTAGCGGATAGTGATCAGACCAGTATGTGTCATACAGTAAGCAGACATCCACGACCGCGCGTCGCGCCGCACTCGTCACTACGCAGTGATCGAGCCATCGCTGACACCCGTGCGCGTCACTCACAAATGTATACGTATCGCGAGGCAGCCACTCAATGTCTAGACACGTCCACGATTGTTCCGAACAAAAAGTTAGTAACTCATTAGAGAACAACTCACCTGGGTGCGCGTTAAAGTCTCCCAGAATGAACACAGATTCCACATCACAAGTTTCAATAATCGCGTTTAACTCACTCAGGCACTCCGTAAATTCAGACAAATTATTGACCGAGTCAGTAGGCATGTACACAGATATCACCAGCATAGACCGGTCATGAAGCACTACCTTTATCGCAGCGAGACGTACACTAGCACACGCGACGACAGACACCGTTGGAAATAACGTCTTCCTCCACAGCAAAGCGACGCCCCCAAACGGTCGACCTCTAAGTACTCCAGCGGTTGTATCAACAGCAGACTTCCCAGTAAAGGAAAACGCGTCGTCAACGCTACCCAGGAACTGCAAGTCGTGAGGCAAAAGCCAGGTCTCCAGTAATGCCACAATGTCCGCCGTTTGACAGAGACGTTTTGAAGTCAAGATCGTTATCTTCACCTTCTACTACTATCCCCAAATGCGTATTTTGTAAATCCCCAGAAGAGTACACATTTTCTGGAACAGCGCAGATTCGAAGCTACAACCTTGATCGGAATGGATTTCCAAAGGTACATACCTACCACATTCTACTTCTTCGACCACCTTCTTCGCCATTGTCGTCGATTCCTGATTTGGGAATGGCGAAGACTTCGGGCCACTTTATATGGTATATGATACACCTTCATGAGTTAGATTTTTAGTTCAACTATGGATTTTTTTTTAATAATTATTTTTCGTTAATATTATGTTGCGCAGTCTAGTTAGAGAATGAGAGCGCTTACGCAGCAAGTGCGCAACGCGGTTCTTACTAGCGGCGACAGTGCTACGCCTACTTCTTCCACTGTTTTTTTTACTGTTCCGTGGCTCTTCCCGACAGCGGACGACGTCACGAACGAGATTAGTGATGCACCTTATTATTGTTAAGCTATTGCATAGCTTCTATCGCGGGCCTTGAGCGTGGAGACCGAATCCAGAAATTCCGTACCTAATGAAAATAACCTAACACCCCCCACTCATTTGTTTTTTGAGCGTGGTGACCGATAAGAAAACAAATGAGTGAACAATCAATCAAAATTCAATTCAATGTGTGAAAGTGTAACTTCAATTAATATCAAAGAAAAAAAACAAAGGAAGAAAAATACTGCATAAATATTATTTTATTATATAAATAATCATAATTGCATAAGTTGATAAAAATGCTATGCAGTAACTTTACCGCGGTAGTCCCCTGAGTGCCACATGGCTTTTTATTTTTTGATTTATTCATTTGTATTTCTAATGTCTAGTTTTACGTTGCTTAAAACTTTGCAACTGTTGTTTAATGATAGTATAATTCGAAATAGGGTCAAAATAAATAAAATAATGATGTTACGAGTAATATTTTATTTAAAAAATATGAGTCGAAAAGCAATGATTAATTGGTTATCGATAAGATGTTGGAATCCCTATTTTTTGTAGGTTTTGCGCTGAATTTGTGGCTTGGCGTGGGAGGGGCGCCGATGCGTTTACGCTCTGGCGGTCAAAAGGTTAAAAATCAAATACAGTTATGAAAACACAAAATAGTCATATGTTGTAAGAACGACGCAACGCAAGACTGACACATACAGTTTGTTATGACAGTTTAGTTTAGAGCGCAGAAACGTCAAAATAATTTTAGGACGTTTGGGTGCACGCTCTTGCAAATATTGCCGATTCGTAATGTGTACCGTGTGTAGGTACTATCAAAACGCGCGGCGGCTCGAAAAGTGGTGTCCAGTTAACTTTTTAACTTCTGCAATACAATTGTGGTATGTATTTACAAGTAGGTATTTTATATTTTTAGTCTGACCTTCAGGCGTGTTACTACAGATAAGAACATTTTCTGTCTTATACGTGTACCCAAACGTAAATGCAATTTGTATCGATTTATCCTCATCCTCCATGATTGCTAACATACTTATTTTTTTGGATTCTTTCTCGCCACTCCTCGAGAAATATGATTGTTGCGACTTATTTTTATTTATTTTAAAAGTAATTTTCAAATAATAAATAATTAATGTAACATATAATTGATTTTTTGGGCAGGATCCAGCCATGTCTTTTATAAAGTGTACATTTCATGTAGTTTTTCGATAAAACTGAAAAATATGAAAACCGAACAGAAGGACGTACTTTTTTAGGACATCGGTCACTATAGCAAGGGGGAGGCCTATGTCCAACAGTGGACAGCAGCCATTATAGCGCCTAAATGGCGATACATGTCCAGCAGTGGTCATAAGTCATTATAACGAGGTGGAGACTTATGTTCAAAAGTGGGCATCAGTCATTATAGCGCCTAAATGGCGACACTTGGGGGGCTTATTTCCAGCCACGGAATAGTAAAAACAGTGAAAGTAGCTTGAGAAAATGTTTGTCCCAGAACCGGTGTCGCCAAACTCATACATTTACAATTTACTCTTACTGCAAACCCAAAAACATGATTGGCTAAAAACAAAAACAGGGCTTAAACGAAATGCAAAAAAAAAATATTATACGAAATGCAACTTTAACCTTTTCGACGCCCATCTATATAATACGCGATGTGTCCTCCGTAATACGTTATACATTTGTTGCGTGGTACTATCTACTTATAGTAAAACGTAGGGATGGGATTAATGTCCTATCGGCAAATAATATTATAAGTTGAAATTAATGTTTATTCACCAATTTACGAAGCTAAATAAAAACTGATGAAAACCTGGATATATATTTCCCATAATAAAAGAAAAGAATTGTATATTTATTAGACGTGTGTTCTAGAAGGCACATCCCTATTTTTCTCCAAATGTAATCCTTCTACTACCAAAGATTTTAAATATCCTAGTAATAGATTGACTACGACAACCTTAGATTAAATATCTATAGATATCGCCACCGCGTGGCCACATATGAGACAGCACTATAACACTAAAATGAGGTTATTACGTAAACTTTTCCATAAATATGACCACAGAAATACACTTAGACAGAGAATGTTATATTTTGTCTCAATTTTCTACCTTGTTCCGTATATATGCTTCTCACTTTCACACTTCCATAGAGTCGCATGGCTATATCTAGAGGTATATAATCTAAGACGACAACCTCAAAAGCGTCCCCGAAAAGGAAAGTTGCATAGTTTCCTGTCATCTCGTTCTACTACTGTGTCCATACACTACCTACATACCACGGGACATTTTTTTTTATTTATTTATTTCTTAAAAATTTTGCTCTAAAGTAGTAAAAGATATTTTTGATAGACATGCAAGTTCAAAAACAATTAATTAATCATTTATCAACTGATCTCAATATGCTTACCAAAAGTAAACTGAGTTTTCTCTGTAATGATTAGGAAATAGCTGATGTCTGTATATACCTTTTAAATGGTGTCGTATAGTTGCATCGATTAATATAAAATGCTTAAATTACCACCTACTAACTGATGTTGTCACAAAGCTCATCTATACCAGACGGCTAATCAGGAGAATAATATTTTTATCAAGAATTTGAAGATATAATTATTACATCGCACAAATCCGTAGAATCCACAAGTGGTGGTTTATGGCCCATATCTTTTTCCAGAGAGGAGGTTTGAGTCCCAGCAGTGCGAACATTAATAGGGTAATTTTGCTTAAGCCTATTTTTAAGCCCGCCCGCCCTGTATTTTGCTACCAATAACGATAGCGATATCCTCTTATGCGGCATGTGAGTATAAATATACTGATAAAAAAATACCTAATGTATCTGCACGTAAGAAGATCCGGCACCTATTTTCTTTATTCTTTTTGTGTTCGTAATTGTCAGAATAAGGTTTGTCTGAAAGAAAAAACTAATTAATTTATAATAAAACTGATGTTATTCTTTTTTTTTATTTATTGAAAATAGACTGATGCGCGAAATCAAATGGTACATTTTTTGTAACGTTAAATTGCACTTATTAACTAACAAATAAACAACACTTTAAAAAAAACAAACAAAAATATTTGAATATTTATTTTATTGTCGAAGGTTCTCATTTCTTGAAAAACTATGACAAAACATAAAAAATAATATATTACTAGTAGTTAACGGTTAAGCCACATGCATGCCACATGTGTAGCATTGTATGCGGCATTTATTATGGACCTACCTCAGGACTAAACTTAAAGACAGTAGACTATAATTTAAAATGAATATAATTCTCGAATGTAGAATAATATCGATGTTAGGAAGCGTTTGGAGTGCACGCGCGTCGTTTTCAGAGATCAGTAACGAAGTAGTAATACATACTGAAGTGGTCCGAAGACACCTGTCCCGCATGCCACACCTCTTGCCGCCGCGCCGCTCGCTGCTTTGCGTTGTGTCACGAGAGCAGCCGAAGATTGCCGAGCGGCCGAAGGTGCCCGATCTACGGGGAAGATAAGATAAATTGGTACAGTAATAGTTTTAGTGTATGTATGACAAATAGACATCTATAGTTTAGTTTTAAGTGTATCTCTGTGGTCATATTTATGGAAAAGTTTACGTAATAACCTCATTTTAGTGTTATAGTGCTGTCTCATGTGTGGCCACGCGGTGGCGATATCTATAGGTATTTAATCTAAGAAATAAAATGAACACGTGGAGTAACGACTATTTATTAGAGTTTATAGAGTTATTCAGAGAGCAAGTGTCCTTAATCTATTTGAATCTTATTTAAGTAATAGAAAACAAAAAACGGAAATTACTAGAATTAATACGAAGACTAAGAAGGAAGAACCGCACGTATCAGAGGAACGTCTCATTACTTTTGGTGTTCCACAAGGAAGTGTATTAGGACCTCCTCTTTTCACACTATACATAAATGACTTACCAAAATCAACTTCACACCCTATGACTTTATTTGCAGATGATAGCACAGTGACAATTTCTAGTAATAATAATGACATGATTCAATATAAACTTGACATTAGTAATACTTTGACATCAATAATAAAATGGTTAAATGACAATAATTTAAAAATTAATTTAGATAAAACAAAAATCATACATTTTAGCCAACGTTTGACTATAGAAAATATGGACATAAATATTGATAATAAAACTATTGAAGTCGTAAATGATACGAAATTCCTTGGATTAATGATTGATAAAAGACTGGATTGGAAATCGCATATAGAGTACCTTTGTAAAAAAATTTGTAGCGCTGCATTTGCATTGCACTCTCTAGCTGCAGTTGTGAATGCAGATACCTTGATTACAGCCTACCATGGCATAGCTGCGTCTCACCTAAGATACGGCATTATATTTTGGGGAAATTCTACCGACGCTGACACGGCATTCAAGGCCCAAAAGAGATGTATTAGATCTATGTTTGGGTTAAAAACGATTGATACATGCAAACCATATTTTAAAAAATACAAAATATTAACTCTTCCCTGTATGTACATTCTGGAAACCGTAATGTTTGTTAAAACAAACCCAAAATTGTTTCCACGTCTAGAAGACGCTGTACCGCGTAACAGAAGAGATATGACGATTCTGCGCATCTATCCAGCAAAAACGGCTCTAATGCGCAAGAGCATCGTCTGCATGGCTCCTACTATATTTAACGTATTGCCTAAACGATGGAAAGAGTTAAATAGTAGTGCACTCAAGCGTCGATTGAAGGCATTCCTTTTGCAAAGAGCATATTACAGTGTCTCCGAATTTCTAGCCGAGAAAAGTTTTTTGAATTAAAATTCTGACATTAATGCTCGTGATTGTAATTTTGACATGGTTCTTATAATATTGACATTCTTATAATTTTTACTTTTCTACACTTAGTATTTTGAGATTTTATTGTAACTTTGACATTTATATTGTAATTTTGACATTTATTTGGTAACTGTGACATTTGTATTGTAATTTTGACATTTATTTGGTAACTGTGACATTTATATTGTAATTTTGACATTTATATAGTAATTTTGGACATTTATATTATAATTTTGATATGTATATAGTAATTGTGACATTTATATTGTAATTTTGACATCAATACTGTTTTGACAAAAAGCTGTTAAGCGTTACCTATAGTTTGTAACTTGGACATAAATCTTCTAATTTTGACATATATTTTGTAGCTTTGACATTGCTCTTATTTAACATCACTGTTTTTAATTAATTTCGAATGTTGACATGATAAGATAAAAATAACTTTGAATTAAATGGCCTAAAGTTATAAATTTGTAAGTGAAATCCTGGCTAAGTTTTATGTGTTAGGATTTATTATCAATATTATTATTATTTTTAGTTTTCAATTTTATAAATATTTGTACGCCGATACTTATGGCATAAACATAACTGGACTCAAACAATAAACCTAAATCTTGCATGCTTTTGTATGTATACAATGTTTAAACAAATAAAGAATATCTTATCTTATCTTATCTTATCTTATCAAGAGCCTCTATGGAAAACGAAACACAAAGATTACCATAATAACGTAAAGAGAACGGCATGTTACGAAATACTTTTAGAAAAAATAAAAAAGGCGATACTAATTTTAATAATTTTAAATACGTGGGTTTCGTCATTCTCATGTAATTGTGCCAATCGTCTAGATGGAACCTTAATTCATTCAAAATATTTATGTGCGAATATTGGGTTGGAGTGTAGCCTTAGGGGCGCTATGGCGCGGGACTTGGAATTTTTTTTTTTTTTTTCAAATTGGTACCATACGTTTATAGGCACAATGAGCCGTGCAGAAAACAAAAAAAAAAAATAGGTAAAAAAAAAATTTGGGACCTAGAAAATTTCTCTTTACTTTTCACCTTAAGCCCAAAAACCTACCTTTAAGTCCCAAAATTTTTGGTTTTTAACCCAAAAAAATTTTTTTTTCATTTTCTTTGCTTCTCATAGCGCCCCTAAGGATATACTCCAACTCCTAAAAATCCGCCCCTAAGGCTACCCACTGACCCGTACCGTATATGGGGCCTTAAGCGGGTGTACCGGTCGGTGTATTTAAAAATGCTCGCAAAGGCCTTGGTGCTATTATGCTAAAGAGTAAAATGAATAAATACTCAATAAATACTCGTTTTTAATCGAGTATTTATCCAATAAAAACGAGTATTTATTGAGTATTTATTTATTTTGAGTATTTAATCGTATAAAATCCCAACACTACATACTAAAGAGTTTAAACCTACGTCTATATAGTCAGTTTTAGTCTTTGGTTGGTTGGGCTTCATTGCTTGGTCTATGGATTCCTATTTCACACAATTTCATTCACTGTTTGCTGTCTACACTGAAAGTGTTTACCGTGCGTTTTAAAATTGTGAGTTAAATAAAAAAAAAATATTGTTTAAATTCACAGTAAACAAATATTATACATTATAGTATTTTTTTTTTCAATTCTGTCGAATTAGACATGTAAATGTATATTCGCAACAGCTGTTTTGATTGAATTGGTTAAGAGAAGAGATAAAGTATTGGATGAAAAATATAGGGAAAATAAATAATTTATTTAAATAACAATGGCATTCTACACTTGTAATAGATATAGGTTAATAGTTCTGCTTCTGTTAATATTAATCATGTGGCAGTTCTTCAGACTATTGCCCGATAAAAGCACAACATCGATTTCTGAGGTATGTAATCTACCTTTGGCTGGAACTTATCAATATTTTATCTTAATCCATAACATTGATTTAAAACTATTATCTATAATGAAAATAGCAAAATGGGAATATAGGCGGTTTCAAGTGAGTGTCAATAGATATTGATTTGCCTCATTTGTGTGAATTTGTAATATGTGTTATAGTTTCAATCCAAATGTTTATTATGAATATTCGTCTGTATTCCCATAAATGGGTAAGCTGAGGTGTATGGTCCACCTACATTTTGTCAGTTTTGTTATAAGTCCCATGTCATGGCCAGGTGAGCCTATTGCCAGTACCTGGCACATCCGGACCTCAGGCTGCTACTACAAAGAGTTTTCAAACGGAAAACCCAGATAACAACTCTACTGACACGGGAATCGAACCTAGTACCCCACACTCGGCAGTCACGCTTGCGTCCACTAGGCCAACAAAGCAGTCACCCAAATCAGATGAGGCAGGTGTTTATAAATGTCTTATGTTCATGCATAAACTCACGCCTTTTAATTGGGTTAAACAGAAACTACAAACCTCCACATACTACAAACCTTACATAACATTCTCCTCTTGCTTCCTCAATGATTATACATAGTTATTTTTAAACATCATTGATATATTCATAGTTATTTGTTCTTTTATTTAAACATTTTTAGTTTTCAAAAGTGAAATCAAGGTTACTAGGTCTTGCTAGTTGTTGATAGTATTGCTATGAATCTATGATTCTCACATCCTTTAGAAGTATCAAGTATTTAGTCCCCTGTACTCATCGTATTAATTAACATTTAATTATAATAAAGTCCAATTTACAGTCTGGCATAGTAGAGTTGGAAGATGACAAGTACAATAAACATAAACAAGATAAAGTGAAAGTGAGGGTCTACTATGAAGCCCTTTGCCCTGACTCCAAACATTTTTTTGTTCGGCATCTGGCACCCGTCACAGAGAAGCTTTCTGAATTTCTGGATGTAACTCTAGTACCCTATGGAAAAGCTACTGTAAGTATTTGATCTAAAATACATAACTTCAAACTATAAATAAAAATCATAAGTCTCCTTTTGGCATTGACATAATTAAGTAAAAATGAAGAATGAACTTCATTAACATGATTCAGCATTTAGGGGTTTCATGTAAAACTAACAAAGTTTATTTGAATATGCATATTATTTTAATTTGTTGTAGTATGTATCAAATATCTTAGAAGTTACAGTGTTCAGTGAATATTAACATAGTGCAGAAAAAATAAATAATGACTCAGTATTTTTTTTTGTTTGTTTAGGTGTAACTACTAGTCAAATTTAAAAAAATCTCTGTGTGAGATAGTCAGGTTCATTATAAATAGTAAAGGTTGTATAGAATCACGCTGCAACCCGCAGAGGCAGAGCAGTATCGAAACTGCAGGAGAAGCTAATTTAAAAAATTAAACTGAATGCTTTGTGTTTTTGCAGACCAAAGAAGAAAATGGGAGGTATATATTTCAATGTCAGCATGGTGAAGAAGAGTGTTATGCAAACAAGATCCATGCTTGTGCCATAGAGGCTGTGGCTAACATGACCACTTCTGTCAAAATAACAGAATGTATGATCTCAGACAACCTGGATGCTGATGGTGCTCTCACCAGGGTAAATATAAAAGTCATTTTATTTCATTCAATTTTTTTTTAAGAATTAAGAGTGGCAAAAGATTGCACTAAAACTCTGAAATAAACAAAGAATTATTTTAAATAATCTATTCTAAAATATTAATTGATATTATAAGAGTGTTTTTTTTTCAATTGATATATTCTGGTGCTTGACAACTCCACTTGTAGGTAAGTAGTGATGCAATTGTTGATGGTGAGATGCAATAATTTATTAAGAGCCTATTCACTCTAGACTTGAAGACACCTAAATTATAATCGGACGGGAAGACTGCAGCAGGCAAATTATTCCTGTTCAGTCCCTCGCTGTATGTGGTATAAACGATGAGCCAAAACACTTGGTCCGCTCCATACAGCTTTCAACAACGTAATGGCCTTTTCACATCACACGGTTGCCATCTAAACGGCATGGCGCCGTGCTGTGCAAGCTCTTTCACATGTACACGGTTTACGCTCCGTCGTCTGACGGTGACGGCCAGGGGTGACTGCGATCACCCCTGGCCGCCACCGCCGGTAATATTGAGGTGGGTATTATTGAGGTGCCCACTAGAGAAGACGCCGCCGCCGCGCCGTTTCGATTTGCGCCTGTGCATGTGAACGAGTCACGTTTCAACGAACCATACAAGTCAATACATGATAGCAAGACGGTTGCCGCGTCAAAACCGTGCTGTGCCCGCGCACGGTCGCCGCGCCGTGACCGTGCTATGTGAAAGCTGTCTATGTAGCTCATACTTTTCTACTTTACGCAGCATGGCTATCGTCAAAATGCGTCCTGTAACACCACACCGAAAAGCTGGCTACCCTACGCCTGTATCAAGGCTTTGTTCATTGAACTTATCAGATCTGGATCACCAATTAACCTCTTTGCAGGCCTATCCACTGAGTCCAAGCTGCCAGGAGGCATTTTGCAGCACCAGCCCATATGTGGCTGCAGTACTACACACAGGCGTAGGGTAGCCAGCAGCACAGGTATAACATTAAAAGCTGTCCTGGTGTGAAGTACCGCCGGACCATTGCAAGAACGCCGAGTTTCTTAGCAACTACTTTGGTTTTGGACTCAATGAACCGCCTATAGTTAAGATCTGAAGAAATCTCAACTCCCAAGAGCTGAAGGCGATCGGTGTACTCCAGGGGTACATTTTGAAAAGCAGGAGCCAAGGTGAACATGCTCCTTTTAGCGGTGAACATACACGCTTGTGTTTTGGCAGCGTTATATCACACAAGATTGGCTTTACCCCACTTGGAGAATTCCTGGAGTGAGACATTCGAACGCTCTACCATAGCTCTTTCGGACCGGATTAGTTCCTTACTAGCCCTAGAACTTGGCAGGTATCTCTCTACAACTGTGCTATCATCTATATACTAATAGATACCGGGCATCACCAGATTGTTGATATGCAGCGAGAAGAGAGTTGCTGAGAGAACAGACCTGAGGAACTCCGACGTAGGTAAGTCGTAATGTGCTCTGTTGAGCATCCATAGATAACTACTCGGAGCAACCATTCACTCAGGAAATCAGACCACGGAAAATGCCGTATGCTGGAAGTTTGCTCAAAAGACCAGCGGGCCCTATCGAAGGCCTTCGAGACGTCTAAGGAATCGGCAATCTCTGCCCCACTCCTCTCGAGGGTCTCGCCCCACAAGTGGGTGGCATAAACTAGTTGGTCCCCAGACCGATTGTGGCGAAACCCGTACTGTGTGTCGGTCACTGAGGAGGTCGTTGCCTTCCAGGCATGCCATGAAGCGCGAGTTCAATACACGCTTCACAATCTTGCAAAGTATGGAACTTATTGAAATCGGCCGATAATTGTCAGGATCGGCACGAGTGCACGATTGCCATTTTTGGGCACGGGTTGCACATTGGCAAGCTTCCGGACTTGGGCACTATACCAGACCAAAATGAGAAGCGGTAAAAACCTGTCAATACAGGAGACAACTTGGGCGCACAAGCCTTTAGGATAATCGCTGGTATACCATCTGGTCCACTAGCTTTATCTACGTCTAAACGTCACGACAGAACTTCTTTGTTCCTTATGCGAACCTCGGGCATCAAAGTGTCGCAGTGAAGCAGAGTCGTTGGAGTAGCACTGCCAGTGTCAAGATAAGAATTATGGGCAAAGAGTGATGCAAAGAGACCTGCTTTCTCTCTCGCCGTATGAGCCAGTGTTCCATCAGGTTTAACCAGCGGAGGCAATGAGGCCCGACAGAAGTTCGCTTCGAGACGGCTGCGAAGAGAGCTTTGTGCCAATATGGGTAATGCGGTCGAAGTGAGCTTTCCTTAGTGCTTTTTTAGAGGAATTGGCAGCATAATTGAAGACTCTCTTCATTGAGCCCAGATCTGGAGCTTTGTGGTCACGTGCGTCAACCCAGGCGAGAAACGCCGAATGCTTACGCTGTTGAGCTTAAACGCAATCGGCGTTGAACCATGAGCCGAGGCACCGATTGGTACGTTGCGATAAGGGATGTAATACTCCATAGCTTGAAGTATCACATTAGATATAGCATCTGCACAGTTTGACGGATTTACAAGACGCAAAGGAGTGCCGCATCTCATCAAAATTTGCTGACTTGTAACGCCACATACGCCGTTCATCGCGTGAGTCGCAGTCAGGTGTGGAGACGGACGATACAGACGTCACCAGACTGTGATCTGAAGTTCCAAGTGGTGAGGAAACCGTTACGATATATTTGTCCGGATCGGCGATCAGCAATTGGCAGTATTACCAACTACCAGAGCGGCTGATAAGTTCGCGGCCTAAGGTACTTACCGACAACTCAACGTCACATTACTATAACACTAATTGCGGGACTCATTGTTGTTACATGTAAATTGCAGGTATTTTTATATTATAGTTCACAAGCAAATTACTTTTGGAACAAGGAACAACACCGTGTCAACGTAAACGGAATATCTTCGCAATTTGGAACATCGCGCTGCAAATAAATTCCTTGTTAAATGAAAAACTTTTTACAAAAAAAAAATAATAATAACCGACTTCAATATTAAAAAACACTGAAAAATATAAAATAACTAATTTCGGAAGTCGGTGTTTCTATAATAGTTTTGTCTCTTAGTTATTTAACACCGACTTCCGAACAAAGCAACTACTTGTAACCACAGTTCTGCTGCGATTCTATGAGGAGTTCTGTTCCATATCTTCGAAGTTCATGATCAGATCATAACAATATTTCTATGGGATCAACTTGGAAGCATAACCTTTCAATAAAAAAAAGAATTTTCTAAATTGGTCCACAATTGACTGAGATATCGGTGAACATGCAGCATAAAAAAAAAGAAAAAAAACATACATTCAGCCGAACATAGAATCTCCTCCTCTTTGAAGTCGGTTAAAAAAGAAATATGCCCAAAGAAATTTTCGAAGAGATGTCATTAGTTTTTCAGGATTCCGCACCTTCATTACGATGGTTAAAAAATCAGTTTGGCTATTTCAACAAGGCAGGGAGACATGTGAAGACGACCCACACCCGGGTCATCCTAAGAAAACGTAAAAAATGTGGAAAAAATTGTACTGGCTGATCGCAGAATTAAATTGTGGTACATAGCAGAAGAGCTACACATTAGTAAAAAATGAATTGGAGGGATTTTGCATCAACAACTGTACATGAAAAAAATTATGTGCGTTGTGTACCGTGAATGCTTTTTTTTTATTTTATCGTTGCGAAAAATCATCTTATGACAACCCCCGCTCTTGGGCGGAGCGGGAGATAGTGTCAGACTCTTACTGACTAAAAAACCCATCCCGTTCCTTCAAGCCTTCATACTGGGGCTCGAGCGCCCTTTCGGATAACCCTGGCCCCGGTAGATAACCCTGGCCCCAGTAGGTACCGTGAATGCTCAAACCGCTTGAGTTGAGTCATTGGAGGTTTGATCTGGAGACTGCGGGGACGCCCGAACTCCCCAGGGATCGCTGGGTGCTTTCGCCCGGTCGCCGGATTCCGCTACCCTCCGCGATCAAACGTCCGACACAATAACAGCTCATACCCATCTTCCTCCATACGGCTTCACCAGACATCACGCCGAAACATGAGTTGCTTGGCTGCATGGCTTTGTCTGGTGGGTGGAAACTCTTAAGCCGGCAGCCCATGCTATGGCCTACCACCGCATTTTACTGCTGGTTTAGCACTACCCGGGGGACACGTGGAGGGTGGTCAAAACTAAGTAGATCCTACGGATGCCAGCAGTTCATTCCCCAATATTTAAATCCCCATCTCATGTCCAATCCTCATCTAAATTAAAAGCATTTCAGTTATTTGTCCATGCACTTTTCGTTTTTCTAATCTTTACATTAATATTTTTATTGGAACCTTGGCCACCAGTGTATTGTACACTATATAGATTAAAACTATTTTTTTGTTTTTATTTAACTTTTTTGTTTCCGAAAAGTTATTTTTCTTTTTTTTATGTGGTTATGTTAGGTTAGGTTGTATTTTATTACATTTTCACTGTGGTACCCCATAGCTAAACCTAAATAGTGAATCAGTCCTATAGTAATGTACCTACTTAATATGACCTACCTATATAATATAATATAGAACCATCATATTATGATGATTACAATGAAAAAAAACCGGCCAAGTGCGAGTCGGACTCGCCCATGAAGGGTTCCGTAGCAGCAACGTAATATAAAAGTACTTAGTTCGTTGTAACTTTGATCGATGTTTTATAACAGTGTATTTTTTTTAGATATATAACGTTTAAAAAAAAAACTACTCACTAGATCTCGTTCAAACCAATTTTCTTTGACGGTTTGCATGGTTATGGACATCATATATTTTTCTTTGTTTTATCATTCTCTTATTTTAGAAGTTAAAGGGGACACACACACCCATTTTAACACTTTGGAAATGTCTCTTGCCTATATTAAAAACTTCCATATCATTTTTGAAGACCTATCCATAGATACCCCACACGTACGGGCTTGAAGAAAAAAAAAATTGAGTTTCAGTTCTATGTATATAAAATTTATTGTTTTTTTTCTATTTTTGTGTGAAAATCTTAATGCGGTTTACAGAATACATCTACTCACTAAGTTTCATTAGTATACCTCTTATAGTTTCGGAAAAAGTGGTTGTGACATACGGACGGACAGACAGACATGACGAATCTATGAGGGTTCCGGTTTTTGCCATTTGTCTACGGAACCCTAAAAACCAGCTAGAATACCTACAATTCATATTTCGTCAGGTCCAATTAAATCAATTTGTGCCGTCATTGTCATATAACTATTTTAATCAAGATAATGTAATTTATGTGTTATATGGAGAAATTAAATAATAATAATTTATTTATGTAATTCCTATTAATTGTGTCTTCTTTAATAATTCGATTTCATCATGCGGTCCGTTCTGAATGCAATTCTTGACTTTTGATGAAAATACTTAATATAAAAATAAGAAGTTAGGTACTTCCTTAGGTCTTTATTATTATTAAAAAAAAATCTGTATATGAAAATAATGGGAAAAGGGATATCCATTGAATTTTTTAGGACCTTTACTCTTGCACTAACACCATTCAGGTCAGTTACTATACTAATAAACTGTATTGTTTCATTTCAGTGTGCAAAGGAAATGAAAATTGATCCCGATCCAATTAGTTACTGTGCGCGTCAGGAACATGGATCAGTTCTCCTGAAAAAACATGGCTATGATACTCACATATTAGAACCAACATTCATTCCGACAATAACAATAAATGGCTCAAGAGATAACCAAGCAGCAATATTGAAAAATTTCCTATTAGAAGTGTGCAAATTGATTGACATGCCTCTACCACCACCTTGTTTGTGACATAACAAATTTTATCAGCCCAACATGCATAATATACTTCAGCATTTTGAGTAGTTATTAATTTCAGTGATTTGTCAGTTTACTTAAGCTCATCTAGTTCATTCATTTCATCATTTTGCTCATAATAGTACTTCCATGCAGTTTTGAGTTCCAACTGTACCGCATTCGCAATTAATTATGCAGTGTAAATAATTTACCTACACTGTATAATTTGTATTTTTATTTTTGTATTTTTCTTTTTGTGAAGTTTTTGATTTGACGAATTCTCTACAAAGCAGCAGAAATAGGTAACATATAGGTTCACAATTTCAAACCGTGCACTAGCTTCTGACGTTTTATAAGCGCCCATGTAGGCCTATGTGAAATAAAAAACTTTTGACTTTGATAGGTAGGTACTCACTTTACCATGTAAGAAACAATTATTTAGGAGCTTTTTTTTGGGAACTGTGAAGGCTATTAAAGTATTAAATTAATTTAAAAAGAATTGTTAAAGGACATTGCACAAAAATGTATTGACACCATCCCCACCCTTGTAGCACTTTAAAATCTGTTAATCGTAGGGCTATAGCCATTTTCATTCCATTTTATTGTATGACAGCAAAACTGAAATGTCTGTTGGAAAAAAGTTATGCGCGACGTGTACCACTACGGCGGCGACAACGACAATGCTCAAGAGTTGACTATAGGTGGAGATGAGAGTGGCGGTATGAAAGGCTACGTTTAGCCCAAAATACCGCCCCAGGACCCGACGGCTTCACTGGGAAAGCCTGGGTCCTGGCCATTGATGCTCTCGGGCGTCGACTAAGATCTCTTTAGCGCGTATAGTACGCGGTAAATGGCTCGAATCATTTGCTATGGCTATTGTTATGGCTACGCGCAGCCCCTCACTTTGATTGAGACTAGGGCTTTCAATACCGGTATTACGGGATCCCGCAATACCGTGATCACGGATATATTTTGGTCTTGTTTCAATCATAAACATAAACTGGTCCTCATCAGGAAGCCGGAACTGTCGTGCTGCTCGACGAGGTGGGTAAGCTCTTTGAAAGAATAATTGCGAGCAGCCTCGCCGTGCAGCTGGTACGGATAGGCTCGGATCTACAGCTAGTTCGTTTTCCGCGGAGGGCGCTTTGCGGTAAAAAATAAATAAAGTCATCATGTACGTGCCAGCCCTTACCACGTGAGCTGCGGTATCCCGGGGCGATCTATACCATACCTGGAGTTGCGTTAGGGATACACTCTGGTATCACCGAGTGCAAACCTACCTCCGTTGTGTAATCGAGGCCTACCTGACCGACAGGTTTATCATCTACTCTGGTCCCAGGGAGTGTGGAAACGGCGAGAGATATTCCGTCGTGCGGTATTCAGCTGTGATTGGTACTAGGACGCATTTTAAACTCGTGTTTATGCCGTTTATGGCATCAGACCCAGAGCGCAATAATTTATTAGAGGCAATTTATTCATTCGTGAGCTAAGTTGCGTTTATGTCTTCATTAATTGGCATTGGCGGAGACCACCAGTACACGTAACGCCGGACACGTCCTGGCCGGACTCGGGACATTGACACGTCGCAGTCTCGCGACATAGCCTCCTACAACCACTCTGCTTTGGTGTTGATGTCGACAGGCCGGTCCGATGCTTGCACCTACCTAGGTCTGCAGCATCCAGATTGCAGCTCCTGATTTAGTAAAGTTTAGTTTAGACATATTAATTGCATGGCGGCGCCTATAACATAGACGTTTGTGCCACTCCGGGCCCTATGACTCTATACGATGTATGATATACCTACCTAAATAATAATAATTCATGATATGCGTCCTACTTGCCTGATTTTCAGGCAGAGTAGGGTCCTAGAAGAAAGAAGACACTAACAGAATAGATATTCTAGGAGACCAAAAGGAATGAATTAAAAAATCATCAAGATATTGATTGATACTTATTGATTCTGGCTTCTTCAAATCGATATAACTTTTTTCAGACAGACATTTCAGTTTTGCTGTCATACAATAAAATGATGAAACGGCAATGGCCCTACGATTAAAATAGGTTTTAAAGTGCTACAAGGGTAGGGACATTTTGAACATTGTTCTTTCAAGGTGATAAGTTTAATTTTGTTTGTTGTTTATGATTGTTACTTTTAGTAAATTTAATGGGTTGTGTTTCCTAAATCTAGTGAGTCAATGAACAAATTATTGTATCTGGTTTGATTTAAATGTAAAACCTTTTCTGGTTGTTACTGCATTTACCAATATCTCTATTATTGTTGTACATTGTGATTTTGTAGATATATAAATAGAATATACCTACTACATTGTACGCTAAAATAGTAACATAGCTCTTTTATAAATTTATCTCTTTTGTATCTCTTTATTTACTTGTATTTGTATTGAAATTTTATCAGTCAATTTATAGAATAATGTATCTCAATATTTTTTTTTACCAGAAATAGTAAAGTCCACTAACCGTAATATTAATAATAATGTAGGTAAAATAGTGACATAGCTCTTTTATAAATATATCTCTTTTGTATCTCTTTATTTACTTGTATTTGTATTGAAATTTTATCAGTCAATTTATAGAATAATGTATCTCAATGAATTTTTTTTACCGTTTTACAGAAATAGTAAAGTCCACTAACCATAATATTAATAATAATGTAGGTATTATTAGTGTTGTAAAAATAAGCGCTGAGAGTCGAGCGTTGAGCGCTGAGTCGACGCTATTGAGCGTTCAAGACTCGAGCGTTAAACGCTCGAGCGTTTAGGACTCGTGAGCGTTGAAAATTCGGGCGCTCGACGCTCGAGTCGCGCGCTCGAGCGTCGAAGCGTTAACATTTTTACTGGGGGTATATTAATAATTTTATTTGACTATAGGGAAATCTTTAATCGTTGTGATGCATGACCTGCTTTAGATGCACTTCGACTCAAATCTTTTGTGTTTATAATATTTTCGAAACACAAAAGATTTCTATAATTTATCAGTATTTTATAATACATCGTTAAATTTTAATAGTTTTAATCCCGTGGATGGTCGATCCGGTACATGAAACACTATCGATTTGTAAAGATAAAATAAAAAAATAAAGTATCTTTTATTTAAAAAAAAAAGGTACATTCCTCAGCCAAAATCTCGATTTCACTGTCTGACGAATCGTCAGCTTGATCAGACTCGAGCTCCCTCAAGTCTCCCCCTAGTGTCGCCATAATGATCGGTGCCCACTGTTGGACATAAGTCTCCCCCAAGGGTTGCCATTAGGCGCTATAATGACTGATGCCCACTGTTGCGCATAAGTCTCACCTCGCTATAATGACATAATATGCCCACTCTTGGACATAAGCCTCCTTCAAGTATCACCACATAGGCGCTATAATGACTGATGCCCACTGTTGGGCATAAGTCTCCCCTCACTTTAATGACCTATGCCCACTGTTGGACATAAGCCTCCAAGTGTCGCCATTTAGGCGCTATAATGACTGATGCCCACTGTTGGGTATAAGTTTCCCCCTAACTATAATGATCTATGCCCACTGCTGGACTTAACCCTCCCCCAAGTGTCGCCACCTAGGCGCTATAGTGATTGATGCCCACTGTTGTACATAAGTCTCCCCTCACTAATGACCTATGCCTACTGTTGGACATATGCCTTCTCCAAGTGTCACCATTTAGGCGCTATGACTGATGCCCACTGTTGGACATAAGCCTCCCCCAAGTATCGCCATTTAGGCGCTATAATGATTGATGCCCACTGTTGGACATAGGCCTCCCCTTCGTTATAGTGACCGGTGTCCTCTATTGGACTGTCCAGGCGCACTAGTTTATGAGCCGATGTCCAACTTGGACACCTAGTGCGCCTCACCATCAGATTGCATTACTGCTTACCACCAGGTAGGATCGCAGTCAAGCGCTAGTAATATTAATTAAAAAAAAAAATACGCATTTTAAAAAATCAAACATGAAATTTTCGGTTCTTTTGATATTTTTCCGCTTTTTTCGGATTTATTGGAAAAATAAATGAAATTTATACTTTATAAATTTCTTGAAAGTTTCGAATATTATAATGAATAAAACAACAGTATTGGAAAGAAACGGGAATTTTGCCTGCTTTTTTAAACGCTAGTCCCGAAGGAAGTGATAAAACTTTCTATAACAAATAAAAACCACGCAGATAAAACCGCGGGAATAACATATACAATGAGTAGTTAGTATTAAACTGATTTGTTCTTCACCTATTTTATAAAGACTCGTGCTCAAGCTCGAGTCGAGCGTCGAGTCGGCGCTATTTACCGAGCTCTTTTTCAAAAACGCTCAAGCCAGCGCTCGAGCGTTTTCAAACCGACTCGAGTCCCGACTCGAGCGTTTTTAAACTGCTCGAGTCCGGACTCGAGCGTTTTAGCGCCGACTCGAGCGTTTTTACAACACTAGGTATTATACGTATCTTTTTTTTTTTTTAAATAAAGAGATAGATGAGATGTATTAGCATTAAAGTCTGAGTACAATAAGTATTCTCTTCAACGCTTTAACGCATGCATTAACATAATTATTCATCTGAAACATTATTTAACATTTTGATCATAATATTTTAATTGAATAAGTTTAAATGTTATGAGTAACATATATTATTTGTAAAAGATAACACATAACCGCCAGCCCCATTGATCAATTGTGTTTGAATATATGATATTCCTAAAAACAAAGTATGTTGTAAGCATGAGTATTGCAGTAGTTACTGAGGTAGCGCACAACTTATTGATAAATATTATAAATGTAATTATAGGTATTTTTCTGACTGTGGCTGTTTGGCGAAATCGGCATCTACAGGGTTATTAACACGCTTTTATTAGCTTTACCTGTATGTTTGTTTGTAATCAATGCCTTTGAGCTCGATTTTGACCAACTTTTGGCGATCAGATTTTCTTTAAACTTTGCACACCCATCAAAGACTGATGACAATACAATATTCCTTTATCCTATGAAAAAATGTTGGGTAACGCCCGGGACTCAAAACGGACCTAGTCTTGATCGCCGGCGAGCGCTACTTCTCTAAATAACACTCAATAACGAATCAATTTTTTTTTTTCGATGACATGTTATACATTTGACCTTAGTCAAGGTCATTGCCGTTGAGGTCAAGATCACATGAAGTGTCCACTGAGGTTTCCCCACCCTTCTAATCCCACTATCCCACATCTATCCGATCCCGAAAGTTTGATTAGGCGTTGTTTTTTAAGTGAGATTTTTCCAAGTATTTTTCCTCTGTGCCCCGTTTCGTATCCACTGACCGAAATAATAACTCTGACTGATATAATAATAATGAACGAAAAATATGCCACAAGGGCCCTACGCTTTTATCACAAGAAAATTAATATTTTTCGTTCATTATTATTATTTTCTACCTATATTCAAAATTATTTTACACTGTTTGAAATGCTATGAAAGCGTGTTTTTTAGTTTTTTAAAACTATATTTATTTTTAAAATACTGGCAACCTCTCAGGACTGTGTTACTAACGTCATAAACAATAACTTTTGTTCTATGTACTTATGACTCTTAAAAATTCAACATAATTATTTTAGCTCTTCAGATTTACAAAAATAAAAATATTTACATTTAACGTTCTAAATATTACGAAGGCTACTCGAAGTAAGCGGTAGTAAAAGAATTCCCTTCGTCGTATTGTTGGGTCCCCTGTCTGTATAAAGAAAAAAGAAAAGATTTGCCTGCTCTGGCAAAATTGTTGCACGAAATGCGAAATCGACTTCGATAGTCGTAGTACCACTTTATGGAGAATTATGATGGGAATGGGATTAAGTCTAAAAGGAAAGATGTTAATTTAGAGGTATGATATTGTGGCGTGGCTTTTTCGGTATTTGAAAGAATTGCCGGAAAATCAAAATGGAGCCCAGCGTGCGTCTCAACAAATACTACAATGACGGAATATCTGTAGACAAAGAAACAGGTTTATAATTAAAGTTAAAGACGATAGTGATTCTTCTGATGGTAGTGATTTTTGTTATGATACAGATGATGGCAACATTGATGTGGGACCCCTAAATGAATATAGTTATTTTAAAAAGTAAATTATTTTCTGGTTTTTAGGGTTCCGTAGCCAAATGGCAAAAACGGAACACTTATAGATTCGTCATGTCTGTCTGTCTGTCCGTCCGTCCGTATGTCAAAGCCACTTTTTTCCGAAACTATAAGAGCTATACTGATGAAACTTAGTGAGTAGATGTATTCTGTAATCCGCATTAAGATTTTCACAAAAAAGGAAAAAAAAAATTTGAGGGTCCCCCTACTACCTAATTTTTAGGGTTCCATAGTCAACTAGGAACCCTTATAGTTTCGCCATGTCTGTCTGTCTGTCCGTTTGTCTGTCCGTCCTCGCTTAATCTCTGGGACCGTTAGCACTAGAAAGCTGAAATTTGGTACCAATATGTATATCAATCACGCCGACAAAGTAGTAAAATAAAAATTGAAAAAAATGTTTTATTAGGGTAGCCCCCCTATATGTAAAGTAGGAAGTGATTTTTTTTTAATTTCAACCCTAATGTGTGATATATTGTTGGATAGGTATTTAAAAATGAATAGGGGTTTACTCAAAAAATTTTTTGATAATGTCAATAATTTCGGAAATAATCGCAAAAAAAACAATGTGTCCCCCCCCTCTAACTTTTGAACCATAAGTTTAGAAAATATGAAAAAAATCTGACAAGTAGAACTTTATAAGGACTTTCTAGGAAAATTATTTTGAACTTGATGGAAAGAACAGTTTTTGTACAAAAAAGACAAAAAGGTTCTACAAAATAATTTCTGGACTAAGTTTGTAGTATAATCGTATATGCAAGCATTTTTTTAAACTCATATGTGGGTACACTTATTTTGACGGACGGGAAACTACGGAACCCTACACTGAGCGTGGTCCGACACGCTCTTGGCCGGTTTTTTTTTCATCAAACCCATACGTGTGAGGTATCTATGGATAGGTTTTCAAAAATGATATAGAGGTTTCTAATATCATTTTTTTCTAGACTGTATAGTTTGCGCAAAAGACACTTCCAAAGTGGTAAAATGTGTGTAACTTATAAAATAAGAGAATGATAAAACAAAAAAAAAAAATGATGTACATTACTATGCAAACCGCCAACGAAAATTGGTTTGAATGAGATCTAGTAAGTAGTTTTATTTTTTGATACGTCATAAATCTAAAAAAATACACTTATTAAAACATCGATCAAAACTTATATTATGTTGCTTGCTGCTACGCGAACCTTTCATGGGCGAGTCCGAATCGCACTTGGCCGGTTTATAATAAAACATTTAATTATTAACTTATTCTTTTGATTATTACTATAGACTATAGTCACAATTATCATATTTAGGCTTTTGTCAGATACGACAAAAGCCTAGATATACAAAGGGTATGGTGCCGTGGTGTAAACATTAATATTATAAAAAGTCGTAGAACAAAAGTTGTTGTTTATGATGTTAGTAATACAGTCCTGCGAGGTTGTTAGTGATTTACAAATAACCCTGTATAAAAGATGTGGGATCTGATCAGCGGGGTTACCATGACGTTCAAAGTAAGATTGTTTTAATCTTGTTTTAGTGTGCGTAAGAGATGGCGCTAGACAATCTGTATAGCTCTGTCTCTTACCCACACTAAAACAAGATTAAAACAATCTTACTATAGACGTCATGGTCTAGGTCCTGTACTGTTGTCTTATAGATGTGCGTGACGCCTAAGATCAGCATCGGCAGAACCGTTCTTAGTCCGTCTAATATCCGCGTGGTCAGGAGACGTCCACATTTACATTTATGTCACTCGTATTGTCCGGTCCTGCATCGGACCACTACGAATACGGTGTCACTACGATCTAGGTATCCTAAACGTGAACAGCGGTTAACTCGAATTTCAGATCTTTGTTCAATTTTTTTTTAAATTTTCTTTTGATAGGGTTACGTTTGTTCTTTATGTCACCAGATGGTGAGCGATGATGTGGCCCACGTTTGCTTGAGGTAACATATTGTTAATTTTTCCTTCTTTTCTTCTTGTATATCTATCGGTTACATAGGTTGTAACTCCGGCAGGGAATTTCAGTCCTTAGCTATAGGCAAAGGTTTTCACGCAACGTTTTGTGCATACGCATATCATAAATACGGTTCATTGTGAACATCTCGCTCATATTGTTTTTTATGCGAGTAGAAATAACTTCTCCCGCTCTGGGTCGAGCTAGGGCGTGTCAGATGTTTACCGACTAAAACCCACCTGTGTTGATTTCTTTTTCGATCATCGCCACATCCCTAGAACATCTGATCCATACGGGAATGTTCACCATGTACCGGTGGTGCTTCGCCGTATCTTGTGATCCGCTGATGGAATAAATTGTGTAATTCCGACGCACACTCCCCAAATCAGCATTGCCAACGATCTTCTTAGTTCGTTTCTCAATCGACTGAAGCGCATCCAGTTGATATCTGGAAGATCCATCCGAAAGATGAGATCAGTACCTACTCCTTATGCGGTCTTTGCGCTTGATAAAGATTGAATAGCTGTTCCGTGGTGAAGTATCGTCTCGCCTTTGCTAAAATTCTTAACTTTATGACAGCCAGTTGAACCCGTCTCGATGTCTGGATCGAAGTTGTGGGTGGATATCAACGTACCCCAAGAAGCTCAAGATTGTCGATTATTGAGACTATTATCTACCCCACGGAAAAATGGAGTAGGGTGGTTAACTCCGTTTATAGGAAAAAAATACACTGAATTTGATGAAATAATAAATTTGGTGATAGTATCTCTCGTTACTAGAATATTGAGATATGGTAGCACAAAACCTAGCTACGCCTCTCCTAGAGCTCCTGCGAAACCTCTCGTCCAGTAAATATGCCTTGGCTTATGGCCTGATTGATAAATTCATGTTTGAAAAATACTTTTATTGCCTACATTTCAGCAGCGAAAATGAATATTAATGATCAATCTTCTTGGTTAGACAACGCTTGCCGAGACCGGTCTGGGGATGAGTGACCATCTTAATAAATGAGTACCAAATTATGTCGCCTGTTTGACAGAATTTACGGGTAGGCCAGGAAATCAGATTGAAAAGTGGTATCATGTTACTCAGTTACTGGGTAGTGTAGTTCAGATAGACAGACAGTCGTTCATAGTGAAATACTTACTAATATTTGAAAAAGGGTTATACTGATTGTTTTTTTTAATTGTCTGGTAAAAAAAACTGCGTTAAAAATAACTAGTACCTCATAGGTATGAATATAAACATATATGAATAAAAAATATTAGAAAAAGAAAGTATCATATAAGCCACTATAAAATTAATAGGTAGGTACTCTGTTTTTATATTGATCTCATCGGAGTAACCATTTATTATCGGCTTATTTCGAAGCGTGAGGGAACCCGTTATAACTGAAATTCAGAATTATATTTGTTAGGGACGCGTCCAAAAAAAGATTTTGAAATAAATTACCTGCTTATAAAATTATTCTAGAGACTTGACGAAAGTATTAAAATAAAGAGTAGCATAGAGTGCTACTCTTTATTTTCTCGGTCGTGTTTTCTGTAGTATGTATTCAATGTGCTGACTCAACCAAATTAACCTGAGGCTAACGTTTACTTTCTTTATGTGTATGTAGTGGACTAAAATAATAATAATAATAATTATTATTATTATTTTAATAATAATAATAATTAAAAAAAAAAATCTGATAACGAATTTATTTTAATGTATTTTGAAATTGGAATGGAAGCAGGTACCTATAAAAATGTAAGTGTTGTTAATAAAAAAGTATTTATGTTGTACTATGTAAGTAGGTACTTGTAAGAAAAAAAAATCTGTAAAATATAAATAAGAAAATTGACATGTTAACGTTTGCAAATAAAAACAAGTTGTCAAAGTCAAGTAAGATGTAAAATGAGCCTTTATCAATCTGAAAGAAAATGTACCGAAACTAAATAATATATAAGAAAACGTGTAATCGTGTAATGTTTGGATAATGTTTATATTAGTAGTAAATAGTAATGATACGTATTATGGAATTACCTGAATTGTCTCTTTGTTACAAATATGTAGCTCTTCTTGCGTATAATGTTTTCTATTCTCGTAATTTATAATAACAATTATGAATAATTTATATATATTATACAACATGTAACATATTAAAGACACATTCTGAAGTATGTAGTATGTTCAGAATCGGCTACTGAATCGATTTCACCTGTTTTTAAAGTAGGAATGTTTTTAATTCTAAAATATTTTTTAAACGTAACGAATTTATCAAGAATTTATTAGAATAGGTCATTTTTATCCTAAAATAATAAAAAAATATTTTAACAATTTCTTGATTAATTCGTTACGTTACTAGAGAAAACGCCAGATAACCGTGGAATAAAGTACATTGAACTTTTTCCTAATATCTCTGAGTACCCGAAAAACAAACAACCTTTATTCCACACTTATTGGGCGCCTACCTTAGTGTTTATGTGTGCGTGCGTAGATACCCATACCGCTGTGGTGGGTCGATTCTCAAATTGTTTTGCAACAATTAGGATTATCAATTTCTCGAAAAAAAAAAAACACTACAAAAGTGTATTTAAGTAAGATTTCAGTGTTTGAATTTATTTATTTATTACAGCTTGGGCGAAATAAATATGATAGTAGCTCAATTTTTTTACTGATGTATGAGGATGTGCTTTAATCTAGTTACATGTTGTGTACTTTCACAGGCTATCCACGTGTAATTTGAATAAGATTAAAAAAGAGTTTTGAACGCTTTCCCTCACAAAATAATGTTTGAATAAACTCGTTAAAAAAGGGCCGTTTTGAAATTTGAGAAAAACCCTAAAATGTAAATTGGAACGAAACTGAAATTAAACAGTAAAATAATAATTAGAGGTCCGGGGTTATATTAGCTATTTCAGTCGTAGCGACTCTACACCGGACAAGTCGCTAGGCAGTCAAAATACAAATATCAAAACGGGCCTTTTATTTTTTAAATAATTTAGTACTAAATGCAACTGTTGGGAATTTTCAAAAAAAGGTTATTTTAAGGCTTCATTTTGTTGGGGAAGGTGTTTTACAAAATTACTTTTTTATTTCATTATAGTCGTTCGTTTGTAAATCTTTCATTAACTACTATTTTTGATTTACCTATTAAGATTTTAAATGGTATATTGTGGAGGTACAATTCTTAATTCTTAATTGTCCACCAAAACAACATAGCATACAGTGATTAAATAATTCATATACAATGTCGAGCCAATCTCAAACATGAGTTTTTATCCATCAAAAGTTTTATTAATAGAGAGAGAAATCACTTTTGAAACTTAAAATGGTTTAGAAGGCTCAGTAACTCGATCAAAACAAAACATTTCAGAGGACACCTTCAACATGATACTGATCATTTCGATTTGTGCCAAATTTTTTTGAAACGTTCTGCTCCAAGGTATTCTGTAGTTTATAAGTACTTATTTTATCGACCGTACCTATGAAATTGTGCAATTGATTTTCCGGAAAGTAACATTTAGATTCGAAGTAATTTGTATGTAATAAAAAAAAGTGTTAAAGCAAGATCCATACACACGTCTGAAAACGGTAGCTGTATTTAGTGGTTAGCCTTTACCTATCGTAAAACAATTATTGTATCAATGTTATTTTTAGTGTATAAGCAGCCAAAGGAATAAAAAGTTGGTTGTATTAGGTAGGTACGTGTTGTAGGGTATTTATTTGCCTCTCTTGCCGTCAACCTTACAGTAATGTTACTTGTTGTGAATGGGAAAGTAGATACCTGTTGTGATGTTATTATGTGAAAATAATGTTGAAAATTAAAGTGCACGCACACTCATTTTCAGCTTTGTGTTTTTATTTATCGTTAATAATAACTATTTTAAAGTAAAAATGTCTTTTCGCTTGGTGGGGTATTGATCAAATGTGTCCACCTACTAAATATGTTGTCGTGAGTTCGTGACTGTTTAAAAAAAAATACATGAAATAATGCATTTTTAAATGAAATAACTTTTTTTCGTAGCAATATACAAGAAGTAACTAAAATGAAGAAGAAATAAACAAAGACTTCAAATTAATAAAACATAAAAAATACGTGTGAAAAGTGTTGGGCAGTTCTCATAATCTTAACCTTCGTGCATCCAAAAACATGTTTCTTCAGATTCCTTGTCACCGTACTGGCTTTATGTCCAATTCTTACGCTGTTTCCACCATAAAACTCTGGAATTTACTTCCCCTAGACATCAAAAAAACCGAAAGTAAGTTTTCCTTCAAACGTAAAGTTCGGAACTACTACTTGAAGTCCTCTCAACCTTAGTTTGTTCTTCGTCAGAATTGTTATTAAGTTCTCTTTAAGATTTGATATTTTTTATAGTAGGTATTTATTAGTTTATTATTTTAGCATATTTATGTATTTTATTATACATGGTGTAAGGGACAGCCCTCCACAAACTTTAAGGGCTTGCTCAGTAGACGATACTGAACAACATTCCACAAAAAAAAATTACAAGAAACGAAAAAAAAAATCGGCCTCTCCATACAAACTGTCCAATCAAGTTTACAATTTTGTATGGTGAGGCGGATTTTTTTTTTCGTTTCCTGAAAAAAATTTTTGTGGAAGGTTGTTCAGTATCGTCTACTGAGCAAGCCCTTAAAGTTTGTGGAGGGCTGTCCCTTACACCTTGTATATTATATATAAATAATATAGATATAGATTCGTCATGTCTGTCTGTCTGTCTGTCTGTAAGTACTTTTTTTTTAATGCGTCATAAATCGAGATAATAAACAGACAGGCAGTTTAATTATTATGATATGTAATTAGAGAGCTAATAAATTACTTACTTTTAAAAGCATCAGTGTTGCACATTTTAGTAGTAGCCGGTTGTAGCTTTTAGGGAGCCGGTATTACAGATGGTTTTCTTGCAATACCTGCAAATAAAACTTCAATTAACATAATATTTGAAATTCCATGCGGACGATGTCATGAGCAACTGCTTGTTAATAATATTATAATTATTATTTCCTTTATTTGTCTTTATTACATATTAAAAAAAAAAACATTTAAAAATACAAAAAATAGTAGCCCACCGGCATCGGGAACAGGGTCCAAGTTGCCGCTGGTCAGGGCTCCTGAGAGAGGAACCTCCGGACAATACGCGCCGAGTTCAGGAGTTACTGCCTTCTGGGTCAATTATTATTATGAGCCCATTGTGTCCCACTGCAGGGCAAAGGCCTCCCTTCCGTTATTCCACTCTTTTCTGTCCTTAGCCACTTCTGGTCAATCCCTAAGATAGGTGTCCAAATCGTCACGCCATCTCCTCCTGGGCCTACGGCCTCCGGCGACGCGGTTAATATTATTAAATGTAATCTTTATAGTGATCTTTACTTACTTTTAATAAGGTTGCTGTAGCTACTGGTACTTGCAGCGGGCTGTACATTATCAACAACTATGGGCTCAGGTCTATTAGAGGCAGAACTTGACGGTGCACCTGGAAAAGATTATGAATACATTAGATTAGAAAACATTGTTAACACAAAAAGAATCATAACTTTATCAAAAAAATCAAATTAATACAAGATGTGTAGAGGTTATAGCGCTAAAACTGACCATTGATGACAAAGGACATCATCCATTTTGGTCCAAATGTCAAAGTGCCGGCCAATAAAAAAAAGTGCTTTATTTTGAAAGAACTCGTTCGCCTTAGCATTTTTTTATATGACACCAAAGCTGTAGCACCAATATACTTGGTGGTATTCATGTTTATAAAACCTGTACCCCTAGCCAAGTTGCAAATCTGCAATAGTTAACGCTAGTAGAAAGCTTCAAAAGTACGGGAATGACGTCATCTCAACGCTCAGTTACCTGGTCAGAACAAAAGAATTGGCGGCAAAGTCAACTCGAAGCGTTCGACGCAAGCGAAACGGTTGTAACTTGGCTAGGGGGACTGATTTTTCATACATTTTTCAATCTATGAATTAACGAATATAATATATTTTCGCTTAAATGAATTACCACACTAACAAACTACGGACTAGGGTCCATAACAGAACATTTCATTTTGTTATGGACCTTAGTCCGTAGTTACTAAGTAGTCTCGGTACTAAGGAAATAAACAGGTGCGGGCGGCGAAACGAGCGGTGCAAGGGTTGGGGGTTGGGGGAGTGGTAACACAGCATTGTATGGCGGTAGGGTAAAGGCTATTTTCACCGTGGGATCTGGAGGCAACAGTCCTTGCACACATGCACGATATGCGCGTGGAGATGCAACGCCGGGGTGAAAGTCCGCTGCCGCGACAGGTCACGGCATCGCGGACAGAGCTCCGGCGGGATCTCATGGTGAAATGGCGTCAACGACTATCGCAACCCAGTGCTGGGCACGTCACAATCATGGCGGTAAGTCCCCTCTTTGAGGCGTGGCTGGAAAGACCTCACGGCGTCCTTACCTTCCGCATGACGCAGGTACTCACCGGACATGGTTCGTTCGGGAGATTCCTGCACTCGATTCATGCGAAAGTGACGCCCGGGTGTCGCCACTGTGCGGAACGCCCGGAGGACACGGTGGAGCACACAGTCGAGGTGTGCCCTGCTTGGGCGGAGCATCGCCGTGCCCTCGTGGGGGCGATCGGCGGCGGAGACCTCTCGCGCCGGGCCTTGGTTGAGGCCATGGTCCGGAGCGAGGAGGAGTGGCAGGCGGTCGCCGACTTCTGCGAAGCAGTAATGCTCGCAAAGGAGGAGGCCGAACGCATCAGGCAACGGCGTTATCGCCGCCGCCGTCGCTGGGATTCTGATCCCGATTTCCGGCCAACGTAAACGCGGGCTTGCGGACAGTGAGCAATGGGTAGCTCGCTGTCCGGCCGTCCGGTAACGCGCTCGAGCCTCGGTATGAAGGCTAGAAGGAACGGGGTGGGTCTTTTAGTCAGTAAGAGTCTGACACTATCTCCTGCTCCGCCCAAGGGCGGGGGATGTCAATGCATGATTTTTGCCACCATAAAAAAAGGGTAAAGGCTATTTTTCTTGTATCTACCTGCTTATCTTTTGTAGGCCCGGCCATTGTTTTAATTCCAAAAAGTAATAACCCACGTCTGGTTTCAACATTACTTTTCTATTAGTTGTAGGTGCTCCTGGTATTTTTGGGTATGCAGTGTATACGACAATAAGTATATCATGTTCAAAAAAATATGTATAACATCGTGTTCTGGCAAGATAACTTCATTTGTTACAGTTAGTAGTTTACTCGAAATGTATGAAAGACGGATTTTTAGAACTCAAATAATACCAAGTATAGTGATGCTACAGCTTTGGTGTCATATAAAGAAATTCTAAGATGGACGAGTTCTATCAGAATAATGCTACGTGTGCCACACACGCCGATCTGGGCGCGTCGGTCTCCATACATTTTATATGGAAACTAGACTTGTAGAGCTACACCAGATCCACGCCACGCGACGTCGTTCTCCGTACAAATCAGGCGTGTTACACGTGTGCGTCGGTCTAATGTAGTTCTAGCTTAAAACACTTTTTTTATTTGGCCGGCACTTTTACTTTTGGACCAAAACTGTATGAAATGTGGATGATTTCCTTTATTTGAATATTGATGAAATTAAGATATTTATATTTTCTAGATCTTATACTCACAATATAAGTCAGACTTATGCTTCCTCATATTAGCCTGTTTATACAAACGAACAATTATTAAAGGTAGAGTTCAGGCGGGTAAAGAAAACGACTTTATAAACGAGTTCACAACTCACACTTATATTTTGTACAATCAACCAAAAACCCGCCACACGTTCGCGTGCGTACCGCCCCAGCCGAGCTCGCCCAACCCGGAAGTTCCCCAATATTCCTTGCTTTATTATTAACAAAAGTCCAATAAACCATATAATTTGACAAACTTATAATAGTTGATTACAAATTATTAAAGTTACTAGTGTGCAAACTAAAATCTTATATTTAAATGTCATTATCAGTAATATTTTCAAAGTATGGAATGAATACAAAAACAATTAAGAATTTAAATAATTAACATCAATGTACATTGTCGTATTAGAGTCACAATAACTTGATAGATGGCGCTAGTGTTAGTTTTATAAGAATTGTATCGGATTGTACAAACATGACAAGTTACTATTATACTAGTTGTCTTGATTAGCCGGTAGATGGCGTTTATGCAGATCTATGCTTCAACGGTGACTGCCAGTGAGTTGGGGTCTGGAGTCTGGGTCTACGGCTACACAGCAGGCGGACGATAGCCGTTACACTCGGCCATCCTGTTATTTTCGTGGCCCCCCACGAAGTTGGGCACCTGCTCCTTCAGCAGCGGCAATGGTACCAGGGTCGATTCTTGGTGATACCTGGAAAAGAACAAGCCCACAGTATATTGACATAAATGTCAGCTTAAATATATTATTTTACTCTATGGCTTAAATACTGTTTTTTTTTTTTAATTTTTTTTTTTAATGTTTAGTATAGTCATCACATAGATCTTCCTATTATAACAACTTCGGAATATATTCTTCGCACTGTACCATTCATATTTAATTATTAATGAACAATAATTTGATACCACTATGACAGTGTGATTTCCTATGAAGTTATTTTAAAATTAACTCGCATCCAAACAGTTTTATTAGACATCTCGCTCCCCTATATGTGTTCTGTGTTCACAAAGCACAAAAGCAATATATTCATTCACTGATTTGTGACACAGCAAGCTATACAGATACACAGATTTAATTGCCCTTATCACACAGCAAAGTAGGGAGGCTATTCTTATAGGTCACTGACCTTTGATATTAAGAACATATATGTAGTCTCTGGTGAATCACAAAGTTATAACACAATAGTCACACACAGGTAATGAGGTCATATCACACAGTATATGTAGTCTCCGGTGAATCACAAAGTTATAACACAATAGTCACACACAGGTATTGAGGTCATATCACACAGTATAGTAAGCAGGGTAAGTACTTAGTTATTCACCCAAAACCATCTGCCACATCACAGCAGAATGGTTATCAATACCATGTCACACAGTACAGTAGAATAGTTATAGGCTCAGAACCATCTGCCACATCACACAGTATAGTACAGAAGAATAGTTAATTAGTTATCCACATAGATTTATCTGACATTTCATGTATATAATGGTATAGTAGTATAGATTTCACACAGATCTATCTACAAAAATAGTATAGCAAGACAGACCGCACTGGTTTAATATCTTTAAGTATTCAGTTACATTTGTGATACAAGAATATGTAATAATTATAAATTAACCCCTGTTTATGTCTCTTTTTTTTTGTGTTTACTTCTATTGATAAGTAGTGCTAAGTACATATTGAGTAAGTATCTGCTTTCCTTATGAATTTTTATTGTAAGATAGAAGGTGGAATTGAAATAAAACCATTGTTTATACAAAGTAGGTGTTTACATCCATTAACTTATCAGATATAACACTCGAGTAATCATAACAGAGAATAAGGTAAAGTATGGATACTTGGGTGACAAAGCATGAATTTACATAGGTGTAATTAACAGGTATACTTAATTCGACGAATATCAATCATTTTAACTCTCCAATAGATCTATTAAATCATCCCTGTCTACCTCATGGTCAGAGCCTGAGGAACTATCTGTTACTGATGGTTTATAAGGACGAAGTGAATCACCAGGAACTACTGCACTGAACTTTTTATACCCTTTGACCCCTTGGATACTGTTTATTGTGTATCGGTCGATAGTATGGTCTATCTTGGTGACCTTGTATGGTCCAGTAAATACACTCCCTAACTTTTTAGTGACTCCAACCGTATTATCCCGGGATAAACCCCCTTTCCACAAAACCAATTCTCCTATATTGTATTTCCTAACTTTCTTATGTCTTTTGTCATACCGGTTTTTCATAGTCACCATATTATTATCTATGCGTGATTTTGCTTTGAGCCTGCGCTCAAGTAACTGCTCTTGTGGATTGGTGTCCACTGGGACATTGGCAGGGTATGCAGGAAATAGAGAATTGTCATGAGAGAACATGAGGCTGAATGGGGAAAATCCTGTAACAGCATGGGGACTGTTGTTTATGCCCCAGACAACATCTGAAAGTTTCTCATCCCATGTGCATTCGCTTTCGGTGGTAGTGTTGAGGCCATTTATGATAGTTCTGTTCACTCGTTCAACTTGACCGTTTGAACGAGGACAAGCAATGGCATTTAATACATGTTTAAACTGTTTATGTATTGAAAACTCTTTGAAATAACGACTTGTGAAAGCTACACCTCTATCTGTGATTATTCTGTGAGGATTTCCAAATGTAGATATTATTTCTTTTAGATTTTGAATAGTTTCTATGGAACCAGTGCCTTTAACAGCCCGCGCAAATACAAATTTTGTAAAGGAGTCAATTATTACTAGTATGTAGGAATAACCACGGCGTGTTTTCAAAAATGGACCCAAATGATCAATGTGTAATGTATGCATTGGAATCGCCGCTTTTTCAATGGGATGTAGCTCCCCCTCTGGTTTCCCATAATTTCCTTTAGCATACGCACAGTGTAAACAAGCATTTATATACTTTCGAATGAACCGAGTCATGCCTGCAAACCAAAACTTTGATTTTATTGTCTTCTCACACTTGTCGAACCCTAAATGTCCTACCTGGTCATGGTACTTTTGTAATAGTGACCACTTTGAAAGTTTGGGTATTACGAATCTATCTCCATGCATTGTTTTGCGATATAAACATTCATTAATAATTGTATAGTTTTTAGTTATATCCGGATTATCCGTACCCTCACGAATTTGTCGAATGAGACTTTGTAACGTATCATCTTGCAACTGCAGCGTGAGGCGCCAGTCAGCTTCATCAATTCGAAGGATGGAAACGCTTTCAACGGGATTACGGCTGAGTGCGTCAACGTGTTTCATACGGTCGCCGGGACGATATTCGATTTCAATATCAAAGTCCTGGATCGTCAACCACCATCGAGCTATACGCGGGATCAAATCCTTTTTAGTTAGTGTGGTTCTGAGTGCCGCGCAGTCAGTGATTATTTTAACTGGGATACCTGTCACGTAGATACGAAAACGTTTTAGAGATTCAACGACGGCAAGTGTTTCTAGCTCATAACTGTGATAATGCATTTCTTCCCTACTCGTAACACGACTAAAATAAGCAACTGGTTTTAAATCGCCATTATTTTGATATTGAAGTAAAATACCGCCTAACCCTAGACTGCTAGCGTCAGAATGAATTTCAGTTTTAGCATGCGGGTCATATATTGCTAGAACTGGGCGCTCAGTCAGTATGGTTTTTAAAAGCTTGAAAGAATATTCTTGTTCCGAACCCCATATCCAGGGTACATCCTTTTTCGTTAAGCTGGTCAATGGTCGCGCTATTTCAGCAAACCCTCTTACAAATTTACGGAAATAAGACGTTAAGCCGATGAATTGACGCAGTTCATGTACATTACGCGGCTGTCTAAAATTAGTAACACTGCTTATCTTGGCCTGCCCCGGTCGTACTAACCCTTCAGTGATCTCGTGACCTAAGTAATTTACGCTGTTTTTCAAGAAAGAGCATTTTTTTAAATTGAGTTTCAGATTAGCGCGGGAAAGAAGTATCAAAACATCTTCTAGTAATTTTATACCTTCTTCTATTGTAACACTTGGCAATGTGACATCGTCAAGATATGTTGCTATTTTATTGTCTAAAGATCCTAGAGCTTTTCGAATTAGTCGTGAGAAGACAGCCGGTGCGTTAGCCAAACCAAAAGGCATCTTCGTAAATTCGTACTGCCCGGTAGACGTTATGAACGCGGTTTTATGAATCGAGTTTTCCGCCACTCTAACTTGGTAATAACTTTGCGCCATGTCTAGAACCGTGAAGTATATTTTTCCCGAAAGTCGATTGATTTGTTCATCGATATGTGGGAGAGGGAAGCGGTCTTTTACTGTACGTGCGTTGAGTGCGCGGTAGTCGATACACAACCGATAATCGCCACCCTTTTTCTTCACTAGAATTACGGGACTTGCATAGTCAGAATTCGATTCTCGCACAATGCCCGCAGACAAAAGGTCATTCACCTTTTCCTGTACGACTTCATTTTCTTTGTAAGATAATCGATACGGTTTAGAATATACAGGTATTTCCGATGTAGTTGTAATATGCATCTCTATTAAATCTGTACAACCCAGTTCATTGCTGCCTTCAGCAAAACAATTAGAATACCTATTTAATAAATCTAACAATAATTTTGCATGATTATCTTCTACGTCGCCAATATCTAAATCAGACAACAAAAACGTCGTGTTTGGATGAATGTACTTCGAATGTGAACTGTTTGTCGAACTACTTTGCGTAATGAACGATACGTCACTTTGCGTAACCCTGTCTGCGCGAGCAATTAGTTGGCCTACAGGCCACTTCAAACAATATTCCCCTAGATTAATTATGCGTACCCGTAAATTCTGTGTATTTTCTAAGACGATTTGTGGTATGTAGTACGATTCGTTAGCCATACAGTACAATCGTGGATGGGTAACAAGTACGTCACTGGATGTTAAGTCATATGTTGTGTAGACGCGTACTTCTGCGCTCGAGCAAGGCTGAACTTCGACACTTTCAGCCAAAAATAAAGGCATTTTTGATACATAGTCTTGACCAGATAAACAGATAGGTGATAAGGGACACGCTTGTTCATCATTTACAATTAACTTTACGGACTTAGCAGTTATTATTAAGTTTATATCAGACTGATTAATAATAGGCTGCCCCACAATCAAATCTATATCGTCGAGTTTTGCATTCGTTATCTCGGCCCATGTTTTTAAATGTACATTGTCGATAATTAGATCTAGGAACGCTTTTCCCAGCGAGTTTATAAGTAACCCGCCAAATCCTCTCATTATTATATTTGATGGCAAGATATTTATTCGCGACATTTCGACTATTCGTAATGTAATTATATTTACTTTACTGCCTGTGTCAATATAACCAATTGCCTCAAACCCGTTAATTAATAATCGCTTTCGGTACAAATCTGGAATAATCTCCGTGGTGACGTGATAAATATGCTGTACCTGTACCTGGTTTCTTTGTGACGGCGCTAGCGTATCCCGCGAACTTCCACCGGCCGCGTACCAGCAGCTGTTGGCGGCGTGTCCCGGACGTTGACAGACTTGGCAGCGTGCAGCTGCTGGACCTCTGCAATCCCGCGCTTCATGGCCCGGCCGCCGACAGTTGTAGCACACCTTTGGGCCCAAGTTTCCCGCGGAGCCTCGTTGCCAAGTCGACCTCTGGTCTGGTCTCGGCCTCTGGTCGTAGGAGCGTCTTGGTTTTTCAGACTTCGATTCCATTTTGTAGCTCTCGAGCGAGGAAAGGAATCCATAGTACAGCTCTTCGGGTGTCCTGTAGCCACAGGCCTTTGCGTTCGCACGTAGTTCAGCCGGCAGTCCTCTAATAAGGCATGAGATGGCCTTTTCTCCATCCAGCCCGCACTTCTTCATTAACGATATTTTTTCATGGTAGTAATGAGTCATGGTTTCATTATTACCCTTTTGACGGGCTAACATCTCCTCCAAGCGGTCGACGAAGTCTGTAGTACGCGGAAAAGCCTTGGATAGCCACTCTTTCCACGTATCCCACGTGGCACTGTAGTCCTCCAGTTCGTCATACCAGTCGCGCGCCGCGCCGCGAAGGCGCGTCTGCATGACGAATACCCGGTCTTTCTGTTCCCAATTATATATATCACCAAGTTGGTCGATTTTCTGGACCCAGCCTTGCACGGTAACATTCTTCTTCGCTGGATCAAATTTTGGAATGATCTCTATATCCAGATGGGTTATTCGTGGTCTCTTGTTAGAAGGCAGCTGGATTGATGACTCAGGGGATTGGGGAGAAGAAAAAAAATCTGGATTTTTCTCTTCACGACGTCCGCCATTTTCTCCCGACTCACGGGCCGACTCCACGCTTGGTGACCTCCCCAAGCCGCGCATGTATGGGCCGTGGAATGACTCCATCCCACTTCTGAACTATTAAAGGTAGAGTTCAGGCGGGTAAAGAAAACGACTTTATAAACGAGTTCACAACTCACACTTATATTTTGTACAATCAACCAAAAACCCGCCACACGTTCGCGTGCGTACCGCCCCAGCCGAGCTCGCCCAACCCGGAAGTTCCCCAATATTCCTTGCTTTATTATTAACAAAAGTCCAATAAACCATATAATTTGACAAACTTATAATAGTTGATTACAAATTATTAAAGTTACTAGTGTGCAAACTAAAATCTTATATTTAAATGTCATTATCAGTAATATTTTCAAAGTATGGAATGAATACAAAAACAATTAAGAATTTAAATAATTAACATCAATGTACATTGTCGTATTAGAGTCACAATAACTTGATAGATGGCGCTAGTGTTAGTTTTATAAGAATTGTATCGGATTGTACAAACATGACAAGTTACTATTATACTAGTTGTCTTGATTAGCCGGTAGATGGCGTTTATGCAGATCTATGCTTCAACGGTGACTGCCAGTGAGTTGGGGTCTGGAGTCTGGGTCTACGGCTACACAGCAGGCGGACGATAGCCGTTACACAATATCTGTTTAATCATTTTATTTTATTCAAAGTCATAATTTACTTACTTAAAACCACGTCACTGTAACTACTGGTACCTACTTGTGATAGGCTGTACATTATCAACAACTATGGGCTCAGGTCTATTGGAGGCAGAACTCGACGGTGCACCTGGAAAATATTACGAATACATTAGATTAAGGCAGAACTCGACGGTGCACCTGGAAAATATTACGAATACCACAAAAATTTATCAAAAAAAACAAATTAAGACAAGATGTGTAAAGTGGTTGTAGCGCCTAACTGTCAATTGGTGACAAATTTATTTGAATATTGAGGAAATTAAGATATTTATATTATCTAGATCTTAAACTCACAATATAAGTCTTATACTTCCTCATATTAGTCTGTTAAGACAAACTAACAATATCTGTATCATTTTATTTTATACAATGTCATAATTTACTTACTTAAAACCATGTCACTGTAGTTACTGGTACTTGCAGTGAGCTGTACATCATCAACAACTATGGGCTCAGGTCTATTGGAGGCAGAACTCGACGGAGCACCTAGCAAAGATTACGAATACATTATATTAGAAAACATTGTTAACACAAAAAAATCTAATTCTTATCAAAATAAATCAAATTAATACAAGTTGTTATTTCCATGCATATTAAATTAAACTGCATTGTTTTGAAATTTCATTAATAGTATTGTTTGTCAGGAGTTTTGCTACTCATTTTATAAATCAAGTTTCCATGTCACGTAAAGTTAACCAACCTAAAAATTGACATACAGGAAACAATAAAAAATCTCCCGAGTGTTTGTTGTCTGCTGATACCAACACTACGATACATAGGACCTATAGATGTGTGTTAACTGACTATAATAGTACCTAACTGTCCATTGGTGTTATATGAGATTAAAACAAACACTTAAATTAAATATATATATATATTATATATAAAAAATATGCTCAATACCTTGAAGATGCAGCGTCGGTACAGCCAATTTACTTAATCTGTTTTTCGGATAATGATATTTTTTTTTCAAAATGAAGATGGCAGATTCTTCTGTTTTTAAATATAAAATCATCATCATCAAGACCAGCATTGACAGCCCATGTTTTAAACTTGTCACTTTCAGTTGAAGGGTTTGGGAAAGCATACAGCACTGCACCTAATAATAAAATACGAAATTAAATTACAATCTAAAAGCTAAATTGCAAACAATAAAATGGAAAAATATTGTAATAAATTGAACCCTCTTCATTATACATATATTATTACTATACTCCATTGGTGAACTAAATTTGGTGGTTAACTAAATGTAAACAATCTTAACATGATTGTCTTTTATTCAAAAAATGTCTATAAATGTTTACAATTAAGTATTTGCTTAAACTAATACGTAACTAATACGACGTAATAACTAAATAAAAAAAAATTTTATGTCTTCTAGACAATTTATTTTAAATACAAAGACATATATATTATGACGATTACCTACGTTTAGTGAAAAATTCAAAATTCAAAGCATTTATTTCAAATAGACCATTTACAGGCACTTTTGAATAGTCAAATGTCGGTCAGTCCAAGAAAAGTGAAGCTAAATTGCACGTTCCAAAGAGTAGGTCTCTATGGAGAAGAACGTGCAAGAAACTCCATGGACACTCTTTTAAATCATATATGTGTTACATATAATGCTTGGTTACATATTACTTGTTGCTTCTATCATGTGAGCACAATGTCGATTGTGAAATAAAAATGTAAAATAATTAAAAGATAGAAACTGAATTAAGCCACTGGCAGCTAAGAGATGACCAGTCCCATCTGACGGCACCCGTTCACGAGCATGACGCGTGCATCAGCCCCACTCAGCTCAACCATTTTGAAGGGAACTGAACGACCCAATAACACGTGCCACCAACAGCGAGACATTTGAGTGAGCATGACAAACTCTCAACTGCCATGCTCGTAATGTCAAAAAAAAAAAAAGTTGTAACCTAATAAAAATGCTCCATGGTGCTTCACATTCACAAACTTGGAAAAAGTGCTTCTACATTATACAATGCAATTGTGTCTTTCAAATTAAAAAATAATAATATTAGTTTCCAACTAATCAACTAATTAGTACGCCCTAGTGGTAGTGGAGCTGGACCTGCATTGAGCCAAGCATTTTTATCTTGAATATAATCCTCCAACTTATAATATGCTTGTCTGCATAGTGTGCGTTTAATACAAGATTTAAATTTCGTTTCATTGAGTTCTAATATGTGGGGAGGTATTTTATTATAACACTAGCTTTTGCCCGCGACTTCGTCCGCGTGGAATAGTGACTTCCGGCAGAAAAGTATAGATAGCTGTGCCCGCGTCTCCGTCAGCGTGTAACTCCTTGTGTATTAAGTTAATGTATTGGTAATATTTATTATTTTTATTTATATTGGTAATATTGTTTAGATCACGTTCACATGAGGCTTAACCCTTTATAAGACACAGAACTTAAAAATATTTATTGCTTTTAAACTTTATAATAATGTGTTAAGGTTCAAATTTTGGTGGCAATATAAGTACCACTGCCTTATAAAGGTAAGGTAAAGGTACCTATAAAACGAAAATACTTCAGTGCAAAGCTTCCGGGTAAACTATATTGAAAGTTGACCCGTCCGGCACGTGAACATAAAGATTTTTAGAACTGCTAACACGGGAGAGAGCAACATACAACTGACCATGCGAGAAACAACTGACACTGAGATCTACTCCAGCAACACCAAAAGTCTGCCCTTGAGCCTTGTTAATTGTCATTGCATAACACACCGATACTGGGAATTGCGTCCTTTTAAATTGGAATGGAAAATTATTTGGTATTAAGGGTATTCTGGGAATAAAGACGGTTTCTCCTGCACCGCAACCTGTTAAAATTTGAGCCTCGATTATATTTTGTTGCAACTGGGTTACTTTTAGTCGAGTTCCATTGCAAAGTTGTGGTGGTCTTAAATTTCGGAGCAGAATAATCGGTATCCCAATTTTTAAACAAATTTCATGAGCGGGAAGTCCGGGCATATTTAAAGAATTTAAAAATTCTATCGGGTAATTAGTGGCTTCTTGTTCATCGACCATTCTATTTATTGATCTATAAACTTTGCTTTCCCCCTGTATATTCGACAGTATTTTGTTATTGATCTCAGATGCCTGGTCATTGCGAGGAGTTAAAATAGATCTTTCGCATAGCCAAGAATTGTCCCTATTTAATATATTTGTTACGTCACCGTAAACCGACGATATAAGATGTGGTTGAGATTGCACCATACAACATAATTCAGGCGTCAGAATAAGTTTTCCTTGGTGTAGTTGTGGATAGGTACCTTCACCAATCTTTAATAATGTGTCAGAAAATTGACTATCATCCGGGTTATCTCCAGTTCTCACTCGCATATTTATAGTCAAATGCACCGATTGTATATCACGCCATAAATAAGAGCTTTTCAGGCAAGCCCTAACCTCATCAGCTCGGGTTCCCCGTGGTATTACTGGTAAGGTTTGTCGGAAATCACCACAAAATAAAACCGTGATACCGCCCATTGGTCGATCATTTTGTCTTATATCCCTTAAAGTTCTGTCTACCGCTTCTACTCCTTTTCGATGGGCCATCGTACATTCATCCCATATGATTAAACTACACTCGCGTAATACCTTAGCTTTGTCGCTATTTCTTGAAATACTACAGGTTGGACTTTCCGTGCGATCTAAATCAATTGGTATTTTAAACATACTGTGAGCAGTTTTACCTCCTGGTAGCAATGTTGCAGCTATCCCTGATGAAGCTACGGCAAGAGCAATTTTACGCTGATTTCGAACATAAGCCAATATTAATTTAGTCAAAAAGGTTTTTCCAGTTCCTCCAGGTGCATCTAAAAACCATATTGTTCCCAAATTATTTTGAACACTATTGCACACGCGGTCATAAACTGAACGTTGTTCTGCAGTCATCATTGGGACACCGTTTTCTAATGTTGTCAGCAGTTCCATTAAATTGTAACCAATCTCTGCGGAATATTCCCTATTAGTTACCTCTCCGACTGAGGTTGGTGTTGGCAAACCATATTCACAGAGTGATTTACCGCCTACTGCTGTTAAGTCATCCTGAAGAGCTAATAAGCACTGATTTATGGCAAGATCACGGAAATTATCATTAGTTGTGCCTTCATCATTGTTAGGTATATTTCTAAGAAAGTCTTCTGCAAATTTTTCTTTATATTTTTCCCATAATTTTACAGCATCTGACAAATTACAAAATATGAGTAATGTTACAAATAAATGGCGTAACCGTCGTGGATTATCACTAACACAGGATTCTGCTAAAGCGTCATCCCAATGCTGATCATTTTCAAGCAAATGACGTGCTTGGCAAGCTGCTTGATAAGTGGGATAAACAACATCGTCTACTTTTCTCAAATCTATAAATGAGGTTGGTCCTCGCACGGTATGTAATAATAATCGCAAATAGAAACACTCAGCGTTGTTAGGATGAACGGTGTACACTCTACCAAGAACATGTTCTTTAAAAATACCTGACTCGCCATCTACAGGCCTGCCACGGCGTCTTCGATTAAAGACACCCCGTTGCTTATCGTAGGTATAATACGATGGAACTTCCTCATACAAAAGAGATTTTGCAAAATCATCAGTTTGGCAAAGTCGAAAGAATGCTAATAAAGTTGTTTGTCTAGGGTTCTCTAACCGTTCTGTGAAATTTTCGGCGTTGAAATATATACGTTGGCCGCCTTCAAGATGAACATCCAGATGAGTCACAGGTGGATATCTTTCGTGAATGTTGAAACTTAAGATCCGCCACACAGCTTCTGAAGAACTTATATATCTGCCTGACTGAAATCTTGTAACTTCATCATGTTCATTTCTCAAAGCAAATGTAGCTTGGTCACTGCCCTTATTAATATACTTACAAATATATTTTATTGACTCTACACTATTACACATTTCAACATTTATGTGAGCTTGAAATGCTCTGGACAACACAGGAGAATACGGAACGACCCACCTATTATCTAAAGTAACTTGTTGTCCAGACACTCGCTTTTCAACAGTAAAACCACCATTATCTCTTGAACGGCGACGATATAATGGATATCCATCATGTCCTGTTACAGTGTCATCCACTAAGGCTTTTGGATATCTTTTAGTGCAACGACCGTCTTGCATGCAAGGAGAATTCCCGTTAAATGCACCACATGGACCATGTATCATATGAGTTTTAACAATGTCGTATAACACGGGATCTGCAATCGGACTTGGAATTTCAGCACTGATTAAACTGTCTACATCATTAGGTCGAACCTTATCTTTTAACCAAAGCAGGATATGTGCGTGAGGTAAGCCGCGTTTTTGCCATTCAATACTATACATATAACACAATACTTCTCCAAAAATGTTATCTTTGGTAAGTAGATCTATCATTGATTTTAATTTTAAATGAAAAACTCTTGCTATGATATCATGGCGGTCATGCGGTGCTTGACCCTCAAGAAGCTCCCGAGTAATTTCATCCCACTTAGGATTGGTAGTTACAGTAATAAATAAGTCGGGACGTCCATATTTTCTTACGTAACAAAAAGCATCTTGAGTACGTTCGTGCATGTATCGTGGACCACCAGTAAAAGAAGAGGGCAAAATAACTAAACGACCCATATTCACCGTATCGTTATCTTGCTGCATGGCGTCGCGAAGGTGCACGTATTCTTCAGCGCGCAGCTGCCTTTGATTAGATCGTATATAAACTAATCTTTCGGTTTCAATTTTTGCGTACATGTCTACAATAAACTGATTGAATAAGCCACGAAAACGTTGAAAGTATACAAACCTATTCCGTCTTACTTGCAAGTGGTAACAGTAAAATTGAAGGCATGAAATCTTTTTATTATAATTAGGTGCGCCTGTACGCGGATCAGTTTGGTATAAAGCAAAATTATAACCATCTTCCCCTCGACAGTATATCAAAGGATATTGCAAACTGTCGTAAGCCCTGTGGGTTTCATAAATACGTTGCAAACGATTATCTCTGGAACGGATAACGATATCACGCCTATCACATTCCTGGTCGACCAATACCACAGCAACTTCATTCGTGGATGGAGCATTATAACGCCCAGGGTGTTCCTGAGTTGGACGCCTATCGGCATTTATAACAATTTTATAATTGTTATCATCATCTCGAGGAAGAGCTTCTAATGCCGATTTAAAACTGCATACATACGAATTAACCTGATGCAACATGTTCTGAAGTTGTGATATGAGTTCAGTATTTAAATTCGGGAAATATTGATTTCTTATATTCGACTGTTCGTTGTAGTCGGATACAAAATATATTTGAAGAAACTTAGGTTGGTTTTCAGGCAAAAGGGATCCTATCAAATGGTAAACCTGACCTTGTATCTTAAAAGTAGGCATGAAATGACCTTCTGAGATTTGTTGAGCGCCAAAGGATGTCATTTGAAATGCACTATTATAAGTGCGAATATTATCTAAAAACTGTTTAGATTGTATATGTTCCCCTAAAAGTAGTGATTTCAAAGGTTCCGGTGGGTCTTCGAATGAAGGCAAATTTATTTTACCTGTAGAACAACAGAAACCAGCTGACTCCTTACTCCACTTTGCAGCATTACAAAAACGACATACCACGTTCATATCGCCTATTACAGAAGATGATCCGTAATCAATTGTGAGGTTATAAGCAAACCCACTTTTATATTTGTCGGACCAAACCACCGAATTTCTAGATTGATCTTCTATGTGTACATCTAAGTTATTAAGGCTATGTCGAAATCTGTCTGCAGTAAGACGGGCCTCTCGCTGTTCATCCGTTTCAAGAGACCGAATATTTTCGATTCTTAATCTTTCATTAGACAAACTTACTGATCGTTCTTGTCTCAAAGAATTATAATATTCGCGTACCGACTCTAGTCGTTGTTCATGCTCATGTGCGTCTTCGAGAGATCGAATAACATTATGGTGCACCCTATCATTTGTCAAACGGTCTTCATATTGAGTTAAAGTTTCAGATTCTCGAGATAAAATATGACGTTCGCGGTCAGCTGTGAGACGCAATTCCCTCTCAGTGTAGGTTTCTGACTCGCGAGACAATATATGACGTTCGCGGTCAGCAGTGAGACGCAATTCCCACTCAGTGTAGGTTTCTGACTCGCGAGATAGTGTATGCCGTTCGCGGTCAGCAGTGAGACGTAATTCCCTGTCAGTGAAGGTTTCTGACTCGCGAGATAATGTATGCCGTTCGCGGTCAGCAGTGAGACGCAATTCTCGTTGTGACGCAGTTTCAGCATCTCGGGATAACACATGTTGTTCTCGGTCAATGGTAAGCCTCAGCTCTCGTTGAGAAGAGCTTTGAGACGCCCGTGATGTAGCTCGTCTCGCTCTGTCAGCTGCTAATCGCATCTCTCTCTCTGGAGAGCTTTCATTGGCTCGAGAGGTTGAGGCACTAACTCTCATAGAGTTTAACCGATGTGCTCTTTCCTCTGCCGATTCTTGAGAACGCGCATTTCTCATCCTTTTAGCATCTCTCGAATTTCGAGATAAAGATGGTCGTTTTTTAGGTGGCATTGTGTATTTTTAATCGACGGTAACTGAAGCTACCTTACACTTACAATTATATATAGTAATTATGTAATAATTACGAAAATAAACTATTAATATAATTAAACACTACCAATTACGAAAATAAACTATTAATACAATTAAACACTACCAAAATAACTAATATAATAATTACGAAAATAAACTATTAATATAATTAAACACTACCAATTACGAAAATAAACTATTAATACAATTAAACACTACCAAAATAACTAATATAATAATTACGAAAATAAACTATTAATATAATTAAACACTACCAATTACGAAAATAAACTATTAATACAATTAAACACTACCAAAATAACTAATATAATAATTACGAAAATAAACTATTAATTTAATTAATCACTACCAAAACCTCTTATACCTAAAACTAATAATATATTTAAACACTACCATAATACCTATTATATAAAATAACAACAAAACAAATCTAAAAATAAATTATTCAAAGACTAAAAGTCGTGCTGATAAGCACGGTTTGCAAATAACAATTATTGGTTGTCAATAAGGTCGAACAGTCTGAACGTCTATTCGCATCAACAGCCAAATATTGAATGACGCTCGAGCGCGGACCCCCCGCCTTTTTATACCTCCCGCCACGACGCGCGTCGAGCGCGGCAACCGATACACAAAAATAATCCTTATAGCATGACTCTGTATTCACGCGCGATGACTTATTATTTCATGTATAACTTTGGTGTTTCTACACCGATTTACATGATTCTTTTTTTATTGAATAGGTAATAATGTTAACTTTTTTTAATTAGGGATGAGTGATAGTGTTGTAAACGTTAGAGTAGACAAATACAATCAGAAATCTCCGAATTGCCAAGCTATCGGGAGTTTCACGTGTTATTGTGAGTCAACCATAAAAGATAGACATATGCTGTCGAGGAAAATTTTTTAAATAATTTTAGGGCGAATATTTCCGTCATACATGATTTCTATGTAGCTTTAACCTATAAGCCTGCACACGCGACGGAAGCTTAAAAAATGGAGTATCTTCTCCCGTTTTCCCAATATTTCCCTTCACTGCTCTGCTCCTATTGATCGTAGCGTAATGAAAAGTATACTATAACCTGCCCAAGAGTATGAAGAATAATTGTGCCAAATTTCGTTGAAATCCGTCGAGTAGTTTTTGTTTCCATAACGAATATACAGACAGACAGACAGACAGACAGACAGACAAAAATTTTACTGATTGCATTTTTAGCATCAGTAGCGATCCCTAACCACCCCTTGATAGTTATTTTTTAAATATATTTTATGTACAGAATTTACCTCTCTACAGATTTATTATAAGTATAGATTTCAAACAGTACCCCATGAAAGAAGAGGCCACTTTAGCCAGTCTGAAACCTGGTTGAACTAATTGATCCCTATTTCTTGTAACATAATTATGTCTATCGCCTCTTTTGCTAAAAAGATGAAGATTATTTCTAACATACATTATGTTTTCATAGATATATTGACAAGGTACTGTCATTATGTTAATATCTTTAAACAGTTCCCTTAAAGAATCGCACCGGCGGAGATTGTAAATCGCTCTGATGGCTCTTTTCTGTAATATAAAGATTGACTCGATGTCAGCAGCCCGTCCCCATAGTAAGCAGAAGAAGTATAGTTACAATGATAGTAATCTACATGAGTTTTGGTCCAGCCAACAAATTGCCTGGAGTGTTGATAATGAAGAATACAAAATAACATTTATCTTTAACTGAAACTATTAGTGATGTGTGATAGTTCAAAGTGGAAGGTAATTTTCCTAATACTAAAAGATTTTTGAAATTTATATCATCAAGTGCTAGTGCAATTTATTTGCAAGAACTAGCAAATCTAGAGTTGCTGTTGTTGCTGGCGTCTGTTCTTAGTTATCACCGGCCGGCTAGCCCAATTAAAGGTAATATAATAAGGAACTAACCTGTACCGAGTGACGAAGCGCAAGTAGGAATACAACACGTCTTTTGAGGCATTTTATTGTGTCGATATCACAAAACCGGCCAAGTGCGAGTTGGACTCGCCCATGAAGGTTTCCGTAGCAGCAAGTAACATAATATAAGGGTTCTTATTAGAAACCTACCCATACGTACCTACCCCACACGTAAGGGTTTGAAGATTTTTTTTTTTTAGTTTCATTTCTATTTGTAGACCCCCAAATTTTATTGTTTTTTTTTTCTATTTTTTTGTGAAAATCTTAATGCAGTTTACAGAATACCTACATCTACTCACTAAGTTTCATCAGTATAGCTCTTATAGTTTTTGTGGCTGTGACATACGGACGGACAGACAGACATGACGAATCTATAATGGTTCCGATTTTTGGCTACGGAACCCTAAAAACAACAAAGTCTCGAACGAGTGGATTTGGAGCTGAAAAGTAAAATAAAGAAATGAATTATCCTGAATCAGGATCATTGGTAACATACCAGCAAGGTTTAACAGCAGACCTTGTCGAGTAGTAGGTGGTTGCAGTCTCGAACCAGTGGCCTTGGAGCTGCAAAGTAAAACGAAATAAGTCCCCAGCTAAGCAGAGCTTGTGTTATGGGTAGGTACTAGACAACTGATAAACATACTTATATATTTCTAAATACATACATATTATAGATACATTACACCCAGACACAGATCAAATGATTATGCTCATCACACAAACATTTGTCCTGGGTGGGAATCGAACCCACGACCTCCGGTATAGTAGTCAGGGTCATTAACCACTAGGCCAACAGGCCAGTCAAAAAAATAAATTTAAATAAATAAAATAAAATAAATTTAAACGAATTATCCTGAATCAGGATCTTTAGTAACATACCAGCAAGGTTTAATAGCAGAGCTTCTGCTTCTCGAGTAGTAGACGTGCTGCTCGAGTAGTGTTGCAGGACGTACTTTTAATTGCGTTTAAGCCAAATATGCGTAATGATACGCGGTCTACTATCAGATAAAGGATTTACAAAGCTCAGAGAAAGGTTGTGAAGCGCTATCTTACACAATTCAAAGTGATCATCAAAAAGATGATGAAACATATTTTCACAAGAAGGTATCAAATATGAGAAACAATCAAACTGTCAACACTTACCCAATACGGAAAACACTAATATTACTCATAGGTTAATAATCAGTGATCAGAACAGGCAGGGCTAATTTACTTAAAGCTAGCGAGACGACGACATAACATACAGTAGTTAAAAACACTTTAGGTAGGGACTCTCAGGCAACGGCGCTCTCGCCGCCGCCGCGCCGCCGGGATTCCGATCCCGATTTCCGTCCGGCTGTCCGGTTACTGTCCGGACCAAGCCCAAGTCGTCGACAGCGCGCACTGTTCCCGCGCGCCTCAAGGTGTTGTCAGCAACAGCAGGGAACCAGCTGGGTCGAAGCCTACTGGGGCCAGGGTTAGTTTCGAAAGACAGCTCGAGCCCCGGTATGAAGGCTAGAAGGAACGGGGTGGGCTTTAAGTTAGTAAGAGTCTGACACTATCTTCCGCTCCGCCCAAGAGCGGGGGATGTCATTGGATGATTTTTCCCACCATAAAAAAAGGTAAGTACTCTATTTTTGAAAATATGTCCATGTTACTTTTTAATGGTGAATGAATTTTTGAGTTAAATCGAACATACAAACAAATAAATAATTTTTATGCGACTTTTGTACAACTGATTACCCACTAGTGCGGCGTGCCACTGAAGCCAAGTGTATAAATGGCTTATACACTTTAGTACTTTGAGTAAGGTTAGTACTTTTACTACCCCCATAAATAAATACTAGTGATGTAACGAATAATGGCATTCGCATTCTTTCATTAGACTTTGATTTTGTCTATTAAGGCTTATAGTCCCTTGAACGATCTGGCCGAAATTATGTGAACGCAACTCTCGTCTAGGCGGCAGTACGCAAATCATCTTTCGTGCAAAAGAGGTCAATGCCGGGTTCACATAAAATCTTATTAAAACTGCGACTGGCTCTCAGAAAAAATGCATTACGCCTATAATTAGTGTTTGCACTAGGAACGTGCAGAAGTGGTCGCTGTCGCAGTCCCATCTGATTAGTGCGTATTGACAATTTTGAGACAAGCTCAGGACAGTCAATTTAACCATTTGCAATATTAATCAGGTAGCACACATCATTAATATCACGTCTCTGGACAAGCGGTAGAAAATGGTATCTTTTGCATCGGTGAGTGTAGTTATCAGATACTTGTTTTGCTCTAAAATCAAGAAACTTAAGGAATTTCTTCTGGTTGCCCTCAATACGAGACTTATATATTCCATATTGAGGGTTCCAGACCTGAGATGCGTATTCGAGGTGGCTGCGTACGAACGAACAATATAATACTTTGATCGGTTTTAGTGATCGAAAACAGGCTGAGGTTCTCATTATGAAACCAAGAGCTTTTGATGCCCTATTCACTAAATATGCTGATCGTAAAGTAGTTTACTATCTTGTATCACACCAAGATCTCTAATACTATTACTTAACATTTTTTACCTTGAATTTTCAAAAGTGCATTTCTCTCTGGGCCACCCCCTGTATAATCAATCCAAGCATCAGCCTCATTCCTTGATATATTTAAGATTTAAGAGAGGATGAAAACATTCAATGTGTCTTGTCTGAGTAATTATTGTAGTGATAATGTGTTAAAATATTAAGAAATAAATATATTTAAGCAAATGTCTGTACGTACTTATTTATATGACTAAATAAAAATTCAAGTGTTGTGTTTTTAGTGTTTTATTGCATGTCCAATTGTATATTTTTTGCTAATTCACCTGAATATCCAAAAAAATATCTGTTAGACGACGAGCTCTTCTTCAATATTGCGACTTGTTAATGTCGATGTTTAGTGAATAAGTATTACCAATATATGTTCGTTAATGTGAATACGTTTTACTTGGTATTTTGATTTTTGACTCATTCTTCACTAGCCTTTAAGAATATGTATCACTGATAGTGTTTCGTACATTTTCATAGAATTAAAGGGGTTCTCATACTAACTTACTGTCACTGTTATTGTAGATCATTGTTGTGTTGATGTGAATCATTGTTATTCAAAATGATTAGGCGTTTTTTTTTTTAAATCTTATTTATAGTGTCTCTCGCTCGATCTCTGATCATAAAACTTAAACTACTGTAAAGCCGTACCCTTAAGCTTTAATACGACGTACCGTTTGTCTGTGTATAGGATTATTTTTAGTTTGGATTTAGCTCCCTACTAAATCCAGCCATGTCATTTATAAAAATAGCAGACTTGGGCTCCTGGACGTCTGGCAGACGCGTTTACCCAGGAAATCAATGAAAAAGTCCACGACATAATTCTCGCTGATCGAGGAACAAAAATGTGCGAAGTAGCAAAGGCCGTAGGTGTGTTGACCGGAACAGCAATTCATATTTTACATGATAAGTTGGCGATGAAAAAATTGTCGGCCTGATGGGTGCCGCGATCGCTCATAGTGGTCAACAAGCGGATGCGGCTGTTAACTTTGAAGCAGTGTTTGGAGCAATTTAAGCGAGAGCCGAAGGACTGTTTTGCGTTGAGTTGTCACCGTTGATGAAACCTGGATGAATTATTACACACCAGAAACTATACAACATCCAAACAATGGATTACTCTCGGTGTATCTGCTCCAAAGAAGGCGAAGACGGTCTCATCGGCTGGAAAGGTCATGGCGACGATTTTATGGGATGCAAAGGTCGTCATCTTCATAGTTTTTTTAGAAAAAGGAAGAACGATTACTGTCCAGTCCAATAACTCACTGTGGTATTGACCACAGTGAGTTATTGGACCGCTTCGGTAAAAAAATGAAGGAGACACGGCCGCATTTGGCAAAAAAGTGTTGTTTCATCACAATAACGCACTATTCATCTGGAGTTGTCACCGCCAAACTGCATGAATTCCGTTATGAATCGCTGCTGCACCCTCCGTATTCACCCGATCTGACCCCCTGCGATGCCTCGCGGATTTTTTTTTATCGCAAACGATGAAGTCATCGCCGAAACAGAGGCGTATTTTGGACAGTTCGACAAATCCTATCTTTGGAGGGGTTAAAAAAGTGGCCGGAACGTTGGAAGAAGTATATTTTACTAAAAGGGGACTATGTTGAAAAAAAAAAAACCGGCCAAGTGCGAGTCGGACTCGCCCATGAAGGGTTCCGCAGCAGCAAGTAACATAATATAAAAGTTCTTGTAATGTGTTATAACTTTGATCGATGTTTTAATAATAGTGTATTTTTTTCGATTTATGACGCATTAAAAAAAAACTACTTACTAGATTTCGTTCAAACCAATTTTCGTTGGTAGTTTTTATAGTAATGTACATCATATATTTTTTTTAGGTTTATCATTCTCTTATCTTAGAAGTTAGAGGGGGGGGGACACACATTTTACCACTTTGGAAGTGTCTCTCGCGCAAACTATTCAGTTTAGAAAAAAATTATATTAGAAACCTCAGTATCATTTTTGAAGACCTATCCATAGATACCCCACACGCACGGGTTTGATGAAAAAAAAATTTTTGAGTTTCAGTTCTATGTATGGGGACCCCCAAAATTTAATGCTTTTTTTCTATTTTTGTGTGAAAATCTTAATGCGGTTCACAGAATACATCTACTTACAAAGTTTCAACAGTATAGCTCTTATAGTTTCGGAACAGACAGACAGACAGACAGACAGACAGACAGACAGACAGACAGACAGACAGACAGACAGACAGACATGACGAATCTATAAGGGTTCCGTTTTTTGCCATTTGGCTACGGAACCCTAAAAATGGTAAAAATGGTGTCTTCATTTCTAACACGGGTACCTATTTGTTGAACAACCCTCGTATATCATAGTAACTTATACAAGGAAGCACTTATATAAGCAGATACTTTATAATTCATCAACAATTTCTTCGCCGTTGTTCTTTATCTAGTACATCCAGCAACATATTTAACAAATGTTTAATATTTGTAACAAATTATTTGTTTAGCAAATATTGAATATTTGTTAAATATATTCAGGTCATTCTAAAGAAAAAGGCATATCTACAAACATACACACCTAATCTCGAAAATCATTATCCTCTTTCTGCGACATAAGTAACAAAAAAAGTGCAAATTAACAAAATTATTTGCTTACGTTGCACACCAGGCGTCGTTTAAGGTCCCAACTAACATTTAGGTGTTAAGAATTAGTGCCACGTTAACCTACGGTCTTATATAGGCACTATTGGTGATATAGCGCGTTTTAACTGTCTTATAACCCTGATTTGGGCCCACGATTTTAGAGCTTAAAGTGACTTAATTGTTATAGATTAGAGATAAATGAGTGACAATAATGAGCTAGAATAGTGCTATTGAAGCAGTGCTTACTGCTTTAAGTGTACTGTGAGCTACACGCAGGTTACATCTGCAAGCTAAGGTAGTAATATAGTTATAAAATCCACTCTAATAACTTTTTTAGTACCATATGAGTGCTTCTTGGATACAATATATAACTTGAGAATATACTGTAGGTATTTAGTAGCAATTAATATTAACCAAAGCGCCAACCTTATCACCACTTTCATATGTTTAAAGCTTTTGTTACCGTCAATAGTGTTGAAATATTTAGCAATACGCATAGTCACATATTCATCTTCGATTTAGTGGTATGAAGAGTCTTCTAGTGTTTGAAATGACTATACATTTAATAAAATAGATACGTTAATTTTTTTTTATATTTTGAGTGTTATAATTATCAAAAGTTACTGCGATGATAAGTTTATCTCAATTTTGAAGCGCCTCAAAATTAAACTGCTTTTGATGATAATATGTAGAAAAAAATTTCTACCTCACAATTTTTTTCATATCAATTATGTTGAATAATAGTTGTTAATACTGGCAAATAGTATATTAATGAAAATCTGACAATAATACAGTAAATAAGTAGGGCAATATTGATTAGAAAAAGTGTTTTCCTTTTAAAATGTTATAGGTTAACTATTTATTTAATGGCGTCAATTCTAAATAGCTTAAGGATGCTAATAACTCTGTTATTCCCAGCACAGTGCTTAAAGACCGGTTGTTAGCACTTCTATGTCCCTTGCAGTTCTACAATAGGGTTCTAAAAGTGAAAAGACAACAATTTTTTAGGTTGAGGTTTGTATAATGGTTCTATGTTCTATATTTAGGCGATATAAAATTCTATAACTCAACGTAAAATAAATAGTCAAGAGAATACAAGAAAATAATCTATGCACGTATTGTTTACCGCTATAGAGAAGTATTTATAAAAACCATTGTAGTACCCAAGGTTGACCTAGTAACCCTTTTATATAATCAATAATTGTTTAAAGGTGATTTCTGACTCTTGCGGCATCTAGCTCTACAGAATTTGTAATCAACACTTGTATGACACTAATAGCTTTTTTTCAGCTCTTATGGTTCGATAGATCTCATTAAGTGGTACTAAGTATTTGACTGGCTCTATTTAAGAACATCAGCTTATAGTAAGTGTTAGTTGACACCTTACAATTACTTATAGTGTTTTACGCTTCTTTAAGTTGTTACAGTAGTCCCTAAGTGTTGTAAAGAATCTAACTAACTCTGGTTAAAGACATCAGTCGTTAGTAGGAGTTAGAAAACCCTTTACAACTGCTTTTAGTGTTTGAAGCTTCTTAAAGTTATAAGAATGAGCTATACAATAGTTCCCAGCAACTCTATGCTACCGTCTTAAGATATCAATTTTTTATTTTTAACTGTTATTCCTCTTGAAGGTTTAATTATTTATCCTTAACACCACAGTAGAATCGAATGTTACAATCGGAGCTCTTATACATATATAATTTATAACCCTATGGGAACTAAAAAGGTTGCTCTTAGCGCCAAAATGTTTGTTGGGGTACCTATGAATGGCGATTAGGCCGGTCTACTACGTCAATGGAATGTACCTACGAGTACGTAGTTGAGCAGGGACCGGCGACGAGCTGCGGGTGCCGCAGCCCGGCGAGCCTGCGGTCATCAATCATTCGCATCAAGCTCCTACTTTTCTATATCGTGTACAAAGGCAATAAATTAGCAGCTTTCCACCTTTCCCCGTGAGTCACCGTTCAAAGCAAACAAGCGACTTCAGTCAATTCAATTTAAAACCCGCTCTGACAACAGCAATTTGCTTGCGTCTAAATGGCTACCTTTGCTCCGAAAACCATTTCAAACACAACAATAAATCTTCAGTGAAATCACGGTCTAATTTCGTAAAAGCCCCGTCTCGCTTTGCTAATTAATATGAATGGCATTTGCATCCGGCTTTTTCTCGCGTACACCATTTCCAACTATTGTTTTGCAAAGATTCTCACAATTTATTTCTGTTTTTACCCGACTGCGTAGAGTGAAAAACACTACTTGTTTTATTCTCTACTCAAATTAAACCTCTTATACTTTTTAGGTAGGTAATTGAAACGTTTGTCTTGGTTACGAGTTAGATCACAGAACACAGGAATCATAAGTTAGATAATACGTAGTTTGTACGTAGGTAGTACCTATGCCTACATTTTGTGAAACTGAAATAATAAACGTCCCTACCTACCTATTTTATCGTTTCGTGCTGAATGTTATAAAAAGTAGGAATTTCTTCCTACCTAACTAATAAATTAGACAGCATACCTAATACCTGGATATCGTTATATTACTACAAACTAACAACACCAGTTTAATGAATGACCTGGGTCGCTAATCTAAATCGGAAATCGGAACAAGACGTCGTCGTGTAGTCTGTCGGCGCTAATGACATTTTGATTAAGTAGCTTCTGTGTTAACTGTTTGGTGGCTGATCCTTAATTACCTAAAATTTTATTATAGTATTATTTATGGAGAAATAGCCTATGTCAATCGCATTCGAATGATAGCAATAAGTAAGTTAAGACATCGCATCAAAGCAGGTGCAAATCAAATTGTCCAGCAGATATCAAACACTGATCCGGTATCTTAATAAACGCAAGTTTACAGAGGAGAACGCAATGAAATTATAGCAGTTGCTGTTGTCATGCAATTGGATCGGAACGGATACACGGAACGGCTATCAGAGTGTTCACCTGTCTATTACAGCTCGGTGATGCTGATAGGAACGCAATAAAGCGGCTTACGCACGCTCAGCCAAGGGTTGCCGCCTCGCCCGCCCGTCGGCCGCCGGACGGCTGGCCGCTAGCAGCCTGGCCACTGGCCGCCTGGCCAGACTCACCCCACGTCGTCGTTCGTTAAGCCACTGCACAAATCTAATGGATTTTTTATGTTGCCTGAAAACGTACCGATATGCATAAAATGGAAAATGCACCTTGCCAAAAAGATTTTACCCGCGCGCTATAAATCAGTTTTATTTTTATCAAACTGACCGTTTTAGATAGAAGATTTTAACACATCTATTGAACTTTTAGATAAATTGGTCTGATGGTAAAAACTAGTTTGCGGAACCAAACTAAGTTTTACAATCAGATCAATTGTTTTGATTCTTAAAAATACCTACTATCTTTAATGTAAGTTTTATGAGTTTTGTCCCACGAGACACGAGCAATAAAAAGTGTGCACCTACCTGTCCTATATTCTTATCTATTAATACCTAGCCAGCAGTTTAAAAAGTAGTTTCTCCATACAAACATTGGACCTCCATTCACCATCCCCTCAGGGGTTGAACTTTGGAAAATCTTTTCTTATTCTTTGTATACATTTCATTAAAAGAAAACTCTGTGTATAATTTCAGCGTTCTAAGTCCAAGGATTTGGGCTAGCTGTTGATAAGAACGCGAGTGAGTCAAGCAAAACTTTTTCTTTTATACATACCTACAGATAGCCAAATCCGTTTAGCCGTGCAGGTGTAATTCACAAACATTTAAGCACACATTTATATAAGTAGGTATAGCAAATTATAGTACATTATGATGTATGTGTGTAATGTTAGTGATTACAGTCGAGGCGGTATTTGGACCCGAGCCGTGGCGAGTGAGAGTAAGAGAGCCGAGAACGGTAATCATTAATTACTTACGTGTGATGTTTTTCAATAAACTTGTGAAGAAAATAACAGTAAAACTAGTAGATAACTTTTTTGACATGGCAGTAAAAATCTGTTTTCATATAAATAAATAAAATAAAATTCGTTTATTTCGGATAACTTAAATCCATAAAATTACAATAAAACATATCATTCATAAAATATTTACAATTTGAATAGGTAATTAATTAATCATTGAAATTAAATGTCAGAACTAATACATACCTACTAAAGTCCATTTCACGAAAGAAGTCCCGCGGACAATTGTGGAACTAAATTTGACAAATTTGACAGATGGGGAGATCGGCCATGTTGTCGTTCAAAGAGTATATAATCACTACGTTCTATTGTCGTTTATCGATGTTATCAAGGTGCGTTTGTTGTGGTAGATATTTTGTGAGTTTATTATTGGATTAGTGCGTTATAAGGTTTATTTACGATGCCAAAAGTTGTAAAAAGTGCAGGTCGAGAAATGATATTAAAGGTGAAGGAGTTCTGTGAAGCGGAACACAAGAATGGCGGTGTTTGAATACCAATAAGCAATGTTCGCAAAAGAGTCGCCGCCATGACAGGTAAATTTTGGGGCTGCCATATACAGATTTTTTCCCGATTGATTAACAGATTGGAATTAAGTTTTTTGTTTTTTTAATGCACGATTTTTATTAAGGAAAATTTGAAAAGGAATTAACACAACACAACAAAAATTTGTAAAGTTATATTCAACAATAATGTAATTAAATACGAGAATAATCTTTGTTTGATTTTTTTTTTATTGTTTATTTTATTGCAGGTGTTTCAGAGAAAACTGTAACGAGAGTTACAAAAGAAGGCGCAACAGCGGCGAGTACTTCTAAAGTTATCGTCACCGCAGGGAAGAGTCGCCCGCATCCTAAAAAGTTCGACTTGGATGGATTTGATTTGTGCGCTATACGGCAAAAATTCACAGTTTTTATGTTGTAAAGAAGGAATTACCTACATTGATTAAATTACGTGCAGCTTTGAGAGAAGACATAAATTATCAAGGAAGCATCACAACATTGCACCGTATATTGCATAGCATCGGTTTCAAGTATAAGCGATGCCAATCGAAACGTAAATTACTAATGGAACGTTATGATATTACTGCATGGCGTTCAAGATATTTGGAGAGAATCCGAAGAAATCACAATGTGGAGAAAAAACCTGTAGTATATTTAGACGAGACCTATATACACAACACTTATCATGCCAAAAGTTGCTGGCAAAGTGAGGAGGAGCCTGGGATGTTCGTGTCAGAGTCAACAGGTAGTCGTTGGACAATTGCTCATGCGGGAACTGAAAATGGTTTTGTTAATGGCGCATTGTTAATGTTCAAATCCCAATCCAAATCCTCAGATTACCACGATGACATGGACTCAACTAATTTTTTGAAATGGATGAGTGAAAAAGTCATTCCTAACCTACCTGAAAGGTCACTTGTGGTAATGGACAAAGCTCCGTATCACTGCACTCAAATAGATGAAGCACCTACAATTTCAAGTATTAAACGTGACATGCAGGAATGGCTGCGAGAAAAGGGAGTATATTTTGAAGATACTTGGACAAAAGCTGTATTATTTGAATTAATTAAACAAAACAAAGGTCCACCTACATATGCCGTGGGGGCATTATTAAAATCTCACAATCATGAATTGCTAAGATTGCCGCCTTACCACTGCGATCTCAATCCGATCGAAAAAATGTGGAGCCTTGTAAAGAGATGGGTAGCGGATAAAAACGTGGGCCAAGATCCAAAAGAAATTGTACGCGTAAAAGAAGAGGCTCTTGAGACTGTTACAGCGGAAGATTCAGTTCAATGTAAACATGAACAGCATTTGGAGGAAGAATATTTAAAAAATGATGGTCTTATGGATGAAGCAATGGATCGATTTATTATATCCACGGCTAGTGATAGTGAAACAGAATCTGATTCTGTTTCTATTCACTCTTCTGACAGTGATCATAGTATGACCGATCATAATTATTCAATAAAAATGTGTTATTTTATTTTTCTAATTTAAAGTTGGTCGAACATCTCCATTTTATATTTTAGAAATTACAGGAAGATTTATTTTTCACTAATCTGACCTTAGCAGTATGGACATCAAATGGTACCTATTATATTAAAAATACATTCTTCACACAATTACCTTATGTCGGACAGTGTAACTTAAGACATTCGAAAGGTTAAAAACATTTTTTTTTCTTATCTAACTATTCGAGTAGGTACCTAGTTAATAAAATGAAAGTAAATGAACTATAAATTATTTCCCCTGATTTCCCCATATTTAACCGTGGCAACATTATGTCGCGCGAATACAGCGCTGTGTCTGCGGGACTTCTTTCGTGAAATGGACTTTAGAACCAAATATAACAAAATCTAAATAAACATAACCAAATATAACATAATCAAAAATTTAATCATACTGCCTAGTCTTACGTTTATGTGTTTTGCGTGAAAAGTTTTTACTATAATTTCTTTCGTAGTGACAATGGAATATGCATGTAATATTTTCTAATGATTTTGTAGTGTTTAATTTTAGTTAATTAATACAGCCATTGAATTACACTCGAATAAATCAAGCCAAAATGGCGCGCGCATCTTAAAATGGCGGCCATAGACCACAAAAAATAAACAATTTTTATGCGAATGTACGTACGATTTATTTACTAAATGTTTTTTTTTATTAAATAAATTCATTTGTACAAGTTAAAATGGTCAAAATGGCATGAAATAAGTAAGTATGATAATAACTTATACCATTGAACGCAATAACTTATGCGAAATTTTTTCGTACTCAAAATTTGTTTTATGAACAAAGAGGTTGAACAAAAAGGTTTTAACTATATTATAGCACGAGTGCGTAATGGTAATCATAATGCCAGTTTGGTAACAAGCGCTAAGTGCAGTGAAATAAGAGTCACTTTCTGAGTAAGTGTATTGAAATAGTACATTATGATACCTACAAAGGCGAGGATCTTTATAGAGCCGAGGACGGTAATCGCCAATATTCACGTGTATCATACGACGTTTTTCGACATGTTAGAGAAGAAAAATTTTACTAATTAATTAATTATTTTCTTTATCAGCAAAACTTTTTTTTGTAGTATGGCGGCAAAAAAATCTTTTTTCTTCTTATACGCGCGCATCCAAAATGGCGGCCATAGACTAGCTATACTCTAGCTAGGCTGTTTGAATAAAAATAAGAATGAGGTTGCTTATCTATACAGAAAAGTATTTTAATTCTATGAAAGGTTTTATTTATTAAACTTGTAAAAGTTAAAATAGTTTATTTAAACACAAATTAGCATAAAATAAACAAGCAAGACACTAATTTGTACTATTGAACGCAATACCTAATGTATTTTTTTTTTCGAATTCAATGTGTGTTTTGAAAACAGAGGTTTAACAAAAAAGGTTATCACACTTCTGTATAATGTTAATCAAAAAGTCACAGTTTGGTTACAGGCTACATTATATACCTAAGTGTAGTGCAATTATAGTCACTTTCTGAGCAAGTGTGTCGAAAGGGGGTGAAAGTAACTCATTTCGTCCCGAGAAGGAGTTGGCGGCCGAGCGCAGCGAGGTCGCTAATTCGAGGGATTAAATGGGTTACTTTCACCCCGAGGAAAACAGTGTGCTTTTCATTACAAATACGAGGAAACTAAAAATAAAATAAAAAGTTTGTAAAACCTGAGTCGTCGTACCTATGTAGGTAGCTTTTTTTTTTTATTTAGGCTGTAAAACGTATTCCACTACTGCTTTAGCCTCTTCTCTTATGAAATTAGGCGTTAGTCACTATTTTAATCTGATAAACATAACGTGTTAATTACAAATCTCTGTTGTACGGAAATGTAAACAAAACTCGAAAAAAACCAACGACTGATTGCTACTTTCCTGATATTTTGTTTTTTTTTTTTCTGCGGCCGGCCAGCTATTCAGCCTCATTAATTAAAAATTAGAAATTAATTGTAATCTTTTAACCCGTTGTATGGCCGGAACGCGGATCCACGCGGGACACAATAACTTTTTAATTGTGTCTCTAACTTACGGTATACGAAAGGTTAAAAATAAAGTTTTTTAAAGAAATAGTTAAACAAATAAGTCACTTAAAAATATGATATTAAGTAATTAATACTTTATGTTATTTCAATTTTATATCACGCTATATTTGACTGGCTGTATAGAAAGTTAGAACATATTTCAATAGAAATTTGAACATAGAACTAGTTTTTTTTTAATAATATGACAGCTGTCAGTTGAAAGTAAAACTCCCTACGGATGAAAAGTATTACTTTCAACCCGCTCCTCAGGCAACTTCAGAACCCTTTTTCAGAGTATGAGTAATGAAAAAACGTTTTTCAATACACTTAACTGAAAACTGGCTCGTATCGCACTAGTTCAACATGCCATGTTAATCATCCCCGTGATTTTTTTTTAATTTATTGTAACAAGGGCTTTTTCTTTCCCATTTCGTCACGTCAACGGTAATTAATTTATTTAAAGCAAAAAGGTGCAGATTTTAAGGTTTTAATATTAAATTGTGTTTATGAACAAAAAATCATAAATTATTATAAATTAATAATTATCTCTGCTCTAAATTGAAAAAAAAAATCAAGCTCAAAGGCGGTGGTTGCACAAGCAAACATACAGGTGAAGCGTGAAAGTGTGTAAAAGCGTGTTAATGTATGAATTTCTATATTTAATATTAAGTATTATGTGCAACTTTGATACCTTTTTGCTTCTCTTTCAACCAGCAAAGGTAAAGCGCGCGAAAACAAAGTCTTTAAAGTATTATTTTATATTTGTGTTAATTGCAAAAAATAGTAATTTAAAAATTGAAGAGAAGAGATTCTTTAGATGGTGCGCCGCCGCCACCAAATAAAAATACTTGCGATAGTCTGCTGCTATATAAATCAAAACTAAAATGTATGGCAACTTTGGAAAATTTTCTTCAGTGCAAAATGGACAAAAATGCGTCTTAATGTTCAGAGAAAGTATTTCTTGGTTACTGTATTGAAAAACGCCGCTCAATACACGTGCGTCATTGCAGTCCTCGGCTACATAATATGCTTGTCTACGGCTTGTGTGAATTCCGCCTCGGTCGCAATGATAAACTTTCTGCACTTGTATCATATCGCAGTCTATCGAATTCTACTGTATGTGGGAGGTACCTACGAATAAAAGTTTTTTCTTTCTTTCTTTTCTTTCAGTAGGTACTTATAGTACTGTGATATTACGGAAAATAAAAAAACACAAAGAAAGCAATAAATACTTAATTTCGAAAAAGAATAACGTGCCTATAATATTATTTGAACTTATAATTCCAAGTCAATCCAAAGATATAAAACTTCAAAGTAACCCGTTTTAAAAAAAGGAAATTTCAGAGGTAAAGATAAATTAAAATGCTGCATATTATGTACCTATATCGCTGATTTATTTCGTGAAAACCGTAAGAGACAACCCTAACTGGATATTGTTGAGGTTGAAATTGAAGAAAAAAATTTGTCTCTGCATAAGTGACTCAGTATAATTGAAAATTGTTATTCCTCTCACAATGACTTTAATGACCGCTTGGGATTTTAATTATACTTGGCTTGTACTCAATATGGGTGTCTTCACTTCGCACTACAGTCACTGCGAACACTATGTTATTAAGATTTAAGAAGGTTATTGTGCATATCGACATGCCATTTGTTACTGTGTAACTGCGGATGAAACTATTTATAACTCGGTCATTAAGTACCTACACGAGATTCTTTCTAAAGATAGAATATCTGTTCAGTACAATAAGAGTTAGAACTTAAATCACAGGAAAAGTTTTTTTCCTTTCAATTTGTGGTTTGAAAAAGAAATCTCAATAGGTAATTTATGTTCAGCCTATATTTTTAAAACATTTCTAGGTTAAGCATAGGTCATAATCCAATGATTGGACTTGTATAAACATAAACACAATAGTAGTTTATGTGACTAGGGGATAAAGCAGTGTCTTTAAGTCGCGGGCGGCATGTTTAATTCCGAACGAAACGAAGATTGCTGATTTTAATCCCGAACGATAGTGAGGGATTAATAAAATTAACTCCCGAGCATTGCGAGGGAGTTAATAAAGAAATCTGAGTGAAGTGAGGAATTCAAGCCGCCCAAAACAAAGACAGCTTTATCCCCGTGTTGCATACTCTACTTTTTACACCATCTGTGAGATAATTAAAAGACAATTTGGTCGACCAAATCGTATATTAGAGAAATATAAGTATTATTTTTACAAGTTCATATGATTCCTGTGTTCTGTGAGTTCATCAAACAAACAAAACTCACTACTGCAAGATTCTATAGTTTCAATTTTCTATAGCGTTCCCGTCAGTACGTACATTTTATTCTATTTTCTTTTTTTTGTTAGTGGCCAGTTTGAATCATAGTGATTACATACTCTTTGGTTTGAATTTCGAGTCAACTTGTTCGATGCGCCTCCATTTTAATTCACAATCTTGATGCTCCAAATTCAAATCTCATTATTCCCTAGGGATCGACCATACTGCATTATCTCCCTAGGTATATAATGACTTGCTTTAAGTGAGGTTTGTATGACGTGTAAACAGGGCCGTTTTATCCATAAGGCAATGTAGGCAACTGCCTAGGGGCCCCGTCAGGTTCAGGGGCCCCGCGCTCAGGAAAAAAATAGACTGTTTCATAAAAAGTATAGAAAAAATGATTTGTAATTTTGATGACATGACATTTAACTAGCAATCCTAGCATTGGAATATGCAAAAAACGGTCAAAAAATAGAGTTAATAAAACGCAATCTTTCATAAGCGGGTTATGTAGGTTGGGTTTTCGGCGGTAATTTTGGATTGCGTGAATTCTTTTTTTTATTTGAAACAAGATACGTTCAGAATAATAATATATGAAAACTAAGTTAAAAAAAATGCTTGCATATACCTACGGTTAAATTATAAACTTAGGTCGACATCAAGTTCAAAATAATTTTCTTCTACTTTTGAGATTTTTTTTCATATTTTCTAAACTTATGGTTCAAAAGTTGGAGCGGGACACACAATTTTTTTTTTAACTTTTGTTTCGATTATTTCCGAAAATATTTACATTATCAAGAAAATTATTTCAGTGAACCCATTCTTTTCTAAATACCTATCTAACAATATATGACACGTTAGTGTCAAAAAATAAATCACTCCCCACTTTATGTGTAGGGGGTATAGCCTAATAAAACATTTTTTCCACTGTTTATTTTACCACTTGGTCGGCGTGATTGAAATACATATTGGTACCAAATTACATAGTGTCCGACTGAAACTGGTTTTTCAACCAAAACCGAATTTCGGTAACAGTCTCGGTTTCGACCGAAACCGAAACCAAAACTGAAACTTCTTTTTTGTTTATCTGTTATAAACTAGTACTTGACTGCGATCCCGCCTGATGGTAAGCAGTGATGCAATCGTTGATTGTGAGGCGCACTGGTTTATTAAGAGCCTATTCACTCTAGCCTTGAAGACACCTAAATTATCCTTACAAGGATTATGTTTTGAGGGAAAAATAAAGAAAACATTACTATAATCAGCCAGTCCCTATTTTTTTAAATGTATTTTTATATCAGGTATTTATATTCGTTGACTATCATGAATTTTACTGCACTCGATTTTAGTTTGGGAATAGGTAAAACGAACTGCAAACACAAGCCAATGACGTCATGATTAGGCGCGTGGACAGGGTAAAATGTCTTCGTTGTTTTACTCTTGGAAGGAATTTAACGCGCTGAACATGACCGATCACAGCACGAGAACTTGCGAGTGCAGTTTCGGTTTCGGTCGTTGTTTCGGCAAGTTTGCCACCAAAACCGAAACTAAACCGAAACTCGTTTTTTTTTTTGCCGAATCTCGACCTAAACCGAACATTCGGGTGGATTCTACCAGCTTTCTAGTGCTAATGGTCACTGAGATTATTCGCGGACGGGCCCGGACAGACCGACAGACTTGGTGAAACTATAAGGGTTCTTAGTTGACTACGGAACCCTAAAAGCAACGTAATTATTAATTAATTTGTGTTAGAAACAAAATATATTAAGAAGTTAGAAGAGAGTAGGGGGGCCCCGAGACGTGCATTATCTAGGGGCCCCAACATGCATAAACCAGCCCTGTGTAAAACGACATTATCGAGCAGGTGGTGTAAAAAATAATAAATGTTCGTCTACTAAACATAAAAATGTTCCTAAAAGGCATCTGGAAATGCCAAATATCAAAATCAATGGCTGAAACTGCCGATACTCACTTGAGTTCACGGATAACGGAGCTCAAGCATAGATATGCTTGAGTTTGATACGAGTACAGTCTTTATACAGGACTCATTTTATCCAGAAAATTATTACTACACAGGTTTTCACATCATAGATCTACATTCGAAGATTGGAAGCAGTACCTTGGTCCTGTTGCCCATGTTTAGGGACCGTCATAATTAGATGAATACGTTGTAGATACGAAGCGTGTGTGCCGGCGAGACGGACCTAGATATATGTATCTGTAAGAGCGAGCCGTGTACTCTCATTAAAACTTTCCTCAGGCTGGGCTTGCACGTGTTTTTAATTTTTATCGAGAGCACTCGTCGTTAGCGGGTGCGGAGTGCGGGATGAGCGGGCTGAGCGGGCCGAGCGGGGCGCGGCTTGCGCTGCGGCTTTCGGCTTTGATTGCGGTAATGACGTCTCTCCTCTCCGACTTCCTCGCCACTTGTCTTTTCTCACTATCTTCAAATGATTATTGCTTCACAAATTAATGATGTCCATGTTTTAGTTATGTAATTTTTTTAATCAAAAAGCTTTCAAAGTTGCTTTCTATTACTGAAAGCATTTTCATTAGTCGTTTCTGGAATTTACTAAGAGATGGTTTGTCCTTTGACATTATTTGTACAAGTGTTTTCGAAGTATCTATACCTATTCTACGAACAGCTTTATGGCTTATAGATGCGTAATCTTAGAAGTATATTTTACAACTGTGCAAGACGACGTATACCTAAGACCAGACAGCGATGAAATGAGCAGCCACATTGTTGAACTATTAACACGCACAAATAGCGTTTCTTCGATAGCTGTTCATCTACCCCAAGAACCTTCCATCACAAAATCAAAAAAATAATAATCTTCACAGGGATGTGAAAGAAGAAGTGAGTATTTACAAGTCCTCTTCCACCCCTTTATGTTACCGTTTCAACTTTATCTCCCAATGCAATAGTTCTTTTATTTGTTATTTCATACTACTCTTATTCAACTATTAGTCCCTGATACAGTCGCCTGGGCCAACATTTATTGTCAGTGGGTGCAGGGGTCGCAAGACAATCCAATTGCTCTTTCTCGGTTGGTCTGCCCCGTCTGTAGTAGCCAAACAATACGAATTTATTGGTTTTGCAGGGTCCATTGTGTTATGAATCACTGTCGAACTCTGTCTTGTTAACACCTTCAACTATTTGAAAACTCTGGCCTCGTAGATCCCGCTGTATAAGTAGAAAGTCATTTACTTAATTTTGTATTTTCAATTTTGCGGACCTACACAACGTTCAGACTAGTTTTCTAGTGGTATTATAAAATAAAAAATGATATTATAGTTATAGTTTATGATTCTATATGTAATAGTTTTCCAGCACTATTAGAGACGTTGTTGACACGATCATAAGACGTGCTCTTATCTCAGCCGAGCGTTCGAAGTTGGTGGTTGTGAATGCGCGTCTACGCTACAAATGCCAAAGTTTACTTGTTACCCGCGTCGGCAATAGTCGGACGAGTTTACATACAATAGAAATATTGTAAAAACTTTCCTACCAAAACTAGTCAACAGTTTTGCCAGGACGACGTATGCCTGAATTTCACTAGCGAACATTTTTAGTTATCGTGTTTACAACGTGAACTTTGAAATTGCATAGGAAACAGTCGAATATTTGGAAATCATTTAACTGTTACCTGTGGTGGTTAGGTGTGATGTATAATTAGATTTGATACCGCAGATTAGTACCTAGACATTTTATCCTGTACGACGTGGCGAAGCGTTGCAATAGTCAAATTATTATCCAATAAAGCGATGACAATATTGTGCAAACAATTTCCTTCCATTGTAACGAAACAATTCGCATTTGAGTGCCGAATGGCCCGTTGTATCGAGTTGTCGGAATGCGCATGCAGCTAACGAATGCACAGATGCATGATGCAGCCGACAGGGAAGCAACAAATCCTCTTAGGCACGGTCACTGGCGCCGCCTATCGGCCCAGTCGCCGACGCAAACAACTCTAATGGATTTTTCATGTCGATTGAACACGGCATAGCTATAAATAAATGCGTGGAAGATTATCGAATATTGGAAAAAAAAAACTACATCGTTCTGCGAAGGATCAGGCCTGTCTCCAGCACGCATTATAGGAATTCATAATGTATTTTGCGTGATATTAGGTAATAGGTTATATATATTGTTGATATTTGGAAGCTTGTTAATCAAGCTGGCCAGATTTGAATGAAAACTTCGTAGTAGTTTGACAACCTTCACGTAGGCGGAGCCTTTTAAAAAAAAAACGGCCAAGAGCGTGTCGGGACACGCTCAGTGTAGGGTTTCGTAGTTTCCCGACCGTCACAATAAGTGTACCCACTTATGAGTTTAAAAAATGTGCATGCATATACGTGCATACATATACGATTATACTACAAACTTACTCCAGAAATTATTTTGTAGAACCCTTTTGTCTTTTTTGTACAAAAACTGTTCTTTCTATCAAGTTCAAAATATTTTTCCTAGAAAGTCTTTATATAGTTCTACTTGTCATATTTTTTCATATTTTCTAAACTTATGGTTCAAAGGTTAGAGGGGGGGGGGACGACGACACATTGGTTTTTTACTTTTGGAGCGATTATTTCCGAATTCATTAACATAATCAAAAAATGATTTTAGTAAACCTCTATTCTTTTTTAAATAGTTATCCAACAATATATCACACGTTGGGGTTGAAATTAAAAAAAAAATCACTTCCCACTTTACATATAGGGGGGCTACCCTAATAAAACATTTTTTTCCAATTTTTATTTTACCAATTTGTCGGCGTGATTGATATACATATTGGTACCAAATTTCAGCTTTCTAGTGCTAACGGTCACAGAGATTAAGCGAGGACGGAAAGACGGAAAGACAGACAGACGGACATACAGACATGGCAAAACTATAAGGGTTCCTAGTTGACTACGGAACCCTAAAAAGTAGTATTACTTTCATAAGTCGACCTAGCAGGAAAAGTGAATCAGAATCAGAATGTCTTTATTGTGGGCATAGGTTACATACAGATGTTAAAATTAAATAATAAATTATAGTGCCATTATGTCCTGCCAATTAGGCATACAATAATAAATTACAGATTATACTAAGAAAATATTTAACAAATAATTGAATCAAAATTTAGTTGGATTTATAAATGTCAAAATTGAGTCAGAATTGTAAATGTCAAAATTGCGTCAGACTTATAAAGTGCTAATGAATAGAGTCCGTCTAATGAAAGCGTGACCTGAGAAAAGGAGGTTACAACCAAATATTTTGAATGTGGTATTATTGAAATAGTAGGAGAAAAAAGTTTTGATACTAGAGTATTTTTTGTATTTAAGACAATTTTAGAATAGTTGTACAAGAACTTAAATCCTAGTCAAAAACATGTGTGTAGACTTAAATATTTGGTGGGTGTATGGTAAATGTCAATAACACACAAAATGTTAGATAGTATTCCAAATTATTTTATTTTATCTGATATCTCAAAAGTCGCTATATAATATTTAAATAATATTCTTTATTTTCCATTTGGCGTTCTGGCAAGAATACCAAGTGCACAACACCGTGATAGTCAAATAAAATAGTCAACATGATTTCAACTTTATCACGTCTCGCCAACACTATTCATGTGTTTCAAGATTGTTGGGTTGGAATCGATTAGTTTTAGCATAGAGAAAATTCAGATCTTTTGGGATTAGTCAAGTGGGAACATGTTTTATACTCCAGTGATTGTTTCAAATGATACGGATCGACTCGTGAGACACAAAAAGTTCAGCAGCTGCTGCAGCAGCATCTCTCTCAAACTTGAACTAGGATTTTCGCGATTTTAACTTCAGTTGCAGACTTTCATGCACTACCAGACAGAGTGAGGCAAATTTTTCATTACATCTCACCTGCTTTTGAACGCATTCTACCACTCACTAGCATGTGTTTTTGATTAAGTCGATTTACCAAAAGCCTTCGTTGTTCGATGTTTTTGTCCATTATGAAATTCGCAATATGTCAGATTATCTAAAAATATAAGAAAAAAAATATCATTACATCCTTAATATAACTATCTAATAATATTAGTCGACAAGGATCAAGATTAAAACGTCATACTAACTTAAAAATCAAAAATCGTATGTAAACAATGTTGGTTTTCATTGAAAACACCTTCTTTCTCTTCTTGTTTTTGTTTGAACTTATTAACCATAGTGTGTAGCAGTTTTTGCACGTTACTGTTTATTGTTTTTCCCACAATTAAGCAATTATTCTTGAAAAATAAATATCAGTTTTCAAAAACTGACAATTGCAACCATAGACTTTGACGTGATTTTTTTTGGCAAAACAATGTTGCCAATTTAATTTAAAAAAAAAACTCCAGGTTACGCTTTCAGTAGACGCACTCTACCTATCTTCTTAGGTGCACCCAAAGAAGCAGGTACCTTACGTCACTTAAAAATTTATAGCACAATGAAAAGTTTAGGGCCTGCTAGGGTTTGAATCCACGACCTACAACTCGAGGCCGGGGCCGGTACCACTGGGCTACTACTGCTCTTGGGTCATCATACACATTAATTCATTAAACCCCAAGCGAGCCGGCGTTCGCGCACCTATTGTCTTTCTATTGTGTCTGTGATTTCCACGATTGAAAGGTTAATCCAAACTTACATATTTGTGGTTGGGCCAGCATATCTTTTCCTTTCATATACTACGCTTCTCTACGCGCAGTCATCGGAATAGTCATGTAGGCGAGAACCAAGAGGGATTTAAAAAAATAATTTTTAGGACATGAAAAGGAGGAAATTCGTTTTTATGTAAAACATTCCTCTGGATATTTGAAACTTTACACAAAAGTAAAAAATAAAGTTTATTTTTTTTGTTATTTAAAACTACCCCTTTATATAAAACGATTAAGGGGTGTTAAGGGTTCTATGAGAGTCTTATTCCTTTGGTTAGTAAACTTGAAACCTGTCAGTTTAAACCTAAACAAAGTTACGAAATTCACGCGAACGAAGTCGCAGGAAAAGCGCTAATCCTTTAATAATGCAATGTTAAAAACATATGTAAGTTTTATTCGACGTTAACAACAAACAGTCTATTAGTATGTAACGGTTGCGTTCAACGCTCAATAAACTCGCTCACCTACATAAGTCAAAGCGTGATTAGCCAAGCTGTCTCCGGATCATTAATTATCATTAAGTGTGATATCGCCGGCGCATTGTAGCCGGTGCGTCAGCGAACATAGCGAATTATGACATTAATTTTATAATAATTATTGTGTAGGGCACAATAGAGCAGGGCGCACAAAAACACGTAAGATCCCTTTCATTGTTCGCGGTGGAAACAATGATTGTTCCAAAGTAGGAAAGTGACTCGGGAAATGCTGTCGCTGCCCTTCTTGTACCTAGCTGAGTTATTGCTGGTGGATCGCTTTGATTACCTGATTAAATTAAAATTCTTCTTAAAAAAAAAAGAATCTTATTTTTTGTTTGTAAAGAGCAAAAACTACCTACTGTAATTAGGATGCTACTTTATCACTGAATGGGTTTTTTTTTTTCAGTCACTTCTGGAAGTGTTCGTGGTCATGGATCGTGTCGTAGTTTTGTTGCGGCTTTTGCGAGACTTTTCCATATCTCTCTATATGTGGCATTGTGTGTGCATTGAATGCGGGAACACTTTAAATAGTACATTTTGAAACAAGTGGAGAAAGCTTCGTCTTTGCGACTAAGGTGGAATTTGCTCAAGCGGCAAGTGAGGGTTTTATGAAGTCAAGTTTTTCAAAACACTTACGAAGAAATAAATAAACAGGGGTTAATCGGCGATTCATGGAGGTCGCTTAGCGTCCAGTTTGATACAATACACAAAATCAATTATGGCGGGGACGAGATCACGCACTTTTCCGCTCTAGGTCGAAACACTAAGTTGCGTGCTTAAAAAGGTGTAGGGATAAGAGCGCGTTTTCGAGTAAGTGTAGGTACTGAAAATATCTTTCCACAAATCACCTGGACCAATCTTTGAATACAACTTTCTACAAATAATCTGGATAGACCTTTTAAAAAACACGCTAACTTTATGATATTTCCCACCGTCTCGAACAGAATAGTTAATAAGTTATGTTAAGGCTGAGTTGCACCGTGTATTTAGCTAGGTGCTTACTCATTCAGGGTTGGAAAAGTTTCCGCCCATGATGAGCGCTTGTGCTGCGAGTAACACCTTAAACGCGATAATTGCCGGCTTTGGATAAGTGCGCGTTAACTATGTGCCTACTATGTTAAGGGGCCGACCGTACACCTACAACCTCATGTGATTTAGAATTGATAAATTGACAGTAAATGCTTTGAAGAAAGATGTAATTTACTTGCTGGAACCTTTCTTTAGCAATCTACATATTTTAAATTATGCTAGTAAAATAATGTTCTTAACATTTGTGTGTCTAACAAGTTTAGGAGTATTTTATAAAAGCATACAGGTCCATATAAAGTTTTTGGCCCTGACTTATTGTTAGTTCATAATTCGTTAGATGAGTGTTATTAATGAATATTGTTTATAGTTTAACTGATATGAAATATAACATACTTAATTAAAATAACTAAGATATAAATTACTAGACAAATATTGTATCAATATCTTTGAGCCCCTGGGGAGCAAACAATTACTAGAATAATACCAATAATTGGAATGGAAACTTGAAATATATAGGTACGTTCTAAAATAATAAAATACTAAAATTTCATACTCGCGATCAAACTTATTTTTTCAAATTTTTAGGACCTCAAAACCGTCTTATCATATGAACCTCCATCACTCGGAGCTGGCTGCGTCGATCCTACACGGTGGCACACGTGCCTACGTGGCGGGTCGGCACGGACCGCCAGGCGTCTTCTTATGCAACCGAGCGGGTGGGTAGGTTGCGGATAGCCCAGCTCTGGCTAGGGGACCGCCTCCTGACTGCCTGAGGTAGATTCCTAAGTCGGAGTGTGTCGGAGAGACTCCGGACAAGAGAAGTTTCTCAAAGCCAAAACCCAGGCCTAGGGATAACCCAGCATCCAATTCCATGATCCCCCATTCCCAGATCCCTCCCTCCTTCCATCCTCAAATCCTGTCGGTCCAGAGGATAGGTAACTTTAAATCTCCAAAAGCCCACCCAACCCATACCATGAAGCAGTTTAACAAAGAAACTACCCAGGTGGGTCCCGGCCAAGCCGGGTCCCGGTCAGCCCCCAGCGTATTCTCGGAGGGGGCACTAACCTGCCTATGGGAGCCGCGCTCTCTGCGCGGCCTTCTGCTATGATAGCACCACACCCTGATCTACCCAGCCTGCGGTTCACGCGCCTGATGATACCCTGACTCCGGCTGTAGTTCGCTCGCCCATGAATACTGACCCAGACGTCACTAACGTGACTAATATGCCGACAAAGACTGCACCTTCCACGAGCGCTTGGCAACAGAGTATCGTTCGGAAGAGTGTAACAAATAACCCTGACAACGACACTGACGAGGCACACCTGACTAGTCTCGGTAAGGAACTCCGTGCTTTAGCACGGCAGCGCCGGAAAACCGAGGCAAGACTTAAGGACGCTGACCCAGAACAAATTGCGGGGAAGACCGACGACCAAAGTGATCCTGCCCCAATTCCCGCAGACGAAGTACGTATGCTTGTCACGAAGCACGGAAAAATCTCCGCCAGGGAGGGGGAACTGTGTGACCGGATGCGCAAGATCCGTGAAGGCTTAGGCCGACGCGATGCGCAAACAGGAGCCACAACTGGAGTACGCGACCAGCCTGAAGTACGTGAAGGGGCAAACCGGAACGAAAAAAGGCAGGACGCGAAAACAGGAGGAGTACGCGACCAACCCGAAGTACGCGAAGGGGAAACCCGGAACGAAAAAGGGTCGGACGCGGAAACATGCGCGCAGGAACTCATCAAAGTCAGAAGTCTGAACCAAGACCTGAAGGACGCACAAAACGTCAAGATAAGGGGGAAACGGGCTGGGCGTTCGCGCCCGATTCCGGCACCTGCTGGACGCGCTGCACCGGGCTCTTCCGAACCACAACCTGGGTCAAGTGGCTCATGGGTGGTGAAGAGTTTATGCCTGAATGACACGGCTTCACCGAGCGCGCTGCAAGGCGATCCAAATCGGGTAAGGACCCAAACTGCTCCGGGGGAACAGAAAACCTATGCGCGGGCCACGAAGGACATTCTAGTAGTAGCGATCTGTTCCCCCCCCCCCCTCTAGAGACTTAACTTTTGACGAGTCGACACTGATAAAAACCGGACTGGAATGACTGCTCATGGAGTCTGACCTCACATCGCTCCCGGCCTTCCGTGGGTACCCTCGGGTGACGGACGGCACCGTGCAGAAGTGGTGTGAGGACGAAAACTCCTTGACCTGGCTGACTCGGAACGTACCCTTAATAAGAATCCCAGACACTGACTCGACGCTGACCGTCATGCGACAGTCAGACCTACCTACCCGTGTCCGAGCGGCGCTATTTGTTCCCTGGTATAATGGGGACATAGCGCGGCTCCAGAGCCTTTTGATTCGTCAGAACGCTTGGTACGACATTGGTAGTTGGTCACTGTACAGGGCAACAAGCGTCGGTGGGGATAACCGCGGGACATATTTGACCCTGGAAATCCCGGCCGACGAAGTTGACAAGGTCGTGGGTCGGGAGCGGCGTATAGCGTACCTGCTCGGGTCGATATATGTCCGCTTCTACCCTACGACACATCCCACTGACGTCAGGACCGACAGTACAGACACCCCGAACCCGACAACGACGGACACAGACATGACCCGACTGGAGGAGGAGATGGCCCGAGCAGCGATGGCTGATGCCGCCGTAGAAACTGCACCCACATCACCCTGATGGACGGCGCAGCTGCTGGCCTCTTCACCCAGTGACGACTGGCGCCAGTCGGAGGAAGGAGATAAGCTTTCAGATGGATCCGTCGCCCCCTAACTCCACTCCAGCGCCGTCGACGACCACCCAAATTCCTATCCAGATAGCACAAATAAATCTCCAGTACAGCCAAACTGCCACGGCTAGCTTACGCAGGATTCTGGAGACGAAACTCCGAACAATCGCACTGATCCAAGAGCCTAGAGAGGTCAGGAAAAACAAGAATATGCGGACTTGGAAGCATTGGAGGTAAAGTAATTTTTAGTACCCAAAATACAGAAAATCCAAGAATTTGCATTTACATTCCCCAAGACTTACCTATCACACCACTAACACAATTCTGTTCCAGAGACCTGACAACGATTAGGCTCCAGCACGATAACGATGACCCTGAACTTGTACTAGCCTCGGCGTACATGCCAGGCGACGACGAGAACTGCCCTCTAAAAGAAGTATTAACTTGGTCCAGTACTGCGAGGGCATCAACATGGATCTGATCATCTGCACCGACTCAAACGCGCATCACCCTCTATGGAGAAGTGAAGTATCGAACACCAGAGGTGAGACGCTATCCACTTATTTATTCTCTACTAACCTTAACATCGTTAACCGAGGTACGGAACCCACTTGGGTCACGGCCCGAGGGCAGACGATTATAGATCTAACGTTAGCCACAGAAGGCGCGGCCAATCTCATATCGAATTGGCACGTCTCTAATGAACCCTCCTGCTCAGATCACAGAACCATATGTTTCACACTTCAAAACTAACACCAAAAGACCCACGTCGTACTAACGTGTCCGCTTTTAAATGTCTTCTAACATCTCTCTTAAATAGGGAACAAACCGATATATATAACTAATATAACTAATCCAGAGCAACTAAACAACATGGTGACCAAAGTCACTGACAATATAATTGAAGCATACCACACCACTGTAAACTAAGATCCCCATCTACAAAAAAAAAAGCAAATCCTTGGTGGAACGCGGAACTCAGTAAACTGAGGGAAACCCTACGCAAACAATTTAACAGAGCCAAAAACTCTAGACTTTCAGAGGACTGGGAGCTGTACAAAGAAACCCAATACACATACAAGAAAGAAATTAGAACTGCTAAGAAAACTGCCTGGCAGAATTTCTGTGGGACCATAGAATCCAATAATGAAGCTGCACGAGTGAGGAAAATCCTATCAAAGGAACAAGACCGCACTCGCGGCGCGCTAAAAAATCCAGACAACAGTTATACACGAACAAATCTTGAGACCTGCAACCTCCTACTGGAGACGCATTTTCCGGACTGCAAACTCCTAGAGGACAGAACGTGGGAGTGTGAACCAGTGTATACACCCACCGATCTGGACTGGTGCAGAGTACAGACTATAGTCACAGAAGACCGAATACTCTTGGCAATTACAACCTTCCAACCGTATAAGTCCGCCGGACTTGACGGTATCATCCCAGCCCTTCTCCAATGGGGAGAAAACTCACTGATACCATGGCTGTTAGTAATATACCGGGCCTGCATAGCACTCCGATGTGTACCACTTGCGTAGCGTGAGGTGAAGGTTATTTTTATTCCCAAACCCGGCAAGACTGACTATACACAACCTAAAGCATACAGACCCATAAGCTTGACATCTTTCCTGCTAAAGACCCTAGAGAGGCTATGTGACAGGCACATCGGGATGGTCCTCTATCAGACAGACCACTCCACAAGCAACAACACGCCTACTCCACGGGCAAATCATCAGAATCCGCACTACATAATGTGGTGTCAAAAATAGAATGCGCTATACGCCACAAATGCTCCTCATTAGTTGCCTTCATCGACATTGAAGGAGCTTTTGACAAAACCATGTTTCGAAGTATTAGCACAGAACTTAAGAGACACGGTGTCGACCCGACCTTAAGTGGCTGGATCACAAATATGCTTGAACAAAGAGCAGTACAAGTCACCATAAATAGCACAACAACGGCCACTGTAGCAAAGGGCTGCCCCCAAGGGGGTGTCTTATCACCTATGCTATGGAACCTAGTCGCAGACAGCCTCGTCAAGAAACTCAACGATAAAGGTTACTTTACCGTGGGGTACGCTGATGATATAACCATAATAGTAAACGGCACTCATGAAAACACTTTATGCAATCTTATGAGCCAGGCCTTGAAGCTAGTAGTGGACTGATGTAAAGAACATCAACTAACCGTAAACCCCACCAAAACCGAATTGGTTCTATTCACAAAGAAAAGGAAGCTACCAGTGCTGAAACTACCACGCTTCTTTGGCAATACACTAAGCCTTTCGACTGAAGCAAAATACTTGAGTGTTTTCTTAGACAAGCAGTTGAATTGGGCAAAACACACAGACTACACAATAAAAAAAGCCAGTATATCGATGTAGCAATGCAGACGCATGTTGTGACGTAACTGGGATATAAGCCCAAAAGTCACCCTCTGGCTATATACCACAGTCATCCGACCAATCATAACATACGGCTCATTAGTCTGGTGCCCCAGGACAGACTTGAGCACAGCCCAAAAAGAACTCGAAAAACTGCAGCGACTTGCCTGCGTAGCAATCACCAGTAGCATGAGAACGGCATCCACTGCCGCCCTACAAGCAATGCTGGGACTGCCTCCACTGCATCTCATAGTGCGGGAAGAGGCAGCTTTAGCAGGCTTCAGACTTAAATTATCGGGTACACTGAAAACAGATTCTCGAATTAAAGATACATGCATTATGGAAAATGCCGTTAAGCGACAGCCCATGATGACGGCCCCCAACGACAAAGCCCCCAAGTGATAAATGATAAATGATATTTATTTTGTAAATAGGTTTAAAAAACACTTTTACACGTCAATTTTTTTTTTTTTTTCGTCAGTTTATGCTAGATGAGGCCGGTGTTTCCTCTCTGACCACCCTGAGAAGAAACACCGAAACAAACTCAGGGGTCAAAGTCTCTTCCAAGGCACTCCTATTCCAAAAACACTACACCATCCAACTAACGGAAGAACCGTACGACTACTCAGGCTCAGAACTCAGAACTGAGAATTTATACCGACCGATCAAAAACGAATACTGGAACGGGAGTCGGAGTCTTCTCCAACGACCTTAACATAAAGATATTCAAGCCGCTGGGAGCACTCAACTCTGTCTACCAGGCAGAATGTGTTGGCATCACTCTAGCGGCCAACGCCATAGAGGCCAGGAAAGTCATGGATACCCATATTCGCATAATCTCCGACAGTGCCTCAGTACTACAATCCCTAGGAAAACCTGCTACAACCTCGAAACTTATACAAGAATGCCACTCTGCTATAGAACGCATCACAGTGTTAAATAATAACACTGTAACTTTACAGTGGATAAAGGCACATAGCGGCTCACTGGGCAATGACGCAGCTGACGAGCTTGCAAGGCGGGGTTCTGGCGCGGTGGTCTTCGGGCCTAAACCCATCGTGCCGATATCCTTTAGTTAGCTGTGTGGTTGGCTACGTGAGCACACAAATGCACAAGCGGGAAGGTGGTGGTCCGTAGCACCGGGCTGCAGGCAGGCTAAAGAAGCAATGCCGATTTTAAAAAAAAAACCTAACCAGCAACCTTCTACGACTAGACAGAGTCAGCCTGCGTCTGGTGGCAGGGACCATCACCGGATATTGCTCCCTGAATAAACACTTTTTCACAATAAATATCACAGATAGTGCAGAGGATGTATGGAATCAGAAGAAACTGTCGTGCATGTGCTCCTCGACTGCACAGCCGTCAGCGAGATAAGAACACGAACCTTTTTTTTTTTTTTTTTTTTTATGGTGGGAAAAAATCATGCATTGACATCCCCCGCCCTTGGGCGGAGCGGGAGATAGTGTCAGACTCTTACTGACTAAAAGACCCACCCCGTTCCTTCTAGCCTTCATACCGGGGCTCGAGCGCCCTTTCGGATAACCCTGGCCCCAGTAGGCTTCGACCCGGCTGCTGTTGCTGACAACTCCTTGAGGCGCGCGGGAACAGTGCGCGCCGTCGACGACTTGGGCTTGGTCCGGACAGTTACCGGACGACCGGACAGTGAGCTACCCATTGCTCACTGTCCGCAAGCCCGCGTCTACGTTGGCCGGAAATCGGGATCAGAATCCCGGCGACGGCGGCGGCGATAACGCCGTTGCCTGATGCGTTCGGCCTCCTCCTTTGCGAGCATTACTGCTTCGCAGAAGTCGGCGACCGCCTGCCACTCCTCCTCGCTCCGGATCATGGCCTCAACCAAGGCCCGGCGCGAGAGGTCTCCGCCGCCGATCGCCCCCACGAGGGCACGGCGATTTTCCGCCCAAGCAGGGCACACCTCGACCGTGTGCTCCACCGTGTCCTCCGGGCGTTCCGCACAGTGGCGACACCCGGACGTCACTTCCGCATGAATCCGGTGCAGGAAACTCCCGAACGAACCATGTCCGGTGAGGACCTGCGTCATGCGGAAGGTAAGAACGCCGTGAGGCCTTTCCAGCCACGCCTCAAAGAGGGGACTTACCGCCATGATTGAAGAACACGAACCTTGGGAGCATCGAATTCGCTGATGGACGCCCTGACCAAACCAAAGAGACTCATCTGCTTCTGGAATGAGGTGGGCTGGCTGGAGTAAATGCCGCTATGGCTCACGCACAATGGTCCGATATGGACTTCATCCTTTTCACCATAATCAACGAATAATGTAAAAAATTGTTTTTCGACGAATTTTTGAGACGCATGTGTGTGAAGTGCGTGTAGACTGTACGAACTCAAGGTCGTTGACGGCTGTTGTCACCTTAACAAAGTTAGCCGTGTGGCAGGGCCGGGGGGGAGCTGGCGCGGATATAAGTCGAGCGCGCGAGTGCGGCGTGCACTGGCGCGTCGGCTGCGGCGCCATGTTTACGGGGACGTTGCCCGTGCTGCTGTGTTTAGTTGCTGCGGCTTATGGCGGTAAAGAAAAACCGGTAAGTTTTAGTGTCAAATAAGAGCAAAATCAAAATCATTCAATCCTCTAATTGTACGTATATTATTTATTAGATACTTTAGTAGCTGACCGAGCAAATGTTGTTCTGCCATATAAATTGCTAAACATAAAAATGTGGGGTAGGGGTAGGAGGATAAAAAATATCTCACGACCTATTCTTGAACCAACCAAAACAACGCATTTTTTTTATAAAAAACGGGGTCAAGCCGTTTTTGAAGAGTTTGTTAACAATCACTGTGACACGAGATTTTTATATATTAGAAGATAAATTGCAGGCAATGCAAAGATACATATTTAGGTGGCCTTAGACATTCCATAGCATTCAATCAACTAATATGCCATTATCACTCCACAAACCTTGTTTGACTGATACTATGTAGGTCACAACGACAGTCAATTTGAATTCCGTTGCTACCTACGCTCTATCCTTTCAAAAGTCTTGAGAGCGCATGAAGAATCGTATAAATTTGAGTTATTACAAGTATACTTGAAAGTAGCCGCAAACAAGTACGGAGGCGCGTGGTGTGATGGATGGGTGAGAGGCGCGGCGCGCGACACTTGCTCAACGTCGCCGCGCGAATGGGTAATGCATCGCGTGCCCACTGGGCGCTTACCTTTGTACGCCACTGAGCACCGCTATCCCAGTTCCAATGACACACGACATTTTCAGTTGTCTCTTAGACATAGAGCTCACTGATGACCTTTGTCACGTTGACAATATTTTTTCTACCAATTTTTTGTAACTGCCACGAGTGCACGCTGACTTTTTTCTCAAAAGTCACGGTGACAAAAGTCACGAGTGCGCGGTATATGGACATCAGCCTGATCTACGCTCATATCGACATTTGAATGATTTTCTAAATACCTATAAATGAAATTATTGTACTCAGCCGGCTGCTTTTCTCTGCAGATTTCTGATTGATCTCACTTTTTGGATCTTTAAATTTATCAATTATCTTGAAGAAAAGCCTTCTCGTCGTCCTTCGTTTTTTTCTAGCATTTTAAGCTAATAATTATAACAGTTATCTTTTATCATTAATTTTGTAAGTAACTGTTTCTGAATTTGTTTAAAATATTCTTTTCATGTAATATATATATATAATATACCATATGATTTTTATTAAACAAATTCTCAATATTTAATTCTGAACATAAGTAATTTGAGTATTACCATTTGTTAAATATCCGTACAGTTGAGTTATAATGCAATTTTCTATATGGCATCGAATAGGTCCTTCAAACGAATAAAAAAATATCGATTTAATCTTTTTACATTTAAAGGTAAAAAATGCTTTATTTCATAAATAAACATACTAATAAAATATTATTTATTCATGAATTTTTAAATAAACATGTAAATATAATCATGTGTTTATAAATAATTTATAATCAAAAGTACCGACTATGTTTAGGCAGCGTAGAGTAAGGGTGAACAGTTGCATTTTTTTTTAATTCGGCCTTCGTTTTGTTGTGCCATCTTTCGATGGCCAAACTATAGTTATGATTAACTTGTAAATAATAAATTGTCTTTAAATTATCTCGCAGATTTTTTTTTTATTATTGATAGGCTCGCGTTTGACCACTATCTCACCTGATGGTAAGTGATGATGTGGCCGACGATGGAGCACGCTTGCCTAGAAGTAACCTATTCACTCTCGACTTAAAGACCTGTTGGTTGTAGCTATCAGGAAACACAGACTCCGGCAGGGAATTCCACTCTTTAGCTGTACGCATAATGAATGTGTTTCCAAAACGCTTTGTACTTTGTGTTAAAAGTAGAGTATTCAACAAGGGGATAAAGCTGACAATAACAGCTTTATCCGCGTGTTGGCGGCTTGAATTTCTCACTTCACTCAGGTTTCTTTATTAACTCCTTTGCGATGCTCGGGAGTTAATTGTATAAATCCCTCACTAACGTTCGTGATTAAAATTAGCAACCTTCGTTACGTTCGGAATTCAACATGCCGCCCGCGACCTAAAGATACTGCTTATACATTAGTTAGTTTTCCAAACTATCCTGTTTTCAAATTTAGGCCACACGGAAAAGTTCTGTACAATGGAGACAGCCCCTCACCATTTAAATTAATATTTAACATTATGATACAAGTTGATGCGCATTGGGTTGCTCCCGGGGGAATCGCGACTTAATATTTTCTTTGAGAATGTTATCTCATTTTTAATATTGAAACGACTTATTTCCCCCCTTTGTTCACAAAGGTAGTCGCGTACATCAAGAGACCGAGACACCGGGGTGTCTCAGTGGTTCGCCCACTACACTAAATAATGCAGACAGAAAATGATTTAATAAGGAAATCTCGGGAACTTTGCGGATCTAATGTGTGGCAAGTTCGTGGAGGTACTTATTTAAGTAGTTTAAAGCATCGCTTTGGGGATGCAAGATGCTCGGGTTTGCTCATTGGTTGCAGACACTAACTTAGCTTTGGCAATTAGAAATTGCAATCTAACTATTGTTGGCTAAATAAATGAGTAAATTGTGTAATTTGTATTTGCTCCTTGATGTGTTATGTACAAATTCGATAGTAAAATAATAGTTTTGTTTCGAAATTATACACGTCAGATCCAGCTGCCGATGTATATTGAAAACATCTAATACTTAACTATATTTCCATTTCAGGTTTTCAGTGACGAAATCAAAGAAATAATACAAACAGTTCACGACGAGTGTGTTGCTAAAACAGGGGTGGCAGAGGGTGAGTGTTCAAAAGAAAATATTCTTCCTCCTTTGTTCTATGTTAGCGTGCGAATGACGCGAGCAATCGGCGCGGCTCAGCTACGACCACAGCCCCCGCAACCACCCAGACAAGACTGCCCAGTATTTATTGAATAAACTAAATATTTACTACCTTATTGTCTCACATACTAGATTAGCGTAGTTTTGTTAAAAATAATATTTTTTGGCCCGAATAATATTTATTTTTCCCACCAACATTGTTTTCAAACACAATATCTCATGTTTACGTAGATACATTAAAGAGTCTTTATTCCTACTTGCCCCCAGAGGATATAACGAATTGCGAAAACGGCATATTTAAGGAGGACACGAAATTGAAGTGCTATATGTTTTGCCTGATGGAGGAAGCGAGTCTCGTGAGTTATCTCTTTTGTTTGTTTCTCTCTTCACCTCGTCGTGTACGAAATTAGATACAAACATTTAATTTATTTTTAATTCAATTTGTTTGCTTTGTCTTTTAACGCGGCTGCCTCGAATTTTGACTTTCACGGGCACAAGGAATCTTTGTATTGATGTGTTTTGTACTTATTACTTACAATTATTCTGTTGCACAATGTAGTTGTTGTGGAGGCGAAATAAACGGACGGCTTTGGAGCTGAGATATTGCAATAATCTGCAAAGTTGTAACTGAAAAAAATAAACTACGATTTTATAGATACCTAAAATAAAACTCCCAAATAGCCAATACTGTGTGTTAAGTGTGGTCATATTTTAGGAAGTTATGGTCAAAACGGACAACCTTGTTCAAGGAAATCCGAGTTTTACAGACTAAATCCCATTTGTGTTCCTTCACTTGCCCTTTGGGTTTCAGGGTCGCGATAACTCTTTCAAACGGTCTACAGTCCTGGTATATCTACTGTATCTATCTAAAGCCAGTTGATTGTGTTCCCACTTTTCAGGTAGACGATGATGGCACGGTGGACTACGACATGCTGGTCAGTCTGATACCAGACGAATACTACGAAAGAACAACTAAAATGATATTTTCGTGTAAACATCTTGGTGAGTACAACATATTATTAAATTACCTTAGAAATACGCAACTTAACCAGACAATAGTTCCAATTATTATTGGAATTAATGCTATCTGTTTGACGTTATCTAGTTTAGTAGTGTTGTGCCTACCACCTAAATTCTTTCATATTGTAAAGTAAAATCCTCTACCACGTCTGTCTGTCTGTTCGCGATAAACTAAAAAACTCCTGAACGGATTTGATACAATTTTCAGCTATATAGATAAAGTGATTCACGAGGAAGTTTTAAGTGTAAAAACAGGTCTATCATAGGAGAGAAAAACCAAAAATTTTAAAGATTTCTAATACGCGCGTGTAGCTGGGGCGGGTTGATGGTCTATTAGTTATGATTCATGGCTTCAAATACTATACCCGTAATTGTCGCCATTTCTGTTAACACAGGACTTGTTATGGTTAGTTCTCAAATATTTAAACTATCACAAGATACCCAGACCCGGAACTAGGTATCTGGAGCCCATACAAATATTTATTCCGTGCGGGAATCAAACCCGTAATAAGCATCGCAGTAGCTAATCGTCCAGCCACTGCAAATTGTCGTGATTAAAGATTCAAAACTTTTTTAATTATTTTATAATATTTTAGACACTCCGGACAAAGATAAGTGCCAAAGAGCATTTGAAGTGCACAGATGTTCGTATGAAAAGGACCCAGACGTAAGTACCTACGTATTTTGAATGGGATCCCTTCTTTTCGCATTCTGTTCTTTGTCCTAATATACTTTGGCATAACGATTTTGGCACAATTTGTTTTGGCATAATAATACTTCGGCATAATTTTTTTACGCATACATTTTATGTTGGCATAATCATCTTAAAAACTAATTTGTTTTGGCATAAATTTGATTCGCATAACGTTAGTAGGCCTAATGTCCGTTAGCATAATAATATTTAGGCATACAATTAATATAAATAACAAAAACTATTTTCATGCAAATGATTTATTATACATAGTGTTTTCCCACTAAATGTGCAAATGTATTGTGCCATGCCTCTGCATGATTTTGTGTTCTAGGTATATTTTCCTTTTCTAGTTGATACGTACTCCAGACTCTGGGTGGAAATGGTGATGGTGAACTTTTAGTGCCCCTTATATAATTCTGATCAAACCAATTTGCTACAGTTTCTGCAACAATTAAATAATATTGATGGTTAAAAATTTTAGTTATGTTATGTTAGTGACAGAACCGAATTGCTGCAAAACCGACTCCACGTAGTCTTGTTTGTCCTACCCCTAGAGTGTAATTTAAAATCGCGTAGGCGCGTAGGGGCGAGGTGGCCCGCGGGCTGAGGAACATGATTAGCACGCGCGGGGCCGCCGGAGGTCCGCAGTGCCTTAAGGTATGATTCCGAACCACGCTGCACGCAGCAGTGCTGCCGCAGCAGTGCTGCCACTAAGGTGCTGCCCAGCAGTGCTGCCTGCCGCGCTGATTCCGAGCAACGCGGCAGTGTCGCTCTGTTCGTGGTGATGCGTTGTTGTGTATTCGTTAGTTTACTTTGAGTTGACAAGATGTCGATTGATGACCAACTTTTATTTATACTATCGTAAAGGGCTGGATATAAAGTCACATAGTTAATTAACTGTTCCTCTTCTGAGTCAGAGAAATTCATCCTTTTGTTGTCAATTTACGTGTCGACATTCAAGTAGGTACTCTTGCTGCGGCGGCATACGCGTCACTACTGGTCTGTCGCGGCGGTAGGGCGACACTGACGCGCAGCAGTGCTGCCGCTACATTGCTGCCGCGACATTGCTGCCTAGCTCGGAATGTAATCTCATATAAGCCAATAGAAATTGTACGGGGACCAGTAGTGTCGCGGCAGCACTGCTGCGTGCAGCGTGGTTCGGAATCGTACCTTTAGCCGTGACAGAAACCTTGCCTGCTGCATGCTGCATGCTTGCTTGCTTGCTGCATGCTTGCTTGCATGCTGTATGCTTGCTTGCATGCTGTATGCTTGCTTGCATGCTGTATGCTTGTTTGCTTCATGCTTCCTAATTATTTCATTGTTATACCTATTAAATATGTTATAATATCATTATGCGTAATTAAATTTATGCTTTAGGATTATTATGCTTTAAAAAGTTATGCTTTAGAATATTATGCTTAATCATTATTATGGTTAGAGAAATTATGCTTAAAAAAATTATACGTAAGCTGTTATGCGTAATTATATTATGCGAAAATATAATTATGCCAAACAAAATTATGCTAAGTTATATTAGGTCTTAAAATTTTATGCAAATGGATAGGGAACCATTTTGAATTATAGTGATGACCTTGGTGATAATTATGTGGTGTGAAAAGAATGGATAAAGTGAGAAAGAAGAATATTAGAGGAAGTTTGAAAACGCGTTATTAACGGAAAAATTGAAAGGGAAAACGGAAAAACTTGTCTTGGTATGGTCTTGTGAAGAGGAGGGATGAAACGCATATTACTAAAAGAGGTATGAGTGAGTGGATGGAGAAGGAGGCCAAAGAAAAGATGGATGGTTTGTGTGTGGAGTGTTTTTTTTTTATCTTATATAAACTACTTGACTGCGATCCTTCCTGATGGTAAGTAGTGATACAATCGTTGATGGTGAGGCACATTAGTTCATTATGAGCCTATTCACTCTACCTTTGAAGACACCAAAATTATAATCGAACGGGAAGACGGCAGCAGGCAAATTGTTCCAGTCCCTCGATTTATGCGGTATAAATGACGAGGCAAAACGCTGGGTCCAAACCGTAGAGGTTTCGTTCGTCGGGTTATTCGATGGTAGAAATGAGATGGTGAAATCGAGTCATGCGAACCTCGTGTAACTTTCCAAAAACATCCTGTAAAACACCGATAGGCTGGCTATCTACGCCTGTGCTCAAGGTTTTGAAGATCGGGTTTAAACAGATCTGGATCACCAATTAGTCTCTTTGCAGGCCTTTCCACCGAGTCCAAAGCTGCCAGGTGGCACTAGTTTAGGTGGCATTGGTTAGAAAGTTAATTTTATTTTATTTATTTATTTGCATAGGCACACCAATGACTTATTTACAATATAATTTAAATAATTCATTATAAATTCATGAGGTGATCCTGTGTAAATAAGTCACTTACAGGTATGCACAACATTTACAATAAATAAATAATTCTAAATAATTAAATAGATTAAAAACGATGAATAATAACAATTACTTAATGGTTGTAACGAGTATGATTGTATAAATACATACATGAATTGACAACTTAAGTGGCAATGGACGGGGTAAATTGTGCGCAGAACAGATGGCCGTTGGGGCCGAAAGGTTCTGGAGTGACGACTACGTACCGGAAGACGTAGCGTTGGAAATCCTCCCACAAGGTTGAGCGATGGCCTGGTGAGGGTCGCGGGTATCCGATGTATGCGCGACGCACAGAACCGTCCATTGTGGCGACATTTGGGGTATATGTCCAACAATGGATGTCTTTCGGCTGACATGACAATGATGATGATACATGTTATTCATGCATTTTTATTTACTTACTATTAAGCTATTGCATAGCTTCTATCGCGGGCCTTGAGCGTGGAGACCGAATCCAGAAATTCCGTTACGAAAATAACCTAACACCCCCCACTCATTTGTTTTTTGAGCGTGGTGACCGATATGAAAACAAATGAGTGAAAAATCAATAGCAGCTGTTGGCGAGGTCTGTGTTTGGATGGGTGGGGTTAAGCAGCTGTTGGCGAGGTCTGGTTTTGGATGGGTGGGGTTAAGCAGCTGTTGGCGAGATCTATTGCATAAGTTGATAAAAAATGCTATGCAATAGCTTTACCGCGGCAGTCCCCGAGTGCCACACGTCTTTTTTTAATATTTATAATCATGCACAACTTTCATATAACGCCATCTAATCCCGAACAAAGCAGTGCTTGTGGCATGAGTACTAGGTAACTGATAAATATACTTTTATAAGTCTAAATACATACATTTCATACTATAGTAGATATACACCCAGACGCAGAACAAGTGATCATGTTCATCACACACACTTTTTTTTTTGAATAGGAATTGAATTCAAGACCTCTGGCATAACTCTCAGAGCCACTAACCACTAGACCAGAAAGTAATAATAACCATAATAAGCCTTTTTTATTTCCACATCCTGTTACATTTCAAATGTATGTTAGTTGGGTTGGGGAAAGACATCTATTTACCCAGATATATATAATTATCTACGTATTCTATGTAGTTGGCATTTGTGCTCACAGGGATTTTTTGGCTGTTTGTGATTATTTTTGTCTTAGAGGCGTTCATCTCTAGTCCAACCTTAAATCTCAAATAGCTTAGGCAGCTGCCATCTACACTCAGTCCCATGGTTTGCCAGTTTAGATTTTGAAACCAGCAAGTAAGTCAGACTTATTATCCGATACTGAACTACAAATTGTAAAAAAAACGTAAGAAAATTAGAGCCTGGAGCGTTCACTTTAATAACGTACCATCCAGATACCAGACAAGGTTTATATTAACTAAAGAAAATTCAGAAATAATATTTAGTTTCTGTGAATCTAGGATTTTGGGCTAATTACACCATTTTTTCTAGAACTTTGTAATAAAATGATTCAAGATAATGTTAATAAACATGGTCACACGAATAATTTAAATGAGAAAAGTATGTGTCCGTATATTAGTTACTCATACACAAGCGCTGCGCCGTCATGGCCGGCCTGGATCTGGACGCGTACCGCGAGGACTTATTAGAGACGGGGCAGGAGAAGAAACTTTGGAAGGACTTTGGGAGGCGAACGGATTTGAACGAATATGTATGAAATTTAGCACACGGGTAGATCCGGAACTATATCCTAGAAAAGCACATTAGGTTTTTCTTTATTCCGGATATTTGTTCTCTTGGGTTAACTTTCGACTTTAACATGGGTGAAGCGACTAGCAGAAACCAGTATTTTATAAAGTAGTAACGAAAATCGCCATTGGCAAATTTAATCGCAAAATAACAGGACAGTCAAAACTTTAATGGGAAAAATTTGTCATGGCACTGTGGGCGATATTTGTAGTGTACATTACAATGGTGTGCTATTCAGAGACGTAGCGTGGACTAATTTAAACGTAGGCAAAGGCGCATCAGGGGTGCCTTTTTCTTTCATAAATTCGAAAACGAGACAGCGTCTACTGCAACCCTGTGTTCGACCACATTATCAGGTGAAATAGTGAATTTGTGCGAGGCCGCATTGAGTGCGAGGGCCCACGCCTGGCTACGCTACTGGTGCTATTGACTGTTCTTCAATCTGCACTAACATTTATAAAGAGGTAAAGTTTGTTTTTTTGGTTGTAGGTAACCTGTGAAAGTAATGGTCCGATTACTAGATTTTTCCCCGACAAAAAGCTGTTTTAGTCCTGAGTGGCATAGGCTATATTTTAAGTGCGTGGGCGAAGCCGCAGGCAATAGCTAGTATTATATAGAAAGCAAACTCGTTTACTTAAGGGTGAGTTGCACCATTTAAGTATAACGATAACCAAACCATAACCAGCCGTGAAACGGCCGCCTGTTGGTCAATTCGACGATTTGAAAACTGTTAACGGCTTTGTTATCGTTATAGTTAAATTGTGCAACTTACTCTAAGAAAAACACATTTCTAACCTAATATTTAATGAATATTTAAATCCACGTTATTAATTCCCAGATCTTGTCTACCACGTGTGTAATACTTGAAGGTTGTATTAGGAACGTGAATTAGTTTTCACAGTAATATGGTGTTAAAACGTGAATTCATTTTCAGTTGTACTTCTTATTCTGAGGCGTGAGCGAGCTGGCGAGCGGGGATGATTGTGTTTCTACTAATATAATAAACTAACTTTATTTTCATGGCGCTTTATTTATTTCTCTCCCTACAGTTTCTACAATTGTTCATACTACATTACTTTAGACAGAATATAAAAGTATAGTGATTTAATAGGAAGGAAAAGTTTTTACATCTTAATAATTTTGTAATCCAAATATGTAGAACAATATCATTATTACGTAATTGCATTAGTAAACAAACCTGTATATTATTATTTTTTATCCCTATGTTCAGATTTATGAAAATATTTCAGATTTATAAACTCATTAGACCCCGCGGTTTCAGCCGCGTCTTTCTTTAATTCTTTATTGTACACCATGATAGGTAACAAAATATGTGGACATCAGAGAGTTCATGTACATAGGCGAGCTTAACTCAAAGTTGAGTTTTCTTCCAGCAAACCATTGAGTGATAGAGAGAAATCACAGTAGAGGGTAAGATCCAGTACACAATTAAAAAATAAAATAAATAAATAATATGAATAAAATAATACATAAACATACATACATATATAAATACATACTTATATAATATATACAGGAGAGGAGGAGATGTTCTTTTGTTGCTGATCCGTTCTCAAAATGTCAAGCTTCCTCAATAAACGCACTATTCAAGTCTAAAATGCTTTGTTAATTCAAACCAGTAGTTCCTGAGATTAGCACGTTCAAACAAACAAACTTTTCAGCTTTATGCCTAATCAGGCCATAAATTCTATTACAAATAAAAAAATCATAACTTGATAAAATCGAATGTTTTTTAGAATATAAAGAATGTAAATATGAAATGAATAAATATGTTTTATATTAAAAATGCCCACCGTTAATCTTAACACAGGCCAGGGCCTCAAGTCTGCTACTACAATAGTGTCAGAATGGTCTATCATTGATTTCATAATGTTTGATTTTAATAAGTTTTGGTAATCTACTAATATAACGGCGTCATTTTGACTTTCCGATGGTCAACCACTGACACTCTATTGAAAGAAATGGCATAGAATTGTTATTTCGTATACATGACGTATGCGGTAATTAATCGATATTGTACTTCTTGTACCACAATTCTATTACAAGACCATTGGCCGATCAATGATCGATCATTATAAATTAGCAGATCACAAACTTTTAGCAAAATGACAAAGGGATCGTGTTGGAAGTGTTGGAATGACGAATTTATAAAAATAGCAGACTTGGGGCCCTGGTCGCACGTTTATAGCTCTACACACCGTGTCTATTAAAAAATGGTCCACTACTGATCGTAAAGAATTTTTTAACGATTCGAGATTATTATGACGCTTAGACCAAGCCATGTCCTCTAACACAAACCACATTTGTAGTCCTGAGGGTTGTTTTCTGGTCTAGCCAATCAATCATCAGCCTTAAATGAAGTCCGCAGCATTGGCTGCGGGCAAAGTCTGGGTAGTGCGTGCCTTATGGTATGTTATTAAAAAGAGTAACTTTAAGTGGTTCTACTACCCTTTTGAGACAATGTGATTAACTTTAGCTGAAGCTGTCACTTCTTATGTATCTACAAAAATGGACCTTGGTCACTTCGTGATAGGACACCCCCACCGAATCATTATTAATCTACACGATGTCTTGAGAGACTTTAGTCGAGCACACACTCGATAATTTTGCTTAATGTATTGATTCTCGGATATGAAAAATTTTTCATCCATAAAAAGAATATCGGTGTGTTATTACATCAGTGGTAACGAAGAAGCAAATGTTTAGATTTTCCTATTCTTTTCAATTTAAGCGACACATATAAGGTTTGTCCCGTATATCGCCGGTAAGTACCAAGTTGCAGATCTTCTTTGGTGATACATAAAAGCGTTCTAGCGGGTATCTTCATTTCACGAAATAAGATTTGTAATTTTGACGAATTTTGGAAATGTCAGTATTCACTGTCAGTTTAGTCTTCACAATACACAACCGACCTGATCTTTTATGGTCATCAACAAAAGCGTTGGTGACCATAAAAGATATATTTTTGTTACGATAAACAAACATATCACATCAAGCTTCAAAAGCATTTCAAAAACGGTAGTAGTGTTCAGTCCTACTTTAAAAGCAGAGTAATTATAGAAATTTATTTATTTATTTATTTATAAAGGTAAAACCAACAGCTTCTGTGTACAGCATTTACAAGTATGAATAATAATTGGCCTAAGTCTTACACAGTCGCCAATTACAGGTTAACCAGCATTCGCAAAATAAGACATGTTATAAATCAAAATAAATATATAAATTCTGTTTTCTTTTATACCACACTCCATTTTAATTTATTGAAAATAACGGGACAAAACTACCCAAAAATATGTCAAAACAATACTTGGAAAAAATTTCTTATTTCCAAATTTAAAAGAACGAAATATATTTTTTTTTAATGTTTAACAGAACTTTTGGCCATGCTTTACCGATACAATATGAAGAAAACTTTGATTAATGCATCCAATATTAACTAAAATCTAAGACATTTTTTTGTCTTTCAACTAAAAAAAAATTCTACTTTAATTTCTACTCTCCAGTGGAAAAATATATTTAAGCACGCACTTGTAAATAAAGACGTAATTTGCCGCTAGCCGCAGGCTCTCAGCCCGTCTGTTTTTTTATGAAATCTCGTTCAAATTTATTCAGATCTTGAAAGAAGTATAATGCTAAGGAATTAATTTGCTTCACGAGAAATAATTTGTTAGCAGAAAAATAAATGAGTTGGAATCTTGTAAAACGTGTAATTGTGATCTTTAGTGACCCTCCTGAGATTAAATTTGAAGAACTCGAGTAAAAACCAGTTCTGGCCACCGCATCTGCCCCACTTAACTTTTTGTTATTAATATTGCGTTTTTGTGAATACAAAGGGAAGATGTAAAAAAGTTAAAATACAAATAAATGTAAAGGTTAAGAATTTCATTTTGAGTTACTGTTGCTTTCCGCTTTTATAAAATTATCCCAAAATGACTCACTTACATAATGAGATTTTTTGTAATCTGTGACTCTAATTAGAATTTTATATTTTATCCCACTAATGAAAAATAACAAATTGCATCCTGCCACAAAGTGATTAATTCCACTTAGTAAGTGTACTGTTTGGTGACAGCGGAGCCGGAAGCAGGAGTAAACTTACAAACCACAATTACAATAGAAGAGCAGGTTATTTAACAGCAAAACGACATTCAAAAGACGGAAAACCGAGGGTCGGAACATCTGCACATAAAGAGGCAATTTGGAGATTGCCGGGGGCGCACGGAGAATTGTGCTCAAATGTATTCAAAATTAAAAAATGAAGAAAATATTGCAAAGAAATTCATTGCGGTAAAATAAACAGGAGTGGCTTGTAACTGTGGACAGCGCGGGGAGCGCCGCCGACCGGCCGCCCACAAAGAGCTACCCTTCACCTTCGACTTCACAATTGCAGGTGCTGTCTGAGCCACGGAACGCTTTGAGAAGTTTACTCCTGCTTCTTGTTTACTTTCTAACTTCTCTCTGAAACAAAATAGTACTAATTTGAGATGAGAAAATTGGTTGCGCCAACTACCTGGCTTGCAGCAAGTCAGGTGGTCGGTCGGAGCCAGCGGATATCGCAATTTGGCGCCGAGCCGCAGTAATGACGGCTCCGGACTGGCCTGCGGTCGCGGACGTGCACCAAATACACCAAATAGCTACAATCTACTGAATTTCTGTTCAACTTATTTAAAGAACTCATTCAGTAACTGTCTTGTAGAATATGTTGCTCTCCGATGTTCAGTATGTGCGTGCGTTGCATCCCAAACTCGAAATTAATTGAAATTGAAATAATTAATTAATTGGCCGTCATCGTTTCTTTTGTGAAAGCTAATTGCAGTATGTACTTTAAAAATTACACATATTCATGAGCATGTCAACTTGCATATTACATTACAAGTGCATTGCATTCATACGATTTTTCAATAAAAAGCCTTTCTGAAAATGAAATATTGTGTTTATAGAATGATTCAATTTATTAGTTAACCTAATGAAAACTTACTTCGATAACAAGTTTTCAAATTGAATCAAAATACAAACATTAATTGAGCGAGTTAGTAAGATTCTGCTGTGCTACGAAGTGCTACGCGCCGCTACGGGTGTTACGCGCTGGCTACGGCGTAGCAGCGGCCGATCGAGTCGTAATGTGACCGAAGCTAACGCTGGACTACCCCCAAATTATTCCACTCCCTATTCAGAATATTAATAGCCCCGACCATAATGGCATAGTGATTTGATAATCACAAACAGTGGAGACATCTAAACAAACAATAGATTCGAATCCATAATATTTGGTTTATTCCCGATTCTCAGATGACCGTTTTAATGTGTTATTTGATGTTTCATTGGATATACGAGTTTTAGGGACAGTCGAGGTTTGATGCCCAGAAAGTTTGGCTAGTTTAAATTACCATAGCTTGTTCGTGTGGATGAATGCCTTAATATATTATATTAAGAAAAATGCCATTTATGGGCACTAGATAATCTAGTCAGTTTAATATTATACAATTCAGAATTTGACACACTGAGTCTTGTGAGTGGTGTACCTTGTGAAAAGTTATGCTTTAAACGGCTACTATTTGAGGAACAAGCTTTTTCCCATTAAATCCAAACATATAATAATGGTTATGAACTGAAAATATCATATCTTGTTGTCAAAAAACTATCGCTATACACTGAATTAATTGATGTGAGTCGGGAACGTTAGTGAAACAAGCCAATTATCCAAATAAATTGAGTTAGCCGAGGTTGGCGCGCCCCCGGCATAGTTCGCTCAAAGGAAGCGGCATGCTCCTTCGCAAAGGTGTTTGTTTCGGAGGCGCGCCGCAAAATGAATATTGATGACTTCATGGGTCCGGAGATGATTTGCTGAAAAATTAGCTTCTTTTCATCGTTTTATTGCCCTGCATCGTTTCGGAAGCGCGCTGATGAAGACTAATATAACCTTTAATTTTGCTTAGTAACGATCACGTAGATTTATTTGGGGTCATTAAAATTGTGGATTGCTTGGCAGCTGATGGCCTCGTTTATTCTTCGTTTGTGTTCGGTTCTTAATAAATATTTACGGAGTAATTTTGACGGATTACAATTAGAAGATTCCATCTAAACTAATTTGGTATATAGACGTATAATTGTTGGTCGTATTTTTGTGGGAGGTATCCTGCAAAATTCTGGAAGTGAACGTTATTCCCTGTTTATCACTTTCTATTAGCTGAAAACCACACCGTTTAAGTGCTATGGAGTATTATCTTGGAAAAATACATTGCGTCTGTGAGATGGGCTACATGAGCAAAGCCGCAGTAGTTTACTAGTAAAATATTACGGATGATAATCTGAAACAAAATTTATTACCTTCGAAGTTAGGGACTTCTTTATCGGTGAGCCGCCACGGTTGGCCGTTGATTAGTGTGGTCATAAATTACATAAATATGCAGTCGTGTTTACCATGGCGGTCACATCAGAGACGCGTGTCATCTTGCTATGACCAGAAGATACAATTTATATGCAAATTCAGCGCAAGATACAGCCACTGATGTCAGCGGGCGCGCCACTGTCGCTCGTCGCCCGCCCCGACGCCTTCGTGATAACCTTTAAAATTACTTTTGCGCACAGAATATTCATTTTGTATTGGTAATACACATGATATTAAAATATAATATATTGTTGCGCGGTCGGGGAAACACTTTATTATGTTCGGATCCCAGAGGATTCATTTTCAATGTGATAGCTGTAGGTACAGTTTTTGTATATAGTCACTTTAAAACTTGATGATTGATGACTTGAATAGGTTTTTCTTCGTGATTCTAATATAGTCATAAATATAAAATTTGATTCAAATATTTAATAATTAATAAATACCTTTTCATTGCATGGGACTTAGTTACGTTTTTATTTTCAATTTGTGATCGTTTTCTACGCAATACAGACGTTTTGAATCGTTGAAAATTAGAAAATTATTACACACAGATTACATTTCAGCGGTGTTTGTTATAAACAGATTCTCCATTTTTTTTCTTCAACCACTAAAGGAAAGTATGAAAAGAAACATTAAATTATATTTGCCTTGCGGGCGAGACTGTTGTATGAGCCAAATTAAAAACCTACTTAAACAGTATATTGTTTGTTTCTTTAAACATTTTAATTGCTAAACATAGTATGTTTTTCTTTTGTTTTTTCTGTGGTTTTTAATCGTTCAAGCACTTAACAATGAAGGTGAAGTAAGTGTTTACAGGCCTACGTCTTCAGTTACAGTGATTGCATCTTCATTCCAAAGCTACCCTGCTCGAATGTGAAACAAAATTAACGAATTAGCAAATTAAATCAGATATGGCATAATGCGACGCGTAACTTGAAGACTTTATAAAAAAACAATTTACATAATTCAATTTTTGAATTCTTTGGGTCTAAAAGCATGAGTATAAAAGTTAATAATAATCCCCAAGACCGAATCCCTAGGATCATCATTGTAGTGTTTGTATTAGGAGTATCTATACTTAAATATAGATATACGCTATCTCGGGCAAGCGGCGCTTATGTCAGCCACGGAGTTACGACTGCGCTGTGAGCGAGAGTACACGTGTTGTTGCGGCGCGTGCGCTTGCGAGCGAGCCAGTGTTTGTACGAGAACATTACAGTGGACAGAGGTCCTACATTTGGCGACGAGTAAAAAGGTATGTTCAGTATTTTATAATTATATAAATCAAAAGAAGGAAAGGAAAGTACCTACATTTTATGACTGGTAGCAACAATACTCGTAACGTTTTCTTAAGGGGATGCATCCCATGCATTTTCACTGTTTTTCGTACAACCGCTTAAGAGCGGTCAAATCTAATAAAAACAAATTCAAATCAAATCCAGTTAAGACCTCTGAAAATCTGCTATTTTGCATGGGCTTTGACACTTCATAATTTGCTCACAAGTGAAAAGTAAATAAAGAAATACAACATAAAGGCCTAGCAAATTTTATCAAGATTCTAAATGGTGACAATGTTTTTCAAAACTTTTAAGGAAAAAAAAAACACGCATGTGCTGGAACAAGTTTTGTGGAATTTTCGAGTAAATCACGGAATTACTATTACAGAGTATTCAGGTATTATCACGTTGCCTTTTCGTCAAGCATCGCGCTGGATTGCGTTAGATGAAGCAACAGGCTTTTAAACCATGCTCGATGTTTGCGATGGGTGAGTGGAAAAGCAGCTTCTTAGATATCAACCTACATAATATACGCCTTTCAACTTTGTAGGTACGAGTACATACCTACGGTTATTTTTCTATAATCCACAACGTTTTGTTTTGTATACCTTCGTGAAGACGTTATGTTGTTTGAGATATGTAGCTACATTGTAGCGGATGTACACTGTACGTATGGTCCGTTTCTGGGCTTGGAAATATAAAACAACGTGATGGCAAAATAAATATGGTGTACAAAGTTGCAATAGTGGTTGCGTTGTGGAGCACTTAGAACAAGGAAACATATTCTTCACTGCTTGAATAATTAACTGATATAATTTGAATTCTGATATTTGTACTTGTAATGGACGGGCCTGTTGGTCGTGGGTTCGATCCCCGCCTCGTTGGCGAATGTTTGTGTGATGGACGCGAAGTGTGTGTGATTCACCTCCAAAGTGAATGGGTGTGTTTGTCGATCGTCTGGTGCCCATGACACGAGCTCTGCTTGGCTTGGGACTGGATGGCGTTGTGTGAAAAAAAAAGTCCTTTGTGGTTTTAAGATCTCCATTAAATTGGAAACATTTGCGATCTTAAAACATCCATTAAATTGGAACTTTTGTGGTTTTAAGATCTCCATTAAATTGGAAATACTTGCGATCTTAAAACATCCATTAAATTGGAACTTTTGTGATTTAAAGATCTCCATTAAATTGGAAATTACTGTGATCTTTAAATATCCATTAAATTGGAACTTTCGTGGGTTTAAGATCTCCATTAAATTGGAAATACTGCGATCTAAAACCATCCATTAAATTGGAACTTTTGTGATTTAAAGATCTCCATTAAATTGGAAATTACTGTGATCTTTAAATATCCATTAAATTGGAACTTTCGTGGGTTTAAGATCTCCATTAAATTGGAAATACTGCGATCTAAAACCATCCATTAAATTGGAACTTTTGTGATTTAAAGATCTCCATTAAATTGGAAATTACTGTGATCTTTAAATATCCATTAAATTAGAACTTTTGTGATTTAAAGATCTCCATTCAATTGGAAATATTTTGCTCGCGAGAATTAAATGTTCATGTTCTCCTGTATACTATACACTTGTCATTGACAGCAGGGTACAGTTTAGAAATGACTTTTCAAGTTGCCACAATAGACCTCCTGAAGTCGATTTATCATCAATTTGCTAACGCCCGAAATACTCCATTTGGGCAATAAGTTTGACCGTGAGGTATTGTTGTAAGGACTCAGTTCAGTTAGTATGATCGCGATACATTTTAAAAAATTGCCAATTTTCACGACGTAAGCAATTGTAATTTCAACTATCGTCGCGCGTTGGCAGATCTAATAGATACTGTTACGATTTCTTTTATGACAGTGCTTATTTCTCCGTAGAAATTTTGACATTGTTGACATTGACGTATCCCTGGAATATTAATCTGCGATTATTTCTGCGTTAAATCGAAATTGAACTATTTTATTATCGGTATGCTACAAACGCGTGTCACATAAAGTGCCCTTATCCGTTTAATTAACTCATCTTTGTAAAAGACGACCATAGCGGTCTAGCGCGGAACAATAAAAATAATGCGTGAGCGGGTAGATAGATAGATAAATCCTTTGATAGATAAATCCTTTATTGGCTACAGCACAAAACATGCACCAAAATACATAAAGCACACAGATTATAAAAAACTAAGCACATAGACAACAACAAAAGAAAGAAAAAAAAAAAATAATAACACATGTAGGTACCAAAAAAAAAAAGAGAAATAGCAATATAGACCCATAGTGCGGTGTGCATGTCGCGCTGCACCAATGGGAGTCTAGCTCAGCATGTGTCAGGCAAAAGTACCTGACGCTGATATTATGCTGGATCCTTGTGGTGATATTCGGACGCTCAGATGGTTTTGAGTGAAATGTAGATAAATACATAAAGTTAATAGGCATAAAATAATAAGCAAAGTGAATAATTAAAAAATAATGTAATGTACATAGATATCGATATCCATGGTAATGTACGAGTATGTGTGTGTAATGGAGTAAAAAAGGTGAGGTATAGACAGCATTTTCAACATGTGTACCTATCAAACGCAAGCTACCAAGCGGAATATGTGGGTACGCCCAGCAGACTGTCCCGGAAACAAAGAACACGCAGACCAGCTATATGAAGGACGTATTCGAAATGAACATACCACGTTCTAGGGTAGATGAATTGTTGCGTGTAAATATTATTTGACCGAGTAGTTCAGTGTTATTTAGGTAGCTTAAGGTAGTTGTTAGTTAGGCAGGAGTAGTCGGCTAGGTAGGAAATCATAATATTTATATTTTATTGGACTACCATAATATTCATTAGAAACATTTATACGACAAAACAATATTTGCCGAATCAGCTGGTTTTCTATACTATTCTCGCGTTCAGAAGAAACTAGTCTTTGGACTACGGTTTCTTTGGGTGTCTTTTTGGTAAAATTATAAAGGGAATAAAATTAGTGTGCTGGTAGTTCAAAGTTGCTCGTTTTAAATGAAATTAAAAGTTGATACGAAACTAAGTAAACAATCTATTTCAAATTGTCATGATTTTTAGATATTGATATGTCGGAAAACAAACTAAAAAATTGTTTTACTAAAATGATTTTTTTTAGAATTTAAAATAGTAACTAAAAAAGTTGAAGGAGTAAATTAAATGTACCCTCAGTTTTAGTTACAAGCTGTGATTGTTACTGATATCAAATAAGATTTAATGTTGTGGTCCGTAGTAAATAACTGATATCACTGACTTAAACTATGATCTGTAAAAGAGTAAATAGAAGATTCAACGTTCAGAGCAATTTGCAATAATATTGTCAGGTTGACCGAGCGATGTATTATGTTGGTAATCTTACTAAAACAGGCTAGAGTTTATAGCCAACTGGAATAATATTAAATTATTGATTAGCCGTTTATTTTGAAAACAAATTGATGCCACTGAGTCAAAATGATTATGTTCGAACAGAGTACAGGTGAATATAGTTGGCGTGACTAGGCATTTGGCTTAATTATTCGCTGATAAACTATTAAGAGAGACGTCGGGAGACTTAATGTAGTTTTAAAAAATCGTTGTCTACAGCCGGATTTTCGTTAGATTTGGAAAAGTGAAAAAAAAAGGGTTGTTTTGATAATGCAACTCGTGTTGCTAGGATATGAAATAAAGTCAAGTGGTGAAGTTAGAAGAAATAGGACCTATTAGCAGAAAACAGATAACGTACATTCGACTCTGCCCCTACTTTTTATCGTAGCTCAGTTAGAACAGTTTATAGGTCTAGTAGCTTACTCCTGGTGGTTTTTACCTAAGTTTTCTCGAGTATGGGGCCGTTCTAAAGACGATTTGACGTGTGGTAAAGTTTATTTTTTGGCAACTGCGCCACAAAAAATTGAATAAGAAATAATTTAATTTTTATGAAAGAGTCGGGTTTTATGATTTAACCTTTCGATCGTGTCAATTGGAGGCACAGTGGAGGGACGGTGAGTGCGCGGGCGCCGGCGTTTGCTTGGGATTTAATGGATTGAGACTCGCAAGCACCTAGTCGTAGAATTTCATACTGATACCAGTTAGCGGGCTACCTCAAACGGGTGAAACCATAAGATATGACTGGACCCTAAGCGTACGTCCTGTAGTAGTGCCATACGTGACTTCTTATCGCGAAACTGTATCTCATTGCGTGATCGTAAAGTTAATTTACCGTCAGTTGGAAGTTGGTCAGAAGGTAAAGCTAAAAATAACTCTCTGGTAATTGGTAACGACACTGAAACATTGAAGGTTTTGATTAAAATTACTGGTAGTCTCATCTAAATAATTTAGAGTTCTGTGATTCAAGTAACATTGTCTAACACTTTCATCGCGACGGGACAAACCCGTGTGAATGAGGAGGACTAATATGAGATGTTTGTGTTAGAACCAATGCTAATAGCGACTGTAGAGACCAGGGACCATTTGTGGTAGGGTCCATTAGGCGAAGTCCAACTCACGATTGGCTGTACAGTTACAGACACTTAACCAAACGACGAACACTGGTGCTCCTTTGGAACTCTCGATAGGCAAGACTTCGTTTTCTCTGCCGTTGATGTCAAAAGAGGATGTAGAACCCCGAGGTTAATTTAAGTGCCATGATAAATGATGCGTTACGCAATATAGAGTACGTAGTAACTTAAAAAAAAAAAAAGTGTAGGTTTAATCAGGATATGAAAAAAATTTTTTTCTTTCTTCAATCTGAGACTTCCTAATGATTATAAACGGGCAGAGCAAGTAAACTAAGCTAGATCCATTTAAAGATTTGTTTAAAATAACGGAGATGAGAATTAAGGATCAGCTGTTAATCAAAAGTTTAAATCGATGTGGAAGGATATTTCTTTACTGTACCTTTGCTTCGAATTTTTTATAGTTTCTTTTTAATCTCAAATAAATATTTTTGAACATGAAAGGGATGTAGTGTTTGTATTAGGAGTATCTATACTTAAATATAGATATACGCTATCTCGGGCAAGCGGCGCTTATGTCAGCCACGGAGTTACGACTGCGCTGTGAGCGAGAGTACACGTGTTGTTGCGGCGCGTGCGCTTGCGAGCGAGCCAGTGTTTGTACGAGAACATTACAGTGGACAGAGGTCCTACAATCATCATCTTCATTTCAGCCGAAAAGACGTCCACTGTTAGATATAAGCCTTCCCCAAGTGTCGCCATAACGATCGGTCCTTTGCGTCTCGGATCCATTGGATTCCCGCGGCCCTCAGGTCCACTTTGTGAATCGTGTTCTAACGCCACGTCCCCATCGCCCATCTGTTTTGCGAGCAATGTGTCCTGCCCACTGCCAATTCAGTTAAGTGATTCTTTGGGCTATGTCGGTAACCTTAGTTCTCCAGCGGATATCTTTACTTCTAATGGATCACTCAAGGAAACTCCGAACTCCCAAAAGCCACCCGTCACCCAAAGGGCAATGAAAAGGGCTAATTCCGATTATGGTGCAAATTTCCATGAAGATTAGCTACATTAGTAACGAATACTAAAAAGTTTAATGGGAATTTTGATGTTTTACTGGCTGATTTAATCTAATTTGATAATTATTCATGGCGTTAAATATTTGTTCCCTAATACTGGTTTCACCAAATTTCTGGGCAGAAATTCCTAACTAAATTATAGAGCTTCACAAAAACTATCCAGACGATCATGTTACAAAGTAACCAAATGCCTCCTCCTGCCCAAACTGTGTCCAAGTTTCTTTATTCCCGTGTGCAAGCGTTGGCGACCGCTGGCTAAGCCAATTAGTGTCCACTTGGGTAAACACCGGCTCGTTAGAGGACTTGTGTGTTTTATTCAATTCAATTTGCCAGTTCCACCGCCACTTATTGATAGGACATACTTTTCTTTGTTCGCTGTTAATTTGCTTTGGCTTCGTGCTCGCAACAACGGTCAAATATCAACCGATTGTGATTTTGCTTTGATCTCGGATTTTTGTACCGGTTTTTTGTATCGTTGTAGATGTGTTTGTACTGAATTTGAATGGTTTGTTACAGAGTTACCACATATTTTGAGAGTTTTCTCATGAGTATTGTTTTCGATGTAATGTTCCTCATAATAAGAGGCCACGTGGCCAAAATGAATGATTTCTTCTCCTTTTCTGACTTCATTTTTGATTTAGTTAGCAAAACATTGGTTTATAATAATTGAAAATCCATTCAATTAGAACTCCATTCATTTCCATGTGGTTATTTATCTGTGTCTGTTCAGTATCACCGCTGTATCGGAGGTGTGTCCGCTAGTTCGGCGATCGGCACATCGAAGGATGTCGCGGGTCTCGGTAATCTAGTCCGTGACTTGCAAGTGGAATGCGTGGTTTTATTACCTCCCGGCGGGGTGTGGGTCCACGCGGGCGGGGCGGGGGAGGGGGTGAGCTGGGTGAGGGGAGGTGCTCCCCTCGTCGTTAGTTGTACCGCATTGTGTCGGTTATTGCCGCCCGCGACGAACCTCGCAGACAATCCGCCGGAACCTCGAACAACCCGAAACTATATCTCGATAACAGTTCAATTATAATATTTTATTAAATATCTTGTTGCACTCACGAAGTATTCTGTTTAAACCATCTCTGAAATTTTGTTCTATGAGAATGATAAAGAAGACAAGAATTTCTCGTATTTTTTTATTCAACTTTAGATGGCAGTCTCCTAATTTTTTTTGGGTATTTTTAATATTAAAATATCTGGATGATGGTGCATAAACGCTGAATCATATTTCAGAGCATTTCCGCTTTTTCTTATCTAGTTACCACAGATAGCACTTGACATTTTTTTATAATTCAGGCTGTGGCTTAGCACACAGTAGGTTACGTTCATTGAGTAGAAAATTATATGCAAAACCACGACGGAAGTCACGGCCTGACGGAAAGGTTGAGCGGCGAATAATTAATATTGAAGCTTTAGTATAGTTTTTTTTCATAATAACGAAGCATATTTCGCTCAAAACAGATTATCTCAATTTAACGTAGCAACATTGTAGTAGGGGATTAATTTGGACCACGGCTATGCGCAAACCAAAGCCATTTTAAAAACGTGGCGCGTCCATAATGATGGCTTGATGAGAGGCGCGTCAGTACGCTGCAGTCGGCCTGCCGCCCCTCGGCTCTCCGAGCCCTTCCCTGTACACAGCCTTGTAGATTTTTACGTGATCACTAAAGAAATCGTTCCTACACTTTTTGGGTGCGTCAGAGGTCATTCTACGCTTCTATCCGAAAATATGCGTCCTTTTAATTTATTTATTATTATTATTATTTATTTAAATCAGATACATCCATATTATGTTAGTAGTTTATGTATACTTTATATTATTTTATTAAACTAAAACTATACAAAATTACTTATCGCATTCCGCGATTTGTGGAATAGATAGAGATTGCCCGGTTGCATTAGGGGCAAAATAGAAGTTCAACAATTAGTTTCTATAAATATAAAAGGTTGCCTAAAAACTTCATTTTGCAGTGAAATATGAAAACACTGTTTTTGTCTAATGTAATATATAGTGAAACATCTACATAGCAAAGCAATAATATTTATTTATTTACTTATTTAGGTAAAACTAACAGCTTCTGTGTGCATTTTACAAGTATGTATAACAATTGATCTAAGTCTTACACAGTCACCAATTACAAGTCAATCAGTACAGCAGGTCATTCCCAAAATTAGGAATGATATAAAATACAAAAGTAGTTATTACATATTATTATATAAATTGAAAATTAAAATTGCAATGGAACAAAATCAAATTATCAATACATAAACAAAATCAACAACAGAATTTGCAATTCAAAAAGAACAAAACCATTAACATTAATCGAAATTTCAAATAGTTTTAATAATAGAGATAATCAATCAAAGCAAAAAGAAACAAGAAACAAACATGGAAATTGAATCAAAATAGACGAATAATCAGAGTACCTAATCAAAAATGTATAATTAAGAAAATTAACTTAATCAAAGTAAATAATTAAGTAACATAATCATAACAATTGGAATAATTATAAAAGTCAATATTATTATTAAAATAGTCCAAAATATTAAATTAAAATAATCAAAATATGTACATAGTCAAATTATAGTCAAGTAAAAATAATTATATTATGAAGACATGGTTCAAAAGACCGAGCAACAAGTATTAATTAAAAGAAAAAATAATAAATGAAACTTAAATTGAAATGCGATTTGTAGGTCGCGGGTTCAAACCCAGTCAGGCGCATTACTTTGTATAATTTATTTCGTCACCACTGCTCTCAAAACGGTGAAGGAAAACATCGTGAGGAAACCGGCATATCCTAGAACCAAAACTTCGAAGACATGTGACATCCACCAACCCGCACTGGGCCCGCGTGGTGGATTACGGCCAATTGCCTCTCCTAAAGAGGGGGCCTGAGTCCCAACAGTGGGAACATTATAAGGCCGACTATGCTATGCTAAATTGAAATATAATCAACAAAAAGTCAATTTCAAATTAATATTATAATTTTAATTATAATTATTTAGGATAGTTTGGTAGTTTCCTATTTCTGCATACTTCTGGTGAACCAGCGGGCATGATGACTTATAGTAAAATATTATAAAGAGAAAAGATATGTGCTTTTCGTTGTGATGAATAAACACAAAAACTACTGAACCGATACAAAAATTTGTAAGAATTATCGGTTCAGTTGAATCTTAGTTTATCACACAGTGTCATATATATTTTTCTTTTGAAAATAATAATTATAAAAGTACTTGAAACCGACTTTTTTAGCAATTTTTGGTGAGGGTTGGATAATTTTACAAAAAGTAACTACTTTAATTTTAGAAATAGCTTAGATCACCAAATATAGAGCAATTTTCCTGTATACCTCACTCATTTTCGACAAAATCTAACTTATACCCTTTTTTAACAGAGCCACACTGTCACATCATCATTATGATCATCATCATTTTAGCCGAAAACGTCCACTGTTGGATGTAGGCCTACCCCAAGTGGTGCTACAATGAACAGTCCTGCCCTTACATCCATCGAATTCCCGCAACCCTAACCAGGTCAACGGTCTACTTTGTAGGCCTTCCAAAACTGCGTCTTCTGGTACGCGGTCACAACAGAACCTTTCGGCCCCAACGGCCATCCGTTCGAGCATTGTGCCCTGCCCATTGTCACTTAAGGCGTATAGTCCCTTGAACCATCTGGCCGAAATTATGTGAACGCAACTCTCGCACTCGCCTAGGCGGCAGTACGCAAATCTGTGCACTTATTTGCGGCCAGCAGCGCCCGGAAAGCGCTTTAAATCCATTTTCTATGCGAGATATTGATTGATTTATGTACATATGCAATGTTCACTTTGAAGAATATTTAACTACCAACTTTTATGTGTAAAAATATTTCTAAAGGTCCAAGCCGTTTCGAAGGAGTACGGAAAAGTTGCGAAAAGTTGCGAAATTGCTAAATATTTTTGAAGTGAAAACTTCTTTAGCGGTGTTGAGCACTTTTTCTGTAATGGGTATAAAATCTTAAACTCGCGTCAAGACACGTGACCTGATCGAAAAAGCGTAAGACGGATGGTAAACTTTTTAATGTAAAATAATTGTAATAGTTTTAAAGTGTTAAATTTTTAATGTAATATAAATTGTCATGTTTGTGTACGATAGCGCAATAAATGAATATTGTATTCTACCACATAAATGATAGTACTTTTATACTGATAAAGCAATTGGTGCAAAATTATTCCCTAACCATTCCAAAATATCAAACATGCTCAACGTTAATAATCAAGTTTTCACTTCTGCCGGCACTCCCGGAGTGCAATTTTTTTTTTTTGACAAATGTATTAATTGTACGAAAAAATCAAATGTTGATATTATTGTTCATGAATCTATAATAAACATATATTTTTTTCAAACCAACTGACCTAGCCGTTACGGAGGAGTAGGCCTCAGAAAATCACTGTTTTATGGCACTTTTCGGGCGCTTGGCCCTTAAGTTTGGTGATTCATCGTACTAGGTTGGCAATCTTGGTTCTCCAGCGGATATCTACTTTCCCGATTCGATTACGCAAGGAAACCCCAAGCATAGCCCTTTCCGTTGCTCTTTGGGTGCTATGAGATGACCCATAACATATAAAACTCAACATAATAACAACACTTTAAATCTGTAATCAAATTTAAGTGAAAATTTTAAAGTGTTTGTGAAGTTCTAAATAATTATTTTTAATGATTATTTAGAAACTTATCTATTTTGTAGAAATTATATATCTAATATGGTCATAAAGTTAAAAATAAATAAAAATCTTAACTTCATAAAAACGAATGTCTTAGAATGATGTCATACATCTATACATCTATACATACATAACACACATACATATACATACTATACAAACATATAAGTAAAAGTGGAGTAAATTAGAGTCTGTTTGTAGTATCGAAATAAACGCTTTTTACTACATGCATATGAATATATATACGGTACATACACGAAAACATTTTTTTTACAATTTTTGTCTGTCTGTCTGTTTGTTCAGGCTAATTAAATGACTGGACCGATTTTGACGGGACTTTTTTTGGCATGTAGCTGATGTAATAAGGAGAAACATAGGCTACTTTTATTTTAGAAAAAATAAATTCAAAATCCTGGAGTCCACGCGAACGAAGTCGCGGGCACAGCTAGTAGAGAATATAAGCCAGAAACCAATACATACTTCTACTCAAAATAGTAGATATTTTTTTTATGGTGGGAAAAAACCATCCAATGACAACCCCCGCTCTTGGGCGGAGTGGGAGATAGTGTCAGACTCTTACTGACTATAAGACCCACCCCGTTCCTTCTAGCCTTTATACCGGGGCTCGAGCTCCCTTTCGGATAACCCTGGCCCCAGTAGGCTTCGACCCGGCTGGGTCCCTGCTGTTGCTGACAACTCCTTGAGGCCTGACCATGACCTCAACCAAGGCCCGGCTCGAGAGGTCTCCACCGCCGATCACCCCCACGAGGGCATGGCGATGCACAATCCAAGCAGGGTACACCTCAACTGTGTGCCCCACCGTGTCCTCTGACCGTTCCGCACAGTGGCGACATCCGGGCGTCTCTTCCGCCTGAATCCGGAACAGGTAGCTCCCGAAAGTGCCATGTCCGGTGAGGACCTGCGTCATGCGGAAGGCAAGGACGCCATGAGGTCTTTCCAGCCACGCCTCAAAGAGGGGACTTACCGAAAATATTTACCCTTAACGCGTCGCCTGAACGCTTATAAGACTGTGATAAATCACAGTCTTTTAAGCGTTCAGGCGACGCGTTTATCGGTTTACGCACGGTTACCATTGGAAAGTTGTTTACTGCTAATCGTAAAGAATTAAAGAGATTCTTAGCTACCCAGACCCTAGCGTTGCGCTCACGTCCAGCCACAACAGCACATAGTCTCGTTTGATTGTCAGCAATTTGCACCACGTGCAGGTGAGATAGGCTTGAGCCGTGATAAATGTTGATTGGGACCCCATATACCTTTTTTTTGTATGGTGGGAAAAAATCATGCATTGACATCTCCCGCTCTTGGGCGGAGCGGGAGATTGTGTCAGACTCTTACTGACTAAAAGACCCACCCCGTTCCTTCTCGCCTTCATACCGGGGCTCGAGCGCCCTTTCGGATCACCCTGGTCCCAGTAGGCTTCGACCCGGCTGGGTCCCTGCATTTGATGACAACTCCTTGAGGCGCGCGGGAACAGTGCGCGCCGTCGACGACTTGGGTTTGGTCCGGACAGTTACCGGACGGCCGGACAGCGAGCTACCCATTGCTCACTATCCGCAAGCCCGCGCCTACGGTGGCCGGAAATCGGGATCAGAATCCCGGCGGCGGCGGCGGCAGCGATAACGCCGTTGCCTGATGCGTTCGGCCTCCTCCTTTGCGAGCATTACTGCTTCGCAGAAGTCGGCGACCGCCTGCCACTTCTCCTCGCTCCGGACCATGGCCTCAACCAAGGCCCGGCGCGAGAGGTCTCCGCCGCCGATCGCCCCCACGAGGGCACGGCGATGCTCCGCCCAAGCAGGGCACACCTCGACTGTGTGCTCCACCGTATCCTCCGGGCATTCCGCACAGTGGCGACACCCGGGCGTCACTTCCGCACGAATCCGGTGCAGGAAACTCCCGAACGAACCATGTCAGGTAAGGACCTGCGTCATGCGGAAGGTAAGGACGCCGTGAGGTCTTTCCAGCCACGCCTCAAAGAGGGGACTTACCGCCATGATTGTGGCGTGCCCAGCACTGGGTTGCGATAGTCGTTGTCGCCATTTCACCATGAGATCCCGCCGGAGCTCTGTCCGCCATGCCGCGACCTGTCGCGGCAGCGGACTTTCACCCCGGCGTTGCATCTCCACGCGCATATCGTGCATGTGTGCAAGGACTGTTGCCTCCAGATCCCACGGTGGTAGGCCAGCCAGAAGGCTCGCCGCTTCGCGGGAGACCGTGCAGTATCCCCGCACCATCCTTATCGCCATGACCCTCTGGCAGGCGTTCAGTATGGCCGCCGGTTGCTTTTTCAGCGACGGCGCCCACACCGGCGCCCCGTAGAGGGCCATGGACCGAACGATCCCCGCGTAGAGCCTCCGGCAGGAGGCATCTGGACCCCCAAGGTTGGGCAGGAGCCGCTTAAGCGCAGCCCCAGCCCGGTTGAGTTTGGGGACCCCATATACCTCCTGTATGGCCACAGATAATTATTTTCTACTTTTAGGCAGACGAAACCGTGGGCAAAAGCTGGTAAATAATATACGGCCGAATTTATTTATATTCGAATAAGCGAAGACTAAATTGAATACAGCTAATAAAAAAGAAAAGAAGATCACAGTGTCCAGTAATGTTAATATAGAGGTGTTTTTTTAAAGATTTTTTAACATGTGTGCAGATATTTCACAAATATGTTGAAATTGTATAGTTCACTGACATAATATACAAGAAACAATAAATTTAGCTGTGTAATATAATAATAAAAGAAAACACTGCTAAGCATTTTCCTAGAAAGAAATGATGCTTTTATACCTAGACTATTATCAAAACAAGTCTAACGTCCAAGTAGCTCCTAACTGCTAGCGGCAATTTTCAACTTAATCATATTAATAGCTTTTATACGAGGGGCTGTTTGCTTAGGGAGCGACACGAGAGCATATTGTGAAGTTGAAGGTACTTGTAGTAAACTACATGTTAACATGTTTGTGAGTGAAAATTAGAGAGCATACTGCGGGACACTTACTAGGTCGGTGATAGGCAGTTATGCAGACAGCGGCCCGCTCGAGATGGGAGCGTCCTACCAAGTGAACGGTCCCAAGTCTGCAGCGAATAACAATGTATTGCATGAACAAAACATGTACGAGAACATGCGCGAACTCTTTACTTTCACTTCACTTCTAAACTGCATAACGATATACATATATTGCATCTTCATTCGTCGTACTTGTAAAATTTTCGTCAACATTTGTTTTCAGTTATACAATATTGGTATGTAGGTACATGTCAGTGGGGGGGGGGTCTAGGGTGGAACTCGCCCTATGTTCCTTCGTTTTCCCTTTGCGTTCGGGGGCTACGGTAACTCTTTCAAACATTCCTGCAAGTCTATGATAACTATTCACAGTAGAAATAAAATACCAATAAAAAGGAAGTTGGGAGAAACGCATATTACCTACTGAAAACACTATTTGGAAGAGAATAACGCCAATACAGCAACGAACACGCAAAACATCTGACTGATAAATACATATTATTTTAGTTTTCGTACAAAAAATGTACACATACAACGTGGTACAAGTTGAGCAGAGTTTTTCGAAACTTTCCTTCTTTAGTTATTTTGAGGACGGTCGGAGCGAGCGTCGAACTCCCTAACTCGTGTTATTGAATTTAATGTACCCTCCCCGTGCCTAGCTCTATTCAGTGTCGATAAAATCACTTGGACCTGTTAGACATTACAGTGTGTGTTGACGCTGTACGTACTAGTACTGCGTGCCGCTGTGTGTCTGCCAACTAAGTGCCTCGAATTAGTGTTGCTCGAACGAATGAAAGGAAAGTCTGTTTGCTTTATTCCAAAGAGTTCCTTTTGATGTCTCGTGTTTACAAAATAAACGTAAATGATAAAATGACACACGAACTAGACGAGTAGGCGTGTAATTTTTTTCCTTCGGTTCACCGCAAAAGGTTTCTTTAAGCTAACATTTGCATTTGGCGTCGCCTTTGGTTCGAATGTTCACAAGAGACGCACTTTAATCACAGAGAACAGGTGGGAAGAGCCAACGAGCAATTTTAATATTGGAATTTCTTATCAAATCCAGCTTTTTCTCGCAAGTAGTACAAAAATATTTGTTTCGCTCGGGCAATTTCGCGGAAGATTCGCTTGTGTACTTTTTTCAAACGGATTCAAGATTAATCTTCGTTTATCCAGCTGGTTTATAGAATTAGCAATTTATCGAATTCGTGTTCTTTTTATTCTCAATATGTTATTTTCACAAGCAGTGTCTCCGGGTCGCTCTGTATTAAAGTCGATTTTGGGAATTATTTCGTTCTTAGAACTTGAAATACAGTAGATTTGTACGTAAGGTTTTTCTGTTCATTATATATTTTGTGCTTCCAGGATTATCTTACGAGGGCGTATTTTCAGCTTCTTATATTATCCAAGCACTATACATTTTTCACATCAGCTTCAGTGTGTGATGCTGCGGGCAATTTGACCAATGGCACTGGTTGATTCTCCTCACGGCTATCGTCCGAGTGTCTTCGCAAGATTCTGCAATACTTCGGTCATATTTTAAGGAAAGACGGTGGCAACCTCGAAAGGCTAATTATGACCGGTAAATTGAATGAGAAAAAGCCTTGTGGGCGCAGCCCAATATGTTGGTCCGGCCAGATCTACACTGCTCGACTATGATGTACAATGCTCTTCACACCGCCCGAGACAGAAACAGATGGAGGAATATCATAAGGGCTAAAGTGATGAAGATGAAACAGGGAGGTCACCACCCTTAACAATAAGGAATACGACGCAAAGAGGAGGACTGGTAAGAGCGAACGACGTGAGATTGCAAATATTAGCAAACCACAGCAAGGACGTTCAGGTTTTGTTTTATTCGTTCAACTATACTATTATTATGAAGAGGGTAAACTTGTACGACCAGGGACTTAAAAACACCTTCATAAAGGTTACAGAATTATAAGTGTTACATGTTGAATGTGTGACAGAATCAAAAATGTAACACTTATATATGTGTTTTCAATGTGTTAACCCAAAACACTTAAAAAAGTGTAACTGTAACATATCTGTAACAGATATAATAATGTTAACAGTGTTAATAAGTGTAACAGGTAAACGCAGCGTTGCCAAAGTTACAATTTACTTATTTTTAGTATTGCGCAATTATTTCAGTTACACATATTAATACTTATTAACAGGTTACAGTTTGATTCGGTAACATTATTGTATCTGTTACATTTAAAACTGTTTTTCTGTTAAACTGTTTTAAAAACAGTGTTAAAACATATTATTACGGTTACAGTTTGAGTCCCTGTGTACGACGAATACTTTTATTTGAATAAACTCAAAACACTATTTCTAGTTTCTCCACCTTATTTATTTCTTGAGGCACAGGATTTCTCGAGTTCTTGAATATCTCGAAAAGTGATGAATTTTTAAGAAAACATGATGTTATTAAAAAGAAAAGTTTTATTGCAAATTAGAAAGATACATACGATCAAATAAATCGAATGAATAATTTTTACTTACCTTAAGTGTGAAACTCATAGCCATCGTTTGTATTCCCTTTCACCTGTAACTCGCCAGCCTTGCATCCATTGCTATAGAAAGCAAGAGCTAGCAGATCACGAAAAAATATTTAGACCTTTTGGGCTAGGTTTGCTCATTTCTTGATTATGTAAACAGAAGTAGGAGTTGTTGTTTGTTGACTTATGAAGAGCTTCAGAATAAATAGAAAGTGCAAAAGAAGTAAGAGCTAGCGCGGTGCGAGGACGCGTAACCGACGCTTTTCAGCTGTGCGCCCCGCTCGCATCTCTTTCGCATCGCTCTGAACGAATTCTCGCATGAATTTTTACGTATGTAAGAATATCAAGCTATGTTAACTCTATTTCATCAGAGCTAAGCTACGCTCGGTGGCGGAAGCGAAATGAGAGGGACTTTTCTCATTTAATTGAAAGACTTTTTGCTGTCATAGATGTATGTATATTTTCATACTCGTATATGCAGAAAAGCTCGTTAATTTTAAAGCTCTAAGTATTCTGAAATGTGGTATCGATCCTGTATTATGATTACTTTACTTACTTTCTCGCTGGTAAAACGGTCATAGCCATCGATAGAATCTAAAGACCCGTGTATACCACTCAACAGGGCATCGAAAACTCCGTGAATACTTGCACGTTTTCAATTTTCTCGACAATATTTCACTCTGCTGGCGTTCTTCGTTACTTTGCGAGTTCTCCACAAGAATGCCTCAAAACATATTTATCTACGGAAACTCAATTACTTAGACCTTGGTGTCAAAAATGTCTTGAAAATAAAATAAAAATTATGACAATGTCAGCAGTGTTTGTTTCGTATCAATATCCGGATTAGGTCGAATCAAATTTGGTTTGTAGGATCAGGATTTATGCAACGCTCTCAATTTCCTGCGACGACAGCGGAACATCCGGCATGCAGTGCGCCCCCCCCCCCGGGCTCCGCGCCTCCGGCCCCCCCACTGGCGGCGCCCGCAGTCGCCGCAGCCGCCACCGGGCCGAGCGTAAAATGGAGCGCGGGCATTTGCATAGCGGCACTCGAACCGAGCGGACCGGCAAATTGTTGTCGCATCAATGGCTCGATCAATACGCCATATCTATCTTCGACTAGTCCTGGTGTTTTGTCGTATTTACCAAGAGTCTATTGCATTTATTTGAAAGGATTTCGAAGTATGATGTTTTCCAGGAAATAAAAAAAAATACCTTGTTAATGGCAAAAGGCCTTCGTTCTATTAAAAAAATAACGTGTCATTATACATGAATCGTTCTTTGTAAGCTAATGTGCGTAAATCAGTTAAAATGTAGATTTACTTGTCAAGCTGCAGATTATGTGACTGAGTTTGTTAAAGTGGAAAAAAATGTTTAAGTTCTTACATTAACTAGATAATCAGCAGAATAACGGCCAAGTATAGGGTATCTAAAGTTATAAAACAGGTTCTTTACTTGATTAAAAATTATGTAAAATATATTATATCTGTTTACGAAGTTTTTTTGTGCCAATAAACTATTATAACCGTTATAAAACATTCAAGTTAGTTGTAATGATTAAAATTCAATCCAAACTAATATTATAAATGCGAAAGTAACTCTGTCTGTCTGTCTGTCTGTCTTTGCTTCACGCCTAAACTACTGAACCGATTTGTGTGAAATTTGGTACAGACATAGTTTGGAACTTAAGAAAGGACATAGGATAGTTTTTATTACAAAAATAAAATAAAAAATAAAATTTATTCCGGACATACAGCGCCATCTATTGGTCAAGAGTCGGCATCAATTCAGTACTGAAAATTCATTGGAAAAATGTAAATAAATAGTAAAAAGGTATGAAAATATCATATAATACAACTTTTAGTACGCTGGAAGTCACTATTCCACGCGAACGAAGTCGCGGGCAAAAGCTAGTTTTAAATATAATCTAAAGTTTGTTGACATTTAACGCATGAAGACATACCTATTACAGGGCACCTCGACACAGACAGGTTTAGTTAGAAGGCTGAGGTCTTCGAGAAAATATTTTTTATCTATCTTTTATCCACAGAAGTAGGAACTAAAAGAAACGATACAAAAGTGTTTGGTTCACTGTCTTCGTTATTTTGCAGATTAACTAGGTACAGTAGAGATATCTGCTTCTGAGTCATATTAACGTATTCTGTATTGTAACTTATAAAAATCCGAAGCAAAGCCGAAATCGCGAAAAAAATTTCATTTCATCAAATCAGCAGTTCAGTACATTAGGCAAACATAAATGTACCTACTGAACAGCTGAATTTTTTTCGCGATTTTAGGTTGTTCCTATAGTAAAAGTGGTTGGTTATGATGAGCACAATCACGTGTTTAAGTATTGTACATTAATTACCAGTCACCCTATATATTGGACTAGCAGTTCGCTATAACTAGCACAAACTGTTGCTTAAGAGCTTTGGAGCTAATCCGATTATTCCTAAAGGCGACAAGCTCAAGCGCCAGAGCGAGCACTGCTGACCTTATGCAGCCGCTTTGGAGTCAAAGGGACACCACTTTTTGCAATCTACAGTTCCATTAGAACTTCATAATAGTGGCATAAAAGCGCTGCAGGAGCGGCAACTAATAATTAACACCACACTAAAGCTCTTGTGGCGCTTATTGAATGAATGACAGGTTTAACTGAACGAATAAAGGATCACTGATCATTCACTTTGTCTCTCATTTATTAAATACATCTGTTGTTCCTGAGTCAGACATTACTGAACACACAACAAAATGTAGCTCAAAAACAAGGTAAGTTTTTGAGCTACATTTTGTATTATATGCAAGTGGCTACAAACGCAGATCAGTTTATCGTGCATAAAGTTGATATTAGTGGAGTATTTTAACGCGCCTCAATAATTACCTCAGAATATCGTAAAATATGTAAAATATTATTATATAGAAATTTTTATATCACATACCTATACGATATTGAAATTACATACTTGACTACATTTGTATTTAGTAAGTTGCTGGTTTTATATTAAGTTATATTTTACTACAAATTGCGATAAAAACCTATAAATTTCTCAAGTAATGATAAATAATTGTCTTGTAAAGATATTGTCTATGAGAAGCAGCTTTAACTTGCAACTTCAACCTTAAAACTTCCTCTCTGCGCGTCATAGCGCTATGTTTCACTTTTCTGAAGGCCCAAGTAATACCTGTACCACTAATGCATGCATGCATGGTCTGGAGAGCCAAGAAGGGCTTAAAGGGCTCCTCCATCTCGATCAAGGAGTTCTTAACAAGGAACCGGCAGACTGTTTTCGGGAAGGCGCGGCTTCATTTTGGGATGCGATCCTGTTGGTCTCCAGGATGGTGTCATTGTGGTTAAAACCCCCGACGGCACTAAACACAAGATAACTTCACTCGACGAACTGAGTACGCTGCAGGCAAAGTATCCGAGGGTCCAAGGAGGTGACAGCCTGCAAAAGAAGACTCGTTAGCTACGGTATCTTTATTCGTTCTTCTTCGGAATGATCGGATTGGCAGGAGAGGGGGTGGTGTAGCTATTTACATTCGCGGCGATATCCCCTTTAAAATCCTAGCAACTTCTTCTTCGACTGATGCTGCCGAGTTTCTTTTTCTTGAGGTTTGTGTGAAGGGAGCTAAAGCCGTTTTAGGGGTTGTCTATTGTCCCCCTACTCTTGATTTTTTCACTGAATTCGAATCGGTACTAGAATCTTTGGGTTCAGAGTATGCACATCATATCATCATGGGAGATTTTAACACCAACCTCCTTGCTCACGACTCCCCTCGGTCCCGTAAACTCCTCCATCTTGTCCAGTCAGCCAGTCTACATGTATTACCTCTCCAACCCACGCACCATAACAGAAATGGTAATGATACTTGGCTTGACTTGATCCTCACCTCTAACCCTTCCTTAGTGTCCTCGCATGGTCAACTTGATGCCCCTGGGTTTTCCCATCATGATCTCATTTATCTGTCCTACGTCCTTAAACCTCCTAAACCCAAACCCATGTTCCAGTACAGGCGTGCCTTTCCACGTATGAATATTTAGCAACTTCAGAACGATGCATTTTGTATTGACTGGTCATCCTTACAGGAAGCTACTACGGTTGACGATAAAGTCAGCGTTTTTAACAATATTGTGACCAAGCTATATGATAAGCACGCTCCTGTTAGGAGAGTTAAGTTGAAGCGTCCACCTGCACCCTAGATGAACCGAGAAATTGAGATGGCTATGCGACGGAGGGACCGCGCGTTTCGGAAATTTAAGAAGAATCGCTCGGAGGACAATTGGGCCTTCTTTAAGTCTGCCAGGAATCAGTGTAACCAGATGATACGCAACGCAAAACGCCGACACATTCTAAATAATAATACTTCCTCTTCTTCTGCCGATATTTGGAAATTCCTCAGAACTCTAGGTATCGGTAAACCCGCACATTCGGACCTTCCTAACACAATTGGCTTAGACGAGCTGAACTTGTATTTCTCCACTGTTCCTATGCTTGACAATCTAACCAAAAGTCAAACTATTGGTTATCTTACTGGTCTGACGCGTCCCAACATCACCCCCTTTGTTTTCACCCCAGTCAACTCGGAAGAGATCAAAAAGATAATCCTCTCCATTAAATCCAAAGCAGTGAGTTGCGATAACATTAGTCGTCACATGATCGTGTCTGCTTTGGATCAACTTCTTCCTGCTATATCCCACATCGTTAATTTTTCTCTATCTTCATGTATATTTCCTTCCCTATGGCGTAAAGCTTATGTTCGGCCACTACCCAAAGTTCCTAACCCCTCTCTTTCCGGGCACTTTCGTCCGATTTCCATCCTACCATTCCTGTCCAAAGTGCTCGAGGCCTGTGTTCATAAACAGTTCTCCAAGTTCATTTACCAGAACTCTCTCATCAGCCCATTCCAATCTGGATTCAGGCCCGGGCACAGTACTGTGACAGCTCTCCTAAAAGTGACTGACGATATAAGGCGGGGAATGGAAGACACCAAAGTTACAACTTTGGTGTTAATTGACTTCTCCAATGCCTTTAATACCGTCAGTCACGAAGTCCTCTTGTCTGTCCTTTCTTGTCTTATGGTCTCTCACGAGGTACTGGAATGGTTTTCTTCTTATCTTCGGGGGCGCCAGCAGTCAGTTCGTGCTGGAGACTCTGCTTCAGGGTGGCGTCCCTCAAGGCGGTATTTTATCCCCTCTTTTGTTTTCTGTTTTTATAAACTGTATAACTGCTAAGCTTCAGTGTGCGTATCATCTCTATGCTGATGATTTGCAGTTGTACTGTCGGTCAAGTGTGGACAACATATCGGATGCGATCGAAGAGCTAAACCGGGATTTACGGGTAATTAAAAACTGGTCTGATAGATTCGGAGTGGCGGTTAATCCTACGAAGTGTCAGGCTATTATAGTTGGGAGCCCCCACAGTCTAAGAAAGCTAGATGGACTAACCGTACCACCCGTAATCTGCAACAATACGGTGATCCCGTTTGGCTCTGAGGTCAAGGATCTTGGTCTGTATGTTGATGCTTGTCTGGATTGGCGGAAGCAGATTGCAAATGTCAGTCAAAAAGTCACTGGAACGTTACGGTCTCTCTATCGTCTGAAGAATCTTCTCCCAGCTCACATAAAGGCAATGCTTGTACAATCCCTAATCTTTCACATAATCGACTATTCTGATGTGTGCTACTATGACCTGAATGCAGATCTTCTCAATAAACTTGACCGGCTTCTGAATAACTGCATTCGATTTGTCTTCAACCTCCGCAAGTACGATCATGTATCCGAGCATCGTTTGCTTTTAAAATGGTTACCCATTCGTCAGCGCAGAGCGCTAAGGGCCTTGACTACTCTGTTCTCTTTTCTGGATAATCCTTCTTCCCCTTCTTATCTGATTTCAGAACTTCAATTTCTTTGCTCTGGGCACAATAAAAATCTTCGGTCTACTAATAATCGTCTTCTACGATGTCCCTCACACCGCTCTGGGCTTATCCACTCTTCCTTTTTCGTCCAGGCGATATCAATTTGGAATGCGCTCCCTCTGAATATCAGGATGGCAACAAGCCGGTTTTCTTTTAAGGTGAAGGCACGTGAGCATATTCGCAAGATGTTGGTAGAATCATCACCGAGCTAATTGGTTGGATTTGTTTTTTCACAACAGCATTGTTTTTGTTATATGTATGTATCTAAGTATGTATTTACTATTGTATATATTTGTTTCTCTTCTGTTTTGTCTATTTATTAAGTTGCACCTGCCATGTTTTGTTTCTGCACCACCCTAAGGTCGACTGGCAGATAATGCCTAAGGCATTAAGTCCGCCTTTGTACAGTTTTTTGTGCATAAAGCTTTAAATAAATAAATAAATAAGTGGGAAAAACACGGAGTGTTACACTGGCCGTACAAAAAGGAAAAAATTAGGTATGTAAAATAGAAGATTCAACTCCACAACCAAACTGGACTAAAATAAACTGCATTGTTAACAGGAACAATATTATGTTATTATTTCAATTATATATTAATATTTCAATTACAGTATTCTCACACACAGTTGCCTTTTTTAATTTCTGCCTTTTTTTGATAAACTCTCCGTACTTTCTTGCGATATCCACCAGTTTTTTGTTTGAAATTCCATGCTTTCAAAACCATATTTCATTTAAACTGGCTTAAATCCAAACTAATATTATAAATGCGAAAGTAACTCTGTCTGTCTGTCTGTCTGTCTGTCTTTGCTTCACGCCTAAACTACTGAACCGATTTGTGTGAAATTTGGTACAGACATAGTTTGGAACTTGAGAAACGACATAGGATAGTTTTTATTACAAAAAATAAAATAAAAAATAAAATTTATTCCGGACATACAGCGCCATCTATTGGTCAAGAGTCGGCATCAATTCAGTACTGAAAATTCATCGGAAAAATGTAAATAAATAGTAAAAAGGTATGATTCAAACGCAAAGCTCATTATGTTGATTTTTGAAGAGTTCCCTAGAATATCTTCCACATTTCATTTTATAAGAGATCCCGCGAGATCGGGAACTATGTGGGTAAAACCAAAAATTTGCCGGAAGTCACTATTCCACGTGAACGAAGTCGCGGGCAAAAGCTAGTATTTTATAAAATGTGATTCTTCCAATAAAAATAGCAGAATGTAACCAAATGAGTAGGCAATGTGCATTACTCTCCTGCTTCTATTGTGAAGCCTTAATGTCGCTATTAGTAAAACAGACGATCAAATTCCTACTTAAGTCTGCGCAAAAGAACAAATCACTTCTGCAAAGAAACTTTCAGTGGCAGAACAGTGATAAATATATCTTTTATACAGTTCCGTCAAAAAGTCTGCAATTAAAGTCTGAAGTGCAGTTCTGAAGCGTACAGCAGCGGCAATAGAAGCTTTTTAGCAGCTTTAAGCTTTAACATACATGTTTTAACTCTCTTTTAAAACTAAAGACGGCAAATGGGTTGTAAAATTAACTCTTATAAAACCTAGAGTGGCATTTGGTTCAGGTTCTGCTACCCCTAGTGATATTTACAGATATTAGCAGTTACGAAAGCAATAGTAGAACTTAAAACCACTTTCTGAACTCCTAAAGCGCTACTGTACAGCTAAAAGTTGCAAAATAGGCTGCTATTTCCACTAGTGTGCTAGTTGGGAGTGACTGTTCACGAGAATGTTTTCATAAAAACTTGAACACCCTTCAAACAGCATTTTGAGGATAGTTTTGACAGTATAATTTTGATTTGAATATTTCAAAGTTTCTTGTGTACCTGAGAAATACCCCGCTTCTGATTTCCTTCAGATAATTAAAAAAAAAAACCTTTATATTATTCTATTGATAATAGTTTTGAAAACAAATATTATATACTTAAGTTGCTATTTATGCTAATTTCCACACACAGAGTGAGAATGCTAAATCTCTTTCTGAAATTCAAAATCCCCTCGCTGGCCTATATCATAAAAGAAAACGTTCCTATTCCCAGTAGGTTCAGCTCTACGTTAGTCAGTCAGTCAGTCCCTACTTTTATTTAAAATATATAGATTCAGAGATAGATTGATAGTAGTGGTTTACAGAAAGGATGTCAATTCTTCCCAAAGATGATTTTAAATCGATTAGGATCTAAAGAATTGATTAAGTAATAAATCGACTTCTAAAAGACCGATCCGGGAATTGCTCTGCATTAACTGAGTCCTAAAAAGCACAGTATAGATGTTTGTATAATGCCAATGTGAGCCAGGACTGTGGAGTAATCGAGTGTACAACATTCACATAAAAATTAACTTGAGGAAAATAGGTGCATTAAAGTTTTTGTAATAATACGAGTAATATGGTTGCAATCCAGAAAAAAATAATTAAATTGAATATCTACAAAAGAGTTAAAGATCTTATGTACAGTCAAACGTGGTGAGTAGGAACGCAGGGGTGAATAGAAACAAAGGTGTAATAGTACATTGTTACACTAGAGGTGAAAGTAACTCATTTCGTCCCGAGAAGGAGTTGGCGGCCGAGTGAAGCGAGGTCGCTAATTTGAGGGGTTAATCACTATTTTAATCTGATAAACATGACGTGATAATACAAATCTCTGTTGTACGGAAATGTAAACAAAACTTGAAAAAAACAACGACTGATTGCCATTTTCCCGCCATATTGTTTTTTTTTTTGCGGCCGGCCAGCTATTCAGCCTCATTAATGAAAAATTAAAAATTAATTGTAATCTTTTAAAAATAAAGTGTTTTAAAGAAATTGTTGAACAAATAAATCATTTTAAATATCTATATATATATATATATATATATATATATTTTTATGTTTTGTATTTATTATAATATACATATGTACATAAAAAACTTAAATACTAAATAAACTATTTATACTAAAACCTAACTATGTACATAAATATAATACAAAATGACAAAGTACGCTCAGGCGTCAAATATCTATATAATATATGTATAATATCCCTTCTCTATATTCCTTCCTTCATCAGGTTTATAGGCTGCCTTCTAATCTTTACTCCGATAATAGTCTTATTCCTTCAAAAGTGGGAGCCCAGCAGGGGGACCCGCTCGGGCCACTCGTTTTCAGTTTGGCCATTCATAAGACGATAGTCGAGCTGAAATCCGGTCTAAACGTGTGGTACCTTGACGACGGCACTATCGGGGGCAGGCCTGAAGATGTTTTTCAGGACTTAGAAACTCTAGTCCCTCGACTCAGAGACCTGGGTCTGGAGGTGAATCCTTCGAAGTGCGAATTCTTCCCCTGTAGTACAGAAGCTCGTACACACTTTTCTCGTTTTAACTCCTTTCTTCCTGGCCTCAGAGAACTTTCACGCTCCGACTTCAATCTCTTAGGATCACCTATTTTTCTTAGTGCACTTCCTGAGGCCATTACTTCTCGAACTCAGCTTCTCCTTTCTGCTCACGAGCCTTTTTAAGATCTTTCCGCGCACGTTGCGATTGTCTTGTTGCGTATGTGCTTCGCTCTCCCAAAAATCACATATCTGTTGCGGACCACCCCTACTTGGCTCTGTCGTGAGGAAGTTTCCTTGTTTGACAACGCCTTGAAATCGGTGGTGGAGTCTGTTCTCAATGTTTCCCTAGATGGGCCCCAGTGGAGGCAGGCGGCTCTACCAATCCGATGTGGTGGTCTCGGGGTGCGGTGTGCACGGGATGTGGGTCTGCCGGCTTTCTTGGCGTCTGCGCATGGGGTTGCCAACCTAGTCACTGTATTACTCAATACTAATGGTGACGGGGGATGCGTTCCCTTTGTGTCGGATGCTGTGTCAGCTTGGTTGACCCTCAACTCGGGTGCAACAATCCCCGAATCAGAACATGTTCAGCGGGCGTGGGATGACAGAGGGGTGATGCTGTTCCAAGAGCAATTGTTAGAGGGTGCGTTGGGATTCGATAGGGCCAGACTACGAGCTGTGTCGCAACCCGAGTCCAGGGCGTGGTTACAGGCGATTCGTTCGCCTCATCTGGGCACTTTGCTCGACGATGATTCTTTGCGTGTGGCGGTGGCTCTCCGCTTGGGCTGTAAGGTGTGCGAACCACATACATGCACCTGCGGTTCCTTGGTGGAGGCCGATGGCCATCACGCACTGAACTGTCGGCGCTGCACAGGGAGGTTCCCACGTCACCATGCCCTGAACGACATAGTCCGTAGAGCCCTTATATCGGCAAACGTCCCCTGCGTGCTTGAGCCTTCAGGTCTTAGCTGGTCTGATGGTAAAAGGCCGGATGGGCTGGACTCTGGTACCAAGGAAGAACGGGAAGTGCCTGATCTGGGACGCAACTTGCGTCAGCACTGTCGCCCCTATTCACCTGAGTCGTACCATGCACACTGCTTCTGCCGCCACTGAAGATGCCTGCTCTAAAAAAAGGCTGAAATACGCTTCCTTGGAGCAGCTTTACCATTTTGTGCCGGTTGCTGTGGAGACTCTGGGCAGTTGGAGTACGGAGGCAAGGTCTTTTGTGCGGGATTTGGGCCGTAGGCTCGGTGAGGCAACGGGTGACTTCCGGTCCAGGTCGTTCTTGGTGCAAAGAATGGCCATCGCTATTCAGCGAGGTAATGCGGCGAGTGTTATGGGCACCTTTGCACCGGGAACGATCAGGGGCGGGTTATTTATTGACATTTGACGTTTCATTTGTATAATGTTAATTCTTTTTATTTATTGATTGAATTGTTATTTATGTTCAAATAATAATTATAAACATATTTAATACTCAATAAATAATATTCATTTTAAATATAATAATATTTAATTACAAAATAATTATCTTTATGTTATTTCAATTTTATATCGCGCTGTGATTGACTGGCTGTATAGAAAATTGGAACATGTTTCAATAGAAATGTGAAGATAGAACTAGTTTTTTTTTTAAAATTTGACAGCTGTCAGTTGTAAAGTAAAACTCCCTAGGGATGAAAAGTATCACTTTCAGCCCGCTCCTCAGGCAACTTCAGATCTACTTTCAGAGTATGAGTAATGAAAAATAATTTTTTCTCGTTATTAAGAAATTGTTTGAAACTAATATTACGAGATATTATTGATAGTCCTAATCAAAGTTTTGTTTCTATTCGGCCCTAGCGTTCCTATTTTTCACCTCTTTTGACGGTATTATTATTCCCGATAATTTCAAAGTCACGAGCCAGGCCTATGTAAATGTTGAAAAAAATTATGTCATAACATGTAAAGCGCATCGGCTCGTACTCGTGGGCAGTCAGCCGCTCCTACTACCTGCTTACCGTCTGATAAAATAATGATTCAAAATAATTAGACTATTTGTCTGTTCGCCAGAGAAGAAGTTTGCGCGCACTGACTACACTCTTCTCTCTGCTCAACTCTCCTACCCCTCCTTCTTATCTTATTACTCATTTTCAATATTTATGTTCTTCCCATTCTAAGAATTTTTGTTCTTCTAACAATCTCCTACTGCTCTGTCCCTCTCATACTTCTGATTTTGTTCATTATTCCTTTCATATACAGTCCATACTTCTGTGGAATGCGCTTCCTCTCGACATCAGGATGGCCACCAGTCAGTATGCATTTAAGCGAAAGTTGCGGCATTACTTTCAGAACAAATAGCGGAGTCGTTTCAAAACTCCCCTTCTGCTACTTTATATAAATATATATATGTAGGTATATAGTATATTAAATATATATGTATGTCTATTTCAGTTATATATATATATATATTTCTTAATAATCAATTTTTTTTGTTGTTTTTTTTTTGTGCACCTGCCATGTTTTTTTCTTCACCACCCTAGGTTGACTGGTAGAGAATGCCTAAGGCATTAAGTCCGCCTTTGTACCTGTGCGTTGCATAAAGTTCTAATAAATAAATAAATGTCAAATAATAAGAAAAATACAGATTCAGTTAGATTAGTCAAGGTAAGCGTTGTGTTTGTGAGAAGATAATTTTACTTGTGTAATTTTTTTGCTGCCTAGGAAGTAATTTAAATATTAAAAAAAAATACTTGTTGCTAATTTTATTAATACAACATATTAATGAAAATAATTTAAATAGGTTAGGATTATACCTAACTTTTAACTAATAATTACCTGAAATAAATGACGAAGAATTAAGCAATCATTGTTTTATTCCTAAAACCAAAATGTACCTGTCTACATTGATAAAACCTAGCATGTACTGAATTGGAATGGTAAAAGCCCGAAAAATCGTCCCATTATAATAAATACTTACATTTACCAGCTCATATCGGTAAATCTTAGATTTTACTGGAAAATCTTAAGATTTACCGTAGTTCGATCTTTTACAGTAACACATACATTTTATACATAATTACACCCAGACACAGAACAAATGATTATGCTCATCACACAAATATTTGTCCTGGGTGGGAATCGAACTCACGACCTCCGGCGTAGCAGTCAGGATCACTAGACCAACAGGCCAGTCAAAAGGAATCCCAAAACCCTAGTGTTGGCAGCACTGCCCAACAGTAGCAGCAGTGTAGTTCTAAGTCTCATTTACTAACAATTCGTTGTATTAATTCATTAAATCTTAAGCAAACGCACCCATTGTCTTTCTATTGTGTCTCTAATTACCACGATGGAAAGGTTAATTTTCTTCAATGTTCGTCTGTAAGATCTCTGGGCCAAGATGCCTGATAATAAATGGTTTATTATTATTATTGTCAACTCCCACGTACAGAAGAGTCCTGTGTCCCGGCAACGGGTACGTATACGTTGCCAATACTACGTACTATCGTTACAGCGAAAATCTAAATACGTGTATTCTAGTTTGGATTTTTTTCTTTAATTTTTATAATTGTTTCTTCTTTATAAATGTGAAGAAATTTGTTCAAGCATAACAGTCCAAAATTTTATGCAGACATAACGCGCTTCTTCATGACGAATCTATTATTTTTTATGTGAAGTGTGATTACCTACCCCCGTATATCCCTTATGGAATGACACACGCGCGCTGTGAGTTCGGATCTTTTTCAATAAACTAGTGAAAATTGTTAACACATCTCACGTGAGGTGGCTCAACCAAATGAAAAATGATATTATGTGGCAGTAATTGAATACATGATCAGAATATAATGCAATTTGTTGTCACTGGTGATTTCTTTCTCGTGTACCTACGTAACTTTTAATGAACTCTGTACATTACATATTCACCTAAGCCACCGAATTAAAAAAATAGTTTTAAAGTTACAAAATAACTTAAAAAGGTTTACGTCAGGTGTGGCTTGTTACTCATAAATTTCGTATTCCAGTTTTATTTTAGGAATAATTGTCACTAAAGAATGTAATAGTATAATTCAGGTAAAGAATGATATAGATGTGAACAGTTTATTATACAACTTAAAGCAACAAAATATAAACATAACAAAATTTGCTCGTCGGATAATGTCGTTAATATTCGCGTGCCGCGCAATGCGCCCCGCGTTTCGACCGCATGATAGGCCGAGGTTATCGAGGCTGTTGACAACTTCGCCACAGTGATAGCGATGAGGAGAAAAGCAAGGAGCGCCAAAGCGTGGGGTAACAGCTAGGCGGAAAGTAGTATCGTTGAACAACGTGCCGATATTCGACGACGGCAGTGCGTGAAGCCAAAGACCTGACTCCCAAGTTCCCACAGCCAGCAGGCGCGCCCGCTCCGCTGTCATAGCAGATGTTAGAATTAGGTTTACCTGGACTACTCTGCAAAGCAGCTCATTCCACCGTCTCTGGGAAGCCGGGTTATCGGGCGGATTTGTATTCAGGCAAGCAAGTCTCCAGGCATCTATAGCCTCGATGAAGCACGGCACGGCAATATCAATCTGTAAGGGAGATAGGATATTCCTTTTTCAGTGCCGTGAACCGAGGACATAAAAGCTGGTAAACCAAAGACATTAAATATATTACTACCAATGGTAAACTAATACTTGAAATTTTGCGGACGCAAAGGCTTCCCATACAGATGGGAAGGGTAGCTTGAGCCCAGGCTCGGTCATCCATGCCCACGTTTAAAATTGACGTAAGAGTATGGCCGGATTATAATTTGGTCTATTTTTTCCAAAAGACGGGGGTGTTTCCATAAATGAGAGGCGCGGAGGAAATATGTTAATTTAGGGCCGAAACAGCAGAAACGAACTAAGTGATGGCCGAATAATAATAATAGGCTATCGGTTGAAGAGAGGTGGTGAGGTTATATGTTACCTCCTATACATGGATGCCCTGAAACTTTTAGCCCCCAACAAGCTTCAACTGAAGGTAACTGAAACCTTCAGTAGTGTCATCAGGATGTAGTTTGGTGTGGACAAATGTGCGGTCATGCATGTAAAGCGACGGGAGATTGTGGAGTCCGTGGGTACTCAACTCTCAGACCCCATAAGCCTGAGATCCCTCTCTGTAGCTGAAACCTATAAGTATTTGGGTATGTCGAAAGCTTTAGGTATCAATGCTACTGACATGAAGTAATCGTTGAAGGAGCGCTTGTTTGGACGCTTGAAGAAGGCATTCAATAGCCTTCTTTCAAGCGGAAACAAGGTGCTCCTTTGACGGTTGGGTCATGTCGGTATTGATGTTCTCTTTCGGCGTACTCAAATGGACTCAAACAGAACTAACGAACCCGCCTATCCAGGAATGCCTGGATAGACGGGTTCGTTCACTGCTTACTGCAAACCGAATACATCACCCACGGTCATCGGTGATGAGGCTGTATATCCCGCGCAAGTGTGCGGTCGAGGCTTTTTAAATGCTAAGACTCTGCACAATCGCGGGGTATGCAATATCAGGGAATATTACCTAGCCACCGACGTGGGTATGCATCGTGATGTAGTGGTAGTGGACAAGGAATTCACCCCGCTCTCCTTGGCTAACGAGAACTGGCGTAAACCTGTACTGCTTGACACTAATGATCGCAGGGAAGTATGGAAGAGTAAGAAACTGCACGGACGCTTTTTCCAGGCCCTTCATTGGGCCACAGCCTGGCTGCGCGTCGGTGACCTCTATGGGGAAACCGAAGGTTTTGTCTGTGCAATTATGGACGAAGTTATCATGACGAAGAACTACCGAAGATTTATTGTGAAGGACGGTACGGTCGACATCTGTGGGGCACGTCACCGACTGGGTGAATCAATCCGCCACATTATTTCTGGTTATTCTCGTTTTGCTAACGGGGAATACTTGCATAGACACAACCTTGTAGCCAGGATTATCCATTAGCAACTTGCTCTGAAGTACTCTCTTGTGGAATTGGAGGTGCCGTACTACAGGTATGTGCTCGACCCAGTTCTCGATAATGGCCATATCACAATATACTAGGATCGGTCCATCATCACTGACAGAACTATTGTAGCCAATAAACCTGATATAGTTATGGTAGACTAAAACGAGAGGCGTGCAATGATTGTTGACATATCCGTTCCGCATGACGAGAACCTCGTGAAAGCTGAGAAAGATAAACAAATCAAGTATCTGACTGGCCTGTTGGTCTAGTGGTTAGTGACCCTGACTGCTATGCCGGAGGTCGTGGGTTCGATTCCCACCCAGGACAAATGTTTGTGTGATGAGTATAATCATTTCTTCTGTGTCTGGGTGTAATTTATCTATAATATGTATGTATTTAGAAATATATAAGTATGTTTGTCAGTTGTCTAGTACCCATAACACAAGCTCTGCTTAGCTTGGGACTAGACGGCGTTGTGTGATAGTTGTGGAATATTGAGGAATATTATATTAATAAATTGACTTAGCTCGCGAGGTTGTCGACATGTGGGATGTAGACTCGGCGATCATTACACCGATAGTCGTGTCGGGAAAATGCTTAATAGCCAAGAGCCTCGATCAACACATGAGGAGGCACGCGTTAGGTGGCTGAATCAAGGGCTTGGTTCAGAAAGCGGTACACGGCTTGTATTGTTAGTAGGTTCCTTTTATTGGAGTCCTGACCGCCGAAATATTTAAAAATATAATTTATATGAAATGAATTTAAAATACGGCTATTTTGTTAAATTTTGAAAGAGTCTGTCAGCACTGTCAGATAAGAATAACTAACATTTAGAAAAGTTGAGGAGCTATTGAGTGGAGTTGATTTTTTGGAGATGTAAATCATTTAAAACTACATATGTCTGCATCGCCTCCTACGGTTTTGTAATCGAGATACCAAACGTTAAATTTGGAATAATTTAACTGTTGAATAATAGGGTGAATTGCTAAACTGAAGATCGCTGGCCCAAGGGGATCACCTTATTGAAAGCCAACAGTGGATTCCAAACGGTTGTCCCAATAAAGTAATTTAGATGGTTGTTTATAAGATAATCAAAGAAAACTAAAAGTTTGGGGTACTTCTTTTTTAGATTCTGCTAACAAGGTGTCCCTAATAACTGAATTGAATGCATTTTGTATGTTAACCTTCAGGATGACCCTCCTAAGTTAGAATTTAGATTTCATTGGCTCCGTACAGAGTGTCGATAATGACCTCGATGACCTTGCCTGAGAGTATTATTTTAACCAGAGCCGTAAGCTCCACCGAGAGCAACTCACCAGCTTCCCCGGCGCCTGAGCAGATGAGGTCCTTCAGGTGTTGAGGACTTAGGCCGTTGAGACCGCTGGCAGAGCCACTCCGGAAAGAGCAAACGGCTGAGACTACCTCTTGACCTGTAACGGTGTGGATATAAATGTCAGAATCAGGAAGGTCGGGAAAAGAAAGGCCTTCCGCTGGGGCAGAATGTTTGCTCTCCAGAGCTACAAGAGTATCCGGAGGACATGGAGCCGATACATCACAACTGAAAAGAATTTGTAAAGACTTTGCAAATAGAAGAATTCTTGTTTTTGGAAAATGAAATAAAAATAAATTATACATTCAAAATAGGACATTTTTCAATATCGACTCGGAGTCTTGATTTGAGCACGATTGCGGGCGTACTTGCCAGTAAATCTTTTTTTTAGACAAGAACTCATCATGTTTTTCTACCTAAATAAAGACTTCTCACAATGTGGGTGGAGTGAGAGAGGCTGTCTCTGTTTAATTATTGCACAGCTCAAGCTTCCTACCATCACATAATGTCATTAGTAAATGAGCAAGTATATGATCCCAACGCTATTCTAACTGTATTTGTGGGTAATAGCTTAAATGTGAAGAAAGATGATATTACCAATAATGTCACTGAACTGTTGAAGATAAATTGTAAAAAGATTATTTTGTTTGCTTTTCCTTACTTTGAGTACTTATCAAACAGACAAAATAAGTACATACATAATGCTAAATATGCATATGCATTTTTTAGTTACTCACCATAGTGATAAGTTTTTATATTTTGACATCAACAATATTATTGATAAACTTTTTTCGACCAGGTATACTGTATACCTACCTATTGTTTTAAGACGTCAAATAGCGAAGCTATTAGAATTTAATATTTACTCAGACATAAATAGTATGGCGACGTACCCAGTAGTTAGTCCCACCATTAGTAGTAGTACTGATGTTTTGAACTAGGTAATAAGACAACAGTTGGTACTGTTGACAATTTATGTCACTTAACAATAAAGTATCGTCTAGCATTCAAGCTACAGGGGGTTAGCAAAAATCCTTTAATTTGTTTCTTCAAAACATTCAGGGTTTTTCTTCGAAACAATTAGAAATTGAATTATTTTTGGAAAAAACTATGTTTGACATCATTTGTTTTACTGGGCATTGGTTAAAGGATTTTGAAATGCTAATTAATTATGATAATTATAATGTGGACAGTTGTTTTAACTGAAAGTCAATGTTACGTTCACTAATCCTTATTAAAAATAGTATTAAATTTAAAACTCGTAAAGTTATAGTTGCACTGTCCGTTGAACATAGCATTAAAGTGTCGTGTGTTGAGCTGGATAGGCATGTTTACAGGCCCCCTAATTATCAAAACTACTCTATTTTTGAGTCAGTCATGGAAGATGTTATGGCTAAACTTTCTACTGGTAATAAACCAGTAATTATCTGCGGAGACTTAATGTTAATATTTTAGAAAATAATTCAGATAGCAGTAGATTATTAAATCTTTTCAAATGTGTTTATTGAACCAACTCGAACGACGACAACTACTGCTACATGTATCGATAATGTTTTTTGTTGCTGCAAATATTTAGAAAAAACCATTGTAAATTATCTGCCTTCTGATCATAGCGCCCTAATGGTAACATTTGAATCCAACTTACCAATACAACAAGTGCAGATACAATTCAGACCAATAACATCCGGTAAATTAAATAAATTTAATAGCACTTTAACTAGCAGGTTGGGTGATTGGAACCTTTCAGAAAACAATGGTAATATTTTGTATAAAAGATTTTTTTCAGTAGTTCAAAAGGAGTTTAATCAGACGTTTGAGAAAAGAACTAAAACTATCTATAAGTTTAGATTTAGTGACTGGGCAACTAAAGGAATCAGAATAAGTAGGGAAAGACTTTTCGAGTGTATGGCTTTAAGCCTATTATTAACACTGAAACTTCCAATAAATATGTTGTTACTTATTCTAAAATGTTTAAAAATACTTGTAAGGCAGCTAAGGCCTTATACATTAGCAACAAAGTTAAAAGAGCAGATAATAAAATAAAAACAGTTCGGAATATTATAAATAATGAAACCAACAGAAACAAAAGAAATAATAATGATCACACATTGGAGACTCATCATGGTCTTATTAGCGATAACAAACTAGCTGCAGAAGAATTTGTAAATTTCTTTACCAGTATACCAATTTAAAACTACTGAAGCCCTAAATTCGTTGCCATCGCATCGCCAGGGAACGTTGCAGCCTGTTCGACTGAATTTAACTTTAAACATATAAACCCCATAACAGAAATAAAAGCTTTTAAAGAAATCAAGATTAAATTGACAGAAGATCTATGGGGTATGTCTATCAAAGTTTGTACCTCAATTATTGAGACTATAGTGCCATACTTGGCTTTAATATTTAACTTGTGTTTAGATCAAGGAGAGGAGAGGAGGATCTTTCCAGATCTAATGAAATATACCGCTCTTTAAATCCGGGAATAGTAGAGACACTAATAATTATAGGCCGGTGTCCATTTTGCCGGTTTTTAGCAAGATATTTGAAAAGGTGATGTTAAATCAAATGCTTAGTCATTTTAACTCCAATAACATCCTACATGATAAACAGTATGGTTTCACCAAAGGACGTTGTACAACTGACGCGGGTGTTTCCTTACTAAAACACTTTTTTAATGCGTGGGAAGAGGCACAAGATGCTACAGGCATCTTCTGCGACCTATCTAAGGCGTTTGATTGTGTAGTTCATGAAACATTGCTTCTGAAACTCAAGCATTACGGTATAGGCAATGCAGCGTTAAGCTTATTAAAATCTTATTTGAATAATAGACAGCAATTAGTGCAAATAAACGGTGTCAATTCGTCGGGATTGAATGTTGAAATGGGGTGCCCTAAGGTTCAATTTTAGGTCCTTTTTCCATTTTTAGTTTATATTAATGATTTAACCAATTTGCTGCAAAATAAACTTAATATGGTGTTGTTTGCTGACGACACTTCTTTGATTTTTAAGATAAATAAAATGACTAACAATCTTGACAACGAAAATAGCGCAATAATGCAGGTTCAAAACTGGTTCACTGCTAATAATCTGGTTCTAAATGGGAAAAAAACTAAATGCATTAATGATAAATGATATTTATTTTGTAAATAGGTTTAAAAAATACTTTTACACGTCAATTTTTTTTTCGTCAGTTTATGCTAGATGAAGCCGGTGTTTCCTATCTGACTACCCTGAGAAGAAACACCGAAACAAACTCAGGGGTCAAAGTCTCTTTTAAAGTTCATACAGTAAATATGTTATGGTCAAATCACATGAGAACCATGCAGATTTGTCTGAGATGGTCTTTTGAAGAAAGAACCATACAGATTTGAGTGGACCTGTCCAATCAGTGTAAGCATTTGTCAGTCGTCGAAAAGCTCAACTTAGGACTACTAAGGAGCTCCATGACTTGACGAACAATACCAAAGAAAGGGAAATTGGGTAGGCCGCAGAAAATACTCAAATTGCCAGACAAATGTACGTTAAAATTACTGAATAGAAAACAAAAAGCAATCAACATAGTCCTCACATTTACAATAATCTAAGGAAATTAATAGTTTACAAAATATTTAGCAAAGCAAATATTTATGTCGAAGATTAGCAAAGTAAATATTTATGTCGAAGAAAAAAGAAAATAAATACTTTAAGTACTTAAAATGTATAAAAATAATCTCCAATGTCAAATTGTAAAAAAATAAATAAAATAAGAAGAAAAAGCACATTTGAAAATAAAAATAATTAAAAAAAATACAAAAAGAAGATAAAAATAAAAATATCAACAGTTGTAGTAGGTACTAGAGCAGGTCAATTCCAAACCTTCTCGTCCTGAATATAGTCCTTTACAGTGTAAAAAGCCTTTTGACAAAGTTTACGTTTTACAAATGATTTGAACTTATTAAGGCTTAGTTGTTGAATATGACTAGGAAGCTTATTATAGAAGTGTAGATATACATTGGCATCTAAATGAGCCCCCTATTTTTTTGAGCCTGGTTGCAGGAACTACAAATTTATGTTTGTTTCTTGTATTAAAATTATGAATATCACTGTATTTTTTAAACATGTCTATATTGTTATGGGCATACAAAATATTTTCGTAAATATACTGTGAAGGCACAGTCATTACATTAATTTCTTTAAATTTATCTCTGAGGGAGTATCTGGGACTTAATTTATAAATTGAACGAATAGCCCTTTTCTGTAAAACGAAAATTGTCTGTATATCGGCGGCATTTCCCCATAATAAAATACCGTACGACATGACGCTATGAAAATAGCTAAACTAAACGGGCTGTCTCTAAATCAGTTAAATTTCGAATTTGTCTTACAGCATATGCTGCTGAACTAAGTTTTTTCGACAATTTGTCTATATGTGGGCCCCACTGAAGCTTAGCGTCAAGAGTAATGCCCAAGAACACTGTATTATCTTCAGGACTCAACTCTTTACCTTTTATTAGCACACTGGTTTCTACTTGCCTCACATGAGGCATGGTAAACTTAATACATTTGGTTTTTATTCTAATGAATAAAAAGGTGAAGGTTATTTACATTAAACCAGTGTACTATTTTTGAAAGAGCTATATTTTTATCGTCAGTAACCTGCTGCTGACGTTTAAGTTTAAACAAAAGTGAAGTGTCGTCCGCAAACAACACTATATTATGATTGTCTTCTATGAGGTAAGGTAAGTCGTTTATGTAAATTAGAAACAAAAATGGGCCAAGAATTGAGAAGCTCTGTGGGACACCCATTTTTACAATAGATCCGGGAGATCTTTGTCCGTTTACGTCAACTCTCTGAATCCTTTCTCTTAGATATGATGTAAGAAGATCCAGGGAGGAGTTCCGGATCCCGTAATGGTGTAGTTTCCTGATTAATGTTTCATGGGGAACGCAATCGAAGGCCTTGGACAAATCGCAAAAAATGCCCAAGGCATCGTATTTATCTTCCCATGCATTATAAATATGTCCTAAAAGTTCAACACCAGATCGGTTGGATCGGAACTGTTTGGTATGCAACAATTTATGTCTATTAAAAAATCTCTGTAATTGCTGTAGAATGAGCTATTCAAATATTTTACTAAACGTAGGTAGTACTGAAATAGGTCTGTAATTTGTGGGGTCCGATGTACTACCGGTTTTGAACAATGGTATTATTTTTCTATATTTCATTAGGTCAGGAAACTCACCGCGATCGATACAATTATTAAAAATAAAAGCTAAAGAAGGAGCTACAATGTTGATTATGGACTTAACAACGTCTACCAAAATTACCCCATAAATCTGCAGTCTTTTTTACATTTAAAGAGTGAAACATCTTAATAATATCAACATAAGTCACATGTTCGAAATTAAAATCAGAATCGCAAACTTTTACATTCTCTTTAAGCAGAGACTCTGCAGCAGTGGGTTATGAGTTCAGAGATTTTGTTGTTGATATGGGGATCTCTGAGAAAAAGTCTTCAAAAGCCGCGGCAACCTGTGAGTCCGAAGTGATCACGTTGTCATTAATTACAAGTCTATAGTCACTAGATGGTCTTTTAGATCTACCAGTTTCACTATTTATAACATTCCAAGTGGTTTTAATAATATTATTACTGTTTTTAATTTTGGAACTCAAATAACGCGATTTCGCTACAGAACAAAGCTTTTTAAATAATTTTGAATAATTTCGGACATATAAACTAAATTCAGAAGTATTGACAACAATCCTTTCATCATACAATTCGTAAAGCCGATTTCTACTTATTTGAATACCAGTGGTAGCCCATTCACTGAACAACACGTTACTATTAACTGAAATAGTCTTAGGTATAAAAGTAGAATTAAATTGATTACAGTACATGTTAAAGAAACCTTCATATTGATGATTGAGATCATCATATGTAGACAAGTCTGGTAAATTATTAATGAGTTTAGTTTTAAAAGTTTCTAAACGACTTGTAATTTTAGGGTTAAAAATGATATTCTTTTTAGCCGCTATGTGATTTTTATTCTGAAAAGTAATTAATTGTCCACAATTATCAGAATCTAATAAATTTACAAGAGATATAAGATTTTCCTTACCAAATGTCAAAAGTAATGATTGTGACATTGTATTGAATAATGAAAAACTAGAATTTGTTGATAAACGATTTTCCTGGGGATTACGCTTGACTCAAGGCTACAATGGGGTCCTCACTTAACATCTCTTGCAGGGCGGCTTAGCTCAGCTGCATATGCTGTTAGAAAAATCCGCCAATTTACGGATGTTGATACCGCTAGACTAGTTAGTCTATTTTAGTTATTTTCATAGTGTCATGTCGTACGGTATCTTACTATGGGGACGAGCTGCTGACATCGAGTCAATCTTTATATTACAGAAAAGAGCCATCAGAGCTATTTACAATCTCCGCTGGTGCGATTCTTTAAGGGAACTGTTTAAAGATATTAACATAATGACAGTACCTTGTCAATATATCTATGAAAACATCATGTATGTTAGAAAAAATCTTCATCTTTTTAGCAAAAGAGGCGATAGACATAATTATGTTACAAGAAATAGGGATCAATTAGTTCAACCAGGTTTCAGACTGGCTAAAGTGGCCTCTTCCTTAATGGGGTACTGTTTGATCTTTCTTAATATATATAAATCTCGTGTCACAATGTTTGTCCTCAATGGACTCCTAAACCACTTAACCGATTATAATAAAATTCGCACACCATGTGCAGTTCGATCCAACTTGAGAGATAGGATAGTTTAAATCTCAAATTATAGTCACAATTTTAATTTATTGCTAATTATTTGTCTGTTATTATTTGACAGTCACAATTATCTGTTAACTCCAAATGATTCTAACAGATGTCGATACCTTTCGACTGGGTTGAGTAAGTAATCAATAGATGGCGCTGCTATGGTAAATCTACGAACGTGTCATATAAGCTACATTTTAACAGCATAATTACCACGTGTTGTTGACGCTATAAAATTAATTTATTTCCCGTGCGAAGCCGGGACGGGCCGCTAGTGTTATAATAAAATACCTCCCCAAATATTAGAACTCAATGAAACGAAATTTAAATCTTGTATTATATGCACACTATGCAGGCAAGCATATTATAAGTTGGAGGATTATATTCAAGATAAAAATGCTTGGCTCAATGCTGGTCCAGCTCCACTACCACTAGGGCGTACTAATTAGTTAATTAGTTGGAAACTAATATAATTATTTTTTAATTTGAAAGACACAATTGCATTGTATAATGTAGAAGCACTTTTTCCAAGTTTGTGAATGTGAAGCACCATGGAGCATTTTTATTAGGTTACAACTTTTTTTTTTGTCATTACGAGCATGGCAGTTGAGAGTTTGTCATGCTCACTCAAATGTCTCGCTGTTGGTGGCACGTGTTATTGGGTCGTTCAGTTCCCTTCAATATGGTTGAGCTGAGTGGGGCTGATGCACGCGTCATGCTCGTGAACGGGTGCCATCAGATGGGACTGGTCATCTCTTAGCTGCCAGTGGCTTAATTCGAACGCCTGCCAGAGGGTCATGGCAATAAGGATGGTGCGGGGATACTGCACGGTCTCCCGCGAAGCGGCGAGCCTTCTGGCTGGCCTACCACCGTGGGATCTGGAGGCAACAGTCCTTGCACACATGCACGATATGCGCGTGGAGATGCAACGCCGGGGTGAAAGTCCACTGCCGCGACAGGTTGCGGCATGGCGGACAGAGCTCCGGCGGGATCTCATGGTGAAATGGCGTCAACGACTATCGCAACCCAGTGCTGGGCACGCCACAATCATGGCGGTAAGTCCCCTCTTTGAGGCGTGGCTGGAAAGACCTCACGGCGTCCTTACCTTTCGCATGACGCAGGTCCTCACCGGACATGGTTCGTTCGGGAGTTTCCTGCACCGAATTCATGCTGAAGTGACGCCCGGGTGTCGCCACTGTGCGGAACTCCCGGAGGACACGGTGGAGCACACAGTCGAGGTGTGCCCTGCTTGGGCGGAGCATCGCCGTGCCCTCGTGGGGGCGATCGGCGGCGGAGACCTCTCGCGCCGGGCCTTGGTTGAGGCCATGGTCTGGAGCGAGGAGGAGTGGCAGGCGGTCGCCGACTTCTGCGAAGCAGTAATGCTCGCAAAGGAGGAGGCCGAACGCATCAGGCAACGGCGTTATCGCCGCCGCCGCCGCAACCGGGATTCTGATCCCGATTTCCGGCCACCGTAGGCGCGGGCTTGCGGACAGTGAGCAATGGGTAGCTCACTGTCCGGCCGTCCGGTAACTTTCCGGACCAAGCCCAAGTCGTCGACGGCGCGCACTGTTCCCGCGCGCCTCAAGGAGTTGTCAGCAACAGCAGGGACCCAGCCGGGTCGAAGCCTACTGGGGCCAGGGTTATCCGAAAGGGCGCTCAAGCCCCGGTATGAAGGCTAGAAGGAACGGGGTGGGTCTTTTAGTCAGTAAGAGTCTGACACTATCTCCCGCTCCGCCCAAGAGCGGGGGATGTCAATGAATGATTTTTTCCCACCATAAAAAAAAAAAGTGGCTTAATTCAGTTTCTATCTTTTAATTATTTTACATTTTTATTTCATTATCGACATTGTGCTCACATGATAGAAGCAACAAGTAATATGTAACCAAGCATTATATGTAACACATAATATGATTTAAAAGAGTGTCCATGGAGTTTCTTGCACGTTCTTCTCCATAGAGACATACTCTTTGGAACGTGCAATTTAGCTTCACTTTTCTTGGACTGACCGACATTTGACTATTCAAAAGTGCCTGTAAATGGTCTATTTGAAATAAATGCTTTGATTTGATTTGATTTTTCAGACTTTTACTGACTAAAAGCCCTCTGTGTTCCTTTGGTTGTCCTTTGCGTTCTAGCGACGCGGCAACTCTTACGAATAATCCCGCAGCCCACATTCTAGGGATTTATAAAATAAAGGGCGAAATAAGGGAAGAATTAAAGAGTGATGTTATGTCATTTTTTACTGTTGTCCAATGTAACGTGCTGACTTATTTAATAGTAATCATAAATAACTGTTACACATTACATACCTTCTTGTACTTCAGCCAATATTTTAGTACATTAATTCTTCTTTCTAAAGTTTTACGAAATAAACTAGTAAAAAGAGATGAGAAGTATGTGCTTATCTAATGCAAAAAAACCGCAGTTACAGTCATTTTTATTTCTGTCTACTAGTCTGAAGCCATTGCTGCTGCTTTGTGGAACTCCATATACATATTTCCACACTTTTTTCTGTTGTGCATGACTGAACGATCGAGCCGCGGAGACGTGCGTGGTTCGTTACCGACACGAGTCGCAACTGGAATACACATTCAGTGCGTTCCAGACTCTGATTCACAAAAAAAACAACCGAGTTTATATCTTAAATATTTTATTCTAATCTTAAAATCGTGTTGTTTGGAAATAGGGTTTTTACTGCATGGTGACTACACTACCAAGTAGTAACTTATATGCAAAATTATTACGACCCGTGTGAAAAATCATAACATACCTAAAGATCGAAGATCGAACGTAAGAAGAAACGTATTACAGAAGACCATACAATCGTGTCAATACTGTATATGGACCGGAATTGAATAAAAAACTCAAGTCCCAGACAGTTCAGTAATAATTTCGCTCCAACGTAGATCTTATGACTACATAACTGGAAATATTTTGTCGAAACGCGGCTTGACGTGAGACTCGGGGTCCATTTCGGTTCGTTTAAGTTTGACATTTGTGAGTCAACTGTTTGTAGAGCCTCCGTGTATGTCGCACGATGACAGAATTTGCAATGAAAATTTACTGAGTCAACGTGCATTGGTATTGTGAAGTGACATATGGCTTGAAACGGTGCGTTCCGACGAACATGCGCTGGTATGTCGAGCTATGTCGGGTATGTCACCGTGCAGCGGATACATCGGGTTACTGTTTTTATTATTATTTTTATAGATGCCATAGAGTGTCACTATAGGTGGATTGCAGTATATTTACTGGATACCTAACCTTCCAATTTAAAATGGCCCCTAACAAATCAAGTGAAGGACATTAACAAGATAACTTTTAAAATAAGCGAGCGAAGCAAGTTCGCTTACGACCCGAGCAAGCCAAGCTTAATTACTAATGAGCTCGGAAATTGTAGTGATTTGGCGTAAGTGAAGTGAGCTCGCTTCGCTCGGTTCACAAGTGAATGTTTGGTTTGGAAAATGACCATGCTTCACTTGCTAGTCTTGTCTGAGTAAATTTTTTGGTTTGTGTGCCCGTGTTGGACCATTAACTTTTCTTGTGAGGGCCCTCACTTTCATGTCCAAGGTGACCGAGCTTTGGTCGCTTATCTCAAGAGCTAGCTCACCATATGAGTAAGCGCGCTCTGCTCATTTATTCTGTTTTAAAATGTACATGTCTTATCAAGTAAGGTCGAACTACACGACCGAACTGTGAAAATCCTTGGATAATCGATGTTCAGATTGAGCGCGGTATTTTAAATCCCGGCTTTGATTGAAGCTGTTAGCAGCGCACTCTAGGGTCCCCTTACTTAGTCTCCTACCGTTAAAATATCTTAACGTTCTCATTAAGTTTCGCAGTATTGCCATATTGTTTTTATTGATTCAGTACAAGAGTTTTTTTATTCTACTCGTATGTGATGTCATTCTTTTACTACTAGATAATATTTATAATATAGAGAGAATTAAAAAATAATATTTCGATATTTCGTGTCTTTTGAATAATTTTCATAAATTTTCTTTCTGTTTCCGATATGTGGACGTGGTTATTTTATTGGCTCGGCATTAAACTTTTTAGACCATTGCTTTTCTTGTGTTATAAGCTTTCTTCGGGTGTGATATTTTTGGTGCTGTAACTAATTTCCGCTGGAATGAGACATGGTGTCATTTTTTAGGGTCTGGGAACGTTTTGGAAATCCTTGGTTGTGACCTTAGTGCTAAACTTCCGGCTAAACTCGTTTCATCGCTATACTACAGTAGGGCCTCGCTAATCTAGCTAGTGAAAATCAAGATCCCTTCTGAATAATCGAGGCGTCCGGATTATAAGTATGCAGTATTTTAATAGGAATCAACATGGAAAAAAATTGCGCATTTAAAATGAAAAAAATAAAAACTAGAACTTAATTCTTGAAAAAGTCTGTTCTGCTTATAATTTTTGCACTTTCAAAAGCACGGTCTCTAAGTAGGCGGAGAAACGAAAAAATGTTTGAATATTGACACGTCGTGGCCTGGAGTTCTGCACCTTCCGTTTCCTCTGCGCACGTACCCCGCGCGACCCTTTCGTCTGTCCGGATGACAGTGTGCATCGGAGTTACAGGGGACCGGGTTAGCGAGGCTCTACTGTAATTGAATTATGTACCTATAACAATAATTTAAAAACAAAGCCTTTCGCAAATGTTTTCGAATGCATGAGGTAGCGTAGATACTCCAGCCTCATGAACTTGAGAGAGGTAGATATAAAGAAGTAATGAAGGACAAAGAACGCCTAGGTAAAAGGATAACTATTTAAACGTGCTTACTTCCCATCTAATATTATTTGCCGGATTTGGGCAGTCACGACAAGGCAATAAACCAGAGTCCAAATTAGACAAAACATGGAATGCAGCATGATGTAGAAGAGGAAAACAAATAATATCCCTATAGTAAGGAGAACTGCAAATACGGTTATTGGTAAATCATACAAAAGTTTCTCCCGCCATAGGGTGCAGTGGTTTTTGGCTAGTAAAAGTCAAACACCCCCTGTGTTTAACTTTACGAGCCATAACCACACCAATACCGCGTTCTAGGACCAGGGTTTTCTTTCCAGAAATTCCTTGTAGTCCTAGTGAGCATCGGCCTGGCTGAGCCCCTCCCGGCGTCCGGGTCGTCTCCTGAGGCGGCGGCTGGGGCGTGAAGATGCCCGCTCCCTCATGTTTGCGCCTACCTCCTGCACTAGCATTACTGCTTCGCAGAAACAGGAAGAAAAAAAAAAAAACAAATTGCAAGTATTTCAGGAATTATAGAAACGTATGGAGCTGACGGCGCACGTTCACAAAAACATACAACAGCTGCTAGGCTTTCGTTTACGCCTATCTTCAATTTCAAATACAAACCGGGATGTTTGTTGTCATAAACGCACCAAGGTAAAATTGCTACCTAAATATTTTAAATCGTAAAATCTGTTAGTCCTGGCGGAGTGACGGCGTGTTTGAGCGGTGGTCCTAAACAAATAGCGGGGTTTAATGAGGCCAGAGTACCGCGGTAGGGGGGCGGAGGGGGGGGGGAGCACGGTGGCTCGAAGGCACACCAACTACCCTACCACTTGTTATTGTATCGTACTTACGGAACAAAACCTCAGTGTTTGCGTTTTTTGTCACGATGCTATTCTTGTTGCTTTTCATTTTGTAGTTTCAAACTGGTTTCATATTGACTGGCCTGTTGGTCTACTGGTTAGTCGCCATGACTGCCATACAGGAGGTCGTGAGTTCGATTCCCACCCCCGACAAAATTAAATGTTTGTGTGATGAGCACGATCATTTGTTCTGGGTCGAGGTGTAATTTACCTTATGTATTATTTAGAAATAAATAAGTATGTTTATCAGTTGTCTAGTACTCTAACACAAGCTTAGCTTGGTTTGGGACCAGATGGTGTTGTGTGAAAGTTGTGAAGTATTATTACTATGAAGGTTTGTTTGACATATGTAAGTATGTCGATCGTAATTCTCAGAATATTTTATTCAATGATTAAGTTTGTAGCGAGTTCTCCGCTGTGGTTGATGAGATGCGCAGCTCTTAGACTCGTACTTAGTCGGTATTTTTTACATTAACCATTCAATCGTGATAATTACAGACACAATTGAAAGACAATAGGTGCGCGAACGCCGGCGTTCGCTTGGGGTTTAATGAATTAATTACTTGACAGACGATAAAAAAAAATATGTTGTATAAATGTTACACGTGCATGGTCGTAGGGGCCCAGCAGAGTCGAAGCCTACCGGGGTCAAGGGTCTGCTTCTGAAAGAAAGACTCGGCCCCGGTATGAAAGGCAACGAAGGAACGGGGTGAGTTTTTTAGTCGGCAAAAGTCTGACACTGTCTCCCGCTCCGCCCAAGGGCGGGGAATGTTACCTGGATGATTTTTACCTAACGAAAAAAAATCACATGCATGGCAAAGATATTCTAGTACTAATTGCTTAAGTACTATAATAACGGTGATAACAACTTCTGTAACATAATGTATGTATGTTGTATGGATCCTCAAGCATTTGCTAAAACCCTCGACGAGCGCGTTTGGCACGCACTTGGCGGGTTCAGCTTAAACATACAATACCCGGTGTAAATATGACTCTTCGGGCTTTGGGTACAAACTGGCAGACAGATATGATAGACACTGACAATGCTCTAAAAAGCTGAACTTTTACTGAAATTCCATGAAAATTAAGAAATTGTCTATACAAGGTGAAAGGGACAGCCCTCCACAAACTTTATGGGCTGGCTCAGTAGACAAAACTGAACAACCTTCCACAAAAATTATTTTCAGGAAACGAAAAAAAAAACCGCTTCACCATACAAAATGATAAACTTGATTGGACAGTTTGTATGGAGAGGCCGAATATTTTTTATATATTTATATAGAAGATTTGCTCATCTATACTTATAATAAATCTGTAGAAGTGAAAATTCTGTACATTGAAAATATAAAAAAAATAAATAAATGGCATGGGGGTGTTACTAGACCGACACCGAACCCAAAAATATGATAAAAAAAAACTACCGGTTCGATTACGATGAAACTTGGTATAATTATTTTTTAATATCCTGAGCATATTAAAAAATAATTATACCAAGGAATCTATCCCGGAAAAGTATATCAATAAAAAACAAACTTAATCTTGCGGTTCGATCCCTAGACCCGATTACTGTACCAACCGCAAATAATAAGTTTGTCGTAGATTACGTCACCCGTAGTGGAGTTCACTAAGGGGCGATGCACTCGGCTAAGATCCTATAATATTCTCGCCGTACAATTCAATGAACTATCACACACGACGTAAATCATTTATTACTTACACTAATATAATAAATAGGTAAAGTTTGTTTTTTTTGTTTGTAGGAGGTAATCACTGGAAGTACTGGTCCGATTGCTAAAACTTTTTCACCGATAGAAAGCTGCTTTATTCCTGAGTGATATTGGCTATATTTTATTTATGTACGCAGGTGAAGCTGCGGGCACAAGCTAGTTTTCCATAAATTACTATTTCGATTTAAGTCACATTCATTTTTAAGGTGCGGCTATTTATGTCTAGCAGAATGATGAAATAAAATCCGTATTTTTTTTTTAAAAAAGCTGAGGTACATATATTTATCGTATTACAATTTTAAATTAAAGTAATTTAAAAGCTGTCCGTGCTTCAGCTTACAATCGCGTTTCTGTCCAGTTCTTAAACTGTGCCGTCAACGATTCTACTTTTCTTTGCTTTTCAATAAACGCTTTTTATTTAATTAACTTTTCCTATCAAGAAAAGTTGTTAACTTTAAACTTTTTCTCTGACGATAAATACAAACCGATGGAATAGGTATTGAGATTCTTTATCTTTATAAAAAGTATTTTTAAATGCCATATAGTTATATCAATTAATGACAGCTTCGGTTAATAAATTATAATGATTTTGTGAAAGCAGTTTATTGTGCGATCAAGTTAGTACTCGTTTTAGTACATTTATATTTTAACTTTATGCAAATAGAGCAATTCAATGAGTCTGTACTATGAACTAATTTTAATACTAGTTAGGTATTCGTTTGCACAAGACATCACAGGAAATGGGCAATAATACTAATATAGTCGTTTATTGCAGGCACCCTCAAATACAAAATAAAATCACGAAATAAATTAAAAGTAAATAAAAGTAGTAGATGTATACAACATTAATTTTAGTATATATGCAAAACTTTAAACACGTGTATAATAGTAGACTATGTGACTAGGGGATAAAGCAGTGTCTTTAAGTCGCGGGCGGTATATTGAATTCCGAACGAAACGAAGGTTGCTGATTTTAATCCCGAGCGTTAGTGAGGGATATATATAATTAACTCCCGAAAATTGCGAGGGAGTTAATAAAGAAACCTGAGTGAAGGAGGAATTCAAGCCGCCCAAGACAAAGACAGCTTTAGTGTTGCATACTCTACTTTTTACACCATCCTGTGAGATAATTAAAAGACAATTTGGTCGACCAAATCATATTATATATTTTGATTTGCTATTTTTTTTTTTATCTATGTAACATGTAATACGTTACGTTGTTACGTTTTTCGAGTAATTAAAGTGTAAATTTTAATAAATAGCTCTACATTGTATATAATAATTGAAAAAAAAATCGAATTCGAGTTTTTTTTCGATTTTTTGCATTTGCTGAGAAGATTTACTATGGTAACATATATATTTTTTTTCACCATCGGAAAGTAGAGATTTCAACAAACAGACACTATATAAACTTTTTGAAAAAAAAAAGATATTTTGACGGGTGAATTTTCGATTGAAAATTAGGGTGGTTTTTCGATATTTTGATTTCGATATTTCGATTTGGGGAGTCTTATGCCCAATAGTGGGCATAGGTCATTATAGCGAGGGGGAGGCCTATGTCCAACAGTGGGCATCAATTATTATAACGCCCAGGTAGCGACACTAAGGGGAAGCTTATGGCCCACAGTGGGCATAGGTCACTATAGCGAGGGGACACTTATGTCCAACAGTGGGCATCGGTCATTATAGCGCCTAAATTAACCGAAACAATGAAATTTTTTTTTGTTTTTTCCTTGAAAAACACAATTGTTTCTTTCCGGAATTTTCAACGCTAGTGATGAACTTCCCGATCTTATTAAAGCCAGTGAAGACCATACAGGTGCAGGTAACATGAGAAAGTCAAAAGTAACGTAAAATGTTTTTAAAGTAACTTGGGTACTGTGACAACCATGAAGGTCACAAATTAGTTGCAGTAGAAACTACATTGTAATGGACCTTTTAAGGTTTATGATTGTTAAAAAGATAGATTTTTATATATGACAGAAGTAGTTAACTAAGAGAAAAATATGAATTTAATTTATATATTATGTTAACATAATTTAAGGCTCATTCAATATAATTTAGTACATTTAAACATAAAGCCTTTCATTAGCGTCTCCCTACGTTACATTTGGTGGAGGCGCCCGGCGGCTATTTATCTGTAAGTAATACCTTGACTAATTTTTCAGGTTTACGAGACCCCGATAGTTGAGAAAGGCGACTGTTGCAACCCGTAAGGTTCCATTAACCTCTCGCCATGCACAAGAAGTGAGAATAGCAGCTACAGTAGGCGAGGACAATGCCTGAAAACTTAAAAGCTGATTGATTTTTTATATTATTTAACATTTTGTGGAAGAAGAGATGATGTACTTCTCAGGCATAGACGAGGTCTGCCTCAGAAATTTGTCGCCGATTTTAAGTTGACTGCCAGGTCTAACGAATGGCGGGAGAGCGATTACGCACTCATTTTGGGAGCATACCTACATGGAGCAGCCCAACACTTTTATAGATACACTTATCATTAAGACATGGATTTCGAAACGATATGCCAGGAATTAGGAAACGAATTCCCGTGCAGATGTTTTATTTGTAAGCAGCGTCAGCACGTTACAGCAGTGCAACCACTGAAACCATGTGTTGTAGAGGAAGAAACCGCAGATTTACTTGGAGAAGGCGGACCGTTAAATGTTTTGTATGAAGCTGTTAATGCAGATTTATGTTCTAGTATGATGATGGACGGTCCACAAATAATTGTTCAGCAAACTGATGAGAATAATGAGCGGAATGATGACGATGTAAGCAGTGGAGTCGATGACGAGACGGGATTGGAGTGCACGGATGATGATAATCTGGTTGTGTCCAATCCAATTATTATTTCATCCAATTTTATTTCAGAGAACCTAGAGATGTTTTCAATAGAATCTCAATGTGATCTGTATGTCGAATCCAATCAAAACCAAAACGACGATGATCACATTTTTGAAAATAAAAATAACAAAAGTGGACAAAGTTTTTTCCAGGGTGAAACAAAAAGAGATGGCCGAGTATATTGTTATAAAGGATGATGTTCATTCTCCAGAAATAATAGGCGGCGGTAACTGTCCGGACCAAGCCCAAGTCGTCAACGGTGCGCACTGTGTGGAGGCAAATTTTTCATTACATCTCAACTGCTTTAGAACGCATTCTACCACTCACTAGCATGTGTTTTTGATTAAGTCGATTCACCAAAAGCCTTCTTTGTTTGATGTTTTTGTCCATTATGAAATTCGCAATATGTCAGATTATCTAAAAATATAAGAAAAAAAAAATCATTATATCCTAAATATATAATTTTTGTCCGACTACATATAATTGTAAAAACCTTGTAATATAACAGATATCAACGGCTAGATATAACGATGACCGTACTAATTACCAAGAAGTAAAGTATCCAACAGTAATGATATAATACCTTCAAAAGCAAACTGATAAAACATGAGTGACTTTTATTAAGAATAATTACATCTAAATCACTTACCAATGAATCAAATATATTCTACAACAATTCGAGGACACCACACACAATTGATAAGTTAGACATATCTTAGCAGCCCCTCAGTAATCAACTCATTACTTACTATAAAAGAGAAACCGCATTTGAGTTCATAGTACCAATACTAATAATAACGTAACAATTATATTGCAGCAAACTCTAAACATCTACTATGTAAAATAATAAAATTAAATTTCTGTGTCGGTGCGAAATAAAATTGGGAAACAAACGAGCTTACCTGTTAAGCGAAGTCTTAATTCTAATTTTATGAGCGCCGACACTGAAATATAATTACCCACCCGCCACTAGTTTTAGTAGCCCAAAAGCTGCAATAATTATCCTTACCTAACTCACAGTTTTCCTTGCAGGAAAACAGTGAATGTAAGTATGTGGGAACAAGCCTGTCCAAAAGACAGCTCGCTCCTTGTCCGATAAATCTCTAAAATAAGTGACAACTGAATGGGATTACTAGGCTATTTTGCTAAATATTCTTTTTAAAAATCTAAACTTTGCGTGTTTAGCCCGAGAAGAAGATACTATGTAAAATAATAAAATTACATTTCAGTGTCGGCGCTCAGAAAATTAGAATCAAGACTTCGCTTAACAGGGAAGCTCGTTTGATTCCCAATTTTTTATTTTTATGTTTATTATCTCATGCGGCAATGCATTTCTTATGTATTTATTAACAATACATAATCCAAAGTATATTATGTTACTTTACTAAGATTTATATTAGTGGCAACAAAAAAGTGGGTAGTTTTTACAAAAGCCAGGAAGAAAAAAAAAACTGGGCAAGTGCGAGTCAGACTCGCGCACTGAGGGTTCCATACAAACTACAATATTCTCGAATGGAGTCTCGAAGATTTATCCGAATTGCAAAAAAAAAAAAATTGTGACTTAGGTAACAACAAATTTACTTTAATCAGATTTATTCCTTTACCTGTGCTATAAGACCTTGCTTTGTGCCAAATTTCAGGATTCTGGATTAGTGGGACGTACCCTATGAATTTTAAAAATATACGTTTTTTTGCGTCATAAACGGCCGTATCTTCTTTATTCGTTAACTTAGAAGTTTGATTTTTTCACAGCTTGAAGGGACCGTAGACTTGAGTATATAGTTTTAATTTTAACAAGATACCTATACACATTCTCGTGATATAGGGTCTTGACAGGCAGACAGACAGACGGATGGACGGACAACAAAGTGTTCCATGATTATTTATTAAAGTATAAACTGTAGTCAATTCGGTTTCGAATTATGACGATATTTTTGCACTGCCTAAACTGCCTATTAGCGTGATTTGGTAATACATAGTAAATTAACTCGCAACAATATAACATGGTGACATATGTAGACACTTAATAATTTCATCAATGATTTCCTCGCCGTTGTTCTTTCATAACTGTTGCTTTAAAAATCACAAAGATTGTTATGTCAGCAAAAATACATAATCACCGAGCCATCCAGACGATTGATGAGTTGTTTTGCATTTGTACACAGCTGTTAGCTGGCGCCTAATACCCTTTTTTGAATTTGAATTGCTGTGAATTGTGTTGTACTTAGTGTCGGTGGTGGCCAACTTGTAGGTCACAAGTTTTGTAGTTTTAAATATTTCTGAGGAAAATATTACATGGTGTAAAAATTATTGGAATGGGTTTAGTTACCGATTCTGAACTATCTATATTCAGGTTTCACCTAAACTAAAAATAATATTGCATTATATCCGAGTGCGTGTGGACTGTAAGTGACAAAATTATGACGCGTGATGCTAGATGGCTTCGTTGTCCGCACCTAAGTTTCTGTAACATGACTTTTTACAGAACAGCATCAGCAATACGAATAACAGCAGACTTTACTAAAGTTCTCTCGGTGAGATTTTTTCAAAATCGACCTGCAGATAATGAAGGCGAGTACGGAGCCGCCGCCGTTGCTGGGCGAGTGTGGCGGGCGGTCCGCGCACACAGAAGTACTTAAAGAAACAGATGCTGCGCGGCGCCGCCACTGCGCGGTCCCGTCGAACATCAACACGTATTTATATGGAGCGGGTGATACCGCCACACTATTAACATCCCTGTTAAGTAGCCCGAACTTTTGAGGTTCAATTGACATTCCGAATACTTTTTTATGACCCTGTGATGACAATAGATCGGAATTTGGTTGCTATTACTATAAAAAATATGGTCAATGGTCATATATCTAAATATTTATATTGCTTTAAGACCGTAACAGTACCTACTAATCAACTTTTAACAAAGTTTAAAGTGATTTAAACTTTGTTAAAAGATTGAACATAATACTGTATTAAATGGAAAAGCATAAGAACAGCACAATCAAACACTTCACAACTGCGATTTTATGTCATATCCATATTTTTGATACAAATTCCTATCAATGGATAAGACAGGATTATAAGTAAAAATTGCACAAAGGATCATTTTTATCCCGGGAATATTCTCTTAGGATAATGATCATCTGGCACGTGAGCGTAGCCAATGACAGACGCTATCCTTTAAGGGGATACAACTCGACGTGCGACGACGATTAAAAACAGTGAAAATTCACTCTTGCGGGATTATGACGTTATTACAAATTTTTCATTAGATATTTTAGAAACACAGTATTGAGTATATTGTAGATATTATATAGGCTATTATTGAAATCAATTTATTTTGAGTAAATTTAATCCAGTAAAGACCTCTGAAAATCTGCTATTATGCATGAACTTTTATACTTTATAATTTACTTTAAAAAAAAGTCAAAAAAATATGACAGTAGAAGCTTTGCAAAATTAAAATTTTGAATGACGACCATTTTTTTTTAACTTTTAAGGGTTTTTAAAAATACGTATTTCCAGGATCAAGTTTTGTAAAATATTCGGGTGAATCACGGAATTAACGAATGCTAACAGTGTTTTCATTCGATAGATCTTTTAACCATGCTCGATATAGGCGTTAGGCGAGTAGAAAAGCAGCCTCTTAAGGCTTATTTATGTAGTCCCTTGAACCATCTGGCCAAAATTATGTGGACGCACCTCTCGCACCTGCCTAGGTGGCAGTACGAAATATTGATTGATTTACATATATGCAATGTTCACTTTGAAGAATATTTGACCACCCATTTTTATGTGTTAAAATGTTTCTAAAGATCCAAGCCGTTTCGAAGGAGTAGGGAAAAGTTTCGGAAAGTTGCGAAATTGCTCAATATGTTTTTCTACGGTGTAGCTGGTGCTACGTTGTAAGACTATAACTCGTATTTATTTAGGTTCACATGTTCAAAATCAATTATTAAATACATATATTATTCTACTTATTAAAGAGGTAAAGTTGTTTTTTTTTTTATAAGAGGTCTAGAAGTACTGGTTCAATTGCTAAAATGTGAGTAATCCTGAGTGACTTAGGCTATATTTTATGTACGCGGGTGAAGCTGCGGGCAAAAGCTAGTAATAAATATAATAATAAAGTCGCTTTTCGCGTCTGATTTTGAGGTGGTGTTATTTTTTTAAACAACGCAACGGATTCTGATGTTGTTTTAAACATTTACACAATTGATTCCGCAAGATTTAAATGTTTACGTACCTGTTATACGTATACATTTATATAATAATAAAAAAATGAAAGTATTTTGTCAACTCGTAGAAATGAAGTAGAAAGTAGTATCGGATCGCTACTGCATTATAAACCTAATTATAGACTACCAAACTAATTAGGTTTAGTTATAGGATAGCAATATTTTTAATTTAAACAAAAATAATTTGACAATGAGTAACTTTATATAATATTATTTAAATAAGGTATCAACATCTCCGTAGAATGAATGCAATGTCAGGCTTTCATTAAAATCTTTCGTTTCCGTATTATATGAGCGTAGACTCTGAATACTAATGCACGTAGGATTGCACAAGTTTATATTAATTTACTGGAAGAGTTCGCGATGCTGCTTCTGATTTATTTGTATTCATTACTGGAGATAGGCATGCCCTCAGATATTATAAAGATTGCGGTCAGTTGCAAAGGGACTTGTTTATCATACAGATAGAAAAATGTTTGTTTTTTTTTTCTGGGTACGGGATCGGAAAACCTGATAAGTTTCAGATGTAATATGGAGTGGTCTAGTTAGAACGATCGTATGATGTGTAGATCTCGCTTTCGGTGAGTTTTACATAACCAGTAATTAAATAAATAAATAAGTACGATTTTTATCTCTTTATTTCTTTCTTTAATTTCAATTAATCCGAAGGTTGTTCGAGATCGCTTTGTGCTAGAAGACCATAAAGCACTTGATTTTATGTGTTTAGTCTGTGTTCTAATTAGGTATGTGATAAGCAAAAAAAATATTAAAAAATCGTAAATAATTAATAATTAAGAAACAGGAATTTCTCAGTATGTTTTAATATACATTATCTTTTAAATTCGTATTCATTTAAGTTAGGTTACTTTCTAAGGTGAACTAAAAGCCAACTGTGAATGTGTTTCATAAGATTTTTCTCAGCCAGAGAGCTGAGCGAGAGGAGCGCCGAACCGAACGTTAACTTAGTTCGTGTTTTCTACAATTTCATTTTAGTTCTCACGTTTGTTGATTGTAACAATAGCGATAGGGGTTATAAAGGTTCTTCGAGTGTTAAATTTACGCTTGCTAATAAAAGCTGCAATTGAAAATTTTAATTAGTTGCTACAGTTTGATAAAAGTTGTTCATTTTTGAGGTCGTAGGACAGATGGTGAGAAGCGGTGCGGATCCAATTAAAAGCGACTGAGTCTACTTCCCATTGAAAGGTCGTACGAGGCACGTAACGGTAGCGGAATACTCTGATGACTCCGATGCTTAGGGCTGCCACACTTTGCTTCAGTGATATTAGAGAGCCAACAGGGCGAATTTTTCTTGAAAAAAAATATTTATATAAAAAGAAAGAAAAATATTTATTTGGCAGCAGTCACCATAAATAATTGGGCGGAGCATCGCCGTGCCCTCGTGGGGGCGATCGGCGGCGGAGACCTCTCGCGCCGGGCCTTGGTTGAGGCCATGGTCCGGAGCGAGGAGGAGTGGCAGGCGGTCGCCGACTTCTGCGAAGCAGTAATGCTCGCAAAGGAGGAGGCCGAACGCATCAGGCAACGGCGTTATCGCCGCCGCCGCCGCAACCGGGATTCTGATCCCGATTTCCGGCCACCGTAGGCGCGGGCTTGCGGACAGTGAGCAATGGGTAGCTCACTGTCCGGCCGTCCAGTAACTTTCCGGACCAAGCCCAAGTCGTCGACGGCGCGCACTGTTCCCGCGCGCCTCAAGGAGTTGTCAGCAACAGCAGGGACCCAGCCGGGTCGAAGCCTACTGGGGCCAGGGTTATCCGAAAGGGCGCTCAAGCCCCGGTATGAAGGCTAGAAGGAACGGGGTGGGTCTTTTAGTCAGTAAGAGTCTGACACTATCTCCTGCTCCGCCCAAGAGCGGGGGATGTCAATGCATGATTTTTTCCCACCATAAAAAAAAAGTCACCATAAATAAAATCAAACGTTTACGTTACTAAAAAACAATAACATTGTGTGTGCCCCACGGCTGCGCCAAAAAGGTAAATTTTAGCAATGTTGCCAGATAGACAAATACTATTTGACGTTGGTCTATCAATTAACCTTATACACCACTAATTTTTAATTAGTACAAATACTTAAAGGGCTTATTAGAAAAGCCCTTGTTATTATGTAAGTAAAGTCTCAATAAATAATATCCATAAACAGCAAAGTTATTAGCGTTTGTGTTTATCCCAAAAAGTCTCTCAATTTATGGAAATATTGTGCATGCTATTGATTATGAATGAATAAATGACGATTAAAATGGAAAAACACTGCCCGCAGTATTTTCTACTAGCAATTGTTATGTGTGATTGAATCTATGACGAATTTACCTTTTCGTGGTCAATTTTAGGATTTCGGTTTTTTCTACTTTTGAATACAAAAACATGATCAGTAAAGGTTACAGATACAGCCCCATTTTTTTTGTGCACTAATTAAAAAGTAGGGGTGTATAAAGTGGGCACTATAACTAGAGTACACTGTCTGTAATTTTTAAAGACAAACCGGCAAGAGTCTAAGTTCACTAGACCGTCCCGCCATTGATCAGCACCTGCGCATGCCATCCATGCACGGAGCGTTTCGGCACCGGTAAAATATTCACTGGAAATGTAATGGGTACGTTGGATGCACGGGTAATGGGTGTGATACGCGTTAGTACGTTCTACTGGACGTCATAGTCCGTGACGTGTTAATTTTCGAGCTTGATAAGAGCGAGAGCAACCTCGTGGTATGTCACGGTGTAGTGGCAGACCCATTGTGTTCACTGATCACCTTATTTAAACTACCATATATCATTTCCTACGAGTAATCCTGTTCATTTTTACTTCATAAACAAGTCACGACAACCCTTAAGATGGGAATATTCTGAAAGCACTTAGCCGTCTCTGAGTGCGTTCAGCCCTAGCTGCGTCTACCGCGCATGCATTCATTTTTAATTCGATACAGCCAAAGTTTGGCACAAAGCTTGCGCCCGCGACGTGCGCGGAATAGTCGTGACAAGCTCTTATTTATATTTAGATACTTATTAATAGCGAATTATTATCTTATTGTTAGGTATAGGTATGAATTGGTTATAATGATCATTATTTATTTGGTACTTCTCAAAATAGCGACACTCAGTCAATCAGTTCAATTCATAAGTAGTAATACTGCTAAAAATAAGTTAGAATTGATAAATGCATTTTTTTTATCACTAATACAATATTATAGAGGTGAAAGTTTCTATGTACGTGTGTATGTTTGTTTGACTCTTACACTTTCAATTGCCTAAACGGATTTCAATGAAATTTGGCACAAGATACCATATGGTGTCCACACAGGATATCCTCAAATAGAACGTACGATGCTGATTATCCCGGGAGAATGTTCTCTTGGTATAATTATTTACTTTTACGCGGAACAAACCACACGCAGAGGTTAATTTTACATGAATCACAATAATTTCAACGTCATAACAAGGATTTTCCTTGAAACCTGCCTAGGGGATTAATTAGAGTGTATTCTTTAACCTAGACAAAAGTCGGAGGAGGCCAAATAGCGCGTAAATTTTCTTTTGGCCGTATTTCCCCGGAGTGTAGGTTTCCAATCGGCGCTGGCGGGTCAGCCGGGAGTCAATGAAAAGCGGTAAAGTGGTGCTGCGGCGCTGATTAAAGCCTGCAGCAATCGCCCCGGAAAGTATTTATAGGTACACCTGTTCGTTAGCGCCGCAAGTCCCGGCCAACTCCTTGATTAGGCGCCGACGGCCGTTACTTCTCTTCTACAACAAATAAAAGATTTCTCCCCGCACGCCAATTGAAGAATCGACTGCAAGACAAAAGGATGCGAAGATAAAAGTTCAATTTTCAGTGATAATAGAATGGGGAGTGAATCAGTTCTTAGATTCAAAGTGTTCTAAGACACGTTCTAAAGTAATTCTAAATAAGTAGTCGTCGATATAATTCTAAACTAATGTTATAAATGTGAAAGTAACTTTATCTGTTACGCTTTTATTAACCAATCTACTGAAACGATTTTAATCTTTACTTGAACCCCAAGGGTGGCTACTTATTATTTGGCTTCGACTTCGCGCCAGCGATAACAGACATACTCGTACACGCGGATGAAGTTTAATTCAAAAATATTTATATTAGGAAGAGCGAGTGTCTACTGTTCAAGGCTGACACAAAGAACTATGCTGTACCACCCATCACACTTGTGGGGACCGCCCTAGAATGGGTTACATCTTTCAAATGTCTGGGACACTGGGTCACTGCTACACAGACCGATAATAATGACATGGATAGGGAACGCAGGGCGCTGTCAGTCAGAAGCAATATGTTGATCCGTAGATTTGATTGTGAGACTGTTTAGGGCATACTGCCAGTCTTTTTACACTTGCAGTTTATAGGTTGACTATACACAGAGGGCTTACAGCGCCTTGCGAATCCAATACAATAACGCTTATAGGGCCCTGTTGAGGCTGCCGCGTCATTGCAGCGCATCAGGAATGTTTGCAGAAGCACGTATTGATGACTTCTATGTTATCGTGCGAAAGCGGGTCGCATCCCTGATGGAGCGGGTACGGGGCGGCGCCAACAGTCTCTTAAAAATCGTAGCGGATAGGACTGGTGGCCTTATATTAAAACTCTGGACGAGGACGCAAGTGTTATCCTCAAACCGTGCCCAGAAGTAGTCTAATGTGTGTTGTGTATGTTTGTTAATAGTTTTTATTATGTGATTAAATTATTATTATTGACATGTTTATTGAATAAATTGACAGTTGTTTACTATATGTACTAGCTACACTAGCTTATAAGTTGTCTATGTTTTTACTAACAATAATGGATTGTTTTATCTGAATTCAATAAATTATTATTCCATTTATTTATTATTATATACATATTATAGTATATTTTTAAATATTTCTTAAAAAAATAACATTAAAAAAACATTTAAAAATATAAAAAATAGTAGCCCACCGGCATCGGGAACACGGTCCAAGCTGCCGGTGGTCAGGGCTCCTGAGAGAGGAACCTCCGGACAATACGCGCCGTGTCTAGGAGTACTGCCTTCTGGATCAAGCCCTTGATCCAACTGCCTAACGAGAGCCTCCGCAGATGTTGGTCGAGGCTCTTGGCAATTAAGCCATTGGCCGTCACGACTATCGGCACAATGATTGCTCTATCCACTTCCCACATGTCGACAACCTCGCGAGCCAAGTCAAGATATTTAGTTTGTTTATCTTTTTCGGCTTTCACGAGGTTCTCGTCATGAGGGACCGCTATATCAACAATCATTGTGCGACGCTCTAGTCGATCTATCACCACTATGTCAGGCTTATTGGCAACAATAGTCCTGTCAGTGATGATAGATCGATCCCAATATAACGTGATACTGCCATTGTCGAGAACTGGGTCAAATTAAATTAAAGAAATTATTATTATTATTATCATATCTATCTATAGGCTTACATGGGCATTTATAAAACGTTAGAAGCTAGTGCACGGTTCCAAAAGAACAGGTTAGAAACTCTATGGTAACTCTTTTAAGGAAAATGATCTACCCCCGATTTCTGGTTTGTAATTATTTCTGAGTTGAGTATTTTTGAAAACCTGTCAAAGGATCATGGCGTAGGCTCGAATCCCGAACAAAATTTAGCTGGCATATTTTTTTTAGCCTCTAGTGATGAAAAATATGCAGAAATATATTGATTAAATTTCCTTTTTATCTGAAACAATACTATTAATAGATTCCGTGTATTAAAGATATTCCAGTTTAAAGTTGATCACATTACGTATATTATGTCAATAATACCTACGTACTTCCTTATGAATTTTAAAAACGCATTTTTGAACGAACGATAAGATGCCATGTCAAATGTTATGTTTTCTTTTTTTTCTATGTTGTTAAGCTGGATGGCTTGAAATGTCTAATTCTATGTTTTTTTCTGGTGTTGTTCTCGATATTGTATTTATTGTTGTGACAATATCATATATTGTGTAATTTTAGCCACTATATTCTAATCAGAAACAGTTATTTTTATTTTGAATATCTATTTCAGAAATGTATTTCCTAGGTATTTATTATCAATACATAAAACCCAGCATATTATGTTACTTGACCGAGATTTAGATTAGTAGCAACATTAAAAGTTCAATTTAGCCAAAAGCCATGAAAGTCATGAGCATAAAAAAACTAAGCCATGATTATTTATTTTCGTAAAAAATTTAGTTTAGTTTCCAATAATGACGAATTTTTTTGCAGCCCGTAGACTGGCCATAAATTTATTAGTTAAAACAAAGTCAACTATTTTGTTGGTATATATCATGGTAACTTATACAAGGAAGTACTTATATAAGCAGACACTTAATAATTTCATAAACAATTTCCTTGCCATTGTTTTTTGGTTATAACTAGTACGGTTTTCGAATTACTCAATATTTTGAAATAATATTAATAGTAAGTCTAAGGCAAAAACTAGTAAGAAATAAATTCAGCAGTCAGGATATGTGCCTGGTTGCTCGAATGGGTGGATTTATGGTACACTTTAGTTACCTATATCGCGTTTTTGGTAAGGAGTTGATTTTGCATGTGAATGGGCCGGTATTCGGTGCACGCGTGGTGCGTGGCTCCATCGCGACGCCGGTCACGGAAGCCCTTAATAACATCACGTTTGATGCGCCTCTATTATTATATTTTCATCTTCAGTCGGTCCCATGACAGGGAGCTACGGCGCGCACCTAATATAAAAACCTATCTTTTTGAATTTTTACACAATTCTATTTATATTATTATATAGGTATTCTATATTGTACACACAAATTTTAAAAACAATTAAAACAGGACGGCTGATGTACACAGGCGAGATTAACTCTCAATTGGATCGACTGGCCTGTTGGTCTAGTGGTTAGTGACCCTGACTGCTATACCGGAGGTCGTGGATTCGATTCCCACCCAGGACAAATGTTTGTGTGATATGCATGATAATTTGTTCTGTATCTGTGTGTAATTTCTCTATATATGTATGTATTTAGAAATATATAAGTATGTTTATCAGTTGTCTAGTAAGTACCCATAACAAGCTCTGCTTAGCTTGGGACTAGACAACGTTGTGTGATACTTGTGGAATACTATTTTTATTATTGTTTGTTATTTTTTTATGTTTTCCTTCCCATTAAAGAGAGATAAACCTTACATACGGGCCAGAACCAAGTATATAAGGTGGAGTTTAAATTGAAAAGGTAGATGTGAGTGTTGAAGAAGTCAGGAACTTTTGTTATTTTTGGGTTTTATTATAGTTAACCATATATAAACGAGATAGAATCTTTAATATACTTCATGTAATATATGTAAATGAACAACTGAACTTAAGCTACAATAATTGATAATATATGACATCTATATATACAAAAGAGAAACTGATTGACTGACATATCAACGTAAAGCCGAAACTACTGGGACTAGGAGTATGAAATTTTACACAGGGTTTCCTTTTATGACACAGGCGAGCACTAAGACAGCATTTTTTTATGACATAGGCGAGCACTAAGACAGCATTTTTTATGACATAGGCGAGCACTAAGACAGCATTTTTTATGACATAGGCGAGCACTAAGACAGCATTTTTTATGACATAGGCGAGCACTAAGACAGCATTTTTTATGACATAGGCGAGCAGTAAGACAGCATTTTTTATGACATAGGCGAGCACTAAGACAGCATTTTTTATGACATAGGCGAGCACTAAGACAGCATTTTTTATGACATAGGCGAGCACTAAGACAGCATTTTTTATGACATAGGCGAGCACTAAGACAGCATTTTTTTATGACATAGGCGAGCACTAAGACAGCATTTTTTTAAGACATAGGCGAGCACTAAGACAGAATTTTTTTATGACACAGGCGAGCACTAAGACAGCATTTTCCAAAATCCAACCGCTTATGGGATGAAACGGGGGTCCGATCATTGTATGGATAAACCTACTTTAAAGCGGACAAAGCCGTTGGCAGAAGCTAATAAATCTATATATATAAAAGAAAGTCGTGTTAGTTACACCACTTATAACTCAAGAACGGCTGAACCGATTTGGCTGAAAATTGGTGGGGAGGTAGCTTAAAACCAGGAGACGGACATAGGATACTTTTTTTTTTTTTTTTTTTTTTAGGGTAGATTAGAGTAGAGTAGGGTAGGGTAGAGTAGGGTAGAGTAGGGTAGAGTAGGGTAGAGTAGGGTAGAGTAGGGTAGGGTAGAGTAGGGTATAGTAGGGTAGAGTAGGGTAGGGTAGAGTAGGGTATAGTAGGGTAGAGTAGGGTAGAGTAGAGTAGAGTAGGGTAGGGTACAGAAGGGTAGAGTAGGGTAGGGTAGAGTAGGGTAGAGTAGGGTAGAGTAGGGTAGGGTAGGGTAGAGTAGGGTAGAGTAGGGTAGAGTAGGGTAGAGTAGGGTAGAGTAGGGTAGAGTAGGGTAGAGTAGGGTAGAGTAGGGTAGAGTAGGGTAGAGTAGGGTAGAGTAGGGTAGAGTAGGTAGAGTTGACAGCTTAGATAAAAGGTAACTATTAAGCGGTACGAAGTTTGCGGGGTCAGCTAGTACTATATACAATAAATAAAAACCTATATAGAAATTTTATGTTTTGTAAACAAGTTTTGTGAAATGCACCGATTTTAATTCTTCCTACTTTATTTATTTGTACCTACTGAGGCATTTACATAGGTATATTATTTGTCTCGATATGATTTTAGCCCTCATATTAATTACATCATCATCATCTTCCTGCCCTAGTCCCGTTTTATTTGGGGTCGGCGCAACACGTTTCTTTCTTCCATTCTGTCCTGTCACTCGTCACGCTATTATCACTAACTCCCTTTTCTTTCATATCACTTCTCACACAATCCATTCATCTTTTTTTTGGCCTCTCTCTTCCCCTCCATCCGCCCACATGTAAACACATAGCCCTCATTTTATGGTGGTTCTTATATCATACAGTCAGTAGGTACATGATGACTGTGTAAGTCAACCCGTTAAAGTGTATTCTACGTAACGCTTCCATATTCCCACTTTCACATTTTCCTCCACTTGTCTAAGTTTCGCGGAACTGTTTCTATTAGATTCCAAGAACGTGTTAAAAAACTGTATTTTGTTTTGGAAGCAGTCCGTCATGCCCTCTCATCACCCTTAAAGTTTCTAACTCATGGTGACAGTATTTTTTATCTGTCTCGTAAACGGGCCAAGCGTGTACCGACAAGTAAGGCCCTGTGCATACTGTAGGCGGATCACGTTCCGCGAAAGAAGACGCTTACCTGAAAGTTTTCCTACCCCTTAGCACATTAACCAACCGACGGGGCTTGCCTTTAACTGGCCTTGTACTACTACAAGCTGATGTTAATTCTTATTGCTTTCATTCGTGTAACCATGGCCTTAAGTGGAGTAATGAAACAGTAATGAGTTTTTGTGAGTTAAGTACGGTCAACGAATATGAAAAAGTGTTTACCGAAACGTACAGAAGAGGTACCAAACTCGCCACTGTCTCCAATAAATGAGGTTCAAGTTCTAGTGTAACATTGTTATAGTCTGTCTAATAAGTTAAACGACTTGGGTAATTATTAGGATTTAATGAAATCTGATGTAGTCAACACGGGTTCAATAATCAAGGTTGATTAAGAGATAGATTGTTTACTAACAGAAGAACCTTGTAAAAATAATCGCATATAAGTATTTTTTAAATGATTAAATATTATACAAAATTCCCAAGTCGGTTAACTTATAAGACAGACTTTATTCGATATTTTGAACTTACCACTCTGTCAAGAAAGTACCGGGAAAAGATCAATAATACAAAAAATTTTTGTTATTCATCCAAATTTATTTTATCACCTTCAAAGTATACCACCTTCAGAAACGATCCAATCATCAAAACATTTTTTTAACACTGTTTCCGAGTTTGTGTTCAGTTCTCGCTGCGAATTCTCCTTTATGTCTTCTACAGATTGAAAACGGGTGCCACGAGGTGGTAATTTGAGTTTAGGAAAAAGATAGAAGTCGGCTGGAGCCATGTCTGGCAAATATGGTGGCTGCTCGATGGTATTTGTTGAGTGTCTGGTCAAAAATTCGTTCACAATGATGGCCTTGTGCGAAGGCGCACTATCGTGGTGCAAAATCCAAGAATTTTCTTTCCGCAAATCTGGCTTTTTTTGTCGAATTTGCTCTCTTAAATGCTGCAAAACGCCAAATAATATTCTTTATTTACCGTTTGACCTTCCGGTAAGAATTCCGAGTGCACAACACCGCGATAGTCAAAGAAAACAGTCAACATGACTTTGACTTTTGATTGACTTTGGCGTGTTTTTTTCGGTTTTAGTTCAGTTGGAAGGCGCCACTCCGAAGCTTGTTGACTTGTTTGCATGTGAAACTCGTAAACCCACGTCTCGTCGCCAGTAACAATGCGTTTCATGAATGTTGGGTCGGAATTGACTCGTTCTAGCACGTCGTCAGCGACTCTCATGCAATTGAGTTTTTGGAGAAAATTCAGGTTTTTTGGGACTAGCCGAGCAGCAACATGTTTCATACATGTACGGATCGACTCGTGAGATACAGAAAGTTCGGCAGCTATCTCTCTCAAACTTGAATGAGGATTTTCAGTCACTATTTCCATCACTTTTGCGATGTTAACTTCAATTGCAGAGGTTGATGGCCTATGGCCCAGAGCGAGGCAAATCTTCCATCACATCTCGACAGCTTTTGAATGCTTTGTACTACTCATAAGCACGTGTTTTTGATAAAGTCGATTCACCGTAAGCCTTCCGTAACATTTTCAGTGACTCCGAACACGAAATTTCATTGGCGATGCAAAATTTAAGACAAACTCTATGTTCGGTGTTTGTGTCCATTCGTGCAATTATGAAATTCGCAATAAACACTATTTACAATATAACTAAAAACAGCACTGTATTTAATAAAAATAACAGATGCAACTCAAACTCCGCGCCAAAATAGAAAACAGTTGTGCCAATCTAGCAACAACAAAAAAAAAAAAAGAATTTGGAACCACAAACAAATCATCCATTCCCGATACTTTTATGACTGAATGTATTTTACATAATTGTCTGCCCTTTTATCGTGTTACTTGCGATCGGTGATACACATTTCTTTCTTCCATTCTGGCATGTCAATCACTGCACTAACTTGCTATTCTTTCATATCACTCTTTACCCATATTTATCTATCCATATTTACTTTGATCTTTCTCTGTCTCTCCATTTATGCACATGTATACTCATAAATCTTTGTGTAACATGTTTTTCATCCTCCTCTTCAGATGACCAAACACATTACTTATGCTCAGTCAATAATTCAATTTGATGATCATTAACTTTTCAAATTCCAGTTCAATAAAAAACGAACAGCTATTGTGATTATATTTGAATGACAATCAGCCTAATTTGATGAACAATAAGTCCAAATTAAAAGACGGATATTACTCGTTCCGATAAGGTACTCGAATGAAGAAAGAAACATGTTGACAAATGATTACATACTATATTTACGTAGCGAAATGATAATGTACTCGCAAAATGCTAACAGACAAATAACTTATCTCAACATTTTCCAGTGGCGGAGCTCAGCATTACGTCTATTGTGTTCGAGTAAAGGAATCTCGTATTTGCATCCGACCGTACGAAACGAAAGGGAGCCCAGGAACGTACGGCACGACGCGAAAAAGTAATTTTTCATAAGGATTGAGTCTGGTTTTCAATAACACGCCAACTGAGTGCCGACGCAGGTAGGGATGCTGTGCCTACTTGCAATAATATTAATGGATTACGTATTAGCTTTTTTATCATCAAATATTATTTATATTTGGTGTTTTTGTGAATGTATCTTCTACATTTAATTGCTTTTTTTCCAATAATTTAGTCCTTATCACGTTATGTATCAGGATAAAAAATTGTTAAATAAATCTTTATGTAATGTGTAATTGTGAAGTGATCATCAGCCCCTATAACGAAATAATGGCAGCATACGAGACCATTAATCTCACAAAGGATTGAAATCATTTCGCTGAAAACGAAAGCGAAACAGATGCGAAGCATAATACGAGTAATTACCCTTCAGTGCACATCGGCGGCGAGCGGCGACGGAACTTATGCCTACGACAAATAAAACGTGGTTTTCCAAGAGAATGCGAAGTTTATACTCATAACTGTAGAAAGACACGAAATATCTTAATAGAAAATAAATGTCAAAATTAAAAGGTTCTAATACTAATCTAAATAGAAAGCCCATGGGAAAAGTTTAAAATCAAAGAACGAATATATGATTTAAAAATAGCACCGAGTCGACGTAACAAAGATCAGTAAAAATCAATTAGTAAGGTCCTTTTACGTGGAAACTGTTGATACATTGAATTAATTAAAGTGCAGTATCCAATTACTCTTTCAATGGTATAACAGAATCACCGCAGATCCCTACTACTCGTACACTCAATGCACCAAGCTGACAGATGGAGGTAAATTACACGCGACTTATTTGCGAGGTGAGAGCGACCCTCGGCGAGGCGAGGCGGGCGGAGCCGGGCGCTCTGACGAGTTCGTTACGCACGCGCCACTGACTCCGCGAGTGACACCCGAGCCTCTCCACCTCCGAATATCATTCGCAAAAAAATGTATTAAGTAAAAAACATACCTTTTCAACTTCTCAACGAGTTTACGAGGACACAAAATTGCAATGTCACCGCTCCACCTTCGAGAAAATTATTGTACCTTTATACAATAATTTGTTTGGACAAACTTTTCGTGTAGTAAAAACGGAGGCTGGGATTTATGTATACTCTTGGTTAAATGCTGAATAAAAACAAAACGACTGTATTTATTATCTTCGGGATTTGAGTTTCTTGTGTTTGTCTACCTTTATGAGTTAAAAGAAACGGTAGAAACATAAAAGATGTAGATGTTTGTGGTTTATTTATGGCAGCTGTTAGACAGGATGGCGTTTTTATCTCGGCCTCCCCTCGATGACGTAACGAGTGTATCGCAGCAGCGGCCAGCGCCGTGTCCGCCTCGCCACTGATACGATCGACATTGATATTTAACTTTCCGTCACGTCACGTCAGCTAATTCTCATTTCCAACAAAAACGGCCGGAAATTGGATATAAGGATCTGCGCGCTCGGATCCGGCTACGTGACGTTTGTCGAACACGTCACTACACTATGTGGTAATTTCCGCTCTATGCTCGCGGAAAATTACTTTAGCCGCATGAAATTTCCGATGGCATAAAATAAAACCATTAAAATATTAGATAGCGAACTCTGGATAAAACCTTCAAAATATTTTTAAAGGCGATGGAGTGTTACGATAAAATTATTTTCTTCATACAGGGAACGAAATCTGGATTAGCGGAATATCACGCACTCCTTTGTCAAGTAAGGGAATTGCCATACGGTCGGTATGGAAGTATTGAGAGGTTCAAATATCTATGAATGTTTCGGTTTTACACTCGATATTAAGACCACTGTGACAAAGCACTTGTTTTTTCATGGTCGTACGTGTTTAGAATAAATCACTGAAACGATCCTATGCGTAAAAAACTTTAATTAATCTACTGGGATTATACTCGTTGAGTGAACATGACACATTAATGAGTATCATTATAAACACTGTGAAAAGTGAGTGTTGTGGGGCGGACGTCGCGTCGCGGCGTGCAGCGTGACAGCGGTGTCACAGTCGTGACGTGACGTGTCGTGACGTGATGCCACGCCGCGCCTCGCGCCCGTCGATGAACACGTCACATCTGTAACGTGACATGTGGAAATAGTATTGCTTTATTTAATTTTGCCATCAGCTATTCTTGTTTATTCATCTTTCACGTACATCGCTGTTGTTGGTTGACCAAATCTAATAAAGTGTAACAAGCTTATCTGTCCAAAATTATTATATAAATCTTCTCGCCATCTTCAAATCTACGAAGATCAACCTCAATACTTTACCTACGTATATTATTTGGGTATGAAAAATAAGCTAGTTTGTTCGTATGCTACGCCGTAGCACTTTTGCTACGAGTTCGTAGACCTTCGTAGACTTGACTGCTAAATCTTACTAATTACAATTTTTTTTCGATAATTGGTGAGAGAAATCTTGAATACTTTCTAATTACAAGATCAGGTGATGAGCCTTTTACCTTCAATAAATTCCATTCGTAAATGTAGTATGTTTGTATTTGCGAAGTCATTGCACTACAGTGGACGGGCGACGTGAAATTCTGAATAAGCAAAGCAATACGGACCGGAACGCACAGCGGGCGCCGATGTTTGTCTACCTATTAATATTAGTGAAACAGAACAGGTTTCCCAGATTACCATAATTTGCTTCGATGCATTTGAATAATGAGAACGTGTTTCCTCGGCTTCTCCACTCAGCCTTTGTATATCTATCAAAGTTATTCAATTGTGAAACGTATTATCACTTGATATAATATCGGATAATGGCATTGCTATCGATTTGTGTGTGTAGACAGGTTGGTGAGTTGAGTCAGCTTTGAGATTGAACAGATGGTATCTGAAAAGTGTAATATAAAGAGTGTCTATCAAATCAGCGCTTGGTGACCTCAAGTATTTTCACCTACGTGTAGCTTGATTGGCAAGAGCGAGCACGAATAATGTCAATAAAAATTGCTTCGAAATATGTATTATATTTTTTTAATAATAATAAAGTTTTAATAATGTTGAAGTTTAAAAATAATTTTGGTTTGTTAACACAATAGACTTATTTAGAGCTCTGGCTCGTAAGCTAGTTAGCATCCGTGTTACCGGAGCACGTGTCTACGCCTGTGAACGAATTGTGGAGCAACACTTATACAGATGACAGTTGTGGAGCATAACACTTACACCCACGACAATTGTGGAGCATATCACTTACACACATGACAGTTGTGGAGCATAACATTTACACACACGACTATTGTGGAGCACAACACTTACACCCACGACAATTGTGGAGCATAGTACTTACACACACGACAATTGTGGTGCATAACACTTACACCCACGACAATTGTGGAGCATAGTACTTACACCCACGACAATTGTGGAGCATAGTATTTACACACACGACAATTGTGGTGCATAACACTTACACCCACGACAATTGTGGAGCATAGTACTTACACACACGACAATTGTGGTGCATAACACTTACACACAATACAATTGTGGAGCATAACACTTACACACGACAATTGTCTAACATTTTTAGAACGATATTTTTTTATGAGTACAGTTGTGGACTCATCGCTGACAGCGAGATTTACCAGGCTACCTTATTGGATTAAAACTTTTGATACCTTTTATGTAGTTTCAAAATAAATTTTCAATAATGCGGGGTAAACCATATTTTTCAAGTTTCATAAAAATCCTTTCAGCCGTTTGATTGTCAAGAAGTAATAAACATACAAAAATACACACTAACAAACTTGCACCATTAAAATATTAGTGTGGTGAAGACTGCAAATTCTAACAAAATAAATAATGTTTGTATTTATGATGTTTATCATGTTTCCTAGACGATAATTACACCTGGTCACTAGCTCCCAGAACTATGGTACAAACCAATCACGACGGACAAAGACTAAGGACGTTCATCGCCACAGAGAATAGTTCCGTCTACAGATGAATTGAATACCAAGCAAAATTAATTGAAGATTGCCTGCGTACCTGCAGCAGACGTACGCTTGCGATCCATACAGGAACACAGGCCACTGAAACAATATCTATGTAACAGCACTTTCGATCCTGTTGGCTTGAGTTACAACATTATACTGGCAATATCATACTAGCAACATTAGTTAAACAAAACTAGTAATTGTATGGTACTTCTAAAATGATATTTCAATTGTTCCCAATTGATACAAGCTTTTGTGTCATTATTTTAAAATAAAATTGTATTTATATTACTCGTATATATAAATCTATTTTTTCTTAATTAATTTTACCTGTAAATAAATTTTGTACCCACATCGTTGAATCAATATATGTAATACGAGTGTAATGATTTTTAAAGAAAATATTCATAAATCGTTCAACTTCCAATGATAAGCGATGGATGGCGCTAGTAGTTACATGAACTTTAGGCATTCGTTGTAGACATTATTATTTTATAATATTAGACTTTATGCATTTGTTTTGTATAAATATATCATAATTGTTAAAATGAAATATTTACTTCCGACTTCCAAAAAAAGGAGGTGGTTCTCAATTCGGTTGTATTTTTAAGCTATTGCATAGCTTCTATCGCGGGCCTTGAGCGTGGCGACCGAATCCAGAAATTCCGTAACGAAAATAACCTAACACCCCCCACTCATTTGTTTTCTTATCGGTCACCACGCTCAAAAAGTGTAACTTCAATTAATATCAAAGAAAAAAAAAACAAAAGAAAAAAAATATTGCATAAATAAAATAAATAAATAATTATAATTGCATAAATTGTTAAAAAATGCTATGCAAGCTTTACCGCGGCAGTCCCCGAGTGCCACACGTCTTTTTTATATTTCGGATTGTTTTGTCTTTGTACTATTCTGGATCTAGGTGTACTGGACACACTTTTTATTTTTCTCTGTATCTGTAATTTTTCATTTTGTCAATGTCATGTATACTTGTTATTTGCATGGTTACTGAAATGAATTTTTTTAGATGTAAGTTTTATTTGAATTGTAAGTGACTATGCTGTTGGTATGCTTAGTACAAATAAATAAATACAAGATTTTTGATGAAGACAGGAGTGTCTCAATGCAAGAAGCACATGACTATTCGTAATCGGATAAAAGATCGAACTCTTTTTTTTTCTTCTATGTTTGTTACCTCAGAACTATGTCGTTTATGGACCGATTTGCAATTTTTTTTTTCCCCTTATATGATATGCTTCCAGATTGGTCCCATTTTTTTCAAAATCCAGTTCTGATGATGGAATCCATGAGGAATCGAGGGAACCATATAGTTATTTTGGTATTTTCATCGAGGACATAGGCACTTACTGTCAAAAAGTGACATTTGATGAAGTGCAACTCGTGAAGAAGGCCAGAAATGGCCAACGGAACTTCATATTCAAACAGACATCACAATGAACATAGTTAAGCGACTATGACAATCCAAATAAATGAATAGTTCTGAATAGTTATATTGAAAATGATATCATCGAAGTGATCTGATGATGATGATGACGATGATGGAGCCGGAAGACAAGCACTGGAACTCTGTAATTAATCATTGTATCCTAGCCGTATTTGGGCTTATTAGAATTGTCATGAGATACACTTTAATAAGGTACTCTCGAACTGATCTGATGATGATGATGATGGAGCCAGAAGATAGGCACCGAAACTCCGTAATAAATCAATGAATTCTAGCCGTGTTTGGGCTTATTAGAATTGTCACGAGGTGCACTTTGGCTATAAGGTATTATCGAACTGATCTGATGATGATGATTATGGAGCCAGAAGGTAGGCACCGGAACTCCGTAATAAAACTTTTTTTTTTTAATTGAGATAAACTAGTGCTTGACTGCGATCCCACCTGATGGTAAGTAGCGATGCAACCTTTGATGGTGAGGCGCACTAGTTTATTAAGAGCCTATTTACTCTAGCCTTGAAGACACCCAAATTATAATCAGACGGGAAGACCGCAGCAGGCAGACTGTTCCAGTCTTTCGACGTACGCGGTATAAACGACGAGGCAAAACGCTTAGTCCGGACCGTAGAGGTTTCAACAACGTAAGGGTGAATATTCGCCGTACGTCGGGTTGTCCGATGGTAGAATTGCGATGGCGGAATCAAGTCATGCAATTCCTGCGCACACTCTCCAAAATGCATCCTGTAAAACACCGAAACTCTGGCTACTGTACGCCTATGCTCAAGGCTTTGAAGGTTGGACTTAACCAAATCTGGATCACCAATTAGCCTCTTTGCACGCCTTTCCACCGAGTCCAAAGCTGCCAGGTGGCATTTTGCAGCACCAGCCCATATGTGACTGCAGTACTCCACACACGAACGGACCTGTGCTTTGTATAACATTAAAAGCTGTCCCGGTGTGAAGCAACGCCGGACCTTTGCAAGAACGCCCAGCTTCCTAGCAGCTACCTTGGCTTTGGACTCAATGAACCGCCCAAAGTTAAGGTTTGAGGGAATTTCAACCCTTTTTTTTATGGTGGGAAAAATCATGCATTGACATCCCCCGCCCTTGGGTGGAGCGGGAGATAGTGTCAGACTCTTACTGACTAAAAGACCCACCCCGTTCCTTCTAGCCTTCATACCGGGGCTCGAGCGCCCTTTCGGATAACCCTGGCCCCAGTAGGCTTCGACCCGGCTGGGCCCCTGCTGTTGCTGACAACTCCTTGAGGCGCGCTGGAACAGTGCGCGCCGTCGACGACTTGGGCTTGGTCTGGACACTTACCGGACGGCCGGACAGCGAGCTACCCATTGCTCACTGTCCGCAAGCCCGCGTCTACGTTGCCCGGAAATCGGGATCAGAATCCCGGCGACGGCGGCGGCGATAACGCCGTTGCCTGATGCGTTCGGCCTCCTCCTTTGCGAGCATTACTGCTTCGCAGAAGTCGGCGACCGCCTGCCACTCCTCCTCGCTCCGGACCATGGCCTCAACCAAGGCCCGGGGAATTTCAACCCTCAAGAGCTGAAGGCAGTCGGTGTACTCCAGGGATAAATTCCGAAAAGTAGGAACCAAGGTGCACGGACTCCTTTTGGCAGTGAAAAGATACGCTTGTGTTTTGGCTGTGTTGAATCCCACTAGATTGGCTTCACCCCACTTGGAGACTGCCCGAAGTGAGATATTCGTTCGCTCTACCATAGCCTCTCTTAAATAAGGTAGGTACTATCGAACTGATCTGATGATGATGATGGAGCCGGAAGATAGGCACCGGAACTCCGTAATTATTCAATGTATCTTAGCCGTGTTTAGGCTTATTATATTTGTCATAAGATGCACTTTGGCTATAAGGTACTATCGAACTGATCTGATGATGGAGCCGGAAGGTGGAAGGTGAACAGGGGAACTTCATAATAAAACATTATATTCTATCAGGGCTTGGGTTGATTGAAATTTTCATAAGAAAAAGGTACTCTGGCTAAAAGTGTATCGCAACTGAAAAGTGTGAAATAAAAAACTTTTTACAAAAAAAATGTAACTGACTTCACTAAAAAAATACACTAAAACGGTCAAAATAACTTTAATTTCGGAAGTCGGTGTTATATAAGAAACAAACAATAGCGAGAAACACCGCTAATATGATTTGCGACCGTAATATGTATTTATTTATGTACAGAATTATAAAAAAAAAAAAACATTTATTTCAATTACAATAGGCATTTTGATACATATTATTGGAGATCACCTTTTAAGCAAGGAAATGCTTGTATTAGATGACTCCGCTCTTCCACTTGTCATTTTTATGCAATTGAAATGCAGACATGCAAGATTAAAAAATTAATAATAATTAATAAATTAATAATAATAATAGAATAAAATAAAAATATTATAAAAAGTTAACTTAATTATCTCATCCCTTTTTTTTTTAAATTATACAGTGAGCTCAGCAAATGAATGAGAGTTATACAGATGCCCTGATCGTGCGTGTAGGTGTGGAATGTGTGTCGTGAGTGTGTGTGGAAGTGAGTGTTTGTGTGAGTGTGGATATGACTAGTGAGGTTGTGTGGTTTGTGAATTTTAGTGAGAAATGCTTAGTTTAGCCCTACGACAATGTCCTGGGATCGAACGAAACTAAACAATGTCTTCTTTCATCAACCATGCACATATCAGCCCAAATGTAACTAATTTGGATTATTGCAAAGTGCATATAATCGACTCTATTTCATCGTAGGTTTTAGTTTTAAGCCAATCGGTTATAACCTTTTTGCAGTCCCGGAACTTCATGGAATATATTTTTGTAATTCTTTATTCAGTAAATTGTATAGAGTAGATGATTGTCTTGAGTATTGCCTTTTTGCGAAAGCAGATCTAACCTTGACAGTTGGAGCAACTAAGTAGCTCCTCCTGTTTTTTGTTTTAGAGGGGTGATACGGAAGGGATGTGTGCTTTTTTAGTACGAGTTGAAGCACATAAAGCTTTCTTACAGACAGAACATCAGATAATAGGTAGAGACTGTGGGTGGGATATCTGTAGGGTTTAAAATATATGACCTTAAGTAAGGTTCTCTGCGCTCTTTCAAGTTCCAAAAATTTGAGTTTTGTTGTACCTCCCCAGCAAGATAGGCAGTAAATAAGTATAGATTGGGCTAGTGATATGTATACTTGCTTCAGAAGTTGCTTGGAAGCCACATGTCGCAGCGTCTTAAAAGTCCATATCAGCTTCCTAACTCTTTTCATAATAAGTTCAGTGTGCATGTGCCAGGACAGGCACTGGTCAATTATAATACCTAAATATTTGGTATGCTGTACCCTGTCAATTTTTGAGAAAGAACACCCGGGGGTATTGGGACAGTTATGGATTTTTATTTGGAAATCTTGAGACGGTTGTGAGTTATTATATTTAGTAAAGCAGATATAGTTGGATTTGGAGGCATTCAGTGTGAGGAGACTATAGTTTAGCCAGGCTGCTATTCTCGCAAGGCCACACTCGGCCAACCTATAAACATTATCCCAAGTCTTAGCAGTGAAGACAATGGCAGTATCGTCGGCGTATGAGAAAATGAGCCCTCCATCAATCTTCATGTTGCAGAGGTTATTAATATAGATAAGGAATAAGGTTGGCCCAAGAACACTGCCCTGGGGGACTCCGAAAGTGATAGTTGATTCAGAACTAGTATAAAACGTTATTTTAACCATTTGTTTGCGATTTTTAAGGTAAGATTTAAAAAGATCAAGAGTGGATCCCCGTATGCCGATGCGTTCGAGCCTTTGTAAAAGTAAATGCACCGACACTGTGTCAAAAGCCTTTTTGAGGTCAAGGAAGACAGCTAGACACTTTGCTCCTCTATCTACACCCTCTACTAAAGCAGAAGTTAGTGACAGAACTGCATCTTCAGTAGACTTACCCTGTCTAAAACCAAAATGAGAAGGCGACAGTATTTTATGTTTAGTCAGGAATTTAATTAGACGTGAGTTAATAAGTTTCTCAAGGATTTTTGAAATGGACGGAAGTACCGAAATTGGTCTGTAATTAGACGGGTCAAACTCATCCCCAGATTTGTACACAGGTGTTATAAGGGCTACTTTCAAAGCGTCCGGGAAAATTCCCTGCTTAAAGCACAGATTAATTAAATGGGTAATGATTGGTACAATTTGTTCATGTGCTGACTTGAGAAAGTTGACTTGTATTTTATCCCAGCCGGGAGCGCTATCTGATTTTAAGCTCATTAGAGTGGCTCGAACTTCGTCAGGGTCTGTATCGAGAAGAACAAAAGATGTGGCCAAAGGACTATCAGCCGAGATTGAGTCAGACTCAGGATTGATATTATTTACTGCTGAGGACTGTGAAGCTGTGATGTTTTCAGCAAGAAGTTTGCCTATGTTGCAGAAGTAGTCATTAACCTTGTCAACAGAGTTCTGTGGGGTAGAGAGCATCTCTAGTAGTACCGAATTATTTTTTTTTTTTAGGTTTACGTTGTGTGATTTTATTAATTATAGCCCATGTTTTTTTAGGATTTCTGTACGCTTTAGAAAGATGATCTCTGTCATGTTTACGTTTTTGTTTTCGAATAATAGTACAACAGTAATTACGATACCTTTTGTATGTGATTTTTAGCACCTCGTTGTGTGGGTCAAGCCTAAGTCTCTTTTGCATATGATTTCTGTTTAAAATACAGCGCAACAAACCAACTGTCATCCATGGTTTTATGACTCTGTTTTTCACAGGTATTTTCAGAGTAACTGTACTGAGTGCGACACAATTTTGTAATATTTCGATTAAGTTATTAGTAAGTGTATTAGGGTTATCTAGTTTCAATAGGTCCAATAGGTTACTGGCTTTGAGGAGCTCAAGCCCCATCTCTGAATCAAAAATTGTTTTGGTTTTTGAGCATCTTATTAAGTCAGTACGGTCTTAGATTTTTAAGAAAGTCATAAAGTGGTCAGTTATAGTCGTGTGAATAATTGCAATGGTTGCAGTTAGATTGTCAGGTTTGAGTTTTATTATAAAATGATCAAGACAGGTTTTATCTCTTTTTTTTTTTTTTTTTTTTATGGTGGGTAAAATCATGCACTGACATCCCCCGCCCTTGGGCGGAGCGGGAGATAGTGTCAGACTCTTACTGACTAAAAGACCCACCCCGTTCCTTCTAGCCTTCATACCGGGGCTCGAGCGCCCTTTCGGATAACCCTGGCCCCAGTAGGCTTCGACCCGGCTGGGTCCCTGCTGTTGCTGACAACTCCTTGAGGCGCGCGGGAACAGTGCGCGCCGTCGACGACTTGGGCTTGGTCCGGAAAGTTACCGGACGGCCGGACAGTGAGCTACCCATTGCTCACTGTCCGCAAGCCCGCGCCTACGGTGGCCGGAAATCGGGATCAGAATCCCGGTTGCGGCGGCGGCGGCGATAACGCCGTTGCCTGATGCGTTCGGCCTCCTCCTTTGCGAGCATTACTGCTTCGCAGAAGTCGGCGACCGCCTGCCACTCCTCCTCGCTCCGGACCATGGCCTCAACCAAGGCCCGGCGCGAGAGGTCTCCGCCGCCGATCGCCCCCACGAGGGCACGGCGATGCTCCGCCCAAGCAGGGCACACCTCGACTGTGTGCTCCACCGTGTCCTCCGGGCGTTCCGCACAGTGGCGACACCCGGGCGTCACTTCCGCATGAATCCGGTGTAGGAAACTCCCGAACGAACCATGTCCGGTGAGGACCTGCGTCATGCGGAAGGTAAGGACGCCGTGAGGCCTTTCCAGCCACGCCTCAAAGAGGGGACTTACCGCCATGATTGTGGCGTGCCCAGCACTGGGTTGCGATAGTCGTTGACGCCATTTCACCATGAGATCCCGCCGGAGCTCTGTCCGCCATGCCGTGACCTGTCGCGGCAGCGGACTTTCACCCCGGCGTTGCATCTCCACGCGCATATCGTGCATGTGTGCAAGGACTGTTGCCTCCAGATCCCACGGTGGTAGGCCAGCCAGAAGGCTCGCCGCTTCGCGGGAGACCGTGCAGTATCCCCGCACCATCCTTATCGCCATGACCCTCTGGCAGGCGTTCAGTATGGCCGCCGGTTGCTTTTTCAGCGACGGCGCCCACACCGGCGCCCCGTAGAGGGCCATGGACCGAACGATCCCCGCGTAGAGCCTCCGGCAGGAGGCGTCTGGACCCCCAAGGTTGGGCAGGAGCCGCTTGAGCGCAGCCCCAGCCCGGCTGAGTTTGGGAGCCAGACGTCGGAAATGCTCCACGAAATTCCACCGGCTGTCGAGGACGAGTCCCAGGTACTTCATCGTCGACCCGACACCGATGTGAACTCCTCCTACCGTTAGTTGGGAACTCAATGGCGGCGCGTTCCGAGACCGGCGACCGTGAAAACACATCGCCTCGGATTTGTGAAGCGCCACCTTGAGTCCCAACTCCTGGATCCGATCAACGACCATCGCAACCCCGCGTGTCGCTAGAGCGACCGCCGCCTGGTACGACTCTCCCCGCGCTAGGACCAGCGTGTCGTCTGCGTAGCAAACCACGCTGACCCCGTCAGGGAAGTTGCCGCGCAGCACGTAGTCGTACCCGATGTTCCACAAGGGTGGCCCTAGTACCGACCCCTGCGGAACACCGCACGACATCTCTCGACGTTTCCAGTCTCCCTGGTGACTGGGGTAGACTATAAGTCTCTCCGACAGATAGGCCTCGACCACTCGACAGAGGCACTCGGGCACCCGGTGGTACCGGAGTGCCCTCCGGATCGTACTCCAGGGCAGGGAGTTGAACGCGTTGGCAATGTCCAAGGACACTGCCACGACACACCTGCCCCGGGACACCGCATCCCCCGTCGTGAGGGCTCGCACGCGCATGATGGCGTCCACTGTAGAGCGCATCCTGCGAAAGCCGAACTGTCCGTCCGAAAGGTCCGGCCCCACTCGTGTTAGGCGCCCGACGAGGCGGTTTGCAATGACTCTCTCAAAGGGGAAGCAAGTGACCAGGGAGTAAACCATGCATTGCTAACATAATTATTGAGATAGTTAAGTCGGTTTGTACGTTCGTGTGACTGCTCATTTTCGTTGTATATTAGATTAATATTTATATCTCCGGTGATTATTATAGTTTTGGTTGATGAAAGGGTTTCCAGGTGATTGTTTAAGGACTGAATAAATTGGTCTGCGTTTGAAATTTAAGGGGATCGATAGATCGCAACAACTATAATATCAGGCGCAACACGAATCTCTAAGCAAGACGCATGAGCTAACTTTACTTCTCTTGTTTTATTTTTGTGTGTGCTTTTAATATAGGCGACCACTCCGTCAGCCTTATTCAGATGGTTTGTAGTTTGGTATGAGTTATAGTTAGTTATTTGGGGTATTGGTTTATTTAAGTTTAACCTACACTCGGTTAAGATTACCAGATCAATCTCTATTCCAAGATTCTGTAAATTTAATTGAAGATCATCAAAATTAGAATAGACCGATCTAATATTCTGCGAGACAATAGCAAAGCCGGAAGAGATAGGTGCCATATGCTTAGTAAAGTCAGCAATATCACAGTCAAACACTTGAGCTATTTCGGAATTGTCGATTTCATTCAAAGTGAGTAGAGTGTTATCCATTTAAACAAGTTTTATAGATGTAGGATAACATAATCATATTCGTCTTATTTTTTCTTGTGTGTGTGAGGGTGGATGTGCGTGTTTGTGAGTTATGTGTGGTTTGATAGTTTGTGAAATTGGTATCCGAATTCAATGTAGGTTTGAGCGAAGAAAAATGAGTGTTAGGGCGCGAATGGTAAGCAAAACAGAACTTATTCTTATAATCTAACTTAGTGTTTAACTTAATTCTAATTAATTTTGAGACTTTAAAATACCGATGAAAGTTTAACAAATAAGTAAAATACAGTGGGAAAATAAACAAAAAATTGTAAATCGCTTTTTATGAGAACTAGTCATTTAAGCTGTAAGAGATTATGTACCTGTGACTCACAATTTATAACAATAGTAGGAGACTCATCATTCTTCTTAATATATACTTTTCCGAAAGCTGTCCAGCAGTATTTATAATTCTTAGATTTTGCTAGGTCACGCGCAAGAAAGTGAAGTCGAGCTCCCCTCGTAGTCAACTGTTCCGAGATGTATATTGGTGTATTCTCATCTGTCCTAAATCCAAGATGTTTCGCACATAATTTACCATTTTGTTTTCTATTAAATGCTTTAGCTGACTTCAAGAGGTCTGATTTAAGAATAGTCGACTTTAACTCAACTATAATAGGGCTATTTTTTGTGCTAGTTCGTTTGTTTTTTACTCGGTAGATGTCACTAATATCCGGTTTTGTGATATTACAGCCAACTTCACTGGATAAACATAATGCCATTTTTATCAAGTCTTCTTTGGATTCCTTAGCTATTTTTGGGACATTTTTGATCTCGAAATTCGCCTTCCTACTGCCTCTTTGCAGGTCTTCTATTTTGTCCTCTTAAATTGTGATGAGATTTCTATCATTTTTGGATTGTTCTTCGAGACGCTCAATTTTGGACTTTAGTTCTACATTTTGTGCCGACAGAAAAGCCATGGAGGATTCTATATTGCTATTAGTGGTTTTGATTTCCAATAAAGCCTGATATATCTTCTTAATCTCTTGTTGTTGTGGTGTCATTAAAGATGACATTAATTCCTTGACTTCATCCTTCAAAGCGCGGAAGTCAGATTCATAGTTATAAAGATCACTTACCGACCTCTTAATACATCGAGATCCGTAATTAGGAGGGGTAGTTTGTTCAAGTTGATCTTTAGTTTTCGAATCGGACATAGATTTGCCACGCATTTTTTCCATTCCGAAGACCAGGAGATAATAAATTAGTGAAGATATACTGCAACCAATTAGCTATTGTGTGCTGTCTTTCCGGCTGTCTACCGTTATTTGTACTACAACGAATTGTGCACCTTTGATTGAGTAAAATCAGCCTTTGTACCAGGAGAAGATAAAAGCAAGGAGGTCCTGCGCTAATCGCCGTCCCAGCGGGTGGTCCACGTCACACAGTAGGCTGTCCTTGGAGGTCCAATGACGCTCAGGTAGGTGGGGCTTTGTGCTTCTTCGAGGCGTTGCAGTGCGCGTGGGCAGGTAAGTGAGTTATTCGTACCTTTAGATTGGCTGACTCGCTTTGATGTTCCAGGGTATCAGGAGTAGCGAAGAGGTCGATGAGTGTACCAACCTGTAGGTCGAATTGTGGCTCTTCTGTTTTATGCACTCCTATTTTTATACGCGATTTAACTGAGTTGAATTTTGAATTTATTTATTAAATAAAATAATAGAAATACGGTTGGGTGCACGTCTACACCATTTGGCGGTCCGGGAGGAAGGGCAATTATAATCATCAATACAAGTGCAGTTAACCCTATTTAATGACATTTTCACGACATCACCATTCAACTTATGCAAAAACCTCAATTGCAGATCTACGATAGTCTTTAAAGAAGGTCAGAAGTCAGAAAATATAACACCAGTTTTACCAAAGATGTAGGTACGTGTTACACGATTACTACGTGGTGGAGGCTAGTGGGCCCTCGCTCTATGTAAATGTCATGTTGGTATTCAAATGCATCTGGCTTCAAGTCGGCTTCTACTCTAACATATATATCAAACAATATATTCAGGAACAGGCTAAGCAGATTGATCCACGCTGAAAAGTTTTCCCCATAATTAGATCGATTCTTTGTTACAAAAAAAAAAAACAATTTTTTTTTTACTTTTATCTCCATCTCCGCTTCCGTGAAGGGATGTATTTCCTCTTTGCATCCCATCTGAATCCTAAAATTTACACCAAGGGTTCTAGTATAATACTAAAATAAGCAATTATCGCAGACTAAATTGACGGTAGGTTTGTGGCAACATAATAATGCGGAACATTATAAGGCTGATTATGTTATTATGCAGAAATATGTCCCGTAATATGGATTCGTATCCGATGCTATCAACTAAACCTCAATACTAAGCCACCTCTGCCCGTCCGTCTGTTCGTAAGTCTTTTAGTGGGCTGTATCTCATGATAGGTAGGTATGATAGTTGAAATTACAGAGTGTGAAATATTATGAATATAACAAAAAAATAACAATAATAAAGGAACGACTTGGCCGGGTTTACAATTTATTTTTTATTTAAAAAACTAGGCAAGTGCGAGTTGGACTTGCGCACTGAGGGTTCCGTACAAACTTATATAATTAGTTTAATTTCTGAATGGAATATTGAACATTTTTCCGAATCGCAATTTTCTTTGTGACGTACCTACTCGTAGAGAAAAGTTGTATTAAACTTTCTATTTTCAGATATATTCCTATATCTGTGCTCTTAAGACCTTGCTTGATGGTCTGGGTAAAGCAATTATGTGGGTCACTGGGAAGTACCATATGAATTTTTTTACACCACCTGCTCGATAATGTCGTTTTACGCGTCATACAAACCTCACTTAAAGCAAGTCATTATATACCTAGGGAGATAATGCAGTATGGCCGATCCCTAGGGAATAATGAGATTTGAATTTGGAGCATCTAGAATCGTCAGCATTGTGAATTAAAATGTAGGCGCATCGAATAAGTTGACTCGAAATTCAAACCAAAGAATATGTAATCACTATGATTCAAACTGGCCACTAACAAAAAAAAGAAAATAGAATATAACCTGACGACATGGGAGCATTATAGAAAATTGAAAACATAGAATCTTGGAGTAGTGAATTTTGTTTGTTTGATGAACTTATAAATATAATACCTACTTATATTTCTCTAATATATGATTTGGTCGACCAAATTGTCTTTTAATTATCTCACAGATGGTGTAAAAAGTAGAGTATGCAACACGGGGATAAAGCTGTCTTTGTCTTGGGCGGCTTAAATTCCTCACTTCACTCAGGTTTCTTTATTAACTCCCTCGCAATGCTCGGGAGTTAATTTTATAAATCCCTCACTTCGTTCGGGATTAAAATCAGCAACCCTCGTTTCGTTTGGAATTTAACATGCCGCCCGCGACTTAAAAACACTGCTTTATCCCCTAGTCACATAAACTACTATTATTCTCTTGAGAGTGTCGAAATATATGTTTTTGCGATATAAACGACTGTATCTTTTATTTTGTTAACTTAAATGTTCGATTTTTTCACAATTTCAAGGGATCGCAGAATTAAAACTTTATATTCAGGATATAAGGTTTTAATTTCAACTCGATACCTTCATGCGGAGATAAAGGGTCTTGATACACAGACAGACAACCGAACAATAAAGTGATTTTCTAAGGGTTCCGATTTTTTCCTAGAATAAAACACGTGGTTACACAAGGTATACCATATGCCCGCATACCACATATCCAAAATTATACGAGTATTCCTAAAAGTGCGACTGGATATGTTATATTATAATAATTTCAATTCGAGCAGGTTTCGTGAGTGGTGGCGTGTAGTAAGGACGCGGGACGTAGCTGGAAGGAAGGGGTTATTGTGATATTGCGGCGTCTCATATTGCCGGCAGGATTTATGTGCGGGCATCGAGCGCGTGCCGTCGCCGCACCGCGCCCGCGTCCGCACGCCGCGGCCGCGACACGACGCTGACACCCCACCGTATATGTTTAATACATGGAAATTTGAATTTCCTTATTCCGTATTAATAAGCGGCTGTAAACCTTTTAAGGAGAGTTACTTCGAGTGGAGGCTTATGTTTGTTTGATCTGTGTTTCTTGTAATGGCTGGCTTCTGTACAACAACTTCTTTGATCTTGCTTTACTCACATAGACGCTTAAGTAATCGTGACTTTTGTCTACTGTATTTACTTCTCGTAATTCGATTCAACTAACAACAGTTACAAACTCATTTGTGGAACCAAAACCTAAGAACTCTAACAAATGGGCACTAAACATTGTATTATTGCAGTGTTCAGTTGGCAGCCACTGCGACTGTATAATTCAAACTAAAAACTCAATTTGAATTCTATGTAAACAAGTTTGTGGTTTTCCAAACATATTCACATAAAATCATAATAAACGAACTTTACAAATAGCTTCAAAAACTATTATTGAAAACTGCAGACTTTTGAAGTCGTTATTGTGTTCGATTTACAAAAAAGTACGGGCTAATAATTAAAACGCTTCAAGACAGTTATTGTCGAGACTCAATAGCCGAAGAAAGAAAAACAGATTGTTAAAACCAGCTTCATGTTACAAACAAACAGTTTATATAAGAAGGAATCGGAACATGTATTTTTAGAGCACGTTTCGGAGTAGATAACTGAGGAGATCGCTCGTCCTTCTCCAACTTTTCCAAGTTGTACTTGGTTTGATAAGCAAAATATAAACGGGAGTTGAATAATATCGATCTACCGAATAAAAGTTTAATTGCGAAAGTTGTTTATAGTGTGCAGACGGCTGGCGACTCCTGCGATGGTCTCCGCGCGCTCTCGCCTCCAACAGACAATTACCTACTAACAGTTCCTTAACTTGCTTATTCAATTTCGATTCAATAACTATCGATTCCTACGTGTACGAAGTTTACAAACTTGCTCCATTTAAATGTTTGCGAAAACAGAGCGTAATGCTGATTTGATAATGATGCATTCAAATGAAATAGACTTTAACTAACGAAAGTTTGTAAAACACTATGATTTCAACTCAACTTTCAATTTAGCAGGATCTTGGTTTTATATTTTACAATCTAATGTAGAATTATATCCGTTTAACTTGCAAAGGTATACACTTCCCCTTTTTTATGATATGTCCTACTGTATTGTATATTTCCTTATTCCTAAAGAGATGAACAACCTAGCATTTAACATTATTGTTAAGCTGTGAGATTGTTCGAAAGAGTTGTCGTGGCCCTGGACACCCATAGAAAGGGCCACTGTAGGAAAACGGCTTGGGTTTTAGTTAATAAAAATGTGAAACTCTCTCTCGCTCCGCCCAGAGCAGGAGGAGTTGTTTGATGATGTCATCCTATCTCAAAAAAAAGTCATTTTAGAACGTACCAGAGTACCTTTTTACATATATTGGGTAACATGGTCAGTTGTCAGTCTATAAAGTTGCTATCAGTACTAAAACTTTTTCAATTGGTTCCAGTAAGCACATGTTTTGACAATATTTTCAGGAATAGCTTGAGCCTGGACTTATACTCTTGTCAAGAGGAAGCTCACAAAAATGAAACATGGCTCAATATGTGTACCCACCATGTTTTATTTGAACTATTCTGCACCTAAACATTGGAAGTTCCGGGGTGTTTTGTCATCTGCCGTTTATTCGTGTTCAATTTTATTTTTACCCATACATGTTCATTGATGAATGTATGAATGAATTTAATTTGAGAGAGGCTTTATTTAGATGGTATTGGTGATTGGAAAAAATATTTTTATGCTTTTCAATCACCTAGGCTTTGACGAAGTATGACTATTTGCAGATTTAAGTCATCATGAAACGGTTTGAATTTTTTATTAGGTATAGCAGTTAAATTGAAAGCGAGTGGATGCCAAAAAAAAAAATTAATAGATTATTTTAAATTTAATTATGGAGGATTATGTGATCATCTTACAAAATTTTGTTGTTATAAATTACAAATGTTTGTTGAAAACTTGAACCAAGAAAAATGATACAAGTTTGAGTTGGAGTCGCACATGAAGGGTTTTTTTTTCGGTGGGTTAAAATTATCCAAATTACATCCCCCGCCCTTGAGCGGAGCGGGAGTTAGTCTCAGACTCTTACTGCCTTTCATACCGGGGTTGAGTTCGCCTTCGGAGCTAATCCTGCCCAAGCAGGCTTCGACCCAGTTGGGCCCCTGCTGTTGCTGACAACTCCTTGAGGCGCGCAGGAATGTCTGTTCCAGCTAATCTGCAAAACGGCTAGACCGATTTTGACTGAACTTTCACTGACAAATTTCTGATATTACAAGGAGTAACTTTGACTGGACTGTAACTCACCAAAACAAAAGCGAAACAGACACTTCTAATAGTATACTTACTTTCTTATAATTAAATATTAAAAAAAATGCTATTTTGATATGAAACGGACACTTAAATATTTATATCATACGCATACGCAGACACGCAGACGGACGGACAGCGAAGGCTTAGTACCATTGGAATCTTAAAATCCCAAACACATGAAAAAAACACATCTGAGAGTAAGCCTGGTCGAGATTACCAGCGGGCCCGAGGTTCAAGGCAATGAAATCTGAGCAGATTTATGTGCGCGGTGCGTTACCGGTGAGTGGCTAGCGCTAGCAGGGTGCAGGAGGCAGCTCCTGGCAGCGGGCAGCGCCCCGGGTTTATCTTGTTTACGGAGCGGCGGCGCCCGCCGTCGCCGCGTCGTGTCGCCGTGTCGCCGAGCCCGCCACCAATATCGCGCGCCCGACATGTTGTGCATTGTGCACGTTTAAAACTTGCCACTTTGTTATCCTTGTTTATTCGACACTATCTGTATGGCTGCTTCATACAATGAAAGAATTGCGGAACGGTAAATTGCTTTGTGAACTGCTTTTAGGGTAAATTCTTTACTACTACACTACAAAATCTAAGGATTTAAAATAACTTAGAAAACGTTTTGGAAAAACTTAATGTTTAGGAGTGGAATTTTCTACTGGATTTCCTTATTGCTACAACCGATAGTTTTTTAAGTCAGGAGTGAATAAGTTACTTTTAGGGAAGCGTGTTCCATTGCTGATCACGTCATCGATCACTTCACTCCTCACAAAAATTGATAAGCTCGCGCTTGACCACTAACTCACCTGTTAGTGGTCAAGCGCGAGCTTATTAATTTTTCTTATATTAAATTGGTCGTTGTTAGTAACAAACACTCGTGTATTTTGTCAAAATGAATTTACAAATAAGCGATAAAGTCTAAGAAGGCAACAGGCCGAAACATTATTGCATAAACAATAAGCGCCTAACTAAATAAGCGACTGGCACTTGTGCGTTAGCGGTCGCATTACGCTAATGTTTATTTGGAACATGAAGCTTATCTAGTCTTCTCAAACGGCACTAAAATTGTTGGTTGCAAGGTAGTTAACCCTCGCTTGGGCCGCGGCGTGAGGCGAGCGCGGCGGGGCGCGGGCCGCGCTCGCCGTGAGCCCGCAATAGATAAAACAGTGATAGAACATGCACCGCGCCGCCGCTATGAATAATTCATTAGTTTCAGTTGCCACTTTTGTTGGTATCGGTGGATTTTCAGCGCTTCACACCGTCAAAAATATGCGTTGAGGGTCTGGTTATTGTTAGACTCTACTCTTTACCGTCTCGTTCATTTTAAATGTGTCGTGTCGCGAAGAGACGTTTTATGAATTATTTACAGAATAATAAATTTTACTTTATGTAAAACTGTGTTTTGGATGTTTGCGGCACAGATCTGGGCTCCGGCGTTTCAATGACAATTTGCTAGGTAAGTGTTAAGGCAAACGTTAGAAAACGATCTAATTAAAAAGCACATGAACACTTTCACCCTGCCATTGTCAAAACTGTATGAAAGGCACATTTATCTTTGAAGATTTATTAAAAATGTTGTATATGAAATGAGAAAGTCAACATTCTCTAGGTGAAGGCTGTTAGCGGAGGCGAAGGCGAGGCGACGCGACCGTCTACTCTAACCACCCCTGTGAATCCCGTTATAATTTACGATCATCCCGAAAAATCCCGGGATTATTTTTATTCGATAACGATAAAGGTGCCGCAGAGGGTTACCTTTATTATCACTCAGTGTGGGACGACTCTTTTACAACTTTACACATGTTAGTAGCGCTGAAATAGGCTGACTCTTATGTCACACTTTTGTGCTATGCTTTTAGTGCTGTTTTATAAACACCCTGTACGTGTGTGCTGTGATAGAAATATTAAAGAAGGGAAAGTGTGTTCTTGTGCTACGTCGACTGTACTAGGTACAGCGGGGTGTTTTATTTGATTCTTCATGTGTATTTCAGGGGATCCTTACCCACATATAAATATTCAAAGTAGGGTATCTCTTGGTTTATACTTTTATTATTATCGTTTCCATCTTTCTCAAATCACTTGGAAAGTTTAAGATTCCACTCCTTTACGCTATATTTTTCCCTTTTGAATGTAAAACGTATCCTTAGCAGTTAAGAAGTATCGTTAGCTGTACGTTCAATACCCAGCTCGTGTTAAATAAAAAAGGATGATTTGTTCGAAAATTCGTATTGTAGCCTGAGACTGACATTGTGCTCGAAAGAAGTCGAAATTATAGTTTATCAGTAATAACGATTTACTTACCATGTTTATTTTTTTGTGTAATACTTTATAATGCTGTTTAAAATATTAGCAGTAAGGAAATGAATTATTTCTATATTCATTGTAACCTAAAAATATATTGAAAAGTAGGTCACATTTTATGTTAGATAGGTACGTGTATCTTGTGTGCTAGTCCGTCCACGTTGGCGATGAGACGGGCGAGGGGCGCAGGATTAGACGCGGTCGAAAGTGATCCGTTATAATTTGGAGGGTGGACAGTGACGGCTGGTGCGCACAGATTAGCCCCTTCGATAAACAATAGCATTAGTATGCGAGGACGCACTGGCCGCCGATCAGCCCAGCCGTGCTCGGATTAATTTGCCTCCTGAAAATTATGGAGGCTCTATGAGACCGAAACGATCACCGACCCGGAGAATATTGCTTTGTTTTCACTTGTACGCCTGCTGAATTTGTCTTCAATCAGGGTGCGCGCGTCGTGCGGACTTCGGACGGTTCGGCGTATCGTTGTTTGTGCAGGTTATCAAGTGATTCTGTTATATTTGTATATTGTTACTGGTTGCTTGTAACCAAAAACCAACGTCCATATATATATATATATTCGTATTTAGAAGAAGACATGATTAGGTCATCATGGCCTAAGGAAAGTGATTTAAGAATTCTTAATCATAATTTTATAAAAATAGATATGGGCGTTTGATTTCCAGAAATGGCCTTGGCATTATCTATCTAATTAAAGCTATAATTTGGCCCCTAGGTACTTATCGGTATTTATCGCTTTAGGACCAGCTTAGACCCGCGAAGCCTATGATAGGGATAATATTGGAAGAGGTTGGAGGAGGCCTATACCCAAACATGGGTACCTCACTTAGAGACACAAAATTGACCTAATAACATAGTATTACTATTTTTTAGTATTAGGCATTAAGTCCGCCTCTGTACTTTTATGCGCATGAAGAAATATATAAATATAAATAAATAAATAAATGCTAAATTAATTCCAATAACAATACAATAAAATGATTATAGATAATAATTTAATTTCAATATTTTTATATTAATATGTTTATAAAATTCTAATCAAATATTCAAACTATGTTCTATGAATTGATAACTAATTTTGTTTATTATTTGAATATTTTAAATGTATGCATGCAATTAGCGAGAAAGTACACGGGCGAAGTCGCGGACAAAAACTATTTCATTATATTTTTAAATGTTTCTTAAAAAAAAAACATTTGAAAATATAAAAATAGTAGCCCACCGTCAACAGGAACAGGGTCCAAGCTGCCGGTGGTCAGGGCTCCTGAGAGAGGAACCTCCGGACAATACACGCCGTGTCTAGGAGTACTGCCTTCTGGATCAAGCCCTTGATCCAACTGCTTGACGAGAGCCTCCGCAGATGTTGGTCGAGGCTCTTGGCTTTAGCCATTATTATTATTATGGCTTTTGGAGTAAAGTATTACTAAAAGAAAACTATCTAAAGCGCCAGTAGCATTTAAAAATAGGTACATTTCTAAATTCTTCGACCCAACGTAAAAGCTTGAACACCAAAAAGTTTAATCAAATTCTTATATTTTTAAACATAATTGCGTAACGTTGACGTCCAACATTTGCGGCTTTGATTGATCACTATAGGAATAGCCAAGAAAACAAAGCCCGGGAAACAAATAGACACAAATCCAATAAGAATACAATTAGCAGTTTTATACTTCGTATCAACAAGAAACAAAACTCTCAGGGTTCGGCAACACAATTAACAAAGTCAACAACATAACTACTCCATTCGTAAAACCTCCAAGTAGAAGGCAATGAAAAGCGAACCTCTTAATTTGGGGTGCTTTTAGTGAATGGCAATAAGCGTTAATTTTATTTGTACGCCCTGCGATATCCGGTGTCGACGGAAGCACACGCCTACCGCGCCGCCGCCGCTAAGTAATGAGGCTACTGTTACAAACACTGCACTCCACATGAAAGGCTATAAATTATCACACGGTGCACATTGCATTCTCAACTTTAATTCAATCAACTAAAGCTTTCTATCTATTGTGCCGACGACTGTCCTGTCCAAGTATCAGCTGACTATTTTATAATTGAAAATCGACAAGATTCATTTTGCGATCGCTTCGAACGAAGAAGAAGCAATAAGTTAATTTGAGGGCGATCTGCGATTTGTTCTCGATATTTTATTAATTAATACAGCTATACCTTCATGATTAGGCAATATGAAAGTATATTTTCCTTTAGTTAATACATTTTTTGTAAGAGTTATCTAAAATAACTGCGTACCAAACAAAACAGGAAGAGGCTGCGAAAACTCGTCGCGGCGTAACTTCTAATTTCATTTTCCATTACATTGCGTTTTGTGATCGTTGTTTAGGTCATTCTATTTAAAGTGCTGCGTTGTGTGGGTACCGAAGTATACTGTGAGAATATGGTAAGTAGTGTTTGAATATCGCGCTTAGTAGCATACTTTCCTCGCCCGAATGATTATACCTCACGCTAATGTTTGAATGAAGCAGTACCTAACTCCTTTATGATACTTAGTTATTATGTGTTACCCGCTGTTATTGTAGGACGAGTAGTCAACCTATCTAAGACTTTCTATCTCACCCCTATTATATTAAATGTTTCTGCTTTCGTTGCTTTGTCCTGCCACTCTCTCTAAATATAAGTGATGGCAGGCGATCTGAAGTTCAAGACAGTCAATTTATAGTCAGGCGTCTTGCTTGTTTGTGAACACGGCATTGTGTTTATATTTACGATGTATCAGTATTCTTCAAGTGTACGAAGATATCGGAGGGTACACAATTTACGAACTCAACAAACTTAAAGCCTTATAAATCAAAAGCTAATTTGCTCCAGGATTTGGAAGTGGAAAGCGACGCGTACGGTAATGTGTTCTTTATATCAAAAACACATTTAAAAGAAGTTAGATTGGCTTATACAAGTTGGCGTTCGGCCATACGTAGTTGGAGCCTTTTCGGCGCCTCAAAGCCGGCCCTAATCTTCAAAGATTTGCCGCAGATTGTTTGCAAGCATTTCGGCCCATCAAAATATGACGCGGGAAACTTTGTCTACGTACATTATTTTGACACTCAGAGAAGCGAAAAATCTAATTTGAGATGGTGGCTTACACTGAACAATAAGTAAATCTAGAGTTTTGCTAAAATGTAATTAAAGAAACAATAGGTACAAAAAAAAAACGATTTGACGTCATTACCATTAAGGGTACCTTAGCGTAAAGGGCTGTATGGAATATTAAAAGATTGATGTTTAAAACAAGCTTTATTTAGTCTGTTACTACTCACTCTTAGTCGTTACGTGTGGTACGTAGCGGGTAGGACACACCGGCGCGCCCACACGCGCGCCCCACGCTACCAACACTCATTACACTCGGTTATTAAAAACACACTCAGTGGCTTTGCTTAATGAATATATTTACAACATTTCTATCTATGTGGCGTTATCTTATATTTAGCAATTTGGCAACGTGATAACGGTAACATTTACATATACGTATGTTACTATACAAACTAGGTGTAATTGACAGAAGAAATTTGGATTTGTAAAGGATCGTTACAGAGAAACTGAAGTAAAGAAATTCTTTAAATAAAGATACAAATCCAAATGTGCAGTGTCCAAAATATAATGAACATTAAAATATCTGGGGTATAGAAATGTAAAATACAGGAAATAAGCATTTAGAACACAATAACTTCCATTAGAAATATGTATAACTCACGCATCATTGGTTTCATAACCTTGAAAATATAGTTAATAGGAAGGTAAGCAGGAGTCACATCAGGAATACAGGTTGGGTCTGCGCCACGGCACGGACATACAGAAAACTATACATTGTTCAATTTGGAAATTTCGTCAATTGAGTTAATATTTTATCACAGCGAACATGAGGTTTACACAAGCACAATAAAATAATACAATATCAATATCCTCTAAAGACACAATTTTACAATTCATTCAGTCTTACTCTATCTAATTCTTATATCCTTATATTAAAATCAATTACTATGATAATAGTGCACTTTGTATTATATAATAATAATAATATGTGTGCAGTGAATTTGTCTATTACATATTTGTCACGGCCGAGCAGATTTTAGAACTATGTCAACGCCGAAAATAAATGTATTTAGACATCTATGAGATTCTGCTAACCGTGATAAAGTTCGAGGAACTGTTGTACATACGATACCTTTACATTATATAATTAACAACAACGCTTATAATAATTACGAATATCATTTTGGTTATGAAACCTAAACCTCTTAATCTATTGCACACAACGACGGCGATGTGACTACGTTTTTATATTCGTTTTATTCTAAGTTACCTGTTTTCGAGGACAATAAATTCATAAGTGTTACTTAAATATGACTTTTTTTTATGTAACGGGTAGCTGTTTCTTCATTGGTCAAAGCTCTAAGCTCAGTTACGTTACTTTGTTATTTCGTTTACAAAAAATCGTTATTAGCTACTTCGAGGTGTGATGGAATATAATTTTTTGATTGGAATTAATAAGTATCATATTCATACCAAGTGTCCTTCATAATGTGTTTTTTAAAGTTGTCTACAAAATGAACATTTTTGAGGCTGGATTATTATGCAGATACTTTATTTTTATTTACAAACGTACGTAGGTTCGTACTTAATTTGAACTCCTAAAGAAATTCATAAATCATATATTCAAACAAATCACAATAAACCTGTTAAAATAACTAATAAGCTACGAAGTCCGAGTAAGGAGTTAAGTGGGTGTGGGTTGCTCTCTGTGTCGTATTAATTGATTGTGACGGTAGAACTACCCTCACCCGGCACTTCCGCGCTAACAGATTGTATGTTGATCTATTTATTAAGAACACGTTAGTAGTAGGTACTTAAATCCTGTTTTGTTTTGTGTCCTGTTTTGTTGTTGTATGTTGTGTACTTTCATTTTCTTGATTCTTACCATGTCGTGTAAAATATGAAGCGTGTGAAGGAGAAAGAGGGATGGAGCTACAAAGCACATCGACAAATGAGTTATAGGTATAACTTATTTTCGACCAAAGTCGCAGTTATGCGATTTTACCTTTCCGTTGTCGATATATAGCTCCAACCCTTTAACAGTTCAGTTTAAGTCTCCAACTCGATCGCGTTAAGATCTCGTGGTAAGGCCTTTTATCTATCTTTGCGTTTTCGGACTTCTTCAAAATAGGGAAATATTTCTGAATAACTCAATAGATCCACCCATCATCATCATCATCATTGTTCATCGCATCCGATGGATGCGTGACGCACAGAACCGGTCGTTGTGGCGACGCTTGGGAGAGGCCTATGTCCAACAGTGGACGCCACTCGGCTGATATGATGGTGATGATGATGATGAGACGTCAATAAAAAAAATTCGACCATATAAATGAAGCCCAGGCATAGTTAGTTTCTAAATAAAACATGATTAATATAACATACTTGCATAATATCCAATCTCTATAGTTCAAAAGCTAGTTACGGCTACAAGCTCGTTGTTTGTCATAAAAATCTTTTCAGAAATGTTAAACTCGTAGAACATCATTACAATAAAAGGGGAATGAATACTCACTGATAAACAGGCAGAATGTCTCTCGTGACGTGTGTCTCAACGATAAAAACAATTTCCGTTTAATTTGCACTATCTGAGGCGAGCCAAGCTCGGCTAAATGTACTACGTGTATACAAATGGACAGCAGATCGGATGAATGACAATAGAGTTACATAATTAAATAATATGGCACAGTGATTAGCAAAACTAAAACACATAATATGGAGCTTCTCCTCCAGTCGGCGTCACCTGCGAACAAATATGTTCATGTTAGTTGATGAGCACATGGATAAATGTATCGCAAGGGTGGATCTCCAAGGTTAAGCAACGCTTACCGAGTTTGGTCTGTGGATAGGTGATCTTAACACATAGACAGCGGCACTCATTTTTCTATAATTTCTATTGTTGCGTCACTAGACATTTAGGTCCTCGTTTGAAAACTACCATTATGGCGGTAAGGGGTTTATTAGACCCCATAACTTTAAAGAAACTAAAAGCAATTTTTGGCTAAATTCCTCCGCTATAGTTTGATAGGTGTTACGGATAGTCAGAAGCCGAAAAATCTGACTCCAGTCTCGCTGTGTTACCTACTATCTGGCTTGTGGCGGTCAGGTAGGCAGTCGCTCCATGTAAAAACTGATAGTCAGTTGCTAGGCAGATAAATTGTTAGTTAATTGGCTTGTTAGCGCCGAAATAGTAGGTACTTTATGGCGATTAAAGTTTTAAACACCCCCCACTCATTTGTGTTTTGAGCCTGGTGACCGTTAGGAAAACAAATGAGTGAACAATCAATCAAAATTCAATTCAATGTGTGAAAGTGTAACTTTAATTAATATCAAAGAAAAAAAAAATGACAAAAAAATACTGCTTAAATAATTATAATTGCATAAGTTGATAAAAATGCTATGCAATAGCTTTACCGCGGCAGTCCCCGAGTGCCACACGTCTTTTTTTTTACATTTTATTAGTTTACTTTTTATAGTTTTTAATGGATAGAAAATGATTAGGTAATGACAATGATGTCATATTGACAGTTTTAAGTTTATCAACTAACATTTTGTTCTCCCTTGAAAAATGCGGCTAGAGAAAATCAAATCTATTTTCCTCGGAAAATATGTTTTCCGAACGGATAAAAAGGAACATGAGAATTAACGTACCTGTGACCTGCGATGCACCTCCTACCCAGTTCAGGTGCGTCTTCCCACCGCCTTCATCTGTTTTCTGTTTGCCCTTATCGATTTCGTTGAGGTTCGATTGATACTTAGTACCTGCGGAACAGACAAGTTTTAATAGAGTTAAAAAATGAAAATGTTTTGATCATCCTAAAAAGATTATGGAGGAAAAACGACAACGTGCACTGATTGGGCAAAGGATTCAATATGGCAAGGGACGGGCCGTCGGCAGGCGTCGGCTAACAGTTATTGAAAAGTTGCGCAATATTGTCGAGTATCCGGGGCCAGCCGTAAATTCGTAATGGTTGCAAAAAATAAAATAGCAGCGGGTCCGACGTGGACGGCGCGCCGCCGCAGCGCGCCGCCGCGCCACAAAAACAACCAGCCGCAAAACTTACACTCGTGCCGACGCAACCCCTAAATGGGTTTTTCAAGTTCGCGCGAACATGTTAAAATGATATCCCTCGGCTCTTGAGCAGATATTACAATATCTGCTGTTAGATATCTTTATTGATTTCTTCTCTATAAGTCTGTCCTGTCTGCTAGCTCCTACATTTGCAATGTATCGTGTTATCAAACCTTATTAAGAGTTTGCAACAAGGAGGACGGGCACACTTGTCTGTAATAGGTTGGCGCAAGATGTTGTCCGGCAGCCGGTCCGGGGAAATGCCCAAGTTGCCAATAACGGGCAAGTAATGACGCGCGCCCAACAACTTATGACACCACGATATTACACTACACAGGCTCTTACATCAATGAATTTGACATTAGGTAATATGTTGTTCATATTAGACCATAAGGATAGACATAGAAATATAATATTTCAATTAGGTATTGAACTTGTCGAACTTCGTACAAACGCCTTAAATAAATTCATTCATAAAAAAAATCACCCATATCGCTGTCAAAGTGACGTTGGCAGCATTGACACTTTGAATAGCAATAAATAAAGGTTGTAAAGCTCGAGTTTTCAAGGTAATCCATCATCTACATTATTTCTAACTATACCTTTACAAAACTTAAACTAGTAAAGCTTGTTGAACTGTACTTTAAGAGCTAATTATATGAAACGTGCGTCCATTGAGTGAGCAATTCAAGAGTATTGGAATCTTAGTTCAAATCTGTTTATAATGATGTTCCCTAAGACCTACGTATATCGATCAAGTTACGTGATGTTTAAAGGGCGATACTCTAACGCCTATTAACTTAGCATAAACCAATTTAATAATAATTTGATGTTAAAATTATAATAACATCACTTCATAAAATGGTTTTGTTTGTAAACGATTTGGATATAGTTTACGAGGGCTCATAAGGTTCGGAGCCAGTTAACAAACTGCCGGGCGGCGACAAGCAGATCGTCAGAACGGTTTACGATCTATAAACAAATGTAATGGCCACTAATAATAACTGAAACAGCAACAGACGATGAAAACAAACTGAACGATCTCGTGGGTATACTACTCGTAAAGGTAATATTATCTCTTAATAAACGAAACCGCCGACATAAAAATGTTGTTTCAATGCATTTTATTGGCTTCGATATCAGATATTGATACACCCATTCGACCGCGGCGTTTGCTATAGTGTAATTAATTACTATTGCCACTATTTGCCACACACGCACTTAATAAATTGCCGTTATATAAACATATACACTGCGATACATTCACCCGCAGTCGAATATATACGTAATTTGATTGCATTTCACGCTTCTTTACTTCTTGTAATTTAATTAAATCGCAAATATAACTTAATCAAAAGGCAATTCGAAACTAGTGAGATGTATCCAATATATTATTAAAATTATCTGTATTATCAAAATATTATTAGCAACCAAAGCACAAACTACTTACTAGATTTAATACAAAAGCGTAAAATTATCGTCTCTTGATTTATTTCGGCTTTTCTGTGATTCAACGTAGCAGGAAATATTGTATTATCTCTAGATGTACTTTCTAAGGCCGTGCGTATGTGGTAAGTACTGATTTCGAATTCATCTGACCTTATCAGTATCGGTACCTAAAGATCTACGCGTCTGAAACGATCTGAGCGAGAACTTCTTGATGGGAATCGCTTAAAACGGATAAATAGAGGGGTAATTCTCGTAATTTTTGCATTCGCATTGGCGTCGTTAACTGTCAAAAACAACTCTAATTTCCCTTTATTCTGAGAAGTTTTTGACATTGATGGTTGAGATGATAATGTGTATTTGAATTCAAACATTTTCTAAGTACGAGAATTGGCTTTCTGATCCTAGGCTCTAGATAAGTGATACCCAAAAACTTTGATTGACAAGCGCATTTTGATTGTGAAAATTTGACAAGTGCATTTTTCTTGTAAAAAAAAAAACCGATCAGCGCTATTGCAATATCACGAGAACTATCCCTAACATCTTAGAATTTCGACAGTCACTGTCGCTGCCAGCATCGCGTTTCGTGCCCTGGATACTTCTACCTACTACGGTATTCTTCTTCTTCTTTTCGTGTTGATAAAACCAAATAAAATATTCTCTAACCAGTATCTAGCAATCTATACAGTTGTATCATTGGCCTCGCATGAGTCCTGCAAAGGGCTGAGGTGGTCCAAGACAGGCAAGAGAGCAGATGAAACATGTCCTATAAAAGGGTTCCACACTGGCATTGTGTTTGAGATGGATCGAGGTAGGCCCATTTGGATTAAAGGATTTCTAGATTGGCCACTGCAGTTCTCGTTCAGGGGGAAGATGTTCCTCCAATGCTTAAAAACCTGTCAAGGTTCTGCTGTGAGAAAGGAACGGAACTATACAGGTTGCATAGCACTATCACACTTCCACAATAATTATGATGGTATTAAGACTTCACAGTAAACACCTTTTCATGTACATCTTTAGGGATGGTTCGAAGGTAATAAACTACCCAGAAGTCTTAGTCAAGGTTAGTACTTACCCTTGTCGGTGAGTGGAGTGTCGCGACGAGGAGGCCTGGAAGGCGGCGGCACGGTCAGCGCGCGAGGGTCTGGCGTAGTCGTGGGAGGGGAAGAAGCTGTAATCAGTACAAGCGGTTAATCGAATGTTCGCAAGTAAATCTGACGACAACTGTGTTTTTTGAAATCAATGTTGATGAGTTGGTCAACTGAAGTAAAGACGGACTAGGAATTACTCCTGTATCGTGGGAGCATTCACAAACATGTGAACGTACATACACAAAACACCCTGACGCGGAACATCTATCTGTAAGCCATATAAATAGGTATTTGCTTCGTGCAGGAATCGAACCCGTAACACGTAGTGCAACAGCTAATCGCTTAACCACTGCGTCAACCGTCAAAGATTGATGATTAGAACGGTAAATTAATTCATTTCAGTGGTTAAATTATAAAACAATGTACTCTTCAGTATTTTCAAGCATAGGAGTATACTTACTGTATAAGCGAATGGTGCCATCGGACTCTCCCCTCGGATTCTTGGCTATGCACTTGTAAGTACCGTAGTCTTCATTGTTAATATTCCTTATTAGTAGCCTCATGTGGGTCTTGTACGCTGGTACTCCCACCGTGTTCTCCATGTGATACTTAAGACTTTCATGAATCATGTGACCATCGTCCCTTGTCCAATAGTTCAGAGATGTCGGGTGGGCTTCAGTGAAGCATTCCAGAGTAACGTTGTAGTAGAGCGGTGCGCCCACGAGCTGGTGAGGGATCCATAGCATTGGTGGAACTAGAAAATATTAACTAAGTTTAAAATCAATTAAAAAAGACTAGATATAACTGACAAACTAGTAGATTGATTTAAAAAATTCTTCTCCAGCAGAATGCTATTTTGTCATTGAGTGACATAGACTATTTATATTTTAAAATATTAAGTATATATATTTTCCATATTCACGTGGGTGAAGCCGCTGGCGGAGGCTAGTTATTTATATTGCTTTAGATTTAGTAGACCACTTACAATCAACGCTGACTTTGACACGTTTCGACACGGTCGGCGGAACCCCATTGCTAGCGATACACAGGTAGGCACCCATGTCCAATCTCGAAATCCTCGCCATCTCCAACACTTCGCCTTCCCATTCAGAAACTGAAAATAAACGATAGATAAAATCGGTGCAAAAAGCGAAGCAAAAAGCTATTTCGATCATGAACAAATTCGATGTGTCACCGGAATGTCCCTTGCTGATGGAGATTTTTGAGTTGTCGTCCCGTTTCCACTTGATGGTGGGCTTAGGAGAGCCATTAGCGCGACACGTCAGCGTGACGTTGGCGCCCTCGCGCACGATGACGTCGCTCGAGCTCAACGAGTCGTCGATGCTCGGCGGCACTATAAACAAACATTAATACCACTTTAACAGACGGCCGATTTCATGTTTTAATTGAGGTTTTTGCTAGAAGCTGGTACTGTGTATTCCGGTATAGATTTTGATAGTTCTCGGCATGTATATGTTGGCTTATTTATTTTTAGTAACTTGTCAGTTAAGTGTTCGCTAGTTATACTCGTATTATTTTTAATACAACGTTCCAGACTTTCTTATCATTATCTACATTGCGCAAGTTTAATGAGATGAAAATTTTAATTGTACTTTATATATATAAATACAGTTTCCAAAATTCTTACCAACAACATGTAGGTATCCAAATTGTGTCTTAGCAGTGACAGTGTTGATCTGGCACATGTAGCGGCCGCGGTCCTCCTCTCTGACGTCGCTGATGTGCAGGAACCAGGTGCGGTGCTTGTCGTGCGTCACGCTGACGCGCGGGTTGCGCGTGATCACGTGGTTGTGTACCGTCAGTATTGCAGACTGCTCGAAGTGCATCCACGCCACCTGATGAGAGAAATGTGGCTTTAAATAGGTACTTTAAGTCATAAGATAAACCGTAGAATTTTGAGATTAAAAATCCTATTCGTTGCATATCACTATGTTGAATTATGTCCAGATTTGATTTCTTTTATTTTTATTCCAACAAAAGCCATTCAATTTTCTTTCATACTTATTCTATAAATAATTTAGAAATTGTCCTCAACATGCATAAAAATACTTAGGTTTGTATATGAAATACGTATCATTCAAGTTTTTAATTATCTCTACTCCTATTGTGGGTACCTACAACGTTTCTTGGAATAGCTCTGAAATACAACGTGAAAAACTCCCCTAAATAAATACCTTCAGAAAATGTAAAACGAGAAAACTAGGGTGTGGAGTATGCCTCAATGATTTCCAATCGTTCTCCCAATTGGACGAGTGACGTAACGGAAATTAAAGACTTCTCCGAGGACATATTTTTTTTATAAATAAAATGTAGGTGTCTATGTTGAAAATAAATTCAGCTGTCACGTTGTGCGTATTACGGGTTGATTTTATTTTTTATAGGTTTCTGGTGGTAGATATTATTATAACTACAATTGAATTCACAAGACAAAAACTACATAAGTTAAATATGAGGAAAAAAAATTCTAACGGTGAAGATAATGAAGGATTCCTCATTGCGAGATTCTTCTACTACAAAGCTTCGGCTACTTCATATAGCACCTACAAGTCGTGCTCACCTCATTACGAAGTTAAAGGACTTCAAGGGTTTCCAGAGCTTACCTACTTGGAATCTTACGACATTTTTGGATTAAAAAAAGATAATTTCGTAATAATAGTAAGAATTATAGAACAGGAGACGAATTAGGTAGTTTATAAAAATAAGAAAATTAAACCATGACACAGAATCGCAGTTTATTATGATTTATCCTCGTGTGCTCCATCGTCGGCCACATCATCTCTTACCATCAGGTGAGATTGTGGTCAAACGCGAGCCTATCCATTATAAAAAAAAAGTTTTACATGATTATGTAATGTTTGACATATGTAATTATATTGTGGAGTGCTAGTACTGCTACTGGCTCGAGCACATCTAGCATGCGCGTCGTCTCCACGACATCTGTGTAATTGCGCAGCGCTGCCATCGCGTCCGCTTCACACCAATTTCCACGGCATTAAGCGCTTAAAATGCATTTTACTGAGATTGTTATACTCACTACGAACAATCTCGCCACTTTTAATCTCCCCTCAGAGAAAAAAGATTTAATTCGCCCTTACGTACCTACCACCAGCAAATTACGTTAGACTTGTTTAATTTTTCAATTATGCCAACAGATCTACACCATATCGGCGCCAGGAAATTTTCAACCAGGCGTTGTTTTGAAAAAGTCTCCGCTTTTATCATCCATTTCGAAGTAAACAATTTCACCAAAAGGCAATCAACAATTCAACATATTTTTTATCGAGAAACATCGCAATTAAACTTTGGAAAACTTTATAAGATTCTCCATGATCAAGCGAGGGTTTGGCATACCTATTGTAGACTTTATAAAAGAAACTATACGTATAAAATTAATTAAAGTCGGGTAATCGCAAGAAAAATTAACTAGAGGTAGGTGGTTTCTGAGCTTTAAAAGTTCGACGTGCATCCTTTATCTCTTAATCCTTCTTCAAGTTTGAATCATGGGTAGTTCTTTTTATCAAGATTGCGGAGGCAATATAGGGGAAGTTCGGTAGCAAAACTCGTGCCGGGTCACATCTTACCTATCTTAAGTGATGCGGCTCTCAGCCGCTGTCTAATTTATAATGGACTTGAGGAAACTTCGGCCATTTTATTATGCAATGGGACGGTAACCCCTCTAATGACGGCGACCTGACTTGTCGGCGTAACCTGGGGCTCAGGGATATTAAACAGGCTTAGTAATATTTCAAACGATTTACATGAAAATAATTTCATGTAAAATTCTTTAAGATCTCCTATTTTCTAATTCTCGAAGTTTGGATACTTTTGTATAAGTAATCTCGTAGTTAGAAGAGTTGGAAAGTCTCAAGTAAGTAGCGTGGGGTGAAGCTGTGTCGGGCGGCGAGACGCGGCGCGGCGCGGCGGACGGCGAGCGAGACGCGGCGACGGTAGATGTAAATCTGATCTGCGTAATTGTGGCCGGCATCTAATCTAATCACGGCGGTGTGTCCCTCTGCACCGCTCTGATTGAATTACGAGCCGCAGCCGCCGCCACGACGCCAGCTGGATGCACGGGCTTCTAGCTAATATGGCTATATCGATATTTTTACGACCAAATTTATAACAAACCCAATATAATAAGACCCTCAGCTATGTAAATATATTCATACCAAACCAAAGATTAAAGCAGTTATCTTAAATCCGTTGTAACACAAAGAGATATTGCCCAAAGTTCTCTTTTACTGTTCGAACAATTAAGATAAAATTAAATAGGAATCAAAATTTTATAAGCGGTCGGAAGATAAGCGTTGAGTGTTGAACTTAACGAAGTTGTCCAATCGCACGGCGCACCGCTCGGGGTGGCTACGAACGTTCAGTGAGAGCACAAGTGCTCCGGGATTTATATAACAGCGTTTTGAACCACCGTTAATAAATATTGGTTTATTTTCAAGAAAAAAATCGACCTATTGGTTAATTACGGCGTGAGATTTTTAACCATTAGTTCTCCGCTACGCAAGTGTCTAATGAAGCTAGTGGAAGTGGCAGATGAAAATATGATATTCGTAATGACGGCAGTGGCTAACTAATTTCATTCGTCTGCGGATCCTAAACGAGTTAGGTCACGACGTCGTTACGCGAGTTGTTGCCTGCCCTGCCGCTCCCCCCCCCTGCCCCTGCCCCCCCCCCGCCTGGCCGCTCATCTCCTCCGCACCGCTGCCGGCACTCGGCCCATTACTTCAAATATGCAAAATTACCTAACCGCAAATTTTATGGACAGGTTGGTGTTACGTTTTTGAGTTTAGTGTTAGGTAAAGCTGTTTATGTTTATTTAAAAACTGATTTGATTTGTTATATATATCATACAGTAGCCAACTATGGTGAGTTCTGGTACATTTACCACCATGATTATAATTTTGCACTGCTTATAAAAGTGTACGTGCGTATCGAACACTTGACTATGATAAGACTCAAAATCCCTGCTCCCACGCTTTACTTGTAAAGTTCGAGCGGCCTATTAACTCGTTATCTTTTAACCACCTTTAATTTGGGCCCTTCTTTCTTTTTATCTTAATTGTTGAGGCATTAAGGAGGCAAAGTTGAAGTTCGGTGGCACGGCGGGAGACGTCCTCGTCCCTCAGGACATGCCTAGAAGGCATCGTTTGATTTATAATGGACTCGTTGCAAACTTTGCCCATTCCACCGCGCACCGCGCACCGCACCGAACCTCTTTAACGACGGGTCCTATCGCCGCAGGAGATGATTCGTAGACGTGTTTAATAATATTACGACAGATTTAATTATGGAACGTTTAAAGAGCTTCATCTTATGCTGTTACCCTAACTTTGTTTGTTACAAGTTGTGGGATGGCTCATATTTTTTAACTTTACATTTTTACAGTAAGTGCCATTAACTTTGATAAATTAAGAGCGGAGGTATGGACTTATTATTGATATAGGTTCTTTTTTCTGGTGAAAAATCTTGAGATGACTCCTCGCACTCTTGGTAGCGGAGAGAGAGAATGTTAGACTTTTACTGATTTAAACTCAAGGTGTACAGATGCCGTTTGCGTTCCGAATCATAAAAGTTGCTATACGTTACCGACACTTTGCAAGTGACATAACTTAAAATATAAACCTACACGGTTGGCAAAAACTAAGCTTATGATTGCACCGCATAACATCCCAGCCAAGTAGTAGCGAGGCGCTGAGCTTCGACTCCCCGAAGTCTAAGTACTGTGTGAAGACCCCGCACGTCTCAAGGCGCTTAACAAGTTGCTTGCCACTGTTCACTAAATAGTTTATTTGGCTTTCATCATAATACACTAAAAATCAAGTCAGAGATTTTTTGTACTTCAAATAAATACCCTAGAACAATAATCTCCATCGCAATATTCTAGCGGATGATCCAATAAATGGAACATTATTTTGTGAAAATCTTATCAAAGCGAAAGTATATGTATAAAAGCTAGCGAAACTTCTTTAGATACTTTTTGCTGGTATTTGGAGAGATTTGCCCAGCAGTCGCTTTTGATAAAACCTTCATAAATATGATAAATATCTAACTGTGTGTTATGTGTTCATAAAAGGAAATTTTACATACGATAGTAGTAGATAGGCGCAAAGATGAAACTCATTTTCACAGGAGTATAAGGAGTTAGTTTTATGTGTTACGTGGTTTGGCACTCATGTACAGGGCAAAAGAATAAAACAACAAAGCACAGTTTGTATCAATGTGTTGTTCGACGAATACCCCCCATGTCACAAAACGTTACACGGTTGACACACTAATGCAATGGCGCCGACAGAAATGAGCGAACATCTTGCACGAGACGGCTTAGCTTAGTTCTGCTAAAAGCCCACTTAGAGATCTCTCCAGCTGCGGATTTGTGCCGAGGGCTCTCCAAGTTTTCACGGAATCTTCGGCCAATAAGTTATTTTGGGGTTGATGTAAGTAGTGATCGAAAACATTTTAAGAGCAATAAGTTTTATATTGTAGGTAGTTATAATTTCATGTTTTTATAAGATAGCTTTTAACTGGGTATTTGTTTACAAAATGGGTGTGTATTTTTAATTAAAACATGAATCGGTATTCCTCAGGATTCTGTAATGGGGAATACGATCATTACAGACATTAGAGCGGCGGTGGGTTGTGGGAACAAGCGCTCTGAGCCCCTTCGTCTTGGGCTCAGTTTGCTGGTGCGAGCTCCGTGCGAAGGCACGAGAAATATGCCAGAATTTGAACAGGCGGTGCTCACATGCGGCGCTCGGCGCGAGTGTAACATTGCTGCGACTCGTTGTGGCATGTTATTGCAAACCCACATACGTGCTACTGCCGACTATCTGACATTTCATGCCGATGAACCGGCTACGTGCGCATACTTACAGGCATTTGCATAAAATAGGAAATCTTTTCGTCGAATTGCCTCGTGAATAAAATTTAACATAGGAAACATTTATTTGAATGTGGAACAATTTCATGCATATTAGTTTAGCTTTATTAAATTTGTGCTTTCTCATTTAAAGCAATTGTTCTACATATAATTTTAGGAAATTCACTTTGAAGTAATTTGTGGTTAGGTTTTCTATAAAAGCACAAACGTACTCATCATCATCATCATCTAATAGCCTTTTCCCAACTGTTTTGGGGTTGGCTTCCATCCAACTGTATACAGCCAGCTACCAGTATGTTCCATGGCGCGCCTGCCTGCTTCACTTCCACAACCCAGTCACATAGTAACATAGTATACATAATAAAATGAAGACCTCTTGGTGAGACAAATATCAGACATGTTACTACTGGTAATTATGAGACCATATCGTGTCTTTTCAGGAAAAAATCTCGCAAGCGATAGTTTACGTTTTTGCAGAAAGAGATTTTCGGATTCCTATTTAAAAATTATTTACGACAATGTGTCAATAGGGACTATTCAAATAGAGCAGTAGTTGTATGAATAATAAATCATTTTTTTTAGAAATATATTCCAAAACATTTTTAATTAGGAAAGAAAAAGAAATGGTTAACTTTGAAAAATTGAAACTTTTGGCTTGTGCACTTCGTAATGTTCTTCTTAAAATGGGTAGTAGATAGATGTCACACAGTATTATAAGAAATGTTATTTTGTACTTCCTTTGTCGGAGATTTGGCATTTTTGTAAATATAATAAAATTATGCCATGACGAGACTTTTATGACGTACTCATCGAAGGGTCTCGTTAGATGTCGGATGGTCACACCTCTACGGCCGACCTTGGCTAGCGCAGCTTAATCTCAAGCGACCCTTGTGTCCTTTAATTTTGATTTGCACCACGGTGACTCAATAAACACCCTAGAAACATCTTATTTCTGAGATGTATAATACTAGTTTTTGCCCGCAGCTTCGCCCACGTACGTAAACTATAGCCTATGTCACTCAGGAATAAAGCAGCTTTCTATCAGTGAAAGAATTTTTGCAATCGGACCAGTACTTTCAGAGATTACCTCTATAAAGAAAAAAACAAACTACCTCTTTATAATATTAGTGTAGAAATTATTAAAACTCGATAACATACTAATATGTTGTATACACTGTACTACTGTTATTATAAAAGACAAGTACTTGTATGTTCCGAACGAATATCTGTAGGCGTAGCAAATATTTGTTATGACGCGAATGGGACGGGCTAAACACTAAGTAAACTTGATTTAGGTTCAAGCTAACACTAAATAGGAGTCGAAAAACTGTCTCCAAAATATTATTTACCAAGCTACTTACCCGACTGATGTCCCGATTCCTGGTTTCTAAACGTTTCAGGAATCCTTACTATTTATTCTTTGACTGGCCTGTTGGTCTAATGGTTAGCGACCCTGACCGCTATGCCGGAGGTTGTGGGTTCGATTCCCACCCAGGACAAATGTTTGTGTGATGTGCATGATCATTTATTCTGTGTCTGGATGTAATTTAGCTATTTATGTATGTGTTAAGAAATATATAAGTACGTTTATCAGTTGTCTAGTACCCATAACAAGCTCTGCTTACCTTGGGACTAGACAACGTTGTGTGATAGTTGTGGAATATTATATTATATTATTCTCTAAACGCCATTTATCGCCAATATTTCAACACAAAAATAAACCAAACCAGTCCAACCGTTCTTGGGTTATTAGTATTTAAGTACCTACAATAAAATAACCGTTAATTCGGATTACTAACATCCATATGAGTTAGTAAACAAGATAGGTATCCATTAACTTTGTTAGTAAACTTACTGTCTATTTTTAAGTCAAGGCTGTTGTTTGTAATCACAATTTGAACAACATTATCTAACAGAGAAGATTTGTTCCTCTCCAATGTGGTCTTCGGGATAGCATTGGAGTTAGCCCACACTCTGCAAAGCTACCCCACCAACTGTGTTCCCACGTTGTCGTCGTGGTGGGGCTTGCGTGTCTCAGTGACCTTGAGGGCTATGCCGGTAGAGCTACTCATGCCGGAAGGCTTCAAGCGAGAGACCAGACCAAGAGGAACATACGGCGGAGACCAGTCGGACCGCCCGGAGGGTGCGCTGTCCAGAAGCGCTGGCACAACAGCTGCTGGCGCCTTCTGGAAAGCGATGTCGGGGAGATAGGGTTCGCCTCCAGTACATGTCTGCTCAGCAGACATGACCAGGATGGCGAACGTGCAATGGGGACCCCACCCCATTTAAAACAAAAAGGCAAAGCTGTGTCCAGCACCACCATGAGCGCGACCGATAAAAATATATCTACCCCAGGAGGGTACCTGCATGCAGGAGAATCCCTCCCCGAGCAGAGCTCGGGCTGCCCCTCGTATTCTGGGGGGGGCAATCATCGCCTCGGGTCTTCGGACCCTGTTCCGTCCTCCGTGGACGCACAGAGCCAGGGTGGCTCACGATTCGGCAGCGCGGAGTCCCTGGGACCAGTTCCCAGCACGTCCGCGACGCCGGTGGAGGCCGGGCGTAGGTTCGGCCTCAGAGGGGTGAGTGAAGACGCGGCGTCGGATTCAGATGCCGCGTCTTCACTCACTTCAGACGGGAAGGAGGTGGAGGAGGAGGTGCGGGGGCCCCTCCTTTTGATGGAAGTGGAAGAATCCGCATCCAACAGAAGGAGGGCGTTCATGCGCGCCATGCGCTCCGCATCCGACGACGAGACGGGACCTGCCCGGAAAATCTCGTCGTCGGGGCGGGGTAAGGCCCGAAAATTGGGCAAAGGGAGAGGGAGCGCTGAAGCAGCGTCCCGGCGACCCCTGGAGGTCGCGAAAGAGGAGGCCAGCGTTTTGGTGCCGAAATTCCCTGACGAGTTACCAGAAGGGATGGAGGAGGCGTTGGCAAGGTTTCGGGAGGTCGTGGCAGCCGCTATCACCAGCGTTGCCAATAAGAGGGAGAGGGTGGCCAAAAAACGCTCCGTCGAGCTGGCCAACGCTTCGATTGAGGGGGCACTGGGGCTCGTCTTCGAGCCCTACGAGCGAAACCTCAGCGGGAGGTTTGGCCGGCTCGAGGCAGCCGTGGCCGCTCTCCAGGGCTCTCCTCCCGAAGGGGGGAGCAGGCAGGAGCAGGGCCGATCCCGGCCCTCGCCCCAGGCGGGGAGTGACGTCGTCTCCCTGCTGCGGCAGGAGCTGGTTGCCTTCCGGGAACAGCAGCAGAAACAGCAGCAGCAGTTCCAGGAACGGATCCAGAGCCAGTTCTCTGTGTTGGAGGGCATTGTCCTGCGCCCCCCTCTCGCGGCCTCTGGCCAGAAGAGGACGGCATCGTACGCCGCCGTCACCGCGGCCACAGCTGCAGCACCCAGGGCGAGCCCGTCAGAGCAGGCCAGGCACATGGCTACGGCGTCGAAGCCTGCGAGGCCGGTCCCAGCGGCCAAGCAGCGGCAGCGGCAGGGGAAGCCTGCCCCTCCCCCGAAGGATAGGGTGGCGGCTGCCACCCAACCGGCGAGGCCTCCCGCCGCGGCGGCGACTAGGTCGCGACTGCCGCCTCCTCCGCCTGAAGACCCCTCGGCTGGCGCCGAGTGGACGGTAGTCGGCGCCAAAAAGAAGGCGAGCAAGGCGGCTAGGGCGGCCAAGAAAAGAAGGCGGCGAAAAGATCGCAAGAAGCGGGCCATGGCAGCCAGACTTCGCGCCCCGACTTCCGCAGCTGTAGTGATCACACTGCAGCCAGCTGCGAAAAAGAAGGGCGTGAACTATGACATGGTCATGGCAAAGGCGAAAGAGGCGGTGGTGGGCCACCTCGACGAATACGGAGCTTCAGGGGGCTTCCGTATGAGGCGCACCGCAACCGGAGCCCGAATCCTGGAGGTCCCAGGTGCGAACAGTGGACAAGCCGCTGACGCCCTGGCCGAAAGGATTAGGGCGTCCTTAGATGTCGAAGAGGCCCGAGTGTCCAGACCCACCAAGTGCATCGACATGCGCATTATGGGTCTGGACGACTCCGTTAGGGTGGAGGAAGTGGTGGCCGCCATCGTCAGGGCGGGAGGGTGCACGACCGATCAGGTCCGGGCGGGCACCATCCGCGCTGACAGCACGGGCATGCGAGCCGTTACGGTGAGCTGCCCCGTGTCGGCGGCCAAGGCCATCACGACCGAGGGCCGAAGGCTATTGGTGGGTTGGGTTTCGGCCCAAGTCAAGATGCTGGAACCCAAACCTCTGCGGTGCTACCGCTGTCACGTGGGGCACCACGTGGGGGCCTATTGCGCCGCAGAGGACCGCAGTGACCGCTGCCACCAGTGCGGACAGCCCGGGCACAAGGCCGTTGAATGCCGTGCAAAGCCGCACTGCTACGCATGTGCGGCTGCAGGCAAGCCGGCCGACCACCGGGCTGGGGGCAGGTCCTGCGACCCCCCTGCCAAGGCCAAGGGCAAGGTCAGGCCCATCCACCCTGACGTCCTCACCGCCGCAGCCACCACCTTGGCTGCCGCCGCTGTCGCCGCCGCTCCCGCCGTGGCAGTGCCCTCACAGGGGGCCCAGGAGGAGACTGTAATGGAATGTCAATAAGGACAGCATTACGTCTCCTCCAGGCGAACATCAACCACTGCGCCCCCGCCCAGGATCTGTTGCTCCAGAGCATGGCGCAGTGGTCGATCAATGTCGCCGTCGTCTCCGAGCCGTACTACGTCCATCCCCGCTGGGTTCAGGACCTAGACGGCTCGGTGACGCTAATTTCGTCGGCCGCCGCTGGTACCCCGCCCCTCGAGGCTGTTGCGAGGGGACGGGGTTGCGTGGCAGCACGGGTCGGGGACATTGCAGTGGTAGGCGTCTACCTGTCCCCGACCAGAACTCCCGACGAACTCCATGTCTCCCTTATGGAGCTAAGTGCCGTCGTCGCTGGGTTTGGTACCCTCCCTGTGGTCGTTTGCGGGGACTTCAACGCCTGGAATACGGCTTGGGGTTCCCGGCGCACGAACACACGGGGTCGGATGGTGGAGGACTGGGCCTTGGAGCTGGGCCTGGTCGTCCTGAACCGGGGTTCTGTCCCCACGTTGGTGCGGAGGCGGGGTGAATCAGTGGTGGACCTTTCGTTCGCCAGCCCCGCTCTGTCGCCGCGTGTCGTTGGCTGGCGCGTTATGGAGGAGGTGGAGACGTACTCCGACCACCGGTACATCCGGTTGGACGTCTCCGCCGAAACCTCGGCCGCGCCGGTCCGACAGAGCCCTTGCGGTCCGCGGTGGGCGCTTAAGCAGATGGACCGGGAGCTCCTCCTGGAAGCCGCGACGGTACAGGCCTGGGTGCAAGCACCGGACAGGCCTGTCGATATCGACGTCGAGGCGGAGTGGTTCCGGGAGGCCATGTCGCAAATTTGCGATGCGGCAATGCCCCGAGTCCGTCCAGGACGTGCTAAGCGCCAGGTGTACTGGTGGTCGCCGGAAATCGCTGCACTGCGCAACACGTGCAATCACGCGCGACGCCGGTACGCCAGATACTGCAGGCGCCGCATCCGCCCGCCGGATGCGGAGGCCAGAGAGGCGGAGCTGTACGAAGGTTACAGAGAGGCAAAACACACCCTCCGAGCGGAGATTAAGCGGGCCAAACTCGAGGCCCGCGACGTGTGGCTGGGGTCTCTGAACGCGGACCCGTGGGGGCGCCCGTACAAATTGGTACGGGAGAAACTGCGCCCCTGGGCTCCCCCGTTGACTCAGAGTCTCCGGCTCCAACTCGTGGAGGGTGTGGTAAGCGCTCTGTTCCCTGCGCGAGGGGAACACTCCCCCCCGCCCATGGCTCCGCCTCCGCCAGCGGTGTCTGACGCGGACCGCAATAGCGACGACGACAATAATGCTCCAGAGGTGACCGAGATAGAGATGAGAGTGGCGGTGCAAAGGCTGAGTGCCAAGAACGCCGCCCCAGGACCCGATGGCTTGCCTGGGAAAGCCTGGGTCCTGGCCATGGAGGCTCTCGGGCCTCGACTGAGAGGGCTCTTCAGCGCATGCTTGGAGAGGGGCCAGTTCCCACTTCGCTGGAAGACGGGGAAACTGGTCCTCATCGCGAAGCCAGGGCGCCCTGCGGACTCTCCGTCCGCGTACCGGCCCATTGTGCTGCTCGACGAGGTGGGCAAGCTCTTTGAAAGAGTGATTGCGAGCCGCCTCGTCGCGCGCCTTTCACGGGTGGGGCCGGACCTTTCGGACGGACAGTTCGGCTTTCGCAGGATGCGTTCGACGGTGGACGCCATCATGCGCGTGCGAGCCCTCACGACGGGGGATGCGGTGTCCCAGGGTAGGTGTGTCGTGGCAGTGTCTTTGGACATTGCCAACGCTTTCAATTCCCTGCCCTGGAGTACGATCCGGAGGGCACTCCGGTACCACCGGGTGCCCGAATACCTCTGTCGAGTAGTCGAGGCCTACCTGTCGGACAGGTACATTGTCTACCCCGGTCACCAGGGAGACTGGAAACGTCGGGAGATGTCGTGCGGTGTTCCGCAGGGGTCGGTACTAGGGCCACCCTTGTGGAACATCGGGTACGATTACGTGCTGCGGGGCGACCTCCCTGACGGGGTCAGCGTGGTTTGCTACGCAGACGACACGCTGGTTCTAGCGCAGGGAGAGTCGTACCAGGCGGCGGTCGCTCTAGCGACACGCGGGGTTGCGATAGTCGTTGATAGGATCCAGGAGTTGGGACTCGAGGTGGCGCTGCACAAGTCCGAGGCGATGTGCTTTCACGGTCGCCACTCTCGGAACGCGCCGCCAATGAGTTCCCAACTAACGGTAGGAGGAGTTCACATCGGTGTCGGGTCGACGATGAAGTACCTGGGACTCGTCCTCGACAGCCGGTGGAATTTCGTGGAGCATTTCCGACGTCTGGCTCCCAAACTGAACCGGACTGGGGCTGCGCTCAAGCGGCTCCTGCCCAACCTTGGGGGTCCAGATGCCTCCTGCCGGAGGCTCTACGCGGGGATCGTGCGGTCCATGGCCCTCTACGGGGCGCCGGTGTGGGCGCCGTTGCTGAAAAAGCAACCGGCGGCCATACTAAACGCCTGCCAGAGGGTTATGGCAATTCGGATGGTGCGGGGATACCGCACGATTTCCCGCGAAGCGGCGAGCCTTCTGGCTGGCCTACCACCGTGGGATCTGGAGGCAACAGTCCTTGCACACATGCACGACATGCGCGTGGAGATGCAACGCCGGGGTGAAAGTCCTCTGCCGCGACAGGTCGCGGCATGGCGGACAGAGCTCCGGCGGGATCTCATGGTGGAATGGCGTCAGCGACTATCGCAACCCAGTGCTGGGCACGCCACAATTATGGCGATAAGTCCCCTCTTTGAGGCGTGGCTGGAAAGACCTCACGGCGTCCTTACCTTCCGCATGACACAGGTCCTCACCGGAAATGGCAAGTTCGGGAGGTTCCTGTTCCGAATTAAAGCGGAAGTGACGCCCGGGTGTCGCCACTGTGCGGAACACCCGGAGGACACGGTGGAGCACACAATCGCGGTGTGCCCTGCTTGGGTGGAGCATCGCCGTGCCCTCGTGGGGGTGATCGGCGGCGGAGACCTCTCGCGCCGGGCCTTGGTCGAGGCTATGGTCCGGAGCGAGGAGGAGTGGCAGGCGGTCGCCGACTTCTGCGAAGCAGTAATGCTCGCTAAGGAGGAAGCCGACCGCACCAGACAACGGCGCTCTCGCCGCCGCCGGGATTCCGATCCCGATTTCCAGCCACCGTAGGCGCGGGCTTGCGGACAGTGAGCAATGGGTAGCTCGCTGTCCGGCCGTCCGGTAACTGTCCGGACCAAGCCCAAGTCGTCGACGGCGCGCGCTGTTCCCGCGCGCCTCAAGGAGTTGTCAGCAACAGCAGGGACCCAGCCGGGTCGAAGCCTACTGGGGCCAGGGTTATCCGAAAGGGCGCTCGAGCCCCGGTATGAAGGCTTGAAGGAACGGGATGGGTTTTTTAGTCAGTAAGAGTCTGACACTATCTCCCGCTCCGCCCAAGAGCGGGGGTTGTCATAAGATGACTTTTCCCATCGAAAAAAAAAAAAAAAAAAAACACTCTGCAAAGCTAAGAGGGTGATTTCTGTCTAAAGAGGGTGTAGAGGTCCGATGACCTCTACACCAACGTCAATCCGTCGTTCTGTCAACGTCTATCCGTCTCTCTGCAAAAATATCTGATGCACTGCAGAACTGCAGAGCAGACCCACTGACATCCAGAACCTGTAGTTTCTCGTTACTTTTTTGCGTGTCTCTTTTGATAACATGCATCACATGGCAGATTAAAAATTAAACATTTGAATAATATCACCTCGATCACAATACCTGAAAGATTTTGTATATGATTGATGTTCTGGATTACAATTTTTTCTATTATTTACTACTATCCTTTTTTTTCCGATGGGAAAAATCATCCTATGACAACCCCCGCTCTTGGGCGGAGCGGGAGATAGTGTCAGACTCTTATTGACTAAAAAACCCATCCCGTTCCTTCAAGCCTTCATACTGGGGCTCGAGCGCCCTTTCGGATAACCCTGGCCCCAGTAGGCAGCACTACTATCCTAATATCACTATTAATATGTAGTGTTTGTAGTATGTGATAATCGAAACGCGATTTCTTGAGCTGTCGAACTCTTTTTTAACCGACTTCGAAAAGGAGGAGGTTGTATGTTCTGCTGAATGTATTTTTATTTTATGTATATTCACCAATATCTCGAGAGGTTATGCTTCCAAGTTGGTCCCATAGAAATATTGTTATGATTGAATCATGAACTTCGAAGATATGGAACTGAACTCCTCATAGGATCACAGCAGAACTGTCGTAACAAGTAAAATTTCTTTGTTTATGTGTCTCGTAGTCGATAACTAAAAAAAAGGGGAAGGGGATGTTTATAACCGATCTGATAATGAAGTCGGATGGTAAATAAATTTCATCTAACCGTGTTTGGGATTATTAGAATCGTTATTATTTTTATATAAACAGTGTAAAACAAAAAACATTAAAAAAAAATTCAACCGACTTCAGTTTTAAAAAAAAACACTGAAGAGTACAAAGTAACTTTAATTCCGGAAGTCGGTGTTAAATAACGAAGAGACAAAACTAATAGACACGACATAGAGAAATACCGACATCCGAAGTTAAAGTTATTTTGTACTTCCAGTGTTTTTTTTTAACATTGAAGTCGGTTGTATTTTTTTAAGTAAAAATTTTTTATCTCGTCTCGGATGAGGTTTTTCTTGAGAAATCTAGATGAGAAACCCTAGTTATGCGTTCAACAACGAACAGCATTTCATTTTTATTAAATAACATTTTTACTATAGCTACATTTTTTTTGACGTAAAAGTATCCTAAGAGCTCACCATCGTTTCATCACAATATTTCGCATGAGTCAATAATTCAAAAAAAAAAGAACGCGGACGAAAAGGCAAATCTTTTTAACCGATGCGGGAAACTAATGGCACAGGCGAGGCTTTCGGGGAAATCCGCTTCTTGTTGTCAATACAGGGCACCCGTGATGGCTCCCCCAGCCTTAAGCCTTTATTTCACAAGTACAGAACACTATCTCGGCTTTTATTGCGCCGCAACGTAGACAGCTTCACAAGTAAGTAAATGCAATAAAATAAAAGAAAAAGTCGGCCAAACGGAAATCGATGAATACTATTGATGTTTAGCTGTTTTACGTGTGCCGTCTCATCTGCTGTGTTGCGCGTTTTAGGAATAGGATTATGAGAGACTCAATGTAATACACACGAAAACACGATTGTTTTCTTATCTCTGGTCGACAACAAAATAACAACAAAATAATGTTAATGTAGACCTAACATATTTGAACACGGTGAATCTAAATTTGTACCTAGAAAAATTTTCTAGCACGTAAATTTCAATGCAATTCTCACGTTCTTTGAATCGTTGTGGCTGAGTGGTAACGGCCCGACTTACGAGTTGTAGGTCGCGGGATCAGACCCAGCCACTGCACTCAAAACGGTGAAAGAAAACATTGTGTGGAAACCGGCATGTCCTAGAACCAAAAAATCGAAGACATGTGACATTCACCAACCAACACTGGGCCCGTGTGGTGGATTAGGATCAATTCCCACTCCTAGAGAGGAGGCCTGAGTCCCAGCAGTGTTAACATTAAAAGGCTGAGTATTCTATGCTACGCTCACGTATAAGTGTGAAAAACTAAACAAAAACCATACTTTTTGGCTGTCATAAAAGAAAAATCTAGAGGTCTTCATTTGTTTTTTGAATTCAAATATACTTTTCGACACTACGCCAACACAGTAGACCCAAGTAAACAACATGGTAGATGACGTCTTCAGTTAGAACTGATCCACGCGACTCAAAAATAGAAGTATAGTAGAAAGAGAGTATGTATAATGCAGAACATTTGTGTAAATCTTTGATTTTTCTTCATAAGTATTACGAATAATATCAAAACCAGCAATTTAAAATAGCTATCCGAAGAACTGGCTAAGAATCACATGTCAACCTCTTTGCTGACGATTTTTTTTTGATAATATAATCGATCCGTGTTATCAGTGTGCCTGCATGGACGACAACGAAACGTAAGGAGTACGTAAGAACTTTAGCAGGTAGGGTACAGTAGGTTTTGCTTACCCCAATGGTAAAACGACATGAGTTTATGTAGGTATGTAGACGAACGCAGAAGTAGACATCGGAGCATTTACCTTCGGATTGGCTATTACTAACTAATCTACGTTTCTGGTTAACAGCGGGTGCAGGGAGTTTCACTGGAACCGAATGAACCGACCCCCCCCTGGAGTGGGAGCGTCACCTTGCGGCTTATCGGCCGTCCGGCGTCCGGTCACCGTCGCCGGCTGTCGGCTGCCGGCTCCGCCCGTACGGCACTTGTATTACTCGTTACAGATATATTGCGACACCAAATTGATGTCGTTAAGTTTAATCTTTCATCTAATGCGCAGAGTATTAGTACTAATTTCAAACTGTTGAATTCACAAATGTTCTATAATGAGCCGCTACGTCGCTGCTACGGCGTAGCGTTCGTAGCAGGCGTAGCACTCATTTTGTTTGAGGCTAATTTTTCAACCTTCAGAAATGATTAGGATTACATATTTTTAATAAGAATGTTGTTTTGTATTATTTATATTATAATTAGTTAAGTATTTCTTTTTATAAAGATATAAATACAGATATTCATTAATAAATAATGTACCAAATACATTTTCAGATAATTTAAACGATAGAATAAATAAATATGGCTATTTTACATATTTTCTATACACCACCTATCGAACGCTATTTTTATTCCTCACGTTAAAAATTCACTTATTATGTAACTCGTAATTTGGCGACCGCGTACCGGAAGACGCAGCGTCGGAAGGCCTCCTACAAGGTGGACCGATGACCTGGTGAAGGTTGCGGGAATCCGATGGATGCGAGACGCACAGGATAGTGCATTGTGGCGACACTTGCGGGAGACCTATGTCCAACGGTGGACGTCTATCTGCTCTAATGATGATGATGATGATGATGATGAATGTAAAGTAAAGGTTTTGCTAGTTTAGTTTACTTAAAGGGCTGATTTAAACTTAATAAAAAATGTACGCCTACCAAAAATTATTAGTTTTTCATAGATTTATTTTATTAACTATTGAAACTACTCTAAAATGTGACCTACATTTTAGAGTAGTTTCAATAGTTAATAAAATAAATCTATATAATGTAGGTCTCCAGTATTATGCTTTGTTTGTTTTAATTTTCCAAATTGAATAACCTGGGGTGTGATAAATACACAACTCTGTTACATCCAGTTTGTAATTCTTTGTAACCAGTAAAGACTTTCCTCTTCTAAGAAGTGGGAATAAAATATTTTTATACCTATGTATATACTTATAAGGAAGTTGGACTCCGTTGTTATAAGTAAAAGTTTCATATTAATAATTTCACCAAGAAATAAAAAGCCCGAATCATCAGACTTTTTAAAATATCTTAGATAGTATGAAGATAATTATACCTAAATTAAACCACTAAGTAGTAATGATCACATATATCGGTACTACATTCGCTTATATTTAATTTATTTTACCATTTTTTTTTCCAGGAAAAGATAACCTGATATCATAGACTGAATCCTTTTTGTTTTCAACTTCCAAAACCGCTAACTTTACATGCTTTCTGAAGATATTTTAGTTTTTAAACCATCTCAACCGCAAGAGCGAGGTGCAAACTCAGCGTAGGGGTTGTAAATCATATCTTCCTCCATTTATATGGACACTTTATTACGACGGCGCGTTCTAAATCAAATGATAAAATGCTTCTTATTTTATGTTTCCTTTCGCCGCTCCACGCATATTGTCGCCTATCCGCCTCTCCGCCGTCGCCTCCGACCTCACCGGAGTTCATTCAGAGATGTGATTTTGTGTTGTCGGTGATAAACAAGGTTTGAAAGTAGCTCAGTCTGGAGCATGTGTCATACACGTGTAAGACAACTTCAAGTAGTATAAAGGGTTATTTTTCAATGGCTACCCATTTTTCTTCTAAGTATTAAATAGCAATCAAAGACACGGTATTCATACAAAAATACATTCATAAATAAGAAAAACAATCAGCTGTTACCCACATTTGACCGACTTACGCAACGAATATGTACTTTTTGATTGATCCTTTTTGCCCTTCCTTTGATTGAAACCTAATGCTTGGAAAGAATTGGTTTGGTCATTGAATGTATAATGTAACCTTGTATAATATATTGTGGGAACAAGCCTTAATGGTTACCTTGTAAGAGCCGAGGTTCTTGACGGAGCAGGCGAGGCGCACGCTGCGCCCGGCCGGCACCGTCACGTTCTGGATCACGTCGGTGAACTCCGGCTCCTCCACCACTGCAACAAAAACCAATTCTTCATTACATACACAAGTATAATCTACACAAACACAAAGATATAGTATCGACCGACTTCTTCACTTTTCAGTCTCGCGGCATATTCCATAGATATAAATTTAGATAAATTGAACCGATCTCCTTAGCCTTATCAAGCTGGCAAGACTTTACAGTTATGAGGACATTTTTGTGTCAAGAGATACGATTTGTAATTCTCAAATTATCAAAGCAGAACGCTTTTAAACAAATTGAGTGGGCGATAAGGAATAATGTCGTCGTTTATCAAGCTGCGAGATAGATGGCCCTTGCTCTGCTCTGCCCATTTTAAATGCGTTTGTCTTCGACTTGCCAAATTGGCGTTCTTTGTTTTCTTCTTAAGTTCTTATTTTTATGTCGCTACACGAGGTGCGGAATGGTTAAGTATTTGATCGCTGCGGCGAAAATGTTAATACTGTTTGGAAGAAGCGGGAAGTGTTGAACTGTGCTGGGAGAAGGGGTTATACAGGGGTTGAATAAGCAAGTAAACATTTGTCATCCCGTGAGCGAGGCGGGAGTCTATGTAAAGAAAGGAGCGATGTCGTCTGCGACAACAGTATTGAGTCAGGAGCAGTCAAACGTTCCCATTCACCGTGCTGTGTTTGATTAATGGTTGCTATGTTTAATGTGGCGAATACAAAATTTTGAGAGAGTTGATGGCGTTTATCTAGCTGTGACGCCAAGACTGGCCGTGTTGTCTGAGCATATACACGAGTGGACGAGCGCCTAGCCGGTCCGATTGACACGCCTTCACATGCACGTGTAGTCGGGCACGCTCGTGTTTGGAGAATAAACTGACTCACTGGCCATAGATAGCCTGGGCCCGCAGTCTCGATGTTGATCGTCAACTACCGACCGCTAAATTACTAGCTGTCATAAAAACTTCCTTAACCTTTCGAATTTAAATTAATAATAATATTAATTTATTTAAAAGACAACTTTTGGTCCACATCGTATGTTAGTAACACTTATTTCTATGTTAGTTCAAAGTTCACAAAATAAAATTAAATAAATTCATTAAAATTATATTGCACACGAGTAATAAATTCAATTACACACTAGATCAAAATGTCATAAATTACAATTACAATGTCAGTTAAATATTAAAATGATCAAAACAATAAATTAAATGAATATGGTCAATAGAATAAAATTCCAAATTAAAATGTCAATAATATAATAATTGATAAAATAATAATAAAATTAAATCCTTAATATGACGAAATTGAGAATAACTTATAATCAGGATGGATTTTCTGAAATTCAGAGACGATGTAAATCTTATTTTGAAAACACACTTTAAGTTATATTGACGTGACAACGTCTTATAAATTGGTTTGCCGGGTGACACTTCAAGAAACTGCGTTACGCTCCGCTCACGTTATGCGCTCACAATGAGAGCGAGTGAGAGGCACGCGTCTCTTCCACTCGGGCATGGTTAGCCCGCCTAAGAGCGAGAGAGACAGACATAAAAAGTGAAAGGCAATAAATGTTTTAAATTGTTACTATTATTTCATCCTTCTTCCTACTATACGAATGAATATTCACATTAAAATTATTTTACCACTCAAAGTCGTTGTCACGTAAAACTTTCGCCCGTATACCGACTTTACAGGCAACCAATTTTTTAGTAACTTTTTAACATTTGTAACAATTACGTTATATGAATTAAGAGGGGCAGATATTTTAAAGTTAATTTATTTTGTTTAATTAATTTTACTACTGACATAGTTGTATACGTATTTCTTTTACTAACACATTATGCATTTTTTCTACATCCGAAATAAAGTATATTATTATTATTAACTTGTAGAAATATTTAAGGACTAGTTTTTGCAAGCGGCTTTGCCCGCGAGACAGTAGAACAAATTCTACTGTCATGCGGGCAAAGCCGCTTTTAATTTTCATATGCCTGTGTCACTCAGTGATAAAGTAGTATTCTTGTGCATAATTTTTTTTTAAATCGGTCCAGTATTGTTTAAGTTTTTTCGTTACAAACAAAAATACAAATCTTTAGTTAGTTATAATATTATTATAGTCATAGAAATAAATTTAATTGAATAAATGTTTATTTTATTTACACTTATAAACAACTTAATAACTATAATTACAGTAAATTACAAAATAAATAAATTTTAAAAATTAAAATTAGTTTCGCAGTTTTAACAAAACTATGCCGAGACTGCAGGATTTGGCTTGAGATTATTACAAGTCACTACAGCAGTTGATGAAGCCTTTAGAATACCTAAAAAAAAAAGGTACCTCGTAAATTGCCCAAAACAAATATTAGTCCTTTTCTTGGTAGACGGGTGGAAAATCATCAAGTGTCTCCTCCTGCTCGGGGGGAGGGAGAAAGAGTATCCGACTTTTACTTATTAAAATTTAGTTGCCACACAAAACGCAACAAACCCACAGCCCAAGTTTCAATACTTTGTTTAGAAGTAACGTACATGTTACTTTTCATTAGCGACTTCCCCTCACTATCACTACTCAAGCGAAATCTTTGAAGATCTTGTAGAGTTAGCCGTGACAAATACACAAAATTCACTTGACGTGCAAGTTTGAATAAGGTATCAAAACACTAATGGTTATTTACAAAAAATAGTATATTATTAACAAAAAGTAGGATAAGGTTTTGGCTTCAGTTTTCATATGATCGAAACCGTGGTCACTGTCCGAATGCGTCAAAAATAATGTGGTGCAGTTTATCAAGATATAAAAAGTATTTGAGTTATTATTACAACTAAGTTTGGCAATCATAATAAAAATATAATAATAAAATATTAATGCATTTTTTCCAATATTACTTAAATTTCCAAATATTAAAATAATAATTAATTTATTCACTAAACCCCAAGCGAACGCGCATCCATTGTCTTTCTATTGTGTCTGTAATTCTCACGATTGAAAGGTTTTTTTTTTTTAAAATAGTCATAATTTAAAAATATAAATATATATAAAATATCCCATCGGTATTGATAACTACCGGCGTGGTAGTCAGGGCTCCTGAGAAAGGAACTACCCAACGATATAAGCCGTGTCTTAAAGTAGGTAGTTACCTGCTGCCTTCTGAATCAAGCTCAGTCGCCTAACGAGAGACTCTTAAGATGTTGGATGAGGTTCGTGGATATTAAGCTGGCAAGGATATCAAACTCAAAAAACTCTGCAGGAACTCACTGCGTGGCGACACTTGTCCAGCAGTCTCTGTGCATGCAACTGACCTGAGCCTCCCAATCTCATTTGAGCCTGGCAGCCTTTTTGCTGACGTCTATTATGCACGGTTTTGCAATTAATTATTACAATATTTTTATTAATTTTACTATGGTACGTTAAAAAACAGGAAAAAATAACAAAATTAAAGGTCAAAGTTAGGGGCAAGTTTGCTGTTCATTTATATTGACTTTCATTTTTAACGTATTTTTAAAACAAACAAGCCCTCAGAATTACAGTCAAGATGTATATTTCCATAGCTTCAAATTAAATATCTACGTAATGACTTAATTTGATTAATAACACAAAGGAAGAATACCTTTATGTTACTTTACAATATTATCAATAGAGTCCATATTCGTTTCGGTGTACGCAGCAGTTCTCAGGGAGCCAACATTTAGGTTTGCGTATGTTTGTGTGCTCGGCTAAGAGATACCCGACTGAAGATGAAAGCTCCGGCTGTTGCGTGTTTGCTCACCTGATCGTATTAGCTCTAAGCACGATGCTCCATTTTCTGCCCGGCTGCCCCTGACTCAACCGATGTAAATCGCGCATTAACATCTATAACGCACCCTTTTAGCTGTGTATGCGTTTCTCGGCGCTCATTCCTAACAATGGATACAACATTATCCTTCGCAGTCACCTTCCGCGAACGATGACGCGTATTCATTACGTAACACCCTACACGACGGTAATTTGTAAAGTTCCACACTCGACATTCCAAACACGTCGTTAATTGTGAGATCGTTTCGTAAGTCAATCACAAACAGAGTGCTACAATAATTGAGGAATCAATTCAAATTAAAAATTACTGTCGCGCCACTAGATTTTCAGTTCACGTGTATAATAAATCAATCTTCAAAATAAATCGCCTACACGTTACAGTAATAGAACGCCTTCAGAGCAATTACGTGAATCGATGAGTCTACATCAGTGGTCCTCAACCTTTCTTTAACCGAGGACTACTTTGGTTTCTTAGTTGTCAGCAGGAACCAGAACTCTAGAAGAAAACTAATAACCATGCATAAAAAAAATCCTTCACACTGATATTATAAATGCGAAAGTTTGTGAGTGTGTGTTTGTATCTTTGTAAATTTTTCACGGTCCATCACATTTGGCACACGGGTAGACTACGTCCTGCAACAGCACATAGGACTACTTTTCACCACGAGTATGTTCCCTTGGGACAATTTTCTACTTTCACGCGGTCTTACCCGCTGTTAGCAGCTAAAAATCTAAAATATGAATCTTGTAGCATAGGTACCTATTTTTTAAAATAAAAAGTAACCAGGATTGCCGTCAAAAATCAACATTTCGAATGAAAAAACAACGGCGAGGAAATTGTTGATAAAATTATTAAATGTCTGCCTAAGTCACCATGACGTACGACATTAATAAATTTTAGTATTTGCGAAACCTGAATTCAGTTTGTTCCGAGTCAGTAACTGAATAGATTCTAGTCATTTTTACACCATGTTAGATTTTTCCCAAAAATATTTAATTAAAGTCACAAATTAGACACCACCGACACTAAGTACAATACAAGTTACGGCAAGTAATAGCGAGCATGAGGCACCAGTGCACAACTGGTTGCGGAAGCAAAACAATCCCTCAATGGCTCGGATGGCCTGGTGACTAAGTATTTGTGCGGACAACTAGGTAACATAACAAGCATATAGCTTTGTGATTTTTTATGATAAAGTTATGAAATTATATACCTACATAGATTCATTACATAATAAAAAACTAAAACCCGACTAAGATAACAAACGACGCTGAAAAAGAATGAAACAAGATTTTCAGGATGGCAAAAAATAAGAACAGAACGAAAAGAAAAGCCGTAGTCTATTCAAATAAGATAAATACGTCGTATTTTTTTGTCCACTAGAGTACGCCACATTGCATTTTGATGATATTTTTTGTTAAGTACCAGTGAAGCCCGTTCGAATGATATCAAACACGGTGTATTTATCTTAACGTTTTTTAACACATTACTTTTTGTCCGCTAGAGGGCGTCACATTCAATTTGAGCAAGATTTTGGAAATGTACAAGTTAAGCCCTTTCAAATGATACCAAACACAGCGTATTTATCTTCATTTTTATTTTTATCACATTACTTTTTGTCCGCGTTTTATAAACCAAGTTTTCTGACACGTCATCTAGCCTATATTCAGCGAACGATTAAGACGGTTCTAATGATACCTTATATGTCGAGTTCCGATAAGTAGATTAGGAGCTATGAGGGAACAGATGAACATACTCACATACTCGTACATATATACATACATACATAGCCTGTCAAAATCATAACACTCCTTCGGTTTCGCATATACTACAAAATAATGTTATATTCCTGTGAAATAATTTTCTTAGTTTTATTAAATGAAACTGCCAGTCAAAAAATCGTCATAATTGGAAACTGAATTGACTAGATTTTTTACGATTTCATGGCTTAATTTTTTTTTTTAGCTTAACTTCATGACTGTTGGCTAAACTGCATTTTTAATATTGCTACTAATATAAATCTAATACTAATATACTTAAACTACATGATGAATATCGTTAATACGAAGAATCTATAAGTTTAAAACCAATTTGTTTAGAAATTTAATCTGTGTACTATTGTATATTTTTCATCTCTTGACGCTAAAAAAATATGCCAGCAAAATTTTGTTCGAGATTCTCTATAAAATCTGTTCGCGTTAAAGTTACTTTTCAGTTGGAATAATTTAAATTTTTCAACTAATCGTGGATGGTTCGCGACAGGTCCAAAAATTTAACGTTCTTTTATTTTAGCTCTTGCACATCATCAGTGGTTTGCGGGCCACAGGTTGGGAACCACTGGCATACATAGATCAATAACGGAGATTATTCAGGACAAACAACACTCGCGTGTTATAGAACGCTATAACATTAGTTTGGAGTATCAATGGTGGTCGCGTCAACGACCCAAACCAAGATTATGGGCCACGAGACAGTACAAACAATAGCTTCTATCTGTATAACAGATACATAACGAGAAGCTCCACATGTACGCATACGTAACTTGCTATTAATGAGTCACACTAAGAGCATACGTACGTTTAAGTTAATAAGGCGCTCGTAGAGACGAGGACTTGTATTTGTTTCAATAATACCGTACATTAAAATTAACAAGGGTAACGTTGGCAATAATCTTACATACCGCACGAGGCGGCGCGGCGCGTGCAGGGGTATTTAGGGGTTAATTAAGAAACCGCAGACAGCGGCGCGGCGGAGGGGGCGGTAATCCCTTTGTCACCGATGGCAAGACGCTGCCTCACACGGTACACGGCTACACGTCGGTACTATTGTTGTGATTACAATGTAGCGACGTGTACACCGTGCCGATTAAATTCCTACATGATGTTATACTGTTATAACTTACTGCCGTTGGTATTAGGTTGAGTAGGAACGTAACACACAACATGAACCCTTTAAGCGACAATTCACGTTTTTTGCAGATAGGAAAAGTATTTATTTTATTTATCTTTCTAAATGAACTTATGCCTATGACTTGTTATTATTACAACTACTGATCTATTAGAATGTTTCCTACTAACGTAATGTCGTAAATACTTTTTATTTATGAAAGGAAAAATCTTTTTCTGCAAAAATCCAAACTATCGCTTACCATGTTCATCCTGAAAATCGACATGAATGTACCAAATATTTAACGTTATTGATTTTAAAACTATTTTTAAGGGTATTGCGGGATTATATACACATTTATTTCGATTCGTTTTAATTATAACTACGACTCAAAATTTGAAATAAAAATGTAATTGTAAGATCACACACAGAAAATTAAATAATAATTACTTGGATTATTAAAACTACTAGACGGAATTGCAATGTGCCAACAAGCATGTCGAATACGAGTGGTCATTCAAATATTTTACTTTCTGGATTGGGTTGACTAAATATTCCGAAACTAATAATGAATGGGGCCGCAGTCGCTCCTAACTCGAGAATAATCTCATATTAAAGCTGGCCCTTATGCAAATGAGAAGCGGTCAGTCGGAAGTCATCAGCGCGGACGGGACGGCGGCGGGCCGGCGACGGAACGGGTGCGGCTCCGGCCCGCCGCCGCAAATTGACAGGGCCCGCACTGCCAAATTGATTGCGGACACACAGACACCTCGTTATAATACCCAGGACGCGCCGCCATGACGAATAGCCTATCATCCCACTTTTTATCTGCCCTGAAAGACTTCGCCAATTATTGTTTTCATATCAAAATGTTTTGACGGAACCCCACATGAACGGGAAAGTGTTTTCACAATAACAAGAGAAATTGAGAGTGAGGGCCTCGTATGCAGAGCTGTGTGTTCAAGTTCAAGGAAGTTTTACTCATAGAAACTCGTGTTTTTGCCTTGGCTGACTCTACAATCTTCATATTTCATGTTTAACAATAGATGACAATAATTTGACGGCTAAATGAATATAATAAATAACAAAATTAGTTTGGTGGCTTCTCCGAACGTAAAATCGAATTAAATTAAATTCAACATTATTGAGTCATTAACAAATCATTACACAATCAAGCCATTTTAACGTTTTCCTACTTAGTGATCGGCGTAATATAAAAGCCTTTATGTAAATCCAAAACCGGACACAATGATTGATACTTTCAGGTTAGTTAAGCGACTTTTAAAAACCTAAAAAAAGATTTGTGATCAATAATACCGAAATTTTAAGGGTTTTGGATAGAATCAAATGCATCAAAGTGTCAAAATTAAGTTAGTCACATAACAAAATCAATATAAAGTTTTGTTATGGTAAGTAAAGTTGGTTCTGTAGCCAAATATTTAAGTTTATACGTCCCTTGTCACAGATGTGGCTCGTAATATTCTCATATACGATCAAATTCTTTTAAGAGATCCGCAGATAAAGAACAGGGCGGCGGGTGTTTGGGCGGCTTCGGACTTCCACTTATTTGTATGCTTTACCCTTCGCCGGGCCAGGACGTGACTATTCGAGATACATAAACCCTGAGTGAATACAGAAAATAGAAATAAAGTAACATACATAATATTAGTTTTAGTAGACGGATTGTGGAAAAAATGATGTCGGTACAATTGGTAGTATTTGCTTTTGTTGTTATTCAGCTCGTTTCTATTTTATTATGATTTTTACAAGCGATTTGGTTTGTAAAACAATGGTTCGTGGTTCGCGTTTTTTTCATCATTCTGACTATATTATGTACTGCTCATCAAAGTTAGTAGGTGCGTGTTGAGCTTTATAACCTACCTTAGGTTATAAAGCTTAGACAGAAAAATAATTGTAATATTTATTAATTAAATGAAGATATTTGCTGGCTATCCCACGTAGCCTGAAGAATCGCCAAATTTAAACAGTAGAACAGATAGTCAATGGGGCCGAAAGATTCTGAAATGGCGACCACGTACCGGAAGACACAGCGTACGAAGGTCTCTCACAAAATGGACCGATGACTTGGTGAGGGTCGTCGGAATCCGCTTTTTGTAGCTACACTTGGGTAAAGCCTAACATCTAGTAGTCAACGTTTTTTGGTTCAATTGATGATGATGATGATGATTTTTTCATTATAATTGTGAGTTTATGACAATTCAATACGTTTAAAAATCCTCGTAGTAGCAATCTTAAATGGCTTAAAAAGCAGTCTAAGATGGAACGTTTGGGAGAAAAGAAAGCTAAGGGTTGCGCCCAGTGGGAGACATAAAATAGATGCTATCGGTGGCATTATATATACGTGGCGGTGTCACATATTGTGTGTGTATAAAATAATGTGTGTTACACTCGCGGAGTCGGCGGGTAGGGATTGTCGAAACATTTACCGACACCTATTTTATAGATTTACATAGGGACCTATAGGGTAACATAAATTTGCTAGTGGAACTTCGTGGACCTTTATCATATAGTTCCCCAAATAGGTAGGATATCTTTAAGTAAAAAAAAAAACTTTTAATTTATAGCAATTAGGTTACACTACGGGATGTACGAGTCCTGGTAGGTTTTTTAACTATTTTTATTTAGAACTAGTTTCGGTTGTGAAAATTATTAATCATACCTTATATATTAAACCCACAAACTTTCGTTGTGTTGTTGTTTACTTACAATTTACAAACTGCAATCAGAAGAATAGTGGGTATAGAGAGAAGTCAGTGGTATTTTACCAACTTTTGTGCGGGCTCACGTTCGACAGACATATTGACAAAGGGGAGATTTGGCTTCATTGTACCACAATTTTAACCTTTCAATCGTGGAAATTACACGATAGAAAGACAATAGGTGCGCGAACGCCGGCGTTCGCTTGAGGTTTAATGAATTAAACTATAAAGAATTTTATCGAAGCTTTCGCACCACATCTTTAATGAAAATTTGCTTTACTGGTGTCTTTTTTAGCGTGGGAAATCATAAAATAACTTCTTCCACTTTGGGTGAGGTGAGAGAGATTTCGCTCTCTCTCTCTGGGACTTTAACTAACTGAACCCCATCCATATTCCTTCACTAGCCCTGTAGTTCAGGTGAGGACGATAACCTCTCTTAGGTTTGAAATTGTCGGATGCCTCAAGTGGGATGGTCAGATGAGTAATGTGTGCGGTAAATTGGGTTTTTTTTTTTCAAAAAAAATCTGAGGCAAAATATTGGGAGTTTTTTTTTATGGTAGGAAAAAATCCAATGAAAACCCCCGCTCTTGGGTGGAGCGGGAGATAGTGTCAGACTCTTACTGACTAAAAGACCCACCCCTTTCCTTCTAGCCTTCATACTGGGGCTCGAGCTTGGTGTTACATAATGTTAACATTATACCTGAGGCACTAATTTGTCTTTGTTTCAGGTAATCCACATACTAAACTTTAAATGATATGTATTTTGTAAATCGACTCAAAATAACACTTACAGGTCCAATTATTTCTATTAATTTAAACTTAGTCTTTAGATTAGTCTGGCGTTACTCAACTGGTAAGACGAAACCAACTTCGATATCATCATTATCATTTCAGCCGATACACGTCCACTTGTATCGGCTGAAACATAGTTGGACATAGTCCTCCCCCATTTTATATCTACACTATTGTAATAAAAAGGTAAAGTTTGTTTTTTTATTTTTTGTTTGTAGGAGATAATCTCTGAAAGTACTGCTCCGATTGCTAAAATTTTTTCACCGATAAAAAGCTGCTTTACTCTTGTGTGACATAGGCTATAATTAAAGTTCGCGGGCGAAGCTGCGGGCAAAAGCTTTAAAATATTATTCATTAAATAAAATTTCCATTTCAATGTTTAAATATTCTTCATTAAATAAAATTTCGAGTCCAACTGAAGAATGGTCTGGTCTTCCCGCGTCTCCCCTACATATTTGTAGGGTCATCGGGGCCGGGTCATGTAGCGGTCAACTTAGCGGAAGTACGGAAGCAGATGTTGACAGGTCGCGGGAAGTTCGCGTCCGCCCCCCTTCGCCCCGCGCCCCCTGCCGCCACGTCTCTGTCACCGGAGCTTACTGTGTACTTGCTGATATTACAATCTTGTGACCCCATCATACACATATATCTCGCGCACCTTCAGAATGGTCATAGGACAGTAACTCGATTACTAAGATTTTTGAGTTGAGTCCTTTTTCTAAAGATTACATTTTTTTTGCAACAATTCTTAGAAAACAAACTAAAGTTACAAAAATCAAATCAACGGTATGTTTTCATACAAAATCAAGTCATAGTTGAAGTAGAATTTGAATTTTTAGATACGTCTCTCTCGTACTGTTAATATGTAGCTGTGTTATGAAGGTTTATGAAAGCACCTACGCAAGATTTAAGAAAGGAATCATAATATATTTTAGTATAAAAAATGGTTTATAATATTAATGTAAGCAAATCCATACAAGTATTATAAATTTAATATGAAATCAAATCTGTCTGTCAAATTGGGACATTTTTACGCCGTTTTTAAACCAATTTGAATAAAATTGAATGTAAATTTAGATATACTATGTAGCTTAGAAACTTTAAAATAACGTAGGATACTTTTAATCAATATATACAAAGGCGAAGCCGTGGGCTGAAGCTAATCTATACAAGGTATGTTATAGAGCTCCATAGCCGAAATAATTTTATATCTGAAACCGATATAATATTATTCCTATCTGTATCCAGAATTCATGCACTAATTTATTTAATATTATAAAGCTAAAATGTTTGTTTGTTTGAACGCGCTATACGCAAGAACTACTGATTCGGATTGTAAAATTATTTAAGTGTTTATAGTTCATATAATAAGGAAGGCTAGATGGCTACGATAACCAATATAAAATCACGCTAGGATTCACGGCAGAGAAGCAGTAACCAAAGACGCGGGGGGCTGCCAGTAGGTGATGAATAATTGCTAGGTGATGATATTGAAAAATCATAGTGAGTATAACTAAATACGTACTTATGTAGTAGCATTACTTCATTCACAGCACGTTGTAACAACACGGCAAATTGTTTATAAATTACCTGCGAGAACCAATCTCACAGAAAGCCACTGAAGACCTAATAATGACGCCTAATAATACCAAAGTGAAGCTGAAAAGTCTATAATAGTAAAACAAACCGTTCCCCGCAAGACCAGTGAGTCCATGAAATGCTTTATAATGAAAATAGCTCTCTACATTTTAATTAAACTCAGGCCGCTTATACTGATTGATAGCATTTACCGAATTGATTGACTTCAACATAGTACTATATAGTGTTTTACTACGTATAGGAAATACGAACGAATGGTCTGATTTGAAACTGAGGAATGTTCGAAAGAGTTATCGTAGTCCTGATACACAAAGGGCAACTGGAGAAACACTAGCGGGTTTTAGTAAGTAAAAGTCTGACACTCCGTCCAGGTTAGATCCACACAGAGCAGGACAAGGTAATTAAATATTTGCTATCTCAAAAAATACCGATTCGGAACAACCACACTTGATGTTGTTTACACACAAAAACTTGATCGTACTTGTCACGGTTTGAAGACGAAGAACACTAAACGTTTGTGTAATAAAGTTTCTTAAAGCTAATCACTAATTGAACAAGTGCTGGGCTGACGGCGTAAGTCGCGGGATCTAATTAAAGCACCTACCGCACCGGCGCGCTGCGGCTCAACCCCAGCCGAAGCCTATTATCACGCCTCCGCCTCCTATTAGCATTGTCTCCTCGAGGGCGATACTTATCTTTATTTAAATTCACTTCTTGGTAATTGGGTTGACGAGTCGACAACGTGATTTGCATTGATGAAAATTGGCCAGTGTACCGGGCCCTCGTAACTTACTTCGACGCCTAATTTGTTTTATTACGTTTGTAAAACGGAGACGATTTTATCACCGGCGCGATTTGTTTACATCTGGTAATGTACACGGAGGCAATCAACCAGGAACAACACGCCTGTGTACAACATACCCGGTGGAAATAAAGTGAAAAGCTGCTCATATCAGGCTTAACAAGTTGTCAGTTTTCTGATATTCTTTGTGCGAGAGTTATTGCACTCGTAATAAATTAGAAGGCATAGATGTCACTTGTAGCATTTTTGCTGGCAGCGCCGTACGAGCGCAGTCAAAGAGGATGCGCTTGGTTATTTCTCATTACGGCACACGCGATAAAATCACACAGAGTCGTTGCCTCATTAAAATCTTCTGGTGCGCGCATCTGTAAGCCTTTTGTGAAGGCGGGAGCGCGCCGCTCTTGACGCCTTTCGCGTGTCATTTCGGGCACAATGCCGCGGAGGGACGCGGCGCTTGGCAATTTTTGCTCTGACATGCCAGCGTATGCTTTTTATCAGTTTATCGAGAAATATTTTATGCGGATACACTGTTATTATATTCTCCTCACGTTAGATTCGTATTCTGTACTTGAATGACGTGTCATGCTCGTATCTCCGGCGCGTGGTGTGTGCTGTGCTTACATAATACATGCGTACACATACATTATTGTGTTAGATTACATGTCCTTTGTGTATTATCTCACCAGGTATCTGACTTATCTACGTGCTTTTTTTATTATCACACATCCCAAATTACTTACTACTACTAGTCTAATATGAGATATCCAGAGTTGAGCACGCTCATCTCAAAGGTTCGTAGGTAGTTACTAGTTAAATTGGTCGCAGGTCTATTTTCCGCACGGTTCGTAAAATACTAAAGTGGAATCCTGACAACCTGCTTCATTTTTTCAAAGAGCTGCATAAATAAGGTACTAAATATTGTTGCTTAGTTCTGTCGCTATAATTAACTATTTCATGACAACAGCGAGAGGTCTTCATTAAGGCCAAGTTCCGAGAAACAGTTTGTCGCGAACGGTACAGAAGCAACCAAGTTGTTATAAAATAGAATTATAAGTTCGACTCAACTGTTGCTTATACGTTATGAAATAAAATGTTTATTCTGTCTATAACATGGGAATTCTGTTAAGAAACGAAACAAGCTCCTCGAAAAATAAAGTTTAAAGCGGAATTCCCAAAACACGATGTACTTTTTAATCGTATTCTATCTCCGTAGTCGCATCCTCGTTCATTTACTTTATAATAAACCTCTAATTTGTTCTAATTCGGAAGTTTTAAAGTTGGCGAGTTGCCAGTGTAAGGTTAATTGCGGAGTTCCGCTTTAATAATATACAAATTAAAAGTTATCGATAGTGAGAAGAGTTTAGCATTAAAGCGCACATTTAGGCACAATTCGGTACAATACGGTAGTTCAATATTTAACGTGTTTCACTTAGCATATTGACGGCGGCCGGCGGTCGGGGCTCGGGCGGCCGGGCGCCGGCACCGTGCACCTACCGACTCGGCATGGTAATGCGCCCGGCGCCCATTAGCGCGCTCTGTGCCCAGAGCTGCTCTTGTATCTGCGACTTATTACTTCATTTCTGAATTCCTATGTTAGGTCATTGGTAAAAGATATCAAGACACGATATTGTAAGGATTCTGATTAAATCGGAATCTGAAGAGATTTTTTGCTCCTACGACTACACTTATTTGACTTTGAATTAAAATACTTAGCAACATACAGCTTTGTAGCCAATTTCGGCGGAATACTTATGATCATGGCATTACTCTTGTTAACAGGCTATACAGATACCATTCATATACAAGTCATTGCGAATTCAAAGGGAAACAAGGCAAAAATCTGAAAACACTACCGTTTTGAAATATTCGTGTATATTTTGTGCCGTATTTTAAGCTGAGTCCGGCATTCGATAGTAGTAAGCCGTATGTTTACAAATTGGCAATACAATATAACAGAATGGAGGGCACGTCGCCGTATCGTAACGCAATGGATGCCGGTCACGAGCGCGGCCCACGCCGCCGTGCCACGCCGCCGTGCCTCGCCGAGTGTACGCACACGTCATAACAAACATTTCAGTTGCACCTTGACAGTAAATTAATATTGGCCAATTAGTATGTATCGGATTTAAGGGTACGATCTCACTTTCTAGGTAGGTACCTACGTCTGCTGACCAGTAGTTATCTGTTAAAAAATGGATGGATGATTATTTGTCGATGTTATGTGAAATCACTATCGTAACTCATCAGAGTTGAAGTTTTTTTTTAAGTAATGCCCATAAATTTTCATTTTGTGGAGTTATTTTTATTATACAATGACTGGCTGCTGCCAGCAGCTTGGTACACGTGACCCATAGAAACTTAATCTCGGGATAAAAAGCCCACGTGCTATTCCAGCACATAGTCTACCCGTATACGAAGCTTTATCGAAATCCTTTCAGCCGTTCGAGCATCAAGTAGTAACAAACATACACACACTCACAAACATTTAGCATAGCATAGTCGACCTTATAACAAATAATAATAATATTTTTTTTATTTCAGGCAACCATACGCATATCATAAATACCTTATAGACTAACATACATAATTACTTATAATAAATAATTTTGTTAGTAACTAAACAAGATTTAAAACTACGTTAGTAACACTTCACTTCGCACTATTTTCCCAATGAAATGGATGAATGAAATGTTCCCAATGTTGGGACTTAGACCTCCACTCCATGAGAGGGACAAACATTTGGCTTTATAATATTAATGAGACAATATTACTGTGATTACATCTAGATCCGTTTATTACAAGTCTCTTGTCATTCAAGGAACACTTTCACTTAATAATCGTGATCTGGAGTGATATTGACGCACTTATTACGAGGACTGCGTCGAGCCTTGTCTACTTGGCCACTTGACGTGAGGGTTCCCCCTGAGGAAAATAAGAATGTGAACAGAGACTTTTCTTTATGTGCCGTATATATACATATAGTGGTTACTGAATTCGTAAAACTAAGAGCACAGTCTGACCGTACTTGTTGAGTAATTTATAATAAGAAATCTACGCTAATTAATAACTCGTAGCTATATGCGGCTATAGGCTATAGGATACTTTTCTTCATAATATTTTCCTCTAAGATCTTGCGGACGTCGTGAATTTTGCAATGCAATGCAGTGCACGGAAGTATGACGCAGCGTCTCTTAGGAATCAATGATCCTGCCGGTCGCCGCGTATGTTTGTGTACTTATTCTCCCTGATTTTGTCCAGTAAGCAGGCGCTCTATGAACTTGGTAACACCAACGCAGAAACGCTTGTCTAGCAATATCTCGCTGAGCCACGCGTTCTTATCTGCTAGGAAGCTAATTGGCGTAGAAAGTTTTACGCGTTACACGCACTGAATGGAGCGGAATATGATCGCGACAACACTGATTGAGCACTTTCTCCCTGCTCAATAAAGGGAATCTGTTGTGTGAGATACCTTTGATAGGCAAGCGTTCCGTTAGTATGTAGATGTATGCTCAGTGAGTGCAGTTACGTATTCTGTCGTCGGCAGCGGATCGTTATCTGTTTCCACTAAAGGAAACTGGCTTTTCCACGAAAGAACCACCCCAACGGTTTCAGCGTCCCCCTTCGCCCGAGTCGACTTCTCCTTTTTGCGTTATTTCATTTTTCTTTGCTAACGTGCACCTGCTAGTTAGCTGCCTGGGGCTCTCATTGCTCCAGCGATGTTAGCTGCCGCTTCCTGGGAGCATAGGAAGATAATATAAATTGTATCTTAATGTTAAACGTTTTAGAAAAAAAATTCAACAACCAGCCACTTTATATTCTGGCATGAGACAGAAGCTAAATAAAATATCGTACGTGCTGAGCTTGAGCTCAAAGAGTTGTGCTGTAACACTGCACGCAGGGTCGGCTATGAAGTTTAATGTTAGATGTCAGTACAAAGGATGGCGTTCAGAACAGCGCTGGAACAGTCTCCTTGATACATTTGTATTCCTTACAGACAAGTAATCAATATCCGTTGAGCGGCGAGCGCACGGACAGAACTGTCCCATGTTCAACAATTTCTCTTTTCAATATCTAACCAGTCTGTTTAGTGCACACACAGAAATATAATGCGGTACACTATCTTTATACAACGAAACCAACTTTTAGTTATGTTAGTGAAGCCATTTAGTTGTTAACAATGAAATATATTTAATCTTTACCAATATTATAAAAGCGAAAGTGAGTTTGTATGATTATTTGTTTATGTCTTTATGGCTAAATGGCAAAACTGATTTTGATGAATTTCGGTACAGAGATAGTTGGGACCGTGGAGAAGGACATAGGCTAATTTTTTTATAAATAAAATGTGAGGAGAGGGGGAGAAAGAGGGAAGGTCTTTTATGTACGCGGGCGTAGCCGTGGGCAAAAGCTAGTAATTTATAATTTACCAAATCATAATAACGAAAATTATTTCGACCATGTCCAGACTCATCTCTGTCTATACCAAATATCTGCCGACACAGGGACAATATGATATTCCCGTATCGCGAAAAAAATAAAGCTGGTATGTACGCCGTCACGCGTGCGAAATAAAATAACAACGCCAACATGGTGCGGATGGGGCTTGATACATATTTGAATACATTACCGAACACGCAGATAATGCCACCAACATGCCATACTTATTCATAACGCCTTCTCAAACTGTGAATGAATACAAATACGCCATCTTTCTCCTGTCTCTATACACAGTACTGACAATTCGACTGAGTTTACTGCTCAAATCTGGCAATAGAGGGGATTGTCTCAATGCCCGCAGCTATTACACGTGTACGACATGTGTGAACACGGGGTGACTTGTTGACATCACGTTAATTATCTAACATGCTGATATCATCGCATAATCAGCCTTTTAATGTGAAATAAATTACACAAAGTAATGCGCCTGGTTGGGTTTAAAACCGCAATCTACAAATCTTTGGGGTATAAGTCGGGGCCGTTACCACTCGGCCACTAACTACTTAATTATATTTAATTTTAAGTAACTGAAATTGGCCCCAGGTATAGAATGTCGAAAGAGAAAATTAGGAAATTCATTGCGAAAGCTTGCCAAACTTGGAATCCTAAAGATCCAGAAGACAAGCAACCGCTAAAAATGCTAAATAGAACTTGTTCAACGTTTATAAGTTAAATTTGAATGGTGTACCGCATCTATTTTTATCAATAAATGTTCTTTGGTCACTGTTTAAAAACACATTTGAACAGAATTATATCGAATGTAAATAATTATTCCAGAGACCGCAATAAAATAAACATTAAACATTTATTTTTCCACTTTGAACGAATGCACGATGCATTCAAGGAAAGCCAGAGTTATTGGAACACTTTGAGCTCGCAATCATTTCATTCTCAATGCGCCAAACGTCTGCAATTACATCTCGAATGAATGGCTCGCTACTTGTTGGTCTCGTTAAAATCGCTAGTATGTAAGTGGTGAATATTAATTAACAAACAAGGACCAAGTCGACTACTAGATAGACTGGAGGATAGAGAAATCAATATTGTAAGTCTGTGGATAATGGAGGATCAGTACTAGGAATAGTGTTTATTGTGGACGATGTTTGCGTGTGGGGTTGAGCCGGGAAGGCGCTCACAGTTCACGCTGATTTCCTGTAAACACGTCTATTGTGTCGCCGACGGCCGACGTGCTACTCTCACACCCTTCACGAGGGAAAACGTCTCGAATAATTATTGTTTGTATAACATTTTGTTATGCGTACTTAACCGTTCAATGGACGGGAAAACTTCTACAGCTATTTTAAATTATTTCAATTATCGATTACTTTGTTTTGTTTTTCGTGGACGTTAAATGAAAACATTTCCTACAGTTTCTTCTGACATTGTTAACTGTTTCCTGCGGTTTCACCCGAATCTTTGGTTACTGCTACGCCCTATTGATCGCAGCGTGATGTTATTTATGTTTAATAATAAAAAAGAATATCATTCGAAATAGTAGTTCCTGAGATTAGCGCATTAAAACAAACAAACTCCTTCATCTTTATATTATATTAGAATACCTGTAGGTGTATGTGTGTAAAACTACAAATTATACGCGTAGCAGACTGCTACGGGTTGCTACGCATCGCTACGAAATTTGGTGTAGACTACGAATTCTAAAGCTCTGATGTTTTCTTTCCAGTATTGTTTTTATACTCTTATGAATATGTTATGTACATGTACTAAGTATTATTTATTTTTTTTGACATAGGAGCTAGGCTCTCGGATGGATTTGGGATTTGACATGGCAAAATTTTGTATGTATTTATGCATAGTATGTATGTTGTTTGTTACTCCTTCACCCTCTAACAGCTAAATGGATTTGGATGAAAACTGGCACACAGGTTAACCATATAATATTTTTATCCGGGTGTATTCCTTTGGGATAATTCTCTCCTTTTACGCAATCGATGCCGCTGCCTAAGCTTTATTTATAGATTGGAATTGGGATTTTTTTATCCATAAGAATGTTATGCTCCTATTATACTTTATTTACAAACAAATTAAAATCCTGTCATCAACAGTGGTTTTATTTTAGGATGGCTTAATTTATCTGTACATGAAATCGCAGTGGCAACCCTAGCCGTATAAACAATTCTTGTTCCGGAACCAGTGTATGATTAATTAAATATTGAATTTATGTATTTTAACGTGAAATTAAATATTTTCACAGTGTCAACATCTAGCTATGAGTTCGCGATATTAATGTTAATAATAATTATAACATTATTAATTAAGCGCTATTCGTTGGTTAAGGTAATGAGGAGAGATTTAATTTACTAGTGCAGTTAATTTGAACGAGCGAGATAAAATTGCGGAAATAAGCAGTCAACTGTAGGAATGTAATTATTTATTGCTACTGTGAACTTGTCGTTAACTGGCTTTTATATCATTATTGGTATACAAATAAATTTCAATATAGGTAGTATACTCTCCATATGTCACAAAAGTTTCCCCACTGACGGGAGTGCATTAGCTTATCGAGTACAGATATAATCGTCGGTTGATACCACGTTCTATGAGAAGTGGCAAAATTGGTTCAGCCGTTTATTAGATTAATTTTTATATACATACATATAATAGTCCGGGTTCCCTGGTCCATTTTCCACTTGATTACTATCAAGCTAATTTTCCGTGAGTAGCTTAATTTTGATGAGACGCCCAACAATTTTCTATACGGAACTGTCGATTGTGGTAGCTAACAGAGTTAGCTATGATGGAGAGAATGTGGGATATGAGGGATAGAATATGTCGACCGGTTATTTCGCAAAAGTTTATTACTAACGGGGTTTTTTTGTTTTAAATCTCAAAATAATTGTCTAAATTATTCGTAAAAGTATTTGTCCTACAAAATGTATGGTTTGATAAAAGAGTCCCCTCCTTCCAACATGTATCGATAACGAGATCATCATAAATAATTACTAACCTGTTGATTATTTTTTTTACTTAGTTTATATTTGTATAATTTAACAGTCATATTTTCCTACAAATTGTGCAGTACGTTATCACGGTCTTACGCTCAGAAATGGTTAATTATTATTATTTTGAAGACAAGGGGCTATGTATACCCGTAGTGTAGGGGATGTAGTCACTGCGACCTAAATGATCTATTGTGACTCGCCACCTTGTTAGAATAGCTCTTTTAGCCCGGAGGCTTCCAACTCCTTGCTTTTAGAGTTTTAATCTCCTCCGGGGGAATAATGTGTCGGCCCAGATGGACACTGCGTTTGTGGTTAAGGGCATTGACACAAAAGGTGCTTAGGCGTCTCCCTCTCCTGATTAGAGTACCGGCAAACATCAGTGTCACTCAGTTCATGTAGAAATTGTTAATATCATTAGACCATTTTTCTCATTAATAACTCTAGGACAAAAATATTACATAATAGGTTAGTATGTTCTCTGCCCAAATGAATAAATGTCCTACAAGAAAGCAGCATGTATCACTAGTCCGACAAGAATTGATACTTTTTCGTTTTCCTATTTGTTACATAAGATACAGTGAAAATATCTTTTTTTTATTATATAACTTAGTAAATTAGGTACAAAAAGTGTACTTAAATATATATATGTATAAAAATTCATGGATTTCACATATGTGTAGTTGTACGCGTGAAATCACTATGTAAAATGATTTCTGTGTCCATTCTATTTTTTTTCGTGTAATAAGAAAACTAGCTCATTTGAAGTATTAATTATATTTCACATAAATGTAAAATTTAAAAAAAAATGTGTCTGTTTCTCAATAATGGTGGAATGTCCACTTTTAAGCGCATTTATCTCTTTAAACAGTTGTGATGGCAAATTTAGTACTTCAATTAGACAAAATTATATTGGTCAATACATATAGTAACCATATTTATTACTTCCGATACTTCTGCTATCATGCAGACATCAGGACCATTGTGATAAGAAACGTCCACGCCAAAAGAGCAATTTCGGTGTGTTTTGTTGAAATCGATCTATAACGTTAACAAATCTATTTTAACGAACTATCTCCTTACGCACACGGAGGTCCAGTGATGCTCTTGCGTTCTCGTAGTAGTGACGTGTCCGATCCTGCCGAGTTTTCACGCCATTACATAAGTCCTTTTTTTTCTGGGAGGGAATGCGAAGTTAAACAATCTCGGTGTTTTACTGTAGGAATGAATGTTGTTTTTTTACGTTATGGTTTGCTAGTATATTTTGTGGTAATAGGTACCCTTAGCAATCATATATACACAAGTGACGAATTCATGAATAGTTTATTTTTTATTAATTTTTTTCTTCATGTTTCTAATTTCGATGGTGCAATATCGGTGGTTTTAGTGGTACTTTAATACCACCGATAGTAATATCGGAACACATGAACCTGGTTCATGTGTAATTTCTGGGTAAATATCTTCCCAAAGGGTTACAAAATTAATCCGACAAACTTTAGTAGACGCCATCTTATTCCTGTTTCATAGCAGAAGGTGTATCTACGTCTTTTTCAGGGCGGTTTTCTTCTGTTTCCTCATTAATTGTCACTATTTTGGTGTACATTAAAGTTTGTACTAATCTATTCTAATCTCACTATAAACTTTGGAAGGCGATGGTTGTCCTGGATGTCCAGGAGGCAAGACATAAGGTATGGTAATGTAGTTGACACTAGTGGTTGTGCGACTTGTATTACATAATTACACGTGTTTGATAATTAGGGTGCGAGATAGAAGACGACACAGTGAAATCGGAGTAAGCGTATCTGCTTAAAATGAAGCTACGATAAACCACACTGTCTACTACTCTCAATATTTATTTATTTATCAAAACTTTATGCACTGGTCAAGGCTGTACAAAGGCGGACTAATGCCTTGCCAATATTCTCGGATCTCGCCATTATCTAAAATTCCTGGTTAATATAAGTATCTTCTCCATATTTTCCTATAAGTCGTTATCGCAGTATTTACTTAATAAAATTATTATATTTCTCTGAAAATTCGAATGCAGAGTTTATAATGTATGGAATATTTATTCATGAAACATCATATCTGTTTATATAGTCTGTTAATCGTACTGTTTTCTTTTAGTCGTCCGTTGTGTCCCACTGCTGAGCAAAGGCCTCCCTTCCGTTATTCCACTCTTTTCTGTCCTTAGCCACTTCTGGCCAATCCTTAAGGTAGGAGTCCAAATCGTCACGCCATCTCCTTCTGGGCCTACCGCGTCGCCGGCTCCTGCTGTTCGGAATCCAGTCAGTAGTTGCTTTCATCCAATTTTATTGCGACATGCGGCAGATGTGGCCTGCCCAGTTCCATTTTAATTTGGCGGCTGAGTCCCCTACGTCTCTAATTTGTGTTTTGGAACGAAGTACACTATTTCTTATGTGATCAGTTCTTTTAATCCCGAATACTTCATCATTTAGTAATATGGCAATAGAGTTAGGTACAGCTTTGATTTCTGATGTGAAATACTTAATTACTTAGTGGAAGATTCTTAATTATAATTAAGATTTAATGTAAGCTTTCTTGAAATATAGTATAAAGTTGCTTTCCTTGAAAAACATCGCAACTTTGCCCTGTAAAATATGGTAGTAAGTAAATATACAAGTCTGGCAGTAATTGATCAGTGAATTATCACTGGAAGTGGTTCAAGTGTATCAATGAGATAAACTCGAAGCCCGGAGATGACGGCGCTGTCACCTCGAGCCCTCGAACTGGAGGAGCTCTCGAGACGAGACCCCCGCGACGTTTGTGAGCAAACACGCCTCGCAAAATATGCAGAACGCGCCCTCAAATTAAGTTTTACCTTCCTGCTTCTACTCAAAATAATGTAAGGAACTCAGGAAACACCGCCAGCTATCTGCAGCATACAGTTTGCTGTTTTTATCCACCTTAATTAGGAAAATTCAAAAGTTTCGCGACAATATTACACGAGTTAATACTGGGATTGTTGCGGCGATTTTATTATATGGCGTTTGCCGTAAAGCGAGTCTATATTTACTTATTTTATTGTACTAACCGCTTTATAAAACAAGTGGCCATGGGATATTGAGTACCTGGCTGAACTGGTGTAGGTGGACATGTATGAAGAATTCGGAGTATTCAAAGCGCGGCGAATAATTAGAAATGTTCAGACGCAGCGTCCGCGAGTGATTGATGTAGTGGAAGTACTGCTATAGCCGTGCCTGTGTCCCCTCCCCCCCCCCGTGACCCCGGAGAGAGGCTCCAGCCCCCTCCCGCTGCGACAACTTGGAGACATTAAGAATATTTAAATTGTAAATTGCTCCCCTGCACTGAATACCTATTTACGAAAAGTTTGCCCTTTTATACAATCGCCGCTCAAACTTGTGAGCGCAGAACAGTTAACATACATTTTATTCAAATAACAATATCATAACGCACGAGTTCTTTGTAAAGTAAACAAAACAGGATTTTAAGTATCTACAAGCTTAAGGACTCCCCGTGGGTAGCCAAGGGGACTCATACCACAGATATAGCTGACTCTACATATCCCCAGTATCCCCCTGTTACTACCGTGTTGAATGCATGACATTCCAGTTTCCCCGGTACAATATCCCTTATTATAAACATACAATTTTCAAAGTTCTTCATTGCAATTAAAATAATCTGAATTTTAGTAAAATTGTGACATTTTAGTAAGATAAAATGACAATAATAATAGCAGGTAAGTCTTAAAAAAATGTTAGCAAAGAAAGTATATGTAGATAATAATTTCACAGCTAGTTTATAATGTGTTTGTTTGATTTTCGTATACAGATAGACCACTACCTGGAACAGGATATATATTTGTCCCGAGAATATATTCATGTGGGATAATTCTCTACTTTTATTCGGTCGAAACCGCTAGTTTCACGAGTTTATAAACCTACTGATTTTAAAGATAAAACTACGATCATTCGATCAAAAGTAAGTATATAATGTAGGCATCTACTCGTACATACCTATGTATATAGACTATACAGAATCCACTTAAGGATTCCTAGAAAAATGATTTTAAGAGAGAAAACGCGCAAATGGAGCAAAAAGGCAACGTTGTGATAACAATAAGGCTCGTAGATGGCTCCTGTTACATGAATATAACAAACTAAAGAACCGGCTTGATTGAATCATCCGCTGTTCTTTGTCATAAATCCGACAACGGCCGGCCGTCTAACAATGCGTCCTGAAATCGTTCCATTTCTCATTTTGTTACTCTCCCCTTTAATCTCGCATCCGTAGAAAAGTGGATCAGCGTTGCAAAAGGGCATTGCAATGCAGACAGACATGCTCTGATTAATCTATTGTGAAAGTATTAGCTGATTTAATTCTCTTCATTAATTAAGTGGAAGAATACTCGTATTACTTTTATAGGACCATGTTGCAACTTTTGTACTGTTTCTATTGTGCTCTTCGCGCTGCTATTAGCTATTAGCTTAATCGACCACACGCATTTTATTTAAATCGTAAACATCAATATTTGTTTGCAGCACGTGACCATGTGACCACTGATCCATAAAATTGTGGCATTCACCGCTCAAATACGTTATTAAACATTTATAAGTCCCATAAAATTCGGAGCGAGTGTTTTCACGACATAATGAGAGCAGATGGGCGTCCATTGACCAAAACAGTGTGGCCGGAGCCACTCGAGGCACCCCTGTCACTCGTGCTGAGAAAAACAGGGCGCTTTTTATTTTCTCCGACTAATTTGAGGTTGCTTTTCGGACAACCGGCCCCCACCGGATTTCCCGGCCCAATCTGCCGTTTACACAAGTGAATCTTAATAGGCCAGGAAATAATAACGTTCAGCTCTACGCAATAGAATGTTATTTAAATGTTGTAACTAATAAACTAAGACAACTGCTCAGTATTGATTTACAAAATAGATGGGTGCAAAGTAAAAAAAATATCTGCAATTTTGAGATTATCTGATAATTACAGTCACTTAGAAAAATAATTCTAAGATATGGGGAAAATTGATTTACAGATTTTTTTGCACTTTAATGACGTAAAAGATTTGTTGTGGAATATGATATTTCTATTAAGTTACTGCAACTATCGGGAAAACGTTTCAGATAACTAGCACCCGCCGATATTCTTGAAACGAAAAGGAATGGGGACTTTACCGTGAATTTTTTTGAGAAAATTGACAAACCTACAACCTACATAACTGTTATTTATCGTCAGTCAATACAATCAGATCCGACCCAATAGATACAATAATCTTACCTTGACAGAACAAAAAAAGTGTCTTACACAGGCAGGCACTGTCTGAAAATTTAAATTGATTAAGCAATCGTGAAAAACGTCGCCACTTATCATCCAAATAAAGCGATGACGACAAAAACGAAAGACAAAAAACTCCTCATAAATACAGCTGAGCGGAAGAAACATGCGAAAGCCACATAATTGTATAATTCCTGTTACCAGAGAGCAGAAAATCCGAGACAGCCGAGATTACAACCGTTAACCAACTGATCCCAGGACGGAAGAAAACAGAATGTCTCGCGACTTGGATAATGTTAAATTTATTGCAGTGCTAAAATGTTTACGGATATCGCGCGGAAACGAAACGCCCCGAGGACGGCGAGCTCTACTCACCCTTGTAAACACGTTTTATTGGCTTTATAATATGTTTTACGCGTGACGTTTTACAAACGATCCCCGAGGAGCGTCGAATTATTTTTACGGCACGTACTCGAACACCGCGTGAAAACACCGGAAAATTCAGTACACGAGGGATTTTGTAATTACACCTTTTAAACAAACAGTTTTTGTTCCATGATACGCAGCGAACAGAATATGGGATTTCCGACATTTTAATTGTACCAGGCGGTCGAGTGTTTACCATATTCAAGTAGAGAACTCTTTGTCCGGATGAATGATTAGTTTTTTCGACGATTCGGGCCCTTGGCAGACATGGGTGCTAATTTGTGAAATCACAGAGTGAAATATGTGTTGTATAGAGTGTGGAATGCGGCGCACTGGAACAATTGCACGCCCTAATACCAGTCAACCGCTTGATGAAGGTCCAGCCGCCCCCCGCGCGCCGCACGCCCGCTCGCCCCGCGCCCGTCCGCCTAGCGAGCGTGTACGCAAACTGGCACATACCTACCCGCTGCTCTTCGAATGATAGAATCGTGATATAAACCCCTGACAAAATAGCAGCATAAAAACATCCCATATGTCTCTTAATGTTCTTTTAGCTGTATGGACACAAACAATAGAGGGAATCTATAAACTGAAGCTTTACCGCCACCAACAAAGTTTAAAAACTAACTACACTTCCCCCAATGTCATAGTAACTTACAGCCTGGAAGACAGCCAACATTTTTCGACATTTCTAAATAGTCGGGCATTACCAAACTGTGTATGCTAACCCTATATTACGGTCCAAAGTTTCCGGAGTAACTCGGAGGAGGAGTGCGAATATTAGAGGTAAAAAGCTGTTTATATAAATGCAAAACAGATCGGCAGCTTGTCAGATCGGCTCAGTGTAGATCCTACTGATCGAATATGGATCGGCAGCCCCATCCGCGTCCGTCCGCTCAGCCGCTCCGCTCCCGGCCCCGGCGACGCAGTTGGACCCCCGAAAAATAATCTTTTGACGTCTTACACAACCGCGACAAATATTTGACTGTGAATGACATTTCGTTATTGGTATTTCGAAATATTCCGAATTGTAATTTCAGGTAATGCTATCAAAGATGTTTTAAAATTGAAGGAAAAACTGATTTTACTAAGAATATCGAAAGTATTATCTTCATATTTGTGAATAACGCCATACCACAGTGGCTTAGCATTGTAAATGCCCGTATTTTTAATTAAAATAAATTCAGAAAGATAATTTAGGTACACGGACGGACTACCAAATATCCAACCGCAAGATATTCAACTCGCAAAGAAGTTAATTTGAACAACGTATACGTACCTAAAATCTTCGTAACCAAAATGTCTTGGTCGATTTCCTTGTCATTCGATATACGTATTAGTGTTGAATGCGAATTTCCTTTCAATACGGCCGTACCTTCGTCCCTGGCTGCGGCTGAATCCAATCGGAGGGATATTAAAACTTTCCGCCCGCCGTGCCCCGGCCCTTTGTGCTGAGGAGCGCCGAGTCCGACTCGCCGCGGCCGCCGCCGCCGACCGATCTCCTCTACTTCTTAAAAATATACTCAACTAATTTGACTTTCCAAATGTACTCGTTTAAGTAAAAAATACACATTCGATTTAATTCCTGCAAAGTACCCTGATTTAAAAATGAATATTTATAAAAACTTTAAGAGTTTAACAAAAAATTTTTCAGAACTGAATTATTGTAAAAAGCTATTTCGTTATCAGTGTTAATTTGGCGCAGTGAAGCAAATGTGCTCCTTATTCAGCCTGCAGCGCATAAATAATTAAGAAAGCGTTCGACGCAGCCGCGCGGCCTGGCGCGATGGCGGCTCCCCCTGCCGAGTACTAATTAGAACTTTTATTCATTTCTTAAATTCAAATATGTATAAGATCAGAAATAGTGCCTCTGGCAATCGTAAACTGGTTTATATTTTACGAATTTCCTTTCGTCGGAAGGCGAATTCGTTACAAGAGAGCTTCGCAAGAAAATTATGTACTTATTTTCCAACTAAAACTGAAGAATGAAGTCGTCACCAACGAGCATTCACGAGACAGTACAAGTAAGTTGTAAAGTGAATGATTAGCTTTCGTGGATAGTCGCCTTGCTTTTAGAACTATCTCAAATCCAGACGTTGCACACATTAACTAGTTTTGCGCGAACGAAGTCTGCCTCTTAATTTGTATTCGGCCCTCGGCCCGCTCGCGCCGCGCGCCGGGAGAGCGGCGTGTGCTCCTTTTGTAGCTTCAGAAACCAATTTGTATACCAGTAAGAAAATTAAAAACTTTCGGATGTTCTCGCAGTTACCTTCTTAAAGCAATAAAAGCTTTTTTAACCAACTCGAAAAGAGTATTAGCAATTGGGCGTCGACGTACGTGCCCCCTTCAGATGTCGGCGGTTAGGTAATTCAATGAGCAAACACCACTTTTTCTTTTAAATATACTTAAATTTTGTTTTTCGTTCACTTTAATAATAATTAAGATTTTACAGGAAGAAATTAACATTTATAACATATCTAAAACCAAAGAATTTCGGAATTAAACAGAAAGTGACATTAAGACAGATGTTAAGAGCCGGAACAATAATTAAGAGGCTGTCGGTTTGAAACCGCGTCGTCGTCTCGGCGAGATTTAATTAGTGAGCGAACAATCCACGGCGGGCGGCGCGACCCCACCGCTGTGCTTTTGGACGCCGCCCGTACTGAGTACACCGAGGCAAGCCGCATCGTACCCCACCGTGCCACACCGTGCCACGACGTGCCACAACGTACCTCAACGTGCCACAACGTGCTTCAAGGAGGCCACGTATAAATATTAGGTTTTATAAATTTAAAACTAATTCTCTTGCTATTGAAATCGGATTACAACACTATCATAGCGCTTTGTAATAAAACATTTCATAAAAGTAAAAGTTGTTGAATCAAGAAAAACTTTTTAAATGGATCATGATTTAGATCTCCACTTTTCTATCCGTAAAATGTTGAGAAAGAAAATGTAGTCCTTAATCTGTTGAATCTCAACGGCAAATCGCTCTGGAAAAGGGTGACAGTAGAAAGGTCAACCCTTGAGGGATAGCACTGCCAAGTCTCGGTTTTCGAATAAGAATCCAATACGATTCCTAGAGCCGTACTTTATAAAACTCGATAATGTATATGTTAAGGTGGATATTTAACAAAAGATTTTGTGACATCATTGTATTTATATCTTTGAATAAATGATTAAGATAGCTTAGTTACTGAAGAAGCACAGGTGGGTTTTAGTTAGTTAAAGTCTACCGATAGCGGACGGAGTTATTTGTTGATTCCCACCCAAAAAAAGAAAGGTTTGTTACAGAAAGAAAATTTAGGAAGAAACCCAATTCAGTAACGAAACGTAACTCATATTCCTATAGACTGTCTTGTAATAACTTATCCCTAGAACCCCTTTTTAGTGGACACGAAACATCGGTTATGAACGACGTCGTATTGGAAGCTTGTCTTATTAAAATGTGATATGTTTCACAAAAAGAGTCCGATAATACGACACGTCTGGGACTACTGGCAAATCCGATTTCCCTATCTCCCCATATTTGTATTCGAAGCCCGATCCATCTAATATTTCCTTCCAACTCCGCCGACGCTATCTGCGTTCCTTCCTGACACTGAATCTAATCGGAATAGATATTAAAACTTTCCTTACAAGTGACTCGTTCTTTCGATTATATTAACCAAATTACATGAAGCAGTTCGTGGCTTACGTACTTGATATTGCAGATCTAAACTTGAGTTTCCTAGAACCTGTGCTTAGTGAAACTAGAAGATGTTTCAAAGAGGGTTTATTTTATGTTAATGGATTAGCCATCCGTAGACCAAATAGAAAAATACCAAGCGGTCTGAAGATACTTTTGTCAAATAAACACTCAAAGGACGAGGTTTTGATTAAATGAAGCGTCCGAGCTTAGAAATGCGAGGCGGGCAGTCAGACAATATTCCGCGTCTGTTCCCGGCGCGGTGCGGTAGCTCAGCTTTGTGAGACTTCCAAGAGGAAGCGATAAAAAGAAAAAATGCTATTTTGATTTCCTGATTTATGTAAAATAGTGGCAATGTTGGCGACGTGGTATCATGCGCACATGAATAAATAGTTGAAATTTCATTAAATAAATATATAAAAAGGGTACAAAGGTTAGGCATTCTCTACCAGTCAACCTAGGGTGCCGCCACGAGCCATCCTACAGGTGGCTCGTGGCGGCCTGCACGACTCTGGACCCCTCCCCCCCCCATAAACAAAAGATGAGACAGCCACTACAGACTGTAGTCTTTGTATGATATTGGGTACATTTTATAATAGCAGCTGCAGATCAATTAAGTACCTACTTAATTTTCCCTCAATATATGCGCGAATCTGCTTAATACGACAAACTGTAGATGCTGTAGCTTGGGGAGACGCTAATAAAAGACTTTAAACTTCAAATAAACTATTTATGTTCTTAGTTTTTATAGTTGACAACTTCCATCATATTCGAATCTATTTTCTAATAATTATATATCGTTGACTCTAATTTAAGCTCGCTTTACAAAACCGTACACCATATTAAAAAAAAAAACCAAACATAGGTAGGGACCTCTGTGTTAGGTATAGGTAGGTCATGCTTGGTCCTTCGTAAGTTTTTAGAATATAAATGCTTGTTGCCTCAACATTTCTATTCATTGGGGCGTAGCTCATGTGATATCAAAAGGAGATCGCATGAGTTGTTTTTTTTTATGTAGCCAACAAACTGGCTTGTGAAATATACATCGAAGGATTATGCTGTTTTAGAATAGGTTTGAAAGAATGTGTGTTGTTTTTTCAGTGTTGAAGTGATTTTGTGCTGTGCGTTCAAATAAGTAAAAATAGAGCAGTGCTCTCTCTGTTTTATTATATAGAGAAATTCCTTTAAGAGCCTACCTAGCTGAGCTACGTTACAATACCTACACCCACATAAAAGTGTTGACAACGCAGAAAGTTGCCAAGTGCCTCCATCGGCATCGGCGTGTATCCCGCCTTATCTAATTTATTTAACTCTTAGCGGAGTCACATCGAAAACAAGTTCGCTTCGAGAACATCACTACGCAAGCTCATCGGCACCCAGCGATGTATATCTTGCGAATCTAATCACAACTTTATAAAAACACCACCAACTCTTATGCAAAATGTAATCTATTTCACCGGCTGAATTTTTCAATACATTTATTTAAGCAGCCTTTATTCCAAAATGTCGATAACGTGTAATTTTGAGCAAGCAAGTTCTACCAGCCACCCTCTCAGCAACAAATTCCGACCGCAGGTTTTTTATCCGGTCTTCTTTCAACCGGGCCCCTCTTCTTTTTGTAATGTTCCTGCCCTTTCAAAATAAGATCGCAAAAATTACAAGACTGTAAAACCGGGATTAGCACAGACATTGAACTAAGCACAATGGACAGTGTTTATACCTACGATCGCAGAGTTTTTCAAAAGCCGTCGAAATATTGCAGTTAGCTAGGTTGATACCTACCCAACTAACTGAAATATCTCGACTTACTAGTATAACTTATTGGTATAAGTTCAAAATATTTGCCATGATTCGCAAAGAGAGAACAAAGTGAATATCAATGAGAGTCATACATATAAAAGAAAGTAAAATAAACTATTTTAATCTAAGCAAAAGGAGATATCGTGAGATACGCGTTCGCGTTGTAGAGTAGTGAGCAGCATAAAATATGTATCAAAAGAGTCCTGACTGTTCCCGGCTGGCTGGGTGGCTGGCGTGGCTCGCGGGCGCGGGTGTCGGGCGGTCGCTCTCCGGAGACGGCACGACGACTACTACGCTACGCTTCCCACTACTTAACACCTTTGAACAACGACTTACTCACTTGTCATTTATGATGAGTGTTAGCGCAACAGTCTTTACGGGAAATATGAGTTTTCAAGATAATCGTAAAAATTCTGATATTAGCTCTCATTAGTGCATAATTCGTTTTTGGCTACATAAACCGGTATTTTACACAAATTTACTTTATAAAGTGATTTTCACAATATAAAAAAAATCAAACACACACTCCTTTTGCTTTATCAGAAAGGGTAAAAAGTAAAAACGATAAAAAACTACTTTCCAGGTTGCCTAGAAAAAATCACCTAGTGTGATAAGACCGCCAATTGTATAGTTTTTCTATTAATAAGTTTTCCTTTTTGTATATTACAACATACAAAAAGATTTATAGTACATAATATATCTTGCTGTACAATAATAATAATAATAATAATAATAAGCCTTTTATTTCATTCCCTTAAATTACAATACATTTGAATTAACAATAGATTAGTTGAAAATTAATACATTAAAATTGATTATAATTGATTAATACATTATAATTATAATTGATTATCACTATGTAAAATTAATTAAATAAAAAATATTTCCCGTAACCCAGCTTGTTCAATTAAAGGGAACCCCTGTGCGGGTAAAGGCCTCCTCCAGACTAGACCATTTCTCTCTATCTTGAGCTTCCCTCATCCAGCTTGCGCCAGCGATAGCTCGGATGTCATCTGTCCATCGCTTGAGCGGGCGGCCCACACGTCGCTTGCCAGAGCTGGGCCCTCTCCACTTTGTTACTCTCTTTGTCCATCTTCCATCCTCACAACGAGACAGGTGACCTGCCCATTTCCATTTCAATTTTCTTACATGGTTTATTGCGTCAGTGACCTGTGTTCGTTTGCGGATTTCAGTGTTTTTTACTTTATCCGAAAGTTTAAGGTTCAGAATACTTCTTTCCATTGCTCTTTGACAGATTGAGATTTTGCTAGCCGTTTTCTCTGTTAAGCACCATGTTTGGCAGCCATATGTGAGGCAGGGCAATACACAAGAATCCAGCACTTTCTTTTTTAGTTTGGTGGGCAATTTAGATTTCATTATGTGTTTTAATGACCAATATCGTTTCCATGCTGAGGCTATCCTTCTCTCCACTTCTTCCTTGTCTATCTCTCTAAAGGATAGCTGCTTACCCAGGTATATGTAGTCATTGACATACTCTACATTATCCTCATTTATTTGAATCGGTGTTAAGATACTGTTGGTCATTATTTTTGTTTTGTCAAAATTTATTTCCAGTCCGACTTTAATGCTTCGCAAATGTAGAGTAGTTAGCATGTCATTGAGTTCTTCAGCAGTGCTGGCTAGTAGTGCAATATCGTCCGCAAATCGCAGATGGCTCAGGTACTTGCCGTCTATTTTTATGCCTTTATTTTCCCAACCTGTATCTTTAAGAATGAGTTCCAGAACGGCTATGAAAATTTTCGGTGACAGCGGATCCCCCTGGCGGACGCCGCGCTCTATTTTGAAAGTCGGTCCCGTTCTCTCCAGTCTGATCTTACTCTTACAGTTTTCGTATATGTTGCTAATGATATCTATGTACGTTGACTCTATTTCGTGGTATTGTAGAGCCTCTTTGATTGACGCGTGTGAAATAGAGTCAAAAGCTTTCCGGTAGTCCACGAAGGCTATGTAGAGTGGGGAATTAAACTCTTTGTATTTCTCGATCACTTGACTGAGAACGTGAATGTGGTCTACAGTGGAGTATTTGGACCTAAACCCAGCCTGTTCTATGGGTTGTTTGGCATCAATCTTTGGACCGATTCTTTTCAGCAGACACTGGGAGAACAATTTGTATAGACTCGCCATTAGACTAATCGGTCTGTAATTTGAGACGTCTGATGGATCTCCTTTCTTATAAATAAGAACGATTTCAGATACAGTCCATTGTTCTGGCACTTTCCGCTCTTTCAGGATCTTGTTGAAAAGCATGGTAATAAAACCTGAAACAATTTTTTCGCCTATTTTCAGTGCTTCATTAATAATAGAGTCGGGCCCTGGGCTTTTTCGATTGTTTAGGTGTCTGATACCCATTATAATTTCCATCAGGGAGAAGTCTTTTATTTCGGTTTCATCTTTTAGCACCTGTGAAACTCTATCTATTGATACTTCTTCAATGGGTCTCTTTTTATATAATTTTCTATAAAAACTCGTAGCCAACAATACTAAATCTTTTCTGTTCTCTGAACTACCTTCCGAGGTGTTAATTTTTGGTATCCACATTTTATATTGAAGTAGAGACTTATTCGCCGACTTTACGCTACCTGTTTTTTGTAACCAACTTTCATAGATATCTAGTTTGTAGTTTTCGTATTCCTTATGTATATTTTTGTTGATAGTTTTGTATAAACTTTTTAACTCTATTTTTTCTTCCTTGCTTCTACTACTTTTTAGTTGTAATGTATGCCTTTTCTTAATTAATTCTCTGGTTTCATTTGATAATTTAAAGAACTTTTTTAATTTCTGATTACTTCTTGCTTGTTTCAGACTCTCTATTATACTTGATTCTATGTAGTCATATAAACATTGAATAGGCATGTTTGTGCATGGTTTTTTTTCAAGTGCTTTTCCCAAGGTTTCTAAAAATCTCAGTTGTTCTTTCTCTGTACTCAACAAAGAGTTATTTTGTGAGAATTTTTTGCGACTTTTTTTGCGGCTTTTAATCCTCAGTGTACCTCTTATTAATCTGTGATCTGAGGGGAATGTAATTTTTCTAAGCACCTCGAAGTTAATAAAATAATCTCTCTTGTTTGTTAATAGATAGTCTATCTCATTTTTAGTTGCGTTATTAGGTGACATCCATGTCCATCTTTGGTTAAGTTTTTTCTTGTATAAGGTATTCAATATGACTAGTTCCTCCTCTAAGCAAAATTCAGTCAGTCTTTCACCTCGTTCGTTGCCGGTACCTAGGCCGTAGGGTCCTATTATAGGTTCTATAGGTACTTTAGGGATACCTATTTTGGCGTTGAAGTCGCCTAATATGATTATGTTCTGTCCTGAATTTTCCTTAGCTTTTCTTACATCAGAATAAAAAATATCTAGGATTTCTTCAGATGAACTTTCCGTAGGAGAATATACTTGTATTATAGATAGTTCTGTATTATGAATAGTTATATTAAGCAAAGCTACTCTATCCGAAATTCCAGTGAATTTTTGTATATTATTTTTATGTGCTTTCTTTACTATAAATCCAACTCCTTTATGTCCTTTTGTCTGACCAAAATAGTAAAAGATACACCAATCTCTCTCTTCAATCCCGTATCCTTCCTTTCTTATTTCTGACATACCTATTACGTCCCATTTAACTGTTTTAAGTGCAGACTCTAGTTCAATCATACGTGACTCATCTTTGAGAGATCTTACGTTGTAAGAACAAATGTAAATATCTTGACAGAGATTTTCATGTAGGTTAGTTTTTCCTTGTTTATTTATTTCTGGAGGGTTGTGGTCCTTTTCTCCCACGGTGACCAACCGGCTTGGGAGAGTCAGAGGGGGCCTTTTTGATTGCTATTCCTTCTTGTTGCTATTGGTGCGATTGACAAAGCTTCTTATATCGTGTTTATTTTTCTTTGGTGGGTGTTTGCTGGTTTTATTTACCGTTTCTTCTTCGTTTTCAGACCCAGCAAATATATATTCAGGTGAATGCGATTGATTTCTCTTATTTTTCGCGCTGGGGCGGGCCCTGTTCTCTTTCTGTTTGGGATAAATTATTTTATCGTAGCGCAGTACAGCATAGATTCCATTTTCCCTTTCTTTATTGACAATTTCTTGCAATTCCTTCCTTTTTTGTACTATTTTCGGCGGAAAGTCTTCTTTGATATAATATCCACAATCGAGCTCTTTTAGATATTTTTTATTCTTGAGAACTTGTATTTTTTTTGCCGAGCGTGATAAATGTAACTATAACTGGCCGGGGATTATTTCCTTTCTTCCCTTTGCGTATTACGCTTTCGATTTCCCATCTTTTGCAAAGAGTATTTAAATAGTTGTTTGTAATATCTAAGATGAAGTCTTCCAACTCTTCATATGATTTTTCTTTTTCTTCTAGACCAAAGAATATTACATTTTTCTTTCTTAGTTTGTTGTCTATTATATCTATATACTTCTCTTGTTTTTCCACTTTTTTCTCTAGGTTCTCAAATCTTTTATCTAATTTTTGAAACTGTAAATTGATATTTTCATTTATAGAGGTTGTGATAGTTTCCTGCATATCCTTCATGTCTTTTTTCTGCTGTGCTAAATCTTTTTGAATGTTTTGTAACATTTTAGTAATATCTTCCATTTTTTTTTTTTTTGTTTTTATATTCCAAAGACAATAAAAGTTTTAATTTTCTGTGTACAAATATTTAAGATAGCTCCTCCTGTCGTGTAATAGCGGAACTAGGTTGATCTCCAGATTCACGATGCGCTTGCGACTTTAACTTTGTCGTAGTGTCGCTACTCACCGACAGATGGCGCTCGTTGTAGTTTTTGTGAATACCACTAGTGAGTAATGACTTGCAAATTTTTAGGTTATTTTAGAATACCAACTTTAGTCTTCATGGTTTTCTTGCTTCGAGAAATCCTTATTTATCCACTTTGACGACTTTTATCAACGTCCAAGTCTTTTGTACTCACTGGTATTATCGTTTTCTCGGAAATAAACACTATAGCTCACTGTTTATTTTGCACAGTTTTTGCACTTCACGTTGCAGTCACAGTTGGTTCTTCATTTCACTTGCAGGTATCATGTATTTATCTTGCTAGATTATTCATTTTCACTCTTCTTTGGTGGCTAAGACTATTTAATTCCAACAATAATTGACGGAGCTTTACTTAACGTACGCACAGGTGGCGCCCTCTCGGCTTGAAATATCCAGTACAATAAAGCACATAAATAAATTTATAAATACAAATGCAGAGAAAATGTTAAGTACCTATGTTTAGTAAATACCCTACCTAACTATTAAAGACACCTATTAAAGGTTTATGAAATAATAAAAAAAAACGCTACCTCAACGTAAATAACATCGTTTTTACTGAACCAGAACCACTTCAGCGAGTGAGTAAGTATATTTAAACCGCAAGAACTGTAATGCAGTGCTTCATTCGACCGCTTTGACTACTTTAACTAAGAAGTGGCCAGCAACTTCTTACTTTCATAAGTAATCCAGATAAGAAGGTGTTGATTGATATTTGTTTCCGAGATCTTTATAACCTGGTACCATATCTGTAAACCCGATGAGGCTGCAAATAATCTCATCCAAGTAGGAACTCTCGTCGTCGTCACCAACCACGCAAACAAAACAAAATCTAGAAATACAAGCAACTTTGTACTACTTTTAGATTCATCCAGAAACTCTGTCTTTACCAGCCTCGGCTTGCTGCACACTGAACCAGGATGTTCAGTTTTTATGGTTCCGTACTCAAAAAGTAAAACGGCACCCTATTACTAAGACTGATTCAAAGAGCCATTCATGGGTGCACACCCATGAATGGCTCTTGTATAATATAATTCTCGCGTGTTTCACGTGTGCATCAGTTAGGCACGTGTATAAATTCAATTGGAACGATGTGTACGATTTTGTTTCAATTTAAAGGTTGAGAGGCGGAAAAACGGTGCACCGGAGCGGTTCAGCGGGCGGCCGGTGCTCTTGCTTTGTACGCCACTGTTTGGCTGAGTGAGTCGCCCATGTTTCACCCTGTTCAAACACGTGACAACTGTACCTAAAATAAATTATTCAAACTCTATTCCTGTCTTCAATTGTTGCGCCACGACAATAACTCGACGGAAATCGGAAACTGCAAGCTTTTATGTTTCGATCTGCTTTTCTAACTATCTCTCTTGAACGATAGCAATGTTTTAATATTGTACCTTTTATGCTCTATTTTAAGTGATAATCTACCAAGAATATAGGAGACTGATGTCTAAAGTTTTCCGGGATTAGGTAGGTATTTTGTCATTAATCCAATATGCGAGTCACACACTTCAATTAGAACCTAATATTCAAACATATATATTTTAGAGTGTGCTTTATTATATCAAATATTTGTATAAAATTAATTTTAAGAATCTGTAAGTATTAATAATATTGGAAATAATCCTATTACGCGAAATAATTGCACCGCCGCCCCTGTGTGCATCGTATCGAAATATCGCCGCATACCGGTCACCTGGCGGCCGAGAAGCTATGAATACATTTGTATCAATACGGATATGACATTTTAATTTAAATGCAGAACAAGGTATTGGTAATTCGAATATGAATTATGTATGTGTTGAATTGCATCTAGTTTATTATTTGCGATATAATTAATACCATAGTTTCGTAAATATTGACAACGATTAAATTACGTAATAATACCTACATATAATACTCGTAAATAATATCCTCCAACTTGACTCCACCTTGAACTATCTTTACAGTTACTGCTTTTTTTTTCGTACCCCAGGGCTCTGGAACGAAGGCAAAGTAGGAGTAGGAGTGGATTTTTAGTCAATAGAAGTCTACAACACCCTCCCACTCTGCCCAAGGGCGAGAGATGTCATTTGATGATTTTCCCACCAAAAAAAGAAAAATAGTTATGACGTCACATCTCAGTTTGTGTACCCTTTTTGACAGTTTCCCCTTCCACTGGTTTTAAAACGTTTCTAACTTATTTAATTTTGAAGGATTAATTTTTTTTTTTTTGCTATTTTAGATACAGTTACTATTTTGATAAAAAAATAAGTCTATTATCCAATTGCCAGCACCTGGACTTCTACCTTATGTAAACCACTTAATGCAGACTAAACTGACATATCATCGCAATATCGGAGTTAGGCTTCGTTCATAAAGAGCATTCGGTACGATATTTTCACGTAGTACAATGCAACACAGCTGTTCACACGGCGACCACTCGGTGCGCTATTTTCCCTAAGCAAAAACGAACGAATAGTAGGAACATGAGCGCTACTGTGGAACCACAATAAAAATCGACGAACGATTACGATGTCTCAGATAGCAAGTAGCAAGCAAGATTTCATCCAACATGCAGGTCAATAATGAAACGACCGAATGCTAGTCATTAACTTCAAGGACTACGCTTTATTACTATGATTTGAACCCTATAAACATAAAATACACTATACAATAGCCTTACAAAATAATAGTTATGAATCAGAAAATGAGGAATAGAAAGAAGATTTGTTACTTCTTTACGCTAGAACGGCTGAACGGATATCAGTGAAAGATAGTATAGAGATTGATCCCAGGAGCATCCCATCAGGGACGAAGCCTACTGCGGCCATGGGTTGACTACCGAAAGGGAAGCCCGTGGTCTTCCCGCAGCGCCATAAGGCGGTGCGATGAATCATCTAAACGATTTCCCATCTTAAAAAAAAGTACCGGAAGATGTTCGAGAATATTTTTCGACTTTCACGCGGTTGAAGCCGTCGGCTGAAGCAAGTTACAAGCTGTTATTTAGTTTCACCTGTCCCGATGTTTGTCTGTAATCAAATTTTGCAAATTGACCCACTTCCCGGTTACCAATTGACCTGAAATTTTGCATGCATGTGTAAACAGATGACAATGCAAAATTATTATGACATGGAGCTTATCTGATGACGGATCCGAAAGGTGGCCATAGGAACTCGGTAGTTAAGCCACACAACCCCATTTAGTTTGGGCTCGTATGATTCATTTTGACGAGTATTAATTATACAAGTATACTGCGCTTTAAAAGCTTGGAAAAAGTGATTTTCATTAAAAACTTGTTTTTTTAAACACAAAAATCACTGTCACTGTGTAATGTTGACGATAAAATATAGTATTCAATAGACGTGAAATATAGCGCCAAATCAACATAGTCTACCACAAACGCGTCAAACTCAAGTCACTGGTGAGTAGGGTTGCCAACTATACTGTTAAAAACAGTATTATACTTGTTTTCACTACATTATATACTTTTTACTGTTGAAATAAAATAAAGTATACAAAATACCTAGTTTTCACCATCAAAATTCTTAAAATTATTCTCATTTTTTTTTTTATCGAGTTTCAGAACTGATCGAATGATCTCCTCATTTATTTTAATTAACCCCTGACAGAAAAGAGGGGTGTTGTCAGTTTGAGGTGTCTGTGTGTCTGTCCGTGGCATCGTAGCTCCACAGCGAATGGACCGATTTTGACGCGGTTTTTTTTTTATTTGAAAGCTGACGTTATCGAGATGGTTCTTAGATACAATTTATGAAGATCTGTTCAGATGTTCAAAGTCATCAGCTCGTTTTTGGCTATTGCAGGGATCTTAAACTCTTAATGGATATAGTTAATAATAAAAAACCGGCCTAGAGCGTGTCGAGCCACGCTCAGTGTAGGGTTCCGTAGTTTCCCGTCCGTCACAATAAGTGTACCCCTTATGAGTTTAAAAAAATGCTTGCATATACGATTATACTACAAACTTAGTCCAGAAATTATTTTGTAGAACCCTTTTGTCTTTTTTGTTCACAAACTGTTCTTTCCATCAGGTTCTAAATAACTTTCCTAGAAATTCCTTATAAAGTTCTACTTTTCAGAATTTTTTCATATTTTCTAAACTTATGGTTCAAAAGTTAGAGGGGGGGGGCATTGTTTTTTACTTTTGGAACGATTATTTCCGAAAATATTGACATTATCAAAAAATGATTTTAGTAAACCCCTATTCATTTTTAAATACCTATCCAACAATATATCACACGTTAGGATTGAAATTTAAAAAAAAATCACTTCCCACTTTACATATAGGGGGGCTACCCAAATAAAACATTTTTTTCCAATTTTTATTTTACTACTTTGTCGGCGTGATTGATATACATATTGGTACCAAATTTCAGCTTTCTAGTGCTAACGGTCACAGAATTAAGCGAGGACGGACAAACAGACATGGCGAAACTATAAGGGTTCCTAGTTGACTACGGAACCCTAAAAAAACATATATGTGACCTAACGTTATACTCATGTACCTACATGCCGATGCTATCACGCTGGTCTGATGATGGAGGTCGGAGGTAAGAGACGTAACCTTGGAATACCTATTAATTAACGCATCCAATTTACAAAAAATAAACATAGTAACTATTCAAGATTTTGCCAGACCCTTTTAAAAAACTGGGCAAGTGCGAGTCGGACTCGCGCACTGAGTGTTCCGTGCAAACTACAACGGAGTCTCGAAGATTTTTCCGAATTGCAAAATTTTTTTAAGACGTATGTAATAATAAATTTACTGTTTTCAGATTTATTTCTATACCTGTGCTATAAGATCTTGCTTTGAGCCAAATTTCAGGATCCTGCGTCAACGGGAAGTACTCTATGATTTCCTATCTTTGAGAGTATCGAAATATATTTTTTTTTTTGCGACATAAACGGCCGTATCTTTTTAGGGTTCCGTAGTCAACTAGGAACCCTTATAGTTTCGCCGACCATTAGCACTAGAAAGTTGAAATTTGGTACCAATATGTATATCAATCACGCCGACTAAGTGGTATAATAAAAATTGGAAAAAAATGTTTTATTAGGGTAGCCCCCCTATATGTAAAGTGGAAAGTTATTTTTTTTTTTTTAATTTCAACTCTAACGAGTGATATATTGTTGGATAGGTATTTAAAAATGAATAGGGGTTTACTAAAATCATTTTTTGATAATGTCAACAATTTCGGAAATAATCGCTTCAAAAGTAAAAAACAGTGTCCCCTCCCCCCCTAACTATTGAACCATAAGTTTAGAAAATATGAAAAAAATCTGAAAACTAGAACTTTATAAGGACTTTCTAGGAATATCATTTTGAACTTGATGGAAAGAACAGTTTTTGTACAAAAAAGACAAAAAGGTTCTACAAAATAATTTCTGGACTAAGTTTGTAGTATAATCGTATATACAAGCATTTTTTTTAACTTCGTTTACATATTTTATTATCCTGAATGTATTTTCTTTCAAACAAAAAAAGAATTATTAAAATCGGTTCTCGCAATTTAAAATTACTACCGAAAACTTCTTCTGGTACCTATGTATTAATTAGTAACCCAATTCCCCGAGAGATGGCGCTGGGCTATTTCGCGTTCGCGCTGTTAGGATTTTTCCTGAGTTGATGGGGTCGGGTATTAACGAATTGTTCGGTTGGTCTCTCCTTGGCATTGGCGATATTATCTTATAACTACATAAAACTTCTATCAGGAACATGCTAAGGCAATTTAGAACAAAATTAAAATTCATTTTTTAACGCCATCTATCAAAATATTAAGGTAAAAACCAGTTCATAAATGGTTCGATAGATGGCGTTGCGTAATGACCTCATCTTTTTAAAAGTCGATGTTAAGATTTTCCGTACTTTCATGACCTACAGTGGTAAAAAATCGTAGCTTCTTAAATATATTCGTAATTTTACGAGTGCACAATCGCTGAAATTTCTACTACTTGCATACTGTTTTAGTTATCACCGTCCTTTGTGGGCCCGTTTTTAGGGTTCCGTATTTATTAGAGTTCCGTACTTAGTATGTTAACGTAACAAATAGATTTTTTTTTTTAACTCATAAGTGGGAACACTTATTTTGACGGACGGGAAACTACAGGACCATTCACTGAGCGTGGCCCGACACGCTTTTGGCCGGTTTTTTTATTCTTTAACTTAGAAGTTTGATTTTTTCACAGCTTGAAGGGACCGCAGACCAGAGTGATGGTTTTAATCGATACCTCCTCGCGCTCTCAAGATAAAGGGTCTTGACAGACAGACAGACGGACGGACGGACGGACAACAAAGTGATCCCTTTTCCTTTTAAACTACGGAACGCTAACTAACTTTAAATGATAAGGAAACTGAAAAATTACTCGATGTAGCAAAGTAGTACCTATCTATACTTATCTATGTACTGTACTTAATATATATTAATAACATATATAATGTACCCTATATATGTATTTATGTATAAACACATCATATTTATGTGCCCACACCCATGCACACACATGCATGTTGACCATTTTCAATTTGTGATGTGATGGGGGGGGGGGGGGGCTGGAGCTCTAAAATACAGGCCTTGGCTTAGTTTGGACTCCAGATCTCCCACAAATTACCTTCTGTCTTTTGTCAAACTACCTGTCAACTTAACTGTGCAGTAATTTCTTGGGGATAAATAAACGTTTTATTATTATTTATTATTATTATTATTTTATTGCTCTCTGTGATCCCATTGTGTTTTATCATATCTGTCGAAAAAAAGTATACTTTTTTTTAATAGCATTATTTCCTTCTAAAAAGATACATTGGTGTTGTAAGGCGTCATAAAAGAGACGAATTAATTTATTAGAGATCTCTATCTTATTTTCTCACGACCCGTATTTCGTTTAACCAGAGATTAGATGGCTGATGAGGCAATAATTATCGTCAAAGCTACTTGGTGCAACTTCACTTTTAATAATTTTTTTTAAATGAAAATAAATCACACGCATCTGAGCTCTTGAAAGGTTTTGACAGATATGAAAGGGCTGTACATATCGGCCTACACACTCATATTTTGTCAATTTCGACATTGAGTGTGGAGTCCCTAGTGACTGGGGCGGCGTATCATTATTCATTAGGTTGAATACAAATTGTGGATAAGATAATAATTCTAGGTATCTGTACTTAAACATACTGGCTTTTTATTCTGGCTTGGTAAATAGAGAAGTGCTTTTGTGTTGTTTCCTAGTTTTTAAAACTAGTTTCATCTAATTTGGGTACCTATTTTATATTATATATTAAAGTTTCTGACATGTCATAATACCTACCGTCGGTAAAATAATATGAATGTAGGTTGTACAAAAAAAAGTATAACATCACAAAGTAAGCTCGTTTACAATTACATATGCACTGATTTGGCTTTGAATATTATTATAATTATTGCAATATTGCTACAGTTTTACTTCTATACAAAGTTGAGTATTCAAAAGTAAATCGTTGTACTCAAACCAATATAAATAAATGGCAATACAAGTATTGTTTGAGCCGCGGGCACAAGAGTGGTGCCACAAATATACGAGAATGTGTGGTGGTAAGAGCGCGCGGTGACTCGGGCGCGGTGCTGTCGGCGTGTCCGCGAATGAATGGCCATTGGAAAGTCATCAGTTATGTAGGGCGTATCGTCGCGCGCCATGTGGCCGGCGTCCGCTCCTCTGCGTAATTTTTCCGCGGGCAATTTTCCGCAATTTCCCAAACAGCATCGCTTTGCCCTCGCCCTTTATTTAAAACCCAGCAAAATTCAAACCTTCGAAACGGACATATCACTGATTTTGTACGTACAAAACAAGCTGACTGTCCCGCGGACAGTCGTGATGAATAATACAGCTTATAAATTAATATTTTGCTTTAAAAGAAAATCTCGTTAATATGATGGGTAAGTGAATATATTTGTAACGCTTGGCTATAAAGTTTACTATATTGACAGAGAAAGATTATTTATTAACCCTGTAGCCTGTGTCCTTCATAAATCACTGAAAATGTTAAAAAATTGCTCGTTTTTTGTAAACTTCAATCAAATATAGATACCGAAAAAGTGTCATAAAGCCAGCAGGTTTGAAAGGTAGCAACAAAAGTGGTAAAAGCTAAAGCACTCTGCAGTGGACGAAATTCATGCAAATTGAATGAAATGTATTGATGGCACTTTGAAAATATTTTTTGTTTCAAAGTGGAATGCCTCATAGTCGCGTGCATTATTTATTTCATACACATACGAACGTGTAGAAATACGAATATATCTCTGGCTATTAGCTCTATCATCCACTGGCCGTAAATCCAATTGTATTTTCATCGGCAGAATTTGTCCAATGCAATTATTATTTCCTGTTGTTTGTATCAGTGATAATTACACTTGCGAGAACAATAAGCACCACGTTTTTTATTCATGTACATAGCATAACCAATGATCACCCTTATTCCCACTGATGGGACACAGGCTTCCTCTCTAAGAGTGGGGAATGGGCTGTATCCCCCAGCGGGCACAGTGCTGGTTGGTAGATGTCTCATGTTTGGTTCTAGGACATGCTGTTTGCCTCACGATGTTTTGGCTCACTGTTTTGATGACATAAATTGCACAAAGTAAAGCTTGGGCGTTGGGTTTGAACTCACAATCTACAATTCGTAAGTCGGGGCCGCTACCATGCACTGGGCCACCACTGCTCTTCATTCTGTTTTTTATAATCCTGTACAATATGTTCCAAGTAGTCTGACATCAGTCGTTGTCTCGCTGGATAAAGTGGAGTAGCTACATATATTAGAAGAGTTCGGAACAAAAAGCCCCATAAAAAGTTATGCTCAATTTAGTTTCATCCAAGCCAGTTATAGTTTAGGAAACTGATGCAACATATTGCAAAAGAAAATTAATAAAAACGGGGAAATTGGATGGCGGGCTTCTGTAATAACAACGCTGAATTTACAAATAAAATATGGTTTAATATTGTCATAAATCGTCGTCAGGTGGGTAGTTTGAAACTGATCTATCGGTGGTGTGAGAGGATCTGTTGGACAAGACTACATGTATAGACCTAAATGAGTCGAATAGTCCACACCTTACGTAGGTACTGTGCTAGGAACTGGGTTTAGGTGGATCGAGAAGGTAGGTCAGACTTTACTGACTAAACCCACCTATGTTGCTCCAATTGCCCTTTGCTTTCTTGGACGACAGTGACTCTTCGTAGCTCAAGCTAATGTACCTACTTTGTTATATTTATGTGTAATTAAAAGATTGATTGGCTAATTTTTAGATCTTTAGGATTGACATAGCTAAGGAATTATTCATTTATGAAGAACAATGTGGCTATTTTTTAACCTATTTCTATCTTTCACTGCATTCCTGTACATATTAGAGCCTTAAAGTGTCGGACAGTGTTACTATAGCTAATAAGTTAGGTATTGGGTAAAATATAAAATAGCATTTAAAGAAATATTTTGTCATCGACATCGACACACTAAAACGATTTGTAATCATATAGGGTTTTTTAGATTCATATTTAATATAATTTCGCCAATAAATGCCAAAGTAACATGATGCCAGTCTAAATGATATACCCAGCCGTAATCTTACGAAATTCGTTACAAACAAGGTAATACGTATTGTCATGTAATTAATGTTAATAAATTAATCTACAGTTACAGGAGACAAATTAGACGCAGCCTGCTCGACTAACGACGGACTATTTAGATTAAATGGAGGGTTGATGTTTATGATTTACGGAGGCTGGTGTAATTGTGGCGCCTGCCAGTCGGCAGCCACTGCGCGCGCAAATTAACACCCTAATTACAATGCTTTCAACACCAATTAATTTACACTTAGCGAAGTTTTATTAAAAATTGTTCGTCCCGAAAATTGTAGTCGAGTGTCAAGGACGGCGCTCCTGCAGCTGTTGTTACAGCACGCCTCGACACGCCGCTACACGATGCTGCCATACCACTGAGATAACAATGGCGACCTTCTACAATACCACGTTGTCGGTGTGTTGACTATTCATTAAAGCATCTTGCTCTAAGACAAACAATCCTGTTATGTTATTAGATTTCCTGCATAGTTGGAGCAATTCAGATACAGGCACATAATTATGTGGTTAATTAATTTACAAGTTCATTGTGAAATATAACTGAACTTCGTTAATTAATGTTATAAATAAGCTTTTCGAGTATTCACGTGGTTGCTTGTTCGATAAATCATTTTAAATAAGCGAGAGGTCGGAGTAGAATCCTATCTGTTGCGACAAGTAGGTACGTCGTCGCAGAGTAGGTATCAAAGGAACTAAGAGGCACAGCTTGTTTGTCCTCGCAGACTAATTAAAAAGTTTGTTTCTACAACTTCCGGACGGAAGTAGCGTCGAAGTGAACAGGCGTTGATTCAGTGGAGAAATAGATTCCGAGACCGATACCAGAATAGTTACAAGTATCTTGAAGTTGAGAACGAGAAAAGGGAATGCGATTATAAAAATGAGATCATAGCGTGTCGGTGATTTAGCCGTGCTCGCGCGCGACTGTCGCCGTATGAATATGTATGGGCGGCGGACACGATCCTGCAGATAATGGAATCTGCACACGGAAGCGGATCCGATTAGTCGCACCACAATTAGCAGGTGTGCTGTAAAAACTTAAATGTTGCGAATTAAATCACGAAGAGGAAAAGTACTACTGTGTTGTGAAATTCAGATTAGTATGAATATAGCCATTATTTAATTCTTGCATATTGTCAGTTTGCTCTTTATATTGCACTCCAGAATATTTTATTTAAAGTAGGGAAAAGTGGAGTACCTAAACAAGAACAGCTAGTAGTTATGGATAGTGTAGACTAAGGGTTATACGAAATTATTAAAAAAAAAAAAAAATGTTTTCTTGTAAAATGGAGGCTTATATATTTTGTTAAATTTACTCAACAATCAGGAAAATATTTTTATACGAGTAATACAAATGATTAAAAAAGAAATAAGTACACTACTTTAAACATTACTTTTTAGTTAAAATTCCAACACATTGCACACTATAATATTTCATGGTCGGGGTTTAGAAAATGTCTAAGCTCATGGTTTTACAGAGCAACATTTTGATGCCGCCTCAATAATTCAGATTGAAAGTATGTTAAAATATTCTGCGGCGCACTCTCGCACGCTGCAAGTAAATATGGGGCATGAATAAAGATTTGTGAGTGAGGCTGGAGACGCTGATAGTACAACCGCGACATAAGCACGCGCCGCGGCGCCGCCTGCCGCCCGCCGCGCAACTGCAGCACTGTTGGTTTTGTATTAGCCTAATGTGTTACTTTTAGGACGTTGACATATTTTATCCAAGCTCAAAGAATGACTATCGAGCGACAGTGTCATGGCTCCGCGGTGGCGTGGTCCCGTGTGTTCCGGCACCACCGGCCTGGAGGCGCTCCACGCCGGCCTGCTAAGCCCACTGGTACGCCCTAATAAATTGCGATTTAACTTGTCTCCCGGATAACGCCAACTTTTCCGCGTTTGTTCCTCGCCCGACACTTTTTTCCGCCTCTTCATTTCCTATCTCTTACTTTTGTATTTTCCGTTCTTTCCTCGCCGAGATAAACAGGCGAGAAACGCTGAAAGGGGCTTTACAAATTCAAATTGAACTTATCACAGAACTTTTTACATTTGTTTCTGGTCCCGAGTTCGAGGGAAAAGAACGAAGAGGCATTTAATAGTACAATCTCGGGAAAGATTGATGATTTTGTATCACACCTCGCTCGGGGCTGTAACGAGTGGGCTGTGGGCTGGCGCGACGTGCGACGCGGATCGTGAGCCGTGCTGCCTCTTATCTGGAATGGGATGCCGCTTTATCTCAAATTACATATTTTACTTGAGACGTTCCTGCGATTGCAAACTTTTTTCGAAGTATTAGGAAGATTTTATAAGAAAATTAGTGCTGCCACTAGCTGCCTCCGACAAACGTGATCTTACATGAAAGACATAAAGAGAAAGTAATATGCTTTTGCGTTATTGCAATGAGGAAAGCAACAAAATATAAATACCTCATAAAAGAAAACACCCAGTCATGCTGTTATTTGTGTTTTATTGTAGGTAGACGGTGTTTTATGTTACCCGGTGCCTATCATAACATATCCTGGTTTAACGCGGCTCTGATTCGGTCCGCATAAAACGTAGGTACACGAAGATAGTTTGGTGTTCTAATGCACGGTAGGACGCGGGATTGCGCGCGCGCTTGCTAAGCACAGCACAGTCGCGTCGCTGAAAACTTCTTGAATTTAATAAGGAGCAAGTGAAGGTAAACACCATCTAGTTAATCAAGCTGGAAGGAAGTTCGCCACGTGCAGTAAATAGCGCTCACTTAATTTGAGGGCATGTGTGGGCACATAACCGCAGCATATTTATCCCATTATGCACGGCACGGCGGGTAGCCACGGTGATGCGAGTCACGTCGTCTGAAACGAATCGCATGTGACATTATTTGTGAAGATCGTGCTCTATCTTCGTCGGCGACATCGCTGGGACGTGGAGGGATTACTCACAAAGAAGTACGATTTCAACGGTACGATAAAGGGGCGAGAAGTTACACACTGGCTATATTCTCTCCGGGATTAACGCACGGTTAGGCGCGTTCCTTTTATGTAGTTACTTACTTTTAGGCGATATTGATTCAACACGATATCGACCAAGACTTTTTTGAAAATAATCATTACACAATTAGATAACAATCTGCGATTCAACAATCGCAGATTATTATCTTATTGTGTAATGCAAACTTGTTGCAGCAGTCCAAACTCACTCAACACTGCGCCTACTTCCTAACAAATACATTCTCACTGAGAGCAAACACATATTATGAGTTAATTAAAATAAAAAAGCTAACTAAATAAAAATCTTGGGTGAACTCTAACTGCCGACACTAAATACCTATTCAGTAACAACTTCAAACCCCCCACAGGTACAAATTCCAAACGTGTACATTCCTACATTGTCTAATATGACATTGTTTTCGTTCGAGCTACGTATGTCATGGCGGCAGAGATGCAATAACAACGAAGTCACGCTACACATCCCTCTAAATACCTACAGACAATGTTATTACTGCACGCGTGCAGCGTTCAGCATTCAGCTATAATCACATAATTTGGATATCATCACATACCTACTGTTAAACGTAATCACATCCTATTTGAATACCATTTCAAATTCTAATAACAAACTTGATCGAACATCTATTCGAAGTTATTGAACCAGCCAGAACCATTTAGGTACTATTGATTTGGGAAAATATAGTTTTATCAATTTAATACTGATTCATTTTAAATACTTTAAAGCAAAGGTTTTATTAATTAATTAATTATAAGCTTTTATTTATTTAATATACAATTATTTTTTTACTTGTATGTTTGTTTAAGACAAATCTTGCAAATGTACATACTTTTTTTTAGGGGGAAAAATCATCTAAATGACATCTCCCGCACTTGGGCGGAGCAAGAGATAGTACCGGGGCTCGAGTTCCCTTTCAGATAATCCTGGCCCCAGTAGGCTTCGACCCGGCTGGGCCCCTGCTGTTGCTAACAACTCCTTGAGACGCGCGGGAACAGTGCGCGCCGTCGACGACTTGGGCTTGGTCCGGATAGTTACCGGACGGTCAGACAGCGAGCTACCCATTGCTCACTGTCCGCAAGCCCGCACCTACGGTGGCTGGAAATCGGGATCGGAATCCCGGCGCCTGGCCTCGTTGCCTGATGCTGTCGACCTCCTCCTTTGCGAGCATTACTGCTTCGCAGATGTCGGTAACCGCCTGCCACTCCTTTTCGCTCCGGGTCATGGCCTCAGCCAAAGCCCGGCGCGAGGGGTCTCCGCCGCTGATCGCCCCCACGAGGGCACGGCGATCCTCCGCCCATGCAGTGCAACCCTCGACTGTGTGCTCCACCGTGTCCTCCGGGCGTTCTGCACAGTGGCGACACCCGGGCGTCACTTCTGCTTTAATCCGGAACAGGAACCTCCCGAACTTGCCATGCCCGGACCCCTACGGTTGCTGACAACTCTCTAAGGCGGGCGTGGAACACTAGGCGCCGTCGACGACTTGGGCTCGGTCCGGACGGTTGCCGTACGGTCGGACGGCGAGCTACCCATAGCTCGCTGTGCGCAAGACCGCACCTACGGTGGCCGAAAATCGGGCTGGGGCGCGAAGGCCATTGCCTAGCGCGTGCAGCCGCCTCTTTTGCTGCAAATACCGCTTTGCAGAACAATTTCTAGGTGACACCACAATGAATGCAAGCATAAATAAAAAAAAGACGTGTGGCACTCGGGTACTGCCGCGGTAAAGCTATTGCATAGCATTTTTATCAACTTATGCAATTATGATTATTTATTTATTTTATTTATGCAGATTTTTTTTCATTTGTTTTTTTTTTCTTTGATATTAATTGAAGTTACACTTTCACACATTGAATTGAATTTTGATTGATTGTTCACTCATTTGTTTTCTTATCGGTCACCACGCTCAAAAAACAAATGAGTTAAAAACGAAAATAACCTAACCTAACACCCCCCGGGGGGTGTTGGTTATTTTCGTTACTGAATTTCTGGATTCGGTCTCCACGCTCAAGGCCCGCGATAGAAGCTATGCAATAGCTTTAAACTTAAGATATTGGAGAGATGACAATCCAATCGTGCAAGAATATTTCATTCAATTGTTTTGTTTCACAGTAACGAGCATTATGCCTGATTATAAGCTTATGTAGTAGAACAGTTATTTATTATCTAATCTTTACTTAGCACATTTTTGAACTTATGCAGAATTTGGCTTATTAGTTATTTTTGCTTATCTAACCCCACCTACCATCTACCTACCTAAAATCACGTTTATTTTTAGGGTTAAACGGAACCCTTATAGGATCAGTTTGTTGTCCGTCCGTCCGTCCGTCTGTCCGTCTGTCAGTCTGTCTGTCAAGACCTTTTATTTCGAGAACGCGAGGAGGTATCGAGTTGAAATTAAAACCATATACTCATGTCTACGGTTCCTTCAAACTGTGAACAAATCAAACTCCTAATTTAACGAATAAAAAAGATACAGCCGTTTATTTCGCAAAAAATCGTATATTTAGATAGGCTCAAAGATCGAAATTCATAAGGTGCTTCCCGTTGACCTAGAATTTTGAAATTTGACACAAAGCAAGGTCTTACAGCACAGGCATAGGAATAAATCTAATCTCTACCTAAGTCACAAAAAAAAAATTGCAATTCGGAAAAATCTTCGAGACTTCTTCGGGAATAGTAGTTTGCACGGATCAGTGCTCGAGTCCGACTCGCACTTGCCCAGTTTTTTCGATATCAGATATGTTAAAAGATTTCAAAAAGGGCTCCTAAACTCGCCTTTTATTACAACTATGAGACAAACAAAAACACAGTCCTTTATCTAGATGTTAGAAGATCTAATCATACATAGTAGTAGTAAACATTTTTTAAATATATGTTTTTTTTAAAGTATCGTACCTCAATCGATAAAAACGGAACCCTTATAGGATTAACTTACTGTCTATCTATCCATCTGTCAAGCCTCGATTTCTCTGGAATTAATTTTTCTTAGGATACTCCAGTCGCACTACCCTTTGTAGAAGTGAAAAAATCTAACTTTTAAATCGACAATTTATAGGTGAGGGCGTTTATGCTCCGTTCAGATGCATATTTGGACACCCTCAAGGAAATCAAAACCTTGGTTACTTCCTGTTGACCTAGAATCCTAAAAAGCAAGAAGCAAGGTCTCAGAGTAGTTACAAGTAAAGTAAAACCAACTTAATTTGTACATACATAACAAAATAATTATTTTTTTTGCGTTTCGGAAAAATCTTTGCGACTCAATTCGTGATTCGAATTACTTACATATGTAAGTTAGTACGGTGCACGAGAGGCATTAGTACGACTAGCACTTAAACCGACTTTTCAATGGTTCTAACACTATTACCTATTGAATTTTTGTTAATATTCAAAAAATGTACTGTATTCGGAAATGCTTTCTTAGAACATTAGCTTTTGTCCGCTGCTTCGCTCGCATACATAAAATATAGACTATGTCACTCAGGAATAAAACAGCTTTCTATCGGTGAACAAACTTTAGCAATCGGACCAGTACTTCCAGAGATTACCTCCTACAAACAAAAAAACATAGAAACAAAAAAAGAAAACTGTACCTCTTTATTATATTAGTGTAGATAATATAAACAACCCGAAGCGGTATGTAAGTACTGAGATGCATTTGTTTTACTAAAGACTACAAACTTTGAACCCCCTGTTTTAGCCTTTTGGGGGGTGAATTGGGAAATCTCCTGTTAGTGCTCGCCTACGTCTATGAAACCTTGTCCAAAATTTCACGTTTCTAGTTCAATAAGTTTTAGCTTGTTAATTTGTCAGTCAGTCAGTTTCTCTCCATAAGTAATTTTAAGTGTTATTTTTTAATGTTGTCATGGACTTTGCATTCTTGATGTTATTTAGTAATTTATTATATAACGTTGCTGCACGCATGCGTATTGTCATGTATCTTCGTAGTAAATGACTTTTTTTCCATAATTGGTGGGTGAAAATGTTTGTATGTCTATCTTCAATTTGTATAAAATATACGGTACTCGTAGAACAAAAATCGATGATACTAAAAAACAAACAAAGATTTAAGATTAAAAGCATTTACAAGCATTTAATAACCAGTCAGAAAAAATATACTAACTAATTGCACATCTAAAAGCGTAGTAAGATCTCTATGGAGAAGAATGTCCTAGAAACTCTAAGGATACTCTTTTCATTCATATTATGTTTTACAAATATCTTGGTAACATGTTTCTTATCGCTGCTATTACGTGGGAACAATGTAAATAAACTAAAATAAAATAGGGTAAATATAGAAACAACGAGAAATAATAATATAATCAGCTAAGAGATGATCCAGTCTCAACTGACAGCGCTCGACATGACGGGTATATCAGCATCGCTCAGCTCAAACATTTAGAAGGGAAACAAATGATCCAACACTAGGACTATATGCCAGGTAATTAAATGGTGGCTTAAGACGAACAGGTAACAGATTGTAATTAAGACGCATCACGCCAGCGTTGACGTAAAAGGAAATAAAACGATAAAGGGTGTACATTAGTAAAAGGTGTGTGAGTCAGCACAATATTAGCCGAGGCCTGGCGAGCGAGCGCGACCGCTGTTTGGTATTCCTGGCGCAGCCTGCCCGGCGCGGCCTTACTTACTCTTATGTTTGTAGTAACATGCTGCGATCATCTCATAGAAAATATGTAATTATGAGAGCTAATTTGTCAATTCTAAAACTATATTTTCATTGCCAGTATCTATCATAGTTTGAGAGATAAAGCCAGCTCACGAAACTGAAGACCGACGATGGCAGAGTCATATCCGCCAAATCGGAGCTTCTGGGAAAGATCGAGGTATTTTATGGTTAGTTAGTTATACACGTCTATCACTAAACCCACTGCAAATCTAGCAAATGACCATAGAGCTAGATTGACTCGACAATATACTGAAGATATCCCGAACGTCACGTCCTGTTCGAGATTAGGATGGCTTTGAAGCAGCTGAAAAACAACAAGGCGTCGGGTGAGAACGGACTTACTTCCGAGCCCCTGAAGGTAGATGGAAAACCGGTCCTTAAGGCCCTTCAGAAGTCGAGGCCATGGTCCAGAGCGAGGAGGAGTGGCAGGCGATCGCCGACTTCTGCGAAGCAGTAATGCTCGCAAAGGAGGAGGTCGACCGCATCAGGCAACGAGGCCAGGCGCCGGGGATTCCGATCCCGATTTCCAGCCACCGTAGATGCGGGCTTGCGGACAGTGAGCAATGGGTAGCTCGCTGTCCGACCGTCCGGTAACTGTCCGGACCAAGCCCAAGTCGTCGACGGCGCGCACTGTTCCCGCGCGCCTCAAGGAGTTGTCAGCAACAGCAGGGGCCCAGCCGGGTCGAAGCCTACTGGGGCCAGGGTTATCCGAAAGGGCGCTCGAGCCCCGGTATGAAGGCTTGAAGGAACGGGATGGGTTTTTAGTCAGTAAGAGTCTGGTCTATAAAAAAAAGGAAGAGCGGGAGCGAAGCCGCGCGGGCAAAGGCTAGTTTATCATAGTTTCCGTGTTTAAAATTTTAAAGTTTCAAAACATTTATGCTTCACACTGGCCACAATGTCGTTATTATTCAATTTTTAATTGTTTTGTTATTAACAATACATTGCAAACTTAAATCACACTAATATCATAGAGGGAAAAGTTTGTGAGTGTGTTATGTGTGTGATCCACATCACTGTCATGCGGATACGTGCTTAACCTAGACACCTAACCTTCGTTGATTTGACGAATATGTAACAGCACAAAACGAATTCTATTTTGGTCAGTTTTCCATGATATTAAATTTAGATAATGTTCGACGAATATAGGAATTAATAAGGAGTTGTGTACTTTATATCTTTAGCAAACCGCGTTTTTTTCTTTTTAAAGAATACTATCTGATTAACTTTTTTTTATTGTTGATAGGTTTGGGATTGACCGTTATCTCACCTGATGGAAAGCGACGACGCTTACCTAAAGCAATCTATTCACTCTTGATATAAAGATCCACAGACTGTAGCTATCAGGAAACAGACTCCGATAGAGAATTCCATGAATGTGTTCCCAAGACGTTTTGTGCGTATAGGTGGATGTCCACCAAGTCCGTTTAACGCATTTTTATTGTACAAAAAATAGTTATTGCATCACATGCATTATCTGATACCCAGCGAAACTGAAGATAATGAGAAGGTAAATTGTGTTGAACGTAATAATAATCGGTCAAAATAGTCATCCGATCATTCCGACGATGATCGATCAACATTATAAAACGGGTTTCTCCAGCATTGTTTATTGGATGATGTGTCGGAGCCACCAAGACCTCCTGTCTCACCTGAATTACGCTTAAGTACTTAAATATAGAATAACTAATCAATGACCGTTGTGCGTTTTTTACGAAATGTTAAATGCATGTATTATCATTGGTTTGCCGCCACTACCACAATACCTCTATACAAGGTCGATAAGTAACAAGTTTTTAAAGAAAATATTTTTTAGTAAGCTTTTATAGCTCGGTCCACCTCTAAAATTAATACACGTCAAGGCGAATCATACGAGCCCTAACTCGACAGGGTTGTGTCGTTTAACCACCAAGTTCCTACAGCCAACTTCCGGTTCCATCATCAGATCAGCTCCATGTCGTAATAATTTTGCATTGTCATCTGATTTACACATGCATGCAAAATTTCAGCTCAATCGGTAGCCGGGAAGTAGATCAAGTTTAATTTGCAAGATTTGATACAGACAAACATCAAAACAGGTGAAACTAAATAAAAGCTTGTAATAATAATCAACGTGATTTTATGAAGAGGATTCGGTTTTAACGGGAAAGGCAAACGTTAGGGTCTAGGGTTAATGAAGACTGGCAGCATTATCGCGTAAAATAGCTATGCAAATTTTTTGAGTGAAGAAGAAGCCAACCCTCTGGTCACGCAAAGTGTCACTATTAATTCAAAATTTTGAACAAAAAGGTATAAACGATTATTATTTAAAACTTAAATAAAATGCGCATAAAGTAAACATGCATTGTCTGAGGTCGCCATTTTCGCAAAATGTCCATTCATTTTTCCGTTAGCTCGCGGGGCGGCGGCGGCGGTGCGCTCAACCATGCGTGATTTTGTTTTTGTGCGTTTGTTCAGTGTCTGTGAGCTTGCGGTTATTTGAATTCATCCAAAACCATTAGTCCTGAAATAAAACAGTCTCATATTTGATTAGCAATTTATAGTAAAGCAATTGAATCGGGTAGCGCTGCAAGAACTGAGTGCAATTACCGCGCAGAATTGTATTGAAATTGACTTTTTGTTACAGCAAACAATCAAACGTCGTTTGATGATTCAATACAAAGCTTACTTAATAATAGTCTCGATAAAAGTAGAGACGTGAAGTGAACGCTTGCGGGATGTGACTGAGATAAAAAGATTGTTCGGTTCAATAGATTCAATAGAGCAGATCCCTAAGTCCCAAATTAAATCATGAAACATCTTTGCACCTGGTGGCAGCCTCGCGAGGCGCGTCTGCTTCGCTCGCTGACTGACGAATCTTTTCCATTATTCTTTCTCTGATTTTATAAAACTGCAAGGAAATATTAATAGTCTTGCTATTTTGTTAGTGAATCTCCTTTTTCATCAGTGTGCTACAATTTATTTTAGACCTCTATATTGTTTTCTGTTTGAAAACAATTTCTAAATCAACAGAAAGAGAAACATTCTAAGGTTTTACTTTATCAGATCGCTTTTGTAAACATTGAAAGATACGAAAAGTGCTGCAAGTCACTGTGAAGTTGAGTGTTAAGGATTTAGTGTGGTGCGGCCATTGGGAAGGGACGACTATCTCTATCTGCCCATCGAATGTGAGAAAAAGGCTGCGGCTTTAGTGGGACAAATTCGTTTCGATTCAGTCACGTAGCGGCGAGATGGGCCTTTTAGCAGATTTGGTAAACGTATGTTTAGATTTCGTCGAATTGTTTATTGAATGGGATAGAAATATGTTGCGCAATCGTGGACTGCCAATAATATAGGTAGGTACACGCTCTTTTATTACCTGTATTTAACAGTGTTTTTCAAAACTAGTAGAATTTATGGGGGAAAGAAGGTATGAGTATTATACATACATAGTCAGCCTTATAATGTTCTCACTGCCTCTGGTTGAAATATCGCAGCACTTCAGACAGACCTCCGGTAAGATATCACGACGGCATGGAGACAACGACTGTCGTAACCTGGCGTCGGGAACGCCAGAACACGGTGAGTAAGTCTTCTCTTTTGAAGACTGATAGAGTTGCTCCACGGTATACTCCTTTTAAACCTAACATAGGTCCTTACCAGACATAATTGTTTTATGAGGTTTCTGTTTTAGATTCAGTGAGAAGAAACAGGTATCACTATTGTGAGAATCACCTGGAGAAAGCGTATGCAGGAGAGAATGCCTACTCCCCGGCCCTCAGCCGGCGCTGCCGTAGATACGGGCATGCCGACGGCGAGCAATATGTAATTCGCCGCCCGATAAGGACCATGCCTGAGTTAATGGTGCGTTGAACTTCACGCTCGCCTCAAAAAACAGTCAGTATGATTGACGGGGCCGATAGGGCCAACTACTGAAGGAACACAGGATGGGTTTTAGTCACTAAAGTTCTAACACTGCCCCTTACTCCACACGGAGTGGGGAGAAGCTATTTGATGATTTGCCACCTAGAAAAAAGGCTGTGTTACAAGTGACTAAAACCAAAAAATAGATGGTACCGGGAATAAAAAATACCTAAGTAACATGTGGGGATACCACATGTTACATATTTACGACTTTACATACGTACATAAAAAACTTAAATACTAAATAAACTATTTATACTAAAACCTAACTATGTACATAAATATAATACAAAATGACAAAGTACGCTCAGGCGTCAAAGTACTCCTCCACATCGCTGTCACCCGGAAATGTGCCCAGAAGACTGGCAGCATTGCCACGTTGAATGGCAATGCTAATTCTTTGGGCGAAGAACGAGCCAGCCCTCTGGTCACGTGAAGTGTCGATCAGTCGGCGTGAAATTTCCTTGAAAAGGAGACGTGCACTCGGACCCCACGAACCAAGTGTTTCGACCCCAAACGGCTCAAAACTGTAATTACCAATAAGGTTACAGTATTTGCGCCGTTTAAGGGCCTCAGCAGCAGCAGCGGCAGCGCCAGCACAGCCTGCCGTACTTGGAATATGGGATGGCGCAAGGGTGTCGACACAGGTTGCGTCCCACACCAGAGGCCTACCCACCTTCCACGGTACCAACGTCATACCATCTGGTCTCTTCCCATCATGTTACATTATAATCGAACGTGCATATAAATATTTTCTAATCTATAATATAAAAATGAATCGCAAAATGTGTTGGTAAACGCATAACTCAACAACGCTTGGACCGATGTCGCTAATTTTTTTTTTGTTGTGTTCGTTTTTATGAGGAGAAGGTTCTTATGGGAAAAAAATGAAAAATAGGGTAGTGTAGGGTAGAATAGGGTAGTGTAGGGTAGAGTAAGGTAGAGGAGGGTAGAGTAGGGTAGAGTAGAGTAGGGTAGGGTAGAGTAGGGTAGAGTAGAGTAGAGTAGAGTAGAGTAGGGTAGGGTAGAGTAGGTTAGAGTAGAGTAGAGTAGGGTAGGGTAGATTAGGCTAGAGTAGGGTAGAGTAGGGTAGAGTAGGGTAGAGTAGGGTAGAGTAGGGTAGAGTAGGGTAGAGTAGGGTAGAGTAGGGTAGAGTAGGGTATAGTAGGCTGAAGTAGGGAAGAGTGGAAGCGAAGCCGCGCGGGCAAAAGCTAGTCTACTAATATAATGGCGTCATTATGACTTTTCGATGGTCATCCACTGACACTCCATTTCTGACGTATGCGGTAATCTGCAAAAATTTTGACAGTTCCTTTGATCAGTGATCTACCATTACGACGCCTCATTGCGCAGTTAGTGCTTTTAATAAGCTCGGTCATTCTACCACAATTCTAATATAAGACCATTGACCGATCAATGATCGTTCATTGTGAATTAGCAGATTACAAACATTTAGCAAAACAACAATGGGATCGTGTTGGAAGGCGAATTCATAAAAATAGCAGACTTGGGTCCCTGGGCCTCAAGTCTGCTATTACAATAGTGTCAGAATGGTCTATCATTGATTACAAAATTTTAGATTTTGACAAGTTTGGTAATCTACTAGTATAATGGCGTTATTATGACTTTCTAATGGTCAAAGATTTTATATAGGTACCTATCTAATGGTCAACCACTAACACTTCATCGAAGGAAGTGGCTTATAATGGTAATGGCAAAGATTTTTTAAATATCCTACAGTACTAGAATGACTACGAAGAAACATTACGCTCTCTAAAGTGTTTTTTATTTCTTTTGACATTAAGTTCATGTGCGTAATTGACACACAAAAGAGAAAAATGGTTCCGAGCAAGACAGTACAGCAAAATCCTCTGTGTCCCTTTCTCACCTACTATCAGAAAAAAATTAGAAACAGATGGTATTTTTTACATTGTTCAAGTAATCGTTAAATATTCCATGTTCATGGATTTTGATAGGTATGCTAATTAAACGCAATTTACTTTCTTTCTTTTTCTTTTCTTTATAAAATCAATTGCAACTATAACATTTATTTCAAAATAATGCTTCTTGAAATTTTGTACGCATTCTGCTTGTATTTAATAATGATTTCATTTAGATATAGTAGGTAGCTATTCGTAGTAATTTTCAAATTATGATAGGCAACACTTAGGAGTCTTCAATTTGACATCAATAAACAATATGGTCGATGTTTACATAAGTGGTGATTTTGTAAAAACCACAAAAAAAAATATTGACGCATGAAATTGGTAAACGCCAATAAACAATCACATAACTGGTCCCAAGAGTCAGTAATGAGACAGGTCGCAGTGCAACAAACTGTACAAGCAAACAATATTACCAGTTGTACGTCATTTAGCGCGTAATTGCGACGCACAAGTGACGCGGACCGCGGCCGACCGACGTGTCGGTACACGTGCTACGGGGCTACGAGGCTACGAGATTTCGAGGCTACGAGGCAAACCGCTACGCCACCGCCACTGCCTCATAGCCTACTAAACATAATATTTTTTTTGCTTTTTTTTTTTAATTGACTTAACTAGCGCTTGACTTCGATCCCACCTGTTCGTAAGTAGTGATGCCATATTAATTGAAATGATGAATAAAAATCCGGCCAAGTGCGAGTTGAACTCACGTACGAACGGTTCCGTACCATTGTCTATAAAAACGGCAAAAAAAATTACGTTTGTTGTATGAGAGCCCCTTTTTAGGACTCCGTACCTCAAAAGGGAATAATGGAACCCTTATAGGATCACTTTGATGCAAATCTGTCTGTCTGTCAAGACCCTTTATCTCGAGAACGCGTGGAGGTATCGGGTTGAAATTAAAACCTTATACTCAGTCTGCGGTCCCTCGAAGATGTAAAAAAATCAAATTTACAAGTTACTGACGAAAAAAAAGATATGGTCGTTTATATCGCAAAATATGTATATTTGAATACCTTGATTCAAAATTCATAGGGTACTTCCCGTTGACCCAGAATCCTGAAATTTGACATAAAGCATTAAGGTTTGATAGCATAAATATAGGAATAAATCTGAAAACAGTACGTCAAACGTCGTATTGTTACGTCTACGTGTTTGTTGCTATAGCGGCAACAGAATTACTTACATCATCTGTGAAAAATTCAACTAACTATCACGGTTCATGAGGTACAGCCTGTCGACAGACGGATAGACAGCGGAGTCTTAGTAATAGGGTACCGTTTTACCCTTTGGATACAGAACTCTAAAAATGCTAGATGTTCACAATCACAAATCGTTAATATTCACTTTAGATATAATAAAGCTGCACGCTATGTGACCAGCTTTTAATTGTACCTGGAAATCGCGCAGTATTAGCAGCGGGTCGTGAAGGCTGTGCGGCCATTGTGCGCCGGCCTGCATTACCGATGGAACTCGTGCAAACATTCGCTATGTACTCGTGTCCACGGAAAATTGCTGTTACGCTAAACCAACAGCACAAAAAGTTATAGTGCTCTGTTGTCTCTTGATACTTTAGCACGTGTTAATAGTGTTAACATTACATTTTGTACTAAAAAAATACATACGTGCAACAATTATTTACTTTGCGTTGACGTGCTTAATTTAACAGTTCACTGCTTTCAACTTTTGTTTACTCTGCACTGTTTCAATAATATATTTAACATGTAGTTATAGTTTTGATAACGCGAATAGAAACAAGTGTTGAAAATGGCTTTAAACAAGTTAAACTTAAATTTAAAACAGACAGACAGACAGACGGACGGACGGACGGACAACAAAGTGAACCTATAAGAGTTCCGGATTTTCCTTTTAAGCTACGAGGACTTGCGCATGTAGAGTTCCTTACAATCCGTAGCAAAACGGCAAAAAAACCACGTTTATTTGTTGTTATAGAGGCAACAGAAATACATCATCTGTGAAATTTCAACCGTATGTGTATCGGGGTTTATGCGATACAGCCTCGTGTCCCGTCCATCTTCCACCGACCTATCTTTTTAAATTTTTTAATGTAATGTTTGAATCATATCGGTGACCCCCATAACTTTTAAAGTTATTTTAAATCAATTTTAATATTACATCTTACGTAAACGAAAAGAACTATCTATCATTTGATACTCCACTTGAAAACGTTCGGTTATTCATTCCCACTTTCACCTTCCATTACTTGTAAACGACTGAACTGGTTGTGATAAATCGCTAAAAATCCTGCTTTCGAGTAAAAAACTGCATCCAAATCGATTCATCCGTTTAAAAGCTACGGTGCCAAAGGTAAACACAGACAGACATACATAATAGATCAAACTTAAAACACCCCTCTTTTTTCGTCAGGATTTAAAAAGACAGCACCATGGCCTAACATAACATATAAAACTTTTCGCCGACGTACAAACACATATAATTAAGGAGCATGAAACCATTTTGAATATTTTATGAATGAGTATTTCATATGTATGAGAGCGTGGCTACTAGAAGGAAATTATATAAATTTGCATTCCTAATGAATACATTTATCAAGCCATACCGACATGTTCAGTTTTTGTCGAAATATTAGAACAATCTGGAGAGGCAAAGAATGGGTGTCGGAGATAAAATTGTGTTCGTATTAGCATTGAAGACGTTTGAGTCGCAGCCAAGTATCAAATAGAAAGACATTCCGTTGAATAAATAAAGGGTAAAACCAGACACGGCGAACGCAAAATAACTCTAAATTAATTGAGAGATAGTATGCTCATCGGCAGACTAGTTTCTGCCGGTGGCGTCGCCCGGATGAATTCCTACAACTATTCGAAGGAAACATACTCCCGAGATAAAAAATCGTAAATCAAATACCAGGACTTGATCAACTAGTGTGTCAAGCTTTATCCAAATCCATTATTGAACCGTTAAGACGTTCACGTTAAGAGCTAACAGGCAGATATACAGAGGTACTTATTCACTTCTAATAATAATAAGGAAGGGATAAGTAAGTAATAAGTAGTAAATGCCACGTTCCATCTACATGCAGACAGCTGTAAAGACGTGAAAAGGTAACAAACAGACAGAGAGACGGACAAAGTTACTTTCGCATTTATAATATTTAATTTAGATTGCCGCGCAAATGTGCGGTGTTGTGTCGCCTGCGTCATTTGGTGTGCGCGCGACATGACGCGGCTGATGAGCGCGACAACACGACAACACCGCGACTGCTGCCACATTGCGCGTGTAATTGCCGCGAACGCGCCGAGCCGCCATTAATCTCGCCAACACTCGATAAAACGCACAAGTCATGCTACAATGTTATACTCACACCCTCCCAACCGGCCATGCTGTTATGTAATGTTATTGTAAATTGTACAGCCGCTCGGCTGCTCAAATGTATTAAAGTAATTAATGTTTTATGAAAACTTTTTGGGTAAGTATTAAGCAAGCTGAATTATTAACTCATTCCTCTCTGCAACTATAGGTAGTCTGTCTAAAAAGTCAACCGAAATATTATACAAAATTCCCAATTTTGTATAATATTTAATCATTAAAAAAATACCTATATTCGATACTTTTTTATAAGGTTCTTCTATTAGTAAACAACGATCGAGATCTCTTAATCAACCTTGATTATTGAATCAGATTTCATTTTGCCCTAATAATTACCAAAGTCGTTTGACTTTAGAGACAGACTCTAGTTCGTATCTATAGCCTGACAACATGCAGTAAACAACCGATTTTTATACAAACTTTAGTTGACACTGTGTTGTTAAGAGTTACTCATCAATAAAAAATATCCTATTGCCTAATGTCTAGGTCTTATAACTCTAAAGTATCTTTTTTGTGTGTTACACTAAGGTTATAAATATTTGAATTTATTCGCAAAGTACAATATTTATTTACAACCATCCATTATTCATTATAGTTTTGATAAATTTTCAAGCATCTGGAAACTAAAAAGACAATAAGAATTATAAATAATTTTAATATTTACGCAAGAGTGTCAGCATCTTCTGAGGGCTACAGCAGCGCAACACAATCTCGAACTCGAAAACTTTTTCACATTTTCCTAAGGTTTTATCTTGTCAGATGGTCGTAATTTACCAACTTACGTCTATAGACAAATAGTGTGACAGTAATGGGAGGGAGCGTGTACACTGAGTCGGTCGCTGGTCGCCGCGCCGGTCGCAAGTCTCCACACTCACAGAGGAGCATCCGAGACAAATTGAATTTGCGCGAACGCCGCCGACGAGCCAGTTTGCGCTGCTAACTAGCTGCGACGTGAATGCTGCCACCCTTGTCTTTATATTATATCTGTCTAACCATTTTAGTTACCGGTTCCTGAAATACTAGCGTACCTGCTCACGGCGCTCACTGATCACTACCACTTTCTGTTACAAGTATAGTATTTCAAATGGACTTCGCTCGGTATTATATTGAAGAAAAACAATAGTTATCGATATCCACGCTAACATTTCCCTAACTGTAGTAAGTGATTTTGTAACTACTATTTTTAAAATCACATGAGTTTTGATTACTAGACGGCAGACACAGGTGGAACATGAACTTTACCGATAGGTGAGAGGTCAAGTGTGTTTCGAAAAGGGAGAAAGAGAGGCTTTTCTTAGCAGTGGCACATAACAGGCTCATTTACTAAATGTATCGATTATTAAATTCATGTAAATAAACAACCTTCATTAACACACATGAATGTACATATAACATGTACACTATAAACCTATGTTAAACATTTTAATACTCCGCACATAAAGCAACACATAACACCACAGAAACAAATAATTCGACATAAACGTTGTCGTCACATCGTCTAAAAATCCAATAATAAGCTACCGTTTTCAATCAAGATCCAGGGGGCGCATGAGAGCGGAGCCAGCGGAAAGCTTCTAATAGCAAGCGAGAGAAAACACATTTGTCTTGTCCCGGACCGTTAGCGTATATTACGCCGCCCGGCTCCGCCTGAGACATCGCCCGCTGCGTGCTTCTTAACTCAGTTTCACTATGTTAACTTGTGCGTTTTTCATCGTTACTCAGAAATTAGCCCGAGTTCTTATAGTTACACAAACAACTTCTGTAATATGTAGGTATAACAAAATTTAAAGCTCTTACGATAATTACGAGAACCAACTATACGTATCTACAAATTTAAAATATAAGTACGTACTTAGTTTCTGTGGAGAGCTTAAACAAAGCATGTTATGTCGTCGGAGCTTATTAAAAGTTTATTTTTCAAATAGAGGAAGTAAGTGAAGTTTATGACAACAACCTGCAACAAGAGGGCCCGCCGTAATGACTGAATAGCCGAAGTTCGGCACCGACTTCGCGACTTGACGTCTGTACCGATACTTTATTATTCAAACTATATTCAATTGCTATAAGGTTTCTTTACAACAATAGGATGGCTCTAATTAATAGTTAGCCCGAACTGTTCGAAATTTGAGGCAGGATTAATTTAGTTTGATATCGATGGTAATTAATATAACGATGCAACATGAGGCATTTTCTTAGTGTTATCTCGCACCGTCTGTGAATTGTTACAGAAGTATATACACATAGTATGCTTTTTTTTATTCTTACACTAGATTTTGCCTGCGGCTTCACCCGGGTACATAAAATGTAGCCTATGAAATATACTCAGGTATAAAGCAACTTTCTATCGGTAAAAAACTTTTAGCAATCGAACCAGTGCCTTTAGAGATTATCTTCTACAAACAGCAAAAAAAAAAGAAACTTTACCTCTTTACAATATTAGTGTAGATGAATATAAGGAAACTTAATATGGTGCGGAGACAGACGAATTCTAAGTTGAAATTATTTTGCACAACACATTTTTAATATACAGTGGGTCACGTAAGAAGCACACACCACCTAAAGCCAAACATATGGAGTCGCGCAACATAACGGAGATACTCTTCCCGCGTATTTCCCGGAGGAACTGGAGGGGGAGGCTGGTTAACACCAACGTTTTAGTGATAACAGTACTTATTTTATAACGTTCTGGTATCAAGTGGGTTTTTAAAGAAAACTTAATAATATCAGCAGTACAGGTTCTTATATGAACATGAGACCAGAAGATCAAGGAAACATCGTTCAAACAACGTTCATCAAATGTAATTTTTAATCCGCTAATTAAGGTGACAAACAAACATATTTAGCCGAAAACACTTCAGTTTCCTGTAACACATTTTTTATCAGTAAACGAATCCAATAGACTTCCATTAGACATTAGAACACTTAGAGTTAACTGTGTCGGTAGTTATGACAACGTGGCTGGCGCCGGCGCGTCTCCTCGGTGTTGCCCCTCTAAATCTTATAGCAGCACGGTGTCATAATGCAAGCAAGACACAAACATGTCTACGTGCGCCAAGCTTGTTAAGTGGTTTGGAAGAAAAACATCACGGAAACTTTTTTTATTGTCGTAAGCCATTTAAGCCGTATGTATTCCCTTTGTATAGGTAACTGTTCTATACGGAGTTGAGGAACATAAAAAATATGTTTCTATCACTTGAGTATTTTAAGGATAATAACATCTGCTCTAATAAATTTTAACGTACTCGTATTTCTTATCTTTCTTTGTTCTGCATAGTTGTTGCCTGGTTATTCCCTTGGCTTCAATGTCTTGAAGGGTTAGGTCGTGCCCTTATTAACGCAGGATCTGCTCTTTAATTCATGACTATATGTGACTTTTGTTCCCAATGGTGCGGCTGTCTCCCGACCTTCAGTGGAGTTATCAGGTCTAGGCATGCTTTCTGGTAATTTCTGGTAATAACTTTTCCCGCTCTGGGTAGAGAGATAGGGAGAGTCATACATTTAGGGTACGTTTCCACTGACATGGAGTTGGGCAGAGTGGAGAAGGGTGGACCGAGAATATATTATTTTTTACTACTCTTCTCCGCTCCACTCCGCTTAACTCCCCTCCAGTGGAAACACCACCTTCAGTTGCCTTTGCGTTTCAATAACTCGTTCGAACAGGCATCCTACTTGATATATGCGCAATTTGTCTTGCATGATGCTTCACTAAACCCCAGGGACCAGCACAGCACTATAATCATCTAAAACTAAATCAAACCCAAAAGAATCTGCATTTACATTGTATCATATACTGAAACCACAAATCACATATTTCTACGCTAACTTTAAAAAGCCATTAAAAATTAGGGAAACCCGAAGAAGTGTTGTAACTTAGAATGCAGTGTTTTCCGGATAAGGAATGCGATAAAAGTTTACGGTTGTCGAATAGTCGTAAAAAGATCACCGCATGAGAGCGCACTCCCAAATCCTCGGTTACCACACGACTCACGACTGATCTGAGCAAATCGATTTTGCCACGACCATTGTTTTACTATAAAGAGTTATATTTTTTTCATCGTAAATTTTTCTTCTTTGTTTTTATGACAATGTTTATTTTAAACTATAATGCAAATTAACAGATAAATTATTATTTAAATTAGTGTATGACTATAAATAACAACTGAAGTTGTAATTTCAAATTACTTGGCTTAATAATTGTAAATATTTCTGATAGCAATTTACCTAATTATGTATCAACATGATTCCGATAACATTTCCTAGGGAAGACGGCGACGTAATCGGTTGCAGACGAGTGTCCCCCTCGGTGTCGCATGCGGGACTAGCCCCGCGGACCGCGGCGCTCGCCCGCCGAGTCACCCCTGTGCCCGACCCTGGCCCCGCGACAGCGAATATTTTTTGTGGGGACATCATAATAATAGCTCTGTATTACTTCAGGAGAAATTCCAAGAAGTTTATAACTCGAGATGAGTTTCGTGTTCCTTGTCATAAATAATAAAGCGGTCGTCGACTACAACGTTGTGCAGATTTTAAGTGAAGTAAAAATTCAAGAAATAATTTTTCATTTTCGGTTCCCGAGTCAAAAGGAAATTGTCGGAAGTTTCTTAAATTAATGAAGATTTCATAGAGAACACGGTGCAACTTTCGAAGCAGGGTTAACCGCGCGAAAATAATACCTCAATGATTTTATAAGAAACCTATTGTAAAATTAGCATATGAAATTTAACGGGGAATACATTAACAATTTGAAATATTCACGCTCGATCGGGCACAGCGTGACAGCACCATAATGTAAAGGGTGACTCGTGATTCTGCTCTGCGTCGCTGTCGTAGAGCGATTCTTTTCACGACGAATTTTTCGCATGATAAATTACAAGACGTCAGAATTACAATATTAAATAGTTGAACATTTCGAAATGAGAACAAAGAGCTGGTAAGTAAACAGATACCTGTCAACCAATCAATCTAATATCATAAATTTCGTTTAACGCTCAAACTATCTGTAACAGGAGAGCGAGCGGCGCGGTGGCGGGGCACTGTTCATGCTGTCTACAGATTCTACTTAAGTTAATGGATAAGTTGCGAAGGCACGGAGTTTACTTTGTGTTTTCAGGTAGACGGACTTGATCGAGAAGTTTTCTTCGTTAATTTGAACAAGGCAGGAGCTTTACAAAACTGTCAGGATAGTTGCAGGAACAAGGTGTCCTGATTGTCGAGTTTATAATTACCATGATAACAATTTATGCTGGGTTATATTAGCTACGGATTATCCATACTAGGTGTCAACCCTTTGTATAAATAAGGTAACTTTTTAAGGGGCACTTCATAAATTTGTATGCAAAGATTCCTAGCGCGAGATTTTGTTACGAAGCGAACATTAACTGGCGAATTGAATATTCGTTCACGAGCACAGCGATTAGAACTTTGTTAAAGTGATGTGGTGTTCCTACAAAACCATTTGTAGGAACACCTCTATCACTAGAGATATCAACATAATGTTCGTCGCGTAACAAAAACTCGAGCTACGAATGTTCGGAAAACAAATTCCCGAAGCGAATGCTCGCGGCAAGAAGCATCAAGTCATACGTGTCTAACCATAATGTACACATAAAATACTGCGAATAAAAAGATACTGGTAAACCTGTGGCTTTAACTTTATTCGAGTAAGTAAACATTCAACGGCGTAACAAATTACGACTGAATTACAAGTTATTTTCAAAAAAGTAAGTTGTACAAAACTTCCTCTGCCTAAAGAATTATGAAGATTAGCATAACAAAGTAACCTGAGACTGTTCAGAGAATGCGTCGCCTTTTGCAACCCACGAATCTGCTGTTGGGTTTATTTCTAAAGTTATCACAATATCAAGCCTTCTCAGCAAGAACGCCATAACCGGTTGTTGGCAATTTTTGTAGGAAAAGTTTTTTCCAACCAAACATTTTTAAGTTGTGACCAATTAAAATTTGTGATTATCTATTCTTAATATTATAAAGCTGAAGAGTTTGTTTGTTTTAACGCGCTAATCTCAGGAACTAGTGGTTCGAATTGAAAAAATATTTTTGTGTTAGATAGTCCATTTATCGTGAAAGGCTTTCAGCTATATAACATCACGCTGTGACTTATAGGAACGAAGCAGCAGTGAAAAATGTTGCATAAACGGGGAAAATTATTCGTTTATGAGAGCTTCCGTTGCGTGCGCTGCGTAAATGGTTCAAGTTACCCATAAAATATGTATGAAAGAATTATTATTTCTCTTAAATTGATCTAAAAAAAATGTCACGCACAGTATATGTCTATCTTTTAAGATTAACTCATTACCTTCACCACCTTTTTTATGGTAATCAAATTTTGTCAACATGATATTATTATTATCCAAATAAACGCGTTGTTGATTGAGAGTATTTGATTGTGACCAAAATTTTCCTATAAGAACCTTAAAACTATCTACGAATATAAGAGTACATTTGGGGTAGTACAAATTTTCATTCAAAGTTACTTATGGAAACGGGAAAGGTCTTCATTTTGAAAATAAAATTGAAATTGATAGCGATTTAGGACAACACTGCTACGCACCACACTGCGCAGCGCGTGAAAACGCACCCACGAAAGTACTTGCGGGAGTGCAGATCTGCATCATCATGCGGGTTTTTTACACACACATTTCATATAAAATCACGCACCTTGCGTGTCGCCTTGCACCCACGCGCGTGAATGCATGTTTCTCCTCATGTAGGTGCGTGATCTGCATGAACGCGCGTGGATGAATTTTCAGTGTATTGGACTCTGCGTATTTTCTATACAAACGGAGATACTTACAAGCAACGTTAAGACAAGCATTCACGCACTACGCTTTGTGGTGCGTGACAGTGTAATAACCGCCTTAGGAGAAAGAGTAAGTAGCATTGAGGATTTAGTATCGAATTTTTACCCTGATATCGTCGAAATAGAAAATAAAAATTTTCAATGAATGTGTCAAAGGGCAATATTGGCGACGAGAAACAGTAGCGTTGACGAAATTAACGACCTAATTTTAACTGAACTTTCCGGATATATAGTTAGTTACTTACTTCCAGGAGATATAAGTAGCTACTTACTTTGAGGAGATATAGTTACTTACTTCCAGGAGATATAGAAATTTACCCACAGGAGTTTTTGATTCTTTAAACCCGAGTGGCCTTCCCCCACATTCCCACAAGTTAATTTTACTTAGAAATCTTAAACCACCAAATTTGACCCGACTTGTCTTCGCAATAACGTGATCGTGGCAATAGTTTTGACTGGTCCAGCAGCAAAAAATGCTTATACCTCGCATCCCAATGATTCCAGATGATTGACCTTTTGATAAAAATAAAAGAATTTAATTTCCCGTTAAGTAATCTTTTGCCTTAGCAATTAACAAATCACAGGGGCAAACATTTAAACACGTACGTAAATCGATTTATGTACGTCAAGACTGCTTTTCACACGGCCAACTATATGTCGTGTTTTCAAAATTGGGTGGCGGAAAAAATTAGTATGTTCTTCTGCCACAAGAAAATAAAACTAAAAATATAATTTACGTAGAAATACTTTAAAACATATTCTTTTAAAAGCTTCTTAACCGCTATCATAATTACAAAAATTGACGCTTACGGAGACGTGGGCAACAGCTAGTACTTATATATGCTAATAGTGCCTCTTCTATCAGATCAGTATATACACCGTTAAATTTTAGTCGTTTTAATCCCGTGGAGGGTCGATCCGGTACATGAAACACTATTGATTTGTAAAGATAAAATTAAAAAATAAAGTACCTTTAGTAGTTTGAACGCAACGCCAACTACTACCTTCGGGTCATTGAACTCGCTCAGCTGACGTTTTCTTAAAAAAAATAATTTCGTACGTGCGTAAATTAATACGCGTTTCGAAAAAAACTTTATTTTTTAATTTTATCTTTACAAATCGATAGTGTTTCATGTACCGGATCGATGCTCCACGGGATTAAACGATTAAAAAACGGTGTAGGTATATATGAATGACGAATCTTTTCATTTTTAGAACGATAATATCATTGATAATTTTAAATTAAGATTCACATTTTTATGAATTTATTGTCATAGTTGTAAAAAGCTGCATCCGACGACTAAAAACAGGCGAGGCCGCGCGCTGCCCGGTCGAGAGCCGAGACACAGGCCTATAACTCGCTTTTGCTACCAATTACGCTAATGGAATTTATTTCATTTCAAACCTATGTTGCCGCTAAGTCCGTACTACGCGCTCTAGGTGCTTTATTGCAACTTCAAATGGATACAATAAAATAAACCTTTTGTGAACTTAGCTCAAGTCGTAATTGTGCTTTCGTCGTAGAACTTCTTTATAGTTTTAGTACGGTAACAAGTTAGTGTAACCAATACTGAATGAAAGATTTTTAAAGATCAAATATACTTAAATAAAAGTATTTTGTATTGTCAATAACTTTTTTTTCGCTTTTGGGATTGTTGAGCAGTGACATTATCAATCCTGTTATTTTAGGGTTCTGTACCCAAAGGGTAAAACGGGACCAATTGGGTACTAAAACTCCACTGTCCGTATGTCACTAGGTTGTATCTCATGAACCGTGATAGCTAGACATTTGGATTTTTCATAGTTGCTAGAAGTATTTCTGTTACTGCTATAACAACAAAAACTAAAAACAGAATAAAATTATTGTCCCACTGCTGGGCAAAGAGACACTAAGGAATAAAATAAATTGTGTAAAAAAAGTTGTGTAGCTAATGGTAGGGAACCCTTTGTGCGCGAGTCCGACTCGCAGTAAGCCAGTTTTTTTTTTTAATTTGGGTAAAACCTACCTACGTTATAGCCATAGATATTTCGTTTAGTGTCATATTCAAATGACCTGCCTAAAAATATAAATCTCTAAGTTCAATACTGATGCGTTACTGATGGATTAAGCTTGAGTAGTTATAGTTAAAAACTAGCCCTTACGAAACCCGTACGTGTTCTTTGTCTCAAGTTTTGTGCCCACCTATAAGGAAGTTCCCCCTCGGAGCAACTAATGTTAGTCAATTAGGTATTCAGGACGCGCGCGCTCCCCGCTCGCTCCTGGCTCGTCTAGCTGTGGCCGACTCGCTTTCGCTTCTATTCCATGCTGCAATGCCAATTAAAAAAATACCGAGCCATGTTAGCTAATGTTGCCAACGTCTGCTGGATATATCGAAGAATTTTTCTTTTAAATTACCCGCGTTATATGTATGCTTGAAAGTAAATGTATATATGGAACAAAAAGTCGTACAGACGTTACGATAGTTACTATAGTGTATCAAAAAACCGGCAAAGAGCGTGTCGGGCCACGCTTAGTGTAGGGTTCCGTAGTTTCCCGTCCGTCACAATGAGTGTACCCACTTATGAGTTTAAAAAAATGCTTGCATATACGATTATACTACAAACTTAGTCCAGAAATTATTTTGTAGAACCTTTTTGTCTTTTTTGTACAAAAACTGTTCTTGCCATCAAGTTCAAAATGATTTTCCTAGAAAATCCTTATAAAGTTCTACTTTTCAGATTTTTTTCATATTTTCTAAACTTATGGTTCAAAAGTTAGAGGGGGGGGACATTGTTTTTTACTTTTGGAGCGTTTATTTCCGACGTTATTGACATTATCAAAAAATGATTTTAGTAAACCCCTATTCATTTTTAAATACCTATCCAACAATATATCACACGTTAGGGTTGAAATTAAAAAAATAATCACTTCCCATTTTACATATCGGGGGCTACCCTAATAAAACATTTTTTTCCAATTTTTATTTTACCACTTTGTCGGCGTGATTGATATACATATTGGTACCAAATTTCAGCTTTCTAGTGCTGACGGTCACAGAGATTAAGCGAGGACGGACAGACAGACGGACAGACAGACATGGCGAAACTATAAGGGTTCCTAGTTGACTACGGAACCCTAAAAAAAAAAGTTATGCTGATCGGTCTAGTGTCGTAAGTAGGTACTACCACTGAGTGGCCATGGGTTCATATTTGAGGTCGAGTATACTGGGGTTTATTCAAGTTGGGTAATTAAATCGCTAGTAAATAGCTTATTTTTAAGCAATCGTGCTCCAGTGTCAGTATCAGATGTCATTGTGATCAAAACGCCAGCTTAACAATAATAATAATAAAAAATACAATAATAAAAAAATCTGTAAAAACCCAAACCCGATTGAAGGCAATAATAGTCATGCCAAAATGTGGGTGTTATGTACCTATATATAAAGATAATACCTAGATTTAACTACAGCTCTGCCCAAAACTTTGGGGATTACAAGCGTAATTATGTAAAGTAAAATCAAATATACATAAGTTAATCTTTAATTTTTTAAGATTCATGTCAATATTTAGGATGGTCCGAAATTCTAACAAAAAAATCCGAATTTAAATATTTTATGTTGGTTCCCTTATCATATTCTAAGAGTTCTTTTTAGAACACTCTTGGGTGTTACGACTTTTATCGCAGGAAATCTCTCTCCATTCTGCATAATTCATCGCTATGAAGTTGAAACCGAAGTCGTAAAAGAAATCGTTCTATGATTTCATGTCTTCGGCGGGAAACTTTCTACTTGTCTTTCTTTTGAATCAACGGGCGCTGCGGGGCTCCGGGCCATGTTATCCACCTATAATATCGGCGATTGCACTCTTGATCCTTTATGCATACTAGTAGAACGTTTATGTTTGTAATAATATGATTTACATACCTTTTAAAGTGTTGGTTAAGTATAAATTAATGCAAGTGTGCAGTCATTACACTTGAGGTGGGTTCGCGGCTCTGGGCGAGACGGCATGGTCGTAATGAAGCAGAGTTTACAATGCAAATGATAGCTCACGCGTATAAAATGACGACGTTTTCTAACAAACGACTTTGGCTAACAACGTTTTTTATAACTATTTAGTTTAGATTTTGTCACAAATATGTGAGAAATACCATATAATTTGTTCATGACTCCCACATTTTGAAGGGGAGACACTGACTAGAACCCGGAATATTAGGTAAAGTTCAATTAATGATACTGGCATTTTTTTTATTAAATTAATTAATTAGACGCTTACAATATTTTCAATATAAAAAATAAAATGTTTGGTTAGCTGAATACTACCGTAACCAGAGACACAATAAAAAGACAATGACAGAGCATTTGCTTAGGGTAATTTCAGGTTTCTAATTTGTGCGCTTTTCAGGTAGCTATTCAAGTGCGGTTCATAACATCTTCATAAATAAGCCTACTATCTCTAACTATCTCTCCTAATAGGTATGTTTATAAAATGAAACGAAGTGATTGTGAATATTATAGTATAACACTACAATACAACACAAAATTCGAACTGTCTCTTAATTTTACAAAAAATATAGATAGATAGATAGATAGATAAATTCTTTATTGTACACCAAAAATAAAGCAGTTACATAAGAAACTTAAAATTAATAGGGTGCTACAATGGGTGGTCTTATCGCTAAAAGCGATTTTTTAAAGACAACCTTTGGATGGATTTGACAGAGAAGGAGAAAAAGATACGCAGGTAGTTCGTGGTGTACTATTTACATATATACAATACATAAACTAGCAAAAAGTACATATATTAAATATATTATAATTAAGAACACATAGATTACATATATTATTATTAAGAATATAATAAATAAATAAATATATTACAAACAATATAATATATATATATATAATTATAAAAGCAGAGAAATACTGTACAATGACAATTTGACATTAGGAGGAAAGGTAGTGATTTGTCACCTCATTTTTAAAAGTTGTGAGTGATTGAGCTTGCCTTACCGACACGGGCAGAGCATTCCACAGCCGCACAGCCTGAACTGCAAACGACTTATCATAAAAGTTGGTGGAGTGACTTGGCATCTCCAACCTCAAGTTTTCCGATGACCTAAGATATCTAGTATGTGTGTCATGAAGGAACTTGAAACGTTCTTTAAGATAAGCGGGGGCTTTAGGATTGAACAGAACTCTGTATAGCAGAGACAAGATGTGTACGTTCCGGCGAAGACGTATTGGAAGCCACTTGAGTTTTGTACGAAAATCGGATATGTGATCATACTTGCGCAAGCCAAATATAAATCGTATGCAAACATTTTGAAGTCGCTCAAGTTTATCAAGTTGTGCCTCAGTGAGATCGAGATAACTGACATCAGCGTAGTCAAGGATAGGGAGTAAGAGGGACTGTGCAAGAGCAATACACAATATTAGGTATGTGTAACCAGAGAGATTTAAAGAGATTACAGCGGCTGTCAGAAGAAATGTCTTAGAAGAACTGTTATCCAAATGCCTCAGTGATGCCATCTAAATTTGAATAGCGCTCGAGTTAAATTTTTCAAAATTTTCCTTTACCAGGATATGTTAAAATGACAGTCGTACGAGAGAAAAAGAGTGACGGAGCTATACACCCTATATAGTTTGGTCTCCATCTCTCTAACAGTTTGGTTTAGGTCGTAAAATGGATCATGTCAATTCGGATTCAGGTTTTAGTCGACGCCAGGCTTTAGCAGCTATTTGAAATAGCTAGCGATGTCACCATAAATTAAAGAAATATTAAAATAAAAAAATCACTTGCTTAAATTAAGCAATGTCTATAAAGATTTCAATTCACAGTTTTAGTAAGAATCTGCTAAAATAAACAAATAACCGCGAACTTCTGCTCCTTGACCTCTCATAATCCGAATTTATTAATTTACTTGAATCTAAGTTTCTAAGGTGTGAACCTAGCTTGAAACCTTTGAATTAAAAGAAAATGAAAGTGATAGTTGAAAATACACTGGCAACATATAGGGGCAACATAGGAATAAACAAATAAAATCTGACAGGATTTTGGCGGGATTTCTTTGAGTACAGTTCAATGGCTGTTTTAATATCTGTTATAGTAATGGGGACTTGAACGTTGATATTAAACCTGACAACAAGAAGCCGCACTTGATATCTTCTACCCACAGCAACATTGGGCCTCTTACCAGCTTTTCTACATCCCACTAGACCTAGATCAAATACTTGTCCAGACCATATTTCATTAAAAACTTAATCCCTATCAAATTCCTTCGTAACAGAAACGAGTATTACAGATCATCATGCTACGGCTTTATGTGTGAACAGAACCAACGCGAAACGTAAATCTAATCAACAGACAACCACGTTTAAATTATACTAATGCCATAAAAGATGTGGAAAACGCTGATTTAACTCCGATGATGGACCTAGCAATGCTGCAGATAATTTAATTACTACTCTCAAAAGTATTGTTACAACTCATACCTCAAATATCAAAATTTCAAGAACGGCTAGAATTATCAAGCCTTGGATGACACCCGGTCTTATGAAAAAAAAAGCAAATTAAGGTAGGTTAGGGAAGAGTAGGGTAGGGTAGGGTAGGGTAGAGTAGGGTAGAATAGGGTAGAATAGGGTGGAGTAAGGTATAGTAGGGTAGAGCGGGAGCGAAGCCGTGGACAAAAGCTACTCGTAGTACAAAAAAAAAAAACAGCCAGCTACTAATCTTTTAACATTATCTACGGACTTTTGATCAGATCTCTGTTAATCTAATATCATCTAATATCTGTCAATCAACAATTATTTTGCTAATGTAGGTAAGAACTTGGCGTCTAAAATAACTACCTTCCCTACTAACCGTGATCAGACATTCTCACACAGTAAACTTAACTCAATCGCGTTTCTCCCGGTTAGTGCAAGTGATGTCGAGACAATTCTAACAAGCCTTTAGGATGATGGCTTAAAAATACTTACGCAGACAACACTGCACTAGTGGCGTATGGTAAGAGTTGAGATGACGTTTTTGCAATCGGAATAAACATTACGGATAGTACGAGTAATACATTGGCTAGCAAGTAATTTATTAACTTAAAACGTTACGAAATCCAAATTTAGAAGCTTTATTTTGCCGCACTTACCAAAATCAGCTGAAGAAACTGGAAATCTAATAGCCCATAATTGTCACAGAGATTGCACTGTTATTTATAAAACAGATGCAACTCAAACTAAGCGCCAAAATGGAAAACAGTTGTGCCAATCTACCAACAACAAAAAAAACTAAAATTTGAATTTGGAACCATACACAAATCATCCATTCCCGATACTTTTTTGACTGAATGTAAACCGGTTACAGCTATAATAGATTTAAGTAAAAGTCGGAGGAAATGAGATAAATCAGTTTTAATTTGGAAACATTTTTTTGTTCATTAGGTTAATAGTCTTCTTCGTCTATATAATTAATTAAATTATTAAAATATATTTAATTAGAACAGAGTCTAATTAAATTACGTAAGACTTCTAAGTATTAGCTTATTTATTCATCAATAAGAATCATTCAAAGTCAGTATTAGTACAAATTAAATAGTTCGTACCTGCCGTAGATAAATCTATTCTTGTACCTACCTATCACAAATCGGATTTCAGCAATTTCCAAAGAATGTCGTCTCATTCGAGTAATGTCTAGAGCACAATTAACACAGTGTTGGTTTCTGCTGGTTAAAATATAGCGCATAGTCGGTGTGCGTCTATCGGATGCTATTCAGAGTATTAGAAACAGTCTTTTAATACTATTCAGGTCTTTGTCGTATACATCAGATCAGAATACATAATATGTAGAGTGCATGCGTGTTAAGTTGGCGCGTGGACGAAAACGGAAACTTAACGTTTCCCGCCATCTTGACGTTTATGTCATGTGTCAGAAGAATGTGTTGTGTTCTGTGTTTTTAATCGTTTCCAAAATAAACAATCCTCATTATTATACCGAAAGTGATTAAAAGTGCTGCACGGGATATTATCTTGGAAATAAAACGTACTTTTAAGAGGAATGAGAAAATCGGGCCTACGGTACCATTTTCCAAAGTTAGACCCTTTTGTCAAATAATTTTTCGGGTGACTATAATAATAGAAATCCCCTACATATTTGTACTCGAGCGGTGCCTGACAGGAAAACAGAGTTTGTTAAAAATGGACTGCTAATATGTATTTAAATCTTAATTAAGTGACTTTCATGACGATATAATTCTGCTAACTTCATGCGAATAATGAAAGAAAAAAGAGTGCCAAATCTACAATCGAAAAATATAACTTGTAGTACTGGAAATGCATATATGATGCACTTAAATTAACAAAGCTTAACTTTTCGAATACCGTAATTAGACACAATAGAAAGACGTTGAGAGAGCAAACGCCGGCGTTCATTTGGGGTTTAATGAATTAAAATAACAACAGATCGTCCAATCCTTCTGATAAAGACTTATATAGCATATTAGCTTCTGATGGTATGAGTACTACTAAAAATTCAATAAAAGATTTAAAAGGTTTTCATGACTTTTTTTTAATAATAATGCTAATGAAAATAACCTGTAATTCAATCTATTTGTTTACTTTCCTTTAAGTAGGTACCTAAATAAATATATTACAACTAAACGATGGACCCCAAGAACAAAATTGAATGTGAAAAATTATCGTTTTATGGTATGAAGTTTTGAAGTTACAGGTAGTGTTCGATTATAATTTGATTTATGTAAAAGAATAAAGTTAAGGGAAAAATAGGTAAGTTAGACTGGCTACATTAAGCACGCCCCCAGCAACGCGCCAAATTAACGTACGTGCAGTCTAAGCTGGTGTCGTCGGGAAAAGCGAGTGCAGAGTTCATTTTGAAACCGAATCCGAATAGTTAAAAGTCAGAAATTGAAATATCGCAATTCAAATTTAACGCAGCAAAATATGACACTTATTTTTCTTCGCCTTATCTGAGTAGGTTAAGGTCTTAAGGCCACACCACACATCATTAGTTATAAATATTTTTTTTAATTTACATAATGCGGGTGCAACACATAATGTTTTCCGTATTTGGCAACAAAATCGAGTCAGCCTTCTCGGCAAGCCTCCCTGAGGTAGTCAATACTACAATAAAATACTCAGCGCCATTTTGACGAGATTGAGCTTTTTCAATGATTCTATTATTGAATAATGTCCAGTTGAAATTTTTTTTTTTACAAAAAAAAAAAATAACCGACTTCAATGTTAAAGAACAATAAACAGTATAAAATAACTTTTATTTCAGAAGTCGGTGTTTATATAATAGTTTTGTCTCTTCGTTACTTAACACCGACTTCAGAAAATAAAGATATTTTATACTTTTCAGTGTTTTTTTAACATTGAAGTCGGTTATTATTTTTATTTTTTTATTTTACACTTTTTGTTTATACAACTAAAAAGTACCCCTGAGACAAACTTAAATAACTTATAGCCACAGTGCATCTCATAACGATTCTAATAATCCCAAATACGGTTACACTACATTAGTTTATTTTTTTCCTTCTGGCTTCATTATCAGATCAGTTTGATACATCCCCCTCCCCTTTTCTGACAATAAGTCATCGACTATACGACTAAACAAAACAACTTTACTTGTAACCACAGTTCTGCTATAATTATATGAGGAGTTCTGTTCCATATCTTTGAAGTTCATGGTTAGATCATAACAATATTTCTATGGGACCAACTTGGAAGCATAACTTTTCAACCAAAAAAAGAATTTTCAAAATTGGTCCACAATTGACCGAAATATCGGTGAACATACATAAAAAAGTAAAAAAAAAAAACATACATTCAGCCGAACAAACTATTTTAACTTTTACATGTTAAAAATAAAACCTTTCATAAAATAAAAATATTTTATCTGTTTATATTTTTTTAGCTATAGTTTATATAAGCAACCTCATTCTTATTTTGATTCAAACAGCCTAGCTAGAGTAGCTAGTCTATGGCCGCCATTTTGGATGCGCGCGAATAAGAAAAAAAAAGGTTTTTTTTTTATTTAATGCAATGATGGACTTATTTATTATTTTTGAATTATTAATGTATTTGTAATTTGTAGTATTAATTGATGACATTTCGGTGAATTGAATTGTATTGTGTTATGATATGGGTGTGACTTACCTGATTAAAGATTATTATTATTATGGGAAAACGTTTAGTTCAGCTCGGGGCTAGTTTTAAGCCAAATCAATTTAGCGTGTTGTGAGTAAATTTAATGAGTATTATGTGGAGATATTTCATTTTCCCCGCATGAATTTAATGAATATAATTCTTAAAATTCTGCAGGTGTTTAAAATTGCAGCTTTTTGGAGGGTTTATTATTATTATTTCGTTTATTTAAATATATTTACATATAAATTATATTTTTAAATATTCAATAAAAAACAAAAATCATTTAAAAATATAAAAAATAGTAGCCCACCACTATCAGGAACAAGGTCCAAGCTACCGGCGGTCAGGGCTCCAGAGAAAGGAACCTCCTGACTATACGAGCCGTGTCCAGCAATACTGCTTTCTGAATCAAGCACTTGATCCAGTCGCCTAACGAGAGCCTCCTCAGGTGTTGGTCGAGGCTCTTGGCTATTAAGCCATTGGCTGAAACAACTATCGGTACAATGATCGCTGAATCCACTTCCCACATGTCGACAACCTCGCGAGCCAAGTCAATATACTTGATTTGTTTATCTTTCTCGGCTTTCACGAGGTTCTCGTCATACGGAACGAATATGTCAACAATCATTGCACGCCTCTCGCTTCGGTCCACCACCATTATATCAGGCTTATTGGCCACAATAGTCCTGTCAGTGATGATGGGCCGATCCCAGTACAAAGTGATATGACCGTTATCAAGAACTGGGTCGGGCGCATACCTATAGTATGGCACTTCCGATTCCACAAGAGAGTATTTCAGAGCAAGTTGCTGATGGATAATCCTGGCTACAAGGTTGTGCCTATGCAAGTACTCTCCGTTAGCTAGACGAGAACAACCAGAGATAATGTGACGGATTGATTCTCCCGGACGGTATCATTAAATTGAAAATTCAATTTATCCTTTATCATTCTGACTGAAGGACTTTGTATCCATGATCAAGAACTCATTAAAAAAAAAAAATTTTTAATGAATCTGTAGTTTTATATATTCATTTTTGTCACGTTATCGTCATTAAACTATTGAAAGAAAAATCCCACATTCGAACTTCTGTCGAACTAGTATCACCTCTGGTATCAAAAAGTTATTGTTTATTTAAACTTTGGCTAACGTCACATTATTTAATAATAGATTCTAGTAATTATTAACATTTTTATTATAATCTTGTTCACGAGGTTTGTCAATCTGGGACCGTATCTTGGCCGCTCCCTTTTGTATCTCAAGTGTCTGCATTACTGGACAATATGCGGAAACAGGCTTAATCTCGGTAAAATGCTCAGTTCCATTTTACAGAGATTTCGCCTGTTTTATAATGTCGATTACTTCAGCAAAGTTAAGGATGATTTGATACATTTGCAATATGAATACTACAAAAACATTTATTATGGTTATTAAAATGGGTATACTAATAAACTATTACAAATAATCTCTATTATTCCGACTGAAGAACTTTGTATCCATGGTCAAGAAAAAAAAAAACAAATTGTCAATCTGTGAAAAAATAATCGGTCATTTATAATCTATTCGCGAACGCGTTGGGGAATTCGTAAAAATAAAGAATGGAAAAGCTTGTTATAATATTTAGAAGACAACAATATTCTTATAGGTAAAAATAGTTATATGTAAATAAATGTGAAATGTAAGAAGTGGTAAACTAGCTAGACAACATTTTTTTTTAACTAAGAGTTTAGACGCTAATGGAAGTTTTTAAGTTTTGATCAAAATTAGTTTTACTACTCTAAAATAGTATTTTAATTTGATATTGGGAAAATGGAAGTAAGAAAATATATAGAACCAATCCGTAAGAATTTGATGAGTTTGCACGCTATCACTAACTCCCTTTTCTTTCATATCACTTCTCACTCAATCCATCCATCTTTTCTTTGGCCTCTCCATCCATCCACATGTACATGTACACTCATAAGTACTCTTTTAGCAACATGCGTTTCATCCCTCTTCTTCACATGATCATACCAAGACAAACGATTTCCTTTCTACTTTACAAACCAAACAGTCTTTGTACTTCACAAGAAAAAATAGATTTATGGAAAAGTCTTCTTACCCTATGGGCTATATTTTACCGGGACACCATGGCGGCGCGACTAGTCGCCGCTACCAACCAAAATGTATGCAGCTCTCTAAAGAGTTACTCACCTGATGTCCGTTTGGTCGCGCAACCAATTTGGTAGGGCGACCAACTTGGACTTCTGGCGACTCTGGTGTTTGTATGGTATCTAGTTTACTAGTTAAGAGCTATATTTCCCCGGGACACCATACCGTCCGTCCGTCCGTCCGTCACCAGGCTGTATCTCATGAACAGTGATAGTTAGACAGTTAGGGCTTCCATACAGTAAACGTGATGTTTTTGCTACGGACGGCATGGAACCTTTCGTGTCTCGCACTTTTCTGTTTTTTCTTTTATTTAAGTTTAACTTGTACACAGCCAGCCATTGCTGTTTACAGCCATTTTTAAATAATATATGTTTACGTTTTTTTTTTTTCAATAATTATGAAAAATACTTTCTAGTCAAACTAAGATGAACGATTTATGCCGCGTTCCTCTGATTAACTTAATGATCAATAAGTGCGAAACACATGCGTGCCTGAGTACGATGTATCTATAGAAAAATGCCTTAAGTGCTACTGAAGCCCTACCACGAGATCTTAACGCCATCCTTTTGATGACCTAGCCTGAATTGTTAAAGGGAGGGAGCTTTATTGCTCCATCCTTCTTTCTCGCTCACACGCTTCAGGCTCCTGGTTTGCTGTGCGTATACTGCACCTCTGGCTGGGATAGTAGATACAGATAAAATTTCTGAAATATCAGTAAAATTCTCTGTGAATCTAATTATGTACAGTCCTTAGTGTTAGGCATTCAGCTAGCGAAAATAAATTTCAAAAATGGAAACATCCCGTACGTTGCGGTGATCAGTGTTGTTATGAAATTGAAATATCCCGTGTTACGGTGATCAGTATAGTAACGTAACTGAAATATTCTGTGAGTAACGGTATTTATCAGTAAAATCTCGTTCGTTGCGGTGATCAATGTTGTTACGAAATTGAAATATCCCGTGTTGCTGTGATCAGTGTAGTAACGTAACTGAAATATTCCGTGAGTAACGGCATTCTCTGTACAATCCCGTTCGTTGCGGTGATCAGCATGGTTATGACACTGAAATGTCCCGTGTTGCGGTGATCAATGTAGTAACGTAACTGAAATATTCCGTGAGTAACGGCATTTTCTGTACAATTCCGTTCGTTGCGGTGATCAGCATGGTTATGAAACTGAAATATCCCGTGTTGCGGTGATCAACATAGTAACGTAACTGAATTATTCCGTGAGTAACGGCATTTTCTGTACAATCCCGTTCGTTGCGGTGATCAGCATGGTTATGAAACTGAAATATCCCGTGTTGCGGTGATCAACGTACTAACGTAACTGAAATATTCTTGGGTTGCAGGTTATATCGGTTTAGCGGGATATATATGCGGGATAGCGGTTTAATTGATTCTGGGACTGTTCATAGTTTACAGAAACATTTTCAAATATTGATTTTATTTTGGCGTGGCAACCGCAGCTATTTTGCTACTCGTAATATGTCATTTGTAGGAACCTGAACAATAAACTAGGTACCATCACGGTCAGAACTGCAGCAGCAAATGTAGTAATCCAGGTGCACTTACGACGATCTTTTAATACACATGTCGTGACCAGATCTTAGAATTGATCACTTTATGATATGACCTCCTCGTTTAGCCATATTGATGTAAGATTTCAATGATGAATAAAAGGTCTGAAGAAAGTAGGCCAAACGAAGACTGAAATATCATCAAACTGCAACATAACAAACGATCTGGCCAATTTTACTTGGTCATATCATGAAATGGTAAATTTCCTAGATCTGGTCACGACATACGCATCGCAAATTTTCTTTTAGTGCATAGAGCGGATACAAACACGACTTGACATGTAGAGCTGTCACACTAGACCGAGCGTCTTATTACACTAGCGCTAGGTAATAAGTATTGGATTACGATTTTGTTCGCTATGTTCTATCTATTGATAGTATTATACTAAACTATTCATTAAATATATTTAATGAGTATTTATTTATTTATTATATACTTTATTGTACATACAAACATAACCGAGAAAAACTTGTTGTTACGTACGTGGGTAATTAAATGCCGATTTACTGACGAGAGAACTTTATTCGAACAAACAATAACAAATTAGTCCAGTCAACAATAATCCGAATCGCAATTAACACTAGAATACCGTTACACTATCGCTTAGGTCGTTAAGTAAAATCACTTCAAGTACTAGGGTAGTTCGCTCTTGATCGCAGTCGAAATCACAACTAACTCGCTTCCGGCCGGGGGCTCGTATTTATAGGCGGAGCCAAGAAAATTCTAGATACCGACGTCCCAGGATTTATCCAGAATTCCAGAACAATTGAATCGCTTCTCGAAGTCATAAATCATTTTTATTGCTCGTAATAATAAGAGTCACGTTCATGCGAATTTCGACTCTATTGTTAACGTCGGAGAGTACAATTTCCCTTACGGTTAGATAAATGCCTACTACTACTTGTAGGTATGTTGTGGATGTTTCGAGATTTTTCTAAGACTGACTACGTCCAACCATTCTAAACCTTTCGAACAGCAATGCGTTTTAATTATTACGTGCTACTCGTTATTTTCTCGGAGATATGGCGTGTTCACGTTTAGTGGCGTAACAGTGCCCCCCTCTTAGTCATGCTCGTCCCGAGCATTATTAGATCCGTGATACAGCGCCAATCTATCCACATGGACAACCTTAGGTTTCCCTCTTAGCCCTTTCCTGATGCGGTAGGTCACGTCATTAATCCTTTTTAACACTGTGTAAGGTCCCTCCCATCGAGCTTGGAGTTTCGGTGACTTCCCTTTCCGTCGAAGCGGGTTGTGGAGCCAGACCAGTTTACCTTCCTCAAATCCCTTGGCATTGGCATTACGGTCGTATCTAGTTTTCATTTTTACGCTGGTGTTGATGCTATTCTCACGAACTCGTTTATGCACTTCGTCCAATTGATCTTGAAGGTCACTTACGTAGTCCGTAACTGGCTTAGTCTTGTCAGGTGGCACGCCAGTTATGGCATCGACTGGAAGTCTCATCTCCCTGCCGAAATTCACTCTTGCTGGGGTATGTCCCGTGCTATCATGCACTGCCGATCGGTAAGACATCAGAAATAGTGGAATATACCGGTCCCAGTCCTTCTGATGGTCATCGACAACCTTAGCCAGGTGATTCTCCAGGGTTTGGTTAAACCTTTCCACCATTCCGTCCGACTGAGGATGCGCAGGTGTTGTGCGTGTCTTATAAATTCCCAGAAGAGTACACATTTCCTGGAACAGCGCAGATTCGAAGTTACGGCCTTGATCGGAATGGATTTCTAAAGGTGCGCCATACCGACATACTACTTCTTCGACCACCTTCTTTGCCACTGTCGTCGCTTCCTGATTAGGTATGGCGAAGACTTCGGGCCACTTTGTGAAATAGTCCTGGATCACCACTATGTACTTGTTTCCGTCATCTGTAACTCCAGAAAAAGGTCCAGCGACGTCGATAGCGATGCGTTCCCTTGGGGCTCCCACATTGTACAGCTGAAGCCTGCCCCTGCTTCTAGTCTGTGGTCCTTTCACAGATGCGCACGCTGTACATTTCCGACACCATTGCTCTATGTCATCTCTACAATTGAGCCAGTAATACCGCTGTCTCACTTTCAGTAGAGTTTTCTTGATGCCCAGGTGTCCTCCAGAAACACCATCGTGTATTTCCTGTAGCAGGGGAACTACTTCATACCGCGGCACTATCACTTGTGTGGTCACCTCCTTGCCATCGTTCGGTTCCCATTTCCTACAAAGCACATCATTTTCTAGGACTAAACTGTCCCACTGTGCCCAGTAGCTCTTTGTGACGGGACTATGTGACGATACTTCACTCCACTGGGGCCTAGTTCCACTACGCTTCCAGTCCAGTATAGGTCGAATATCGTCATCTTCTTCCTGGGACTTCTTGAAGTTGCCTTCAGCCCTAATTAAATTAACGTGTTCTCGGGCTTCATTCTACTGGCAGTGTCTGCAGTCTTCATTACATGGACGTCGCGACAGGGCGTCAGCATTGTTATGCCCTTTTCCACTGCGATGTTCCGTCACAAAGTTAAACTCCTGCAGCTGCTCGAGCCATCTTGCAACTTGGCCCTCAGGGTTCTTAAATTGTAGAAGCCATTTCAATGCAGCGTGATCCGTCCTCAATGTAAATTGTCTTCCTATGAGGTACTTGTGGAAATGCTGCAAGGTTTTTACCACAGCCAGCAGTTCTCGTCGAGTCACGCAGTAGTTCCTTTCTGGCTTTGAAAGTGCCTTACTGAAGTAAGCGATTACGACCTGTCTGTCACCTTGCACCTGTGACAACACTCCACCAATTCCCGTGTTGCTGGCATCGGTATCAACGACAAATCTTCCGTCTCTGCTCGGATACCCTAGTATAGGCGCTTCACACAACCGTTCTTTTAGCTTGTTGAATGCTGACTCACAGTCCTCGTCCCAGATAAAATCTCGTTTATCCTCAGTCAGCTGATGTAGAGGTTTTGCAATGTCCGAAAAATTCTTGACAAACCGCCTGTAGTATGTGCACAACCCTAGAAATGCACGTACTTCCGTTTTGTTCTTTGGAACCGGCCACTGTTGGACTGCCTTTATCTTCTCAGGGTCGGTTCTCACCCCGTCAGCGGAAATAACATGTCCTAGGTAGCTGACCTCCTTCTTGAACAGGGCGCACTTCTTTGGGCTTAGTTTTAGATTAGCCCCTCGTATCCTAGTGAACACTTTCTCCATATTCCTCAGGTTTTCCTTAAAAGTGCGACCCATTATAATGACGTCATCCAAATATACCAGACAGACTTCACCAAGAAGGCCCACCATGACTCTCTCCATGAGGCGTTCAAACGTCGCTGGAGCGTTGCATAACCCAAAAGGCATGACGTTAAATTGCCACAGGCCGCTGCCAATACCCGTACTGAACGCTGTCTTTTCTTTATCTTTCTCGCTGATTTCCACTTGCCAGTAGCCACTTTTCAAATCAATGGTCGAAAACCACTTCATGCCACTGAGCATATCCAGCATATCGTCTATCCTTGGTAAGGGATAACTGTCCTTCTTCGTCACATTATTCAGCATTCTGTAGTCCACACAGAATCTGGTACTGCCGTCCTTCTTCTTCACCAGAACGACGGGGGAAGACCATGGGCTCGTAGAAGGCTCAATTATTCCGCTATCAGCCATGTCCTTTACCATTTCTGCTACCTCATTTTCCTTAGCCCAGGGTATGCGACGCGGTCTCTGTTTAATTGGTCTAGCATCACCTGTATCTATCTCATGCTTGACTAGACCTGTTCTCCCGCAGTCCTTTCCCGTTGCAAAGATATCTCGAAACCGTAGCAGAAATTCCCTGGCTTGCTGTAGTTCCGAAGTCGATAAATTGCTAGAATTTTCCAGAAGTTGCTGGATGTGATCAGTTTCGACTTTGGTCGTGTCTTGCTTTGCTGGAGATTTATTGATTTGACGGAGATACTGAACTTCTTCACATCTACACAACACTGTTTTTCTTCAGTTGGAACTCTTCTTTCCCAAGTTTCACAATCCTGACCTTGGATTTCCCTTTCGTCATAACTAAAGTCCTCGCAGTGATGATCTCTGGGTGCCGGCCAGTATCCTCAACCATTACACATCTGCGTTGCCTGATTTTCTTGGGAAATTTCACTTCAACTAAGGTTTCTGTTCTCGGAGCCAGTGTAGTATCCTTTAAACAATAGAGATTGCATGACTTAATTCCTCGCAGGAAGACTTCTTGATCTGGGAATTTCAATACTCCCCTATCGATATCTAAAACACATCGGTAATTACGCAAGAAATCCAGACCCAGTATGCAATCGGTAATATTCGCAATTAACACAGGATGGGTGTACACTTGATCACCGATTTTGATCTCAATTTCTGTATCACCGAGGACGGAGACTGGCTGGCTGGTTGCTGTCTGAAGTCAGCAGGATGGAGACTCCCTTTGCCACAAGATGGTGCGTTTCAGCAACTCAGGTCTTATAACAGTCCGTGACGCCCCCGTGTCAATGGTAAAATTGCAAGCACGATGATTCAGCGTCCCTTCGATTATCAAACTATTTCCGTTGTGAACTTGATTGATTGTGATGGTTGGGGCTGTGGCCCTGGCGACATTAAGTTTTATCGGCTCCTCGTCGACTTGAGTTCCGGAGTCCACACTTTCCCTCTTTTTCTTAGGACAATCGGTGCGAATGTGCCCTTTTTCTCTGCACCCGTAACACGTTGGAATATAGCGGGACCGTGCTGGAGAAAAAGCCACCACTTCTCGGTGACGTAGTCGCGCTGAAGGCGAGACCACCACTTCCCGAACTCTATGCGTACGAAAATCTTGTCGTACTGCTTCCACTTCCAAAGCGTGTGCTATCGCACTCTTTAAAGTTTGGTGGTGTCCGAGTCGCACCGTAGCTCTGACTTCGGTATCCCGTAGACCGTCGATGAATGCTTGCACCAGATTGACTTCCACCGTCTCTGGTGTCATTGACCTGTAAGCACGCCGGACTAGCCGTTCAACCTCGACCCCCCATTGCTGGAGGCTCTCGTTCGGCCTCTGCGTTCTCTCGCGTAACTGCGCGCGGAAAACGTGCTCGAGGTGCTTGTCTCCATAACGAGTGTCCAGTCCCTCCATGAAACGCTCCAATGTCCTGCCGTCCGCAGGGAGGTTCTCTAAGACCAGCAGGGCGTCCCCTCGTAGAGCCAAAGTTAATGCCGCAAAAGACTGCTTATCATCCCAGCGGTTCGTTTCGACCAATGTCTCGAATTGGTACTTAAATGCCGTCCAGGAAGACGTGCCATCAAAACGCGGCACATCAAATTTTGCCGTGGATACACAGGGAGTGTGCAATGGTGAGCCAACAACAACGGGTTCGCGTGCTTCGAGCTTGACGACTTTTTTGGTGATGTCCAGCAGGCGATCTTCGTGGCCATCAATTCTTGTTTCGAGGCTATCAGCTCGGGCGGAAACCTCCTTGACCTCCAAGGTGAGATTCTTTACCTTCTCACCCAACGTGACAAGGCCGTGGTCGATTTTATCGAGGATCAGGTTCTGCTTAGCCTCCTGATCGCGGCGAGCGGCTTCCTGTTCGCGGCGAGCGGCTTCCTGTTCGCGGCGAGCGGCTTCCTGTTCGCGGCGAGCTTCTTCCTGGTTCGCTGCGATTAGGTCCTGAAGCTTACGCTGGTTGGCCTCTTGTTCGCGGCGAGCGGCTTCCTGGTTCGCTGCGATTAGGTCCTGAAGCTTAAGCTGGTTGGCCTCTTGTTCGCGGTGACCGACTTCCTGGTCGCGGCGGACAGCTTCCATACTAGCTTGCATGGCGGCCAACACCGCAGCGAGGTTCAATTCCGAGGATGGTCCTGTTGGCGCCTCAGCAGCTTCTGTTGCTACCATACCAGCCTGATCTTCCTCCTCTATACGATGACGCGCAGCATCCATCTCCATTTGCCTTCTTGTTCGTGGTCGCTGTTCGTCGTCTCTCGGTGTTAATGGCATCCCACTTCTGACACCAGTTGTTACGTACGTGGGTAATTAAATGCCGATTTACTGACGAGAGAACTTTATTCGAACAAACAATAACAAATTAGTCCAGTCAACAATAATCCGAATCGCAATTAACACTAGAGTACCGTTACACTATCGCTTAGGTCGTTAAGTAAAATCACTTCAAGTACTAGGGTAGTTCGCTCTTGATCGCAGTCGAAATCACAACTAACTCGCTTCCGGCCGGGGGCTCGTATTTATATGCGGAGCCAAGAAAATTCTAGATACCGACGTCCCAGGATTTATCCAGAATTCCAGAACAATTGAATCGCTTCTCGAAGTCATAAATCATTTTTATTGCTCGTAATAATAAGAGTCACGTTCATGCGAATTTCGAATCTATTGTTAACGTCGGAGAGTACAATTTCCCTTACGGTTAGATAAATGCCTACTACTACTTGTAGGTATGTTGTGGATGTTTCGAGATTTTTCTAAGACTGACTACGTCCAACCATTCTAGACCTTTCGAACAGCAATGCGTTTTAATTATTACGTGCTACTCGTTATTTTCTCGGAGATTTGGCGTGTTCACGTTTAGTGGCGTAACATTATATATACTTAACTAGCTTTTAACTTATATATAGTTTGTATATATATATTTAATATATTTGTGTGTAATAATGGGCGCAGTGGTTGAGCGATTGGCTGTCGCACTGCGTGACCCAGGTTCGATTACCGCACGGAACAAATATTTGTGTAGCCGGTTGTCTTGTGTATATGAGTTTCATTGTTTTTAAATGTATATATGATACAAGAGAAATCTTAGAGCAGGCCATTTTTATATGTATAGATGACTAGCTTTTGCCGCTTCACTCCCGCTCTTCTCTACTCTACCCTACTATACCCTACTCTACCCTACTCTGCCCTACTCTACCCTACTCTACCCTACTCTACCGAACTTAGTTTGATATAGGTACTCGTAGATATTTGCAGATCGAAGTAAGCTACATAGAATAATGATTATATCAGAAAAGGCTTGCGTTGGGCAGTTGGATCAAGGGTTTTTTTTATGGTGGGAAAAAATCATCCAGTGACAACCCCCGCTCTTGGGCGGAGCGGGAGATAGTGTCAGACTCTTACTGACTAAAAGACCCACCCCGTTGCTTCTAGCCTTCATACCGGGGCTCGAGCTGTCTTTCGAAACTAACCCTGGACCCAGTAGGCTTCGACCCAGCTGGGTCCCTGCTGTTGCTGACAACTCCTTGAGGGGCGGGGAACAATGCGCACCGTCGGCGACTGGGGCTTGGTCCGGATAGTTATCGGACGGCCGGACAGCGAGCTACCCATTGGTCACTGTCCGCAAGCCCGCGCCTACGGTGGCCGGAAATCGGGATCAGAATCCCGGCGGCGGCGGCGGCGAGAACGCCGTTGCCTGATGCGGTCGGCCTCCTCCTTGGCGAGCATTACTGCTTCGCAGAAATTAGCGACCGCCTGCCACTCCTCCTCGCTCTGGACCATGGTCTCAATCAAGGCCCGGTGCGAGAGGTCTCCGCCGCCGATCGCCCCCACGACGGCACGGCGATGCACCGCCCACGGATCAAGAGCTTGATCCAGAAAGCAGTACTTAGAAAGCTTACAATACGCGCCATGTTTAGGACATGGCGCGTATTGTAAGGAAGCTCCTCTCTCAGGGGCTCTGACCACCGTTAGCTTGGACTCTATTCCTGATACCGGTAAGCTACTATTTTTATTTTTTTTTAAAGATCTTATTATTATTAAAATAAATTAATTTATAATTATAATCATTTTATTCCGTGTAACAATACCCATATCACAAATAACTTTTAAACTGTGATGATTTTGATTACCATTACACACTAGTGCTATAATAACTATACATATAATCTTTTTGTTCAACCTCTTGGTTCGCATGAGTACGAATAAATTTCACATTAAGTTATAGTTCAATAGTTTATTTTAGTGTTTTACTATATTTCATTTTGTCCATTTGAATTTGCACATAAGATTTATTTAATAAAAAAACATTTAGTACCTAAGTAAATAAATCTTTTTTTTTTGTGGTCTATGGCCGCTGGTTTCTGGCGTATTTTTTTCGAATGAAGTTGAAGAAATTAAAATAAATACTACAAAATATTATATTCGTATTTTATTGTCACTAAGAAAGACATTATTGTAAAAACTATTCACGCAGAAAAACATAAACGTAAGACTAGGCAATATGATCAAAATACCTTTGCCTTCCTCTAGAGGTAAAAAAAAAGACGTGTGGCACTCGGGGGCTGCCGCGGTAAGCTATTGCATAGCATTTTTTATCAACTTATGCAATATAACCTCGCCAACAGCTGTTAACCCCACTCATCCAAAACCAGACCTCGCCAACAGCTGCTTAACACGTTCGAGGACGCTACCACTTGAGACTGTGTACCAAAATGACACAGTAAATGTCCATACAAATTATACGACGTATGAGTACGTAGCCTCCCATGAAAATATATTGTTTTAAAGACATCATGACACAAACGTTTTATCACGTTATCGTATAAATACGTTATGTCATTAAAATTATTAGTAAAATTATTAATTCATAGTATAATTGTACACTGTCTGGCTAAGGAATAATACATAAATCAAATAAACTAAATACTTGCGATGTATTGTCGCGGCAAATATTACGATACGCCACGAAATGTTTAGCGAACGCGAGCGCACCCCGCAGTGACGCAGCCGCGCTGAATGTAGGAGCGCGGTAGGCGCGCGCGACGTATATACACGTTGTGCGTATGTGAGTACCTTTCCCGCCCACTGTCAACGGCACTTATTTGAAATAGTTTAAAACTTACTCTACGTGACAGTAAAGCTTCGGGTATTTTAAATGTTGTGACACAAGATACATTCAATAGGATTTTAACTTGAACGTTCATCGGAAATGTATGTTCTGTCGTAAAGTAAAAAAAATATTTGGACGTCATTGTACGTTGTGCCATATCAAAATTTCGAACGATGACGTATAATCACGTTCTGTCCTCGAACGTGTTAACCCCACCCATCCAAAACCAGATCTCGCCAACAGATGCTTAACCCCACCCATCCAAAACCAGACTTCGCCAACAGCTGCTTAACCCCACCCATCCAAAACCAGACTTCGCTAACAGCTGCTTAACCCCACCCATCCAAAATTAGACTTTACCAACAGCTGTTTATCCCCACCCATCCAATACCAGACCTCGTCAACAGCTGCTTAACCTCTTCCATCAAAAACCAGACCTCGCTAACAGCTGCTTAACCCCACCCATCCAAACACAGACCTCATCAATAGCAGCTTAACCCCACTTATCTAAAACCAGACCTCGCCAACAGCTGTTTAACCCCACCCATCCAAAACCAGACCTCACCAACAGCTGCTTAACCCCATCCATCTAAAACCAGACCTCGCTAACAGCTGCTTAACCCCACCCATCCAAACACAGACCTCACCAACAGCTGCTTAACCCCACCCATCTAAAACCAGACCTCGCCAACAGCTGCTTAACCCCACCCATCCAAAACCAGACCTCACCAACACCTGCTTAACCTCTTCCATCCAAAACCAGACCTCGCTAACAGCTGCTTAACCCCACCCATTCAAAACGCCGACAGCAGCTTAACCCCACCCATCTAAAACCAGACCTCGCCAACAGCTGCTTAACCCCACCCATCCAAAACCAGACCTCGCTAACAGCTGCTTAACCCCACCCATCCAAAATGAGACCTTACCAACAGCTGCTTATCCCCACCCATCCAATACCAGACCTCGCCAACAGCTGCTTAACCTCTTCCATCAAAAACCAGACCTCGCTAACAGCTGCTTAACCCCACCCATCCAAAACGCCGACAGCTCTTTTTTTTTTTTCGATAGGCAAAATCATCTTATGACAACCCCAGCTCTTGGGCGGAGCGGGAGATAGTGTCAGACTCTTACTGACTAAAAAACCCATCCCGTTCCTTCAAGCCTTCATACCGGGGCTCGAGCGCCCTTTCGGATAACCCTGGCCCCAGTAGGCTTCGACCCGGCTGGGCCCCTGCTGTTGCTGACAACTCCTTGAGGCGCGCGCCGTCGACGACTTGGGCTTGGTCCGGACGGTTACCGGACGGCCGGACAGCAAGCTACCCATTGCTCACTGTCCGCAAGCCCGCGCCTACGGTGGCTGGAAATCGGGATCGGAATCCCGGCGGCGGCGGCGAGAGCGCCGTTGCCTGATGCGGTCGGCCTCCTCCTTAGCGAGCATTACTGCTTCGCAGAAGTCGGCGACCGCCTGCCACTCCTCCTCGCTCCGGACCATGGCCTCGACCAAGGTCCGGCGCGAGAGGTCTCCGCCGCCGATCACCCCCACGAGGGCACGGCGATGCTCCGTCCAAGCAGGGCACACCGCGACTGTGTGCTCCACCGTGTCCTCCGGGCGTTCCGCACAGTGGCGACACCCGGGCGTCACTTCCGCTTTGATTCGGAACAGGAACCACCCGAACTTGCCATTTCCGGTGAGGACCTGTGTCATGTGGAAGGTAAGGACGCCGTGAGGTCTTTCCAGCCACGCCTCAAAGAGGGGACTTATCGCCATAATTGTGGCGTGCCCATGACGGGGTTGCGATAGTCGCTGACGCCATTTCACCATGAGATCCCGCCGAAGCTCTGTCCGCCATGCCGCGACCTGTCGCGGCAGAGGACTTTCACCCCGGCGTTGCATCTCCACGCGCATGTCGTGCATGTGTGCAAGGACTGTTGCCTCCAGATCCCACGGTGGTAGGCCAGCCAGAAGGCTCGCCGCTTCGCGGGAAATCGTGCGGTATCCCCGCACCATCCGAATTGCCATGACCCTCTGGCAGGCGTTCAGAATGGCCACCGGTCGCTTTTGCAGCGACGGCGCCCACACCGGCGCCCCGTAGAGGGCCATGGACCGAACGATTCCCGCGTAGAGCCTCCGGCAGGAGGCGTCTGGACCACCAAGGTTGGGCAGGAGCCGCTTGAGAGCAGCCCCAGTCCGGTTGAGTTTGGGAGCCAGACGTCGGAAATGCTCCACGAAATTCCACCGGCTGTCGAGAACGAGTCCCAGGTACTTCATCGTCGACCCGACACCGATGTGAACTCCTCCTACCGTTAGTCGGGAACTCATTGGTGGCGCGTTCCGAGAGCGGCGACCGTAAAAGCACATCGCCTCGGACTTGTGAAGCGCCACCTCGAGTCCCAACTCCTGGATCCTATCAACGACCATCGCAACCCCGCGTGTCGCTAGAGCGACCGCCGCCTGGTACGACTCTCCCTGCGCTAGAACCAGCGTGTCGTCTGCGTAGCAGACCACGCTGATCCCGTCAGGGAGGTCGCCCTGCAGCACGTAATCGTACCCGATGTTCCACAAGGGTAGCCCTAGTACCGACCCCTGCGGAACACCGCACGACATCTCCCGACGTTTCCAGTCTCCCTGGTGACCGGGGTAGACAATATACCTGTCCGACAGGTAGGCCTCGACTACTCGACAGAGGTATTCGGGCACCCGGTGGTACCGGAGTGCCCTCCGGATCGTACTCCAGGGCAGGGAATTGAAAGCGTTGGCAATGTCCAAGGACACTGCCACGACACACCTACCCTGGGACACCGCATCCTCCGTCGTGAGGGCTCGCACGCGCATGATGGCGTCCACCGTCGAGCGCATCCTGCGAAAGCCGAAGTGTCCGTCCGAAAGGTCCGGCCCCACCCGTGAAAGGCGCGCGACGAGGCGGCTCGCAATCACTCTTTCAAAGAGCTTGCCCACCTCGTCGAGCAAAACGCCGACAGCTGCTTTCACTCATTTGTTTTCTTATCGGTCACCACGCTCAAAAAACAAATGAGTGGGTGGTGTTAGGTTATTTTCGTTACGGAATTTTTGGATTTGGTCTCCACGCTCAAGGCCCGCGATAGAAGCTATGCAATAGCTTAAAAAATATGCACGCGCATTTGAAAACAAATTTTGCCGCCATAAAAAAATCAGTTACTAGCTTTTCTGTTATTTTCTTCACAAGTGTATTGAAAAACGTATGATACACGTGAATGATTACCGTTTTCGGCTCTCCTAACTAACATTACCTACATACGTTTATCATAATGTACTATTGTTAGTACATTTAATATAATTTGAAACTAGCATAGCTAGCTTCATACTTCAGATGCGATGTGTAAAAACAGTTAAATGTTTTAAATATTCAATGCGCAGAGTACGGCCACAATATTTAGTGCGTTTTGTTGCAAGTTTATTTGTAGACGCATATTTTACTTCCTACATGTTGGGCCCGTTTCGTCTAACTCTGCCGCCGTTGGAAGCTTCTGTTCTTCGCAAGAAATGTTTTAAGACGAATTCCGAAAATTTCCCCTCAAAATTGCGATTCAAAGAAACAAACTTATATTAAAGTAATTTAAAAGGCGTCTTTGTTATTCTTTGTCTAAAGTTAGAAGTTATGCATTTTGTATTTTCGCGCAAAGCAAATGGAAAACATGATTATTGTTATGTTTTGAATCGTAATCGTAAAAGAGATGGTGTCAATTAATGGATCACATACTAATAGGTACAAAAAAAATATACAGTGCTAAATAGGTAATAATCGAATTATGTACATAATTGCCCAGCCGTGGGAAAATATAGACTACATAAAAAAATGTAGTTATCATAGCAATTAAAAGCACTTTTGATAATACTATCGAACAAGTCAAAAAACAAGAAGGTACGTAGACAAGTAAGCGTCGACAAAGGGCAACTAATCGAACGAAGGTAGGTGTAAATCGGTGAAAGTCTCACTCTCCCTCGCTCCACCTAGAGCGTGATGACACATTTTACATTTTTCCAAAGATAAAAAGGAAAAAGTAAGCAAGTCAGCAAAGAACCAGTTAACCACAGAGCTTTACAAAGGATTTGTTCTAAACAAACGTTTTTGTTGACAAATTAAAAGTAATAGGTACTTTAAAATTAACAATTGTCGTGTCATAAAGTCGGCTGCAAGTAAGGTAATTTGAAATTATAATTTGATTAGCTTTGTGTTGGATACAAGAGGGAGGAAGTCTTTTGCAATAATTGTTATTTACTACAGTGGCCGCCTGAGACAATATTGTACATTGTACTCTGTGTCTCAACCACATTTTATGAAATCATAATATGATTATCTCGAGCTTACAAATTATGGTAACGAAAAAAGCATCCGTCCATTTAAACAAGCTGCTGCCAATATTAAATTCTTAAATCTTGGGAAGATGGTTTATTAAAATGCTTTTTGGAGTAACGGTATCAAGATACAAAGTTTTGTTTTAACAAAAAATAAATTAAGGAGAGTTAGGAGTGCACCTGAAAGCACCTCAGATCGTTTTATTATTTTCATCTGAATGTTTTTGCAAATCTATATGGATTTTTATTGAACTAATAGGTATCAGTGAGTATAATAAATCAGAATTGAAAAATATATCAGTTCTAGTATAACTCTGTACACACATGCTTCCCGAAATATGTTTCACTAAATTTAACCATTCTTCGGGACAAAAATATGTTTCAAATATTTTACAAATAACTCAGTGATCAATATTCAACAAAGCCGATTTCTTCCCGATTTAATGTTGGGATGGTATTATAATATAAATAAAGCCAATCTCCCCACAAAATGGACCGTGTGCCTGCCTAATCCGGTAATAAATCATCATTTAGATCGAATAATCATCATAAACCTTACGTGTCGGTGAGTGAGCGGGAGCTGGGTGGCAGCCGATCGCTTCCATACATCATGTGGCGATTACTACTTGTATCAAATAAACATTATGGCCGGACTTGCCTTCTCATATTCCCAGAGTGCCGCGTGCCGTTTTACCAATAACGATATCTTTATTTTTCGATAACAAATAGATTTATGATTGCATTCATCTACCAATTATTAGATACATAGTCACGTTACAGCATATAACGATCCTTTTTAGGAAGACAGCTGTCACCGAATATAGCTCGCGTTTTTGTAGGAACTGATTTTCTCTTCCCTAATTAAAAAATATTGCTATTAAAAAAATATAATTGGTTATTCAAACAACTACGAATCTATTAGAATATATGCATATTTTTAATTACGAAAGGAAAATATCCTTTCTGTAAACAACGCAAGCGATATTCTTCCTGATACATCTCGAGGAACATGGGTTTTTTTGGGGTGACAAATCATCAAGTAACTTTACTCGCTCTAGATGGAGAGAGAAAGTGTCAGACTTTTGCTAATAAACCCACCCGGTTTATTGCTCAGCAAAAATCTGACACTGTGACCAAAGTGTTCCTCCAGACACCCTTTGCGTTTCACGTTCGTGGTAACTCTTTGAAACAATCCTGCAGCTTCCGAATCGAGTACCTACATCAGTAGTTACGTTTCATATTCGTAGAGATATTTCAACACTCCAAGGGTGTAAATTCGATTGTAAAATAACACAATAAAAGCTGCAAAAATTCCAAAGTTATGACGAGCACCGGGATGCGAGGTGTACAACTTTTTTTTAGAATTGTCAGTGATAGTGAAGAGAAAACTAATTTACGACTGTGGAATGATATGAATTTTAAATTGGGTAGGGGTTTGGTCGGCGTGGTGCAGTGCGGAGTCGCCTCGCGGCTCGGGAGCCCCGGGGCCGCCGCCGCAGACAAACGACATCAGCCGGTACGATTAAAAATTCGACAAGGGGCTGTGCGATGTTATCGAAGCAAAAGCGTTTTGGGCCCACAGGCAGAGCTTCTGGCAAGATTTAGAAATAAATTTCTACTTTATAGGTGGATTTAAAAATTTCATTGATGATTTGTTTTTTATTTCAAGAAAAACAACAATATGTAATCATATCTTCTATATTACATTTTAAAATAATGTATTTTTAATGATACTCACGTTCTTCACAGATTACAATAATTTAAAATATTTAAAACTAGCTAATAACATACTACAAACAGTAACATAATATATATATACTTATACTGGTAACACAGATCCAAGAAAGTCTGGGTTTCTAAACATATTTATGAAAAATAAATAAAAATTTAATTGGCATGGGTACATTAAACAGTACGTTATTGTGTAGTTTTTTTTTTGCTTGGATTTGCTTCTTAAATGCACGAGTACCTACTAAGGAAAACCCAAACGATCGTTTCCACACTAGCTCGTGTTTACTTCGGAAGAAGTAAACACGAGCCAGCGTTGGATTTTAAATAGTATAAAAGTTATTTTAAGGTTCCGTAAAACAAAAAAAAAAGGAAAGGGTAACCAACGGAACCAATGCCAAACCTCCGCTGTCCATCCGTTAGACTATCTCATAAACCATAATAGGGAGAAAGTTGAAATGTTCGCAGGGTCCCAGCACACGGGCCTCAAAAAAACGCCGCCACAAAAAAACGCTAAAAGCGGCCACAAAAAAAAAGCTAGAAGCAGGGCCGTTTTATCCATAAGTCAATGTAGGCAACTGCCTAGGGGCCCCGCCAGGTTCTAGGGTCCCGCGCTTTAGGAAAAAAAAATAGACTATACATCTTAAACAGTAAAAAAAATTGAATTTTCGATGACATGCCATTTAACTAGCAATCCTAGCATTGGATTATGCAAAAAGCTGTCAACAGAAGGAGTAATAAAACACAATCTTTCATTAGCAAGCTTTTCTAGCTAACAATCACTGAGATTATCTCGGACGGACGGATAGACATACAGATTTGGTGAAACTATGTAGTTGACTACGGAACCCTAAAAACAACGTAATTATGAATAAATTTGTGTTAAATAAAATATTTTAAGAAGTTAGAAGAGGGTAGGGGGCCCCGAGACGTGCATAGCCTAGTGGCCCCGACATGCATAAACCGGCCCTGGCTAGAAGCGGCCGCAAAAAGTAGCCAAATGGCAAAAAATGGAACCCTTATAGATTCGTCATGTCTGTCTGTCCGTCCGTATGTCACAGCCTCTTTTTCCAAAACTGTAAGAGCTATACTATTGAAACTTAGTAAGTAGATGTATTCTGTGAACCGCTTTAAGATTTTCACACAAAAATAGAAAAAAAAAGTAATAAATTTTGGGGGCGCTCTTTTTAGGTAAACTCTTTTTGTTCAAAAATAATTGGTATTCAGAAAATGACTGAATCTGACTCTTAATAATGACAAGAGTTAGTGCACATGGTCCATAACGAGCCGGATGAAATATAATTAAGAAGATCAGCGATTATTTTCAAGAAAAAGAATAGAGACTGACTTCCACGCTGAATGGAGGTTCATGAGTTCACTGCTGGAGAACTGGATTGATTTCAAGCAAGTTAGTTAGTGGTGTACAGTTATAATTACGCTAATATCGTCACCCAACACTCAGGTAGTATATATAAGTAGTCATACTACCTGAGTGTTGGGTGACGATATTAGCGTAATTATAACTGTACACCACTAACTAACTTGCTTGAAATCAATCCAGTTCTCCAGCAGTGAACTCATGAACCTCCATTCAGCGTGGAAGTCAGTCTCTATTCTTTTTCTTGAAAATAATCGCTGATCTTCTTAATTATATTTCATCCGGCTCGAAGGACCATGTGCGAGAATTATGGGAATTCTGATGAAAATCAATGACTGGATGCTCAATGCAAATTAGTTTTTTAATAATTTTCGGTGTGAACAATATATTTTACAAAAAACAAGTGAAGACAAGTGACAAATAGAAGTGTCATATTTTTTCATATAATTTAGGAAGCTTGCAAGAAGGTTTTATCTCCAACATTTCCCCGGGCGTTGAAACCAATGGTTTCAACCAGATTCTGAAGACACAGGCAAAGGGCAGATTCGGTTGAATGCCCGTCGAACGACTCCAGTAGACGTCCGAATGTCAGCTACACGGGCGATACCATCCGTTCCTGGATGAACAGCCACGATCCGTCCAAGTCTCCACTTCAACGGAGGAAGATCGTCTTCCTTGATCACCACCAAGGAGTTCAGCATCAAGCCATCCTTGCAGGAACGCCATTTGGAGCGTTGTTGCAATTCTGCAACATACTCCTTGCTCCATCTGCTCCAGAAATGCTGGCGAAGCTGCTCGATCCTCTGGTAACGAGACAGATAATTGGCAGAGCTATCCTGGTAATCAGGTTGAGGCAAAGAAGTAAGTGGCCGTCCCACAAGAAAATGTCCTGGCGTGAGCGCAGTATAATCTGCAGGATCTGAAGACAACGGCGTCAATGGACGAGAGTTCAAGATGGCTTCAATCTTGGTTAGTGTGGTGTACAGCTCCTCAAAAGTCAAGTTACAATTTCCCAACACTCTCTGAAGGTGATACTTTGCTGACTTGACACCCGCCTCCCAGAGTCCACCGAAATGTGGGGTGTAGGCGGGAATAAAATGGAACCTTATTCCGTCGTTTGCTGCACTTTCACCCAAGGACAAACTATTTAATTTTAAAAATTTGGAAAGGTCGTTGTATGCACCGACAAATGAGGTACCGTTATCGGAAAAAATATCAGCAGGTTTACCTCTCCGAGAAATAAACCGATACAAAGCCAGTAAATAACTATTGCTAGTTAAATCACCAACGAGCTCCAAATGAATGGCCTTGGTTGTGAAACAAATAAAAATAGCGACATACACCTTTACTAACCTACATCCACGGCCCTGGCGACTAGCACACATAATAGGGCCAGCGTAATCAACGCCTGTGCTTTCAAAGGGATAACCTGGACGAAGGCGTTCTCGTGGTAAGTTACCCATTAAGGGAGCTACAACCTTACCCTTCATACGGTGACACAAAACACACTTATGATAACAGGCTTTCGCCAACTTGCGACCTCCTATTGGCCAATAAGTTTCCCTAATGGAAGCTAATAATAATTGTGGGCCAGCATGCATCAGCCTTTTATGCTCAAAATTAAATAATAGTTTAGTGAAATCATGAGTGGACTGTAATAAAATAGGGTGTTTCTTACTATAAGCAAAATTAGAGTTATCGAGACGTCCTCCTACTCGCATTACATTATTATCGTCTAAATAAACATTAAACTTTAGAAGGGCGCTCTTTTTAGGTAAACTCTTTTTGTTCAAAAATAATTGGTATTCAGAAAATGACTGAATCTGACTCTTAATAATGACAAGAGTTAGTGCATCTTGTACCTCATCATGTGACAAGTATTTTTCGGTGTGAACAATATATTTTACAAAAAACAAGTGAAGACAAGTGACAAATAGAAGTGTCATATTTTTTCATATAATTTAGGAAGCTTGCAAGAAGGTTTTATCTCCAACATTTCCCCGGGCGTTGAAACCAATGGTTTCAACCAGATTCTGAAGACACAGGCAAAGGGCAGATTCGGTTGAATGCCCGTCGAACGACTCCAGTAGACGTCCGAATGTCAGCTACACGGGCGATACCATCCGTTCCTGGATGAACAGCCACGATCCGTCCAAGTCTCCACTTCAACGGAGGAAGATCGTCTTCCTTGATCACCACCAAGGAGTTCAGCATCAAGCCATCCTTGCAGGAACGCCATTTGGAGCGTTGTTGCAATTCTGCAACATACTCCTTGCTCCATCTGCTCCAGAAATGCTGGCGAAGCTGCTCGATCCTCTGGTAACGAGACAGATAATTGGCAGAGCTATCCTGGTAATCAGGTTGCGGCAAAGAAGTAAGTGGCCGTCCCACAAGAAAATGTCCTGGCGTGAGCGGAGTATAATCTGCAGGATCTGAAGACAACGGCGTCAATGGACGAGAGTTCAAGATGGCTTCAATCTTGGTTAGTGTGGTGTACAGCTCCTCAAAAGTCAAGTTACAATTTCCCAACACTCTCTGAAGGTGATACTTTGCTGACTTGACACCCGCCTCCCAGAGTCCACCGAAATGTGGGGTGTAGGCGGGAATAAAATGGAACCTTATTCCGTCGTTTGCTGCACTTTCACCCAAGGACAAACTATTTAATTTTAAAAATTTGGAAAGGTCGTTGTATGCACCGACAAATGAGGTACCGTTATCGGAAAAAATATCAGCAGGTTTACCTCTCCGAGAAATAAACCGATACAAAGCCAGTAAATAACTATTGCTAGTTAAATCACCAACGAGCTCCAAATGAATGGCCTTGGTTGTGAAACAAATAAAAATAGCGACATACACCTTTACTAACCTACATCCACGGCCCTGGCGACTAGCACACATAATAGGGCCAGCGTAATCAACGCCTGTGCTTTCAAAGGGATAACCTGGACGAAGGCGTTCTCGTGGTAAGTTACCCATTAAGGGAGCTACAACCTTACCCTTCATACGGTGACACAAAACACACTTATGATAACAGGCTTTCGCCAACTTGCGACCTCCTATTGGCCAATAAGTTTCCCTAATGGAAGCTAATAATAATTGTGGGCCAGCATGCATCAGCCTTTTATGCTCAAAATTAAATAATAGTTTAGTGAAATCATGAGTGGACTGTAATAAAATAGGGTGTTTCTTACTATAAGCAAAATTAGAGTTATCGAGACGTCCTCCTACTCGCATTACATTATTATCGTCTAAATAAACATTAAACTTTAGAAGGGCGCTCTTTTTAGGTAAACTCTTTTTGTTCAAAAATAATTGGTATTCAGAAAATGACTGAATCTGACTCTTAATAATGACAAGAGTTAGTGCATCTTGTACCTCATCATGTGACAAGTATTTGGTTTTAGGGTAATGCTTTCTACATGACTTAATAAATCGTAATACGTAGGCAACAGATCGTACGAGCCGTGTGTAATTGGAATAACGCCTAAAATCAATTAAAACTTCAGGTTTCGAATCGTTTACAACATGTAATATGATTTTAGGTCGAGTCTCCGGTAACGATTGTAGTCCTGGGCTCGTAATTTGAGAAGGCCATTCAGACGAATCTAGTTTTAAAAAATCTGGTCCTTTCCACCACAGATCTGACTCCTGCAGATCACTAATATCCATGCCACGAGATATTAGGTCTGCTGGATTTTGATCTGTTGGGACGTGCCTCCAAGTACAGTTACCCGACTTATCCAAAACCTCAGCAACGCGGTTGCGCACAAAGGGCTGAAGTCTGGTAGGCATCATCTGTAACCATCCCAAGACAATGGTTGAATCAGTCCAACAATAAACCCGACTGATCTTCACTCGAAGTGAGCTCATCACCTTCTCGTGAAGACGAGAACCGACTACCGCACCACATAACTCCAGTCGCGGAATTGTCGTAGGCTTGATGGGAGCAACTCGACTCTTTGCCATTAACAAGCGAGCCATGTACTCACCCTTAGCATTAACACTGCGAATGTAGACGCAAGCACCGTACGCGGACTCAGACGCGTCTGTGAAAATATGGAGTTCTAACTCCGTAAATGAATTGCAGACTACAAGTCGCGGAATGCAAACATGATTTAAAAGAGGTAAAGATTTAATAATAATCTCCCATTGTTTACAAATCTCATTAGGTAATGGTTGATCCCATGATAATTTATCTAACCACATTTTCTGTAGCAAGATCTTCATAGTAATAACAATAGGACCTAACAGACCTAAGGGATCAAAGATTCGCGCAATAACGGATAACAAGTCACGCTTTGTGTACCTAGTCGAAGATTTAGTCAGACCTATAGGAAACCCTATCTCATCAGTGCCGATATGCCAACAGAGACCAAGCAACTTTTCTGGCTCATTTTGTCCAATGTTCAAATCGTATGACGCAGGGACAGCATTCGACAATAATTGAGAATCATTTGACTTCCACTTTCTCAATGGCATACATGCCGACGCAAGCGCTTTGGTGACTTCAGTGCGAATGAACTTTACTTCATCTAAGTCATCCCCTCCGGTCAGCAAGTCGTCGACATAGAAGTCATGTTGGATGATTTCCGATATCTTAGGGTTCCTACAGTCGAGTCCTACTTGTTTAAGGCATCGTGTCGCAAGGAATGGCGCACTGGCCGTACCGTACGTGACGGTGTTTAATTGATAAACATTAATAGGATCACTAACATTATCACGCCAAACAATCTGTTGTAAATATCTGTCCGACGGGTGGACGACTATTTGTCTATACATCTTCTCCACATCCGCAGATAAAACATACTTGTGGACTCTAAAGCGAAGAAGTATAGACAATAGACCGTCCTGTACGGTTGGCCCAACCATCTGTAGGTCATTAGAGGACACTCCCGTCGAAGTAGAAGCACTAGCGTTGAAAACAACACGAAGTTTGGTCGTGGTACTCGACTCGCGTAAAACTCCCATATGTGGAATAAAATAACCCAAACATAAATTAGGTTTATTAATTTTTGTCATATGACCAAGTAACTCGTATTCTGACAAAAAGTCATGATACATTCTACTAAAGTTCGTCTTAACCTTTAATTTACGCTCTAAAGAATGTAAACAATGTGTGGCTTTATTAAAAGAATTTCCTAAAATTGAAGGATCTTTCTTAAGGGGGATGCGAACACAAAAACGACCATCAGACAATCGTGTCGTATTTGTAACGAAATTGTCTTCACACAATTTCTCTTCAGGCATATAAGAATTGGAAGACTTCGCATTCACCTCCTCTAATTGCCAAAACTTTGACAATTCTGACTTGAGGTTTTCCCAGTCACCATCGCTGTCGGCAACCATTTTAGACATATTGCACTTTACGTCATTCGTCAGCAGTGAGATAGTATTCTGAGTAATTGGACCGGAAACTATCCATCCTAGACGGGTTTCACATAATATTGGTTTCCCGGTACCTAACTTTAGTCTTTGAGATCCTAACAAATCCCAAAAAAGATCAGCGCCGATTAAAATATCAACATCGGCAGGGTTATAAAAAGTAGGATCAGCTAAAGTAATATTCGAGGGTAAGTCGAAATCAGAAATATTTATCTGACGACACGGAACACTACTCGTAATGAACGGAAGAACAAAACAATTTAGTTCGAATACAAAGCTATCATCTAATGGCGTACCCTTAACCCGACATATTTTACCTACGTGCGAAGTGACGTTATTGATTCCAAGGATTGATCTATCTACCTGGCTAGTTTTTAAGTTAAGTTTATTGCACAACCTATCTGTTATGAGTGAAGACGTGCTACCACTATCGAGCACCGCGCGAGCGAGATGCACACACCCATTGTGGTCTCTTAATTTGATCAAAGCGGTTGATAACAACACATCTCGTTGCGTATGACCACACGGAGATGCAATGTTTGCGGATAAAGCTACGTTATTCGTTTCAGTCGTAGCAGACAAGTTATTCATCGAATTACCACTAGGTGTATTCGATACAGTGCCATTAGAATGTACGTGAACTAATGTGTTGTGCCTACGTTTGCATAGTTTGCAGCCTGGTTTTTTACATTTGTTAGCATAGTGTCCGGAACGAAAACAGTTAAAACATACCTTATAACTAGGTAATGATTTGAGACGGTCATCGTTACTCAATGCGAGAAACTGTGGACAATTATTTAATGTGTGATCGTTGTTATTACATTTAGGACAAGGTTTAGAAGCTGAGTCAGTGCTAGAATTGATAGGAGATTGTGCTACCATTGACTTGATCTTAGGACCTGATTTACCTGGTGATTGCGAATAATGATTGCGGGGGAGTTCCAGGGTCTCGATGAGGTCGGCTCGATTGCGTAAGAATTGCATAAATGCGTTAAACGTGATTAAGCCATCCTTGTCTATCCTACCTTTGCACTCCTCCCACTCACGATAGGTTTTTTGATCAAGTTTTCGTGTGACAATGTAGATTAAAAGTGTATCCCAGTGTTTCACAGGCTCCCCTAATGACTCTAAAGCTCGCAAGTCTTTATTTAACTGATCGATCAAATTCTTAATGGCAACAGAAGATTCTTTTGTAATTGATTCAATAGTAAATAATGAACTTATATGATTCTGAACCAGTAATCTTTTGTTGTCAAACCGATCACATAACAATGACCATGCCACAGAGTAATTACTTGAAGAAAACTCAATGGATTTGATAACTATAGCAGCTGTTCCCTCAAGTGATGCTCGCAAGTAGTGAAACTTATTGATTGCGTCTATGTCATCATTACAATGAATTAGGCTAGTAAAGGTGTCGCGGAATTCAAGCCAATTACAATATAATCCGCTAAACTTTGGTAACTGAATCGTTGGCAATTTAACCGGCTGCTTTATGCTAACACGAGTACTTTTACAACTTTCCATCGATTTATTATCTTTATTGTAGTCAGTCAGAATATTCTGGGCTCTAGATAAGGTTTTATAATAAATAGACTCAAACTCGGAACGCTGAGAATATTGTAAGTTGATGTCGTCAATAATGCATTCTAGACGTAACTGTACCTCATCATACTGCTCATACAACGCCTCTATCTTGCCCATGCGCAACCGCAACTCGGACACATCACAGCTAGATAGCTCCTTGTCCTTGAATGAGTCCAGAAAATTGAGGAAACTAGTCAAGCGACCTTTGAAGCTGCCTCGCTTCTTAATTAAATCCTTTTCCTCAGACATTCTGGGAGACGAGTGTTGTCAACCTGGCATTGATACAGGAATATAAAAATTAAAACAACAATATAATTTCAATAATTATACGCCTAGCTGTAGTCTATGCCCTTTCTGACTGCTAACTATAATTTATAACAATGACTTGTACTAATATCTAACACTCAAATATTTTTATTATGTCAAGATACTTGTTAAAAATTAATACCACTGTTAAGTAGTTATGTAATTAGTTACAGCTTAATATAATGTAAGTTTAATAATGTAGCAAAATAGCTAACTATACTGTTAAAAGTATGAGTTTAAACTTAACATTGCTGTTGAATAAAATACTAATCACAATGCAACAAAGTACCTAATGATTTTACTCAAACACAATATAATTGGTAATTTAATAAAATAGTACTGACCTTAGTATGACTACTTATATATACTACCTGAGTGTTGGGTGACGATATTAGCGTAATTATAACTGTACACCACTAACTAACTTGCTTGAAATCAATCCAGTTCTCCAGCAGTGAACTCATGAACCTCCATTCAGCGTGGAAGTCAGTCTCTATTCTTTTTCTTGAAAATAATCGCTGATCTTCTTAATTATATTTCATCCGGCTCGTTATGGACCATGTGCGAGAATTATGGGTATTCTGAATGAAAATCAATGACTGGATGCTCAATGCAAATTAGTTTTTAATAATTTTTGGTGTGAACAACATATTTTACAGAAAACAAGTGAAGACAAGTGACAAATAGAAGTGTCATATTTTTTCATATAATTTAGGAAGCTTGCAAGAAGGTTTTATCTCCAACATTTCCCCGGGCGTTGAAACCAATGGTTTCAACCAGATTCTGAAGACACAGGCAAAGGGCAGATTCGGTTGAATGCCCGTCGAACGACTCCAGTAGACGTCCGAATGTCAGCTACACGGGCGATACCATCCGTTCCTGGATGAACAGCCACGATCCGTCCAAGTCTCCAGCAGTGAACTCATGAACCTCCATTCAGCGTGGAAGTCAGTCTCTATTCTTTTTCTTGAAAATAATCGCTGATCTTCTTAATTATATACTTAGAACTGAAACTCAATTTTTTTTTTTTCGTCTAACCCATACGTGTGGGGTATCTATGGATAGGTCTTCAAAAATGATATTGAGGTTCCTAATATAATTTTTTTCTAAATTGAATAGTTTACGCGAGAGACACTTCCAAAGTGGTAAAATGTGTGTCCCCCTCCCCAACCCTGTAACTTCTAAAATAAGAAAATTATAAAACTAAAAAAGATATATGATGTACATTATCATGTAAACTACCAACGAAAATTGATTTGAACGAGATCTAGTAAGTATTTTTTTTAATACGTCATAAATCTAAAAAAATAGACTATTATTAAAACATCGATCAAAGTTACAACGAACTGCAAGAACTTATATATTATGTTGCTTGCTGCTACGGAACCCGCCATGAGCGAGTCCGACTCGCACTTGGCCGGTTTTTTTTTGTGGCGGCACTGCCGTACACGAGCCACAATAAAAGGCCACCTCAAAATGAAGCTTGAAGCGGCGTTTTTTGAAGCCCGTGTGCGGGGACAGTAAGGGAACTTAGTTAGCACGAGATTCATAACTCAAATATCATATTTAACTTTTTAACTTTTTGTATTTTATCATAATGGAAGTAGATATTTTATGCTTGCTCACCAAATTGTACACTGTAAAACTAGCTCCTGCTAGCGGCTTCGCCCGTGCGAAAGTAGGTTTCTCCATATTATTAATTTGTTGGAAGTTAAATAAACTTTGGAAAGTTTATATGGAGAAATGAAATGTAGTATATTAATTAATTATTATGACACCTAATAGTATTTATATTAGGTAAATTAACCCCCTACGGGCTGAACTTCCAAAAATTCTTTCTTAATGCTCGCTGACGTTGTAAAAGGAAACCTTGTGAAAAATTTTACGTTCTTAGTCCCCGTAGTTAGTTTCGGTTGTGCGTTGATATGTCAGTCAGTCAGTTTTTCCATATATATATATAAGGTACTAGCTGTGCCCGCGAACTTCGTACCACCTAATTACTTATTTTTTTTATTATGAAAAATAGATGTTGGCCGATTCTCAGACCTACTCAATATGCTCACAAAATTTCATGAGAATCGGTCAAGCCGTTTCGGAGGAGTATGGCAACGAAAACTGTGACACGAGAATTTTATATATAAGATATTATTGAGGATTTTCGAAATAAACCAAATTGTTTCTCTGAAAACAAAGTTTTATTTTATTCAACACGCTTTTACATTATTACAATTATCGTTTAACTAAAATTACACTTTTATCTCACCTGAAAACAAAGAAACGACATTTAAAGTTCACTAATATCGCCTCCTCAATTATATCCCTTTATTTATCTCTCTACAAGTTTTTTTTTTTATATCAATTAAATGCACAAAATAATCTAAACATCATCTGTCATTGAAAATTAAATGTCATTTCCAAGGAGGTCATTTCATTACATATATATACACCCAAAACAACATGACTTAGTTGACCAACCCAAAAAATGGCTTTTACTCGCAAAACACCACAAACCCACTTCTACTGTTCACTAGTTCTTCGCGTAAATTTCGCACGCGCGCTGCACGGATCGGATTCAACCCCGTGACGTCATAAACCACGCACCCGCGCGCAGCGTGTTCGTGAATGGCGTATTTTAAAATTGAATGTATGACGCCGAGTTTTTTTTTATTGTTGTTGACGACGTACGTAATACACGTAAGCTAAGTACAACGGTGTATTTTATCTACGGGATTTTTTTTTGCAAATATTCAGCTTAATTTTCGTGTAGCGTTTAATTAATCTTTTTCGCTGATTTATCCAGAAGGTGCATGTAGTCTCTGGCAAAATACAAAAAAAAAAATGCATTTTTCCCGACGACGGCTACTTGAGTTACTAATTTTCCCTTATTTTAGATATTTTATTTATTTATTATATTTTACGGACTTTTATGGTGGGAAAATCATCAATGACAACCCCCGTTCTTGGACAGAGCGGAAAATAGTGTCAGACTCATACTGACTAAAAACCCACCCCGTTCCTTTAAGCCTTCATACCGGGCCTTGAGCTATCTTTCGAAACTACCCTGGCCCCGGTAGGCTTCGACCCAGATGGGCCCCTGCTGTTCCTGACAACTCCTTGAGGCGCGCGGGAACAGTGCGCATCGTGGACGACTTGGCCTCGGTCCGGACAGTTACCGGACGGTCGGACAGCGAGCTACCCAATGCTCGCCGACCGCAAGCCTGCGTCTACGGTGGCCGGAAATCGGGATCGGAATCCCGGCGGCGGCGAGAGCGCCGTTGCCTGATGCGGTCAACCTCCTCCTTTGCTAGCATTACTGCTTCGCAGAAGGAGGCGACCACCTGCGTGGGCGACGAGTGCGTCGCTCCGGACGGAAGGCCCGGCGCGAAAGCTCTCCGCCGCCGATCGCTCCCGCCATGGGCACGACGATGCTCCGTCCAAGCAGGGCACACCTCGACTGTATACTCCACCGTGTCCTCCGGGCGTTCTGCACAGTGGCGACACCAGGGCGTCACTTCCGCACGAATCCGGTACAGAAACCTCAAGAATTTGCCATGTCCTGTGAGGACCTGCGTCATGTGGAAGGTAAGGATGCCGTGAGGTCTTTCCAGTCACGCCTCAAAAGGGGAACTTACCGCCATAATTGTGGCGTGCCCTATTTATTTAAGGACTAAGGTCCTTACGGAAATAAAAACCGGCCAAGAGCGTGTCGGGCCACGCTCAGTGTGGGGTTCCGTAGTTTCCCGTCCGTCAAAATAAGTGTACCCACTAATGATTTTAAAAAAACGCTTGCATATACGATTATACTACAAACTTAGTCCAGAAATTATTTTGATATTTGTACAACCTTTTTGTCTTTTTTGTACAAAAACTAAACTTTCCATCAAGTTCAAAATAATTTTCCTAGAAAGTCCTTATAAAGTTCTACTTTTCAGAATTTTTTCATATTTTTTAAACTTATGCTTCAAAAGTGAGGGGGGGACGACGACACATTGTTTTTTGTTTTTGTTGCGATTATTTCCGAAATTATTGACATTATCAAAAAATAATTTTAGTAAACCCGTATTCATTTTTAAATACCTATCCAACAATATATCACACGTTACGGTTGAAATTATAAAAAAAAAATCACTTCCTACTTTACATATCTACCCTAATAAAACATTTTTTTCCAATTTTTATTTTACCACTTTGTCGGCGTGATTGACATACATATTGGTACCAAATTTCAGCTTTCTAGTGCTAACAGTCCCAGAGATTAAGCGAGGTCAGACAGACAGACATGGCGAAACTATAAGGGTTCCTAGTTGTCTACGGAACCCTAAAAATAGCTTAATAACGGATTTCTCGATAAGAAAATAAATATATTATTCCAAATAAAGGAATCGGTCCAACATCTTAGTATTTATGTAAAAGAGTTAGCGGTGGTGCCATCTGTTACGGTAGGCATAAACTAAAAGATTCGGGGTGTCGTGGAAATATGACAATATGAAATAAGTTCGCTCAGCGATAAGGAAAATAGTGTTTAGTCCATTTTTAGGGTTCCGTAGCCAAATGGCAAAAAACGGAACCCTTATAGATTCGTCATGTCTGTCTGTCTGTCTGTCCGTCCGTATGTCACAGCCACTTTTTTCCGAAACTATAAGAGCTATACATTTGAAACTTTGTAAGTAGATGTATTCTGTGAAACGCATTAAGATTTTCTCACAAAAATAGAAAAAAAGCAATAAATTTTGGGGGTCCCCATACATAGAACTGAAACTCAAAAATTTTTTTTTCATCACCCATGCGTGTGGGGTATCTATGGATAGGTCTTTAAAAATGATACTGAGGTTTCTAATGTAATTTTTTTCTAAACTGAATAGTTTGCGCGAGAGACACTTCCAAAGTGGTAAAATGTGTCCCCCCCCTCTAACTTCTATAATAAGAGAATGATAAAACTAAAAAAAATATATGATGTACATTACTCTAAAAACTACCAACGAAAATTGGTTTGAACGAAATCCAGTAAGTAGTTTTTTTTTTAATGCGTCATAAATCGAAAAAAATCACTATTATTAAAACATCGATCAAAGTTGCAACACATTACAAGAACTTTTATATCATGTTACTTGCTGCTACGGAACCCTTCATGGGCGAGTCCGACTCGCACTTGGCCGGTTTTTTTGTTTGTTTGGTTAGTGTACCTAGTTGTACAAATAAAAACTATATAAACACTGTATTCTATAATTGATTTATAACATTATAAGACTCGACAGTATTAAATCAAACATTTTTTCAAATAAAAAAGTTAAAAAAGCGATTATACATACCTTCTTAGGAAAACAATATACATATAAACACAAGACTGAAGACAAGCAAACATTAACAATCTTATCTTCTCCTACTCATTTATGGATTACTTACAAAACCTACGAAACGAACTATTCACCCTTCGAATATTTTTAACCAATTTCTCTCTCTCTTCAGAAATACGTAATTTGAAAAAAAAAAAAATCTTATCGAGGACGGTAGTAATGCGGGGTACACCGTCACCCCTAATACTTGCAAATTAAAAGGCGCTGTGTTCCCCGGGGACACCCATTTTGAAGCGGTAAAGATTTGCGGAGGGTGCCATTCTGTATGGTCGGACGTCCAATCGATCATTAATTACGTTTAGGCACATTCATGCGCCACATGTTACAGTAAGCAGTCGTGTAATGTGCTTGTAGACACCCCTAATTTCACATATTTATCAATAATTGCATTTTTGGTGCAGAATTACATTTGCTTCCGAGCAAATGTAATTCTGCACTTTTTTATTATAATTTGCAATACGAATTTTGCTAAATAATTTATTGTTGTTTCCCACACATTTGTGTCAAGATTCCATGCAATGCAATTATTCTCATGTGTTTTATCGTCATTTTTATCTCATCTGTAGACAAATTTCTAGTTATATGTTTCACATATTGTTGTTATAGATGGCTTTATTATGTAAAAGAGACTATAAAGGAATAGCACTTATTAGTTCTTAGAGAATCCCCAGCATAAGGGGATTGTAGTGGAATATTCTTTCCTCTGGGACGGGGTTAGGGGATCCTAGTGGAACGAACAAATTATGACCTATTACATTCTAGTGTTTTTAGTGATCCTAATAAATATCGCACTTTTTTTCTTTTTATCATCATCATTTCAGCAGAAAGTGGTCCACTGCCAGTAAACCATAAAGGCTTTCCTCAAGTGCCACCTCAATTACCGGTCCTGTACGTCTCGTATTTATCGGATTCTCGCGACCCTCACCAGGACCACCATGTGTCATGGCGGTAAGTCCCCTCTTTGAGGCGTGGCTGGAAAGACCTCACGGCGTTTTTAACCTTCCGCATGATGCAGGTCCTCACCGGATATGGTTCGTTCGGGAGTTTCCTGCACCGGATTCATGCAAGTGGCGCCCGGGTGTCGCCACTGTGCGGAGCGCCCGGAGGACACAGTCGAGGTGTGCCCTGCTTGGGCGGAGCATCGCCGTGTCCTTGTGGGGGCGATCGGCGGCGGAGACCTCTCACGCCGGGCCTTGGTTGAGGCCATGGTCCGGAGCGAGGAGGAGTGGCAGGCGGTCGTCGCTTTAAACACTGGTACGTCGGCCCAAAAGTCTTTCTTACGTTTCACTTTCAGAAAACCCCGCCAACATTATGAATGGCCCCATTAGTCGAAATAAATATTTACAGATGCACAATGGATATGAAATTTTATCCACAACAGAAATATGTAAGTTTCTATCTATATATCTTTTCATATTTTAGTTTTTGTGTGGGTGCAATCGAAGTCAGATTTATTGAGTAACCAGTCATTTTTGCTTTTTAGGTTTTTTTTTTAAGTAGGTTACTGAATACCAGTATTTTTACATGGAGCAACTTACTATCTGACTTCCACAACCCAGTAATTGGGTAACACCGTAACACGACACCCCTTGGAAACAGTGCTGTCTGATCGTGTTGCTTCCGACTACCCGTAATCGCTATCAAAGATAGAGTACAAATGAGAGACGGGACCAATGGTGTAATTTTTTGAGATACAAAAAAGTCTCGATAATACTAACCGCGGTCTGACCTCGGCATGCGTTAAGTACCTAACCTAAGGCTTATAGTCCTTTGAACCATCTGGCCAAAATTATGTGGCCGCACCTCTCGCACCCGCCTTGGCGGCAGTACCCAAATCTGCATCTGTACTTATTTGCGGCCAACAGCGTCCGGAAAGCGCGCGGCTGACCTTTAAATCTGTTTTCTTAGCGAAATATTGATTGATTTACATATGCAATGTTCCTTTTGAAGAATATTGAACCACCAATTTTTATGTGTAAAAATGTTTCTAAAGATCCAAGCCGTTTCAAAGGTGGAGGGAAAAGTGGCGAAATTGCTAAATATTTTTTTTAGACTAAAGTACCTATTAAAATAGCACGAAAAAATCAAATGTTGATAATGTTGTTTATGAATTTATAATAAACATATTTTTTTTTAAACCTATTAACCAGGCCGTTACCGAGGAGTAGGCTTCAGAAAGTCACTGTTTTATGGCACTTTTCGGGCGCTTAGGCCTTAAGGTCCGTGCCTCACGCAGCCAAAAAATTGCACGCAAGTGTATGGTATATATCTCACCTAGCTTCTGTTGGTCACGCAGTCAACTATAGATTTTTTTGAAGTCAGGACGCCTCCATGGCGCCCCAGTGAGGCACGGCCCTAAGATTCAATGATACTCCACTTTGTGGTATATGTAAGGGTGTAGTAAAATTACGAAAAATAAGAATAAGTGCCATCCTTTTTTCACTTTACCATTGTTTACTAGTAAACACAATACCTTTCTTACTCTCATTGATATAGTATTAAAAATCTCGAAGAAAAATAGCTGAGAAACATACAGATCTACAGAGTGATAGGACGAAAACATAAAGGCTCCGTTTGTGCCATTTGCCTTTTAAACGGAATTTAGGACTTTGCCGATTCATACATACAAAGTTTCTTAATAGAAATAACTAATGTGATTGTGTGGTATAAAGCGCACAGTAAGAGAAGCCGTAAGTACATATTTACATAAACACGTAGACACAGAGTTTGGCTCCGACTCCGCGCAGAGAGCGCGTGTAGATAAGCATCTGCTGAGTGGTCCCCTTGTGTTTTCCGATCGACACACGCTCTGTGTTGCTATTAATTTCTGAACCCAGTCACAAAGCTTGGACATAATGTGATTATATTAGCAAGTATAATGCGTATAGCACTATAATTTTATGCAGTCGTATTATCATGCCTTAGGAAAAATCCCTTGTGTGAACATTGATGAACGCGTCTGATCAAGATAGCCGAGATATAAAACCGACGGCATGTTTGAGCTGAGCCTGATTGAACGTTACGGTTTGTATGTTAAGCAGAAGCACGCAACTCGAGACACGCTACACACCAGAAACTAACTGACTTGATTAATTAACGGGCCCAGTTATCCACAGCTGCTATAACTAATCGGTCGATACCACACACGTGTATATAGTACACACAGTGTAACCACAACGAGTCAACAGGTTCACCGCAAACTGCATGCCACAACCTTGCGGTCATCGATCTATTTACTATTCACAACCTTCGCCCGAGGTGCTCAAAGGAAAACAAAAAAATACGAAGGCAAACTTTGTCTTCACCTTGACTTGCCAATAAGGAACACGTCCCTAAAAATGTAAAGTGAGGGGAGACGTTAATAAAAATTCCAAGCTGAAACAACAAATTAAACGAAGCCGAGCCACTCGAAAAGCCATAAGTACTCATCTCAATTGCTGCCGATAAGAAATCCAAGCCTTGGCAATGTATTCGAGGCACGTTTCGGCTCACGGTTTTTTCTCGCTATGCTACTGTGGCGTTTAAAACGAATTGACTCTTAAATTCTTCAGAATGAAATGCTGTCGGAGTTTTATTAAATCGAGTGTAACCATTCCTGACATTACGCAAATGGCGCCCTCCCCTACATCTGTCGCGGGGATGCACCCCCTTAATAAGTGTTAACGCTCGCCGGCTGCGATGAACACTCCGTCCCGGCTCAGGCTAAATCTCTACAAATTCTTGATACAAATTAATGCCGTGGGAGGACTCCGCGAGTATCTCTTGTAATTTCATTTTGTATTAGCAATGTGCCCCTTAGAGTTAGACATAGTGAAAACACTCGGAATGTGAAACGTTCAACGTGCTTAATAGTTGATGTTGTAGCTTTGTCTAGTTTAAGACTTTCCTTAGGATTTTGGCTTGATTATGGTTTCAGTAGAAACAGCGATAAGATTTATCTCTGTCAGTGAATATCACATTTCGTATTATACACTATCACAGCGGGTGGTATGGAAGTTATATATTTATAAAACCCGCACTTACATTGCAAATAGGATGTCTACCTACAGGCGGCTCTATTACATCTATAATCAGTAATATACGTAGAAACCTACGGTAAATAACTGTTTTAAGGCTGCGGAGAAATTCGACATTCTTACCTTGACCCTAGAATGCAAAGGGCAACTAAAGAAACACAGATGGGTTTTAGTCAGTAAAAGTCTCTTCCTTTACCCAGAGCGGGAAAAGTTACTTTAATATTTTTCTAATCCGAAAAGGTAAATAACTGTCAACTACTCCTTGTGTGTACCTAATTAGTTACTGCACTAACAACTAACTGTTTACTAGGTACATAACAGCATGTCTGAACAAAACTAGAAGAACAATTACAACTACTCAATTTTAGCATGCTCATAACAGAAATGATCATAAATCTTCTCATACAGGGAAATTCAGTTAAAGCTATAAGTTACGTACAACAATAACATCATACAAATTGCGAATCATTTCTATTTTTCAGACCATTAACTCTGAACAATAACACGGCAGCGGAACGGCCGAGTAAAATAAACGCCGAGCGAAATAGTTCGGAACTGGTATCATCGTTGCAAATGTAAATGAACAATTAAAGCGCTCGCCGTGGCCAGGGACAATGATGATAATTATTTTAGTTTGGTGTCGGCGCGGCTGTCAGTCGGCAGTCGGCTGGCTCGCCCACTCCGCGCTGGAATGCTCCTCGGACCCCTATTTTCGCCATTAAACAGCGACACTTCTGCTGTTCGTAAATTATTATCAGCTAGCGCTTTCATTACTCGGTTCCGTAACAAAGGAACTCTCCGAATCTACGTAGTGATTCAACTTCGGATCGAGTGCGCCTCCACGTCCATTGTTCGCCACCAGAAATCATGACTCATATTAGGCCCCGAGGTGAAATTTTGATTAATTCGTTACACTATTCTCCGTTATCGGTAGTTCAGGCCGAGGAACTTCACTGAATGGGCGCCGTGAGCTGTGGAATAATTGCATCTGGTTAGTTTCAAACGTCGTTACTGCATCACGTTGAGATATTTAATGCGCGCTTCAAGTTTTTATTCGGAAAAGTTATCCAGTCAGTGTTGTACCTACTGTTATAATACTAAAAGAGAGCTGCCACATTTGATTCAAATGAACCATAACTACATCCACAATGGATTAATATCTCAATTTCAACAAATGCAGTTTATATTCGCACAGCGCCAAACCTCTGTCAAAGTGCTCAAAAATTACTTTTTATTGCTACGAAGTTCTATTGTTAGCCAAAGAAATTACGAATAGGATATTAGTCGTAAAACTTGTAACTAAAGGGGTAGTATGAGGTACAAATGTAGATATAACCCACAATTACCATTCACCGAGCAGTATTGCACTGTTCCGGTTTGAAGGGTACGGATGTCGATAAAATACCATGTATGTTAGAGTTTGCTTATGATGGCAGAATACAATGATACTTTCTGGATTGTGAATAGTCATTCTAGACGATAGAAGTTACCGTTTAATATCAAGATGTTCATCTTCCACTTCTGTCCCAGACAAACAGTTGGGACAATTGGCCACCAAGTAGCAAAACATATATTATGCTACACACATCATTGCGTGATCGAAGACAAAATAGCGGTCTACAGTACAGCCGAACCGGGTACAGAATATGGTTAGATATTGTCGTAGTTACTGGGTGTCAAACAGGCATACCTACGTAGGTATAATTACACTAAAATACTTAAAATGATCACAGCTTCCTTAAACTTGTTTCATTTTATTAGGGCAATAGCACCATGTATCGTTGTTCATTAGTAAAAAATATTAAAGATCACGATAGACAATTCAAAACATTAATATCAACGGTGATGCGTTTTTAATATAAATTCAGATTTATTAAAAGAAACTTAAATATAAACTAAACTAAATATTTACACTAAGCCACTAGGTTTAAAAAATAGAAATAAAACCCGTTATATGTAAAATAAAAAATAAAATGGGTAAATGGGTTTTATTTCGATTTTTTTATGTAGTTCAATGACTGCAACAGCCATCCTAAAACGCAACAACTATAAGTTACAGAACCCCGCGCCTCAAAAAGTGCGTAAAGTCATCCGTCACGGCTGTTATTATTTACTCTATAGACCTTGACAGTCGTCGTTACGGATATTCAGAAGTCCAACAGTATCCTAAGCAGTCTTGTCAAGCGTCAAGCAGGGGCGTAGCTACCAAGGGGCTAGGCGGGTGTCCCGGGGCCTTCATGCTCGGGCGGGCCCAAAACCTGATTAACAAATCGCTTATTGAATGAAAGCAAAATATTTCTGTTGATAGTGATACTCGTAGTGAATAAAATATCGTCACCACTGCAGTATTGGTTGCAAAGCCGACTCATAAAGATTCTGTAATTAAGCTGTGAAATATATAGTTGCCGATCATATTAACGACGACCATGCCTCTTTCGGGGTTACTATAACGTTCAAAGTAAGATTGTTTTAATCTTGTTTCAGTGTGAGTAAAAAAATGGCGCTAGACAACCTGTATACCTCTGTCTCTTACCCACACTGAAACAAGATTAAAACAATCTTACTTTAAACTTTCATGGTCCAGGTCCATATCATTATTTGTGCATGATAATGATAAATCTTCTTATATCTTGGGATTTATATAAAGTAGAGTTTAAATAAAGTAGCGTTGCATTTTTAAAATATGTGTGTCTAAAAATATTTTTATATATAGTGATAAAGTCTAAACAATTTAGGGGCCCCAAAGGTCAGTTGCATATAAAGTACGGATCAGCTGCATCCGCCTAGATTGAAAGCTAACCCCTACATAGTTGGAAAAGGTAGGTCAGAATTTATTGTATTTCATAATAATAATATACAATAATTTAATTTATTTCAAAAAGGCCTGTATTTCACGTCCTAAACTCTCTCGCTTCAAAAAAAAGTATTTGAAAAAGCCCGTCACGAGCTGTCATTTACGTATTATGTCTAAATATATGAACCATGTAAGCATAATGACGACAACAATTAGGGCTTTGCCTCATTAAAATTAATTAAATTATATTAACATTATAATTCATTGCTAAGAAACGACTTTTATTTTTAGCGTGCGCTCTAAAAAATGTGACACGTTGAAAAATGTGCTTACCCATGAGCAATGAACGATACAAGGGTCAGCGATATGAAAAATTAAGTATAGTCGACATGTAAAAACGTTCGAATCGTTTTGGGAACATTTTCAATGTGCACAACATTTTCAATGCTAAGGAACAGAATTCTATGTCGGATTCTGTGTTCGCTATAGGTACAACCTGTCACACCATCGCTACATCATTGCTTACCATCAGGTGAGGTTGATGTCATCATCAATAAAAAAAAAGATGTATTCGTAAACAAGTTTGAATTAAGTAAATAAAAGATGTAATCCAACAATTAAGCACTTGTAAAAAGCGATTCTATGTCGATACTTTGAATAATATTTTTTGAATTATTATTTTCCGACTCTAATACTGAACTCAGTTCAACTAGATTTATGTGACGGGTAACACGCGGCCGACGGAACGTGAAGATCAGCTGCAGTTTTCCCCTTTGCTCATTGCATCATAATACACTCAACTAACCGTGGTCTAACTCTAGTAAAATTCTTTGAAAAAGTAAATATGCACACGTCCAATGATGCCAGTCTGTAAAAATCTCACCACGAAACCTTAAATTCGAAACAGTTACCATGGCTCCAGGTGGAACGTAAATAGCAATAGAAGAAACACAGGGGGGCTATAGTCAGTAAAAGTCTGATACTCCCTCACGCACCACCTAAAGTGGGAAAAATTAATTGATGATTTCTCACCTCAAAAAAAAAAATTCAGTTAGTTTGAAGTGACCTTTTCAACAAACAGTCTGGTTGAAATGATGATGGTGATGAGACGTATTTAACCAATCAATTCGATACAGTACTTCTTAAAACAATAAAATAAACTCGGTATTGGGAGAGCATCACATTAAACATAAACACACACATACATTCTTTAATGCCAGGTTTAACTAGAACGTTTTCGCAACGAGTGTTATGTTTTAAAACATGTTCTTTCTCAACGTGACTTGTAAGCATCAGTTACATCAGTTTGACAAATAAATTAATACGTTGAAAGAAAATTGATTGAAGAAGTCAGTAATAAACTCGGTTTCAGTTATGTACAACATATGATATTATTTTTATATTACGAAAGTAAGTCTGTCTCGTTCTCTATTTATTACGTTTTAAGGCGCAAATTGCTGAATCAATTTAGTTGAATACTGAAATAAACAGTGACAGTGAACAGTGGAAGTCTATCGGCTGAAATGATGATGAAGATGATGACTGGAATAAAGATAGATAGCACCTTAGACAGATAGAGAACATAGGATATTTTTATTCCGAGAGCACGTGCCTTTGGGATAATTTCGAACATTCACGCGAGCGAAGCTATTGACGGGAGCTAATAACTTAATAAATCTCTATACAATATACCTATGTATAGTCTACCGTGATTTGTGATATCGTGAAATTGGAGAGGTATACGTCCAGCAATGAAGTGCTGCAGGCCCATAATGACCATGACATACCATCTTAACGGAAATTGCTCAAGACAAACCCGTACTAGTTAGCTTTTGCGTTTATCGCCACTCCATGTCCCAATCACTAGTAACTGAATTGTACGCCAACAAACTGACGGGATTGTTATTAAGATTGACAAGTTATCGATGGCAAGTTACTCGCAAATGAAATTTCGTTGATTCAAAGCTCATTTGTGAAGTGCATTGGATGCCTGCACATCCGCGGGCGCGCGGCAGCGTGGGGATGCAAACGGTCCGCATTCGACAGCGCCGGAATGCTTTCAACTCGCGTAATTCAGTTAAACGAGTAATTTATGACTGGCCAAATTACTGGCATCACTATGTCCGACTATCTGACGCAGGAGCTCAACTATTAATGCGATTTTATGTAATGTCATTGTAAATGTGTTGCTGAAACGTGAATTTTAATTATCCAAATGTCAAGTTATATAATATATATATATATAGTTATATAATACCAGCTATTAAACAGCTGGTTTGAAAACACTATTAAAATAATCGTAACTTTGTCGCCTGAATTACTAATAATTCTAGTCTGCATACAACGCAGAAGTTTGTGATAAACAATTCAACAAAATTCATGAATTCATGATGCATTAATAGTCCGCCGATCTAAAACTATAATCTCGTAGTAGTCGTAGCGGCTCGTAGCAGCTCGTAGAAGCTCGTAGCACTGAGCTACGAAGACTGGAAAACGTTTCCAAGGCTCTACGAACCCATAATGCGAGTGAAGGAGGTGCCAGAAAGCATGAGGGAGAGGACATCCTTACACCCCGCAGAAGACGCCTTGGGAGACACAGAGCTATTTCCGACCCCGTAGCCATCAGGTTTGCACCGTCCGGTAGCTGACAGTATACCACGCACATCTCAAAGTGCTGTCAGAAAACTAAACTAGACGGGGCACTCCCTCTTCCACCCAGAACTGGAAAAGTTATTTGATGATTTCTCACTCAAAAAAAAATACTGGTACTTTTATTTCACCAACATTGTGATTGTAAAGTGATACTTTACTGAGCAAGCTGAAATGGCTTGATTTTATTGAAATTAAAATTTTAAACCGATCTTTATGATTCTGGTTGCTTTGTGTTCAACATAACTTCAAACTAGTCCTGGTGGCTAATTTCAATACCATAAGTCCTGGATTGTGGAATTACTTTAGAGAACCTCAGAATCAAAGTGGAAATGCATTGTGGTCGACATACTGTAAGGTTAATAAAAAACCCTCAGCTGAGGAGGTATCTAATAATACAGGTATAGAGTGGACTGAGCTTGGACTAGAAGTTACACGCCAGAACTCTTAGTAGCAAACAGCATAAAGGTATAATCTGAACTACCATGTCAACCGTCTAGATATCTACCACAAAACTTACCCACATTTTAGTGATCTTCAAAAAAATCTTATTTGTGGTGGAGTACCATAACTCATGTTTCTTTCTCCTACTTCCAAAAACGAATATAATAAAGTACTAAAGAACTTTAATTAAAGAAAGATATGTATTAAAGAAAGAAATATATTAGTTGCTCAATCTTAATTCAGAAACTAGGCTAATGGTATAATGTTATTTTTTAATGCTTCTTTGTATATACCTATTAGATAGTAATACCAAGTCAAGATAGAATTAAATAAAATAAATTAAATTTAAATTTAAACAATTTACAATGTCATATTTTTTTAATTAAAACATTATGTTGCATTTTGAAACTGCGAGATTTAAACATAAGAAAGAAGATTATTTTATTAATCTAATGACCGAAGTGAAAAAATATCAAAATTAATATGAAAACATCGCTAAACAAATTTGAATTTGAATTTTTAAACGTGAAAGGACAACACTATGTACTGCGCTATGTCTTTATGTATTCTTTAATAATTATAATAAAATGTATTTATGTATCTAAAATAAAATACATTTTATTATAATTATTATCATCCATTTGAACAATGATGAGTAAATAGTCTTCACAAGAGAGACAGAAAATATAATTTATTTTAATTCAATAAACTCCAAGCGAGCGCCAGCGTTCGTGCACCTATTGTCTTTCTATTGTGTCTGTAATTTCCACGATTGAAAGGTTAATATTTCTTGTCTCTTTTACTGGAAAAGCTAAAGATTCTCGTGAAAAAAAAATCAAATGTACTTTCTTACGAGCAACATTAATTTGATGATAAAAACGTACATAAGTGCGGGGCTTGAAGGTGTTGTTCTATTTAGACACCGCCCACCGTCAGTCTTACAATATTGGAATCATGTAATTGAAGATTTTGGTCGCAAACGGTTACAAATCACAATTTTTTATGTTATCAAGTCCAATGGTTTTATTATAATAATGATGAACACTTATATTGACCCACAGTCTGTAATACTTCAATAATTTCTTTTTTACATTTAACTCGGTTAGATAATCACATTTTATATTAAAAATACCTAATCGGTAACTTTGCTTTCATTTTATGTTAACGTTGCACGCATATCTAGCATATTATAATTTTCTGCAGCCAGTACTTTTATTAGTGTTTTAATTTTCATTAATCCATTCCAGTATTGCAAATGCGAAAGTAATTCTGTCTGTTTAACTTCCCCGCCTGAACCGCTGAACCAAATTTAATAAGTATCGGTTCTATACCAATAAGCTAGATTAGATACTGGAGAAGAAAGAAATACTTTCTATGCTCCCTTGGGATAATTAGGTACATAATTCCATACAGTTAATGCCGCTGGCAGAAGCTAGTGGCCAATTAATTTGAAAAAAACAAAAACCGATATAAATGACCAAAACTCTAAAAACCAAATATAACGTACTGTGTCTCTTTTTATATTGCTTTATATAATGATTAAATGAAGGCACTAACTGTAACATACCACATTGATATTGTAAAGGCGAAAGTTTGTGAGTGTGTATATTTGTTACTTTTTCGCGTTTGAACGGCAGAACGGATTTACATGAAATTTAACACTCGGGCAGACCATGTCCTAGAAGCATAGGATACTTTTTATTCTGGGAATACTCTTGACACAATTTGCTACTTTGACGCGGGCAAAGCCGCTGCCAGCAGTTAATTATAAGTATAATATAAGCTCACTGTGGAAACGTTGTTCTGCCATATTATCAAAGATAAAATGTTTTGTAGGGTAGAAGGGTAAAAAATACTCTACGAACTATTCTAGGACAGACTTTTTCAGCTTTTTGTTAACATCCTGCACATTACAGTACTTTGTAAAGATAACTTTGATTTATCAATACCTATTATTTATTTGTACCTAATCTCAGATACTGGTGATGCTTCCACAACATTTTTTTTTTAATGTAATTTTGATAAATAACAAGAAATAATTGCAAAAAATATGTGACAAAATTTTATTTGAATCAGTTATCGCATTTAAATCCTTAACTTTGGTGTTTCAATAAATTAAATATGTCAACTTAATTTTACTACTGATAAAAAAATACAAATACAATAAAGGAACGATTTTCTATTTTATCTACATATGTTAAAGTGTTAGAAACCACAGAACAGAAAATATCTACAGGGTAAAAACCATATTGAAATTTCTATTTCTTGAACACCTTTGTCTGGATAATCTAAATAGTTATACAGCCTTATTTATAATATAAAACTAACCACATAATTAGCCTAAGTCATAATTACTCTAAGTATCTGTTAAGAATTATTGAAAATAATTATTAACAGATTTTAAATTTTATACCGGCCTCATCCAGTTTAAATTGACGAAAAAAACGTGTAAAAATTTTAAAACCTATTTCAAAAATAAATATCATTTAAATGTCTTTTTATATTCCACAACAAACTCTAGGTCCCAACTAAGCAGAGCTAATAAAAAAATAATTTAAAATAAACCAAATCTAACTAATCTGTTTTTTTTTTAACTTTTTAATGTTACTCGTATTAACGCACAAATCCATAAAAAAGTATCTGTTAGGAGTTTGGTTTCACTTTTTTATTCTTCAAAATATGTACAAGTAAATAAATAAAAATGATTTTACAATCTCAACAATTATTCAGTAAGTAGATACTTTGATGTTACATTTAATATTAATTTTCATATTGTATCGTCCTATTTAACGTCGTAACATATGGATTATTTTATAAATAACCTAACAATAACCCATGAACTTTCAATTGCAATAAGTACACTAATAAATAATATTATAAAAACGAACGTTTGCATGTACGTTTATGTTTGTTACTCCTTCACGCTCAAACGGCTGAACGGATTTGGATGAAACTTTACTGTAGTACAGCGTATACATCAAAATAAGGGAAAGATAAAATTCCGCGTCCAAAACTCTTACACTTAAAAAGCAAGGACCTAGTCAAACTTAGAAAACATTAAAAGTTAATGGTAGATATTTTTAGTTTAAAAAAATTGCTGCAATGTTAAAATGCCCATTCAAATACACAAGGTAAAACTAAGAACTTGAATGTGATTGATCTGAGGTTGTAATAAAACGTAGCTAGTGGTGATCTGTAGTTTCTGCTCACCCCTTTGGGAGTCAAATCGGCACCTACGTTCCGACAAATGTGTGTATGTCAACAAGAATGTACATTAGGTATGTATTTTATAAAGTAATAAAACCACTAACAATCGTTTCAACTCATTGCTCTTTATATAATTTATTATCTTTACTTAAATTATATGGTTTGTTTTGAATGAATAAGAATTCGTTTGTGAATTAATTACCTATATAATTTTATAGATGGTTTGACTTGTATAGATACATACATAAACATGCTGATAGCTCTATATAAGTATTGAGTATAGAGTACTTATACAGAGGTATCAGCATGTTATCCAAGTGTTCCAGATAGTTGCAAAATATTATTGTGACTTTTGTTAGGATTTTTATGCTATTTGCACCCATTGATAACGCTTATTGTTAACATATTCATCTAGGCGTATTTTTTTATTCTGAAAACTTATGCTTAACTTTTCTTCTTTATCCGTCAGTTATTGAATTATGCTATTATACTGTCTTTTTTTAATTTATGTATTATCATGAAGTTACCTGAATTAGTGAGTGTATTATCGCCAAGTCCCGTAGATGTGTCAACATCTGCGTGCGCCTCCGCTGCGACCGAGGCGAGCAGCGCGCATGCCCACGCGCACCCGGCCACCAGCCGTGCGCTACCACTGTGCTGGCGCCGCCTAGCCATATCACATCACCAAATAAAGCTTTCTTCAATTAAATCGTTACTATCACTGAAAAAACTAAGCTTCAAAGTTTTTATAAAGTTTCAAAACTAAGTTTAAGTATAATTTGAGCATTCAAAAGTAACTTTTATCTATTGCATTCATAGGGAAAGTCCGCAATTGTGATAAGAGACTCGTGAAGAGTAAGTGTCGCACGGCCGAGTCGGCGGCGGCGGCGTGGCTGGCGACGGCAGCGCGACGACGTGGTCGCGGCGCAACTGTCGGCAGCGGCGGCACGTCGCGGCGGCGACCAGCTCCTCCGGAGTCTCGCGTCTCACGCGCGAGGAGGGCCATGCGCGCGCATCCTCCTCGTCGACCAATGGCGCCGCGGGGGTGGGACCGCGCGTAAGACGCACGGAAGTATATGCGAAGGCCTATGTACAGATGATAGCGGACAGGTGGTTTCGCGGCCGTAATTAGGCTTCTGATAACTTATTGCTACATAAATATGCTTAAACGCTGGACGATTAAGATAGCGCCCGAAACCATGTCGAAGTACCGACCTTACTCCCGGCTGTTTTACCTGCCAATTTACCTTTCTGCAATGTTATGTACTTTTAGGGTAAATTGTAATATTCCTGAATAAATTTTAAGATACTGCTGTAAGAGTCAGCTTAACTTGTAAAATGTGACTAAAGTGTGCTCTCTACTTTATAATTTGATGGCTTTCAATAGTAGCATTATGATATGGTACTAATCATCGTTTTTGTTATTTAATAAACTCCGGTATCGTTTCTATTCCCTAGGTTTTGTTGCTTCAGGACTCAGGTTGAGGGAAGCTTCATCAGTATAAAGTTCTACTGAATTTATAAATAGCATTATTTTTTACATTTAATGAGTTTTTTAGCCACTGTTCCCCATGGTGTCACCGCGTCTTTAGCCAAGTTAGGTTAGGTTAGCCTATGGCACTTCTCGATAACCATTTGCCTTTGTCCTTTTCAACACAAAAGTAACTCGGCAATTCGAATCATCAGTTCCTGAGACTAGCGCTTTCAAACAAACAATCTTAAAATATAATAAGAAATCGGTTCAGCTCGGCTTTAGAATATAATAACAAATATTAAAAATAAGTAGAAATGATCTCCTTTAAAACAAATCTGGTGTGCAACAATCGATTTTTCGAGTATAGAAATGGATTCTAAACACCATGTCTCAGTCATCGACGAACAACGTGTACGACGACCAACCTTTTAGTGGTGGAATTAATCTTAATTAAAAAAAAACAATACTTTTTTTATTTTAAAGTTTATAAAATCGTTATTCTAATTGATAATGGTATGATGTGTGAATTAACCACTCGGTAGTCAGTGTTACGACTTTCGAAATTAAAGTTAGTACCCCTCTGCCAAACTTAAATACCTTATAGCCAGAGTGCATCTCATAACGATTCTACTAATCCCAAACACGGTTAGATTACATTAATGTACCTTCCGGCTCCATCGTCAAATCAGTTCGATACATCCCCTCCCTCTTTTCTTTCAGTCAGTCATCGACTACACGTATAAACAAAGCAATTTTACTTGTTACGACAGTTCTACTGTAATCCTATGAGGAGTTCTGTTCCATATCTTCGAAGGTCATATACAGATCATAACAAAATTTCTATGGGACCAACTTGAAAGCATAACCAACCTATCAATAAAAAAAAATCAAAATCGGTCCACAATTGGCCGAGATATCGGTGAACATACATAAAAAAAAAACATACATTCAGCCGAACATAGAACATCCTCCTTTTCGAAGTTAAAAATCTCAACTGCCACTGGGTACTGGGTAGCTATTTGTGCAATGTAAAGATAGTACTGAGGTAGGAAAAGGAATACGGAGGGACAAAAGACTATCAAGGAAAGGACTATGAAGGACAGGAGGAAAAAGAGTGATCTAAGTCGCCCACGTCTGTACGACACAAGCAAATGGTGTTGTCGATGATATGAAATTCGGATGGATGGGCTTTAGAGCAAACGTGACCCAGTCTCATACGTACCTATTAACGTGGAGATCTCTTTCTTGCCCAACTTCGCCCTGCCAAATCACAATTTTTATGGAAACTCGGGCCGAATAAACGAAAAATACCGTCTCTTTGATTTGCTACCGTTATCCTAAGCTACCTTCATTCAAAATTTACGTACGGAAATACGTCCCCACACTACACCGCATCACTAGCAAGTGCATTAGCTACACTCTTAACATAGATTCCAGCATGGGCCGAAATCCAGGCCAACCATGTAATCTTTAAAACCTTCGAAATTGTTCCATAGTTCTAAAATCAAATAATGACAACCTTTATTATTTACTTAATTTACTAATTGTACTAACTTATAAGTAAAATAAGATTTTGCATACAAACGATAAACCCCTTTTTACCCTGCTAAAACTCTTTCTTAGTGCTCGCCTACGATATAAAAGGAAGGCTTATGCATAATTTCATGTTACCAGTCCCCGTAATTTCGGCTGTGCATTGATGTGCCAGTCAGTCAGTTTCACATTTTATATGATGAGATATACTCGTAGAGAGCTGTACTGAAGATGCACATGCACCTTGCTGCTGGCCAACCTTGGGTGCCAGCAGCAAGGTGCTTGTGCATGTATTTAACCACCATGCCACAACTACAACAAACATATAATCAGTCTTTAAACCCCTATTAGGACTCCGGCCGCTTCTCCGTGACAGGGAGTGAGCTGTAATGCTATCTACCCTACCACACGAGCCTAGTGCGGGTCAAGAAAGTACCGGGAAACCTTTTCCCGGTACTTTCAATAATACACAAAATTTTTGTTATTCATCCAAATTTATTTGATCACCTTCAAAGTATGCCCCTTCAGAAACGATACACTTACTCCAATCATCAAAACATTTTTTAAACTCTGTTTCCGAAATTGAATTCAGTTCTCGCCGCGAATTCTCCTTTATGTCTTCTACAGATTGAAAACGGGTGCCGCGAAGTGGTAATTTGAGTTTAGGAAAAAGATAGAAGTCAGCTGGAGCCATATATGGCGAATATGGAGGCTGCTCGATAGTATTTGATTTCACAATAATAACCTTGTGCGAAGGCGCATTATCGTGGTGCTAAATCCAAGAATTTTCTTTCCACAAATCTGACCTTTTTCGTCTAATTAACTCTCTTAAATGCCGCATAACGCCCAAATAATATTCTATATTTACCGTTTGACCTTCCGGTAAGAATTCCGAGTGCACAACACCGCGATAGTCAATGAAAAAAGTCAACATGACTTTGACTTTTAATCGACTTTGGCGTGGTTTTTTCGGTTTTGGTTCAGTTAGAAGGCGCCACGCCGAAGCTTGTTGACTTGTTTGCATGTCAAACTCGTAAACCCACGTCTCGTCTCCAGTAACATTGAGTTTCATGAATGTTGGTTCGGAATTTACTTGTTCTAGCATGTCCTCAGCGACTCTCATGCAATTGTGTTTTTGGAGAAAATTCAGGTCTTTTGGGACCAGCCGAGCGGCAACATGTTTCATACCCAAATGATTAGTTAATATGGTACGGATCGACTCGTGAGATGCAGAAAGTTCGGCGGCTATCTCTCTCAAACTTGAATGAAGATTTTCAGTCACTATTGCCTTCACTTTTGCGATGTTAACTTCAGTTGCAGAGGTTGATGGCCTACCAGAGCGAGGCACATCTTCCATCACATCTCGACCGCTTTTGAATGCTTTGTACCACTCATAGGCGATCGGCGGCGGAGACCTCTCGCGCCGGCCCTTGGTTGAGGCCATGGTCCGGAGAGAGGAGGAGTGACAGGCGGTCGCCGACTTTTGCGAAGCAGTAATGCTCGTAAAGAAGGAGGCTGACCACACCAGGCAACGGCGTTCTCGTTGCCGCCGCCGGGATTCTGATCCCGATTTCCGGCCACCGTAGGCGCGAGCTTGCGGACAGTGAGCATTGGGTAGCTCACTGTCCGGCCGTCCGGTAACTGTCCGGACCAAGCCCAAGTCGTCGACGGCGCGCACTGTTCCCGCACGCCTCAAGGATTTTATTGATTTGTGGGTAAGAATTGCAACTCGTCATACCCGTCTAACCTGGGCCTCAAATCTGTTATTACAATAGTGTCAGAATGGTCTATCATTGATTTCATAATTGTTGATTTTGACAAGTTTTGGTAATCTACTAATATAAAGTGCGTCATCATGACTTTCCGATGGTCAACCACTGACACTCCATTGAAAGAAATGGCATAGAATTGTAGTCTCGTTCATAACGACAAATGAATGTCTGACGTATGTGGTAATCTGCAAAAATGTTGACAGTTGGTTTGATCACTTACCTACCATTACGACATCGTTGCGCAATTAATAAGCTCGATATTGTCATTCTACCACGATTCTATTACAAGACCATTGACCGATCAATGATCGATGATTATGAATTACCAGATTACAAACTTTTAGCAAAATAACAATGGCATCGTGTTGGAATGATGAATTTATAAAAATAGCGGACTTAGGCCCCTGTCCTTACGATAGAGTGTGTAATTACGCAGCCTTATGGAACTTTCTGTTTCTAGCCACGTCTCACTTATAGCAGCAATGTATACATTTTCTTGATTTAGTATTGTTCTAACAGAACTAATTTAGGTTTCACACTTTGAGCATTCTATTGTAGAATGTTTATTTGAATACAGGTTTTATCGTGATCCGTTAAAAAAAATCGTATCTTTTTAGCACTATTTTTCTCTTTTGTGGTGATTGTATTATGAACGACTGCTTTAGTTTTGATCACCTCTGCATATAAAGGTAAGTTTGATCTCTCCGTGAAGTCGATATTTATTGGGTGCTGCGGAAATAAATCAGCTGTGTTTGTGATAGGTTCCGAGTGTTCCGACTCTTCCCTGCATGGTGAAGGTATAACAATAAAGCCTTCCAATATGTACAATTAAATTCAGCCATGAGGTCTTTAAGTTTTTTTTCTTTTAAATATGCAGGGCATATTTTTGAAAGCGCTATGTGTGGTCCACTACAATTTATACATATAAAATGTTCTGTGTCGCAGTTTGGGTGGTTATTACCGCATTTTGGGCATAAGATTTTTTTTTAATTGGCACACTCTTGCTGTGTGCCCAAACTTCCAACAACGTGAGCATTGCGACACCGGAAATACTAATGGTACCACCTTGATCCTTAAACTATCGGCATAAACATATGCAGGTAACAATCTCCTTTGACGCACAATCGAACTGCTTCACTCATAACTCGTAATTCTTCCGGCGCCTCACTAAAATTACGCCTCTTTAATCGTTTCAATGAAACTAATTCGAAGGAGTCAGGGCAAGTTATACAATTCTTGAGTTTATCGTCAGTTAGCTCTAGATCTACGTTTTAAATGACACCGTATGAGTAAATTTTGTGATCTGGTCTACTAAATCCCCCCTTTATCTATATGGTCTTTACAAGTTTCTTATTTTGTTGCACTCACCTGGTTTTTGCAATCAATACGTAATCTGTAACTGTTTATATATTTTACCTTCGTTATATCACTTATCCCCTTTTCTTTAATAAAAGAGAGCCAGTTTGCCCTGGCCAGCGCAAACTGGCTCGGTAATTTTTCCTTCGACGAAATATAAATTTCAATATTGCTTTCTTTGATTTTTTTTTCTTTATTTTGTACTAATTTCCAACCTGTTTCGTCCTCATCAAAGCCTCGTTTTAGCTGTTTAATCGATTCTTCCTTTGACGTTACTTTCATATTAAATGTCTCCAACACGTCTTGTCCTGCTATAGAATTGTTGCTGCTAGCTAAAACACTCCTTGTTTCAACATTATCGCTAAAAACTTCCCTAGCATCTTCCATTGTAAATAAATACTCCAATACACATTATAATAGTTAACGATGCGCTATTAGTCCGTTTCAAGGTCAAACACTACAATTCTCGACTTTTAATAATTTTTATTCATGATATTCTGTTCATAAACACAATTTTAATTTTTATTAAATATTAAAACCTTAAAAATATCCGATTCCTTCAATTCAAGACAATAAATAATCATCAAAAATGTACCAACATTAAATAAAATTCAATAATTAAAAAATTAAAAAAATCATCTTTGAAGTTGATCAATGCAAAATTTTACATCTTATCTCGATAGATGGCGTTGGGATCGAGTTAGATCTCGCTATGGTTTCGTTACCGCGACTTGGTTGGGTGCGAGCCGAAAACTCTCACTACTAACTTTGCGCAGAGGCAATATCGTAACCAATGAGGTTAATCCGAGGTGCGATGATTGCTATTATTGCTAATTGAAAACTTTACCAATGGCGCCGAGTGCACGTGAAATACCGTCCGCGATGGCAATTTTTGTTTGAATGGCTGTCAAAGACCTGAGAATGACCAACAATAATAAACCGCATACACTCGGTCGGCTATAAATAATGTGTTGTCACATCACACAACTTTGATCATCATATTTCAATGCATAGGCATACGTAGGTATAGCCATTTAGTGAAAGTAATGTTTGGCCGGGGCGCAATAGTCGTCGTCAATTATTTTTTTATATTATGTGGGGTAATAGCACCGATCGATCAAAATAGAGCGTTTGTTGCACAAAAAAAAATGCATCAGAGCTATATATGGGCTTCAACCGGATGAATCCTGCAGGCCAATATTTAAAAAACTTGTTACTTGTTGTTGTTTGTTACCTTTGCCATCACTATATAGGTATATTGGAAATTTGTATGTTTGTTTGGAGGCACAAAGAGTTGTTCACTAAAGCAATCGATCTTAATTCTCGAAGCCGTCGGGACCCCCACAGGCTCGCGTTAGATGTTCTACCTAGGCTTGCAAAATACAACAAAAGCTGCATGTTTATGTGTGTCCGGATATACAATAAGGTACCAGAGGAATTTAAAATATTAAATAAAAGATTGTTCAAAAGTAAATTATATAAATGGTTACCTATCTGCTAATAGTTTTTACAGTGTCAAGGAGTTTCTAGAGCATAAAATCGGACGATGACAGTGGTTGTATGTTATTGTCATGTATGTAAATTTGCACGCTTATATTCATGAAGCAAAACGTGTAGAACCTAACAGTGTATTCATATTACTTCTTGTATGTTTGTCCATGTTTTTCGCAAATAAAATATTACTATTATTATTTTTATACTTTTATTTATCTCAGGACCATGAGGTCCTGGACCTTTGGAAGGCATACGAGGAGCCGTAACCAACTCGCAGAGGCCCTTTTAGCTGCTTCTAATGGAACGTGGTACCAGCCGGCGATTATCCCTGTATGCGCATGCTAGTGCATCTAAGGACAACCCCCGGTTGAAAGGAAACTATTGCAACATGTGAAAAACTAATATAAGGCTATGGTTTTTGGAGTCTTAAGTGGACTGGTTACCAGAAACTATGTTAAGACTATGGCCCCTGCCTAAACAATGTTTTTAATTTCCATCGATAAAAAGGCAAGGGGTGACTTGCACACTCAACAAATGGGCCCCCAAAATGGTCGCTAGCACGAAGTGACGTAGCAACAAGAGGGCAACATATCCTGATGTGCTTGAGGCGTGGAAAGATATACCACGGCTATCAGGGCAATCCCGGAAGTACGGTCAAGATCCCTACCAGCACCTTACTGGATTATACACTTCTGGACACATCTATTGGCCCACCTTAGAGTTTAGGTTTCGATGGCCCCTACCGAAATATGATTGCTAGATTGAACAAAAACTGTTGATGCAGTTTTAAACCTGATACATTTTACCATCTTTTTCGATCGTATTGTTTTAAATTTGAATTCAGAATACCATACGACATAGAGCTACGCCTAACAAGTCGGATATGCGCCTTGTTAAAGGCAATTGATTTTTGAATAAAAAACATGTTTTATCAAATAAAGGTTTAATTTAATAACACGTGTTGCCTCCATGGGCATCTACCACAGCTCCCATACGATTAGGCATAGAGTTTATCAACCGCTCTATGAAATTTTGAGGGATCATCTCCCATTCCTCTTCTATGGCAGTTTTCAACTCCTGCATCGTCTGGGCAACTGGCTGACGAGCCCTAACACGTCTTTTTAGCTCGTCCCACATGTGCTCAATGGGGTTCATGTCTGAGCTTCTGGCTGGCCAGTCCATAACTGTGATGTTCACATCCCGAAGATATTCCCTGACGATGCCGGCCGCATGGGCTCTTGCATTACATCCTTCTCCCGAGCGCATTTGCTCTTGCGAATCTCCACTCAAGCCAGTCAATAAAGGCAAGAGAGAGGTGGGAGCTCTGTTCCTCGTCAGTGTTCACTACGACCGGCCAATAAAGGCAAGCCGGAGATGAAGAACAAGAATTCTCTCGGGAGATCAGGTTCGTGGGATCGCTAATACCCAACAGTTCGCCACAAAACTGCCCTGCGGATTGTATCTCTTTTAGTCTGGCCCCTCACCCTAGGAATGTTACGGCTAAGCAAGCGCTACCGACACAGACTTAGGGTTCATTGAAGCGCGCAAGCCCCAACACGACGTCAATGTAGAGATACGGCGATGGGGTTATTATTATTATTATTATTTGCTACTCTTACTACATGGCTAATCTGCCACAGAGTAAAGGTCTAGAGTTTTTCAGCTTAGCTTAACGGTAAGCTACATGACGTGAGCCGTTGTTTAAGGAGCTAAATATGCATATAGTACCTTAAAACCATCGACTCATATCACTTTTTCTTTCTTTCGTTTTTATTGTATCTAAAACCCTTTTTAAAACAATAATTAAACCATAGCGCAGCACCGATTCAACATATGCATGATACGTTGTTATTGCTGTCTTAATGTTTTTTTATGTTTCTGATCCGTTTCAGTGCTTATACAAACTTGTCAAATCGCTTGGAAACTGTATCAACATGTGCTTTCCAATTGACGTCTTGATCCAAGGTTACGCCTAGAAATTTAGTTTGAGTTACTTCGTGAATTCTATGTATACTCATTTTAAAATTATATTTTGCATTTGATTTATTGAATTATAAATAAACGGACTTTTTAAGATTTTTAGATAAGTTATTTTGATTTAGCCATTCAATCAGTCTCTCAATTACATTATTAATTTCAGTATCATGAACATTAATTGTATTGGTTTTTTTATCAGATATCACAAGTCACATTATTACAAATGTCATCAGCAAATAAAATAAATTTATGATTAGTTATATCAGTAATAGAATTGATGTAGGTATAATAAGAATAAAATAGGTCCTAATACGCTCCCTTGTGGGACGCCATATTTGTTATACCTATTTGATGTTAGAATAATGCGATGTCACATCATTATTTTTATCTAATCTTATAATGGCAACACGTTGTTGTCTATTACTTAGGTAAGAAGATATCCATTGAATTGCAATGCCTCTAATTCCAATTGCCTCCATTTTTTGTAGTAATAAAACTAAATCAAAGGCCTTAGAAAGGTCAAAGAACAGCCCAGTAGTATAAAAATTGTTGTTAATATCGTTAATACTATTTTAATAAGATTGTACCTAGATAGCTAACGTTGTTGATTTATTTTTTTGAAAACCAAACTGTTCCTTCCGTATGATATAAATTTATTACAAAACTCATGCACTTTTCGAATAATTTTGATGTAATAGGTATTAAGGTAATTGGGCGGTAATTATTAACGTCTGATTTTTCACCAGTTTTTTAAAGGGGCTTAATTATTGACATTGATTTTTGAATTAATCTCGTCATAACCCTCGGAGCTTGTGTTGTTCAATGACATTTTCTCTGCTCCAACTTCATTTTCGGACACTGGGTTAAGGAACATCGAATGGGCCATTGAACACTCGTTACGTGGTTTGACACACTTACTCGAAGATTGTGCGTTATGCGTATCGTTAGTTCATAAAATCCAACAGCCAATTGTCAAGCAAGATATAACATAATGGCCTACGCTGCAAAATTAAGTGATGATGTCGCGTAGTGTAATAACTGTAATAAGGTTAAAACTGTCTTATTCGGAATCACTCGGAATGAAAAATAAGGCAATCTGAATATCGTGCGTGCTCAGTCTGTTACAAAGCACACTGTTCCTAATAACGCGTAGACCGTAGTGTATTAGGCCCTTCTTTTCTTTAGTTTAGCTTAGGAAAAAAATATACAATTGACATTGACAGTTAATTGACATTGACACGACCAATTGTAAATTTTTGTAAGAAACGTCAGAAGAAAAATTTCACTAATTTCACTATAGCAAATGTTACATTTTTAGCATATGTTTTCTAACTCGCCTGATACTAATTGCTATGTGAAACAAAGAAAACAGATGAAATCAAACTCTCCCAGTTATTCAGTCATCAGTGACGTTTCGCAAGAACCAAGAACGCGTTTCAGCAGCAGTCACCCCTGTCACTTGAGTCACTTCTCGAGATAAGTAAACAGTCTGCGATGTGTTCCAATGTTTTCTACTAATATTTATACGTAAATAATAACAATTCAATCAAAATGGATCAAAGTAATCGTCTAAGGAGAAATGATTTAGATATAGACAGTTTTCGGAGTGACGAGCCAACGTTCGACAGGGCCCGAATGCGAAGACAATCAGGTGGCTTTGTGGATCTAGGCAATGAATCACAATATGGATCAGGTGGACATCAAGCTTCAGGGGCTAATGAAATATTTGCAGATATACAGGTAAACGTTTTGTTTTTAACACCATAACTACATCAAGTACACTGGCACTTTCTCAAGCAATACAGTTATCAAGCTTCTTATTGGGGCTTGGGTGCTCTACATTTTCTAATTGTCAAGATGCCAATTGGAAAATGCAGAGCACCCAAAAAACAGCAGCATTATTTTCAATGTTCATACACAAATAATTGAGTATACACATCAATTGTTTTGTTTCTATCCCGATAAAATATGAAGTAGGTAAGTACTTCAGTGCTCATGACAAATTAATAAAGTACTTTATAGATCTTGAATTAGGTTTTTGTTACTGTTTTAGTATTCAATAAAGTTTTATTCTATATGGCTACTTTATATTAGATCCTTTGAGTAACTAATTTATAAAATATATTTAGTTGGGTATGCAAATCAAGACTACATTATCATAAAAGATAGTATCTGTAATGCAATATTTATCTAATCTTCCACTAATATCTCAAGATTAACAATGACTGATAAAAGGCTGTAATTGATTTTTCATATATAATTTCAGGGTGACGTACCATGGTGGAAATCCAATTTTTTCATATCACAACCCATCCTGTTTGGCACTTGGGATGGAGTGTTCACATCATGCCTTATCAATATTTTTGGAGTTATTGTATTTCTAAGATCTGGTTGGATCGTTGGACAAGCTGGATTAGTTAATGCAATATTTATAGTGCTTTTTACAGGTAAGTTAAATAAATTAAGACATAATATACTAAAACAAACCTTTTTGTTTCTACAAAAGACCTTTAAATTTATCATTAGCTATAATAATAATTTCTCATAAAATATGAGTCAGCTGTATTTGTTATCTAAATATTCGCAGTAGTTTTACTGCAAATATTTAGAAGACTTATTACCTTTTACTATCAAATAATTTTATTGTAAATTTCCTATCTTATGTTATTTTATGCCTCGAGATTGAAAATAATGAAAGAACCTAATTATTATTATTTCATTTTCAGTTTTTGTAGCTCTGATCTCGGTGTTGTCTGCAGTGGGAATATGTGAAAGATGCAGAATAGAAAGTGGTGGAGTGTATTTTTTGCTAGCACACACTTTAGGATCCAGGATGGGAGGAGCTCTTGGCATGATATATTGTTTTGGTCAGGTAAAAGTCTATGAATTCAACAATAGTTGTAAATACATACTTGAGACCACTATAAACATAACACTGAAATAACTCCCAAAATAACACCACTTGCCATATTTACCTTAATATATAAAACTAGTTTCTGTCTACAGCTATGGGAAATATATATATATATATATATATACCGCAGGATTCAAATTTTTTTTTTAAGTGATTTGGCAGAAATGACCATGATGGTACATCCAGGGCTGCGTTCAAATTTAGTTAACTCTAATGACGTTATTGGGTAATTACTCTATCCTGGCATTTTTTAACACAAATGTGTCAAGCATATTGCCGCTTACTCCAAACTACCCTGCTCAAAGTTAGAGTTAGTTGGGTTAACTTTAGGGTAGCTACTCGAGTTATTTAAGAACAACCCTGGGTTGCAACTCTACTTGACTCTGGTGGTTTTTGAACGCACTACAGGCTGATATGACATATGACAACAATTACCAATTATAGTTAGTGTAATTTATGTATAATATATATCCACCATAATGAACTATGTTGAGGAAAATACTAGCAAATTAACATTCAACTTATTACAATTTATTCAGTGTTGACGTAATACTCATGTCTTCTTTTACCATATCTATCTTTGTAAATAATTTGTTGCCCTACTTAAGAAACTACCTATATTCAGTGCCGTAACTAGGGCGGTGCCAGCGGTGCTCAGGCAGGCACAGGGCGCAGTCTCTAGAGGGGCGCAAATATTTTATATTGAGTCCTTTTTGTTTGTGTTGTACTTTTTCCTAGGGGCGCAATTATAGAAGCTCGCACCGGGCGTATAAAGAGCAAGTTACGGCACTGCCTATATTGTAGGTGTTTTTTTTTGTGTGCATGCATTTACATGAAATCTTACTTATACAACAACAATGATTTTTTATTTTATTTTGATTTGTGGTCAGATCAGTAAGCAACCCCATTCTTAGCATTCATTGCAAATATACGCCTTACATTTAAATTAAAAACTTTCTTTAAAACACTTTTGTCATTCCTGTACCTATATCGAATTCCCATGCCATATTATGAATCCATGACAACTGATTTGCACACATTTCCAAGCATTAATGCCAGTTTTAGGCTCCTTGCACACCTATAATCTCTTATTCTATACAATCATTTGCTTAACAAAACAAATTCCTCTTTGCATTTCATTTCAGCCTTGTGTGCATACAATGCATCCCTTTTGTGACCTTCCACAAATCAGTTATTGTTCATCTGCATGCTATTGTGAATAATATAACGCATGTAAACAAATGTTCTAACTTTAAATTTTCGACAATGAGTAGGTATGAACTGAACCTCATCTTGAATACCTATCTTTTTCAACTCAATTTACTACTCAGTATTTTTAATTAGTTTTTTTAACACAGCTTTTAGGTTCAAATTGCGCATTACGATATAAATAATTTTCAAGCGAGCGTCATCAGCGTCGACGCCTGTCCTTACATCTTTAGCTTCCTGCCCGTGTCAACATTCCCATCCATATCAACATTCTCATCACACATGTAATCTTTTTTCATCCATCTTTATCACTGCCCAACATACCTACTGTTTAATACGCGCCCGTCCTATAAGCATAAATATACACAGTATTTAATGTCTGACCGAAAATGGATTCTCAGCCGAAAACGAAAACGAAGCTACGGCTTCAGTGTCATTTTCGGCCGAAAACGAAAATTGTACTTTCTACTTCATTCCATCGCTGTCTTAGCAAGAGTTGCCCTCGCCTCGATAGTTTAACTGTACACTTACCTACTTATATCAGAATGTATTATTTCAGGCTGTGGGCTGTGCCTTAAACGTGTTTGGTTTTGGTGAATCAATGGCTGGTTTTGTAGTTGAAGACCCACTTAGTGACACTCACAAGTGGGCATCGAGGGGGTTTGCTATAGCCGCAGTATTACTACTTGGTACCATTAATGTGGCTGGGGTGAAATGGGTGGTGAAGCTACAATTTCTGCTGCTAATGATCATCATGTTAGCAGCGCTTGACTTCTTTGTTGGATCATTCACTACTGTACCCACTGATGTAAAACGTGCGTATTAATATTTTTATTTATGTTATTCTTTGGTAACGACATAATTTAAAATAACCTGAACAGAATTCTGTTTTTCTTGTATAAATTTCTAAAAAAATATGTATAGAACAGGTGTCCAGGCAATTCGATTAACTCAGGAAATAAATTCGAAAACTCAAATGTTTTGTTATGGAAATTTTGTATGAATAATAATTTTAGTATGAACTGTAGGTACAAGACGATGTTTTTTTGGGTCAGCTAGTTGTAAATAATAACTTATCCTCTTGCTCATTTTGCAGTTCAGCTGGAATTCAAGGGATGGCTCAGTGGAGTAGCAGCAAATAACACATGGCCTGCCTATCAAGATGGTTACACTTGGTTTAAATGTTTTGGAGTATTCTTTCCTACCATTACTGGTATATTAGCAGGAATTAATATGAGCGGAGATTTGAAGAACCCTTCGGTAAACATACCTAATGGGTCTCTCGCAGCTATTGGCACTGGGTAAGGTAAACTTAATTATTTGTAAGATTGGGCAACAGAATTAAGAACTTCATTAATCTTTCTGCTTTAATACAAACTTGCTTCTGCCAGCGGCTACGCTGAAAGTAGAAAGTATAATGCCTAAGTCACTCAGGGACAAAGTAGCATTTGGGTCATTCATTTATTACTTAAGACAAATTTTACTGATAAATGAAAAAATGAACCGCCCCCCCCCCTGTTTAATATTTATTTCGTAAATTTTAAAGGAAAACATGAATATACGTTTGGTTGGTATTAATCTTTAAAAAAAAAGAATATTTACAAGCGAGAAGGCGCAGTGACGTTGCCATGGAAATAGTTCACCTAGATACACATCTAGCGCGGATACCCGCTTTTTTAATTATTTTTTTCCGTAATTTTTTTTTTTTTTTTAACCGCCGCCCTCCTCCCTTGTAAAGAAAAATAACACAGGCCTTTCACCCTAAATCGTCTCACGTAATAAATGAATGGCACAATTCCAGAGGCAAAAAAAAAATCAGTCCAGGAGTTTTTGAGTTTTTCATTACAAAACAAAATACAAAAATGCAAATCTTTATAACATTAGACCCGTTCCAACCCAAGGTCAGTTTGCAGTCTAACCGCGTAATTTACATTACATTTTATTTCCAGAACTTTCTTGTACCTGATGTTCATAATAACATTAGCAGCGACTGTGACCAGGGAAGGCCTGCTGACCAACCTCTCTATAACCGCTGACATCTCTGCCGTGACAGTCCTGTTGCTTGCTGGCTTATACGTCAGCTCAATGAGCTCGTGTTTAGGAGCCATGTATGGAACACCCAGAGTCTTGCAAAGTATTGCAAATGAAAAAGTTATACCTGGACTTGCATTTCTTGGACACGGAGTATGTGTTTGCTATTGATTTAAAATAATGTTTTTTTATTATTACTATTATATTATTATTTTTTACGTTTATGTCCTTAGATGAGTTAGGCAAGTACATTTATTTCCAACCAGAACGAATTTACGAAAAACATCTAAACGTAAATAAGCAACAACATGTCACAGATTAACGTATTATTTAAATAAACGAATATATTATTGAGATAAAAACTTATAACTCATATAAACGATGTGTATACTTCACAAAAATTAAAAAAAAAGAAAATTTTCGTTTTATATTAAATATCTTTTTATTTTCCTGCGGCAACAGGATTTAATTCTTAGGGGGGTACATCTTCGAAACGGCTGTACCGATTCTGACTAGACTTTCACTGACGGATAGTTTTATGTGTAATGTAATGTTATAAGAAATAGTAATTTGCCCCTAACAAGGAGAGTAATGTTCTTAAACTTCATGCGTTCCATGCAAATGAAGGCGCAGGTAACAGCTAGTAGAGATATTAAGAAAAGTGCTATTGAACACATTCTGAAGACAATTCACTAGTTTAAGATATAATTAAATTACTAAACATAGATTAATAGATATATAAAATCTAGCTTTGCATAGGCAAGGCTAGATTTTAATATTGTCTAGCCTTGGGTTGTGGGGATGTAGGGAGAACAAGAAACAACTTTTATCAAAATAATTTTTCAAACTCAGTTCATGAAATAATGACACATCAAAAGAAATTTTTTTTTAGAACCATATTATCTCAAATCGCATAATATTACATTGTAAGAAAATTCTTTAATTTAGTTATATTTAAGTACATGTTTTATTGCTTATTTATCTCCAGCGATGTATTTTTATATTCTGTTTTTTGCTTGACTATTAGTAGACTAACCTTCACCATTATTTATAGAATACTGTTATTATTTCCAGAGAGGTCCCAACAAGGTACCAATATACTCAATGGTGGTAGTAGCCGTGGTCACCGTCACGTTCATCATTATTGGTGACATCAACCAACTTGCACCCATTGTCACTATGCCGTTTCTCATCACTTATGCTTGCATTGATTACTCCTACTTTGCTCTCGCCCAAACTTTTGATTTGCAACATAGACGTGAAATGAGGTATGATTTTTATTTCTTCATTATTCATTTAGTTACATTACTTACATGCTATAGCATATAAAAAAGAATAGAAAGAAATTGCCATTTTTACTAATGTAAGTTACTAACGTGAGAAAGTGCCATTGCAACAGACAACTGTCTGTCACCTTTCACAATGATAAATTATAGACGTTTTTATTCATGTCCTTCTGTAACGAACTCAACTAATAGCTCGACAATGTTAACTTCATGAACCATGGCTTGCGGATGGCGAGCACTGGATAGCTCGCTGTCCGACCGTCCGGTAACAGTCCGGATCGAGCCCAAGTCGTCGACGGCACGCACTGTTCCCGCGCGCCTCAAGTTGTCAGCAATAGTAAGGACCCAGCTGGGTCAAACCCAACTGGGGCCAGGTTTAGCTCCGAAAGGTAGGTCAGCCCCATATGAAAGGAAAAAAGGAACGGGGTGGGCTTTTTAGTCAGTAAAAGTCTGACATTATCTCCTGCTCCACCCAAGGGTGGGGGATGTCATTTAGATGATCTTTATCCACCAAAAAAAAAGCTCATGACAATTTTAATAAGTCCAAATACGGTTAAAATACATTGTTTAGTTACGAAGTTCCGGTGCCTACTTTCCGGCTCCATCATTGTCATAAGATAGCTTCAATGATACCATTTTCAACAATAGTATTCAGAACTATTTATTTATAGTATTGTCTAGTTGCTTAACTATCTTACTAATCCTTAAGACCTCACTACGGTTGCCTATAATATTTGAGGAGTTCCTTCGATTCTTCTTGGTTTCCATCATCAGAACTGGATTTTTTTTTTAATTGAGACCAAGATGGAAGCAAACCCCTTTAGGAGAAAAAAAATGCGAATCGGTCCATAAACGAAGAAGTTCCGAGATAACAACATAAAAAAAAAACATTATAAAAAAAAAAACAAATATAAAAATACAACTGAATTGAGAATCTTCTCCTATTCATTTTTAATTTAGTTAAAAAGAATGAATATTGAATTGTAATTAAGCAATTCTTAAAGTCGACACCTGATTAATAAAACTAGCAATTTTTATATGTTTGCAAGTAACGATCACGATAATAGCTGGTTATTGTTTTATTACTTACTAGAGAGACGTTTCGTTTCTGCCGGAGCTGGTTTTTTTTTTGGGTATTCACTTTTATTAGTAAAATCGATTAATTTTTAAATGTTTTAAGTATGTGTTTAACTATTTAATGAAAAAGAATTATTGTCTTCAGATATCAAGGTCATTCTCAACGTGATACTCAAGTTTACGGTGCTACTGGTAGCGACCTTGACTTGTTATTTCCGGAAAGGATCAGACATAAAAATGTTGGGGTATGTGTTACATTATATTATTATTTACTTCAACAAAGAACTTGTCGAGTAAAACGCTTTATAATTCAAGCCGTAGTTGCTATTGATGATACGCACATTTATTCCTCGCAATTAATATTATTTATCGCAACTTTTCTACACAACAAGTCAAAGAAAATCCTGACCATGAATCCTCTTACAACACGTGAAACTAAATCTAAGGTTAAGATTAAAAACCGAATAAAAGTTATTGCTACTAAGCTGGTTATATCAGTATTATTATTATTAATTATTATATTGGTGTTCCCCACATACATACATATTCACACAATTCACTCATCATAAACACATTGACTTTGTATTTTATTATAATAAAAAATTTAACTAATTTTCTTTTGACCTAAATTAATTAATTTTTTTATTTGGTTTAATTTTTCGTTCTAATTTATTAACCCATATATTTTGTATTCTATTTTAATTTCTTTATTAAAGTTATATTTTTGTATATTTTGGAAATAGTATATTTTGGAACTAGTATATATTGGAACTAAGTACATCATAATGAATTACTAATGTGATTAGCAATCTAATGAAAATGGAAGAAGTCATTGGCTCCTGAAACACAGGCACCTAACCTAGCTCAGGAGTCAGAATGTCACTTATTTGTACATGTACCTATTACAAAACTAAATAACAATTATATTATAATACTTTTCAGGACTTCACTCCCTCTCCAACAGATTCTGCCATAATGAACGGACGGCCATCGTCTAACGGGGATGTTCGGCGACCTAGCATTAGCGTTCACTCCAAAAACAAGAACTGGTACTCGCATCTGTGTAACAGGTGGCTGTCGCTAGTTGGGGTGAGTGCTAGCAAAAATAATAAAAAACAATCAAATCTGCCTAAAAAGCTCTGTTTAGCTTGTACATCCATTTAGACTAACTGAAACAGTATTTTGACATAATTACTAATACAAACTAGTGAATGGGACAACATTTATAAACAACCATCTGTGGGAAAACTAGTTGTCAGATTTCGTGGCTTCTGATTTTAACAGTCCAAGAACCACAAATGTAAAACTACAAAAATCAAATGTCACATAGCAACCACAAGTGATAAAATTTTTGTCCATCTGTTTGTAAAGGTAATCTCTGTTCTGAAAGCACGCGGCGAGACAATAACATTTTGCTCGTCAATTTAAACCAGTTGTTAGGTAGTGTTGCCACAGGAAAAAAAAACAAACCAATGTGAATCATCGCATCGCCGCAGTCAATCGCAGAGTTATAGAGTGAAGTAGCAGGACAGACTCGCTGCGGAGATGGCACCTATGTCCATAATCTCACTTAAGTGACCAATTGTGTCGATGAAAAGAATGGAATCGTCAATGTTAGCTCCTCTTGAAAAGGTAAACAACCAAAACAAAAACTTCTAATATTGTCCATTTTGTTTCAGGTAGCAATTAAATTGTTACTCATGTTTCTCGTACACTGGGGGTACGCTCTTGGCTGCCTCACTATCTTGTGGCTGTTCTGGCTTTACATCGGTGCGGCTAATCCTGCACTCAAGCCGGGACGCGCTTCGGAGTTCCGATTCTTCCATTGGTTGAAGATTTCTTTCCTACAGTTAATTGGGTAAGGATTCCATTGATAATGATGATAAAACAGTTGAGGTTGAGTTGATACAATAAAAATGTGTCTCCATGTACACATTTGTATTGTAAAAGTACAAAGTCACTATCTCATTCAATTTTTTCCACTCAGGAAACGTCCCTTAGAATATGAACAGTTGGTTGTGACACCAGTGCATGGGGACATATCGGTGGAGCAAGAAAGATTGAATGACGACAACGAAGACTTCGCGTCACGCCGGCGGTACCACCAGTCCACTGCGCTGCAGAGCCATCTCGTCAGTGTCGACAGTTAAATCATGCCCTGTGAAATTACGAGACAAAAATAAGTTAAGAAATGACAAATTAAAATTTGCTACATAACACTGACAGTTGATCAAACAAATATTTAAATAGATTAATCTTTTAGGATTATCTAACTTGTAATAATCCGGCATTCAAAATTTGATGTATTTTCCATTCTGTATAATCATATCAAGCAATAATCTTCGTTAAGCCATTGAATCGATTGTATAAGTTTAATTCTGTGATCTTTTTATCCTTGCATTTATTTTCTAAATGATAAAGTTAAAAATACACAATATTTGGTGGACATTATGCACTTAGGAATAATTTGAGACATGCTTATGCTAATAAAAAAATAACTTCAATAACAATCTATGCCTTTATCGAATGTCGAAAGTCGACTCCCTGCTATGACGTTAATGTTTTCATGATTCCGGCGGGAAAAAAGCGGGCAAGTGCGAGTCGGACTCGCCCATGAAGGGTTCCGTAGCAGCAAGTAACATAATATAAAAGTTCTTGTAATGTATTGTAACTTTGATCGATGTTTTAATAATAGTGTATTTTTTTCGGTTTATGACGCATTAAAAAAAAACTACTTACTGGATTTTGTTCAAACCAATTTTCGTTGGTAGTTTTTATAGTAATGTACATCATATATTTTTTTTAGTTTTATCATTCTCTTATCTTAGAAGTTAGAGGGGGGGGGACACACATTTTACCACTTTGGAAGTGTCTCATGCGCAAACTATTCAGTTTAGAAAAAAATGATATTAGAAACCTCAGTATCATTTTTGAAGACCTATCCATAGATACCCCACACGCATGGGTTTGATGAAAAAAAAAATTTTGAGTTTCAGTTCTATGTATGGGGACCCCCAAAATTTATTGCTTTTTTTCTATTTTTGTGTAAAAATCTTGATGCGGTTCACAGAATACATCTACTTACAAAGTTTCAACAGTATAGCTCTTATAGTTTCGGAATAAAGTGGCTGTGACATACGGACGGACGGACAGACAGACAGACAGACAGACAGACAGACAGACAGACAGACAGACAGACAGACAGACAGACAGACAGACAGACATGACGAATCTATAAGGGTTCCGTTTTTTGCCATTTGGCTACGGAACCCTAAAAAGGATGGTGTAATTCGCCTGATACACCGTTAAATTGTGATCCTTTGAACTGGTGGTTTCACTTATAAAATATATTCATCTAAAGCTTGTAGAGCGATGTAACTTAAAAAAAAAAACAGCAAATGACAAGGTTATGCTCGCAAAATGCATCAACTAAATAGTATCTCTACGAGTAGGTACCTAGGTACCTACGTCGCGCGTCGACGTCGGTCGAGGGGTCATTGACTCGCTCAGCTTATTTTCACGTAAAATAAATAAAATTATTCCAAATTTTCCTTCATACTTTTACAGACTTAGGACGGACTTGACTGCTTTGTGCCTAAGACATACCTAATAAAATAATTTCTTATGCTAAAAGTGTTAGGTAATTAAATTGCATGCAAAAATAAATCTCTACAGGCTTGCTAGTTATGGCGTATTTAAAAATATGGAATCAAAATTATGTACAATGATTTAAAAAAAGTTCTGTTACTTATTTAAATCACCTTTGTATTTTTATTTATTTCACACTTAAACGATACGTTAAAAAATTTCATAAGTAGGTACCTACCTAATCAAAATTATTTACAACAATTAATATAGTCCAAGATCCCAGGGCCGCCAGACGTCACGTATTTTCTCACGAAGGAAATGTGGACGATTGAGTACTGTTAGTATGTACTAAGAATGCATGCCTATCTGCTAGCTTGCTTAGACGGCCAATTTTCAGGTATCAGTTAACCAAGGTACATAAAAACTGTACTTACTTCACTTAAATTCTCCAAGCTGATTCTTACGTATATTTTAGGCAATATCTTTAAAGTCTTGTCTCCAATACTCACAGACACATTCCGTGGGCCGTATTGCTTTATAGACGCTTTAAAGCTCCCAAAATAATGACTTACCTTCACGTAAATTTTCATGCTTAATTTCTATATAATATGTTCACCAGACAACTATTTTAAAACCTTTTACAAGACAGACCGATCCAAGGGGCCATATAATTTTTAATAAACAGTTAGAGCCTGGCAGCATCTACATCAAATTATTCCAGGAACGTTGTTGTTTAAATCACAGATTTTTTTTGTATTATTTTGAATATTAAATTGAGTTTAGGGGATAATTGGCCCCTTGGATCGGCCTGTCTTCTTGTAAAAGCTTTTTAAATAGTTGTCTGGTGAACATACATAGAAATCAAGCATGAGAATTTACGTGAAGTAAGTACTGTTTTATGTACCGTGATTACCTGATTGATACCTGAGTTTTGGCCGTCTAAGCTAAGTTTTGGTCAATAGGTCGTCTTAGGGGCTGTAATAAACATAATAACTAATCACCTCTGAATCATCACTGACTAGATAGCCTTCACAAGAGCATAGCATTCCTTTGGATACATAATCTTGCACGTTTAACGCAAAGGTTGCAAGTGGTTTGGCACTTTAAAAACATCGAGCCGCCTGCGCATCAAGACCCGCGATTTCGTCACCAACTTCAGGTTGGAATACACGTAATTCCGAGACACCTATGACGTCTTGAGAGAAACTGAATTATTCTATGACGTGTGTCACTTACGCGTTGCAATTAGCGCGCGAGGTCGCATTGCCAATCAAATAGGGTTTGGGGCGGAGTTTGATCTAGGATTGGTTATTTTTTGTGAGCCCACGTTGACTAGGTTTGCACTATTTATTCACTCATGCGAGAATTTAAAAAATAAAAATAAAGTATTTTATTTTTATCTTTACAAATCGATAGTGTTTCATGCACCGGTTCGACCCTCCACGGGATTAAAACGATTAAAATTTAATGTGAGGCCTTGCTTTCCAATATCCAATGTGTCTAACCTCGCCAAATCGCAAAAAGGTTTGACGGTAATACTTGTAATTAGGATCGTGACATTAATTAAAATCTGACACTTTGAGGATCATTAACTAATTTTTAGCGTTTTTGACTGATTTTAATTAACTGTACATACCATACATATTTATGTAAGTAATGTTCGTGTCCGGTAGAGACTTAGACAGTATGTATTAAGATTTAAATTTAAATAAATTAATAATCTATAATTATATATTTCATATATACCTTTTGTAAGATATAATAAAAACGAATTGGACTTTATAAAAAATACAATATTTTAATAATAAGTTAGTATTTTTATTCCCATAAATACTCAATTGGTAAGATCACATTATATTTTACAAGGTGCTTCTGTCGTATATTTACAGCCAACGGAAAATAAAAGAAGCCATAGACATATCCAGAGTGGTACAGGATGTAAGTATAGAAGTATCTGCTGTGCCTGCATAGTACGGTAGCGTGACCGTCGTAATTAAAAAGGTACAAACATATTTTTTTCAAAATGAGTTAAATACATATTCGGAATCAGATTTTTTTCTGATTGCGAATATGTATTAAAAAAAAAAAAAAAACGAATTACGACGCGACGGCAGTACTTTAGAGGCCCTTGTTTAATAATATCAACTTTGTGATGTTTGTTAACAACATAAACGACAGGTACCTACTATTTTTTGTAAGCTCACTTCGCTCGCCTTCGCGTCCTCTTCATTCTCAAACTTCTCTGCATAAGTCGACAGATTGCCTGCTTGCATATAATCAAAAGTATTAACATCGTTTAAGCAGTGTACAGTCAGGGTGAAAAGCTTCAGAATTTTTAAATTCGACCTGTTGTGCTATCATTCGTTGGTCAGATAAAGATATATTCATTGCGTAACTGTGTACATTAAGATCGTATTTATAAACATTACATTTTTAGTTTCAACAATCTACCTAAGTCGGATATGCAATAGTACTGATGCAAGTTAGGCATTCACAAATCAATTTTTTATCAAAAAAAAAAATATATACACATAAATATTATTTTTTGTCAAAAAACTCATGCAGATTATAAAATACATTGTCAATCAAAAAATTTTTCAATTTATTTTTAAACATATTTCCATTTAATTGTTTAATGGCTGGCGGTAACTGGTTGTACACACGAATAGCAGTAACATTGGTACATACTTTTGTAATACATCATATTATTGATAACTGGTAAATTAATGTCATATTTATATTGATTCCGAATGTTTCTTTTAGAATTTGTTTTGAAATTAAAATATTGCATATTGTTTTTAACAAATAAACATAATTCAAGTATAAAAATACCAGTCAGTGTAAGGAAACCCTCCGTTCCGAACTTCATGATTCAGTACTGTGCATGTTATACACTTCTGGACACATCTATTGGCCCACCTTAGAGTTTAGGTTTCGATGGCCCCTACCGAAATATGATTGCTAGATTGAACAAAAACTGTTGATGCAGTTTTAAACCTGATACATTTTACCATCTTTTTCGATCGTATTGTTTTAAATTTGAATTCAGAATACCATACGACATGGAGCTACGCCTAACAAGTCGGATATGCGCCTTGTTAAAGGCAATTGATTTTTGAATAAAAAACATGTTTTATCAAATAAAGGTTTAATTTAATAACGCGTGTTGCCTCCATGGGCATCTACCACAGCTCTCATACGATTAGGCATAGAGTTTATCAACCGCTATTATGAACTATCCTATTTAGGCACTGCGCAAACGGAGACACTTTGTCTCAGTTACCGACACCAAACACTTTATGATTGTCATTAGTACTTATGTATTAAGTGGAAGCAACTGGAAAAGAAAAATTTTTACGCAGGGTGTGGATGATTTCCTTCATACTGGTACAATAGAAATCAAATATTCATCAGTAACTTGTACCAGACAAGACACTCATTTGCGCCCTGCCTTAGAGGAAGAATAATAGTGTCAATCAACTTGTGGCAACCCTACTGTAGCAAAAGCAACAGAAATGAATGAAAAAATTGTTTTAAATATTTTAATATTATTTATAACATAAGTTCACAAGCATAAACACAGTATATTCACAATTTCAAATGTTTGTACAACTAAAACTTCCACTTTTTGTACTTACATTAAGTCACGAATTTTGATGCTGTTCATTATCTACGAATTACAGAACGGTGTTTTGGATAAAATATGTCTAACTTATACTAAATGTGCAGAAATTATTATCCACCTTTCTTCCACTTTTCTCCTGGTGTATATTCTGTCATGGGTTTCCCTGATATTCCGCAGGTACCAATGCCAACTCTTCCAGTTAAATTGTCAGGTGAAGCAAATATGCTCTTTGTTCTTACACCAGGTTTTTTTGCAGCCTTTGTGTGAAAGTTAAGCCATTTGTTCTTTTCACTCTCTCTTTCCTCTTCGATTTGTTTAAATCTCTGTTGTTTCTTCTGCTTTTTCTTTTTGAGATATTCTCTATTGTAACCTTTACCATGTCTGAAACAATAAAATATGGTTACTAAGATATGTTACATGCAAGGAAACAATACCAGTATAACCTGGGTTCACATTCTAATGGAACTATGCACTATGCTGGGTCAGTTTAAAGTCAAAGTTTATTTCAAGTCCAGTTTATTTGTATCATTTTATCTAAGAAAAACTAATGAGTCATATGTTACTCACTTGCTTTCATCGCCACTGTGTGGTCTCTTCAGAGTAGAGCCAGGTATGATCTTCACATTATCAATAGACACCACTTCTGCAGTTGCATAGCCGTCAAACTTTACTTTTAGACTATCCTCCATAACATCTTCAATGAGACCTTCATAAAATCTATAATAGAAAAAAAAAACATAGTATAGTGAACAGTTATTATTTTCCAACTAGCTGTGCCTTGCGAGTTTGTTCGCGTGGACTACAGGATTTTGAATTTATTTTTTCTAAAATAAAAGTAGCCTATGTTACTCCTTATTACATCAGCTACCTGCCAAAAAAAGTCATTTCAGAGATTAGCCCAGACAGACAGACAAAAATAAAAAATAAATGTTATTTTGGTGTATGTACCGTATATATATTCATATGCATGTAGTAAAAAGCAGGTATTTCAATATTACAAACACACAATTCCAATTTTATTTAGATGTATAGATAATGCAAACACATGCAGTCTTCTTGGTAACTTATTTATTACTGAACAAAATCCATTTCATCCATGTTGTGTATGTCTATCTAGACTGTTAATGTACACAACAAGAACCAGTTGTAGAGGCATATCTAACTAATCTTTAGTTAGAGAACACAAAAATCATAAAGTTCTAAGGTTCCTTATTGATACATATGGTCCCCGCATTCTGAAATACAATATTTTCGATGTTAGCCCACCAACAGTAATTTTGAATTACCATAAACGCATACATTAGGCCATTTGTTGATGCAGTATAACCTTTTATTACCTAACCAATCAGATTTTTTAGGGGGGGCCGGGGAACATAATTTAAAAATGTGGGTCTGCAAACCCTACATCACAATCTGTTTTTTATTTTTGTTCAATAAATTAATAGTCAATGAACGATGTATAAGTCCTTAATGTGTATGTTAAAAGAGGCGATGTAGCCTACTTAACATTTCTATTTTGTGTTAGTTTACAGTTTAGAATAAGCTCTAAATTTGTTTACTTTTTGTTATACCTATGTTATTAAAGATCTTTAAAAATAAAAAAAAATATCAATCAATAAGATTTTAAACAGCTTGAGCTGTATTGAATATGAAGCACGACTCAGGCGCAAATCTGTTTATAAATGACTCGAGTTGTTTAAGCCTTTTAGTCCTTTAGTTAAAAGACTTTAGAGTTTCAAGTCTTATTAATAAAGACTGGAAACTGTAGTCTTCTTTCCAGACTAGAGTCGCTTAAAATGAAGTTGAGTCCTTTTTAAAGGCCTAAAACGACTGAGTCTCTTGCATCACTAATGCAGTAACAGTGCCAATATTATAAATCAGAATGAGGGGAATATATAGTAATCACACTGAAACAGCACACATGAAAGATGATATTTGACTATACATAGGTAAATATAAGCATGTGAATATACATTTCAGAACAGCAGCTTAGCTTAAGGGGTGGTTTCTATTTCCGACTGACTTTTAAAGTACTCTTGTCTTCAACATGTAATGAAGTAGCTGCAGAAGTAGATCAAAGCACTTACTGGCTACTACTACCCTATGGCTGCTACTTATGTTCAAACATCCTTTTAACTGTTATGTGTAACCTAGTATTTGTCTATACTAATATAATAGAGGTAGTTTGTTTTTATGCTTTTTTGTTTGTAGGAGGTAATCACGGGAAGTAATGGTGCGATTGTTTAAATTTTTCACCAATAGAAAGCTGCTTTATTCCTGAGTGACAGACTATATTTTATGAATGCGGATGAAGTCGCAGGCAAACGCTAGTGTTAGATATAGTTGTATTAACACTAATTTTATGATTTCAGCAGTAAGCTCAGTTAATATCTATGACAAGTATGACAACCCTCTGACTGAATATCTTTGTCATTTAACAATATGTGTAAATTAGTGGATCGAAGCAACAACTGGCACATAACAACAAGAGAGGTATCAATAACTCACTGTCCATCTGATCTCCATTTCGCCAAGCACCTGTCCCCGACTTGCCAATTTGAAAGGTATTTGCTCGTGCTTTCTTCTTCTTCGGCTGCCAACAGGGACGCTGTAACATCATGATCATTACTAGAACCATGAATATTGGACACTTTGGAGTCACCATCTTGTGTTTTTATAAGATCTTGTGTCAACTCTATTACTTCCTCCAAGTCAGCCTTTAGCTTCAGCAACTCCTCATTCTCACCGTCGGTGAGCAACGCTGCTTCTACCTAAGAAAGAAAATAACCACATGAATATATCTGCTGACTGTCCTAAAGCAAAACAATAATCGATAATATTTATATAAACTAACCTGTTGAAGTTGCAATTTGTAATTCCTTAGATCATCAGCCATTGTAGAAATTATTATTGCAACTATGTCACTTGGCTAAAGAGTGTTAGGAAAAAATATAGAATGCTATTGTTTCAAGTCATTACAATGCTGTGAATGCTGCAATGCAAGCAATGCACAGATCGTTTTTATCAACTTGTCAAGCCAGAGCCCAAAGCCAAAGCAATGATACCTAGTGTTGGGATTTTATCCGATTAAATACTCAAAATGATTAAATACTCAATAAATACTCGGGTTTATTGGATAAATACTCGATTAAAAACGAGTATTTATTGAGTATTTATTCATTTTGAGTATTTAATCGGATAAAATCCCAACACTAATGATACCAATGCCATTGTTTTTTTGCTACTATTCTGTGGTAGCAGTGTTGCCAACACCGCAGAGCCTGATATCGCCATTTTTCACAGCATGAGTAACCTACAGTCTGTCAAGAAAGTCATGAAAAAAGGGAGGGCGCCACCATCATTAAACATGGTAGAGTCTGTGCGGAAAGTAAACCATCGTGGGATTTGAGGGCGCTGCTGTAGATAAATATCGTTTTCGTTATGTAAGCAACATTGTGACGTCATTATAGAGCGACTGTTAAATCTTGATATTTTTAAACTAAGTTAGACTAGCTTCTTCCAGCGGCTTCACTCTATAATAAAAATTATCCTATTCTGAATTTGCTCACCTAATGAAACTGCAAAGTTATAGCTTATGTGCTATATTATTGAAATGTTTATAATTAAGTACATTTGTCTAGTAGTTTTTGCGCGACACATCCATACATACGAGTACCTAGATCTACTTTCACAAACTTTCGCATTTATAATATTAGTAGCCCATTTATTGAACTTGCTCACGTGATGAAACTTAGCAAAAATATAGGTTATAAGCTACATTATAGCAACGTTTATCATTAAATTCATCCGTTTATAAGTTTTTGCGTAATGCCGTTGTGGCGACACCTGGGGGAAGCCTATATCGAACAGTGGACATCTTTCGATTGCAACGATGATGAACATTTAAATGCAAACACGAACCGGTAAAGGAAAATAGCGTGAAGGAAATGCTGTACCTACTTCCTATCGAGGTAGGTTCCACCAACGACCACTTACCAAGTTTCAACGAAAATGGTTTCATCACTTTGACTGGGATTGGTCTATTATCACTGACTGGAATATTGTAGCTAGCAGCAAGTTTATGTTTGTTAAATATAAAGGTAAAAATGGGACACACTACCACTTACTCGTTATCTTTCTTAGTACACTTTTCCCTTTAGCTAATCAATAAAAAATATCATATATAATAGCCAGTAAGGGACCATCTCGCATATAAGAACCTTGGGATCACTTGGTTGTCCGACTGTTTATCTGTTAAGACCCTTTAACTCGAGAACGCTTGGAGGTATCGAGTTAAAATTAAAACCATACACACAAGTCTGCGGTCTTTTGAAGTTGTGAAAAAATCAAACTTCTGAGTTAACGAAAAAAAAAGATACGGCCGTTTATGTCGAAAAAAACATATATTTCGATACTCAAGGGAATCAAAGTTCATAGGGTGAATCTCGTTGACCTAGAAACCTGAAATTTGGCATAAAACAAGGTCTCATAGAACAAGTGCAGGGAAAAATCAGAAAACTGTAAATTTGTAGATCAGATCACAACAAAAAAAAAATTGTTTGCAATTCGGAAAAAATTTTGTAACTCAATTCGGGAATTGATTTCGGTAAATTTGTACAGACTCTTCAGTGCGCGAGTCCGACTCGCACTTGCCCTTTTTTATTTTAGTTACTGTATCCTCACTCAAGCCTGAAAAGAAATATTTTAAGTTAGTCGAAATGCATTATAAATTTAAAGTATCAATACTCTTTATACTAGCCATCGAAAATATTGACAAAAATAAAATAAACAAATATCGTCATGTTTTAATGAATTTCCGTTTAATTTATATATATTTGGAGATAACAGGGACAGGAGTTCACCTAGGAAGTCTAAAAACATTAAAATAAAAGTGTTACGTACCAAAAACACAGCATACCAATGTTTCCCAAGTTCGTGACTTTGTTTTGATCAATAATGGTGTCATTTGCCATTTGTTATCTTTGGCAAAACTGTAATATATTAAATATTATTTCCCTTACAGCTCAGTGAAATTTTTTATCACATTTCTGAAGATTTCAATTAAAAATCACAATAAAATAACACAATAAACAAACCTGATATGACGTTTGCCATTTGACGGATGGCTGGGTTGTGTTGCTACTTAAAATCTTTAATGTTGTTTTCACTTTACGCCACGACGGTTCTTTTATCGCACAGACAATATTCCAATAAATTTCGACTAAAAGATATTGATACTTTTATTTATAAAATAATAATTATCGATTTACGGTCCCTTTACTGCCGTGTAGGTACATTATTTTACCGATCTATCTGACACTCGTCTATCTATTTAATACATGCTTGCAAACGAGTTTTGACTTTCATTGGTAGTGGCTCCCTATAAATAAAAGTACTAGAAAAAATAACTCTGTCGTAGTGGCGAACAACATTTTTATTAGAACTAATTTTCATTCAAGTGACGTTTAATTTTAACTGATACATAATAGTTATAGTAGTTCTCATTTATTTATTAAAACTTCATCCAACACAAAAGTACAAAGGCGGAGTTAATGCCTTAGGCATTCTCTACCAGTCTGAATTTTGTTTTATAAACATTGCGACGAAACCAAACTTCTCTATTTGCTTATTAGGATAATTATATGTTTATCCTACGTACCTACACGTAAGAGTTTATCAAAACAGACATTCTTCTGAATATCTGGTTTTCGTCCTTTCAGCTACTAGCATTTATGTACTTACTACAAAGTGCAAATCACGATGTTTTGCCTCTCTGCACTGCCGTCAGCATGGCGCTGAGTATCGATAGGTATGAGCTCATTGCAAAAATAAAAAGTTTATGAAATAAATCTTTATTAATCCGAATCCAAATAATCAGAGTCAAGGTATTCGACTTCAGAAATGTTGCCTGAAACTTCTTCAAAATGAAACCGGCCAACATCTGACTAGTAGTTTGTTTCGTAGGTCGGCCTTTCCTGTTTTCCAAGCGTTGAAAATTGAAGGCTTGAAGGAACGGGATGGGTTTTTTAGTCAGTAAGAGTCTGACACTATCTCCCGCTCCGCCCAAGAGCGGGGGTTGTCATAAGATGATTTTTCCCATCGACAAAAAAAAAGCGTTGAAAATTTATCTCCATTCTTCATGCCTTAGTCCACAATGCGCCGAACTGTACTTTCGGAAACACCTGAAGTCAATAAAGATAATTATGTTAAATATAAAAATACATTTATCATACCTAAATAAAAAACAACAAAATATCAAAACCGTTAAGTGGTAGTATAATAAATCGTAGGTAAATTTCATAACCTTAGCAAGACATAAACAATGTTAAATATAGATAAATTGTACTTAAAAACAGAAGATTGTCAAAACATTATATTTCCGTTAGAGTCCGTCTAACGAAAGCGTGACCTGAGAAAAGGAGGTTAAAACCAAAAATTTTGAATGTGGTATTATTGAAATAGTAGGAGAAAAAAGTTTTGATACTTGAGTATTTTTTGTATTTATTGCAATTGTATAATAGTTGTTTATGAACTTAAATTTTAGTCAAAAAGGTGTGTGTAGACTTAAGCTAGAACTACACTACACCGACGCACACGTGTGAGACGTCTCAGACATGTGCGGCAGGTGTGCACACTACACCGACGCAATGCGTAACACGTGTGATGCGCATTACAACTTTTGATTTCATCGGAGGGTTAAAAGCAGATCAAGCTCGCTTTTTCATTTACCATCGAAGACACTTCCGCCTGACCACCGCGATCAGACGCGTGGATAGCGGGGGCCCACCTTCCTCTAAAATTTCTGGGACCAACGTGTTGGCGTCGCGGACGTAGCGTCGCATGGCGTGGCGTGGATCAAGTGTAGCTCTAACAGTCTATTTTCTATATGAAATGTATGGAGACCGACACTTTCAGATCGGCGTGTGTAGCACACGTGTGAGCCGTGTAGTTTTACCTTTAATTATTGGTTAGTGTATAGTAAAGGTCAATAACACACAAAATGTCAGTTAGTATTTTATTTCATCTGTTCTCTCAAATGTCGCTACATAATATTCAAATAATACTCTTTATTTAAGTACCATTTCATTCGACTCGTGAGACACAAAAAGTTCAGCAGCTATCTCTTTCAAACTTGAACTAGGATTTCAGTCACTATTTCCTTCACTTTCGCGATTTTATGATGCACTACCAGACAGAGTGACGCAAATCTTTCATTACATCTCAACCGCTTTTGAACGCATTCTACCACATATTAGCATGTGTTTTTGATTAAGTCGATTCACCAAAAGCCTTCTTTGTTCGATGTTTTTGTCAATTACGAAATTCGCAATATGTCAGATTATCTAAAAATATAAGAATAATTATCATTATATCCTAAATATAACTATCTAATAATATTAGTCGACAAGGATCAAGATTATAACGTCATACTACCTTAAAAATTCTGAAATCGTATGTAAACATTGTTGGTTTTCATTGAAAACACCTTCTTTCTCTTCTTGTTTTTGTTTGAACTTATTAACCACAGTGTGTAGCAGTTTTCGCACGTTACTGTTTATTGTTTTTCCCATAATTAAGCAATTATTCTTGAAAAATAAATATCTGTTTACAAAACTGACAATTGCAACCATAGACTTTGACGTGATTTTTTTCGGCAAAACAATGTTGCCAATTTAATTTAAAAAAAAAACTCCAGGTTACGCTTTCAGTAGACGCACTCTAGCGTGTTAAACTTTAGAATATATTTACGTACCGGTTAACTTTGCTGTTCGACCATAAACATCGTCTTTGTTCGTCCCAGCACTCCCACTTTGAATTTCGGCCATACACCCTTGAAAAACTTTAAATATAATTTGTCTCGCACCGCTCTTATAAACGTTTCGATTCATTTTTTGTATCTTAACGCTTACACGATTAAAAAAAGACGGGTTGCACTCCGGGAGTGCCGGCAGAAGTGAAAACTTGATTATTAACGTTGAAATATATATATATATATATAATATATCTATATACGTTGAAATATATATATATATTTATATATATCTATATATTTGAAACAGTAGGCCCAGGCATACATTTTCGCCGCGCCGTAGAGAGGGGATAGCTGTCTACTCTCCATCCGTCTTACGCTTTTTCGATCAGGTCACATGTCCTGACGCGAGTTTAAGATTTTATACCCATTACAGAAAAAGTGCTCAACGCCGCTAAAGAAGTTTTCACTTCAAAAAACTCGAAATAGCACCGAAATATTTTAAAATATCAACCACACAGATACGACGTGACAGTTCAGGTACTCAGCTTAACAATTATTCAGTGTTGCCAGTATTAGCAAAAACAGTAGTTCCCAAAACATTCTTTTCATGACTTTCTTGACAGACTAGATAAATATCATTGTAAGCAACATTGTGACGTCATTATAGTGCGACTGTTAAATCTTGATATTTTGAAACTATGTTAAACTAGCTTCTTCCAGCGGCTTCACCCTATAATAAAAATAGTCCTATAGGCTGAATTTCTTCACAAACTTTCGCATTTATAATTTATTTATTTATTTAAACTTCATGTACAATATTGGTACATAGGCGGACTGAATGCCACAAGGCATTCTCTACCTACCAGTCAACCTTTGGGTTAAAAAAGACAACACTGTGATAGGTTTGCACAATAAACAAATACATAACAACAAATAGTTCAAATGGAAAAATATAAAATAAGTTATTTATAATAATAAAATACATATATATGCTAAAATAATCATCCTTACCTTCCGCATGACGCAGGTCCTCACCGGACATGGTTCGTTCGGGAGTTTCCTGCACCGGATTCGTGCGGAAGTGACGCCCGGGTGTCGCCACTGTGTGGAATCCCCAGAGGACACGGTGAAGCACACAGTCGAGGTGTGCGTTGCTTGGACGGAGCATCCCCGTGCCCTCGTGGGGGCGATCGGCGGCGGAGACCTCTCGCGCCGGGCCTTGGTTTAGCCCATGGTCCGGAGCGAGGAGGAGTGGCAGGCGGTCGCCGACTTCTGCGAAGCAGTAATGCTCGCAAAGGAGGAGGCCGAACGCATCAGGCAACGGCGTTCTCGCCGCCGCCGCCGTCGCCGGGATTCTGATCCCGATTTCCGGCCACCGTAGGTGCGGGCTTGCGGACAGTGAGCAATGGGTAGCTCGCTGTTCGGCCGTCCGGTATCTGTCCGGACCAAGCCCAAGTCGCCGACGGCGCGCACTGTTCCCACGCGCCTCAAGGAGTTGTCAGCAACAGCAGGGACCCAGCCGGGTCGAAGCCTACTGGGGCCAGGGTTATCCGAAAGGGCGCTCGAGCCCCGGTATGAAGGCTAGAAGGAACGGGGTGGGTCTTTTAGTCAGTAAGAGTCTGACACTATCTCCTGCTCCGTCCAAGAGCGGGGGATGTCAATGCATTATTTTTTTTCCCACCATATAAAAAAGATAGATGTCTGAATGAATACTTTTAACAATTTTTATATTAACCAAAATATCAGCACTACGACAGCGGACTATAAAAAAACCACAATCAACTTCTAACTCGAACAGTACCTTCTTCTATCCAGTAGACAGAAGCGAAATAATAAATATAGTTCAAAAATTAATAAATAAAACTAGTTGCGGACACGATAATATACCTATTAAAGTTATAAAAGAAAGCATTCCATTTATTGTTGATTCACTGGTACGTATCATAAATCTTATGTTAGAAACGGGTAAATTTCCCGACACCTTAAAGATAGCCCTCATAAAGCCATTAGGTATATAAAAAAGAATCATGGCACGACATTAATAACTATAGACGATTTGCACTGTTGCCTTTCTCGAAGATATTTGAAAAGGTTATTTATACTAGAATCACAAAGTTCTTAACTGCAAATAACATTATAGGTGCTAACCAATTTGGATTTCAAAAGAATAAAACTACATCAATATACAAACTATTCAATACTACTTGGGATAAAATCAATGATAAAAAACAGTGTGCTGTTCTTTTCATTGATATGTCAAAAGCATTTGACTGTGTAAAATATGACATTTTGCTTGAAAAATTAGAAAAGAGGAATAAGAGGTTTAGCACTTAAATTAATTAAGGATTATTTAAACAATATAATGCAGGGTACTGTAATGTACTGTAATTGATGTATACAATGAACGTACTAAAATGGTGGAGGTTGTGAAATCTAAATACGAATCTGTAATACTAGGCGTACCGCAAGGCAGTATATTGGGACCCCCATTTTTCCTATTGTACATTAACGAGCTTCCGAATATTATTGACCACCTTTGCGTAATGTATGCTGATGACGCTACTATATTTATTTCAAATGAATATTCCAATAATATTATTTACGAAAGTGAAATAAATAGAACATTAATAACGGTGACTGACTGGTTGCAATCAATAAAAAAAGTCAATGCCTTAAAAACCAAATTGATTCAATTTTGAAACTATAAAAGTAAACACAATAAATTGAGTGTAACCATTTCTGATACAGTGATTGAAGAAGTAAAAGATACAATTTTTTTAGGAGTTAACATAGACCAACACTTAAACTGGAAGGCACACATTGAGAAAGTTAATAAAAAATATCTAGTGCATGTTATGCTTTGTCAGTTCTTGCAGAAACTACGAATCAATCTAAGTGTAACTAGAAATGCTTATTTTGAAAATGTGTGCCCACTGTTAACTTATGGTGTAATATATTGGGGGAACTCGACAAACGTACAATCTACATTCATTCTCCAGAAAAAATGTCTTAGAACGATATACACTTCTGGACACATACAAGGTGTCGTTTTGAAGCTGCAAAATATTTCAGGAGGTAATTATGTTAGTGATTCTCGACCCGAATCAATAATAAAATGAGTAGGTAATTTTTTTTTTCTTCTTTATGGAAATCGGTATGTGTGAACTACGTTTCTTAAAAAACAGCCAGTCTGATACCTGCCTTATAACCGCGCTTTCTTTCACACACACAAACACGTAAAAATAAAGGGCGTTTTCACACACACTAACTCGCAACGATAGTTTCATAAATAATGTATCATCCAATCATCATCCCGCACGCCACACCCTAACCACGCCCCCGCTGCCAACGATCAATCGAATTAGTTTAGTATAATTAAAAAATAAAATAACAAGTATTACTGATTATTGACCAGGTATCGTTATTTCACATGATTATTTATGAGTTTTATTACAACCTCCTAAAATATTGTGCAGTTTTAAAACTGCACCTTGTACATATATTGGCCCACCTTGTATTTTCAGTTTCGTTTGGTCCTAGCTAAAATTTTATATTAGGTCGAGCAAAAAGTTTTTATGCAGTTTTGAACCTGGCACATTCATAATTTCATTCAATAGTCTTTTTTTGAATTTCGAACACAGAATTTAAAGAAACAAAAGACAATTTGGAGCCTGTTTGTTGATATCAAACAATCGAATACTAAGAAAACTTGGTTTTATTGGTTTACTTGGATTTAATTCTTGAAAAAGTGATTGATATCTTTGGTTTTGCAACAAACATTACTTATTCTTAACATTAAGGTGAGGTTCTATCAATAATCTATGGATATTTCACCTGAAGTCGCCGCCCAAGCTGTGGCACTTATTCAGGCCGGACACAGCCACAGAAACGTGAGTGCTCAACTTAATTAAGTCGATCTGCGGTCCGAAATGTTTATCGGAGGTACCTAGAGACTGGCGGCTTTGTTAGTCGCCAAGGAAGGCCACGATCTCGGGTCACAACTGCAAGGCAGGATCGATTCATCGTGACGACCAGCTTGAGAAATCGTCACCTTACCTCCATTGAGATACAAAACCAACTTCGCGACTTCCACGGAGTATCTGTGAGCGCTCGAACTGTTCGGAGAAGGTTAAAAGAACGCGATATGGTACCACACAAGCCAGCTAATAGGCCCAAACTAACGCGAGCCCACCGAACAGCGCGCCTTCATTTCGCACGCTGTCATTTAAATTGGACACAGCAAGATTGGAGCCATGTACTCTTTTCTGATGAGTCTAAAATTGTGTTACATGGCAATGATGGAAGGAAGAAGGTCTACCGACGTAAGGGAGAGCGTTTCGCACAATGCTGCTTTGAAGAGAGGGTTGCTTATGGCGGTGGCTCATGAACTGTCTGGGGCGGTATATCCGCGAGCGGCAAAACTCAACTTGAGGTTGTTACAGGACCACGGCTGCCAACATTAAATGCTGAAAGGTACATTCGTGAGTGCTTAGAACCTCACGTGATACCATACGCGGACTATGTGGGCCCAAATTTCCTTTTTATGCATGATAATGCAAGAGCCCATGCGGCCGGCATCGTCAGGGAATATCTTCGGGATGTGAACATCACAGTTATGGACTGGCCAGCCAGAAGCCCAGACATGAACCCCATTGAGCACATGTGGGACGAGCTAAAAAGACGTGTCAGGGCTCGTCAGCCAGTTGACCAGACGATGCAGGAGTTGAAAACTGCCATAGAAGAGGAATGGGAGATGATCCCTCAAAATTTCCGTTTGTTCCCGTTGAGTTACATCATTTTGTGTTACACTGTTACCTATTGGGAAAAAAATTACCGATTAGTAACACTGTAACTCAAAGCCACATTTTTTTTGCCCTTTGATTGACAATGTAACTCAACAGAACGCTGTGTTCCCGATAAGTAACATCTTCTTGCAGTAATTCCACTCCGGTAAAAACACTTGTGAAAATTTGTATGGGTGGAAAAACACTATTGGTAAAAACACTTATGAAAATTTATATGGGTGGAAAAACACTATTGGTAAAAACACTTGTGCAAATTTGTATGGGTGAAAAACACTATAGGCAAAAACACTTGTGAAAATTTGTATGAATGGAAAAACACTATTGGCAAAAACAAATGTGAAAATTTGTGTGGGTTGAAAAACACTTGTGAAAATGTGTATGGGTGGAAAAACCTATGTTGAGGACATGCACTGAGAAACTATCAGCTTTTATAAAATGACGAAAGTCTGACAGCCACGAGCTTTTAGATCATAAATGGCTTGAAGTATTTAAGTCGTCGTTGGGGCTGAGTTGTGGTTAAAAAATTGTAAAAAAAAATATTGATTGTATTTGAAAAATTTGATTTCAAATGATGAAAGAATGTGAAAAAAAACGGCGTTAGGAAAGTCTACCGCAGCCGTTTTTTTTTACATGAACAGTTTTAATATATCAAAGTCCAGCAATATAAAAATGGAGCATTGTTTTTGGGCTCGTTTTATTCGTCTTAACCAATTCTACTTATACATTTCACATGATGACAAGAATCTTATTATCCCACAATAACGAGTGTCTCTTACAAACCAGGTTCAATATTCATAGTATGTTATCTGTACTAGACCAGCCGGAAATCGAATCCGTTCCTCACAAAGCATATAATTATGTGGTTAATTCAGTGGATATGTTTATTTTGTAGGTAACGCCACAATATCATTTTTAGGGTTCCGTAGTCAACTAGGAACCCTTATAGTTTCGCCATGTCTGTCTGTCCGTCTGTCTGTCTGTCTGTCCGTCCTCACTTAATCTCTGTGACTGTTAGCACTAGAAAGCTGAAATTTGGTACCAATATGTATATCAATCACGCCGACAAAGTGGTAAAATAAAAATTGGAAAAAAAAATATTAGGGTAGCCCCCCTATATGTAAAGGGGGAAGTGATTTTTTTTTTAATTTCAACCCTAACATGTGATATATCGTTGGATAGGTATTTAAAAATGAATAGGGGTTTACTAAAATCATTTTTTGATAATGTCAATAATTTCGGAAATAATCGCTCCAAAAGTAAAAAACAATGTGTCCCGCCCCCCTCTAACTTTTGAACCATAAGTTTAGAAAATATGAAAAAGATCTGAAAAGTAGAACTTTATAAGGACTTTCTAGGAAAATTATTTTGAACTTGATAGAAAGAACAGTTTTTGTACAAAAAAGACAAAATGTTCTACAAAATAATTTCTGGACTGTTTGTAGTATAATCGTATATGCAAGCATTTTTTTAAACTCATAAGTGGGTACACTTATTGTGACGGTTGGGAAACTACGGAACCCTACACTGAGCGTGGCCCGACACGCTCTTGGCCGGTTTTTTAACTACCCTCTGTAGTGTAGTACCTACTTAATTTATATACGTGCCATAATGATTAATATTATTTTATCTGTATCTGTAGTCTGATTGACTTAATGTCACCTTCTATACAGGCTGTAGCGTAAATAATGGATAACCCGGAGATTAAGATTATAACATTGACCATGTATTTTTAAAAAGAAAACTCAGTAGGTGGGCGGTATTTTTGGAGGGTATATGTAGCAATGTACTTAAATAATCTAGATAGAAATTATAATTCAAGTATGTTGACGAAAATAGTATGCCTACAGTTATAAATTTAATGGTATCTGCAATGATTTATGTACCTTTTATGTCTTCAGCAACATTAAAATCATTCTAAACCATTATACTTATTAAAAATGATTTTGGATTTCAATGGTTTTATTTAATTAATATAGTTTTTTATTAAGCTATTGCATAACTTCTATCGCGGGCCTTGAGCGTGGAGACCGAATCCAGAAATTCCGTAACGAAAATAACCTAACACCCCCCCACTCATTTGTTTTCTTAGCGGTAACCACGCTCAAAAAGTGTAACTTCAATTAATTTCTTTCTGGATTCGGTCTCCACGCTCAAGGCCCGCTATGCAATAGAAGAGCATACATAGAAGCTATGCAATAGCTGCGCCTCATGATGATAGCAAGGTAATGAGTTAAGCAGCTGTTGGCGAGGTCTGATTTTGGATGGGTGGGGTTAAGCAGCTGTTGGCGAGGTCTTTTGCATAAGTTGATAAAAAATGCTATGCAATAGCTTTACCGCGGCAGTCCCCGAGTACCACTCGTCTTTTTTTTATTTTAATGGTTTTTTTATGGTGTAACTCAACGGGAACACCATTTTACACCATTTTGTGTTACACTGTTACCCATTGGGAAAGAAAAAAATTACCTCTGTTCCCGTTGAGTTACACGATTTTGTGTTACACTGTTACCCATTGGGAAAAAAATTACCTTTGTTCCCGTTGAGTTACACCATTTTGTGTTACACTGTTACCCATTGGGAAAGAAAAAAATTACCTCTGTTCCCGTTGAGTTACACCATTTTGTGTTACACTGTTACCCATTGGGAAAGAAAAAAATTACCTCTGTTCCCGTTGAGTTACACCATTTTGTGTTACACTGTTACCCATTGGGAAAGAAAAAAAATACCTCTGTTCCCGTTGAGTTACACCATTTTATGTCACACTGTTACCCATTGGGAAAAAAAATACCTCTGTTCCCGTTGAGTTACACCATTTTATGTCACACTGTTACCCATTGGGAAAAAAAATTACCTCTGTTCCCGTTGAGTTACACCATTTTGTGTTACACTGTTACCCATTGGGAAAGAAAAAAAATACCTCTGTTCCCGTTGAGTTACACCATTTTATGTCACACTGTTACCCATTGGGAAAAAAAATTACCTCTGTTCCCGTTGAGTTACACCATTTTATGTTACACTGTTACCCATTGGGAAAAAAATTACCTTTGTTCCCGTTGAGTTCCACCATTTTGTGTTACACTATTCCCCATTGGGAAAAAAATTACCGATTAGTAACACTAACTTAAAGCCACATTTTTTTGTCAAGCCACATTTTTTTGTCAAAAAAAAAAAAAATGATTTTTGAAACCTCAATATCAATTTTGAAGATCTATCCGTAGATACCCCACACGAATGGGTCTGATGAAAAAAAAAAAATTTTTCAGTTTCATTTCTAAGTATGGTGACCCCCAAAATGTATTTTTTTTTCTATTTTTGTGTGAAAATCTTAATGCAGTTTACAGAGTACTTACAAAGTTTCAACAGTATAGCTCTTATAGTTTCGGAAAAAAGTGGCTGTGACATACGAACAGACAGACAGACATGACGAATCCTTACCTCAAGAGTTTTTCAAGTCTTATGAAATTACGCAAGTGTTTTTACCTCAAAGGTTTTTCCACTCTTATGAAATTTTACAAGTGTTTTTACCACAAGTGTTTTTCCAGTGTTATGAAATTTTACAAGTGTTTTTACCACAAGTGTTTTTTCCACTCTTATGAAATTTAACAAGTGTTTTTCCACTCTTTGAAATTTCACAAGTGTTTTTACCTCGAGTATTTTTCCACCTTAAAGAAATTTCTCAAATGCCTACAAGTGGAATTAGTAATAACAAAATTCAAAATTAGTTACATAATTTCACATTCTTTTAAAATGTATTAGTGATTTAAAAAACATCTGATGTTTCATCATAATAAATAATCGAACAATAAAGTTCTGTAACTCTTTGGGACATTTTGTTCCCGATATGTAACCCTATTACGTACAGTGTAAATTGATGGGAAAAAAAATGTGGCTTTGAGTTACAGTGTTACTAATCGGTAATTTTTTTCCCAATGGGTAACAGTGTGACACAAAATGGTGTAACTCAGCGGGAACAAACCGTTAAATATTGTCTTGAATTCCTAGTTTTGTCAACCATGTTATACCTACCAAACAGACCAACCACAGCTGGATATTGGATATTTATTTCAGAAATTGAGAGCAGTAGAAGTTTGATGATTTCACGCCTTGGAAAAAAACCCGATGTACCCGGGTAAACAGATTTAAAGGAATCTGTTTAATAAAATTGATAATTCTACGAATAAAACTCACCTAATTTATAATTTGGGATTTCAGTTTTTATTTGATTGAAAGCAGATCTGGTGGGTGATTGTGCTGGTTTACCGTCTAGTTCCACTATTCGTCCATTTGACTAAGCTGCTACAAACACATGCGAAAAAACTTGAATACAAACCTACCTGGCGTGCTATTCTCTAAGAAAAAAGCCTTGAGCGCAGCGCTGCGTGGCCGCAGCGACTAAATCCAAGTAGGTACCTACATTCGATTATCAATTCAATAAACATACATTGGATTGTTAATTCAAAGTACTGCGCTCTCGACTCGTCGATGCGGCCAGCGCTGCGCTCAAGGCTGTTTTCTTAGAGAATACCACCGCTTCCCGCGCAAGTTTGGAGTTTTTGTGATCCGTAATGTCTAATGCCTTGATCACACGTACCGAGTAAACGGGCAAGACTGCTCTCGGTCGAGTACTCGGTACGTGTAAACGCAGCGTCGATTGCTCGGCCTACCACTTATCGTGAGTGACGTCTATGACGCGATGGCGCAGCCAATCACTGACACTCCCCGCCCCCGCGTCTCCCTTCGCACCACTAAAGAGACCGAATATTTGACTTCTGCGCAACTTGAAGCCAGCACTCAAGATCCGTGCCGGCAGGAAGGGGAAATAGGAATGATTTATTTTCATTACAAAATTGTATTCATTAAATTAGGAACAAGTATTTTTTTTTAATATTTGAAATACTTCAAAGCAGTAAAAATTAACACAAGTAAAATTATCTTCTCACAAACATAACGCTTACCTTGACTAATGTAACTGAATCTGTATTTTTCTTATTATTTGGTACCTATTTAACAAACAAAGTAGTCTAATTGAACCTTTATTCTTCTTAATATTTCGTTTTTAACAAACTAAAGAGACGTTGCGCAGATAGCGGGGGTGGCTGACTGACTACGAGTACGACTTGATGTGCTTTACATGCGGTAAATCCTAAGATTTACCAAGTTAATGGAGGTAAAAGTTCGAATCGCAAACTTTTATGGACATTTACCATTAATAATTGGTAAATCTCAAAATTTACCGTAGTTCGAGCTTTTACAGTAAGTAAAATAAACACAATTTAAAGTATTTTTATATATATAAGAATAAGAATAATGTTTATTGTTCATTGTTACAAAATATGAAGAATACCTTAAAACTATTACATAATCATTAATATTGTCTGTAACTTATTAGGGGTTTAACATATATTTAGATGGTGGTCCCCAAACTAGGTAGAACCTGTATCTTGGGGACCTGAGTTGAGATATGTTTAGAAACACCTTAGATAAATATAGTGGGTATGGTATTTTTGCTAATTTCGGTGGTATTTTTTATAACCTAAATAAAATAAAGTATATAGTAGTCTACATATTTTAGTAGGAAACAAAAAACTAGTAGTTTTGAAAATATGACGGTCACTGAAATTGCCTACCCGCCGAAATTGAGAAATTTACACCGAAATTGCAAATGCACTGAAATTGCAAAATCACACCAATATGGATTTATTGTATTGTATTGATATCTATGATCATGATTCATGACAGTTTTTAAACAAACGACAACATTGCACGAGATCTGTCTATTGGGCTGGCTCTGCTCACGAAACTGAAGACCGACGATAGCAGAGTTATATAACTCACACTTACAAATCGCTTACTCTACAATTACACTTTCACAACATAATATTTCTCAGTCTACCCAAACATTTAGAAACATCTCATTTAAATTTAACTCGAACGATAAAATGATGTATCAGTCTATCATACTTCTTTTTATTAAAAATTGATAATACCCCCGAAATACATATCTGATTCTAATTTTTTATAAATTTGAAATTCTCGGATATAAACGACTTAATTAAGCGTTTAGATAATTATAGTTTATGCAACGCGTTAAACTGTGAGCCTGAAGAAACAAAATACTTCATTAGTACCTACCTACAACATTTTACCATTAGCATGCATGTATGTTAAAGAGTTATGTCCATTTGTACGACAACATCCTGAATATTTTATTAAACATAGAGATGTAACCAAAAGGAATGTTTCCTCTAGGGATAAGCATAGGCTCTGCTTGCCGCAAGCCAAACTTGATTTATACAAAAGAAATTCGTTTTTAATGGCTATTAAATAAATTACATAATGCCTTAAAAGAACTGCCGTTGCCTATGTTTAAAAACAAATTAATCTACTGGCTGAAAGAAAAATGTTTTTACAGTGTTAATGAATTTATGTTACATAACGAACGCAAGCAAAGAAAATAATGTCAATATTGGTTTATATTTTTAATTTGACATTCAATATTTTAGTTATTCTGACATTATTATTCTGACAATTTTATTCTGATTTTAACATTTTAATATTATTGATGGATATCTCAATCTTTGTATGTCTAAAATAATGACAATTTTGGTTTATATTTTTATTTTTAAATTGACTTTCAATGTTTTAATTATTCTGACATTATTATTTTGATTTTGACATTTTAATATTATTGATGGATATCGCAATCTTAGTATTTAAAGTAATAACTGACATTTTTAATTAAATTAATAAATGTTTATTTAATCTGTCATTTTTAACAATTAAAGTGATTAAATAACTAAAGAGGTATTATGACATTTATTATTAAATTGTATGTACTTAATCTGAAATTAAATATTTGCACACCACATGTAACGGTAGAATGTAAAGGGGCCTTAATATTAATGTTAAGATCATACTACTTTGTATACCTACATTCTGGCAAATAAATTATTAGTATTATTATTATTTTTGTTTCTGTTTTTACTTCTCAGCTCTTAGGCTGGTATTTAGCTACATTTACGGGCCAAGCCAAGTAAATGTGTGGTGTGTTACGAGGAGGATGCATTCTGAAGTAGACCTATTTCGTGTTCGTCTATTTGTAAGAACTTTCTGACAATGCGACATGTATTAAGATGGCAGCTTTTTGTAAGAGTATATAAAGGGTGTCTTTAAGGCTTAATAACTTTAGACTATGGAAGAGATGATGCGGGATGACCCCTGTTGTGGAAAGGACGATAGGGACCACATAAACCTTTTCTTGTCGCCATATTCTAGTTATTTCCTCCTTAAGTTCTACGTATTTACTAATTTTTTCCGTTATTGTCTTCTGTATGTTGTGTGTGTTAGGAACAGCAATATCTATTAGGTAGGTTATTTTATTTATTTTATCCTGTAGAATGATATCTGGCCTATTATAGTGGATTGTCATGTCAGTGAGAATAGCTCTGTCATAATACAGTTTAAGTGTGTCATTTTCTAGAATAGTTTGTGGTGTGTAATTATAATAAGGGGTGTTTGTGTCCTGTATAAGTGCATATTTAATTGCTAATTTTTGATGAACTACGTTTGCCACTTGATTATGTCTGTGAGTGTAGTCTGTTTGTGTAAGAGATGTACAGGCTCCAGTGATGTGCTGAATCGTTTCTGGCTGTGTATGACACCTTCGACATCTATCGTTTGAAACTGAGGGATCTTTGATTATATATTTTCTATAGTTCTTAGTATTTATTATTTGATCTTGTATTGCAATCATAAATCCTTCAGTTTCAGGGAATAAATTACCTACGTGAAGCCATTTGTTCGAAGCTACTTTGTGAACATGAGGTTGATCTAAAGCATGAGGGTGCCTGCCATGGAGTGCCTTCTTTTTCCAATTTTCAATTTTTTGGCTTTGTGGGTCTGTGTTGATAGTGTCTTGTATATTTTGATTATTTAAATTGAGAGGAGTGTAATTGAAATAATTTAGAGTAATAGCTTTGTGTATGACACTAGTTCGAGATTTTGTAAATAAGATTTAGGGTGTAAGTTGTGGTGTTTTGTGAGCGTTGTGCGTGTGGTTCTCTCTAGTTGTTCGATGTCGGTTTTACACCATTTTATTACTCCAAATGAGTAGGTCAATATAGGTATCGCAAACGTATTTAAGGCTTTTATTAAATGCTTCCTAGATAACTGTGTTTTGCACACAGCGTTAATCCTCCTTCGATACTCTGTATTAAGGGTCTGTTTAATTGCTGTATGGTCGAGTCCTTTAAGTTGTTTGTACCCTAAATATTATTATTATTATATTTATTATTATTATTACTAAAAATTCTCAACTGTACACTAAAATTCTTCATCAAAACATTCGAAGTGTCACCAAAAATTATGACAACTTGTGTATCTTACTAAATCGAAAGCAATTAAATTGCGATATTAACGTTCTGTCAGAATGCTGGTTGTCTTGTGCACACAACCTGCCTTCTATGGATGGCTACGATTGTTTTAGTACCTCCAAACAATACAACCAAAACGATGGACTGGTTACGTATGTTAACAAAAACCAAAATTATAAGGTGGAGGAGCCCTCATTCTGTGAAGCTAATTGTTTAATCTTTAAAAAAGGCAATAATGATACAGTTATCATCACATTATACAGACCGCATTGTTTTAGAAATATAGAGACTTTCTTAATTTTACTGAACAAAGTACTAACTGAGGTATCATCCTTTAATAATATCCTTATTGTCGGTGATATTAACAAAAATATACTTGACTCTAATCAAAACGTAACCCGCTATCTCGAACTATTAGCTTTCCATGGTTTGATATCAGCTTTCGACATTCCAACTAAATCCAAAAGTTGTCTGGATCATGTCGTTATTAAAACAAAGATACCCTCACTATCACTAATAATTAACTCGGCCATAACTGATCACGAAGCAGTACTTTTCTGTATCGAAACTAAAAATAACAACACCATGTTGCACAAAAAAATTTGTTGAAAAAGTCAACTATGGAGTAGACATTGTGTCTGAATGTAAAAATATCGATTTTAAACAAATTTTAAAAGATCGAGATCCAAACGCGTCGCTTACTTTATTTATACAACATAATATCCAACAACTAATACTGACCAATACAACTAAAATCAAAATCCCTCGTATTAAAATAATACGAAAGTCTTGGATCACGGCAGGTTTACTGAAATGTGTCAGAAACCGTGATAGGTTGCATTGTAAACTAAAAAAAGATCCAAATAATCAGATACTTGCAACTACATATAGGAGATATAGAAACTTTTGCAATTCTATATTAAAGAAATGTAAAAGATAATATGAAAAACGTGAGCTTGAGCTAGCCAAGAATAATACTAAGAAGCTCTGGAGCAGTATCAAAAAAATTACAAACACAAGTGAAACAAAACAGATTCACCATGAACTTCTCACATTAGAACAGACGCCAATCGAATCTAGCAATGCGAAAGTTGCATGTATAATCGAGAATCTGAAATCTGACTGCAGCACAGGATGGGATGGCATATCCAACAGAATTTTGAAACTCCTTAAAAATACATAGCGCCTCCACTCACGGAACTGTTCAATAACTGTCTTAGGGAGGGCGTTTTTTCCTGATGCTCTCAAGCAATCTATAGTCATCCCCATCCATAAAGGTGGTGGGAGAGACTGTGTCAATAATTGTCGTCCAATTTCACTCTTGCCGTCAATGTCAAAAATCTTGGAAAAGATTATTAATAAAAGGCTTGTAAATTTCTTAGAAAATAAGAAGATTCTAGCGGATGGCCAGTTTTGCTTTAGACTTGGTAAATCGACGGACGGTGCGGTACACGCCTTTACCGAATTCATTGCAATGAAAATTGATGAGAAAAAGAAATGCTTAACTATTTTTCTGGATCTGGTTAAGGCATTTGATACAGTCTCTCCTAATAAACACTTGGAAAAGCTCGAAGGTATGGGAATTAGGGGTTCGGCATTGCTTCTTTTTAAGGACTACCTTAAATCTTGAACGCAGAGAGTGAGGATAGGTGACACGGTAAGCGGGGAGAGCTCTATGATCCTCTGAGTACCTCAAGGCAGTATTTTGGGCCCATCTCTCTTCCTGTGTTACATTAATAACCTTTGCAAACTTAATATTCGAAATTGCTAAATTACTTCATACGCTGATGACACAGCACTAACTTTTTATGGAGACACTTGGGACGAAGTCTTTAACTATGCACAAGAAGGCTTCAACGCGGTCTGCCACTGGCTTGCATCAAACCTTCTGACTCTCAACGCCACTAAAACCTATTTAGTAACTTTCTCACTGAGAAACACCGCCACCCCAAATCACTCAATAATCGCACACTCTTGTTTTCATAAACTAACCACAACTTGCAATTTTCCACATACAGTCTGTCAAGAAAGTCATGAAAAAGAAGGGAGGGTGCTACCATGATTAACATGGTATTCCAATAAATTTCGACTAAAATATATTGATACTTTTATTTATAAAATAATAATTACCGATTTACGGTACCTTTAATGCCGTGTACATTATTTTACCGATCTATCTGACACTCGTCTATCTATTTAATACATGCTTGCAAACGAGTTTTGACTTTCATTGGTAGTGGCTCCCTACAAATAAAAGCACTCTGTCGTAGTGGCGAACAACATTTCTATTAAAACTAATTTTCATTCAAGTGACGTTTAATTTTAACTGATATCTAATAGTTATAGTAGTACTCATTTATTTATTTATTAAAACTTCATCCAACAGAAAAGTACGAAGGCGGAGTTAATGCCTTAGGCATTCTCTACCAGTCTGAATTTTGTTTTATTAACATTGCGACGAAACCCGACTTCTTTAATTGCTTATTAGGATAATTATATTGTTACGCCATTAAGCGTGAACACGCCATATCTCCGAGAAAATAGCAAATAGCACATAATAATTAAAACGCATTGCTGTTCGAAAGGTCTAGAATGGTTGGACGTAGTCAGTCTTAGAAAAATCTCGAAACATCCACAACATACCTACAAGCAGTAGTAGGCATTTATCTAACCGATAAGGGAAATGGTACTCTCCGATGTTAACAATAGAGTCGAAATTCGCATGAAAGTGACTCCTATTACCACGAGCAATAAAAATGATTTATGACTTCGAGAAGCGATTTAATTGTTCTGGAATTCTGGATAGATCCGGGGACGTCGGTATCTAGAATTTTCTTGGCTCCGCATATAAATACGAGCCTCCGGCCGGAAGCGAGTCAGTTGTGATTTCGACTGCGATCAAGAGCGAACTACCCTAGTACTTGAAGTGATTTTACTTAACGACCTAAGCGATAGTGTAACGGTACTCTAGTGTTAATTGCGATTCGGATTATTGTTGACTGGACTTATTTGTTATTGTTTGTGGTAAATAAAGTTCTCTCGTCAGTAAATCGGCATTTGATTACCCACGTACGTAACAATATGTTTATCCTACGCACCTACACGCAAGAGTTTAACAAACCAGACATTCTTCTGAATATCTGGTTTTATATTCATAAGAATGTCTGGTTTGATCAACCCTTGTTTTCGTCCTTTCAGCTACTATCATTTATGTACTTACTACAAAGTGCAAATCACGATGTTTCGCCTCTCTGCACTGTCGTCAGCATTGCGCTGAGTATCGATAGGTATGAGCTCATTGCAAAAATAAAAAGTTTATGAAATAAATCTTTATTAATCCGAATCCAAATAATCAGACTCGAGGTCTTAGGACTTATTCGACTCCCGAAGAGTCGAATAAGTCCTAAGACCTCGAGTCTGAGCAAGACATAAACAATGTTAAAGACAGATAAATTGTACTTAAAAACAGAACATTGTCAAAACATTATATTTCCGTTAGTATGTTAAACTTTTGAATATATTTACGTACCGGTTAACTTTGCTGTTCGACCATAAACATCGTCTTTGCTCGTCCCAGCACTCCCACCTTGAATTTCGGCCATACACCCTTGAAAAACTTTAAATATAATTTGTCTCGCACCGCTCTTATAAACATTTCGATTAATTTTTGTATCTTAACGCTTACACGATTAAAAAACTCGGAATATCCGGGTATAATAATAGATGCAAAACCTAAATTTCCAGGAACATATCTGTAATGTCTCTTAGAGAGTCCGGAAACTCACCTATATCTTTAAAATCCTTCGACAGGTAGCGGACTCTGAAGTCATGCGGACTGTCTACCTGGCGCTCTGTCAGTCAGTTCTCACCTACTGCATCTCTTCATGGGGCGGGGCCGCCAAAACATACCTGCTTGATTTAGAAAGAGCTCAAAGACTTATTCTTAAGATCAGCCTTTTCAAACCGCGGTTATTTCCAACGACGGATCTGTACCAGCAAGCTAAAGTTTTAACGGTCAGACAACTATACGTTCTTGCCAATATTCTTAGGGAACATTCTAACTTGACTTATAGTAGTCTTAGTCCTGTCCTAAAAAAGAGGCGCTGTCATCAGGTCTGACTAGCTCCACCTACTAGGACAAATTTTAGCCGACAATTTTTCTTCTTCCAAGGACCTCGTCTTTATGATGTTGCTAATAAACAACTTGCAATCTATCGATCATCGAAACTTGAATGCAGGAATAAGGTCTTAAAATGGCTCCCACCACTTTTCTACGGGAAAACTTTTACTCAGTTACAGAGAAATATAACTTGAATGCACTACACACACCCTTATAAACATATTAGCACAACTCGTGAAATACACTCACACAATACGATACACAGAATAAACACTCACACAACACTATAAACAGAATAAACACTCATCAACAAATCACAAACTTACCATAACTGTCATTACTATTTTTTTATATAATTTAATTTCAAAATTTAATTCAATTTTAAGTTTTATTTTAATCTCTTAATATAATTAATTTCATATCAATGTTTAATTTTAATTTAATTCTTATTTTTATAAGTTGCAAGAACTTCCTATTATTGTAATTTAGGGCTTTCAATACCGGTATTACGGGATCCCGTAATACCGTGATCACGGATATGTTTTGGTCTTTTTTCAATCACGGTATTGACGAGCCAATACCGTGATTAAGTATTACAGTCTTTTATTGAGTTTTGTTGTAATATGTAGCAGAAAGTTGTATGATATAATATAAATTGCGATGTAATATTATTCTCACACTTGTATTAAGCACCAACTCTTATCTCCAGCTCACCCGCCCGCACTTTGCCTGTTTCTGAGTCAAGCGAGCCTAAAGGGCCTATTACACTACGCGTTATTCAGCACACGATATTCAGACTCGTCTTTGTTTTCTTTCCGAGTAAAACAGTCTGACCCTTGTTACCCATAGACTAGATACGTCGAACCATAGACTAAAACCGTCTGAATAACGCATAGTGTAATAGGCTCTTTACGACGTTATTGTTTTGTTAGTCAGTATCGCAAAGGCGCTCGGGTAACATGTGCATGTGAACTTGGTCATTGTGTATTTTTCATAAGTTTGTGATCTTAACGAGCAACATGGTACACCTATAATATTAATACTTGTATTTACTGGGGTTTGTCTCAATTCTCAATGAATCACGCGATCGTATTTTTTTTTTATCCTATCAGATGACGTGTCACGAATTCACAACAGATTGAAGCATCTAAAATTGTGGCATTTTCCTCTTTGATTAATGTCATTTTTACTTTAATGAATCACGTTATCCATTAGGTCCACAATTAAAAGTAAAAATTTAAAATTTGAGCGGTTTGGATGTGGCTTTGTTTTCAAACTTCAATTATTATTAATTTTGCCTAATTAGTACTTATTAACTACTTTCGTGTACGAAGAAACAGTTCAAAATTATCAATTTAATTGGCAGTTTGGTATAGAAATCAGATATCAGAAACGTTTATTTCAAATATACCAATTACAGGCACTTTTGAATTGTGAAAATGTCGGTCAGTCAAACAAGTGAAGCTAAATTGCACGTTCCAAAGCGTAGATCTCTATGGAGAAGAACGTGCAAGAAACTCCATGGACACTCTTTTAAATCATATTGAGTTACATGAATCTTCGTTACATATTTCTTGTTGCTTCTATTAGGTGATCACAATGAAGATAAGTAATAAAAATACAACAAGTACATGGAAAATATTCTTATAATAAGACACGAGTCTTGACACTTGCTGACTTCTAAGGGCAGTATAGGTACTTATCGAATGTATCAGCCTATAAACAATAGATACAGCAGCGCCATGCTTACTTGAACCTTATTAGAATTGCGTTTGAACTTTATTAGAATTGTTGTAAACAAGTGACAGCGTCAAGTAAGCATAACTTTACGCAGATCTATGTTTTTAACCCACCTTATTTGCTAATCGCCGATAAACAATAGGTACGGCAGCGCCATGCTTATTGCATTCTCTCTTAACCGTTCTAATAAGGTTCTAGACCTAATTAGAACGGTTAAGAGAGAATAAAGATTGATTCGAAAACTAAAAAACAGTTTTTAAATGGTTTTATTAATGTCCTAATTAAAGTTCCTATGAGAAAGGATTACAGTCAAGCACTAAATTAAAAATTAAATTAAAAAAAAAAAAACTTGTGTTCAATACCGTGATCACGTGATCACGGTATTGAACTATGCTAATACCGGTATTGATACCGGTATTGAAAAAATTCGGTATTTGAAAGCCCTATGTAATGTATACTCCAACTTTGGCTTTTTATAATGTTTTCGAGATTAGGAGACCAGGAGACCCGTAGCACAGGTTTCACATAGTATGGGGTCCTGTCTCCCATCTATAAACTGTGTCTTATAAATTGAACAAATCTTACTAAATATAGGAGGAAATACATAAATATATTGTTATTATATCCGCCAAATCGGAGCTTCTGGGAGAGATCGAGGCATTTTATGGACAGTTATACACGTCAATCTCCAAACGCGCTGCAAATCTATCAAACGACCCAAGAGCTAGATTGACCCGACACATATACCGAAAATATCTCTGACGTCAACCTTTACGAGATCTGGATGGCTCTGAAGCAGCCCAAAAACATTAAGGCGTCGGGCGAGGACAGAATTACCAGAAAACCGGTCCTAAAGGCCCTTCAGAAGGTGTTAGAATCCATCATAATCGTGGCAAAAACGCCCCAGGCATGGTACAAAGGTGTGGTGGTCTTGTTTAAGAAAGCCGACAATACCCTGCTTAAGATCTACAGGTCCATCTCACTTCTGAGCCATGTCTACAAGCTAATTGTCTCGCGCGCAATTTCGACGACTCCCACCTGAACAAGCCGGACTCTTTTTTTTTATGGTGGGAAAAATCATGCATTGACATCCCCCGCCCATGGGCGGAGTGGGAGATAGTGTCAGACTCTTACTGACTAAAAGACCCACCCCGTTCCTTCTAGCCTTCATACCGGGGCTCGAGCGCCCTTTCGGATAACCCTGGCCCTAGTAGGTTTCGACCCGGCTGGGTCCCTGCTGTTGCTGACAACTCCTTGAGGCGCGCGGGAACAGTTCGCACCGTCGACGACTTGGGGTGGTCCGGACAGTTACCGGACGACCGGACAGTGAACTACCCATTGCTCACTGTCCGCAAGCCCGCGTCTACGTTGGCCGGAAATCGGGATCAGAATCCCGGCGACGGCGGCGGCGATAACGCCGTTGCCTGATGCGTTCGGCTTCCTCCTTTGCGAGCATTACTGCTTCGCAGAAGTCGGCGACCGTCTGCCACTCCTCCTCGCTCCGGACCATGGCCTCAACCAAGGCCCGGCGCGAGAGGTCTCCGCCGCCGATCGCCCCCACGAGGGCACGGCGATGCTCCGCCCAAGCAGGGCACACCTCGACTGTCCACCGTGTCCTCCGGGCGTTCCGCACAGTGGCGACACCCGGGCGTCACTTCAGCTTGAATCGAGTGCAGGAAACTCCCGAACGAACCATGTCCGGTGAGTACCTGCGTCATGCGGAAGGTAAGGAAGGTAAGGACGCCTTGAGGTCTTTCCAGCCATGCCTCAAAGAGGAGACTTACCGACAAGCCGGACTCCGAAAAGGTTTCAGCATCGTGCACATAAATACACTGCAGCAGGTTATACAGAAGACCGAGGTGTATAATCAGCCTCTCTGCTTAACGTTTGTAGACTACGAGAAAGTCTTTGATTCGATCGAGACTTGGGGTGAACTGCAGCCTTTTCAACGTGCCAGATTGAATATCGGTAACATTGACGACATCCTCCATTGCGGCCGTGAACAGCTTCTCACTCTTCAGGAGTGAGACAGGTAGACGTTATCTCTCCGAAACTGTTCACGGCAACAATGGAGGATGTTTTCAAGATTCTGGGATGAAAAGGGCTTGGCATTAATATCAATGGCGAGTACATCACTCACCTTCGGTTTGCTGACAACATAGTAGTCATGGCTGAGACTACGTAGGAGCTCAGTACAATGCTTGGTGATCTCAGTAGAGCTTCCGAAAGAGTGGGACTTAAAATTATAGGTAAACTTAAGTTTTATATGCAACGCCAGTCTTCAAATAAAGCGAGTAAAGAACGGACGTGTGTTTTACTGCCAAGCAACATATATCACAGTGGCGACGAGGACTCAAAAAAAAAAACATCCCGCATATAATTGTTTTGTGGAGTGTAAAGTGAATCGAGGATGTATAATCCAGTAAAGTGCTGATAGGGATCTTGACCGTACTTCCGGGATTGTCCTGATAGCCGTGGTATACCTCTCCACTCCTCAAGCACATCAGGATATGTTGCCCTCTTGTTGCTACGGTACTTCGAGCTAGCGACCGTTTTGGGGGCCCGTTTGTTGAGTGTGCAAGTCACCCCCTTCCTTTTTATGGAAATAGTTTCCCTACGACCGGGGATTGTCCTTGGATGCACTAGCATAGCGCATACAGGGATAATCACCGGTTGGTACCACGTCCCATTATAAGCATCTGAAAGGGCCTCTACGAGTTGGTTTCGGCTCCTCGTATGTCTTCCAAAGGCCCAGGACCTCAGAGTCCTGAGATAAAGAAATATATAAAAAATAATAAAAATATATTTATTTGTGAACATGGTATGGTTAAAGACGTTTTTACAAAAATATAATGTCCCACCAGAGGGCATACAAATATTATCGGTATTGTAATAATTAGAGTTTGTATCATTATAAATTGCAAAATGATAAACAACTCGTTAATCTCCTATCCGTGTCTTCACAAGTAATCAGCCTTAAAATTGCGTGCATACATATCTGAATTAATCACGGAGAGTCAGGTGTTACTGAGGTTTACGTTACCGTGTTATATACTGCTCTACACAAATACATATAGGTAGGCACTTCCTAGATAGTTAATTTTATTTACGAGGCATGTCGAATTACTGTCTGGTCTGTTTCAACTCAGCTAGCTTAGACAATGTAGTATTTCTGTAAGCATTCCCGCCCAATTACCTGGTGAGGGTCGCGGAACGCACAGGACAGGTTGTAATGGCGACGCTTGGGGGAGGCCTATATCCAATAGTTTACGTGTTTCGGCTGATTATAAAATTCTATCAACGTAACCGAAACTATCAGCCACTAGCGGATAGTCCGAAATAATTTCATATCCCGGGTAACCATGACAGAAAACTGTATTAGTACTTAATGTTAGATATGAATCATATAGTAACTATATAGCCGTATCCGAAATCTCATGTCCTTGGGTGCTATTCTCTAAGAAAGCGCAGCACTGGCACAGCGACGAGTCGTCAGCGCAGTACATTGAATTAACAACCTAATGCTCCTTTACATTGGATTGTTAATTCAATGTATTGCGCTCACGACTCGTCGTTGTGCCAGCGCTGCGCTTTCTTAGAGAATAGCACCCCTTAACATCTTTGATTTCAACTAAGAAATTAAATACTTGAGCAAAAAAGCAAAAAGGATTAAAGTCATAGGTACTCTAAGTCAAATCCGAAGATCGCCACTCGAGTCAGTTGCCATGACAAAGGTAAAAGAAAACCTCGATTAATGACATTAAATAACAAGCTTTGACTGTCACTTTGATGATTCGAGGTGGAGCCGAGAAAGTAATTTCCAGTTCGAATAACTTGATTTCAAATGTACATTCAGTCAAAAAAGTATCGGTAATGGACAAAGATTTTATATAATATATATCCCTACCAAATCCCTACTAACCTAGATTGACTACGAAGGAATATTACACCCTCTAAAGTTTTCTTTATTCTAATCAGCATTAAGTTCACGTGTGTTATTGACACACAAAAGGGAAAAATGGTTCCGAGCAAGACAATGAGATAAATCCTCTGTGTCCCTTTAGGTGAGAAATTAAAAATAGAAAAAAATCTTCTTATCAGAAAAAAATTAAAAATAGATGGTAGTTTTTAACTTGTTCAAGTAATCGTAAAATAGTCCATGTTCATGCATATTGAGTGTGCAACATAAAATCAACTGCAACAAAAAAAAAAAAAATTCAAAATAATGCTTGAAATTTTATACAGATTCTTCTTGTATTCAATGATGATTTCATATAGATATAGTAGCTATTCGTAGTAATTTTTAAATTATGAATGGCAACACTCAGGTTGACATCAATAAACAATATGGAAAATGCTTAGATTAAATACCTATAGATATCGCCACCGCGTGGCCACACATGAGACAGCACTATAACACTAAAATGAGGTTATTACGTAAAGTTTTCCATAAATATGACCACAGAAATACACTTAAAACTTAACTATAGGAGTCTATTTGTCATACATACACTAAAACTATTACTTTAATTGCCGAAATTATTCTAGAGACATAAAAAAATACTCGAGTTGACCTCAAAGTGACAGTGATGGGGCCTTTGTTTGGCTCACTTTTCAAAGTGAGCCAAGCAAAAAAGCGGCACGCCGAATGAGACAGAGAATGTTATGTTTTGTCTCAATTTTCTTACTTGTTTCGTATATATGCTTCTCACTTTCGCACTTCCACAGAGTCGCATGGCTATATCTAGAGGTATATAATCTAAGGGAAAATGTTTACTTAAGGATAAAGTTGTATTTCTATTTGTTACAAGTTTTTAACACAATATTTAGTAAAGTTTTTATTGTGCATCATGGTTAAGGGTGTTTCGCGTAGTTCATGCAAATTTGAAACAATCCTACATTTTATATTTATTGTCGAATTATTTAGTTTTTAGGGTTCCGTAGTCAACTAGGAACCCTTATAGTTTCGCCATGTCTGTCTGTCCGTCTGTCTGTCTGTCTGTCTGTCCGTCCTCGCTTAATCTCTGTGACCGTTAGCACTAGAAAGCTTAAATTTGGTACCAATATGTATATCAATCACACCGACAAAGTGGTAAAATAAAAATTGGAAAAAAATGTTTTATTAGGGTACCCCCCTATATGTAAAGTGGGAAGTGATTTTTTTTTTAATTTCAACCCTAGCGTGTGATATATCGTTGGATAGGTATTTAAAAATGAATAGGGATTTACTAAAATCATTTTTTGATAATGTCAATAATTTCGGAAATAATCGCTCCAAAAGTAAAAAACAATGTGTCCCCCCCCCCCCCTCTAACTTTTGAACCATAAGTTTAGAAAATATGAAAAAAATCTGAGAAGTAGAACTTTATAAGCACTTTCTAGGAAAATTATTTTGAACTTGATGGAAAGAACAGTTTTTGTACAAAAAAGACAAAAGGGTTCTACAAAATAATTCCTGGACTAAGTTTGTAGTATAATCGTAGCAATTTTTTTAAACTCATAAGTGGGTACACTTTATTGTGACGGACGGGAAACTATGGAACCCTACACTGAGCGTGGCCCGACACGCTCTTGGCCGGTTTTTTCTTACTAATATCGTTATTATATGGATAATCTTTGAACATTTCGTCGTTTCTACTTGCTTTTTATTAGTAACTTTGAATTTGATAACATTTCTAAAATCGAACTGAGACGGTAATGAGAACGATAGGGAAGGAAATGATATTGAAGCCTTTAAGGCCCAAGCGCCCAAAAAGTGCCATAAAACAGTGACTTTCTGAAGCCTACTCCTCGGTAACGGCCAGGTCAATAGGTTTGAAAAAAAAATATATTTATAATAGATTCATGAACAACATTACCACCATTTGATTTTTTCGTGCTATTAATACTTTTGTCTAAAAAAAATATTAAGCAATTTCGCAACTTTTCCCTACTTCTTCGAAACGGCTTGGATCTTTAGAAACATTTTTACACATAAAAATTGGTGGTTAAATATTCTTCAAAGTGAACATAGCATATGTAAATCAATCAATATTTAGCAAAGAAAAAAATGGATTTAAAGGTCAGCCGCGCGCTTTCCGGGCCCTGCTGGCCGCAAATAAATGCACAGATATGCGTACTGCCACCTAGGCGGGTGCGAGAGTTGCGTCCATTTAATTTCGGCCAGATGGTTCAAGGGACTATAAGAATTAATAAAAGAAGAGGTGTGCGAAGGTAATGAAAAAAAAACAGAAGGCAATGCTGTTAAATTAAAGAAACGACGGTAAACGAACGGAATGAGGAAGAAGGTAATGAGGTTTAAATCCTTTATTCAGCTTTTATTCAAAAATATCAAAATTACAAACCTAATACCTATTCCAAACTTCGAAGGGAATCATTGAAATTGATAATAAGCTAAGTAATTAACAAAATCATATATACTCACGTTATAATACGGACGATAGGAAAGAGAACGATTCCAGAATAATCACTTCCCGCGACACTTAACACGAAAATACCTTTTTTTCACAAGCAAGCATGCACCTGTTACGATGTTCAATGGCATACTGAGATGTGCGCGGGGCTTGACATCGTAGTAGAGTAGCATTTATGGTCAAGCGCAAACTATAGTGTGGATTTCTTTTCATATCGAGGGTAATCAGAAAAAAATTAAAAACAAATATTCATCAAATAATATTTTAATATATTGAGAAGATAGCATTATTTAATTTAGGTGTAAACTATGTGTTTTTTAATATACTTAATTAATATGATTATTTTGTTTCTATTTACTCCGATTTGTTTGATTAAAAAATACATTTATTAAGGATAGTAGTAAATGGACACCGAAGGAAATGAGAATAAGTAGAGTTTTTTATTTATAATTAATTATTTATGCTAATTAATACTGTAAATATTACATGCATGCACGCATTACTGTTTTACATTTGCTATCCGTTGGAAAGAACATAGATATTTATGGAATAAATTGATGTTATTTTACTGGACGCATAATATGCACGAAAAAAAATAAAAACCCTTAAACGTTGCTGTGTAAAGTTTTGTAATAGTGATGCCATCCTGGTTGTGGGTTTAATTTTTTAGGTAAGTTTTCTGTTTTGTTTACAAATTATTTATGTAGGGTGACAACAAACATCGTTTTGAATTTCATGCGGGAATTAATAGTACATTGTTACACTAGGGGTGAAATGAGTTACTCATTTCGTCCCGAGAAGGAGTTGGCGGGCGAGCGAAGCGAGGTCGCTAATTCGAGGGGTTAAATGGGTTACTTTCACCCCGAGGTAAACACTGTGCTTTTCATTACGAATACGAGGAAACTAAAAATAAAATAAAAGTTTGTAAAACCTGAGTCGTCGTACCTATGATTTTAAGTAGGTATCTTTCTTCTGATTTAGGCGGTAAAAGGTATTCCACTATTGCTTTAGCCTCTTCTCTTATGAAATTAGGCGTTAATCACTATTTTAATCTGATAAACATGACGTGTTAATACAAATCTCTGTTGTACGGAAATGTAAACAAAACTCGAAAAAACTGACGACTGACTGCCACTTTCCCGCCATTTTGTTTTTTTTTCTGCCGCCGGCCAGCTATTCAGCCTCATTAATGAAAGATTAGAAATTAATTGTAATTTAAAAATAAAGTATTTTAAAGAAATAGTTGAACAAATAAATCTCTTAAAATATAATATTATTTAATGAATACTTGTCTTTTAGTTATTTCAATTTTATATCGCGCTGTGATTGACTGGCTGTATGGAAAATTGGAACATAGTTCAATAGAAATGTGAAGATAGAACTAGTTTTTGACGCCGTGAGGTCTTTCCAGCCACGCCTCAAAGAGATCTGTGACCACTTCATTACCGATCTCTGAAAACGACGCTCGCGCACTCCAAACGCTTTCCAACATCGATATTATTGTACATATGAGAATTATATTCATTTTAAAATATAGTCTACTGTCTTTAAATAACAGATGCAACTCAAACTCCGCGCCAAAATGGAAAACAGTCGTGCCAATCTAACAACATAAAAATCTAAAATTTGAATTTGGAAACTTAAACAAATCATCCATTCCCAAAGATTTTATATATCCTAGTACTAGATTGACTACGACAACCTCAAAAGCGTCCCCGAAAAGGAGAGTTACATAGAGTCCTCTCATCTCGTTCTACTAGTGTGCCCATACACTAGCTACATACCACGGAACAATTTTGCTCTAAAGTAGTAAAAGATATTTTCGTTACATTAATTAATTAACCTTTCAATCTTGAAAATCACAGACACAATAGAAAGACAATAAGTGCGCGAACGCCGGCGAACGTTCGCTTGGGGTTTAATGAATTTAGTACTTAGTTAGGTCCATAATAAATCCCGCATGCAATGCTGCACGTACCTATGTGGCTTAACCGTTAACTACTAGTAATATATTATTTTTTATGTTTTGTCATAGTTTTCCAAGAAATGAGAACCTTCGGCAACAGTGGCTTGAAGTTGTACCATTAAAAAATAAATATTTAAGCAATAGTTTTGTTTGTTTTTGTATTGTTGGTTGTTTATTTGTTAGTTAATAAGTGCAATTTAACGTAACAAAAAACGTATCATTTGATGTCACGCTTCAGTCTATTTTCAAGAAAGTAAAAATAAAAGAATAACATCAAAAATAAAAGAATAATCTCTACCAATCTGCTCCGATTTCCGGTACCTCGGGTCGCTTATCTAAGGAGACGGCGAGGTAGACCGAGACGTAAAACATCGTATCAATTCAGGATGGATGAAATATCGACTGGTCACTGGAATAACTTGTGACTCATGGATGCCCCTCAAGTTGAAGGGCAAAATTTATAAGTCCGTGATAAAACCTGTCGTACTGTATGGTTCAGAATGTTAGGCTGTGAAAAAGATGTATGAAAATGCACAAATGGATATTGCACGTAGCGGAGATGAGAGTGTTAACATGGATGTGTGGTGTGACGAGATAAGATAAGGTAAGAAATTAGTCTAGCAGAGGAAGTTTGAAAGTAGCGCCTGTTCAAAGTCAATTTAATATGTCTTCAAATTTAGTTCCATTTTTGCAACTAGATGGCGTTGTTCATTTAGACCTAGTTTCTACATCGCGATGTTAATATTCTCTAGCAATAATCTATATACTGCGAACTGATGCATGTTTTAGTTCTAATTTTTACAACTAGATGGCGTTGTTAGTTCAGGCCTACTTTCTACATCGCGGTGTTAAGATTTTCCGTCAATTATCTATACCTATGAACTAATGTAATTTTTTTGAGTTTGAGAGATTGAGATCACGTCAAGATCTAATACAATTATACCACTATCCAAAGTATCCGGTGTATTATTTATCCGAGATCCACCAAGTAGTAGTAGTGTTCAGCGCCAGTGACTGACAAGTTGAAGGGGAATCGTTTGTCTTGGTATGGTCATGTACGCATGTTACTAAAAGAATTATGAGTAGGTATACATGTGGGTGGAGAAGGAGAGCAAGGCCAAAGAAAAGCTGGATGGACTGTGTGAAGAGTGATATGAAGAAAAGGAAGTTAGTGATGGCATGACGGGTGACAGGATAGAATGGAAGAAAACAAACGTGTTGCGCCGACCCCAAATAACACGATACAAAGGCAGGAAGATGATTATTTCTTCATGTTTGAAATTCTTTTAGAATCTGCAACATTAATTGACTTAACCTTTTAAATAACGTAATTAGAGACACAATACACATTATAAAGACAAGGAGAGAGCAAACATCGGCGTTCGCTTGGAGTTTAATGAATTAATCTAATCTTGTCTCATGACTGGGTAGAACTTTCCTCTCTCTTTTCAGTTTATTTACAATATTTATATATTATTTTTATATATTTCTAGATGTTCTATATGTCTCCGTGCCCTCCGGAAGGCGAGGCAGGCGAAGGCGCGCGCGCGCGTTTGCGGCGTGCTACGCGCGTCACGCTGCGCCGCGCGCTCCGCCTTCCGTCGACCACGACTGCTGCATTTTCCGCCGCACGCTCGACTCTCCCACCCGGCTACAAGCGCATCTCATCGAGCATACGTTCGCCGGCATCGGCGCCTTCACGTGCTACCTGTGCTCCGCCGTGTTCACAAGCGCGGCCGGCCTGCAACGCCATCTCCCGGAGCACGCGTCCGCGCCGCGGCCCTACGATTGCGCAAGATGTGGCCTCAAGTTCTTCTTCCGAGCTGATAATCATGTATTCGTGCATCTGGAAGAAACAGAGATAGGGCAACGAGCTTTCTACGAGGCGTACGCACGAGGCGCCGCATCGGCGTGGGCCGAGCTCGTGCCGCCCGAGCCGCGAAGCTCGCCACAGCAGCCAGAGGTGAAGCGCGAGCTGGAGATCAAGGAGGAGTGCGCGGACGAGTACATCGAGGTGTCGTCCCCGCCGCCTGCTGCCCCCATCGCGTCCCCGGAGCCCGTCGCGCCGCCCGAGCCTCTCCCCGTCGTGAAGCAGGAGCAGCCCAACGAGTATTAATGTTGATTTCTTATAAGTACTTAGTCCGTATCTATCGTTTATGTTGGCTAGAAGTATGTTTTATAATGTTTACATGGCTATTTGTATAAACTGTTAACTTAATATATTATGTTAAGCTTCAATAACAAAAGCGTTTACATTTCTTTTTTTGTTGCTTTTATTACCATCCATTAAAACTTCACATAAAGGCAGATTTGTCATTATTAGTAATCAAATTTCTATGTTATATTTTAACAAATAAATCGATGTATATGTTGTCATTTATATATTGCTTATAAAACAACAGATACCTAAATTAGTTTAAGATGCCTTCACCACGATCAAGCGGTGGCCACCTGCGTTTGTATCCAGGGCAGGAAGGCGGCCACGTTGACATAGGCGGCAGGCACGTTAGCGTTGGCGCAGCCCAGCCCCCACGCCACCAGCCCCACCACCACCCACTGGCCGTTCACCTGACACACCAGCCCCGAGCCGCCGTCACCCTGGAAATATTTAAACAAGTCTCATTCCACAAAAAATGGCTGTGTATCGAGTGTTGATAAGCTTGGCTACATGGACTTTTGGCTAAGCTATACTCTTAATGTTGCCACTAATATAAATCTTGGTCAAATAACATATTATGCTATGCTTTATGTATTGATAATAAATACTTAGAAAGTACATTTCCAGATTAGATAATAAACTTTAACAAAAAGGTTTGAGAACAGAGGCTGAACAAAAAAGGTTTTCATTACATTATCACACTTGTGCATAATGGTAATCAAAAAGTCACAGTTTGGTAACAAGTTACATTATATACCTAAGTATAATGCAATAATAGTCACTTTCTGAGCAAGTGTATTGAAAAATAATGTTTTGCCAGTTAATGACATTCATATCCGTTAAATAAATGTCCATCTTCCGCCCTTTATAGGTACTTACAGTACACGAATCCTTGTTGGCTTCACCCCCAGCGCAGATAAAAGACGTGGTGTCCAGCACGAAGGTGGCTCCGAGCCGGGCTGTCTGCATCTGAGCCTGACACGTCGCCGACGCCACTATGGGCACGTCCACTTTTTTCAGTATCTGCTGGTATTGCCCTTGTAACCCGAACATGTTCTTTCCCCAACCTGATACCCAACATCTAAAACAAGAGGTTTCATTGTGTAAAGAATTTTACCATAATTTTTTTTGCATCTCTGGCTTCAAGGGTTTATTTTGGTGAAGGTGTACCTATAATTAAGTAACTTAAAAGCTGGGACGTCATTTCAGTCATAAATTTCAGTTTTACCAAGTCTATACAAACTCACCTTTGTCCTGTATAACTAGTAGTCGCTGCTGGCGGAAGACATGCTCTATTGATAGTGACCGCTGCTCCTGCTGTCGGTGTAATTGGCACAGCAGCTGATAACCTCAGCACCATGATATCAAATTGCAAGGTATTGGCGTTGTACGACGGGTGGCTAAACACCTTGCTCACTGTGTACTCTTGGTATGCGACAGGCTCATATGTGCCAGCAGCGTCCCATTCACCAAGACGAACTTTAACGTTTGGAGCAGTTCCTGAAACACTGTGATTGACTTATTTGAAGTAAAATCCATAATATATTTTATTATTAAAATATAGTAGCTATGAAATGACTTAGGTAGGAGCTGTGCTAAGGTACCAATAGATTCGTCTGCAGGCTGCCTTGTACAGATCAGAATGTAAAGTCACAAAATGGATAAAACAAATGCATGCAGCTGAGAATGATAAGTGCGATGTGTTTTGTTACGCGAATCGATAGAGTAAGAAATGGGAATGGGTTCCCAAAAAAGATTCCCAGTAAATTCGGAGCAAATAAACAAACGTAGGAGTAATCCTACAAGGGTTACGTTTTTTTTTTTTTTTTATTAATGATAGGCTTGCGTTTGACCACTATCTCACCTGATGGTAAGCGATGATCATACATGATTCATTCGGACGTTCAGAACTCTAAAACGATGGATGAATAATGTGAAAGTGGATACGGCTAGAAAAGTGATGACAATTGAAGCAATAGTTATGCAAGAAGAAGAAGACATGCCTCACGAGTGTCAAATGAATTGGGATAAACGAAGGAGAATTATGGTGGAGGAATTACTTACACGTATGGTAATAATCTGTGAGTAACGGTCAAAACATTCAGTGAGTTTATCAAAACACCTCCAGCTATATAGTCATTCTGTTTTGTCAGTATAAGCGCCTGGAAATTACATTAAAAATTTATTTCAGTAATCTCAAGTATTATAATAAGATCAAATCACTTTAGACTTTTTGGAGTGATATATACCTGCCAAGGAAACTCTCCGAAATTAGCTTGTCCAGCAGCTGTAGCGACAGCTGTAGTCGGCACAGTTTGCAGTACACCGCACGCTATCGTCGCGGCGGGGGTGGTGTTACCGCAGCAATACTCTTGACCGGTTGGACATTGAGTTGCTACCTGAACAGTTTCAGTCACAAATTTTGATATTTCCGATCATTTGAAAATTAAATGTTGCAGTTTTTAGTTTCACTTACCGGAGTGACGATCCTGATATCGATCATACCAGCACCCGAAGTACTAGTTCGGACACAAGTCCCGGTAGGTACACAGGCACAATTACTTTGTCTTTTCACGATTTTGTGTTTTCCTTCTGTTCCTACTCTATTTAAAAAATCTTTCATGCTTATAGCGAAATTAATATTATGGTTCACGTTTCGGCGTTGTCTTGGGAACTTCACAGCTGTGTCGTACGATGGTATTTGTGAACTATAGCCAGTTAGAGGAGGCCTAATTAAAGCTGCCGAAGGAGGCGGAGTGGTGCCGAGCCGAGGATCGATCGGGAGCGGGCCTGCGATGGTTTCATCAGGATTAAATATACATACTACGTCAGGATCGATACAAATTATGAGAGATAAAATCATTCCACCTGCCGTCGGTACTACTGTTGGTGCGGCGGTGGGAGCTGCCGTTGGTGCTGCCGTGGGAGCTGCCGTTGGTGCTGCCGTGGGAGCTGCCGTTGGTGCTGCCGTGGGAGCTGCCGTTGGTGATGCCGTAGGAGCTACTGTAGGGGCGGCAGTCGGAGCTGCGGTAGGGATGGCGGTGGGAGCTGCTGTAGGTGCTACTGTAGGTGCCACTGTAGGTGCCGCAGTAGGAGCCACCGTAGGGGCCGCCGTAGGAGCCGCCGTAGGAGCAACTGTAGGTGCTACCGTTGGAGCAACTGTAGGTGCCGCCGTCGGAGCAGCCGTTGGAGCCGCTGTTGGCGCTGCTGTGGGTACGATGATCGGAGCGGGTACCCCAGGCACCACTACGATAGGCGTTGGGTTGGTAGGGAGTAACCCCAAACATGCTGTCAGAATCCAAAGACACATTTGTAATATAAAATTATACCGTACGATAAATCCTATCCAACCGGACACCGTCCACAATGGTCGGTCACTATTTGAAATGGTTGAAGGTGATGATGAGCTAAACATTAAATACGTCCTTACAATAACGATTGATGGTATTTACCTAACAATTGCAGCCTTCATGGTGTAATGCGCATGATCATATAGCGACAAATTGTTGCAATTAACGAAATGTGGATTACTAATCTTTTGTTGGCAGCCAAATGTCGTAATTTTCGTCATCATTTGAAAGAGTAAATTATTGTAATCTCATCGCTCTTGAATCATAATGGCTACTATGGAGCAGCAACAATGGAATATAAAAACACACTAACATATTATCATATTTTTCAATACACTTGCTCAGAAAGTGACTCTTTTTTTTTTATTTATTGCTATGCACTTATGTATATAATGGCACTTGTTACCAAACTGACCTTTTGATTACCATTACACTACACTAGTGCTAGAATGTAGTTAAAACCTTTTTGTTCAACCTCTTTGTTCGCAAAACAAATTTTGAGGACTTACGAATATTGCTTTCAACAAAGCTTTCAATAATATAAATTAAAAAAACATAAACATAAGACTAGGCAATATGATCAAAATACCTTAGCCTACCCCTAGGAGTAGATAAAAAAAAGATTATGCGCATGTTAGAAATAACTAGAGAAACTATATTGATTTATATATAAGTACCTATAATCAGGGCCGATTTATGCTTGTCGGGGCCCCTCTACCATTTTCTGACTTTTTATTATTTTTTGTGTCTAACATGAATTTATTCATAATTAGGTTTTCATATAAAACAAGTACAGTTGTGTAAGAAACTGAAGAGTTCTTGGTCTCGGGTCCTTCCAGAAGTTTTTTATGATTTTCTTACTAAAACTCTAAAAATATTCGTAATTTTCACTTATCGCCATCTTCAACCATGCTCTGCTGATACTTGTGTCGGAGTTCTGGGTCTGATGTTTACGTTTTCATATAGAACAAATATAACTGTATCAGAAACTGAACAGTTCTCGGTCTTGGCTACATCCAGAAGTTTTTTATAATTTTTTTATTCATCAACACTGAAAATATTCATAATTTTCACATTTCACCATCTTCAACCATGCTCTGCTGATACTTGTGTCGGAGTTCTGGGTTCAATGTTTACGTTTTCATATAGTCCAGATGTAACTGTATCAGAAACTGAAGAGTTCCCGGTCTTGGCTACATCCAGTATTTTTTTATTATTTTTTTATTCATCAACACTGAAAATATTCATAATTTTCACATTTCACCATCTTCAACCATGCTCTGCTGATACTTGTGTCGGAGTTCTGGGTCTGATGTTTACGTTTTCATATAGAACAAATATAATTGTATCAGAAACTGAAGAGTTCCCGGTTTAGGCTACATCCAGAAGTTTTTTATAATTTTTTTTAGTTTTCAACACTGAAAATATTCATAATTTTCACATTTCACCATCTTCAACCATGCTCTGCTGATACTTGTGTCGGAGTTCTGGATCTGATGTTTACGTTTTCATATAGAACAAGTATAGTTGTATCAGAAACTAAAGAGTTCTCGGTCTCGGGTCCTTCCAGAAGTTTTTATAATTTTTTTACTAGAACTCTAAAAATATTCGTAATTTTCACTTATCGCCATCTTCAACCATGCTCTGCTGATACTTGTGTCGGAGTTCTGGATCTGATGTTTACGTTTTCATATAGAACAAATATAATTGTATCAGAAACTAAAGAGTTCCTGGTCTTGGCTACATCTAGAAGTTTTTTATAATTTTTTTATTCATCAACACTGAAAATATTCATAATTTTCACATTTCACCATCTTCAACCATGCTCTGCTGATACTTGTGTCGGAGTTCTGGGTTTGACTTTAACGGTTTCATATAAAACAGATTCATTTGTATATGAAACTGAAAAGTTCGTGGTCTCGAGTACTTTCAGAAGTTTTTTATGATTTTTTTACTAGAATACTGAAAATTTTCGTAATTTTCACATACAACTATCTTCAACCATGCTCTGCTGATACTTGTGTCGGAGTTTTAGGTTTGACATTTATGATTTCATATAGCACATATATAGTTATATAAGAAACTGAAGAGTTCCCGGTCTTGGGTACTTTCAGCAGTTTTTTTATGATTTTTTTACTAGAACACTGAAAATATTCCTAATTATCACTTACCGCCATTTTCAACCATGCTCTGCTTATACTTGTGTCGGAGTTCTGGGTTTGTTTTCTACCATTTTGTGTAAAAGTAATATATTTATATAAGAAACTAAGGAGTTCCCGGTCTCAGGAACTAACAGAAGTTCCTAATGATTTTTTTTATACTTGAACACTGAAAATATTTGTAATTTTCACTTATCGACTTCTTCAACCTTGCTGTGCTGATATTTGAAGTCGAATGTGTTGTGTTTTGCATTTCTTTGTTTATACAACATCTCATGTACTTATTATGGTCAGATTTATATGTGAAAACTGTTGTATTGCGTAATTATCGGTCGTTTCATGATATTTATTTGTTTTTTTTTTTGGTATTACGTTGATACGTTTTTATTTTTTTGCGACCTCTAATTGACAGAACTATTACTAAAAGTAATTAGGAACTATAGAACTCATCTTTGTCCATCTAAAGCACTTTTAAAATTTTGCTTTTGGAAAAAATGATTTGCCACCGGAAGTTAGCAGATCATATTTTCATTTGATATTTTTTTCAGGAAAATCACCAGAACTTTTCCTGAAAAGTATCAGGAACTCCAGAACTATGCTGCAGACCACTAGAACTCTCATTTTTTTATGCTCTGCTGGAAAATGATCTGCTAAGTTCACGGCCATGTTGTTTTTAGGGTTCCGTAGTTAATTACGAACCCTTATAGTTTCGTTTAAATCGACAAAAATGGTTTATATTGGTATTAAACGGATGGGTTTAATTAGCTTTAAACCGGCCTTACATCTGTAATCAGGTGAATAAAATATGTAAAAAATAATAAAACTTACGTAGATATAATAATTGTAACTTCAGTTTAGGAAACTTTAGTTTACACTATTTTAATTTAATCATCATCGATTTTCTCGAAGTCTGAAGAACTTCTGCAGTCTTTACAAATAAATATCTAATACTAAGATCTAAAATCGTAAGTTTTCAAACACACACTATAAAACTCTCTTTTTTTCACGGCCGTAAAACTCTCAAAGAAATTCGTCGAAGTGAAAATTCAACGATTAAATTTTACAAAAATATTGTCTGTGATACGTATTGAACAAATCGGGGAATGCCCCGGTCATGTGAACGAACTAGTACTGCCAATCTTATGAAGGTAGCGTGGCCATAGAATATGGTACCTTTAAAAATCCCGTAAAAATATCTATATATCATTCTACAATATACTACTCTGTCAAGAAAGTACCGGGAAAAGATCAACAATACACCAAATTATTGTTATTCATCCAAATTTATTTTATCACCTTCAAAGTATGTCCTTTCAGAAACGATACACTTACGCCAACGAATAATCCAACCATCAAAACATTTTTTAAACGCTGTTTCCAAAGTTGAGTTCAGTTCTCGCCGCGAATTCTCCTATATGTCTTCTACAGATTGAAAACGGTAGCCACGAAGTGATAATTTGAGTTTAGGAAAAAGATAGAAGTCGGCTGGAGCCATATCTGGCGAATATGGTGGCTGCTCGATGGTATTTGTTGAGTGTTTGGTCAAAAATTCGTTTACAATGATGGTCTTGTGCGAAGGCGCAGTTTTAGTGGTGCAAAAACCAAGAATTTTATTTCCACAAATCTGGCCTTTTTCGCCGAATTTGCTCTCTTAAATGCCGCATAACGCTTAAATAATATTCTTTATTTACCGTTTGACCTTCCGGTAAGAATTCCGAGTGCACAACACCGCGATAGTCAAAGAAAACAGTCAACATGACTTTGACTTTTGATCGACTTTGGTGTGGTTTTTTCGGTTTTGGTTCAGTTGGAAGGCGCCACTCCGAAGCTTGTTGACTTGTTTGCATGTCAAACTCGTAAACCCACGTGTCGTCGCCAGTAACAATGGGTTTCATGAATGTTAGGTCGAAATTGACTCGTTCTAGAATGTCCTCAGTGACTCACATGCGATTGAGTTTTTGGAGAAAATTCAGGTCTTTTGGGACTAGCCAAGCGGCAACATGTTTCATACCCAAATGATTAGTTAATATTGTACGGATCGACTCGTGAGATACAGAAAGTTCGGCGGCTATCTCTTTCAAACTTGAATGAGGATTTTCAGTCACTACTTCCTTCACTTTTGCGATGTTAACTTCAGTTGCAGAGGTTGATGGCCTACCAGACGAGGCAAATCTTCCATCACATCTCGACCGCTTTTGAATATTTTGTACCACTCATAAGCCTTCTGTAACATTTTCAGTGACTCCAAACCCGAAATTCCATTGGCGATGCAAAATTTAAGACAAACTCTTTGTTCGATGTTTTTAACCGTTATGAAATTCGCAATGCACACTAGGTTGGATATAACTAAAAACAGCACTGTATTCAATATAAAAACCAGATGCAACTCAAACTCCGCGCCAAAATGGAAAACAGTTGTGCTAATCTAGCAACAACAAAAAAATCTAAAATTTGAATTTGGAACCATAAAAAAATCATCCATTCCCGATACTTTTTTGTCTGAAGCAGAAGATCTTCGTTTTATAAATAAAAAAATGCCTGATGACAGCTTTTCGCATAATCCAATGCTAGGATTGCTCATCGAAATTATTTTTTTCCTGAAGCGCGGGGCCCCTGAACCTGGCGAGGGCCCTAGGCAGTTGCCTAAAGTGCCTAATGGATAAAACGGCCCTGCCTATAATATCATACTAGAATGTCAAGATGGATAACGGTTAAGTACTGTGTATCAAAGTTCCTATGACTGGTGTGTAGGGAAAGGGTTTTATGAAGAAAAGCACAGAAAGACAAGACTAAGTATTTATTTCAAATAGGCTCGCCAGTTAATCGAGTAAACTACTGGCTCGTTCGGAAACTAGGTCTTCGAGGTGGAGAACGGCCAAGAAGCTCAGATTTAGTATTTTATAGACACATCTTACAACAACATTAATCATGGTTTATCAGAATAACATCTACAAGTAATTCTATGTTATATGTCTTGGGCCATTTCATAATAGTAAGGTACATAAAGTGAAAAAGTATTTTCTAATAGATATCATAATGATTACCATTCTCAGCTCTAAATACCGCCTCGACGGTAATCACTAACACTACACACTTGTATCACAACGTACCTACTATTGTAGCACAAATTTCAACCTTCCATCTTAAGAATGAAATGATATAAATAAGCACACATTATAAGTACATATTTATGTTTTGTCTGGCTCAAGGTAGGTACATTACATTACATATAAATTGTTTTGATATATCTTATAATATCGTTCATGTCCTTGATAGGTTAACAATGAAGTGTGCAAGTACAATAAACTCATTGTGAATATATACAGAGAGCGCGCAAGTTAAGTTGGCGCGTGGCAGAAATCGGAAACTAATCGTTCGCCGCCACCTTGACGTTTATGTAATATGTCAGGAGAATGTGTTGTGTTCTGTGTTTTTAATAGTTTTCAAAATAAATAATCGTCATCATTATACCAAAAGTGATATAAAGTGTTGTCAGTGATATTATCTTGGAAATTAAACGTGCTTTTTAAGAAGAATGAGAAAATATCGGGCCAAAGGTACCATGTTCCAAAGTTAGACTCATTTGTCAAATATTTTTTCGGGTGACCATAACAATAAAATTCCCCTACCTATTGGCAAAGATTTTATACATCCTACTAGACTAGATTGACTACGACGGAATATTACACTTTCTAAAGTGTTCTTTATTCTCATCGACATTAAGTTTACATTAATGTTCCCACTGCTGGGACTCAAACTTCCTCTCTGGGAAAAGATATGGGCCATAAACTACTAGTCAGTAGTGGATTCTGTGGATTTGTGCGATGTAATAATTATATCTTCGAATTCTTAATAAGAATATTATTCTCCTGATTAGTCTGTCGTCTGAGATGGATGAATTTCGTGACAACATCAATTAGTAGGTAGTAATTCAAGCATTTTATATTAATTGATGCAACTATATGACACCAATATAAGGTATATACAGAAATCAACTACTTCCTAATCATTACAGAGAAAACTCAGTTCCCTTTTGGTAAGCATATTGGAATCAGTTGATACATTATTAATTAATTGTTTTTGAACTTGCATATCTATTTAATGAATCAAAAATATCTTTTACTACTCTATAGGAAAATTTTCCCGTGGTATGTAGCTAGTATATGGACACACTAGTAGAACGAAATAAAAAATAGTCAATCAAATAGTACTAGGATATATAAAATCTTTGCATATTGGTACCCGAGTGACGTCTGGCAGGAATACAGAGTTTGTTTCAAAATGGACTGCTACTATGTACGTATTAAAATCTTAATTGACTATCATGACGATATGAATTCTGAAAAATTTATGCGACGGATGGAAGAAAAAATAGTGTCAATTCTACATTAAAAATATATACCTAGCAGGAATGGAAATGCATTGTATTCATTCTGCTGCTATAAGTACTACTAGATATTCAATAAAAGATTTACAAGGTTCTCATAGCTTTTTTTTTGTAATATATTTTGTTTTTTTTTTTTTTTTATAATGGATAGGCTCGCGTTTGACCACAATCTCACCTGGTGGTAAGCGATGATGTGGCCGACGATGGAGCACGCTTGCCTAGAAGCAATCTATTCACTCTTGACTTAAAGACCCCTAGGTTATAGCTATCAGGAAACACAGACTCCGGCAGGGAATTCCATTCCTTAGCTGTACGCATAATGAATGTACTCCCAAAACGCTTTGTACGTATAGGTGGGATGTCCACCATGTACCGGTGGTGCAACGCCGTACGTTCAGCAATTGAACGACGGTCAGCCTCAGCTCTTCAGCCTGAGCCCGCTCTAGCCACATCAGCAATTGAACGACGGTCAGCCTCAGCTCTTCAGCCTGAGCCCGCTCCAGCCACATCAGAAATTGGACGACGATCAGCCTCAGCTCTACAGTTTGAGCCCGCACCAGCTACATCGACGCCTGGACCTCCAACCCTCCCACCCTCAACCTCCACTGTATACCTAGTGTGAGCCCGCTCCTGAAGGCATCTCCACCACCGGCAGCTTCAGGTCTGACTGTGAAAGTTCAACTCCGATACGTCACAGCGGCAACGCAACGTGACTCCGGACTTCGAGTTCCCACTATGCAACTGATAATGCGGGTGTTAGCGATTATCGTGTTAATGTGAGTGTTTCTTTTGAATTACCATTTTTTCTAATTTAAAGTGTCTCTGAATTCGTGAAAACTTAATTTTAAAGAGTTTATCTCATATCTTTTCTATTTTCACTGATTTTAATTGTTTTCTATTCTATTTTTAAATGTTCCAAAATTGTTATTTTACCACTAACTTAATTTGTCCAACATATCATAACCTTTTATGTCAGTTAAACAAGAATTGCCATCTAAATCAAAGGAATTATCTGACAAAATCACATAATCACGCTCGCGAAAAGCTATGTTTCCTTATTGATACAGGATCAACAATTAGTATTGTTAAAGCGTCTTGTTTACAAAAACTTCCAAATTTATCTACCGAAACTGTAAAATTAAAAGGTATTAATAGTTCAGAAACTCCAGTTGAAACTCTAGGTACTTTCCAAATGAAGTTCAACTTATCAGATAGTACACATATGTACCAATTCCATGTCAATAAAAATGACATCAATCTTAACAATTAAGATAGTATAATTACTCTTCAAAATCAATTTCTATATTAAATCATTCTATTCCTATTATTAATACGCAACCTTCATACAATATCCCAGCTCGATCTGAAGTAGTTATCGAGTGCACTGTATCAAATTACTCTCCCAAACTTTATCACAATAATGAAGCTTTCATACTAGATCATGTCGTACGTGAAGGCGTTTATGTCGCTAATTGCATAGTCTCAATTAAACTGAATGGAAAAACAAACGTGATAATTTTAAACACTACTGAGTGTGACATTGAAACAAAAGACTATCACGTTACCGCGACGCCCCTGGAACTTGACTGTTCAACTATCAACTCTAATAATATTAATAATGCTATTTCTACTTCGAAAACTAATCGCGTAAATAAAGTACTAAATCTTATCCGGTGCTCTCTTCTAAATGATGAAGAGAAAAAGGCTCTATTAGAATGTTGTTCCCGCTACACAGATATTTTCCATGTCGAAAGTGAACCCTAACCTTTACGAATGCTATTGAGCATAGGTACTATTACGGTTGGTGGTGCATCACCTATTAACGTAAAATTATATTGTTTTCCTGAATGCCACAAGGAGGAAGTCGATTCCCAAATACGTAAAATGCTGGAACAAAATATTATAAGACCTTCAACTTCGCCTTGGACCGCCCCAGTTTGGCCAGTATCAAAAAAAAATGGACGCTTCCGGCAAACAAAAGTGGAGGATAGTCATTGATTATCGCCGTCATATTGACCTCACTGTTTCCGAAAATTATCCACTGCCTATTATCACTGATATTCTATACCAATTAGGTCACTCGAAATATTTCTATTTAAAACTTGTCCCAAGGTCACCCCTAAAACAGGTTTCACAATTAGCACAAATTCAGCATGTCTGGTCACTACGAATTTACTAGAATGCCTTTCGGGCTTAAAAATGGCCCTGCTACATTTCAGCGTCTTATGAACACTGTATTATCAGGCTCACAAGGCCTTCATTGCTATATTTATCTTGACGATTGTATAGTCTATAGTCAAAATCTACAAGATCATTTACACAAATTACAATTAGTTTTCAACAAATTTCGTGAATATAATTTAAAACTCCTACCAGACAAGTGTGAGTTCTTAAGGCACGAGGTAACTTACCTTGGCCATATTATCACCGATAAATAATGCCACATACTATGAAAACCTGGGAGAAAGTTATTGAAAGGCGACTGAGAGAAGAGAGTGAGATTTCACAGAACCAATTCGGTTTTATGCCTGGTCGGGGACTCGGGGTACAACGGATGTCATTTTTGCTATACGCCAGCTTTGCGAGAAATACAGAAGTGCGCATAAAAACTTGCACATGATATTCACTGACCTCGAAAAGGCATATGACCGGGTACCTCGTGAGGTTCGTGGTGGGCCCTTAAGGAGGAAGGTGTGCCTGGGAAGTAGTTATGTGCAGTTGATCCGAGCGATGTACAGTCGATGCAGTACCCAAATCCGATCTTCAGTGGGCACTACTGAAAGCTTCATTGTAGCTGTCGGCTTACACCAAGGGTCGGCCCTCAGCCCTTACCTCTTCCTGATGATAATGGACGCTCTGACGTCGGACATTTAGGAAAAGCCTCCCTGGTGTGTTTTTTTGTTTGCCGATGACATTGTGCTGGTTGCCGAGAGTGGCTTAGAGGTCCAGAAGTGTGGTGGCACAGATTGGAGAGTGTTGGCCTGAAATTGAGTAGAACCAAAACGAAGACTTGTAGAGAGGCGGAGATGAGAATGTTAAAATGGATGTGTGGTGTGACGAGAATAAAGTGAGAAATGGGTAGGTATATTAGGGGAAGTTTGAAAGAGGCGTCAGTGACTGAAAGGTTGAAAGGAAATAGTTTGTCTTGGTATGGTCATGTAAAGAGGAGAGATGAAAAGCATGTTGCTAAAAGAGTTACGAATGTATATGTCGGCGCATGGTCACCGTCGAAGTTGACGTCACACAAAATTCACAGTCACAGTGATATCAGGAAATGTTTTAGAGTTATAATAAAGTAATACATTGCTTCAGTTCAAGTTATTTATTCTATGGTCGGTCAAAAAGTGCCTTTCTAATCACATTACAACGGTTTTTATACTCAGAAATTGACAAGCATAAAAATTCACTATGAAGGTAGATAAATACTTTAAATAAATTAATAGAACGGAAATTGTCATAGTAAATTCTTATTTAAATATGACCGGATGCTCTGATATTTTTAAAGAAATAAAAATTAAGTGGTCAAGTTAAATCCTCACAAATTAGACCGGATGTTTAATATTTTCTAGAAAGGAAGTTGTCATTTAATTTGTTATAAATTCAACAATATTTTAAAATAATTCGAAAGGAAGTTATCAAATGATATCCTTCTATAAATTCAACAGGATGTTGCAATATTTAAAAGAAATTAGCAGGAAGTGACCGAATTAAATCCTCATCAAAATATTCAAATAGTGGTTTTGCGCCCACACGGCCATTCTGATTTCAGCGCGCTCTCTGCGCTGTACAGAACTTTACATTAAAATTTAAAAAAATCAAAGCATTTATCAGAGATCATTAACAGGCACTTTTGAATAGTCAAATGTCGGTCAGTCCAAAAAAGTGAAACTAAGTCGCACGTTCCAAAGCGTAGGTCTCTATGGAGAAGAACGTGTAATAAACTCCATGGACACTTTTAAATCATATTATGAGTTACATATTATCTTGGTTACATATTCCTTGTTGCTTCTATTATGTGAGCACCATGTAGTTGAATGACTCAATGACAAACCTAACTGCCATGCTCGTAAAGTCACAAAAGTTGTAACAATAAAAATACTCCATGGTACCATTTGCACATTTACAAAATTGAAAAAAGTGCTTCTACATTATACAATGCAAAACTAATAAATGATCACAAGCTTCAACTATGTTTTCAAATTAAAAAATAAAAGTTTCTAAACTAATCAATTACATTTTATCGTTACCCACATTGGGTTAGCCCAAAATCAAACAGTTTATCGGCGTCACCCACATAGGGTCAGCCCAAAATCAAACAGTTTATCGGCGTCACCCACAAAGGGTTAGCCCAAAATCAAACATTCTATCGGCGTCACCCACATAGGGTTAGCCAAACTTACACAGTATCAAATATTTGGTGTGAATTGGCTGATTGGTATTACACGGCATCATTCGCCTTCTAGTTCTAACTTGGCATCACCCGCCTAGGATCTAGCCATACCAAATGGCATCACCCGCCTTGGATATAGCCCCCTAACTAGCATCACCCGCCCTGGATCTAGCCATACCACATGGCATCACCCGCCTTGGATCAGCTCTGGACAGGGAAAAAGGATACGCATGGTGGCCAGCTAGCGTAATAGGTGGGAAGGGGACTAATTAATCTAATGAATCTAAATATCGCGCTTGAAAAATGATTAATGGCTTGAATAGGTCCGAACAAGAAATCAAAATAATTTGTTTTAAAGCGATAAGCCAATTCACTTTAAAACTATCTAATCTACGGCATCACCCGCCTTGGATCTAGCCATATTCCTTCATGGCATCACCCGAATAGGATATAGCCTCCCTAACTAGCATCACCCGCCTTGGATCTAGCCATCTCTTATGGCATTACCCACCTAGGATCAGCTCTGGACAGGGAAAAAGGATACACTGGTGATCAGTCATCGTAATAGGTGGGAAAGGGACTAGTTACTACGATAAATCTAATTTACAAATTCTCCGCCCATACGGTCAGCTCATTATCATAAACTAAATCGTGAACAGCGATTTTTTCGAAACATCTTAAATAATGGTTCCAACCATGCTTTACTTTATACCGCCATTTGGCAGTACATGTAAAATTTTAATAGAAACTTCTACATCATTGATCAAGTTTTAACATTGTCTTTCATGCTGATACATTAAGATATCCTTTTCTCAAAAGGTTCCATGATATCGCTTGTGTCAAATCGTAACCTGTCTCGAAATTATCGCTCGTCCATCCTCAATTTACTTAAAAGCTTAAAACGCATTGGCAATAGGTTAAAGCAATAACATGGGTAACTTTCACGTACTTTTTGATGTAAAATAAAGTTAACTGCAAATCTTTAATTGCCACTGCTTATAAAACTCTACAAATGTCGACCTGACAGTTTGCCCTACCAGCATTGCTAACAATTAGATTAAGCGATTATTGTTCATCTGCAAGGTTTTTCGTTCTTTTCCATCTAACCATCGATCCCATCATCGATTAACAATAAGTCCAACAATCGATCAACAAACGCCTCGCTAATCGACAAACAAACGCCTCGCCAATCGAATAATAAACGATTCGCCAACCGACTAATAAACGCCTCGCCACTCGACTAACAGACGCCTCGCCAATCGACTAACAAACGCCTCGCCGATCGACTAACAAACGCCTCGCCAATTGATCCAGCAATCGATTAAACGATCGACCTAATAATCGAGTCAACCGGCGAATCAAAAGTCAGACTAAAAACCGATCCAAAAGAATATTCTAATTATTGGCCTTTCCAATTATTTCATGGTTACCAGACTAGAGGAACCTGTTTTAACGCAAACACTTTGAAAATAACTACAGTGAACGATAAATTATTAGCACCCCAAGACCGCGCGTCGTGTCACACAGGTCACTTTTGTTTGCTAACCAAAACACGCAACTAGTGTTGGGATTTTATCCGATTAAATCAAAATGAATAAATACTCAATAAATACTCGTTTTTAATCGAGTATTTATCCAATAAACCCGAGTATTTATTGAGTATTTAATCATTTTGAGTATTTAATCGGATAAAATCCCAACACTACACGCAAACGCGTTTTTTTCTGCGCTTTGTTCTTAAAAATATTAAATTTTACTAGCAACCCACAATGTTTGAATTATTAAATCCAGTACTCACAAATGAATCTACATATACAGGATTGAAATAATTTTAATTTTGACAGGTATTTAAAATTTCACAAAAACAAAACTCACATTCACTTTTTGGACCGTTAATTTCATTCTTTCGTTATTTAGTTTACAGAAACAGATTTTTTTATGACCTTTTTTTATAGCAATATTTACACTACTAGCTTGCGGTTTTTTTGGAGCCGTTTCAGAAAAATGTTTGCGGAAATAGTTTTAACGGTGTTTCTTGCTGTTTCGGGTAAGTTGATGACTTCTAGAAACGACAGTGACAGCTCCTAAAACGACAATGACAGCTCCTAAAAACGACAATGACAGCTCGTAAAAACGACAATGACAGCTCCTAAAAACGACAATGACAGCTCCTAAAAACGACAGTTACAGCTACATGAAAAACGGAGGTTTTGGTTTGAATAATTTATGTTTGCACCGTCAGTTTTTGATTGGTCAGGTTTACGGAAAGTTTTTAAATAGAGACTAGTTTGGGCAAAAGGTCAGGTTTTACACTACAATACACAATTTATAAAATCAGGATAACTACCAGTGATTACAGTAACAATAAACTCACCATCTATCGCTTCTGGCTGCACTCACTTGAAGAGCGTTCATACCTTGGTTGCATAATTCACGTGACTACTCGCGCTCTTCGACATGCAGTCACGTCACTACTGGACGTCGTCAGCACACCGGAACTCTACGCCAAACGTCTGGATCAGGTCCTGCTCGACTTGCTCCCATGTGATGTATTGCAGAGACACCGTTTCAGCCCAGGTCTTCGGTTCCTGGTGTGAGAGCGCACCTTGGGGTCGAAAGGCAATAGGTAGGAATTGCCACGACCTCGTGAAGGCGCAGGGGTAGCGAACCATGTTGCAGTCACGGCACTTGACCCGGAATCCAGATGACTTCAGTAGAAGCGGGCTGTATCCCACCGCTGCTGTCGGCGCAAAATACTAATATCATTTGAAAAAAGCGTGGGGTGCTCGATTTACAAAAAATATAGCACAAAGCGCCTATGATATTAATATTTTTCGTTCAATAACATTGTTTTCTACCTATATTGAAAATTATTTTACACTTTTTAGTTTGATATGCTATGAAAGCGTGTGTTTTTTAGTTTTTTTAAACTATATAAAGAGGAAAGATTTGTATCTAACGAATAAACTCAAAAACTACTGTGCCGATTTCAAAAATTCATTCACCGTTGGAACGCTACATTCACCCTGAGTAACATAGCCTATATTTATTGCGCGTGCGAAGCCGGGACGGGCCGCTAGTATATAATATTTTAAGTATAGAATATGATTTATTACAAACCAACATTTGAATTATTGAAAAAAATCATACTCTACTCTTTATAATAAGTATTCTACGTTTTTTTCTTAGACATACTTTATGAAATTACAGGGAAAAATATGAGTGTAATTCTATTGAAAAAGACCTAAACAAAACCAGTGTACCTTTGATTGTACGTATTTGACAATTAGGGTGCTAATTGGATTCAATAACACTTTTAGGCACTATCGCGGCCCCATCTCGTAGCACTTGTGCTACGCGCGGTCTGCTACGCGCTACAAAAACCGGCTACGGCCGTCTACAAGTACTACGCGGCCGCCGTGGTGACATCGTTATCGAACGCGCTACGGGTGAGCTACGTAAGTTAATCTGCTAGGAATCGGTAACTTACTAGTTACAGTTACCATCACGGATCTTGTCAAATATTCGGTCTCTTTAGTGGTGCGATGTGCGACGCGGGGGCGGGGAGTATTAGTGATTGGCTGGCCGCGCCAACGCGATATAGACGTCACTCCTCATTCTTTCACTGCGTTGCTGCATGTATCTAACAACGAAGACGATTGGCTCACCAATGTATGGAATGCGCAAAACAATCCCTACTCTGACGCCGAGGGTTCAAGATCCGTGATGGCTTACTACATGCCCAAGATTAAACTTCTAACCTTTATGAGTTCTCAAGACAAGAATTGTAGTTGTAGATATTGTCTGTACAAAAGATATCTAACTGCCATTTTTATTATTTATTCTTAAGTTAAGCTCTCAGTAGGTAGCGAAACTGATGGTCGCTAATCTTTGTGTAAAGTACTAGATTATTTGCGTAAAAGTTAACTGTATAGCAGTTAACTAGTACTTTACTAAGCCAATAATCTAGTACTTTAGCAATAAATTACCTTTAAATTTGGGGGCGTTATGCCTAAGGCATTAAACCTAGTGCTTACATGCGTAGAGAATCAAATACATAAATTAAAAATACAAAAAGGGAAATTTAAATTTCCATTGGCATCCAATAAATGGGCATTTTTATATAATTCACCCGTTCTCAAAGCAATAGACTACGACATTCTATCCTAGTCTGGCGTAGTCAATAAAAATGTGATATAAATGAAAACATGTAGGTACGCGACTAGCAGTCTAGCATGCAGCCAACGCACGGCGACCGCAAGAAAGTGTCTTAACGTGCGCTAACTACAGATGGGTTTCTACCCGGTAAATAACGTGTAAATACCAAAAACCAAGGTTTTACCCGGGTAAATACCCAAATGGTTGGTATTTACTTTTTCGACATTTTTTTAAGTCTCTTATACATTTTAGTAATAAAAAATTTCCATCAAATAAGTTTTATGCATGTAGTAAAAAACAACTACTAACAAATCATGTAAAAATTGCACGTCCGTATTTTTTAGGTATTATATTTGTCAGTTAATATTACTTATGATTATTAAAAGACCATTAGAATATTACAGCATGCATGTTATAATAATAATTATTGATAAAATACATTGGTTAAAGGTGACTCAATAAACTCTTGAGTGTATGTGATGAAGAACTGAAACAGCACAACTGGCAAACTTGCGTATATCCTCAAAACTAATGACAATGAAGGTCTTTGATATTAAATAATAATTTTCTATATTAACTTCAATATAAGATTGAAATTAAAATTTAAAAAACATGCTGACTTGTCGTCTTACGTTAAAGTTACATTCTAAATTGAGTAAAAAGAACAAAGAAAGAAAAAAGGAACCGAATTTAATTTGGTACACGTACACATGTACACACAATGTAGAAATTACATGTTACTACATAGAAAATACACTTAAGACAAAATAAAAAAAATCGATTACAAAAAAACATTATAATTATATCTTATTTACTTTTTTTTCACAATGATATTAATATTTTTCGTTCAATAATATTGTTTTCTACCTATATTGAAAATTATTTTACACTTTTTAGTTTGATATGCTATGAAAGCGTGTTTTTTTAGACTATATTTATATTTTACACTAAAAAAAAACGGATTATTGTATTGTCATCAGTCTTTGATGGGTGTGCAAAGTTTGAAGAAAATCTGATCGCCCAAAGTAGGTCAAAATCGAGCTCAAAGGCGTTGGTTACAAACATACAGATGAAGCTAATAATAAGCGTGTTAATATTAGCATAGATACTTAATATACAAGATTCGAACTCCAAAACCAAAAAGTGCGAGTCGGACTCGCGCACGAAGGGATCCGTACAGTCCGTAGCAAAAAACGGCAAAAAAAGTCACTTTTGTAGTAAAAGAGCATTTAAATATTTATTTTATGATATTTTTAGTATTTGTTATAGAGTAATAGTAGTTTTGTTATAGCGGCTACAGAAATATATCATCTGTGAAAATTTCGGCGATCTAGCTTAATAGCCATCTATAGATATATAACTAGGGGACAGAGGGACAAACAAACAGACATACAGACGGACAGACAGCGAAGTCTTAGTAATAGGGTCCCGTTTTACCCTTTGGATACGGAACCCTAAAAACAAAAAAAAAAAGTAGTAATAACCCACTACTGTACTGAATGGCTTCGCAATATTTATTTCACCATGTTTTATATAAGCCTATTTGTTTGCGGACAAATCCACTAACAACAACTAGTTTATTATAATTTCGTCGTAGCGGTGATGCAGGGGCCTTCTATAACACGCTACATATAGGGGAACGACCTGATTTCCCCATAGTCACTTTATATGAGTCCTATGGGAAGGAAGGAGTGGTACATCCTAAGCCAGGGTTAGGGATTACCTCTTCTGATAGGTACATGTGTTAAAGATGTAGGTACCAACTAAATAAGTTACTTATAGATAGAGGAACTTTTACCTTACTGATAGCTTTACCAAATGAAAGGTAAAATAAAATGTCGAATGAAAGTTTTTGATAGTTGTTTATTATTCCAGTAATGTGAAGACTAAAATAATTTGATGAAAAATTAACGAAGTTCTGAATATTCCATTCAGCAAATCTTTTTTGAACAAGCTTTTTTTATTGATATAAACTAGTGCTTGACTGCGATCTCACCTGACAGTAAGCAGTGTTGCAATCATTGATGGTGAGGCGCACTAATTTAATAAGAGCCTAATTCACTCCAGCCTTGAAGTCACCTCTTATTTCACCGTTTGATAGATTTATAATACGGCGTATTCTAGATGAGAGAACATTGAAGAGCAATGGAGCTTTCACCTTTTTTCTTTGATTGGTCGGCTTGAGTGGCAATTGGCAACAGCAAACGTTTTCGAGGAAGAAAATATTGTAATGAAATGCTGTTAGGTACCCTAACCGTGCCGGCACGCGCCTCCTTCAGGGTAATTAGACATGTTACAGTAACAGCTTAAAGGTGTTCATTAATATGTCTGCAAGTCACCGCTGAATGTGTATGTTTGTTACTTCCTCACGCTCGAACAGCTGAACAGATTTGGATGAAATTTGGCACAGGGGTGGAGGACGGTGGTGGCACATGGACGGTAGGCCATTTTCTGGAATAATAATACAAAGGTTTTTTTTGATCTCGGGAGTATGTTCCTTTGCGACAATTTTTAACTTTGACGTGGGTGTGGCGTCTGCGTACAACCAGTGACTAATAATACAAATAGTCTAATGTCTTGGCTAAAGAGTTTTAAGTCTTTCGAAACTTATCTCAGCACAAACTGCTTACAGGTCACGCGGTGAATTAAGATCGCTCTTCAATTCCCGCGTTGCGTTCACGCGTCTCATTGGATACTGTTGTACTTGGATACTGTTGCGTACAGCTTGTGTTATCGTATTAGTAATACATAGTAGGAAAAAAAAATGGTTAAAAATAAAGTTTTAAAACGGCAAGCCAGAAAAATGGTTTACGACGTGAATTGTTACATTAAGAAAGAAACTAACGAAATTATTTACTTTCATTTTAATTTTTAAAATTTTACTTTTTCTGTATTAATCTACTTACAAGATAAATTACAAGCGAAAACTAGTTTTATTATAAGTTATTTTACTAAGGTTTAAACATACGAAATTAAAAATAAAATCCTAACATAGGTACTAAGAATTTCTGTGCGCAATTGTACACATGCGCCGATTGCCCCCGTACTTTCACCGGGGGGTCTTAATTCACCGCGCGACCTGTACTGTGTGATTAATATACTACCTACTTCTGTCAAATAGTCTTGCCTTGGTCATAGATTTTATAGAACACGTACTTAATAACTTCCTACCGGTAAGTCCCCTCTTTGAGGCGTGGAAAGACCTCACGGCGTCCTTACCTTCCGCATGACGCAGGTCCTCACCGGACATGGTTCGTTCGGGAGTTTCCTACACCGGATTCATGCGGAAGTGACGCCCGGGTGTCGCCACTGTGCGGAACGCCCGGAGGACACGGTGGAGCCCACAGTCGAGGTGTGCCCTGCTTGGGCGGAGCATCGCCGTGCCCTCGTGGGGGCGATCGGCGGCGGAGATCTCTCGCGCCGGGCCTTGGTTGAGGCCATGGTCCGGAGCGAGGAGGAGTGGCAGGCGGTCGCCGACTTCTGCGAAGCAGTAATGCTCGCAAAGCAGGAGGCCGGACGCATCAGGCAACGGCGTTATCGCCGCCGCCGTCGCCGGGATTCTGATCCCGATTTCCGGCAACCGTAGGCGCGGGCTTGCGGACAGTGAGCAATGGGTAGCTCACTGTCTGGTCGTCCGATAACTGTCCGGACCAAGCCCAAGTCGTCGACGGCGCGCACTGTTCCCGCGCGCCTCAAGGAGTTGTCAGCAACAGCAGGGACCCAGCCGGGTCGAAGCCTACTGGGGCAAGGGTTATCCGAAAGAGCGCTCGAGCCCCGGTATGAAGGCTAGAAAGAACGGGGTGGGTCTTTTAGTCAGTAAGAGTCTGACACTATCTCCCACTCCGCCCAAGAGCGGGGGATGTCAATGCATGATTATTTCCCACCATAAAAAAGGCCCCCGGGGTTTTGCTGACATCTTTTTGAGGCGCGCGTGGAATATTACGCGCTGTTGTCGGCTCGAGTTCGATCTGGACGGTTGTCGGACGGCCGGACGGCGAGCTACCCATTACTCGTCGTCCGCAAGCCAACGACTACGGTGACTGGTAGTTTGGGTCCCTTCCCTCACGAGGCGACGTCATGAAGGCGACCGCCGCTCATTCTTCCTCGCTCCGGACCTGACCTCTACTCTGGATGGCCTGAACTAGGGACGAGCGCAGGAGGTCGCCGACCTCCCAATCGCCCCCACGAGAACACCGTGGTACTCACCCAATCGGAGCACACCTGTACCGTATGTACCACAGTGTAATGGAAGCCAAGGTAAAATAAACATTTTTCTATCATAAAATCGAACTACACTCGCAAGCAATCAAATCGACTTAACGTACAAGTACGCACACTTGTAGAAGTTTTCTTTGTAGTATACTGAACTGCTTTTAAAAAACTAAATACAGTCGAAAAGCCTGAAACTTCAGCTTTAAATTGTTACATTAATGTAAAAATTAATATAACACTTTTTTCAATAATTAATTTTATTGGTTACAGAAGAAAATGTGCTCACTACGGGATCCACGAGCTGGGACACAAAGTATCCCTATGAAAACCCCACGCAACCATTTTACCTTTTTCCTCACTCATCTATCTGAAGTTGAACTGTTTTCATCTCCGCAAATACGATTCATTTTTAGGTGAAGTTATAGAAACTACACTAAAAGAAGCCGCTGTAGTAGTTGCTCTACAAAGGTCGGCAACCTTTTGGCAGGCGAGGGCTACAAGGTGGCAAAATAAACTAAAGGTAGGCCGCACTTTTGATATCAACCCTAGATTCTACCTGATACCTATGTATAATTGCTAGTATTCCATAGAAAAAATGATTTTAAAATTGTTAAAACACACGGGAATACAATTGAAAAATAACCACCGAAACATAGAGTTAAACACTATATAGTAACTTCTAACAAGTAACTGATTTCATACAAATTTTTGTGTGATGTCTAAGCTTACATTTGGGAGGCTATTTCTTGTATATTAGTTATCATATTTGTTGCAATTCGTAGAAAGGCTCTCAAATATTCATCTGCGAGATAAGAAGCATATTTATTTTTTTAGCCGACTGCAAGAAGTGTTATGTTTTTCGCGCGTATCTTGTATGTCTGTATGTATGTAATATTCTTTACACCTCATATCTTCCAAACCACTGAACTGTTTTTTATAATTACATATCGTAAGATTCGTCTTGATAACCCAAGTGTTCTTAGATAGGTGACGTTAAAAAAAAAACAACATATCGACAGTGAGATGCTACATGTTAGAGTAAAAAAATAGGAAAAGGGAGATAATGCAGTATGGCCGATCCCTAGGGAATAATGAGATTTGAATTTGGAACATTAAAAATCGTCAACATTGTGAATTAAAATGTAGGCGCATCGAACAAGTTGACTTGAAATTCAAACCAAAGAGTATGTAATCACTATGATTCAAACTGGCCACAAACAAAAAAAAAAGAAAATAGAAGAAAACGTGCGTACTGACGGGAGCGTTATTGAAAATTGAAACAATAGAATCTTGGAGTAGTAAATTTTGTTTGTTTCAAGAACTTGTAAATACTCGTATAAAGTCTGTCCAATAAGTCATCCGACTTGGGAAAAATACTTATATTCGATACTTTTCATAAGGTTCTTCTGTTAGTAAACAGTGATCTCTAACTCATAATTAACCTTGATTATTGAACCCGTGTTGACTACATCAGATTTAATTAAATCCTGATAATTACCCAAGTCGTTTAACTTATTAGACAGACTCTAATACTTATATTTCTCTAGTATATGATTTGGTTGACCAAATTATCTTTTAATTATCTCACAGATGGTGTAAAAAGTAAAGTATGCAACACGGGGATAAAGCTGTCTTTGTCTTGGGCGGCTTGAATTCCTCACTTCACTCAGGTTTCTTTATTAACTCCCTCGCGATGCTCGGGAGTTAATTTTATAAATCCCTCACTATCGTTCGGGATTAATATCAGCAACCTTCGTTTCGTTCGGAATTCAACATGCCGCCCGCGACTTAAAGACACTGCTTTATCCCCTAGTCACATAAACTACTATTTTTTTAATTCTGCAATATGGCTGTCAAATTAAAGGGCTTCATGAGGATTTCAAAATGGTACGTCATGGCCATATTAAAAAAAAGTACAACTGGAAATCTTGTTATTTATTTTGTACTGAGGCGAATGCCTAGGTCGGTTTTTGAACTTTATTGTGATTTTACGTCTAAAATATAGTAAATAAATAGTGATATTATAATAGTAACTAAAAAGTCTAAAATAAAAATTAATTTAAAAAATAAAAAATACCCGACTACGTAAAAAAATTACTTTTTACACCACCTGCTCGATAATGTCGTTTTTCACGTCAAACAAACCTCACTTAAAGCAAGTCATTATATGCCTAGGGAGATAATGCAGTATGGCCGATCCCTAGGGAATAATGAGATTTGAATTTGGAGCATCAAGAATCGTCAACATTATGAATTAAAATGTAGGCGCATCGAACAAGTTGACTCGAAATTCAAACCAAAGAGTATGTAATCACTATGATTCAAACTGGCCACTAACAAAAAAAAGAAAATGAATAAAACGTGCGTACTGACGGCACGGGAGCATTATAGAAAATTGAAACTATAGAATCTTGGAGTAGTGAATTTTGTTTGTTTGATGAACTTGTATAATATAATACTTATATTTCTCTAATAGGTATATGATTTGGTCGACCAAATTGTCTTTTGATTATCTCACAGATGGTGTAAAAAGTAGAGTATGCAACACGGGGATAAAGCTGTCTTTGTCTTGGGCGGCTTAAATTCCTCACTTCACTAAGGTTTCTTTATTAACTCCCTCGCAATGCTCGGAAGTTAATTTTATAGATCCCTCACTGTCGTTCGGGATTAAAATCAGCAACCTTCGTTTCGTTCGGAATTCAACATGCCGCCCGCGACTTAAAGACACTGCTTTATCCCCTAGTCACATAAACTACTATTATATAAAACTGAAAAGAAAAATAAACAAGTTCAGTCCACAGTTCAGCAACAGTCGGGACCCATTAAAATAATCTACACTAAAATCATTCTATCTAATGTGGGTCTCGACTGTTACTGAACTGTGGACTGAACTTGTTTATTTTTCTTTTCAGTTTTGATATAAAGTAATTTTTTACACAGTCGGGTTTTTAATTTTTTTAAATTATTTTTTTATTCTATATTGATAACTAGTTGTTGCCCGCGACTTCGTCCGCGTTAGGTTCTTAAAACAAAACAATAAATAATAATTCCAACCAATTCATTTATTTTTCTATCACATAAGACAGTTATAAGTCAAATCGCAAATTATCTTGTGAACGTAAACGAAGCAAAAGGAGTAAGGGTCGTAGCAGCTTTGGCAATCTTAATAGTTGCTTACTCCACGGGAAAAGCCGTTAGTTGATATAACGTTTGTTTATCTAGGTTTCCAGTTTATATACCTAACGGTAAAACAAAGTGCAATTTTAAAATTATTTGTTTTTCAATAAAAGCATATTGACACACAGTACATTCCAAGCACTAGTAAATAAGTGGTGTTTAAAGTGCTATAATGGGCACGCCATAAATATACCGGTAAGTCCCCTCTTTAAGGCGTTGTTGCTGGAAAGACCTCACTGCATCCTCACCTTCCGCATGACACAGATCCTCACCGGACATGTTAAGTTCGGTAGGTTCCTGCACCGGACTCGTGCGGAAGTGACGCCCGGGTGTCACTATTGTGCGGATTATCCGGAGGATGCGGTGAACCTTACAATGGAAGTCTGCCCTGCAAGGACGTCGCAGTGCACCGTCGTATTGTCGTCAATTTAGAATTAAAACCCTCGTGGAGGCGATGAGCGACGACGACCTCTCACATCTGGCTCTGGTTCAGATTATGATTCGGGGCCAGAGGGAATGGAAAGCAGTCACCTACTACGGTGAGCAAGGTGGCTGAAACAGCGAGGGATAGTAATTCCTCAAACCCCTCCAATCGTCACTTGGAGACAACCCAGGCGTCATGAGTCACATGACTATTCGCAACCACCATTGATCATTTATGGGTATTTAAATTACCCGTTCATTCAGCCAGATTTTTTTTTTTGGTGCGGTATTTGACTGACGTCCCCGTACATCAAATGAATGTTTTTCCTTTATTGGGAACTACTCCACCAAGAAGTCTTTAACTTTAATAGTACATTGTTACACTAGGGGTGAAAGTAACTCATTTCGTCCCGAGAAGGAGTTGGCGGGCGAGCGAAGCGAGGTCGCTAATTCGAGGGGTTAAATGGGTTACTTTCACCCCGAGGTAAACACTGTGCTTTTCATTACGAATACGAGGAAACTAAAAATAAAATAAAATGTTTGTAAAACCTGAGTCGTCGTACCTATGATTTTAAGTAGGTATCTTTGTTCTGATTTAGGCAGTAAAAAGTATTCCACTACTGCTTTAGCCTCTTCTCTTATGAAATTAGGCGTTAAATCACTATTTTAATCTGATAAACATAACGTGTTAATACAAATCTCTGTTGTACGGAAATGTAAACGAAACTCGATAAAACCAACGACTGATTGCCACATTCCCGCCATTTTTTTTTTTTTTATGCGGCCGGCCATCTATTCAGCCTCATTAATGAAAAATTAGAAATTAATTGTAATCTTTTAAAAATGAAGTATTTTAAAGAAAAAGTTGAACAAATAAATCACTTAAAATATAACATTATTTAATTAATACTTGTCTTTAAGTTATTTCAATTTTATATCGCGCTGTGATTGACTGGCTGTATGGAAAATTGGAATGTGGTTCAATAGTTCATATTAATTAAATAATGTTATTGATTTATTTGTTCAACTATTTCTTTAAGATACTTTATTTTTAAAAGATTACAATTAATTTCAAATTTTTCATTAATGAGGCTGAATAGCTGCATGGCCGCCCGCAGAAAAAAAAAACAAAATGGCGGGAAAGTGGCTATCAGTCGTTGGTTTTTTCGAGTTTTGTTTACATTTCCGTACAACAGAGATTTGTATTAACAAGTTATGTTTATCAGATTAAAATAGTGATTTAACGCCTAATTTCATAAGAGAAGAGGCTAAAGCAGTAGTGGAATACCTTTTACCGCCTAAATCAGAAGAAAGATACCTACTTAAAGTCATAGGTACGACGACTCAGGTTTTACAAATTTTTTCTTTATTTTTAGTTTCCTCGTATTCGTAATGAAAAGCACAGTGTTTACCTCGGGGTGAAAGTAACCCATTTAACCCCTAGAATTAGCGACCTCGCTTCGCTCGCCCGCCAACTCCTTCTCGGGACGAAATGAGTTACTTTCACCCCTAGTGTAACAATGTTGTACTATTTTTCCTAACCGACGCATATTGATGGTCAAACGCAGTCTTTGAATTCGCGATCTTCATGGGTAGAGTTTGCAAAGTTGTGACATTTAGCCAATAAAATAAAACCTAACGGGCTTCGTCGCTTTTACTGACATCTCTTTGAGGCGCACGTGGAACATAACGCTAAGTCCACTTAGGCCGGTTCATATTGGTCAGCAAACTAATAATTAGTTGTTCACCGTCCACAAACCCGCCCCTACGATACCCAGGAATCGCACTACGAATCCTAATGTCACTTAAGTTCTCCTGCAGTGAGTATTTTCTGCGGCCTACCCAAATGTCCTTTCCTTGGTATTGTTCGTCAAGGCGTTGAGCTCCTTAGTAGTCCTGAGTTGAGCTTTGCGAATACTAACAAATGCTTGCACTGACTGGACGGGTCCACTCAAATCTGCACAGTTCTTTCTCCAAAAGACCATATCAGACTAATCTGCATGGTTCTCATGTGATTTGACCATTACATATTTACAATATGGAGCCAAAAGAGAGTTTGACCTCTGAGTTTGTTTCGATGTTTCTTCTCAGTCAGCTAGGAAACACCGACCTCATCTAGCTAAAAATGACGAAAAAAAATTTTTATGACGTGTAAAAGTGTTTTTTAAACTTATTTGAAAAAATAAATATCATTTATCAGTGGCCGAAAATTGACACTCCCTTACGCTTTCTGCCACTTTCTTCGCTCGCATAATTGTTTAGTTGAAGGAGGTGATGACTGCTGTCTGTATTGGATTCTTGTTCTATACCATGGCCTATACCAGGACCGGAAGCAAGAAGTCGGGTTTTCGAGGAGTTACTCGGGACAGATCAACGTTGAGCACTTATTAAGAGTATGGTTGTTTTTAAGTATCATTTTTGACTGTGGACTGAGGATTGTGAGGAGATGTGTATGAGACTGGTAATTGATTAGACAACACCAAGACACTACTTTCTTTAAATATATTTTTAGTTTTTGAATTTTGAAAACCAATAGAGTACTATTTCTTAGAGTTGAGGGTGAGAAACAAACAATGAACAAATCTGTGTAAGATCGTAGATGTAGCCGTAACAGGAGGACAACCGTCGCTCGAGCCTAGTCTCCTACCGTTGGGTTTCATTTTACACATTTTATTATGGACATAAAAAAATGGTAAGCGTGAAAAAATATGTAAAAAAAATTACTGTGAAAAAAAATAAAACTTCCTTCTATAAAAGCCATACGGGATTCGAACACCCATCGTGTTACATGCAAGTCTAGTTATGAAACCATTGTGCTACGGTCTTCGATGATTTTCGTTAAAAATAGACTTTCTTATGTAAATGAAATAATTGACTGATTGGCCCCTTATCGATAATTGCCGCTCCTTTATAAATTTTTAATTCATTAAACCCCAAGCGAACGCCCGGCGTTCGCGCACCTATTGTCGTTCTGTTGTGTATGTAATTTCCACGATTGAAAGGTTAATAGCTAATTAACATCTGGGGGCACGGTAGTGCCCCCGCCAAGACGAGTCAGGCGAAGCGCATGGGCACCACTTATCTTTTCTCAAAGTGTTTCGTCGTTTTTTTGAACCCTCATTTGGTTTCCAATGTACCAGATAGTTCATATTCTTAGGATATGATGTGAATAATGTACAATTGAATAGCTCTAATACTTTAGATTTTATTGATATCTAAAATACACCGATTTCGTCACTGACATACTCACTGAAACACTGATGATCATCAAAATTTTTGGCTACTTTCTGAAGTCCTAGAAAGCTGAAATTTGGTATGTAATCTATGTTTAGTATAAAACCAACAAAAAAATTTATAAACTTATAACTTTCGCTCCCCATCCTTTTTTTTTATGGTGGGAAAAATGATGCGTTGACATCCCCCGCCCTTGGGCGGAGCGGGAGATAGTGTCAGACTCTTACTGACTAAAAGACCCACCCCGTTCCTTCTAGCCTTCATACCGGGGCTCGAGCGCCCTTTCGGATAACCCTGGCGCCAGTAGGCTTCGACCCGGCTGGGTCCCTGCTTCGCTCCCCATCCCTTAAAGTGGGGAGGTGGAAGTTTGTATGAGACTTTCACCAATTTTTTGAATTAGTACATGAAAGTTTACACGGGACTGTAGACAGTAACTAAAAAACCTATTAATAAGTACTTACAAGAACCTCCGCCTTAATCAAGAGCCTCATGGTAGGTTTCAGGTATTTACGCCCTTTGACGACGAGGTGAGCAAATCGACTGTAAGTATCAAGAGTCTCATGGTAGGTCTTAGTTATTTATGTGTGATGTGCAAGAAATACACCCCAAAAAAGAAGAAAAAAATAAACACTAAAAAGACTGCCTAGCAACTTACAAAAAGAACTGAAATCCCACAAAAAACATTTCATGTAAAATGTTGCCAAGACGACCACATAAGGTTTGCCCTGTGAAAAAAATAGTTTTAAAAAAACTAAAAAAAACACGCTTTCATAGCATATCAAACAATTTTAAAATAATTTTCATTCTAAGTAGTGTGACGAGGGGAGACGCCAATGAAAAGACTTTATGTTTAAATATACTAAATTATATTTAATGAGCCTTAAATTATGTTAACATATATCAAATTATAATCATATTTTTTTTCGTTGACTATTTCTGTCAATTTCGACTCTATATTCTTAATACCATAAGCCTTAAAAGGTCCATTACAATGATGTTTCTACTTCAACTAATATGTGACCTTCGTGGTCGTCACATGAGCTACGCCCTTACGAATGGAAATGCTGAGGATGGCAAAGCACTTCCAATCCATAATGGCAAAGCATTTCTATTCCAAAAGAATACTTTTAAGGTTTAGGTATAACTTGCCTATACCTAACACAGATGTCCCTACCTATGGAGGAAATAAATTTACATGGTGGTGGTCGTCTCTTTAGGAGCGAGCCTAAGTCATGACGAACGATAAACAAAATTCAAAATCTATTTACTAACTTACTATGCATTAACTTTGCGCTTATCATTCAACGTTGTCATGCTTAAACCCCACCGCAGCAAAACCTCCAAAAAAGCCACGGTGCTGCACCCTCGCCATAACTGACATCTACTCAGAAGGAGTCTAACATAAAGTAAGCTATAACTCTTAAGGTTATGACTTTAACCTCATCGGACGCTCATCGTGTCAGAGAAGAAAAATACAGAACTGTGCAAGTTCCTATCATCGCTAAAAAATTGAAAATGTGCCACTCTTACAAAAAATCATGGAGTATTTATGTAATCAGTCCATTTTGACTGAACAGTGGTTTTTTTATATCAGCTAAACCAATGGTGTCAACTAGACACCCTTTGCGAAGGTTATGCCTTATCTGCAAAGTCAGTATCAGCCTTAATTGATATTTGTTCTCATTAATAGGACCACAGTTTCCAAAAATATTTAAATTACTGCAAGTTCACTGGCTCAAATTCACCAATTTGAATAATAATAATAAAAAATATTAACGAAGAGAAAACACTATTTAACGCACAGTTGCTTCTTTCTTCTTTTTTCGATGGCGGCGTCCCTCATTGAAAATGAATATGAAACAAAAACAAATGATTAATACTATTCATGCCCTGCTGATCTCACAAAAATAATGCAGTGACATGATAACAAAAGCAAAAGCCAAAATATTTGCACAGTTCTTAAAATTAATCGTTTTCTAATTTTATAATTCCTAACAACAAAATTTAATTTCTTTTTATAAAACTTCCAAAACTTACATTTATATAGAAAAGACTTATCGTTAAATTTAATATAAGAATGTTTAATTTTTATTTTTGAATTTATTTTACAATGAAAATGATGGGAGGACTTTCTTCCTGCCATGCCCTTTCGTGCCATGCACTTTTTAGTTCTAACTGGACCACGACGATGAAAATATTTGTTACATAAATTAATAAAATCAAACCCATTAACTTTGTGTAATATTTCTGGAGAATGAACATCATCCTTTATAACAATAAACTGGGCCATCTCCTTTGTTTCACCCTGGAAAAAACTTTGTCCACTTTTGTAATTTTTATTTTCAAAAATGTGATCATCGTCGTTTTGGTTTTCATTGAATTCGACATCCGGATCACATTGAGATTATATTGAAAACATCTCTAGGTTCTCTGAAATAAAATTGGATGAAATAATAATTGGATTGGACACAACCAGGTTATCTTCATCCGTACACTCCAATCCCGTCTCGTCATCGACTCCACTGCTTACATCGTCATAATCCGGTTCATTATTCTCATCAGTCTGCTCAACAATTGTTTGTGGACCGTTTTCAGGCGTTGTCCTCGCCTGCTGTAGCTGCTGTTCTCACTTATTATGCTTTGCGAGAGGTTTATGGGACCTTACGGGTCGCAACAGTCGCCTTCCTCAACTATCGGGGTCTCGTAAACCTGAAAAAACAGTCAAGGCCTTACGGACCTTACCCGGCGGGCGCCTCCAGCATATGTGACGTGGGGAGACGCCAATGAAAGGCTTTATGTTTAAATATATATTTAATGAGCCTTAAATTATGTTAACATATATCAAATTATAATCATTTTTTTTTTCGTTGACAATTTCTGTCAATTTCGAATCTATATTCTTAATACCATAAGCCTTAAAAGGTCCATTACAAAGAAGTTTCTACTTCAACTAATATGTGACCTTCGTGGTCGTCACAGTAGCAAATAATAATATCTAATGAACGAAAAATATTAATATCATTGTGAAAAAAGCGTGGGGCGCTTTGTGCCATATTTTTCATAAATCGAGCACCCCACGCTTTTTTCACACTGATATTAATATTTTTTACAATTTTTAGTTTGATATATGCTATGAAAGGGTGATTTTTTAAACTATTTTTTATTTTTCACTAAAGAAAAATCGGATTGTTGTATTGTCATCAGTCTTTGATGGATGTGCAAAGTTTGAAGAAAATCTGATCGCCCAAAGTAGGTCAAAATCGAGCTCAAAGGCGTTGGTTACAAACATACAGGTGAAGCTAATATAAGCGTGTTAAAAAGATATCAGATCTCATATAGAGCCAAGCTTCTGAATCTACACGGCTTAACTCTACCGATCCTAACTTTACAAATTCGACCTAACAGTAAAAATGTATGGCTTGGCTGTTTCGTTACTTACTTCAGAAACTAAATATTCGCATCACCTCTACAACGGCACTTTTTGTCATCAAATAAGTTTTCCTAACAAAAGATCATAGAGAGATAGATGAAGTGCATATTATTTTGTAAGAATATTATTTGTGTATTTTGTCTATATAGTACAGGATACGGTGAAGAACAACCTTCACCGGTTTGTTTAATGGATGAAACCTATTTTATGATAAATTTAGTATATTAAATAATATAACAGGCAACCCACCCGGCCTGAGAAATTCCTGGCCAAACAATTTTTTTTTTTTTTTTTTTTTGTATAATGCGCCGGTGTGTTTAACGAATAAATTTAATACTAACCGAAAGAGTGAAGCCTTTAGAACATAAAAATGTTGGGTTGCCTATTTGTTTCCTGGCATAGCTATGGGTTGTCAGGTATAAACAGGTATGCATAAACAGGTGTGTTTTTTTTTTGTATCCAATAAATATATATATCATCTATATCAAAATAAACGCTGTTTTATTACGAATACGATGTTATAGTGTTGTCTGCAAAAAAATCTGGAATGGATAACGGTTGTGCAATTTTCTAAAAATAAAATAATTTTTCAATTTTTAATTAATAATAGTCTGGCCAGGAATTTCTTAGGCAACCCACCCGCGTTATATTATTTAATACACTAAAGGACATCATCCACATTTCATACAGTTTTGGTCCAAAAGTAAAAGTGCCGGCCAAATAAAAAAAGTGTTTTATTCTGATAGAACTCGTCCGCCTTAGAATTTTTTTATATGACACCAAAGCTGTAGCATCACTATACTTGGTATTATTTGAGTTCTAAAAATCCGTCTTTCATACATTTCGAGTAAACTACTAACTGTAACAAATGAAGTTATCTTGCCAGAAAACGATGTTATAAATATTTTTTTGAACACGATATACTTATTGTCAATCAATCAATAATACCAGGAGCACCTGCAACCAATAGAAAAGTAATGTTGAAACCAGACGTGGGTTATTACTTTTTGGAATTAAAACAATGGCCGGGCCTACAAAAGATAAGCAGGTAGATACAAGAAAAATAGCCTTTACCCTTTTTTTATGGCGGGAAAAATCATGCATTGACATCCCCCGCCCTTGGGTGGAGCAGGAGATAGTGTCAGACTCTTACTGACTAAAAGACCCATCCCGTTCCTTCTAGCCTTCATACCGGGGCTCGAGCGCCCTTTCGGATAACCCTGGCCCCAGTAGGCTTCGACCCGGCTGGGTCCGTCGACGACTTGGGCTTGGTCCGGACAGTTACTGGACGGCCGGACAGCGAGCTACCCATTGCTCACTGTCCGCAAGCCCGCGTCTACGTTGGCCGGAAATCGGGATCAGAATCCCAGCGACGGCGGAGGCGATAACGCCGTTGCCTGATGCGTTCGGCCTCCTCCTTTGCAAGCATTACTGCTTCGCAGAAGTCGGCGACCGCCTGCCACTCCTCCTCGCTCTGGACCATGGCCATCAACCAAGGCCCGGCGCGAGAGGTCTTCGCCGCCGATCGCCCCCACGAGGGCATGGCGATGCTCCGCCCAAGCAGGGCACACCTCGACTGTGTGCTCCACCGTGTCCTTCGGGCGTTCCGCACAGTGGCGACACCCGGGCGTCACTTCCGCATGAATCGAGTGCAGGAATCTCCCGAACGAACCAAGTCCGGTGAGTACCTGCGTCATGCGGAAGGTAAGGACGCCGTGAGGTCTTTCCAGCCACGCCTCAAAGAGGGGACTTACCGCCATGATTGTGGCGTGCCCAGCACTGGGTTGCGATAGTCGTTGACGACATTTCACCATGAGATCCCGCCGGAGCTCTGTCCGCCATGCCGTGACCTGTCGCGGCAGCGGACTTTCACCCCGGCGTTGCATCTCCACGCGCATATCGTGCATGTGTGCAAGGACTGTTGCCTCCAGATCCCACGGTGAAAATAGCCTTTACCCTACCGCCATACAATGCTGTGTTACCACTCCCCCAACCCCCAACCCTTGCACCGCTCGTTTCGCCGCCCGCGCCTGTTTATTTCCTTAGTACCGAGACTACTTAGTAACTACGGACTAAGGTCCATAACAAAATGAAATGTTCTGTTATGGACCCTAGTCCGTAGTTTGTTAGTGTGGTAATTCATTTAAGCGAAAATATTATGGTACCTTATTGTTTTCGTTAATTCATTTGATTGAAAAATGTATGAAAAATCAGGTTTTTTAAACATGAATACCACCAAGTATATTGGTGCTACAGCTTTGGTGTCATATAAAAAAATGCTAAGGCGAACGAGTTCTTTCAGAATAAAGCACTTTTTTTATTGGCACTTTGACATTTGGACCAAAATGGATGATGTCCTTTATAATAAAATACGTTTCATCCATTAAACAGACCGGTGAAGGTCGTTCTTAATCGGATCTTAGACTAATAGGCCTTAGTTGCCTGATCATAATCATCATCATTTCAGCCGATATACGTCTACTGTTGAACATAGGCCTTCCCCAGAAGTCGCCACAACTAACGTTCCTGTGTTACCTGATGTTAAAGAGTTATTACTATTATTAAGTATTCAACTGAATTTACTAAATAGCTGACTAGTTAGTACAGGAGCTGGCTTTGGTGCTAAGGTTCAAATAAGCCAAGTGCGTTAAAGTAATCCAATTAATGGGGTTTAATGGGATTCTCCACATGGTCTAACATTCGGTCTCCGTTACGTAAATCTTCATTTTAAACTCCGCCAAAAACTTGAGAATCCGAATTCTAACGAAAATTCTGCACTTATGAAAGTGGAGGCGAAAGTCTGTTACAACCATTCGCTCGAATGCTACTGTTTTGGCTGCGCGTGTGCAATTCCAAACCATTCGCCCGCAGGTGGCAAGCTGATTCGTCGAAGGCTCTAAGAAACTTCTTTAATTGATTTCCTCCGCAGTCAGTGTCGCATGACGCGTGCTGCGAGAACCTGTAGGTCGTGGCCATGACTTATTAACTTTCTCCTTGGCGTTGTTTTCAGATTTCAGTCTAGCGCACAGCTGACTCACTCATACTAATGAGCTCCATTTTGATGATAAATGTTTTAGAAATTCCAAAATGTTCATCAGTAACATGATGTAAAATGTTGTCTAGAACCTCAAATTCTTAATAATGAGAGGCTCGCAGAGAATTAATATGATAAGATAGGACGCTTTAATTATCTAGTCCACTTTGCTCGTTCGTACTATGACATGAAATTCTCTTTATAAAATCTTCATGGAAAAAAAACTAAAATAAGATGCTGTTTATTGGACCACGCCATTCGTATTTTTGTTTTTTATAGAGCTATTTCCGTAAATCAGCTTCATTTTTGTTTAAAAAAAAACTGATAATTGTCATTTCATACTAATTAAATAAAAATTACCCTTATAATTAAATATATATAAAAATAATCACAACACGCTAAGCTGATTTTTCATCGTGTTTTAATTTTCTTAATACCAGCAGTAGTTTCCTTCTACACGTAACCGAGATAATGTTGAGATCTCGAAAATGCCGAGATCTTGCCAAATCGAAATTAGTCGTCGAGATCTTGAACTTGCAATCTCGACCCGCGATTGTATTTTCTAGACAAAACCTATCTACTTAGTCGGGAGCCTTCTGACCTTTCGTGACAATTTTTTTTGTAAACTAGTGCTTGATTAAAATCCCACCTGATGGTAAGCACAATGCAATCGTTGATGGTGAGGCGCACTAGTTTATTAAGATCCTATTCAATCTAGCCTTGAAGACCCCTAAATTATAATTGGACGGGAAGACCGCAGAAGGCAAACAACAATAATCCAATTTCCCTTAGGGACTACCTACGCCACAGACCTACGCCGACTGTACCTAGGTACGCGTCTTACGTCATACTGGAACGTGTGTGTACAACAACGAACGGAAACTCTTACTCGATAACAATGATGGATAACCCGTTCCGTTCAACAAATAGCGTTCTCTACTTACCTAGGTACCTACTCTACAACCATAGTGTCCACTCTCTAATGACTATCTACCTACTCACGCTAACTATACCTTTGCGAGCGAGTAAAAAGATTTCCTACTTAATGTCGAGCACTATAATATTATTTTTATTAGAGACACGAAATGTAGGTATCGTCACTAACTACGATTTAATATTTCTATACTTAACCCTCGAACACTGATCGCATGATAGCGTGTAAAAAAGCAACGTTAACCCCTCTTTCATTAATATAATTGCTTCGTAGGAGAAACTTGTAATTAATCGTTAGTTGATTATCGGGAAGTAGGCACCTTCTGAGGTCGGTATGAATTTTGTTGATCCGTAACTCTGTAAAAGAGTTGCGTAACTTTATATAATTTAAAAAACGCATAAATTTTTTACGAACTTTTTTTAAACAGTAGAAGTGCAAAAATAATCGATTCCTAAATAATGTCTTTAAAAAATGATCCTGACACGTTTCGTCCCATTTGTGGTGAACTCACTTTTAAAAACAGAAATTAAGAAACTACGTATTAAAAAAATACTACTTTATTAGCCTTTTTAAATCTAGAACAAAAGTGAAGTTTCCAGACGTGCTTATGGCAAAACACCGATCAATAACTCAGTGCCAATATACCTACAGTAAAACCATCAGAAAGCTCAATTTTTCACATCAAAACTCTTATGTATTACAATAAAACTGTTCGTACATAAATAATTCTAATTTCAATGTATAAGTGCAAGCCATTTTTTCTAAGAGTGGTCTCGCGCAGTTGTCGTCGGTTTAATCGTACTTGGCTGTGGCAGCCTTAATAATTTAAAGCCTCCAGGCAGGACTTATATAACTTAAAGACTAAATTAACAACTAAACGACTATGCTCTGTGGGGTAGGGACCTCGGCCTAGAGCGTCGCTGGGATAGCGAGGGACAGGCTGGAGCGAATATAGAGCGGCGCAAGTCAGACTACACATTAGCAGGTGCGTAGGTGCTAATGGAAACAAATTAGTTGGTGTGCCTCATTGTTTACAAATACCAGCCGAAAATTGGTGCCACTCCAATCCAAAATCCAAATCATTTTAAAATGTTATTACTTTACGTCTGTAGCCAATCGATTCTAATAAATAATTTCATAACAGAACAGTACAATTCTCATCTATCCTGCTTCTAATACCCAACTGCAGCACGAGGCCTCTCTCTACCTTTACCACAATAAGGGCAATATACGTCTCATCGAATTTATTAACCTGTAGTATTAAATAAAATAATCTACACACGTTTTAGTTCCCTAATTATCACACTTGCTTTGTTATGTTAAAAATAGCTAATAGCCAGCCAATGTTATTCATTCTTGCACAACATACACTATTTATAAACATTTCTTGGATGAAGATGAAAACAGTAGGGACCTACCTACGTGAAATCCAAGCCATGTTAAATGTACGTACGTAGTGGTGAACATAACCCAGATATAGGACCAAGCCACACAGCTACCGTACTTGGAAGCTAGTAAAGTATAGACTGTGTCAGCAACTTATCATTCGGCCAAGTCGTAAAACTCTGCGGAAAGGGTTGCCGTTGTGTTCGTTATTCGTAGATATAGTGTCGGGATGGCAATCTTGTACGTCGTGCGTTTTATGAACCGTTAAAGCACCATATTTATGTCACGGGTCAGCCTCTCAGGTGATTGGTACACTGGCCGTATGCCTGAACTGAAACTCTAGACACGAGCTGAAAAAAAGCCAACTATGTCATGAATACATAGAGCTCCGAAAATTTTAGCACCCCACCCCGATTTTCAGCCACCATAGGCGTGGGCTTGCGGATGGCGAACAATGGGTAGCTCACCGTCCGGCTGTCCGGTAACCTCAAGATGTCAGCAAAACCGCAGGGGTCCAGCAAGGTCGAAGTCTACTGGGATCATGGGTTGTGCGTAAGAGAAGCCCGGGGTCCTGTAACGAATGCAAAGAAGGAATATACGAGTGAGTTTTAGTCAGAAAAAGTCTGACACGCCGAAGAGAGGGGGAAGTCATTGGATTAATTCCTACCTAAACAAAGATTAGGTTAGGTTTTCTTTTAACCTCTCGTGCGCCTTTATTTCTATACCAAACTAGCAAGGCATTTTGACCCTACTACGTACTTATAATCCTGCCGTGTTCGGCTGAAGTATCGAGCGCTGTCTTTTGTGTACCTAAGTGGTATCATCATGCGGCATCTGAGGGGTCAGACAAGAAGTTATGGGGTGGTAGGCTACTAGAGCATAGTAGTGCATGTCTCAAGGAAATGCGGTAAGCGGGTAGTGTGCGCCACTCCTCGCAGTCTTCCGCCTCTTCAAGTTACAGTAAATGCAATACACCTATTTCAGACATCATTTTCATTATTTTTCGTTAAGATCTTAGGAGACGTGCAAACAACCTGCAAAAAAGTGAAGGAATCTTGGCGTAGCAGTGTCAATGTTCAGATAGCATTTTTTTCCACAACATGTCAAACATGCCAGTAAAACGTATTAGTAGATTACATAGAACAAAGCGGTTACTTTTTCAGGGAAACGTTGATATGTAACACAAAAATCAATATAATATACCAATTTAAATACCATTATGACCGCTCAAGTGCTCGTGTATGAACAGCGGCCGCAATCATGCAACCTGTTACGCAATCATGCTAGTCAATTTCTACTAACACACGTTTTAATAAGTCGATCAATAACAAGAGTTAAGAACTATCTACATCCACGGACTTCGTGTGACCTTTTACTTAAAATCCAATTATAATTTAGAACGCCACATTGAATCAAAAGGGGTTTGGAAAGTTACCGCGTGCGGCTCCAGCCCAGTATCCCGGTATAATACAATAATGCCACCACTACTAAATACACACACTGAGAAAACTGTACCCAGCCTGACTATACGATGATATATTAGATCGAAAGTTAAAGACACATTTTAAAACGTGACATACATAAGGTTCTGTTACTACTTGAAAATGCAAGTGCAATTGAGTTAGTTTTCATAGATCCATTAGGTACTTACCTATAGCTGTAAATTATAAGGTGAAAAACCAAAAACTTTGATTACATTTACGAAAAAGTGAAGTCAAATATTTTAACTCGCTACCCACACATCAGAACGGGGGTTCTCCCATGGGGTTGCCCTTGCTCCATTAACACGTTTTTGAAGCTCACAAACTTCGTACGTTACACGTACCTACGATTGTTTACTTTTGTGCACAGTTTCTTAGTTTAGTGAGGCATCTAGATCGATATGAAAGTCTTGCAATTGGTTTTTAATTCTTGGTAGGCCGGCCGTCTCTTTTAAATAAAAAATCTGCCCGCCTAACTTATTCGCTAGTAACTTTTTATGAAACTGAAGGTGCCTACGTAATCTCGTCTTGAATTGAATCACAATATAAAATATGCAGGTACGAATCGGGTTTACCGTTTAGGAAAAAATTCACATGCAGGTACGATGACCTGGATCGTCAGAGGTGGCCAACAATTAGAATTAGAGGAGCGCGGGCGGGGGTGCGTGGTGCGGGGCAGCTCGGGTGCGGGAGGCGCGGCAGTCGGCCGCCGCCGCCGCGTCAGTCGCCGCGCTCGCCTCGCCGAGCCCTCGTGCGGTAGTATGCCGACGCCGCGCTGCGCCCGCCCGCCGGCCGCCGCGGGAGCCGCGCGCCTGCTCGCCACCACCGCCGTCTACAGCGACCGCAGCGCCGACAACATAACGCACGCTATCACACGTCTCACGTCTGCCGGAATGTAAATATTTATGGATGTCAGTTTTCAGTTGTTTAGATTGGCTGTGAATTTTAAGGTACGTAACTAATGTCTGGTGTTTCGATTTTTGCACGACATTGTTTAGACAACGATTGTGTCAATTGAATAGACTAATTGGGTTGATTATAAAATAAAATAAATACTTAGCATGTCTGTTCAATATCGCATTGTGCTTTGTGCCTTTGTACATAATTGCTGACGATGACTTCGATTTTAATGGCGTTCGGAGTACCCTTCTATATTTGGATCGATAGTTTACCATTAAACGTAGGTAGCATTAGTCGAACAGATTTTTCGCATTACATTACGTGATTAAAATATGACGGCGGCAAGCGACAGTGCGCCGCCGCGAACATGCCAAATTGATATTCATATCAATTGAAAAGCTTTCCAAGTAAACTTTAATGAATTCAATCAATACCTATTACCTACACCAGTTGATCTTTTATTAGATATTTTATAGCTTTTGCATAACTTTTTTCAGACCTTTTCTCACCCTATTTTATGCACAACATGTAAAAGTAAAACTTTTTTACAACTTATTTCTTAAAGTAATGTTGCTAGTGTTGTATCACGTGCAGTTGCCACCTCGCTACGTTACACTGTTGCTTGACGTGCGGGTTCAGGGGTTAGCGACAGGTCCAAACCACAAACAATACATACGAGACACATCATCACACACTACAACACGATCAACTTGTTTATGTCACACACACACACACACACAACTAAAGGTTATTTAACAAAAACAGATAATAAAAAAAAACTTCATTATTATTTAAAACAACGTATTTATTGGCATAAAATGTTTAGGTGAAAATGAAATCGGCAAGGCGTGTTCGGGTACACGAGGATGCCATACGCCATAGGTAATATATTAACATAATTTTATTTTTTCTAATAGTAGTCCTTGCGTAGCCAAGATAATACCTCCTACCATTTTATTTACCACTCCTGAGTTCTTTTTGTCCTTAGCTAAAACATTTTAACTTAAAAATAATTCTTCTTACTTAACGTGTCCCTAATTTTATTTGCTGTAGTAGTTAGTGTAAAGTCCATAATAAAAATACTGATTAGAAACACTTATTAAAACCCATAAAAAATAATTAGCTACATCAAAATATGGAAAACCTACTAATATACATATAACTTATTATTCTTCAAATCTAGTTTATTTGTCAATATACTATGTTTAATCCACTTTTGTACATACAACTATATATTACTATCCTGAAGCTATCAATCACGAAGTCCAATATTTTTCTTCACAGTGTTTTTCTACTTCCTAGCTTATAAATAGGTAGATACTTAATAATTACTCATCAATAAACGCACAGTCGAAAAACAACTTCTGAAATGTGAAATTATTTAAACAAACGTCTTGTTGTATGTTGTCTTTACAATATCAATCAAACTCACTTTAGTGTTATAGCCCTCGTTCCTTAATACGTAAATAACTATAGAAGACGTTTCTAAAACTGGAAATATCGTGTGGATACCTTCATCGATTAATTTGCCAAAAGATTTATTAACGCAAATACTACATAAATTCGTAGCTAACAAGCATATAGGTACATAGTATATGTATACAGCACTATAATAGGTACATAATTTATTGGCGGGGAGGCTATCCTTATAAATATGTATGAGTACCTACCATGAGGGTTAGTTTCACCATTCGCGAAATATCCTAGCTTATGGAACGATTTTTGACGTCGTTGAAGAATAGCATTAATATTTAATATAAAAATTAAATTTGGCTACATTTGCGTTACAAAGATTTCTAAATTGGACAGTTCTGCTCTTGATATTGAAACAAATCAAACCATTTTGTTTGAATGTACCTTTTGAGGAAAATCTGTAGGTAAAGTAAAAGCGATCCCTAATTTAGAGACCGTTTTAGGGACCCTAAATACCAATACTTACTAAAAATAACACTGAAAAAACAATTACGGGAAATCAGAAACGACAGACGAAGCAGTGTTAAGTCTAAAAAAATCAAGTGATTAAAAAATCTAATAAAAGTAGCTAGTCTGTTTGGGCGCTACGAAGCTACAATGACTGCAACGCGACTACGTGTGCTGTGATTACCGAGTGTCAAAAACATTAAACTTATAACACACTTTTTCCGCCGGAGTTTACTCTGATTTAATTTAAACACTTCTATTTCTGTCCAAAATCGTTTTTTTTTTGTCGTAGGTATTATTTATAACTATAACGATGATGCTTTCACCGAATAGATGCAAACCAAAATTAAAAACGTTCGTTTTGTGTAATAGTTCGTGCACAGGTTTTCGTTCGTTCGTTTTTTTATAAATAATGACAAAAAATACTAGCAGGAGTAACTAAGTCTACATTTACGAAGATGCATTAATAGTACATTACGATACAAGTGTGCAATTTTAGTGATTACCGTCGAGGCGGTATTTACACCCGAGCCGTGGCGAGGGTCTTAAGAGAGCCGAGAACGATAGTTATTAATTACTTACGTGTATCATAATTTACTATTAATGTATCTTCGTAAACGTAGACTTAGTTACTCCATGCGACGTTTTTCAATACACTTGTGAAGAAAACAACACTAAAATTAGTATTTTTTTTATTTTGATTTTGTAGTATTTAATTTAATTTAATTAATACAGCCCCTGAACTTCCCTCGAAATAACCACGCCAAAAACCGCGCGGAACTTAAAATTGCGGCCATAAACCACAAAAAAAAAACAAATACGATTTATTTACTAAACGTTTTTTGAATTAAATAAATCGTTAAATAAGTAAACTATTTATACTATTGAAAGCTACTAATATAACTTGATGTGTCATTTTTTCTTACTGTTTTGCGAACAAAGGTTGAACAAAAAAGTTTTAACTATATTATATCACTAGTGCATAATGCTAATCAATATGTCACAGTTTGATAACAGTGCCATTATATACCTAAGTGCAGTGCAATAAGAATCACTCTCTCAGCAAGTGTATTGAAAAAAACTATTTACGGTACCTCAGATAGAGTACCTGCTGAAAAAGTAAAAAAAATGAATAATACCCCATCTAGTTGGCATAAAATTTTAAGGCATAATATAGTTTGGCATAGCGTTTTCGCATAACTTTTATTAAAAACATAATAATACTTTAGCATAATGCAAAGGTTAGCATAACTATCATTTAGTCTAATATGTTTTGGCTTTAGTTAGAGTTGCATATATTTTAAAGGCATAATATTTTTTATTCGTCTAATAATTATGAGTCATAAATTTAAAATTCATTATTAGGTGAATGTAGCCAATAATTTTGAATTGATCTTTAGGCGTAGTTTTTGTGGCGACGTATTGTCAGTTACTGGGTTAGGTTAGGTTTTTTGTTTTTGTTGCCGGAGTGGGAAATCCATCATGGACGCCCATTAATATAAATATAATCAATGAGGTGAAATGGTGTCAACAACTTACCTTTTGGAGTTATTTATTAGGGTTTATTAGTTTTATTCCAAAGAAGAATGTGTTTATATCATTATGCGTTTATAACATTATGCTTTATAAAATTATAAGTTCTTCATTATTATTATGCTAGCAGTATATAAGGCAACAAGCATTATGGCAAAACATCTATGCGTAATGATCATTATGCTGAATTTCGTTATGCCAATGTAAATTATGACAATATATTTTATGCTTAACATTAGTAAACAAAACAAAAATGCGGTGCGTTTTCGATACAATTATGTGTCTTTCAATTACGAGTATTTATATTCAGTTACTTGTCAGTTCGGAGCAAAACCATTATTACCACACTAAAACTACTGTGATAGAATTACTCCGAGTTGTGTACTCAACAAAGCGGAATGATAAAAATGTAAAATTGAAAAGTTTGAAAGTATCTTTAAAATAACTTCTGCCAGCGGCTTCACCCATATGAAAAAACAAAATTGTTCCAAAGGATCATGCTCACGGGATAACAATTAGTCTTAATCTACCTATGTACTAAACATCCATATCCGATTAGCCATTTAATAGAGATGAATTAAAGGCGAAAAGGTGTACACATACAAATTTTCGGTTCATATCATTAACATGATTTATTTTTAGGGTTCCGTACCTCAAAAGGAAAAACGGATCCCCCATAGGATCACTTTGTTGTCCGTCCGTCTGTCTGTCTGTCAAGACCTTTTATATCGAGAACGCGTGGGGTATCAAATTGAAATTAAAACCATACACTCAAGTCATTGGTCCCTTCAAACTGTGAAAAAATCAATCTTCTAAATTAACGAATAAAAAAGATACGGCCATTTATGTCGCAAAAAAACGTATATTTTGATACTCTCAAAGATCGAAATTCATAGGGTACTTCCCGTTGACCCAAAATCCTCAAATTTGGCACAAAGCAAGACACAGTATAGGAATAAATGTTAAAACAGTAAATTAGTTGTTACACACGTCACAAAAAAAAATTGCAGTCCGGAAAAATCCTCGAGACTCCATTCGGGAATTGTAGTTTGCACGGAACCCTAAGTGCGCGAGTCCGACTCGCACTTGCCCAGTTGTTTTCTATTTGAATTAACCTAGATGTGCAAAAAAATATTTGTCAATCATTTAACTTTTTTTATACGTAATACTTTTTTGTGATCGTGATCGTTTAACTTATTATATTTATAAACGAATAGATATGTATATTGTATAAGCACATAGAATGTACGTGTCGCTGGAAACTGTCAAGTTACATTATAATACGATTAAAAGTTCAAGTACAAGTAAAATATCGCCATTTAACCAGAGTTAGCAGTTAAGGATGGTCAGTTTGTCCCTGGATGCTGCAAAAACAACTAACAATTTTTATCAGATGGATGAACGAGAGCCTCACTGTCACTGATAATATCTTTTGCGATTACTAATCTGCCTGGCAAGCGCTGTCATTACGGCATTATCTCCCCAAGATCGTTGTGGAAGCGTTTTATGGCCGAAAGACAACGGACGTTTATGGGAATTGTAATTTTCAGCGCTTTAATTAAGCAAAATGGAGCGCGCTCAATATAAAATTGTAGCACTCAGATTTAACGATTAGGTTATATTCTTTTTGACATTGCGTAAAAATTCTCCAAAAAAATACCAAATTATGTTAAATTTTTGAAAACCTTTTTATAATTTTACAAAAAAGAAACATTAAAATTTAATTTTGTGGTACCTTACCTATCGTACAATTATGGGTACCTGTGTAATTTTGAACATACCTACCGACACGCATTTTTTTATTTTGTCAATGATAGTTCTTTTCTTGGACTAAGTTTATAATCTTAATTAATTACCAATAATAATTGTCTCAGTGTTCGTCAATTAGCAAGCATTAGATTGGCCATGTGATGCTGAACACTGTTACTGGGCATTTCCGGTTACACATTGCCCTGAAAATGTTGATAGCTTACAAGATGGCATTCAATCCAGTAATCTTGCATACTAAAAGTCAAATCCCGCCATCTTTATCTTTTGTTCTTTTTTAATTTACGATCAGTTCCCAAAAATTTAGATAGGCGCCTTTGAAGCTTGTCGACTCAAATAAAAGGTAATAGGATACCTAATAATAGAGTCTAGATTGAACAATAAAGAAATTACACAAGATGTAGATCGAATGTTGGAAGTCGGTTAAACATGATTTCCATTATTCTTACGTAATCATAATCATATCACAAGTCCCCTCTCGCAGCAACCGGAAACTCTCCGTCAACATAGGATATTGCTGCAACATTATTCCTCTTTGCTTCATAACCGGCTTAGATGTGATCGCAGTTTGATACAATTTGTTCCTAATTGCCCGTGATAGCAGCTGCCAATCTCGCTAACGTTGTACGTGTGGGTAATTTCTTAAAGCTCCCAAGGGAACTGCCTTATTCGGAACTGGGCACCACGGCGAGGTACCGGACATATACCTCATAAATATTGGTTACGAGTGGTTTAAGTTATAGCTAACAAGGGCCTTTGGGCTATTAATGGAGTAAGGAGTTATGATTCCCGCAGACAGAACGCGACGCGACGGTGCGGCAACGCGGCGATAGTAACTTTTTTAGTTTAATGTGGGAACGAGTACATTTATTTCAGCATTTTACGTTCCTGAAACTTAACTAAACTGAAAACAATATAAGATGACATGTTTTAAACCCAATTCTGAATTCCTAATATAGATAAATGAGAGCTTCAGAATTTGGCAGATTTGTGCGGTCGAAACCAAATTGGTCATCTAGGAATGATCCTTTATAAAATCGAATGGTCCATCTATAGTAAACCTAAAATATAATTTAGTCTACTGCAGAGGTGACATACGAATAAGTGAAGTAAAAACCAATTTAACATCAATAAAAAATGTATGAGGTACATACAGGCCTTTATTTATTTTTGGGCACGCCATACTTATGTCGGCAAGTCTCCTCTTCGAGGAGTGGCTGAAAAGTCAACACGGCGTCCTTACCTTCCGCATGACGCAGGTCCGCACCAGACATGGTAAGTTCAGGAGGTTCCTGCATCCGATTCGTGCGAAAGAAACGAGGTTGTCACTATTGTATGCCCCGCTTGGGCAGAGTACCGCCGTGTCCTCATTGGGAAGATCGGCGGCAATAACCTCTCGCGCCGGGTAAAACAGGCCATGATCTGGTGCGAGGAGGGATGGCAGGCGATCGCCTCCTTTTGCGAAACAGTAATGCTAGCGAAGGAGGTGGCCACACGCGCGAGGGAACGGCCCTCAGCCGCTAGGATCCCGATTAGGATTCCAGGCACCGTAGGCGTAGGCTTGCGAACGGCTGCCAATAGATAGCATGCTATCCGGTCGACCGGTAACCGTTCGGGCCAAACCCAAGTCATCAACGGCGCGTAGTATTCCACGCGCGCCTCAAGGAGATGTCAGCGAATCGTATGGGCCTAGCAGGGTCGAAATCGAAGGAACAGGAGTGGGTTTCAGTCAGTATAAGTCTGACACACCCTCGCGCTCCATCCAAGAGTGGGAGAAGTCATTGGATGATTTCCTACCTACACCTTTTTTCAAGATTGCATTCAGTGAGAAGAACTTCCACTCAGTCGTCATGGCAACAAAAAAAACCCCTATTATTGATTCGAGATAGAGTTGAGTAGGACGACGTGATACGGAATATGGGCCACAATGCAAACAGTCTCTGAGATAAAAAATCGTGTAACATCCGTACCTACGGACAGACTGACGAGACGAAATCGTAAATATCCCGTTTTTGCCATTTGGCACCCAAATAAATAAATCATTTGGAGATCCTTCTTTTTCATAAATAATCACGACTTGGGATATTGCTTGTATAGGTAGGTATTTACATAATTGAATCTGACTTAAGTTCCTGTATCCCCTAGATGGAGCAGAGGGCGTCCACAGTGCTCCGCTATCCTGTTCAGTCTTGATCTTCGCGTTTCATTTCGCTCCAGGTCTTTCCAATGTTCTTCGCCTCTGCGACGACCGTTTGTCGCTAGGTTAGCAGACCTAAAATCATTTTCGTACTCATATCGACTTACTGATCTAAACCACAAAGTAGATAGGTACAGAAGTCAATCTACATACAAAGCGCGCTCGAGCAACTCGACTCGCTCGTCGAACAGTTCCGGCTCAAAGGCTCATTAGTGTGCGTCCACCGAGCGTAGGTGTAAAAGTGAAGTACATACGTGACATTTTCTTCTGTACCTATCTATTTTGTGTGACTGGTAATTAGTGACCGATACTTATACACGTGATTGTACGTTGTGATTGTCATGATTACAAAAAACTTTCACAAAAAGTTTTATCACAATAACAAAGCTCAGCTGTTAGCCGTGTAATGCCGTTGTCTCATATACCTTACCTAAATAGTGGTAGAGCACCCGCGCCGCTTGCAAACCTGTCGGTGTTCGTAGTGGGCGCAAATGTGCGCGAACAGCTGTTTTGTTATTACGATAAAACTAATGAATATAAAACAAAAAGTTTCTTTGAGAAAGTTGTTTGAAATCATGTGTACAATCACGTGTATAATTAACCAGTCAGTCTATGATGATGAGTAGATCAAGAGTGGTAGGTACGTATGCTAAATCGTAGCTTTATAAACAGGAATTATTTTTTCCATAACCAAACGTAATTCAAGTGTTATTTTGAATAATCAAAAATAAGTTATTATATATACTGTCTTTTAATTGAGCTACTATGATTTAACAATTTAAAAGTGATTTAATGAAAAGAAGTTATACGAAGTCAAAGTTTTATTGTAAAATTGAGGAAATAGAATTTCGAGAATTTGGAAACATTACTTTTTGAACAATAAAGAGAAGAAGGAAAAACCGACAATATTTTAAGTCCGAGTTTGGAGTTCGTTTGGTGTTGTGGAGCCACTGCGGCCACTGAATTTCGTTGTAGCCATACAAGAGCGCAACTGACGATGAGCATCCAGAAAGGCTAACCGAAGCGGCCAGCTGCAGCAGTGTGACAGCTAGAGTCGATGTTTTGGCAGACCATCCAATGAGAACCACCTAGATAACAGTACATTGGGTTTAAAAGTTTTTATATTTTGCATCAACGATATGAAAAAGATGTGAGCAAAGAAGTTGAGGTCACGTTTTCGAGGATTTTACCAAAAACGAAGTCGTATTTCGAGTGAATCACACTAATGTTATATGTACAAAGGCGAAAGTTTATGAGTGTGTGTGTATGATTGTTACTTCTTCACGCTCGAACGGATTAACGAATTTGGATGAAAGCCACATAGGTAGATCCAGATGTCCTGGAATAGTATATAGATTTTATCCTTCGGAATAATTTTCTACTCTAACATGGGTGAAGCCGCTGCCAGCAGCTTGTTACTGATCAATAAGCGCATACATCCACCTTTATTTCTAAATTTAAACTAATTCAGGCCGGTATTATTTAGCTGACTACTCTGATACGAGTATGAAACACTGAAATAAACTCTAAATACCACGTCCAACGAATTCACCACAGTGGGCTAACCATATGACTGTTATCTCTTCTCAAATATAAAAAAATGGATGACTATATTGCATTTTGTAGACAAGTGTAGGGACACTTATAAAGAAGCACATAGCTAGGGTTCTGAAAAAACTTTCGGGTGAGGTGTAGAAATCGAATTTGGTACGTTAAATTTTACCTATAAATATTTAAATTTACTTTTCAGTCGCTGACGTATAATGACCTTCATGTTCTATTTAACCAATAAATGCTTTACCACCTTATTTGTAAATAATTAACTGAAGTAAAAGCTTTATCGAAATTCAATTTGGCAACGAACGATTTGTCACAGGACTCGCAGGTAGATATATACGTAATGTGTTGACGTTCGTTCTACCGAAAAGATCGTTTTACTGATAAATCTATTTCTCCATTGTACTTGCTGAGGTGTAAAACCAAATTGATTTTCCATGCGTGATAACATAAAAGTTCATGGAAATAATGTTCTCACTGGCCAATCATAAGACCCCTCTGTAAACTCCACAAATCTCGATAACGGAGTTTGTTTCTGACGAGCTTTCACTCATAAAAAGGAGTGCTCTGGAATAGTAGGATCCGTAGAATGGCGACCCGTCAGCACTCGACAAGTCGTCCCTTGGAAAATAATGCTTTCAGTGAAAACTTTCTCGTTTCTCGAGCAATCCGGTCCTTGGGCCAGTTGTTGACGTTAACGTTGTTGACGCAAAAATACTCTTTTAGAATGTCATATTTAAAAATAGAATCATTGTTATATTTCATAGAAACATATTCCAATATCAAGAAAACAGGCGTTTATGAAGATCTCTTAACTACCTACAACGTGAATTTGTTTGATTAGCCTTATCTCTAACAGAAAGAAGAAAACGTTAGACAATTCATTACATTTTGGTACACTAATTATTATCATATACGAGTAGATTGATTGGTTCTTGTGTCTGTCATCCGTTTCTATTTATTCGAATCGATTTCGTACTAGGTCCTCGTTCAAGACTTGATAATGGGTAAAGAATTGATGATAAATTTCTCAGTGTGTCATCTTTTAAACTTGAAAGGTGTAGGGTCACGCTGCTATTACGAGGTGATCTAGGTCACCTACCTAGATCACCTCGTAATAACAGCGTGACCATCTGCAAAAAATTACTGCGGGTAAGCACAAAATGGTATCCAATATAATTTATGGATAGTAAAAATAAGATTGGATCAAAACGTGATCCCCAGGGATCGCACCGGGCGAGGTCATTAGAGCTATTGAGTCGTGTCTGTTTTATCACTACCTACGCTTCAACTCTATTCCCTCAAGTACATTGGGAAATAATCTATTCACCTCTCACTATATATGCAGTTTCGTTTCGACTAATGATTTATTTGATTGAAGACGTTGTTATAGACAGATTCAATTTGTAATACGATAAAGTATTTTTCGATACAAATGTAGCCGTGTAACCGCACCGAGCGGAATTCGGAAATAAAAGCTTTCGCTCCATTGAAGCGGATAATTTTTCCAATAAAATATATTAATTAACACTATGAGATGCACGAGAATAATGGTCTTGATGTAGCAAAAATAGAATGACAGGCACGCATGCCCGGAGATTATGACAGGTGCTGAGGTCCGTCTCTAGTTGTCTATACCTCGTTGTGTTAACTAGACAACCTCGATCTATTGATCAACCAACATTACTCGTACAATATACCGGCTACAAATAAGACTTTTTCTTACAGAAAACTGTAACACCCATCTACTTTTGCCAGATATTGGAATTAAAGTCAGAACCAGAAAACTCAGCAATGCTCGCTGCCACAATTTACATATATAAAAGTGGTTTATGAAAATGTTACTGCTTGGACATTAAGTAAGCTAATTGGACGCGAATACGACTACAGTATTTACCATCAGTTGCTAACATGCCCCAGAGAATGCATCTCTCACATAAAATTAACCAAAATTACATCAACTCTTCTTTCATACAACATCGTACTATATTCTGAATTCTATATTTACTCTACTGTTAAGACAATTGAGGTAATCTTTGAAATGCTGGTAATGTAAACGATTGCATTAATCTTAATGCCCGTTCATGAACAATAACAAAAATGTCAATAAATAACACTCACGCACGTATTATCGACGTCTGCAATAAACTACAACATATGCACGCCATCACTGAAACTCATTTAGCAGCATGGCTAATTTTCACGCCAACGTAATTAACTCGCTAGGTATACACGATATTATATTCATCGTGAGCTGAATTAAGGGCAAAACTTTGACACGGACTTTGATGGCGGCTCGAGTAAGTATACTTGCTTCGTCTTATGACGTCTTGTTTGAGTACGCCATTCGACGAGACTTAACTCCCTGCTCACACAACCGACACCAGAAACGTTTCAATGGATATTAGCAACAATGTAATTAAATCGGTAAGTAGCCCATTTGTCTACAAACGGGGCATAGCAGCAGCACCTTAATTTCCGTAAGCACCTAATAAAGAATAAATTCCTGCTATAAAATAACACGAAAACCGCTTTGTTCCTAATTTTGTTTGCTTAATTTGACATTGAGGTCAAGTTATATATGTATGTACGTAGGTACTTTCACTAACTACAAAATATTTACACAATACCCCATGGGGGATGGAAAACAAAATAACTCCCTTTATAATACGTAGAGTTACGAAAAGTAGCGACATGAGCAGAAAATTTACATCATTTAATAAATTCCAGTAAATTGAATCCGAAATCGAACGAAAAGCTGTTACAAAGGTCACATAACACGTTGGGAATTATTCTTGCGGGATTTCCAATTGTAATGATTAACGTACATATCTTTATTTTGTAATCAGTATAGAGTTAGATTTCGCATCATATTAAGATGCGGAATCTAAATCCACTCAAATAGTTCATTATTATGTGTGTTGAGTATCAGATTCCTTTGTTCTCGCTTCATAGGCTCTACTGTGATGGTGAAGCTGTATATTAGTGCTAGCTTGTAATGTATGTGTATGATTTCTGTACGAAGCGAAGCGTACGTGAATCAAATTTAATTATGCAAAAACTTTTATCAAACCAATATAGATAAAAATATTTTTACTGAAAAAATATGCTGTATTCAGAAGAGAAAGTATTTCAGTACATATCTTTATATTTTTTATGCTATGCGTGTTACGTTACGCTTCGTAAAGGATAGCAACTATCCAATTTCATAAAATGAAAGCTGACGCGCAGCGGTTGGTGGCTAAAAGTTATTCAATGTTTGTGTATAGGGCCGCCTCACCGCCGCACCGTCTCACCGTACAGCGGCGAGAAGTTTATCGTCGCGATTTCATCGCTTTTCCGTCGTGTTGATAAACTGAACTGCAATCGCGCCGACGAGCGTTTAGTAAGCATAACGCAAGCAACTTGCGATCGTATGGCTCACTGCATTAACGAATCAACATTGATTTTTGCTCAACAGCAAAATTGAATTTCTTATTTTAACTTACGTGAGTCTAAAGCTTTTATTAACAGCCGCTTCCAGTCAGCTTTCCTTCTCAACAATGTATAATGTGGTGGTAAATATTTTTGTATTCTTAGTACGCCCTACTATACTTTAGAAGAGCATTTGGTTTGGGTCGGTGTGGTGGTAATTACCTTTAGAGTTATAAAATTACTATGAGTGAGGGTGGTTTGCTTAGTTTTGTGTTCTGTTGGTAGGTATTTGCGTTGTACTTTGGACGCTGCGGCAGCAGAATGTTTTGAACAAAGCATTTGGAGCTTTTACAGCACTCGATTTTATTGAATTTATTCTGTATAAAAGCTGTTTGCGCTGCAAAGGCAACTATGTGTATGTTTTTTTTTTACTACAAGAGAATACAGAGAATCTGGTTACATTATTTGTGTAGGTAAGGTATTAATGAAATAAAATGCAAAGTTGCTTTCATAGACGATGTGTCACAATCGGTAAAATATGTAAGTATATATCCTTGTCTGAACTGTGATGACAATCTCTATTAATTTATTCTGTAAAATATTTATAATGTTCTGTCGTCTTCTCGATTAAACAATTTCTATCGGAATGTTTTTGGCACAATTCTTTCAAATATTTTAAGTGATACAAAATAGAACTTTGTATTTCATATAATCCTATAAACTTAGATTCTACTCATATTTAGTCGGGTTTTCTAGAGGATAATCTTGGTTTTTGACCAAAAACTTGTTCTATTGTCTGCAATATGCACAGACAATACTGATCGACAGGGGTTGGGACGACCCATCTTCAAGCCAAGCTACCTCGGCTTCATTTTAGATTTCATACATGAACTGGTCGATGACTTGACAGTCATTATGGGTAGGCTTTTACGATTGTAGCTACTTACTTATAAGTTTGTAGACCTGTGCTATTTTCCCGAGGTGCGTATTTAAACGCCAGTTTTCTTTTCCACGTTCCGTTAGTGTGTCCGTGGCATCACCGCAGGCCCTATCAGAGCGCTACGTTATTTATTGTTTTAAATATAGTAACATATGGTAAGGTATGCTAGGCAGGCGCCTTTTTTCGCCTCGCACAGAATTTAATGTTTGCCATTTTTTTTTTATCATTTCGTATGTCTTTGGTTTTATCATGTCTTAAATAGTCTTTGGTTTTATTAATAATTTGTGCGAGGCAGAAATTAGCATTGTTCTTTCCTTCTTTCATACATACGTGCCTAACAGCTGTATCCACTCTAGCTAAGTCTAAGGCTATTAATATTTTGACAATGAAATCCTATCCATCATGTACTGTGACATAGATTAACACGTTCGAGTGAGCAACGTCTTAAAACATCGTGTCACAGATATATTATGAAATGGCACAACGTCATATGACGGCGTCTATATGAAAAACATATTTATTTCGACGGAACGTCTTTTGACGTCTATTTTATAGACAAATTCTTACAGTGCATGTCTACTTAGCGCCGCAAAATCGTTGATTTTAATTACACTGCCACGAAGCCATAAAAAAATACTGTAAAATATTTTAATATTGATCAAATAAACTTAAATACTAAAGAGAAGATTAAACCGTATTTAAAGATGAAATACACCAAATATATATTTAAAAATGTGTTTCGCTATATCCAGTACCTGTGACGGTGTATAGGCACCTTTTTGAGACACCGCTGTAGCTCCATCCTGGATTATACCAGGAGGATCATGGTTATAGGTTAGATATTACCAGCTAAAATTATTTTAATTGCCGCTACTTTAGCACACGATCGCCCTTCAAATATTTATACCTGTGTAAGTCTTTGAGTGCTCAAAAGTACCGACAGACCGTCCTTTCTTTATTTTATTTTTTTGTTGTTCTGCACTCAGCGCTTTGTTCATTGGCATTTAAGAAATTATAACGCAATAATGGACAGAGTTAACCTTTCGACTGCCATGTCAAAAACGCAAAAACTTTTTTAAGGCGCCAATGGCCAACTTGGCGCTTTCATCCATTAACAACACAAATAAGAATGATTTATAAAATCAAGAAAGTATGCGTTTAAGTCTGTAGTCGTGACCGTGGTGTGCTGAACACATTTTACTTTATCATGTGTACATGACTGGCGGTCACAAGGTTACATTAATTTGCAATAGTTGCAATTGAATTCGAACTGTAAATATCCTAGCATGTACTTACTATATTTTAGTTTATTTTACTTACTATATTTTAGTTTTTAGTGAAAGTGTGATGTGACTCGGTTAAGTGCAGCTACAGTATCGTTGCAGTTGTGCAGCGCATGCAGCCATCATTGATTTAAAGACTTGACATTTTAGATGAAGTGTGATGTGGCTCGATTGAGCGTAGTTGCGGTGTCGTTGGTTGCAGTGAGCGTAAGAGTGGCGGCGACCGGCTGGCGACGCCGCGGATGTCGCTACTGGGCAAACCGCTCAGCTACCGCGCCACGCGACGCGACGCGCGCTACCGCCGCCTTCAGTCCAAGTTCTACAATTTTCTTGAACGGCCTCGAGGTGTTAAGGCTGTTCTTTATCACATGATCGTGTAAGTTCTACGATGTCACGCAACATTTTTAAAGTGTCAATTGCTATTTTTTTTTTTTTAATAGAATTTAAGCGTGAGATATTTTAAACTGATTTACATAACCGTGTCATTTTTCTCAAATGAAGTGTTGAACAACCTTGATATCGTTTTTATATTATTCTGAATATTATTTCGAATTAAATGATGCATACCAAGTAGGATTAAGCGCTAAATCATAGCGTTTCGTTCGTCACACACAATAACGCACGGGTTCAACTGCCGAAAACTCAGCGGCTACTGGCGATGAATGTTTTATTAGCGTCAATCCCATCAATCATATAAAACAAACGAATGACAGTATCACGCCTTGTTTACACCGCGACACCCAAACCCTGGCAGCTGAGTGTCGCACATGTATTTATTAGGGACCTAAGTGCTATTTTATTTGCAAGTGGTATTCTTCAAGGGTCCTCTGTGCACAATAACTAAAACCCACCTCAAAAAAAAAAACCACATGTTAAGTTTTTTTTTTCAAGTATATTTAGCTGATCCGATTGCATAGATTTATGCGGACAACGTCACCCGTAAAAAGCACGCTGCAGTGTCGAGCTTGTCTCTTCGCCTGAACAGGCTTATCAAGTCTTTCACCCGTCAGCCAGATACTGTGTCGATTGGAGATTACTCCACGCTGTTACGGGCCCTCGTATTTGTACGTAGATACAGTGAGGGACCTTGTATCCTTTCGCACCATTTCTACTTCCTCTTCGGAGACCATAATTTCTTCGAAAAAGAAGGCTACGGCGACTCAAAAGCTCTCGTTCTCGACCATGGATTGAACCACGATCGGAAACCAGAGGTTATGTATTTATTACTCAAGTCTTTTATTAGTTTATTACTCTATACATGTTACCATTGTGTAAGTATTGAAACAGCGTCTGTTCACGTTACACCATGTTTATGATAAATATTTACACTAAGAATTTTTAACCTAAGAAGATATTGTTTATCCGTTTTGTAACAAACCAATATTTAATAAACTCTGACTCGAACGAGTAAAGTCCATATTTTTACTACGTGCTAGTTTACGGCTAAAGGAGTCTGCCCTTTGCACTGCGTCTTACCACTATTTTTTGTTTTCGGTGGGAAATTATCAAAAAAACCCTCACGCTTTGGGTGTAGCGAGAGGGAGTGTCAGACTAAAACACAACTGTGTTCCTTCAGTGGCCTTCTGCATGACGATGCGGGCGACTCCCCCTTGTTAGCACGGGAGTTCCCGAGGCTCTATATTGGGCCCTTTTTATTCTATTGTGCAGACATTGTTAATTTTTTGGACCGATGATGTGGATGCTTGGGAATCTAATCCCACATCGAAATCGTGATCGCTACGCCTGCAGGATTGGAGTCAGCAATCCCGCGGATCCCGCGGGATTCACAAGAATGAGATTTTTAATTTTTTGTTTTGTTTTAAGTAGTAATAGGTACATATGAAAACCGGTGAAGTGCGAGTCGGACTTTCACACAGAGTTTCTTATTTTATCTACCTATGTAAATAGTTCGAATCCCGAATCGAGTTTCTAAGATTTTCCGATTCAAAAAGGTACTTAATATTTTGTAATGATATTTTTAAAACTTTACGATTTTTATATAAAATCAGCTGCTTTCATGGAACGATAAAATATTTAACGGATCGTCATCTTTTAGATAATTAAATTCATGTGCTTCGGGGATTCCCTGGTCATAGAGTACCCAAACTAAAATGGATTACTTTCCGTTCCAGTTGCGATACACGACTCGCACAACACAAAATAGGAATTTAAAAAATTATTTAACTGCAAGGTAAAATCGAAAACAAAATAATTATTTTCTAGACAAATTCTATAGAAAATATCACGAGTTCCATGTAAAGTTATTTTATCACTTTTTAATGGGGATGAGCTGGGTCGAATAAATAATCAAAACGCCGGCAGGTCGTCGAAACCCAATTTTCTTGTATAAAACTTCAATCCCGCAAACGTGCGGGATCCCGCATTTCCGAACCCGCAGAAAAGGTGCGGGATCCCGCGTTTGCGGGATTGGATTCCCTAGTGGATACCATATTTATGCTGTCGATATACAAGTTTATCTCATTTATGCCGTGTAGCTGTGACACTGCAAAAGGATCTAAACGACGATCTCGATAGAATAGCACGTTGGGATGAGAACTACAGTTTAATATTGAACCCTACTATAACTATTAGGGTGGTTCAAATATGATGGAGACAAACGCTGTAGATGGCGCACATGTATGTTTTGAAGGTCGTGGCTTAAGTATGTAGTAGCTGGGTCTCTTACGAACAGTATGGCATAGTTTTCGTCGGGATCTCATGTTTCATGCGCTTGCTACGACCATAAGTGTACGTAAAGAGCCGACCGCTGATGCGCAACGATTTGCCTTTCGTTTTTTAGTGCGGGGTTAAAAACACGGAATTTTTTCTGCGTTTGCGAAATCACTTCGAAAGTGAGTGCGTGAGTAGGGCTGCTGTGATTAAATGGGCCAAATCATTTAAGGATGGCCGTGAAATCGTCAAGAATGATCCGCATGATCATCGACCGCGAACCAGTATCACACGGGACGACATTCGCTGCGTAGAACAACTCATTTTGTAGGTCCGTAAGATGAATGTTCGAGACATTTCGGCTGAACTCGGCATCAGTATTGATAGTGTAAAGTCCATCACCCGCTTATCGCTCGAAACGGAGGAGCGTTCCAGCACGAAGTGCGATTGTTCTCCAGGATAACGCGCGCTTTCATACCGGCCGTCTCACGCTCGATACAATATCGAAATTGAGGGGGAAGGTACTGGAACACCCTCCTCTAAAGTCAAGATTGATCACCCTGCGACTACCGCATGTTTGGACCGCTGAAAGAAGCCCTCGGAGGTCAAAGATTCAGCACCAACAACGAGGTAGAGGGGTTCGTGCGCATATGGCTGTCGGACTTGCCCAAGGAATTCATCGACACCGTCATCAAAAAGCTTCCGGAAAAGTGGTCAAAATAAGTAACTAGTGAGGGGAAGTACCTAGAAAAACAGTAAATTTTTAAAAAAAATTCGATAGTATATAAACGTGTCAGAGTATTTGTCTCGATCATATTTGAACTGCCCTCGTCAATACATGACGTTTGTAACCACATGTCAAATCAGTGCAGTACCAGCAACACTCATTATTAATTTGTTGGGTGAGTCGATCAGTCGAGTTAATGAGACACAATTTAGGTCTAGGTATTTAACCTAGCGTCCTTGTGGCAGCCTCGATGCGTACGTGTATAAAGCTTTAGCCGGCTTAAGGTCCTCTAAGGTAAAATAAGTAGTTGCGAATCGAGCTTGTTGAGTAACTTGGGCTCTTCAATCTAAACTATGTGGATACAATAATCGGCCCTCGACTATTGACAAGAACTGATTGACTAAGTCCAGAGGGTGCAAAAAGCCTGTGCTCGATTTTGTTTCAACATTCAGGCAAAAACTCATGTATTATAATTTTTAAACCAACATTCAATCATCAGGATGAAGTCGGGTCGTAAGTTACACTTGGCCTACCTACTGTTTAGGATAATAGGGTACAAGCACCCGACTTACCTACACAATAAATTGTGCTGGATCGCTAGCAGATAGCAATGCGCCATCAGACAGTGCGCAAAGAGACTGTCCACTCTATTACAGAAGGCAGCATCCAAATGCTAGAACAACATTCCTCCGCCGATAAGGAATGTTAAATATCTTAACACTTTCAGTATTCGAACCTTACAGAAAGAACGTGCTGCGATTGTTTGGAACACGTCCATAATAAGGCTGGCATGTTCTTCGTTTCCAAGAGTCTGCTAGAAGTACCTATATCCCGTTTGGTAGCTTGTGCTTGATGATTTTAGCGGTCTAATGTGAAAGTACTGTTTATGGCTCACCTAAGTCGAATTATGAATGAATGAATTATTCACGTTAGCAACATTATATATATCCACTACTTACTAAATTCACTCCGCACATAAAATTTCCTTAAAACCAGCAGAGCATCGAAATGAGTAGAATATCAGCGCCAGGTATATTTGCCTGATACGTGCTGGACTCCTATTTGCAACACTGAGATGCGCACCGCGCTCTTATATATGTATTCCGTGTTTTTGTCTTAAGTACCTACATATTGTGTTATTATTATTATTATTTGTTGTCGTTTGTATTTATATAAACGCTTATAGTTTTTATAATTTAATTGTGCTTTGATGTATAATTTGTGTTGTGCCAAATAAATGCTTTACCTCTATACGTTCCTATCTGTCTTTTGCGCTCCAGGTCACTGTAACTCTTTGGAACAATCCTGCAGCCCTGATTCACACCATGTCCGTGCTATAATATTTTTGTATTGGAAAGTATTTGACATATGACTTTTAGACCGTTCTGTTACCGACCAACGCAGTCGCGTACCATGCGCGGATCGTTTTGGTACTGGAAAAATATGCATGCAGGCTAAATCAGTGCTCACAGGTAGGTAGAGAAACCGTGACCATACGGGTTATAACCAAATATGACCTTCATGTATACGCTGTTAATACGTTTTAGCGGGGTAGGCTTGTATATTTCCGTGCTTGATATGCTTATAAATAGTTGGCTTGCTATAGAGGTACACTTTGGTCTAAACTGTAAGTATAGCAAGCCATTCTTTAATAAATAAATAAGCACGGTAATGGGTAAACGGAGTAGTGGGCAGACTCTTTCAATGGCGTAGCACCTCCACGCCTAGGTTTAACAAACACAAAATTTACATGAAGCTGGGCTACGCTCGAGAACCTGAAGCACCTCGAGATAGGTTGGGCTTGACGTTCGTAAGAGTGCAGCGGGAGACAAAGTTCCCGACATCAGCCCGTTTATGAATAAGAAGTCGACGTGTAATTGATACCTTTCTCATTTGTCTGACAAATGTTTGGTCTATCGAAAAGAGCAGAGAAAAAGATTTGAGCATAAAATCATAAAAAAGCATAAATGCCCTGGTTAATGACTAAAATTTATGACGTCATAATGACACACAATGACTTCTGACGTCTTAGAACACATAAACGTGAAGTTCTTAACACCCGTTTTATATTCAAAGTGAACGTTATTTGTGAAAGTTGTCCTTATTTTTAAATTGTTCATTAGTTCAAGGTTTATTGCTACGACCTCACATATTTACCGTATTTTTACAGTAGTGAAGTTTTGGCCCCTAGGGTGATGGGTATCATTATAATTTATTTCACAACTCACTTAACACAATTAGCGTTGGCGCAGTTCAAAACTTCATCGAATTTTTGGACACAAATTCTAAGAATGAATTTTAGTATCCCATGGATATGAAACGATTGACGCGAACATAACCATCAAATCTCAGTAGAGAATTTAGTTAATAAAGAAATTGTGATCTTATTTGTTGCTAATAAAGAGGTAATAGAGTTGAGAAGTGGTGGCCGAATGATTGGCCCATCTTACGAGTTGCAGGTCGCGGGATCAAACCCAGCCAGGCGCATAACTTTGGGTAATTTAGTTCATCACCACTGCTCTCAACACTGTGAGGGAAAAACTCGTGAGGAGAGGAGAGAAATATCAAAAATTCGATGGCATGTGACATTCACCAACCCGCCCTGAGCCCGCGTGGTAGATTACAGCCCATTCCCTCTCCTATATAGGAAGGGCCTTGAGTCCCAGCAGTGGGAACATTAAAAGGCTGATTATGCTATGCTATTGTTTGTTATATGTATCGCATAATATGGCAAAGTATGAAAATATGATAGTTAAACATGATGCTAAAACAGCTACAATTGTATTTATTTTAAATGTTTAAAATAACTCACGTTTAATGAGTAGATACCTACTTACCTTGTATTTTTTTATTTGTATTGGCTTACTGAAATACATTTATTAGTACTAGTAACCCCGTCGTAATAATAGATTCGGCATCCTTCCATGTAATCACATTCATGCAGTAACAGACTACAGCTGCGAATTAAATTGTACGTTCGTAATCCTATTCGACAATCAACTAATATATTCAGTGTCGAAATTCATTTACGTCAGATTCTGACAGCTTCACCAACAATCTAGTATTCTACATACATAGGTAAGCTTTACATTCACACTTATCATATTTTCTCTGTCCAGGTTTCTGATGGTGTTCATGTGTTTATCGCTGTCAGTTTTCTCAACAATTGAAGAGTACGAAGCAAAAGCAGGAATCGTCCTTTTCTACATGGAGACAGTAGTTGTAATTTGGTTTGCCATCGAATTCTTTTTAAGGTAAGTCATCTATTTGAACGGTATTTGCAACTAAGATGATTATATTGTGTAGATATCGAAAGCTGACTACACAAATCAAATGGCGCTGTAGGCAAGTTCTCTTTCAGCACAGTAAACGGTGCACAAAGAGCTGCCAATCTCAAGTTTCAATTCCGCTATCGTTTAACAGCGGCCGTGTGTTGTTTGAGGAGATTCATACCGCAAACAACACTCTCATAGATAAGTTGTGAGAGCTCGGGGGCGTGAAGTAGGTAATTCGTCACTCAATGTGGACGGATTACTGTGCCTACAGTGAGGTCCCAGTCCATTATTTTCTTTTGTTTTATTTATTTGATCTATCTATCAGGCGCAAGTGTAACGCGGGTGAGCCGCAGAATGACAGTGACACGACAACGAGCTCGAAATACGCTCGATTTTATGTTCGTTCATTTACTTGCTTCGAAAATAACAGCTAGTAGATAATTAATAGTATTATTATTTATATAGGTACTTAGTTGCTTAGAGGCGTGGTTACATGATTTCAATATTATGTATATAATACGGTAAGGGTCTTAAAAGAGCCAAGAATAGGTACCATTATGCACTAGTGCTATAATGTAGTTAAAACCTTATTGTTCAACCTCTCCCCCACCATAATTATATTACATGTATCGTATCAGGATGGGCGCATCATCATCGTAAACATCCCCATAAGATATGTAATAAGAATGTCGGTAACATTTTAACAATGCAGTGACGATTTTTAATAATTCTACAAAACTAACAAGCAACCTATATAAATAAAGGTTGTAAATTTAAAGTTGTACATTTTTTTTTCTTTTACTACTTTTTCTCTCTCTCTGAATCGTTAGCAAAGGCAGGCTTTTCCGATACATCTTTCAAATTGACTTTAGTATTTCGAAATCGCCGGCAAAACCGTGCGGGTGTGTTCGGGCGATATTTGTCGACCATATGTTTTGCTGGTTTTATAACATACCTAAATCTATGTACATATATAGGTATTATACATACAACTGAGTAACTGAACCGCTTCCATTTCCCTAGTGATAGATGATATAGTAAGGGTCGAAGTTGTTAGTAAAATATAAATATTTTGTAGTTTCTGGCTCAAATGTAATGTGGCGAGCAATCGGTAGCTCGCCGTCTGACCGTCCGGTAACCGTCCGGACTGAGCCCAAAACGTCAACGACGCGTATTGTGCCGAACGCGCCTCAAAGAGTTGTCAGCAAACCATAGGGGCCCGGCAGGGTCGAAGCCTTCTGGGGCCAAGGATCTGCTTCTGTAAGGAACATTCGGCCCCGGTACGAAAGGCAACGAAGGAATAGGAGTAAGTTTTAAATCAGTAAAAGTCTGACACTATCTCCTGCTCCGCCCAAGAGCGCGGAGATGTCAGTGAATGATTTTCTTACCTACCTAAAAAAGTACCTAAGGTACATAGACTAGCTTCAAGTGTTTACTCTCTACCTATAGACCCTTGTGACAGAGGACCCTTGTGGGAGGACACACACGGATGGACTGATGAGCGAGAGCAAATAGGATTTTGTTTGGACCTTTTCGCGTCCCTTTATATCGAAATATTTGCTAATTAGCACTTTTGTCCACTATACGCTTCAATTGATCATTTAAATATTTTAACCTGATATTTCACTAGTCTTTGTCCTCCTATTCTTTAGCTATCTATTTATTAGAAAATGCCCAAGCAATTAAGTTCGCCTCTGTACTCATGTGTGCATTAAATTAAGTACCTATTAAATAAATTAATAAATTAATGCTAAAATTCTACTATTTTTTATTTATTTACTAGCTTTTGCCCGCGGCTTCGCTCCCGCTCTTCCCTACTTCAGCCTACTATACCCTACTCTACCCTACTATACCCTACTCTACCCTACCCTACTCTCCCCTACCCTACCCTACTCTACCCTACTCTATCCTACTCTACCCTACTCTACCCTACTCTACCCTACTCTACCCTACTCTACCCTACTCTACCCTACTCTACCCTACTCTACCCTACTCTATCCTACTCTACCCTACTCTACCCTACTCTACCCAACCACACTCTACTCTACTCTACCCTACTCTACCCTACTCTACTCTACCCTACTCTAGCCTACTCTACCCTACTCTACTCTACCCTACCCTACTCTTCTCTACTCTACCCTACTATACCCTACTCTACCCTACCCTACTCTACCCTACTCTACCCTACCCTACTCTACTCTACTCTACCCTAAAAAAAAAAAAGTATCCTATGTCCGTCTCCTGGCTCTAAGCTACCTCCCTACCAATTTTCACCCAAATCTGTTCTGCCGTTCTTGAGTTATAAGTGGTGTAACTAACACGACTTTCTTTTATATATATAGATCAAAGGTTATTGAGGTCAAAATTTAATAACTTACTTATATGTTATGTATTTCTGATGTTTTGTCTGTTTCTGTAGGTTATGGTCGTCAGGATGCAGATCCCGGTATCAAGGCTCAATAGGTCGCCTCAAATTTTTGAGGCGACCGTTTTGTATAATAGGTAAGTCAAATTCTAATACTGTACTTTATATTAACAGTGGAAATTTCCAAGCTTTTTTATATGCTGGTAAATTGATCAAAGTATCAGAACAATCAACCACAGTACAAAACATACCTATATTGTAAAAACTTTACAGTTGTTATTTCAGCCACTAATATGTCGAAACATTTATTGTAGCTAGAAGTCCTCTGGGAGTTCTCGATCACTGATACTCAGCAGGCTGGGAAGAATTTCAAACAATATTTTGTTTGAAATTCCTCCCGGCTTGCTGCATACGTCTACAGCTAGAAATGTACTGCTTAACATAACGATTATTGATGCGCCAAATTGAAATGTTGAATTTACAGATACACTATTTGTCAGTTTCCTTGCACCTTGAGCATACGCGCCACGGAGCACTTTCGAGTGGTGCAACCACTCGAAAGTGCTCCGTGGCGTGTAAAAAGACAAACAATGGCCCAGACCAACCTTAACGTGACGGTATGAAATAAACAAACATGGCACACAAAGAACAAACAGTAGAAAAACAATTTTCAACGACCTCCGCGAGTCGTCAAAGAAAATGTCTAGAGAATGCCAAACAAATATCATAAAAGAAGGGACTTGAAAAAATGCCGTAGTTCTGCGTTCTATGTACTTTCATCTACAACATTTCCAAGTAAAAGTCACGTTTTGTGTATAAAGCGTGACGAAGTGACCCTATTCCAGGTGCGAGCAATCCGCTATGACCTTCGCATTTTCGGCCTGAGCTCCCCTGACACCAGTTTCATGCGACCGCTTGCGCTCTCTGGGGAGCCGGCCGCGCGGGACCGCCCGCACATAGCCGCACGATACACCGCCCAAGACAATTAAATGAACGCCGCCAACGTCCTCCAATTATATATTAATGGTGCAGCACCAACATTCGCGTGGTGAACCATTGCCGCTCGGTTCAAATATAAAATTAAAAACTTGATTTCTGCTGCAAAGCCAATTAACGGAGAATGGGCCTTTGATAAATTTATGGAGGCTTAATAGTCAATCTTAATATTATAAAAGGCGAAGCCACTTTACTCAAGAACTTGATAGGGTTTGGTACACGGTATGACGTAACCAACGTCAACAAAAAAAAAACTTAATGGAGTAAGATAGATCTTTTCTAGATTCTACCAATTTATTACCTGAACAAAGGGGAAAAGGGTTAAAGTGCTCTGTTGTTCTAAGAATACTCAATTTGTTACTTACTCCTAAGTAATTACTCCTTTCACCTTTTTCGTGCATACAAGTAGACATGGATTGGGATACTCTCTTCATAATATATTAAAACACTCTAACTTTTAGTTATTTATTCGTTTGTTTGTTTTTTTTTTTTCTTTTCAGTAGATACTATTTAATTTACAGTTGACCTATAAAATGTTTATATCCCGACCTGATCGACCTGCAAAGTTTTGAGACAAATACTTTCATGCAAATATTCGGCAGCTATTGGCAGTTATTGTTGACATAAAGCTACAAGACAAGGGGAAAAAGCAATCTTTATTTATTTATTATGAGCTTGTAGTTTCGCACGTTAGGCCTCTCTTCCTTCTTTCCATTTTTCTCTGTCTTTAGTAATCGGAACCCATACTTAATTTGTTTTATTTTTGGGAAGAGATTATATTTGCCTTTGAATTACATAATTATACTTAGATTAACTGAACATAGAAATAAATGTTTTATTAGTATCCTTTTTGTTATGCCTAAAAGTTTTGTGAAAACTTAAGTTGTATAATTAATTTCAATATTTAAATAAATATAAAACGTATTTCAGTAAGGTATTTTAATGTGGACTTAAAATGGAGATAAAATGCGATGGCTTGTGGGTGTTATGGGTGCAGGTGTAAGTTAAATACTTATGTTGTTGCACTCTCGGCTCTATTGCGCTCTCACCGTCGGCGGTGTGCTACAATCCTGCTTGGAGTGCGATGAAAAAGTCCGTCCTATTGTTAACAAACCTAAGATAATAAGGTGCAGATATTTAACATAGATGTAACCACAATACTGGCATCTGTGGTGGTGCTGGGCATGGGGTCGTCGGGGCAGGTGTTCGCTGCGTCTGCCCTGCGAGGACTGAGGTTCTTCCAGATCCTGCGGATGGTGCGCATGGACCGGCGAGGCGGCACCTGGAAACTGCTCGGCTCCGTCGTGTACGCACATCGACAGGTAATTAATTAAAGATACGATCATGACAACAAATAGCTCAGATTCATTGCCCCACCATAATGACAGGTCACAGAACACACAAAGAGATAATGGAGTGACTCACTGGATAACAATGAAAAATGATATCGCTTTGTCCAATAACACTGTGGGTATAATAAAATTGGATTGGCCACTTTGTCTATCAATTGTTCTCCCCTGAACGCAGATCTTTCTTATTTTATGTCATAATTTGAGAACGAGCGATGCCATTATCTTACTATAGACTGTTTGTCTCGGTTTTGTGCCGATGCTGGTGGTGTGAAAGCATTGTGAATAGGGACCGGCTGAAGATTCGGTTTAGGTGTTCGGATTTGGCCAAAAAAATCTGGTTTTGGCTGATGTTCCTACGGTTTCAGCTCGTCAGAAACTAACGACTTTGTGCTGATGGTTGTGATAAAGACGTAAAAAGTTACTGACTCGTTCGTCTATTTGTGTGATATTTTTTTTTTTATGTAATCGCCTATTTATTCAATTATTTAGTATATGTTGAAAATTATAACTGTAAACTTAAGTACACCTATATCGAAATATAGTTAGGAATAACACTGTATCGAAATATTATTTTTATTAGTTTTTCTGTTATCTTCTGTTGCGGCCGAAACTGGAAGAGTCATTCAGTTACGGTCTCGGTTTCGGCTGCAAACCGTGTTTTGGTCGGTCACTAATTGTGACGCTACGAATAAATTTACCAACATTGGTACCTACAGGTGTACATTATTGTCTTCCTAGCCTTTCCCAACTAAATTGGAGTGGGCTTCCAGTCTAACCGGACGCGGCTGAATATCCGCGTTGTACATGGCACGCCTGTCAGACCTCCACAACCGCGCGGGCCTGCGGACAGTGAGCAATGGGTAGCTCGCTGTCCGGCCGTCCGGTAACTGTCCGGACCAAAACCAAGTCGCCGACGGCGCGTACTGTTCCAGCGCGCCTCAAGGAGTTGTCAGCAACAGCAGGGACCCAGCTGGGTCGAAGCCTACTGGGGCCAGGGTTATCCGAAAGGGCGCTCGAGCCCCGGTATGAAGGCTAGAAGGAACGGGGTGGGTCTTTTAGTCAGTAAGAGTCTGACACTATCTCCCGCTCCACCCAAGAGCAGGGGATGTCATTACATGATTTTTTAAGACCTCCACAACCTCACTGGGAAACACGACACTCCTTGGATAGACTGATGGTCAGACTTTCTGGCGCCTCACTACCTGTAACGACTGTCAACGATCTATGAGTGGCAACCGGGACGTGCACGTTTCCCTTGCCTCGGAAAGCACGTAAAGCTTCGAAGGTCTCAAGTACGTAAAGGGGTGTCGGTAATGTTTTAGATAAACATACAAAAATTTAAAAATTCACACTGGTGCTCACCCGGATTCGATCAAAATATATTGTGACAAATTCACGCTGATGCGGGTGGGTCGTCTTTAAATTAGGCCGCATTGCTAAAGTTTGACATTCGCTGTCACTTGATAAGCAAGCAGCAGCAGCATAGACAGTATCTGTGTATATGCGGGAGATTAAAAACTTAAAAAACGCTACTTACCTAAAAAAATAATGCGCGTAAATCTCTGTACATAACACTATTACATATAATATATATGTGTACAAAGCTCTATAGGCAGGCAAAGCTCTGGGTTCGATAAAAATCACCCGCTGGGCACACAGTCCACCCATCAATACTAGTAATCTAATAAAACTCATACACTCGGATTTAGGCCACACTCCAGTAACTCACTGCAAACTACTTCCATATGTGCCAACCTACCCTTTTCGTAGGGTAGACAATGGAGACATTCCTCAAGCTGGTTTATAGATGAAGCTATTTTTCTTTACAAAGAGATGTGAAAAAGCGAGAGTCGTAATCAACCCCGTCGGTTCGAACAACAACAAAAACATAAAATAAAATGTCACCCGATATAGGGGATCTATAGAGCTAACCACTAAAGCAAAAAACGTGTAGCTATTGAGTGACTGTAGGTATACTTGTGTCGGCAGCTGTTCTTTGTGCAAGCGGAACGTTTTTCAAGAAATTTGCATAGCTAGGCCACGACCGACTGCGGGAAACGAACGGAACCGTAATCTAGTCGACTCGCCGTACAATAGCTTACATTTATAACTTTCGCCGTGACGAAGGTAGGGCGAGCACACAACCTCGACACACGTTGTGCGCAGCTTTCCGATACTAACTTAAATAAAAATACAACAGCAACATTATATTTCTGTGTTATTATCCAACGGGAACCCTTTTTGTTTGTTTTTAGCTAACTTTGTTTCAATTCCAAAACAAAGAATAATTAGTTACGAATTTGAAATTGAACATAATATGTAGGTACACGTATATGAGTTATGCTTTTTACATTTTTTAATATACTTGGGATTATGAATTTCATACATATAATCTGCCCCAAAAACTTTATAAACTTTTATGTGAACGAATGGGTCTCTTTTTTTAATTAACTAGCTGACCCGGCAAACTTCGTACCGCCTAATAGTTACCTTTTATCTAAGCTGTCAACTCTACCTACTCTACCCTACTCTACCATACCCTACCATACCCTACTCTACCCTACCTACTCTACCCTACCCTACTCTAAGTAAAAAAAAAAAAAAAATCGGGATATCCTATGTCCTTCTCCTGGTTCTTAGCTACCTCCCTACCAATTTTCAACCAAATCGGTTCAGTCGTTCTTGAGTTATAAATAGTGTAACTAACACGACTTTCTTTTATATATATAGATTAAATTAATCTTCATTCTCGTGCCGCTAGCCAGCAAACACCGAGGACCGCTTTGGACCGAGTGATCCCGGGTGAGCTCTGTCCCGCCCACTCCTGAACTTTCAAATAAAACTAGATTGTTATGCTCATAATCCCATTATACCTACATTCTACATTTTATGAGCATGATACTCAGATTCCATCTTGCTAAATTTCCATCAATTAGGTATGCGTAAAAATTTTTGGTTCAGGAAACACATTGGGTTCCTTACATATGAGTCCCTACGTTCCCCAAAATGTAATTGATACTGATATCGATAAATATTGCCACGTTGATACATAGCCGGTTCAATTTGCGTGCTTGAATGCCAGGCAGCCAACGCTATCGCTTACCTACAGCAAGAGCCTTTCTCCTCAGCCGAATTTTACGACTTGTTCCATTACGATAAGCGCCTTATATCATACATTTTAATTTTGCTATTACTCACGCCAGTACGTTTGATGACATATCTATTCAATTATTTGATTCATTCGACACACTTACATCTCCATATAATATAAAAAGGAAATTATCGGAGGTCCTAATAGCATCTTAGCTTTTGGCAGTTGGCACAGTCGTTTATCATAAAACTCTGGATTATTAGAGATTAACTTTGCTAAATTTATCGAATTAGGCACTAACTAATTAAAGGCAGATTAATATCCGCGTAAAACATCGAGCGAAACTGTACACTTCTAACAATATACAGGGAGGAAAGTTAAAGCGCTGTCTTGCCTGACTGTGTCGAGACGAAACGGATCGACTTAAATTAGGAAAAATCATTCTGTATTTTATAACACCATTCGAAAGGGCCATAAGATAAAACCTTAGGATGAAAGAAAAGATTTATATTTAAGGTACACCGTCAAATAAAAAAATATATAGAATAGAATAGAATATACTATCTCCTCTCGCTCTGGATGGAGCGAAAAGGAAGTCAGTCTTTTACTGACTAAAACCCACACATGTTCCTTCAGTTGCTTATTGCGTTGCAGGGCTGCGGTAACATTTTAGAACAGTTCCGCAGCCCACAATTTTGGTATACATAAAGAGGTAATTATTAAGTATTTAATTTTGATGAGAAGATTTCAATACGTACGAAGTACGCGCAATGCGCATGATTAACAACTGTTTTTTGTATTCGTGAGTAATTATAAAAAGATTGGCGAGTGGAGCTCTTTATATGAATCTGCGTAACGGATATTTAACGAGATACTAATGAGCTGTGATAAATAAATATAATGTTGGAGAAAGCATAAAAGTGCCAACGTGATTTTATTGCAGATATTCAATCGTAATAACTCCCTTCACTGTAAGAATTTCATTGCACGTTAAATTTCCAATGTATCTGCCTCTGCGATTACATTAAGAGAACAGAGCAGTAATACACTTAGTGTATCTTGGTCGAGATATAGAATTGCATACAGAATATCTAATTTGTAGAGAATTTGATTAGTTTCATATTCCATTATATATCAAAACTATATTATATCATACAATAATATTTTAGAATAAAATTTTTAAATTTCGAATGCATAGGAATAAAGCTACTAAAGAAAGAATTACTCTCGTTCCATTTCTTTCGCCTTGGGTAATAAGCCTTTAAGCCACGTCTTTTTATGGAGTACACACTTCTGAGTTTCATTAGAAAGCGAATGAATATTTTCTAAAGATTTTGCAGTATTGAGCAGCAAATGTAGGTATCAAGTTAGCCTCTCGGCTAACTTCACTGAGGTAGTTTTGTGTCAAAAATAATAACCCGCCTCAGAAATTGAGTAGGAATGTTGTTGATTTCTTTTCTAATGTTCTCCTTCAATACACATATGGTTGATGGATTACTATTGTACGTGTAAAGTGTCAGGGGGATGAAAAAAAAGGGCTCACGGAATAATTATAAAGTGGTAGATGTCAAAGTATAGTGCCCCATTAACTTCTTCCCATAAGTGATCAGCATTAAAAATAATGCCCAGAAGATTTTATTATTTCAATAGTTGTTATCACATTGCCCTCTTAGATCGAGCATTATTTAAATTGCGTGGGCACTGTTTTATATTATCCTAATATTCATTTAGTCCAAAACATATATTATATAGAATACAAGAAATAGGCATTTTTAAATCTGCGCGGGCATTTTATATAATGCCCATAAAACGAACGAACGTGGTCCTACAACAATTTAACATCACAATATCAAATAGGAATCAATTTGCGAATAATTAAAGCAGCCACTGAACTTCACTCGAAATAACTTTCAGTAAGGTTAGGCAGGATTTAAAAAAAATCTAACCTAATCTTAAATTATTTTTGCAGTGAAAATGTTCGGTCTATTACATCTAAACTAATATTAAGTGCGAGCAAGATAACTTGGCGCGTAGCTGGGGGCGAGCTTAATGTTGCCAGCTTAACAAATCTATTTTCCTTAATTTGATTAAAAACGTTCTTTCGTAGCACAGTGACACTCGACCGAATCGTACAAATACTTGTAAGATTCGGTCGAGGAGAGGGATCTAAGGTGTATGGAATACGAGAGTTGAATTTCCTCGGATTCCATAATCTCCCCTCGCTTTACATGCATGCCTGCACACACCACATCAAATTCCATCCTGATGGCGCTACTGAAAGTTTCAGTTACCTTTATTATTATTATTATATTATAGTTATGCTAAATAGTGTTTTATGCCTTAAAAATATTCGATGAAATAAGATTATGCCAAGTGTATTATGCAAAATAAAATTCTGAGTATCAAGATTCTGCCAAATAGAAAAATGAGTTCCCATTTTCTACTTTTATGGAGTCGAAGCGTCAGGCATAAGCTAAGTTATTAATAAACAGGCATATTTTCCGCCACCTTTGTTTCTGATGGATCTGATTCCACGAATAACTTTGCTATTATTAAAGTTTAATGGCACTGGCATGAAAACGTCATTGGATGATATGCTACACGTATGATGCATGTCGCCGTGACGTCACGACGCCCGTAAAACTCACCGGGCCGTGGAAAACTCATCAACCGGTTGCTGCAACGTTACGAGACTAGTGTACGAGTGAATATTAAAGCAAAACTGTCATTTGGAACCGTAGTATCGGTTTTACATGATCTAGAGTTGACTCTTATTTGAAGAATAACTAAGGAAATTGGAATTACATAATATTTTCTAAACAAAAGCATCTAGAACTGCTTAATTTTTAACAAGCTTTTGTTAGCTTCACTTGTAAACTAACTATGTATGTAAGAAAATCTTGGAATCTTAATTTGATCCACTTCCCGGTCTTGGATTAAGATAAAATTTTGCACACACTCTGAGTTCTGATGACAATACATGACTAGCTACGAAACGTCATTACAAATCCAATATGGCGGCCTCCCCAAGATGTCGGACTGGCTGTTTGAAATCCACCCCCATGATATGGGTATCAAATGAAAGGGTTTGCTGTCAAGAATACGAAAAAAATAGTCACGTGACTCAAATCCAATATGGCGGACGTCCAAGATGGCAGATTAGCTATTTGAAATGCACCATGATATGGGTATTAAATTTAGTGCGTGTTAAAAGCGTGTTCTTAGTGTTTTAAACTATTATATTAATATTCTTATACAAAAGCAAACCTATAAAAAATTGGCCCATGTTTTTAAGTAACCATCATTGATAGAGTAGTTATCTGTGTAGAAACATAGCGGCACGCGTGTTTCCCATGAGAAGTAGCTAATAATTCCGCCTCATCCACAGTCATGCATATTTCATAGTTGATCGGCGGTTGCAAAGGTACGGCGCACCTCACCTTTGAAAGGTCATCAATATTGTGGTCGCATTGCTTACTTGCAGTGATTATGTTGTTAGGATTTCATTCATATTGAAGGGTGTTATTAGCTTGTTGTTTTTATTTAGTGTTCCCTTCTATGGAACTATTATCCTCTAAGAATACACAACGTCTGTTCATCTGTCTCAGGGTTGTATTAGCTTAAACAATGGATCTAATTTTACTTTCACTAAATATGTGAGAGTGGTCCTCTAAAATTCGTGGTAACTATTTATTATGTTTAATGTTTTAATTCTAAATTTAATTTAATACGCGAATCCGACTCGGACTTGACCGATTTTTCTTTTACATAATCCTACATCTCGAGTTAGAGAGAGTTAACCGAATAAGAAGCTTGTGGGCTTACCAAGGCCGTTGGTCCGCAAAGGGCAAATGAAGGAACAAATGTGGGTTTTATTCAGTCCAAGCCTTCACTCCTTCGCTTCCTCCCAGATCGGAAGGACATTTGTAAGTACAAAGCAAGTAAAATAAAACAAAACAAAACAAGTAAAACAAGCAAAAAAAAATGGTTGCCTGTAAAGTCGGTTTTACGGGCGAAGATTTTACGTGACAAGCATGCGCCGATTCAATGCGCCTAATTCTCTAGTGCTGCGCGCGCGGCAGACCGATCATAGTTGAGTGGGAGAGAGACGCAAGGCATTCGGCGGGCCTCTCTCTCGTTCGGTGACTCATCGTAACGTTACCGAGCGTTACACTTTTTCATAAGTGACTCCCAGCCGCAACCTAATTTAAGACGTTGTCACGTCAAAAATGGTTGCCTGTAAAGTCGGTTTTACGGGCGAAGATTTTACGTGACAACGTCTTTTTTTTTCCAACGCCAAGAACGTTCGAGAAAGACAAAGACAGAGACACAAGCATGCGCCGATTCAATGCGCCTAATTCTCTAGTGCTGCGCGCGCGGCAGACCGATCATAGTTGAGTGGGAGAGAGACGCAAGGCATTCGGCGGGCCTCTCTCTCGTTCGGTGACTCATCGTAACGTTACCGAGCGTTACACTTTTTCATAAGTGACTCCCAGCCGCAACCTAATTTAAGACGTTGTCACGTCAAAAAAAAGTAAAGTTTGCAAAGCGAAGTCGCTTTGCAAACTTGTTTTATTTTCAGCTCCGTAAATGCTATGCTATGTCCAACAGTGGACGTCTTTCGGCTGATATGATGATGATGATGATGACTTTACCGACTTAGTATGTAACTATTTATTATACAAACATACATAATATAATAACACAGGATAAACGTTTGTAAAAAACAAGTCTAGAATAGGCGGCCTTGTCGAACAGCGTAATCTCTAACAGACAGCCTTTGGTTATCCAAAAGTTATCTGAAAGAACTGTTTGTTTCTGTATTTCAGTCCGAAACCACACGAAATCACAACACACACGAAACCAAACCACATAGATTTAGCGTTTTTTTTTTTCATAATGCTAATGACACAAAATACCGATGCCACAAATAAAAAATGTGCCACAGACAAATTAAATAAAAGAGATTTGATGTTTCATATTTCACAAAACGACAAGTCTATAGAACGCTAGATATTGCTTGATGACGACTGGACAAACCACTGAAAGGTTTGAGCTATTTTGAACTTAGTTTTTTATGCAGCAGTAAGGTCAATGGCAAAGGTTCAAAAGGTATATTAATGGCCAGACTTAATATTTTAAAACTTGTGATTTAATAGGAATAAAAGGTTTCTATAATAGTTTTGTCTCTTCGTTATTTAACACCGACTTCCGAAATTAAAGTTATTTTATACTTTTCAGTGTTTTTTATTTTACACTTTTTGGTTATGGTACCACCACTAAAAAGTACCCCTCAGATAAACTTAAATAACTTATGGCCACAGTGCATCCCATAACGATTCTAATAATCCTAAACATGGTTAGATTACATTAATTTTTTTTTCCTTCTGGCTTCATCATCAGATCAGTTCGATACATCCCCCCCATTTTCTGACAGTCAGTCATCGACTACACGTATAAACAAAGCAATTTTACTTGTAACCTCAGTTCTGCTGGAATTCTATGAGGAGTTCTGTTCCATATCTTCGAAGTTCATGATCAGATCATAACAATATCTATGGAACCGCCTTGGAAGCCTTTCAAACAAAAGTCGGTCGGTTTTCGAAGTCGGTTATAAACTGGCGATGGTATACACGAATATACTTGAATTAATAATCCGAGATAATATAGAATAGAATAGAATAGCATTTATTCAGCGCAAGCAACACAATACACCACAACATAATAGTACTTTATGATATAAGTGTATAATGTTGGTGATTACCGCTGAGGCGGTATTTAAATCCGAGCCGAAGGCGAGGATCTTAAGAGAGCCGAGGACGGTAATCGCCAATATTCACGCGTATCATACGAAGTTTTTCGACACATTTGAGAAGAATTTTATTTAAACAACGTCTTTTTCTCGGTAGAATATTTATTGATATGAATATAATTAAATTGCACAATAGGAACAAGGAATTGAATGAAAATAGTTGAGTGGGAGAGAGACGCAAGGCATTCGGCGGGCCTCTCTCTCGTTCGGTGACTCATCGTAACGTTACCGAGCGTTACACTTTTTCATAAGTGACTCCCAGCCGCAACCTAATTTAAGACGTTGTCACGTCAAAATTAATTAATTAATGCTTTATCAGTAAAACTGTTTTTTTTGTAGTATGGCGGCAAAAAAATATTCTTTCTACTTATGCGTGCGCATCCAAAATGGCAGCCATAGACTAGCTACTCTAGCTAGGTTGTCTGAATAAAAATAAGAATGAGGTTGCATATGTTTATAAACAGAAAAAATATTTTTATTTTGTGAAAGGTTTTATTTATTAAACATGTAAAAGTTAAAAAAGTTTATATATACACAAATTAACATAAAATAAACAAGCAAGACACTAATTTGTACTATTTGAACGCAAAACGTAATGTATTTTTTTGTAGAATTCAATGTTTGATTTGAGAACAGAGGTTTAACAAAAAAGGTTATCACTACATTATCACATTTGTGCATAATGGTAATCAAAAAGTCACAGTTTGGTTACAAGCTACATTATATACCTAAGCGTAGTGCAATTATAGTCACTTTCTGAGCAAGTGTGTCGAAAATAATATAAATATTATCAATCTATTGCCAAATAAGGTTCGACTTTAGTGTTGTATACTTTAAATGACCATAGAAAGGGCATGGTTGCTATAAAATTTAAACTTTGTTATGTTTGACATAAAGTATTTTTTCGGTTAATGGATAATTATCTCGAATTCTGAGTTCCAGTATATATAGAGTGTACCCTAGATCCATAGGCTCTCGCCTGGGCGCAGCGCGCCGCATTGCCAAGCACATTACACGTCGCATCGTCCAGCCGCGCCGCAACGCAGCTAAAGGGTATTTCACTGGATTTTTTAAGCACGATTTTGCCACCAGTGCCACTTAGGGTGTCAAGACTAAGCTGTATCAAACCGTTTTAACTAAATGTGCTGTCAAAGATACAATTTTTATGCAAAGTTATTAAAAAAAAAAACGGTATTCGTTAGAATACTATATTTGACTACTAACTAAAAAAACTAATAAGGTTCACAAAAAAAAAAAATCGGTGGAAAATTGGTGCAGTTAATGGCGCTGTTAAATTATTATTTTATCCTTGTCACGCGCACTATGCCTTACATGCCTGTGACGTCAGATTTATGCAACTTTTTCCCGGCGAAAGTAGTTCTGTGTGAACGCAACATTTTATAACAGAAGCTTGTCATGTTGAAAAAATATTGCTCCGCAAAAAGAAACATCGGTATAAACATACCATGTTTGAAAATTCTTTTGTAACGCCAATTTAGAATTTTTAAATATTTTAATTTTGTAAAATATTTGCCGGGTCCAAAAAATCCAGTAAAAAACCCTATTGAATACACTACATTACATAGATTTACAAACCAAATGCGAAAAAGAAAAGTTGCAAAGTTCAGCGTGAAGCCTGAATGCCGCTAAAAAGAAGAGTGATGTAAATTAAGTTATAGTCTGTCTAAAAAGTCAACCGACTGGGGAATTTTGTATAATATTTAATGATTTAAAAAATACTTATATTCGATTCTTGTTACATGGTTCTTCTAGTAGAAAACAATGATCAATATCTCTTAATCAACCTTGATTATTGAACCAGCGTTGACTACATCAGATTTTATTTTACCCTAATAATTATCCAAGTCGGTTGACTTATTAGACAGACTATAACATCAAATTTTTATATTTCTGTGTTACGAATATATTTTCTGGCACAAAAATTATCCTTTTGCGAAATGATATTTAACCAACGACGCCAATACACATAGGTTTTGCACGAAGGCATAACGATTCCTTAACTTAGCATCTATATGACTGGCCTGTTAGTCTAGTGGTTAGTGTCCCTGACTGCTATACCGGAGGTCGTAGATTCGATTGCCACTCGGGACAAATATCTGTGTGATGAGCTGTAATTATTCTATAATGTGTAACTAGGTATTTACAAATACCATATAAGTCTCATTAAGTATGTTTATCCGTTGTTTATTATTCAAACTACAACCTCTACTTAGTTTGGGACTAGATGGCGTTGTGAGAAATTTGTGGAATAAAGGTTGAGCAATGTTTGCCGAGGTCAGCGATGGATGGGTGACCATCTTAACATACCGAGATTTCTCCTTAATTCACGTTAATTCATTGAAATGCTAAAGGAACACAGGTCGGTTTTAGTCAGTGAAAGTCTGACACTCCCGTCTATAGCGGGAGGAGTCATTTAAAACAAGATAGTTACCTGTTACCTACGTAGAATACTACTATTCTACTGCACCCAGTGTAACTGGAAGCTGGCCCCACTTAGTTGGGAAAAGGCTAGTAGGTGTTCATAGTAGGGATGTAGGGGGCGATCGGCGGCGGAGACCTCTCGCGTCGGCCTTGGTTGAGGCCATGGTCCGAAGCGAGCAGGAGTGGCAGGCGGTCGACGACTTCTGCGAAGCATTAATGTTCGCTATGGAGGAGGCCGACCGCATCAGGCAACGGCGCTCTCTTCGCCGCCGGGATTCCGATCCCAATTTCAAGCCACCGTAGGCGCTCGCAATGGGTAGCTCGCTGTCCGGCCGTCCGGTAACTGTCCGGACCAAGCCCAAGTCGTCGACGGCGCGCGCTGTTTCCGCGCGCCTCAAGGAGTTGTCAGCAACAGCAGGGGCCCAGCCAGGTCCAAGCCTACTGGGTCCAGGGTTATCCGAAAGTGCGCTCGAGCCCCGGTATGAAGGCTTGAAGAAACGGGATGGGTTTTTTAGTCAGTAAGAGCTAGACAGTATCTCCTGCTCCGACCAAGAGCGGGGGTTGTCATTATATGATTTTTCCCATCGAAAAAAAAATAGTAGGGATGTAACAGAAGTGGTTATAGTTATCAGGACCGAATTCGGGACTGAAGTTTTTAAATTTGGAACCAAAATCGGAGGCGATACTACTAAAACCAATCAAAAGCTAGGATATGTATACATGAAATGAAAAGCGAATTCACAACATCCCAAATACGAAACAAAACAACAAATGGGAGAGGGAGGTTGCTTGCGTGACATATTTAAACTTATTTATACCTCCGATAATAAGTTTCGATTAAAAATTTATCCGAACCGAAATCGGATTCGGAGATGTAAAATTAATCGGAAGTATCGAACTTTTGGAATCGACATTGAACCTCCGCAACTCTGCGCCGTATGATTCCAAAAGTAACTCGGTGAAATTAAAAAAAAAACCTCATTATATATTTCATCATTATCTTAATTTCAGCCGAAAGACGTCGACGTGGTGACTCTCTTAGAAGCCAATGTCCAACAGTACCGAGTAAATAGGGGTAACCCTTGGGCTTTGTCCATGGGAACATGAGAAACTGTGTTTCTGTTGTTTAAGGGGATGCAACTTCGACATATATTTTCACTGTTTTTCATACAACCGCTCTTACGCGATTATGACGTTATTACACATTTTTCATTAGATGTTTTGGAAACACAGTATCTTGGGGATATTATCTAGGCTTCTATTGAAATCACTTCGTAAATTTGTTTTAGACTAATCCAGTAAAGACTTCTGAAAATCACCGTATTTAATAATTTTTTTCAAGAACTTAATAAACACTTATTTCCTGGAACAACTTTTGTAAAATATTCGAGTAAATCATGGAATTACTGAATGCAAACAGAGTTTTCAAGTATTATCTTCCTTTTTTCGCGTTGCCTTTTCGTCAAATATCACGTTGGATTGCGTTAGATGAAGTAACAAGCTTTTAAACTATGCTCGATGTTTACGATAAGCGAGTGGAAAAGCAGTCTCTTAATGAGTTCCAATGTTGTACCTCAGGGCCAATGAAACCCCATTTTACGGTATTTATTTACTTAGACGTTATACTTAAATACTGTTTGAGTAACCACTACTCTCCTCACCTATTCAGGAAGACATACTAGTTTTCCGTCCTCCCCATCTTGAACCGAAATACTGCGTCACACAACATTATGTATTTCGTACTCTATATAACTTAATGATAGACGAACACCCCAGTGTCCGAAAATTGAGTATTTAATGACGTCCGGTTTTCGACGGTACTAATTTTACCAATATTGTTTAAACAAATTTTAATTACTATGGATAGGCTTGCGTTTGAGCACTATCAGACTTTATGGCAAGCGATGATTTGGTTGATGGAGAAGCACGCTTGTCTAGAAGTTACCTATTCACCCTAGAAACACAGACCCCATCAGGGAATCCCCCACGCCATACGCCCAATACATGGTAACTACAACAATAAGTGAGTGAGTGTAACTGCAGGTAACTATGATGTTCCGAACTTTCGTTTGTTTGTTATTATCATCTTTTTGTTTGAATATCAGATACTCCAAGAGGTATAGTTTTGTTCCAAGAGGGATAGGTTTTCGTCTTCATAGGTACTGTATTCTGTACAAGTTTGTACAGTTGATAACCGGACTCACTGTGTAGCTATAAAGAATGGTATACAACAAAACTAGATCTAAGTAAAACTTTAAATATAAAAAAAACTGTCTCTACGTAGTGTTTGCTACGACGGTTACGCTTGCTACGAAGCGCTACGAATGCGGACCGCTACGACTGCTGGACAATTATTATAATATAATATAATAATTGTCCAGCAGTCGCAACACAGTTTTATGGTTCATTCAATATGATAGTATTCTTTATGAGAATATATAAGTAAGCCAACTATTAAAATTTTTACAAGGGTCATATCGAGTAAAAAAAAGCAAAAACTTACCAAATATCAAAGTCTTACCTCTCGAATTGATATGAAATCCTAGGTCGGTCGAAGCCGGTGTAGGTAATTAAAGTGGTGTATAAAGCCTTGCTGAGTAAGCATTGCCGCCGTTGCTCGCAATTTCCTCAGTCCAAGTAGTGTGTAGTATATGGAGTTAGGTAGCCAGTGACGCCGCGGCCGGGCGGCCGAGCGGATCAATAATTATATTATTAAAAAAAAAACTAAAGTAGAAAAAGTCCATAAACAATTGCTTGGTATACACACAACTTAGAAACGTGTGTTAGGTTAGGTTAGCCACTATTGTTATAGGCTAAGGTGGCATGTAGGCATATCCGATGTATGCGACTGTTTTACCTATCCGCTATAGATTTCAGGACGCTGGCAATATCCCCTCACAATCTCTACAGGGTTCAGGTTAAACTTGCATGATCACAAAACAGAGCAAATAAGCCGGAGCAAGTGGCGCGGCTCGCTTCTACAATATTGACGCTAGCGACGTTTCTCTTACTGTACAAAGTGAGCGCGAGCGCGTCGCGTCGCGTGCTGCAGCAGCCGGTGGCGCTCACTTCATATCTGGTATCAGCTTTAAAACGGACGACTGTTATTGACGGTTTTACGTCGTGAATAGTTGACGGTGTGCGGCGCTGCGTGCCCGCGGGACCGCTGTGCGCCTACTATAATTTACTTCCACGTCTCTTCAGCCGCATTTCGCCTATCTGACTTTATAGCTCTAAAGGTGTGCGGTCAGGAAATGGATACAAATACTTGGTTTTATTTCCAATTTTATTTTCATAATAAAATTGTCTTATTACATCTATATAAATTCTTTAGACTACATTTTATTACTTTTGCGAAAAATATAGGAACCGAGGATACAAACCGGCCTCGTCAGCGCACGTAGCGACGATGGAAATTTATAACAGCCGTGTCAGATTAATGAACAAAGGCTTTTGTTATTGAAGATTGACTAAGTTGGACAACATTTTTACTCGGTCTATTGTGACTAATATCTTGTCACGAGCAGCACTTTGCGCTTGTTTTGTAAATTAAGCGTCGGCGGTTACACAAGCAAATAGCATTATATTAGAATATAGTAATGTAAAGAGTAAACATGAAATAAAAATATATGAAACGGTCAAATAATAGATGAAAGGTCGATGTGCTTGGTATTTAGAATTCCTCGCTTTTCGTATCCTCCGCACAATGGCACATTCCTCGGGTAAATATTTTACGTGTTCCAGAATTTCTTCTAAAACGTGCTTTCTCGTAATGTTTCCATTGCTGAAGAACAAGTGATAAATATTGTGTTTATGTGTTGGTTTCTGCGTCCACTCTCCCGCTAGACAATGGCGCGCGCGGTCTAGCGATCTAATCAGAATACTCGTACAATATGCAGGTAATGGTTCCAAATGGAGGCAGGAAAGTTCAGTTAAGATTTTGTACTGCATGGAATATTAAAGAAAGTGTTTTCACAACCTCGGATCCTCGAAAATGTACAATAGATAGCCACTCTCGGCGGACTTTACAAGCTTAATCCTGAAACATTGATGGCCTTCAGGCCGGTTGGAGATTTGCAAACTTGACGATCGAATTTGTCAAAAACAGCGATACCGAAACTTATTTACCGAACTATAAATACTTATATAAGACCAGCTTGAGTTTATGATTCACCCTGTACGTAAAGTTTATAATGCCACAAGAAATAATCACACAAAGATAGTTTATTGGAAGTATATCTCAGTTCAAGAACCCATTATTGGGGATGCTTTTAGCTAAATGGACATCTAGTTTTAGAGTTAAATAAATTCGAGTGAGTTGTTGAAATCATTAGCGCGATGCTACGAGTATCTATAAGTTTGCGAAGGGAATGGGATCTATGACCTGTGACCTTTGCGAGGCACGTCTACGAGCATTGCTACGAGGCTACGCCGCTACGACGCTACGTACTCGTAGCACTACGCGAGCTCTGCCTCGTCTCGCTACGCTAGTTTTATTAAACATTAATGTTGTCCCTAGGATGCTCAACCAAATTATTTTAAAGCTTTTACTCATCGCCATACTCGCCAGTTTATTGTCGACTACATCATCGCTTACCATCAGTAGATATAGGGATGAAGCTAATTTGAATTATTTTTTTTATTAAAAAGAAAAAATCCATATTCATAAAAATGAATGAACCGATTTTTAATAATACTCTTGATACGCGCAAAAATATCTAGTGCTAAAAATATGGATTGAGTGATTTCTCATTTCCAATATAAAATTTAATTTGTCTTAATGCTAATACGTTACAAGCTGCTAAAGTTATTATCCACACGTGTAATCGTATATTTATGTTGCAGGAATTAATAACCACATTGTACATTGGGTTCCTCGGGCTGATATTCGCCTCGTTTTTGGTGTACTTAGCTGAGAAAGACGTCACGGACACAAAGTTCAAGAATTTTGCCGAAGCTTTGTGGTGGGGTGTAGTAAGTGTTTCATAAATATTTTCGTCAATGGAAATTTATCATCAAAATTAGATTATATTTTGTTGAAAGATAACCTTTTTTCCTATAACTATTGCGGTAGCTATAAGATTAAATTCTGTAATGTACCGTGGCACGGTTATATTTTGTCAATTGTTTGATCGGGTCAAAACGGTAACAAAATATCCAGGGTTCAGTGACAAAAAATTAAAAAATTTCGTCAAATAAGATGTATTTTTGTAAAAGTTAGTCAAATTTTAAATAGTACGGCTGCTGACCGTAGGAATACCTCACCTGATAAGATATTTGAGTAGGTTTGAGCTTGTACTAGGCTTTGGATCCCGGGACGTCTCGTGTTTTGAAGTTCCGGGACTTTTCCTAATTTTAGGAGTCCCGGGACTTCCGTGTCGAGCCTCGAAACAAGATTGTAGAAATTGCTAATGATGAAATACTGGAAATACGAATTGTATGATTTTTAACTAAGTTCTTTTTATAATTTTTTTTTAAGATAGAGAACGCTTGCCTAGAAGTAACCTATTCACTCTTAACCGAAAGAACCCTGGCTCTAGGTTATAGCTAAACGCTTTGTACATACCTAGGTATGGGTGGTACGTCAACTACATAACGTACCGATGGCGTAACGCTGTACGTATGATCCGATGATGGAACAAAATTGGCGGAATTAAATTGCGCAATGACAATGCACACTCCCCGAAATGTAAACGATAGAAAACAGACAGGCTAGCGACTCGGCATCGATGCTCAAGATTTGACTCGACAAATGCATCACTGCCAATGATTTTCGCTCGCTTCTCAATCGACTCTAGTGCGTCAAGCTGGCATTTGACCGACCCATACCAAAGATGAGAGCAGTATTCCATACACGATCGAACCTGCGCTTGATAAAGGTTAAACAGCAGCCGACCTATCGTCTCACCTTTGCTAAGATCCCCAAATTTATGGCAGTCAGTTGAGCTTTTGCGTCGATGTAAGAGCAAAAATTGATATATCATATATCAATTTTATTTTTATTTATTTTTTTATTGATATTTTTTTATTGTTGACAGATAGCGTAATCGTTTGAATATGTCGGGAATTCCCAAACCCTAGCTTGTACAATTAGTAGGTAATGTAAAAATCATCTGATATGCTTTATCTGGTCAATCGGCAAATACAATATCTCAGAATAATTTTGTGATCGGTGCCGATTAAGATAAGTTCAAAGGGATATCCTTCAGGTCAGCACTCGTACTAAAATTACAACGGACAATAGTAGTAGAACTGTGACAATCATGTTAATGCGTTAGTTTACTTGTCGGTTAAATTGTTATTATCCATGTGAATGGATAAGAAAAGACCATGGTAAACTTGCGCAGCCTAAAAAGAAGTGAAGATTTTTAATTTCTTTATTTGATAAATTTTGAAACAATTTTACGTTTTTTATCGCTATTATTTGGTTTCCGCACTCGGTCAATGGTGGACCATCGTACATGACTTTGAAACAATTAGCCCTTTTTCATAGCTGACAATGTTCAAATTCCATTGCAATCTATTCTTTTTAGAGCCTTTTTAATTAAAGTGGTCACTTCAAAATCAACCTAAAATAACAACGCCGATAGCCGCTGAAGTCGATACTTGAGCCGATGGAGATTGAAATTATCTCGAACTTTAAGTTCAAGTGTACTTATCTTAAGTACGTATACAGGATTAGTGTTTTCAATTGAGTTGAAATCAATCAAAAATATAATTTATGTAAAATAAATAGAAACTTGAAGAAATGTAAAGTTAATTTTTTGGGAGTGGTTTTTTGTGTAAATCGTTTAGTTGATAACTAATATGCGTGAAACAATTTTGGCTAGTCATTGAAATGTAAACCTTGTAAACGTATATAAAGTAAAAGTTATATAGGTGGTGCGCTAAGATGTTGTAATGCTGCAGATCACGCTGTGCACGGTGGGGTACGGCGACATGGTGCCGCAGACGTGGCAGGGCAAGTTCATCGCCTCCTTCTGCGCGCTGCTGGGGATCTCCTTCTTCGCACTGCCCGCCGTGAGAACCACTTTCTCATTCATCCAAACAATTAATTGCCTTGCCTTATCATTATACTAGAGAGATATATCCCTGTGAGAGCACGCAGCTTTCTGACAATTTTTAATTCTGTTTTAGTTCTCCTAATATAAAGCGATCATCGGTCGATTTTCGGTTTTGATGATGGCTTTGTATTAGAATGACGCCTGAAAGTGTACTTTACGAACAGGGAATACTGGGTTCTGGTTTTGCGCTCAAAGTTCAACAGCAACAGCGACAGAAGCACATGATCCGTCGGCGCCAGCCCGCCGCCACGCTCATCCAGGCGCTGTGGCGGTGTTATGCTGCTGATGAGCATTCTATGAGTGTGGCCACCTGGAAGATACATCAAATCCCATTGCCCAGCCCACAAGCCAGGTAATTGCTTCCCCATACTGAACCTTATTACTTTTCCGCAACTCAAACGTCGTTTCCACAAAGATAATTACTTTTACTTTACCTCGTCAATAATAAACTCGGCAATCAAAAATTTTCAAGTGAAGTAGCAACATTAAAAGTGAAAAAAAAACACCTATCCTGAATTTCATCGACGAAAAATTAAATATAAATCCAGACACACTCAAGTGCACACTCCCATCTACCATAGAACGTGGTGGAAAGAACACTGTGAGTGAACTCGCAATAGTATCTGATAAAAGCTTCGTCTTCTACGTAAATGGCTCGAAGTTTTGGAAAACCGAAAATCTCCAGCAAGCATCGATGTACTTAATTAGGTACAAAACAGTTATATTTTTGGCTAGTAGCAAGAAAATAATCAAGTCCTTAACTAGATTTAGCATAATTTTCTTCACTTTTAGCCAATTTTGAACAGAGTTTGTTAAGGTTATTAGACCTTTGTCTTGGGCTGAAATTTGTGACAAAAGTCAATCAATCAGCTTCGGTAAGAAATCGATGTTCGGTGGGACACTAGGTCGCCATGAGTCGTGTTGTCGTGACGCGTGTGTCTGTCCCTAGCCGCGTGATGAGCGCGTCGTTCAAGAACAACGCGTCGTTCGTGTCGCGGCTGCCCACCATCCGCCGGCACAAGAGTACGTCGCTGCACTCGCCCGCGCCGCACTCCAAGCCCGCCCACCGCTACGACGTCAACGCCAGCGCGGAGAATCTTGGTAAGACTATACGTGATATACTTCACATTCTCTTCCTTAAAGTTTTGAATAATCTAACATACATTTTAAGCAATGATGAAATGTCTAAATTTTACAAAAGAATTTTAAAGTGACTTTTTGCTCTTCTACTATCTAGGTACATTAAACATACTACATGATCATAATCGCGATAAACATAACCTTTTTTCACTCCATAAATGAACAACACGGGATACCCTGACTAGGCACCGCACGATCTCACTCATTTTCATTAGAATCAACATACCTACAACATGAATAACGGTCATAAGAATATAAGTTATAGTAACTAAAATATACGATAGCTACCTATTTATTAATGCAGATAATGTTCAGATGGCAAAAACAAGATTATACAATGACCAACAAGAATCCAATTGGCTGTAACTATAAGACAATAAACAACACGAAAGAAAACAAAAGAAGAGGGAAATCGAACAACAAAGGGAACGCATCGGCTAATAAATAGAGCGACCAGATCACTACATATATGAGACAAGTTGGAATGAAAATCAATTGAATACATAAAACGTTCGCCGCCACATCCATCATGTACATACTACAAGCCATTAACGTGGTGCACTCGAATCGCAACTTTTTTCAATTGCTAACACAACAAAAAGGACAAATATTCATCAACACTCTGTAGATTGACGAGCCGTTTTAATTAGCGCAGTGTTGTGCAGTGTGACATGTGAAGAGCTTAGTGGAATGGAGTGTGATGTCATTTATTGCCCTGTTCCGTAGATAATCATACGTCGGGAGGGGACCGTGCGTGTTGTCTACTACATTGTTGGAAAAGCTGCTTTAAAGGTTCTGTTATAAATATTTTAGACGGCACTATGGCATGACAATATTACAGTCGATAAACTTCCGCTGCGTTTCTTGTTGATTCTTATTAGTAAATACTTTCCAGAATATGTGAATACACAATAAGCGAACATGTTGACGTAGCTTTCAGCCCGGAGTAATGCCAACCTTCCGGCGACAATGGCTACGTCTCCTAGCTCCAGACACGATTGCTGACATCCTACTTACCTTCTACTTCTTTTTATTATTTTTCACTTTTTTGGAATCAAAATGCACCCGCGTAGATTAAAATATCGCTTCGAAAACTTTACAGTACTTACCTGTACTCGTATCGCAATAAGAAGCTTTATATACCTACATCTGACGGAGTGGCTTCTCAATAACAATTGCTTCCGCGTAATAATTTAACTGCTAAAGTTATAGAGATGAAAACATGAAATGTTAATTTCGTTAATTTCTACCGACTGCAAGACTTGCGTTCATTTAGCATCATAGATCGCGGTTCACACAATGAATTTCCAGATTATACAAGCGACCTCATGTTTCTGGAATGGCTTCCTTAAGAGCTTGTATTTTTTAAGTTCGGTTACGTATCTTAAATAAATAATAACTAAGTATTTACACTGCTTTGCATTTTTTATTATGCATGCCAGATAGTTCATAGGAATCCTGTAAAATATTTATAGGCATTTTATCATCACAATGTTTTAAGTAAGTGGGTGATGATCGTATCAGACTTTCATAATGCGTTACGAAATGTGGGATATCTTTTTCCTGTCAGATTATCAAGTGTAGGCAAATTGCAGAGTTCTTGCTGTCGACATCCGCCTGTCTTCACTCGTCTGATTTGAAATATTTTTCTTCATATTTATTTACTCTGTATGTTTTTCTGGGCACTAAATAATACCTATATATAGCTTGGCCTTCAGGATAAAGATGTTACAAAATATTTTAGTTTAATTTGAACAATAAGTATAAAATAGAAATGTTACGATCAACGACTACATTACTGACTGACGCTTAGCAGCTACGATGTCACCTTTGCAATAATATTGACGTTTAAACTAGAGCAGATCTTAAATCAATAAGTTTACTTATTTATTTGATATAGTTTTAAAGTATCTACTACTTTGTCTAAGATAGAGTTTCCATCAGGTACACAATTCTGTCTGTCTAGCATTTTAATACTAAATCATTTATATTGAGCGTCATTTGGGAAATCCGTTCATCGGCAACCGTGCATGTCAGTATTATCGATAGGTAATACTCCACTCTCTAGTGGATTCAATTCAGGTTATCTTATTAAGGTATTCACAATGGTTTTCTATTAATAACCAAACGCAGATAAAAACTTAGTTTCAGAGTGCGGCTCGAAAGCTATTTCTGTTATGAAAACTTTTATCTTATCGCAGTTAAGTCTGGAATAAATTGAAACATCTAGTTGAGACATTTTGCCAGTTATTTCTATTAAAAAGTAGGTATAGGTTTATTTTTGATCTTCCTTTCGTAAGTTAAATAATGCCACTTAACTAACCAATATTTTTATTCGAAGGGCACTTAATCGGTATCTAGGTAAGAAAAGAACTGTGTCAACAAGTAAAAGATTCTGACGTGTTTGTTACTTGGGAAGTTAAATCGCAATAAAACTTAGATAACCAACCCCTAGTGGCCATTCGGTGATCACAAAAACACGAAACGCCTTCAGTATAAGTAAACGACTCTGCTGTCATAAAAACAGTCAGTTTCTGTATTTCCATTCCCCCTACGCATTCCCACGCGTTTTGTTTGTTTAACTTATATAAAGAACATTTATTAGAACTTCTTTATTTCTCAATGTTGATGCTTATATCGTAGAACAGATAACAGGCCGTCACAGTACCTACTAGGTTTACAAGTTCATTAACTATAACGTACAAGATACTAGTGCAGGTAAAACAAAATAGCAGCGAGTAGGAAGCGAACTGCTGCAAGGCCGGTTCTGGACCTTCTCACAGTAATCGTAAGCGAGTTCCGAACATTGCTGTATAGTTTTGGGGTACAATGAGTTACATTCATAAAACGTTTGCACATTAGTCAGAAAGAGACGAAGAACGGATCAATAGTTTGCCCGAGACATTAAATGGAAACCGCTGCATTGACCTCATTATTTAGGTGTTTCTTTGATGCAGCTTTCACAAACAAGAAATTAATTTAAAAATATCAAATTTTCTGACTGAAGGGTATTATGGGAGAACACATCAAAATACATGTTACGGACGTTAACTTAATCCTCAATGTGATTGCTACGTCTTGTCAGTTACCGTGTATCGTTATACTAGTACTCAGTACTAATGATATGGCGCCTTTTCAAAGAAGGTTCTTTTAAAAGGATTCCCCATCCGAGACGTTATCCACAAGCCTGTAATATAAAACAAGATGAAAGACGAATCCTACTTAGCATAAGCTATACGGTGCGGAAAATTTCATTTAGAGATATTACTTAAAAACATTTTGCATTCGTTGACATTTCAAAAAGATAAAATAGGATAAAGCAAAACAAATTGTTCTGATTTAAAAAAAACTTTAGTGTTCTGAAAGTAATTATGTTTTTTTACCTAAATTACCTACATTTGTATTTTTTGTATTTGAATAGAATATAAATAAACAATTACCTGGTAAATATAATTACTACATTGTCAGTTACAACTCAAATGACTTGTGCCCTTCACACAAACCATTTTTAACGTGATAATAGATCAAATTATGTACAAACCATATCATAGACATAAAGAATGAATATAACCGTACAATATTGTCCCATCAACCAAAAATTAATATTAGGAAAACACGCAGCAGGCAGGCAGGCGGCTCGAGGTTTATAGCAGGGGACAGGCTGATGATTGAGGGCGTAGATACGCAGTAATTACAATCAAGCTCTCGGTGTCTTTTAAATAGTATATGAGATATGATAATAAGTGGAATGTGTTCGGAGAAGCACCGGCATGAGGTGACGGGGCTGCAGGGGTAGGCGGCGCAGGGCCGAGGTAGCTCTTGTGGGTCCGTGCTGACGTAGCGTGTGTGTGCGTCGCAGGCGCGCCCGCCGCGGGGCCAGCGCGCGCGCCGCCCGCTCCGGGGCCCGCGCACAGCCAGGACTCGCTCGCAGACACTCCGCTCTCCAAGAAAAACTCTGATGGTAAGAAGTGGACAAGCAACAAATATCTACAACTAGCTGTATTTCGTATTAGACAAGACTTTGTCTGTTGAGATGCTCTTCCTGTCGCTTTCGAGTAGATTAACATTTCTTCACTAGGTGTATGTACATACGTAGTCTATGTGGTTTGATGGAATTGTGTACATTTGAAACATATTCACTACTTTCCGACACCTAGATTGTTGCGTCATGTATCACTAAAGTTTCCACTTAGAGCTGTCACTCTGTACATAATAAACTAATTTAATAATATTGACATGCGCTTTATAGGTATATAAAAAACATGCAGGTTAAAAACTTGAAGCGAGCGCTGGAGGCACGAATAAATATAGACGTTAGCTATTTTTATTCAAAAGGAAAATTCGTTTTGTTCGAAAGTATGTAAATAAAACTGCATTCAAATATTTTTGAAAAGTCGCTTGCGAAAATGGAACTGACTCAAATGCGAAAAACAACGTCAATTGGTGCCATAGAGAAACGTGCAGCACTAACCTTAGTGAATCTTAAAGTTAAATCTGTTTTATTAAAAGATAGTGAAAGATCATTGAATCAAACAAACCAAAATTTAGTATTTGATGAATATTTGCTGACCTATTAAATTTATAAGATTGCATAACATTTGTTTAACGGCCAAATTTATTTTAGAAAAATTATTTTTAAAATACATACACGGCACCATAAGTACGATGCACTTTTTGCATTTATGTTGATTTGATTCCAGGTGCAAACGATTTTCTAAAAACATTTGAACGCAGTTTCACATGTTCTTGAAAAACAAACTGATGTTTCTTTTGCGTAATAAACAACGCTAGCTTAAATATTTAGGATTTCCAGGGCCCACTTCAACTTTGCTTCCTGTACCTATATTTCATATCTAGACATATTACCGTCACTTTTGGAGACTATTTATTGGTACTTATATAAAAAGTAATGTCAACGTTATCGGATGCACCTGTTCCAGCTAAATTAGGTACAAGTAAAAGAACATCGTCAACAATGTTCATGAATGTACTTAGCCATCAGTAGTTCTGTAGCTCATCCCATACAACAAACCTAATATTTTCCTGGCATAAATTTATTTATTTAATTTATTTCCGTACAATGATGTAACATTAATATCGCGAATTTTGAATGTCGGTAAAACGTGTATAATATGTGTGTTAATATGTTTACTTTAACATTAGATATAAAATCTATATATAGCATGACTCGATGATCTTCCTAGGCACAATAACGCATGCTACAAATTATGGAAATGCAATGTGTGGACTGTGAACGTGAACATTCAAAACCATTAATTTCTGCAATAACCTATCTTAGTAAATTTCTTCCTTGTAATAAACAATAATTCGTGCACGCGGCAAAACCCTCAGCCGTTGATCACATTAACCCATTTATGTTATAGTCTAAGGACATTACGAGGCATATAATAGCCAAACAAATAAAATATCATTGTATCTCATTTACCTATATTACATCTATGGCCTTAGCAGAATCTTAACCATGTACACTTAGTGTGAATAATGGGCAGCATGAGAAAAAGACTAAGAGATAATTTCTTATGTATCTATCTCGTGTTTACTAAGTATGTCTGAGAAATAAGGATGATCTTAAAACGAAATATAACCTACGAACACTGTAATTTGCGACTTTAATCATGTGTATTTACCGCCCGGCCGTAGTGGCCGGACGGTACTTGTTCATGTTCAAGCGACATGCGTTTTGCGGTATATTGCGAGAAAAAAAAATTAAATTAAAGTAGCGTTCTACGAAACATCACGACGCGAAATTGAAGCAACGCGACAATTTGGCGAGTATTAGGAACAAATAATTTGGCGTACGAGCTTATAAAAACAGCTAACAATGTGGTGGTTATGATGACTTCAGAGCGGCCGCGACCTTCGACTGCGGTTTGTCAAATCGCCAACGTGACGCCATTGACTGGTTGTGCCGTGGCATCGCTGTAAGTCGCGTGCGCGTGTCTCTTGAAGATAATCTCGTTGCAATTCGCTTAGCAAAATGTCACGGAGCCAACCATTTGTTTTTATTAAACGATGAAAGCGACCGAGAATTCACCCCATTCTTGTCATTGTTGCTCATTGTTGACTTCACTATTTCTTTCATAGAACCAACCAGAAATTATCTACAGCTTTCAGGTTTTCGTTTAATTTGAGGAACACTTCCTAACAGAACTTTTATATCCTAAACAATATAACTATTTAATGAAATAAAAGTACTCTAGTATAAGAAAATCTGAAAGGGTAAATGGAATGCTAGAAATTGCGTAATATGTACGATATGGCGCACACATGGTACATTTATGTAGGCGCGCACGTAGCGAACTTCGTGAATTGGCACTTTGCTGACAAACGCACTGCACATTGAAGAGGGTCCTTTATATTCCCTATGATACATTAAATTATGAAAATCCTAAATATTAAAACGTCAAGTTCAAAAAAAGAAAAAGAAAGAAAGAAAAGAAAAATATTTTATTTGGCATACACACTCGTATTACACACAATGTAGTAACAACATGTAAACACTAATAAATTATTATATATAAAAAAAGAGACAACTAACAATGTGTGTCTCACGGCGGCGCCAAATAGGTCCAGTTCAGTGGACAAATATGCAAGTGTTTTTTTCTTAATGAAAGTTAGGTAGGTATAACATATGTATGTCGAGCTATTGAGCTCGATTTGTGTGTTACACATTATGAAAGATAAACTTACGCTCGGGTAATAATTGAAACCAGACCTAGAGGAAAGTTATAGATAATCTAGATTTACAGGCACTTTTGAATTGTCTATACAAGCCAGTCCATAAAAAAAATATAAAGTTACTTGCGTATTCCAGAATGTAAATCTAGACGGTTAAGAAAAGACTTTTTAAATCAATAAATATTTGTAAGAACAATGTAGAAAGACGTGGACGTGAAAAGCCCCCGGTAATCAAATAAGTATATTATAACTCGTAAAAAGCAAAAAATAAGTCCAAGTTTCCCATAGTCTTTAAACTATTTTTCTCTTACCTACGAGTAACTCTTTCACGAAGACTGTATTATTTGAGTAAAGCGTGTAGCTGCCTACATGTATTATATACGTAGTTGGGCGGGGGATAAGCTACGCTCAAGGGCTTTCGTCCTCGAGACAAGGGGAGAGCTCGTCGTTTTTCTTCAAAGCTAAACCCTTTCGACCACTGCGAGGAACATTTTCAGTAACGAATAAGTATTATAATATCCATGTGTCATAACATTTTGAAATCTAATAAATCTTGTGCATCACTACGGTCTTTAATGCCTCAACAGTAAAATAGTATCCTACATTTTAAAGCAAGTGTCCGGATTTGGTCATTGCACATACGATAAAACAATAAATACATGAGTATAATATTTTATACTAATAACTATTTCGTAACAAATATTTCGAAACTAAGGGCTAGTTTTCTTTTCATGCGCCATTCGAATTGTTCGTGGATTTGGCATTGACTCCAAACCGTCATACAAAAAACTAATATCTAAAACGTTAAATACTGACGCTTTTATTTACAGAAGTGTTCTGCAAATAAAATCGTTCAGCTTTTTCAAACTAACAAAGATACATAATTTCATGAAAAATAATAATTAAATGATAGAAAATAATAATAATAAATAAAAATAATATTATTAATAATTTATGATAGAATAGCTTTTGTCTGCGGCTTCGCCCGCGTACATAAAATATAACCTATGTCTCTCAAAAATAAAGCAGCTTTCTATCGGTGAAAAAAATTTTTGCAGTCGGACCAGTAGGTACTTCCAGAGATTACCTCCTACAAACAAATTAACAAACTTTACATGTTTTTAATATTAGTGTAGATAATCTTGCTTATAAATTAACACAGTAGTAACAAGCTTTTAAGCTTAACGACTTTGTGTTTTACTCGCTCTAGGTAACCTGCCTGTGTCGCCATGTCGAGGTGATACAAGATCTTGAGCTCGCTTCGCTCGCTCCTGAGCTGATTAATCGAGTTTCATATTTTTCTCGATACATGTGTTATTTTTTAAATCAATGTTTTGATTTTTTGCCAAGTAATTGAAACCAATCTGATTTAGCACATATATTATTGAAATATGAATACGTTTGACTTAACTTTGATATTCCGCGTTTATTTAAGGTAGACGATATTTTTTGGCAGAACGACCATTCGGCAAATCGATATTTTGAACATACGAGTGAGTACGCTGGTAGGTATTTATTCTCTATACATATAAATTTTTGACATGTACCTAGATTCTATAAATAATAAATATTTGTCACAAAATATAATGTAGGGCTACTAATCTATATATATAAAAGAAAGTCGTGTTAGTTACACCACTTATAACTCAAGAACGGCAGAACAGATTTGGGTGAAAATTGGTAGAGCTAGAGCTTAGAGCCAGGAGACGGACATTTTTTTTTTTTATAATGGATAGGCTCGCGTTTGACCACAATCTCACCTGATGGTAAGCGATGATGTGGCCGACGATGGAGCACGCTTGCCTGGAAGCAATCTATTCACTCTTGACTTAAAGACCCCTAGGTTATAGCTATCAGGAAACACAGACTCCGGCATAAGATGGTAGAGTAGGGTAGAGTAGGGTAGAGTAGAGTAGAGTAGGATAGAGTAGAGTAGAGAACAGTAGAGTAGGGTAGGGTAGAGTAGGGTATAGTAGGGTAGAGTAGGGTAGAGTAGAGTAGAGTAGGGTAGGGTAGAGTAGGGTAGAGTAGGGTATAGTAGGCTGAAGTAGGGAAGAGCGGGAGCGAAGCCGCGCGGGCAAAAGCGAGTAACTTGATAAAAACTCGGTATTTGCTACAATTACGAACCCAAGAAAGCTTAGGAGCAAACCCGAGGATTTCGTGAAAACCCAAATTTACAAAAAGCAGTTATAGAATGGAAATCATATTAGTAGTAATTTTCAAAAATAAGAACAATTCCGGGATGCACAATTGTTGCAAATATCAAACCTACCGGGAATACGTCGAGTTACGTAATCATTTTTATTATTGATAAATCACTACCCGTGATAAATGTCGGTTGTGGAATTCTTGTACAATGATAAACTTTACTCACTTGTTTCTTAATAAAACGTATAGTTTACGATAAGTAACCTGACTTTTGACAACTGACCAAGATCATAGCGGGGTGGAAACTTGAGATTGATAGTGTTTTATTTATTTCACTACTACTATTCGGGCCAAGCTCTAGTAGCTCCGTTAGTTTTCAATAACAGCCACCTGTCAACACGTGTCACTGCTGACCACTAATAGATAGATATTTTCAATATGTAGGGTACACAAACAGTGTGCGTTATCCATTAGACTCAGTACATACAGCACTACTTGGCATCACACCCAGTTTAAAGTGAAGTAGAACACAACTACCACACGCTGTGCTCTCTGGGTGAACACTTGATTTCCTTCGTGATCGTAGGTAGGAGGGAATGGCTTGCGAACGGCTTCGTTTTTATGACAGCTGATAACAAACTAAATGAGCTTGCTATTTAGTGTAGTCGACGCCATTTGCCTTCAGTAATTCTTATACTTTTCATACAGCCTACGGCGGGGGTGTTCAAACCGTAAATCGCGAAAGATTTCCGAATCGATCGCGGAACTACCCAAAAATATACCTATTATATATTATATGTGGAATCTAAAAAACGGCAGCTTACTTATACTACGATATATGCAAACTCTTTCTATATTACTTGATATATCAATAATGTTTACTTATGCGTGTTTAGGTAAACAAAAAAAACTAGTCATTCTATTTAAGTTAATCTATTTAAAAAAGATTAAGGATTTTAAATTTTAGTAGGTTGGAAATCGATCGTTTGATGCCTGAATGTTTTGACATAGTTCGCTTATTCTACAAGTCTGAGCACCCCTGGACCACAGTAATGCCAAATAGATGTATTGTCGGCAGATTGTATTCTTCGTCATATTACACGTAGGTACGGCGCGGTCCGTTTGCAAACCCTGGCTGTTTGTTTATGCTTTTAATCGTGTCCATTTCGTCAACATTAATTACAGTAAAAACCGTTATTGTACGATAAGACATGAGTTGATGTAAGTGATATATCACTGTAACTGTAACTTAACTTTAGAGTAATTAACTTGAAAGTTTCATCCTCATTTTATGTATATATGTGTTGATAATAGATAATAAATCAATAATAAAACATAAATGAGTGGCTTTGACGTAAAAGTTAAAACAGAACTTGACATTACATAATAATGTTTTAGTTTATAATATATTTTTTGTTGATGAAAAGTAAAAAAATAAGCACAGGTCTGTTTTTCATCGGTTTGAAGAAGTGTTATTTGTGTCATTAAGTAGATACTATTTAATTTTATGACTCTTGATAATAGTAGGTAACATATTAAATCGTAATGACCAATGTATAAGCTTTTTGAGTATATATATATAAATATTTACTTATTTCACATAACTTTAAAATTACAAAATATGTAACTATCAATAAAGACATACCTACACGTTTATTCATGTTAGAAAAATATTACAGCAAGTAATTTTTATCACCTTCCAAATTTTTTTTTTGAGTATTAGGTTTCATTAAAACATTCCATTTTTTAAATAAAAAAGCTAAGTAAAATTTAAAAAAAAAACCGGCCAAGAGCGTGTCGTGCCACGCTCATTGTAGGGTTCCGCAGTTTCCCGTCCGTCACAATAAGTGTTCCCACTTATGAGTTTAAAAAAGGCTATTTGTTACGTTAACATACTAAGTACGGAACTCTAATAAATACGGAACCTTAAAAACGGGCCCACAAAGGACGGTGATAACTAAAACTATATACAAGGCAAATAGTAGAAATTTCAGCGATTGTGCACTCGTAAAATTACGAATATATTTAAGAAGCAACGATTTTTTACCAGGGTAGGTCATGAAAGCACGGAAAATCTTAACATCGACTTTTAAAAAGATGACGTCATTACGCAACGCCATCTATCGAACCATTTATGAACTGGTTTTTATACCTTAACATTTGGTACCTTAAAATTTTGGTAGATGGCGTTAAAAAATGAATTTTAATTTTGTTCTAAATTGCCTTAGCATGTTCCTGATAGAAGTTTTATGTAGTTATAAGATAATACCGCCAATGCCAAGGAGAAACCAACCGAATAATTCGATAATACCCGACCCTATCAACTCAGGAAAAATCCTAACAGCGCGAACGCGAAATAGCCCAGCGCCATCTCTCGGGGAATTGGGTTACTAATTAATACATAGGTACCAGAAGAAGTTTTTGTTGGTAATTTTGGATTGCGAGAACCGATTTTAATAATTCTTTTTTTGTTTGAAAGAAAATACGTTCAGGATATAAAATATGTAAACGAAGTTTAAAAAAAATGCTTGCATATACAATTATACTACAAACTTAGTCCAGAAATTATTTTGTACAACTTTTTTGTACAAAAAATGTTCTTTCCATCAAGTTCAAAATGATTTTCCTTAAAAGTTCTTATAAAGTTCTACTTTTCAGATTTTTTTCATATTTTCTAAACTTATGGTTCAAAAGTTAGGGGGGGGAGCACATTGTTTTTTTTAATTTTGGAGCGATTATTTCCGAAATTATTGACATTATCAAAAAATGATTTTAGTAAACTCCTATTCATTTTTAAATATCTATCCAACAATATATCACACGTTACGGTTGAAATAAAAAAACAATAACTTCCCACTTTACATTTATGGGGGCTACCCTAATAAAACATTTTTCCAATTTTTATTTTACCACTTTGTCGGCGTGATTGATATACATATTGGTACCAAATTTCAGCTTTCTAGTGCTAACAGTCACAGAGATTAAGCGAGGACGGACAGACAGACATGGCGAAACTATAAGGGTTCCTAGTTGACCACGGAACCCTAAAAACGGAAATAAAGACATTAAGCTGTCTTGAATCAACATTTATCGCGATTCTTTACACTTTTTAATAACGAAAAACAGATGATTACATGTTTTTCGGGTATATACGCAGAGATATTAACAAAAGGTCAATGTACTTATGTCCACGTTAATTTGGCAACTGGCATTATTACATTACGATATATATTTTGCAAATTGACGATCCTGCGAGTGAAAGTATGAAGGATACAATTTCAATTTATGTTTTGATAACATATCGATAACACGATGTTTGGGAGCGGGGCCTAGACGCGTGCCGTGAGGCGATGTTGGTGCGTGGGTGTTTTTGTGTGTTTGTGTGTACGCAGCTCATAGTTTGTCTACAAGCGTTGTCATCTTTTGGATAAGTCTCTGATGCCTTATCTCATTTTTTTTGTATTAAGTGATACTAAAAGAAAAAATACGAATTTCATTACTTTTCTTAAAGATGTTTCAATTTGGAAGGTGATAAAAATTACTTGCTTTATAATATAATTATGGTACATGATATAATACATGTACCTTTATTTTACGTCTATACTTATTTTTATTGCTTTAGCAATTCTCAATCCTTGTCATAGAGACTCTTGAGTCTAGACTCTATCTTAAAACGCGCGAGCCGAGCGAGCGGTGCCGCGACAACAGGCGACGAGCGCTACATCTCGGTTGGTTGCAATAACTGTCATATGCAAGGTTACAGCAGTATTTGCAAGATATCAATATTTAGTATTTATTTATTTATTTAAAGCTTTATGCACAAAAACTGTACAAAGGCGGACTTAATGCCTTAGGGGGTATTCGGGGATCGATTAAAATTTTAATCAATACAAAAAAAAACCACAGATAATAATGACGGTCGACAGATCGATCGCACACAATCGACGGTTTGAACATCTCGACAAAATATAAAACAGCGTTTTGGATCACTGAAGTCCTGTCAATAGCTATTAAAAAAACCTAACATAGGTTTGCTTACAATTTGATGTATAATAATATATATGTACATATATTGATGTGTAATTATAATGTGCTCATTATATCTGAACGTCCAATTCATTCTTAAGCCAGCACAAACTGCACCGCAAAAGTGCGATCGAATGAGCTTTGTGCGCGAGGATATTATACAGTCTGTGGTCAATTATGTGGTTCACCAATTTACTGCTCTGTGATGTGAGGAACGTTATAGCGCTGCTAGTTGCTACTCAATTAATTGGGAACCCGTTTCCCTACAACTTGTAATTAAGGATTGCCTATTGATGTTGTATTGAAAACATTAAGAACATGTTAATTGCCGTTTTTAATTAAGGAAATAAAATATCTATAACCATACAACACACTTATCTATGCAATCATTCTATTTCTCTAAAAACTGCCGCATCGTTATCAAAGAATGTATTGAATGAAAGGGTCATCTTTAAATAAGCTTTAACATCAAAATTTCGCCGTAAAACCATATTGCTTCGAATGACAGTCGCATCTGGGCTACATAAATGGTTTGGGTCGACGTGTTGAGTCTAAAACCGAGGTTTTTGTGCAGACGAGGACGAAGAGCCACGCTGCGTGACGCTGACGCCGCGACACAAGGCAGCCATACGATTTATAAGAAAGGTACGTAACTTTTTACGTATATTTATTACTATAAGTATTAGCTGTAAGACAACAAATGGCTGATGATGCCTTAGTAAATACAAAGTACACGTAAACCCGAGCTCATGATACAACTCAAAGTTTATGACCACGAATTCTCAAATTAACATAGAGACAGACATAATATCGTCGACTATTTTTAATACCTAACGTTTTAGTTCAAGGTCCATGATTTCTGGCGCTGCAGAAAGTAACTATCTACATAACGCTTTTAAAAATCTAAAATTATTCTTATGATAAAAACAAAAAGCGATTTTTATCCACAGACTTTTCTACTTATCGTGAGACTAATGGCGTCTATTATATATTCATGGCCAATTTGAAACTCTCAATCAGTCTCGTAAACATAACACTTTTAATAACAAGGGCACATTATAGAGTGATATTATCAAATAGGTAAACATCTATTTATAGTGATTAGTCGTCTCAGGAGGTATGTAAATTAAATTCGCTACATTTGCAGTGAGCTTGTTCTGTACCTACATGACAAACTTTACAACACTGATAGAAATACAAGGTGGAATTGAATTTTCACAAAACTGTTAAGCCTATCATTATAAACAAATTTTGCCTCGATCAACCCAGAAAACCCCTAAAAAGTTTGATATATACCGTCAATGGTCTTGAATACTCCTTCAGTATGTATGTCAGAAAATCAGCTATTTCATACATTCATTATGGTGTGTTTTAACGAAATATACCTACTGAGGAGCTGATTTATTTTTGACGACTTTAGGATTGATCTTATGGGCAAAAATAACCGTAAGGTAATTTAAATTATTATACAAAAACCCCATAACACACTTACTGTTATTTCAATTATACTTTAACTGTATGAAGTTAGACAGGGTGACTTGCTATTCAACGTATTCTTACAGAACAGTACATGACTTTGTGACTCCTTTGCTACTATCGTCACATCATATAGCCTAGGCTAAAATATATAGCATTCAAGGAAGTCCATGCGGATACAAGAAAATTGCAGTTTCTGAAAACTCGCGTTTCAGTTTCTGAAAAAAACAGCTGAAATTATACGTGAAATTGAACACCACTACTCTGTCCTGGTTGTCATTTGTAAATCTTTGGTAGTCGTCGCTGACCATCAATCAATCCAAGAAGTGAATATTGTAGTATTGCCTAGTAGGGGGTGGGGGGGGTCTGATAGGCAGTCGCTCCATGTACAACATTCAGCTGCTCAAATTAATAACAAAAAAGAGGGTAAACATCTTCATATTTAGCGATGCCCAGACCTATGGCACGTGTGTTGTGTGTGTGATAAGGTAATATGATTATGATTATGATAGGTATAGTACAATTTAAAAAAGGGTTGAAATATTTGGAATTTGAGTTGATTTAACTGTCTTTATACAGTTAAATCAACTCACGAACCATTAACCATCCAGCAATCGTCTATGTTTTAATTAGTCAGGTTGCTGTAGACTTATATTTTCTCAAATCCGTCGGATATTTCGCCCATACTATACCTACCGATCAAAGAAGCCAGACTGTCACGACCTGGAAGAAATTCATTTAATCACAAGTCACCCTGTATATCTAGTTAATTAAAAGTATGAAATAGTGTTGAGAAAGATGTTTATTTCTGAAATAACTTTCGCAAGTTTGTCTAGGTACCTGCAACATACCTAATATTCCATTTTAAAACTAGTTTCCCAGTGTCACTTTTCTTCGGTAGGTAGGTACCTGTATATCGAATTTTAAAGACAACTCGATATAGCCTTAAAAGTTTTTAATTTGGAGAATAATTCCAACATCACTATGTATTCGTTTTGTAACAAATATCATTCGTAACTTACAGCCTTCTTAAATTCTGACAGATGAAGTATTTTGTGGCCCGGCGTAAGTTTAAAGAAGCGCTAAAGCCTTACGACGTCAAGGACGTAATTGAACAGTATTCCGCGGGGCACGTGGACCTGCTGGGCCGGGTGAAAAACGTCCAGACTAGGTACTGCCGCGACCAGCGAACCATCCACACCATGCACTACCATTTACTTTCTACATACCTACCTACTGTACTTCTCGTCTGGACTGTGTACCGACTGTGTCTTGTAATCTTCGTAGTCAAAGTTGGCATTGAACTTAATACTACCTCTGTAGTTAGTATGTGCAACGCTATACATATGCATAACTACAGTATACATTACCTGGCTGCCTCGAAATCGCTAAAATCTTTTTTCTTACCACTTCAAAGAACACACGTATTTCCATTGTATGTTATTCGTTTGAGTGATAATAACATTTTCTTACAGAATTTATTATGAAGCTCACTATAGTCCATGGTGCCACTTTTGTTTTGGTGAATTTTATGTGAGGCAGTAATCAAAAGCTATCAATACAAATACCAATATAAGGTTAAGCATAGGTCGGTTGCGTTGCTTTCTTCAATTTATTAAAAAAACACATTTTAATGTTGCTTGAATGCAGAAGCGTGTGCGATTACTCCACTGAAATGGCTGGTGGTATAGTAACAGTGTTAAATTGTAGCGATTTTGAAGCGGTCTCTGCACTGAAAACTTCAAATGAAAACTGCTCCCTGCCTCTTAGTCTAGATGCCTGATAGTGTATGTCAAGATTCCACCCAACCGGTGAGCCATAGGTACTGGTCAACTTCAAGGAATTGTTCAATGACAAACTAACAGAAGTTGAGATAAAACAAGATTTTAACAATCTGTTGTTGTCAACGGGTAGATTTCTTTAACAAATAGTTGCTCGGTACCAAAGCCTACTGCATGACCGCCTATTTGATTTAAGGTAGAGTCGTAATTGGTAAAATAATCGTGATGTTCTTCTCTTTACATAACTCGTAGGTACTACCCAGCGACTTTGTACGTAATAAGAAACAAAACCCTATTAACCTTTTGAATGTCTTATGTTACACAGTTCGACATAAGCAATTGTCTTTCTATTGTGTCTCTAATTACGGCATTCAAAGAGTTAATCACATAGTACCTCCTAAGAAACAATGACTTGCTGCATACCCATGAGCTGGACACTCTACCCACATCTCAAGCATTACAAGGAAAACACGGTTTTCGTAAACTTGTGTAACTGTCATACCTACTCAAAACCTTTGTACTTGCTCCGTGCTCAAAACCAATGTTCGCTCATAACTTCCCGTATTAATATGCAAACCTAACTTTTGCAAGTTCAGCTATCAGCATATGTTTTATTTTGGTGTAGCTCAAGTATTTTGTCGCACGCAAGAGATTTAGAGAAGCATTGAAACCGTACGACGTGAAAGATGTGATAGAGCAATATTCGTCGGGACACGCGGACCTGCTAAACAGGACCAAGAACCTGCAGTACAGGTGAGACGAGGGAGCTGGCCGCCCTGTGCCATCACCGCGCCGCTTCATTCACTGATCATCATCAGCTCGACCGCCTCCTTGTACAGCCACTCGTTAAGCAAAGACATGGCCGAGCGCACGGCTGTCCAGTAACCGAGACATTCTAACTAACATGACCAGTTGAGCACGCACCCAAGTAGGTAGGTATACCACATGTCACAGGGAAGTGCGTTTAACTCTGTCTATAATGTATTTGTTTACGTGGTATCAATTTTGTGACTGTTTTTTTACTCAAAAAAAGTACTCTTGTATTGTGTAATCCTATACTTATTTTTAAGTTATAGGTAAGTAGATAGTTAGATACTTTATAAATTCGGTTACATTTAATATAATACGGAAAGTAAGATTGTATTCCTTCATTGGTAATGATTGTTATGAATGTTATATGTTTCGGTATAGTTTTATCTGTTTTTGATAAATAAATGTAAATAGTCAATACTTAGGCACGCACTTACGTACTTACGTGTTAGTTGATAGGTAGAAATTCAGAGAATAGAATTCTAGACCTTAATGCATTAGTAGATATTGTAAGTATAGGTGATGGTTTACTAGTTTAAACCAACCACTTACCGATTTATAGAGTACAAATGGGCAGACACTGTGTGTATGTATATGCCTACTGGTATTCAGCTGCATGCAGTTATACCTACTAGAAACCGATCACAAACTGGTTGGGAAGAGGGCAGGCAGGTTCACGCTTGAGACGTATGGGTATTTAACCTGAGGGATCTTAAAAATTGAAAAAGTAAAGTCATAAGGAGGGTTAAAATAAGTAGGTTATATGAAATGAAAACTGTTTTCAAATTATATGTTTATTGTAAGACTATAAAGACCTATGTATATCTAGTTTACGTACCTACCAATTGCATGCTAAAATATTATTTGGTTAATAAAATCGTCGTTCGTAGAACGTATATGTTTCTCGGGCGATAAGATCACTCATCCGAATATTATGCATGAAAAGATTGATCTTTGGGTATCGACAGCAACATTTACGCATGTTTTGATATAAATATTCTGCTAAAGCATGTTCATCTTCGCATATTTTTTCTTAACACTTTCACTATTTTTTTCTTTCTTAAGACGTAACCATCGTAGCTCGTTGTGTATAAATACTCAATAAAGAGGAAAGAATGTTTACGCTATGTGTATAAGTTATTTTACCTCTTTATTGGCTGAAGATTTCAATACTCATGTTGAGTATCTAATCAACATTTTTTATAAAGTCAAGTAGGGTAAAGCACCCAATCATTGGCCTTTCAAGGATCACTCTGCACTTAAATCGTAAAAAATGTCTTTATGAAGGCTAGTCAGCAAAAGAAAATAAAATTAATTAACGTTTGTATCCTAAACATCGTCAATATTAGTGCTAGATTTTCGATATTAAGTAGCGGACGAGATCTTCGTGACTGTAGCCCACAGGTACGTTCTACTTAAGTATGTTTTTACCGTAATGCAACCATACAAATAATGCCATTCCTTAGCATAAAAATTCTGAAACTTTCAAAAATATGTAAATTAAACAGAATTCTTTAAATATAAAAAAAAATCAGGCCTTAGCAAAAAAATATACAGCTATCGCTAGTCAAATTCTGGACAAGTTTTAGTGCACCTAGTTTCTGAAATGTATTGTCGTAACTATATGATTATGTACCTGTTTGTGTCACGAGTATTCAGGTACCTAACATTGTCACATTCTTCTATATTACTCGGAGTGACGTATTCTTCCTCTTGTATTGTAAATATTTCTCTCGTATTCTCTTGCATCCTAACTGCATTCATATTGCCACTTATATCAAAACGTATATTCTTGTACCATACTGTATTCAACATTACGAAGCGTGTTCATATTTTCAAATCGTATCTTACTTAGTACAGTGACAAAAGAATGCGCAGTAATTTACCGGAAAATTAAACTAAAAGGTAGCTATTAGGGTAGGTACTTGATTAATTGAACGTACAAAATACCTACTTCTTTTTGAGTATAAGATTCATAATATTTATTTTCGGTGTACCCAACATATGTATCTACGTACACGCTTAATATGCTTTTCCTTTTTTATATGTTTCTAAACGCAAGCAATAATAAAAAAGCCTTATAGCATTTTCATATTTCTGCAATTCCACTTCAAACAGCTTTGGAAGTGATTTACGAATAGTTGGCCATAGTTCAAATGCAAGCATTTTATTTTTCATTTCATTTTTCTGCTCACACATTTTAGATTATATACCACTTGTGTGTATTTTTATAGGCAACCTAAACTTTTATTCCACGAGAAGAGTAAAGAATTAGCTAGGTATATATTTGGATTAATGTATTCCGCACGCTTTTAAATAATTTCAGGGAGGGTTTTTGAGATGGGGCAGTTTGGGCAGGTACCATGGTACACTAAAAAATCTTTAGAAATTATTCCTTTTATTTTTGACTTGTTTCTTAGTTAAGCATAATCGGTCTTATAATGTTCCCATTGCTGGGACTCAGACCTTATCTTTAAGAAAACAGAATATGTTGCAATACAACACGCGGGCCCAGTGCGGTTTGACGTCTAGTTTGATGACTAGCTAGCACTCAAAACACATAAATAAGGATTAGCATAATCAGCCTTATAATGTTTTCATTGTTGAAAATCAACAATGAAACAGGGCACCTCTCTAGGAGAGACAACTGAATTACGAACGTTATCTTGTACTAACAAAGCCTTGCCCTTACTGTTCCATCTCAAATCCACCCTGGAGGTATAGTACTTTACTCCTCTCGGGATGTGTTTGCAGATAGTTTTGGAACTGTCACGTTTCTGGAATCTCGTTTATTGGAATTTATGGTAAATTCTAATCTCTGAGTAATTATCACTGAACAACGTAGATACGGCCAAAACAAAGAGAAAATAAAACATTTTAGAAATATTTTTACGGCGTGTTGTGTAAAATGAAAAAGATCTAGAAATAAATGTCTCTTCACATTCACACATTCATTCAACTTTTAATTTTTTGTAACTGGTTGATTTTTTTTAAATCGGACACATTGAAATAAATCTTTTATGATTTTCACTTGATTTTAAACCTTCCTCGAAAGAAAAATAATTCAGCAGACTCGTTAAGGACCTAGAACATAAATTAAAATTAAAAATATGATTTACATATAATTCAGAAATACTTTTACTACCTACTTGTATATGATTGACGACACTTCACCTTTATAAATTGTAATCCCCATTTTGGCCCCTGTTGCAATAAAAGTAACGACAAAAAAACAAGTATTACCGTGTCTTAATCGAAAGGATTAGTCGGTAGTTGCCGAACTGTTTACGGTAATGGCACGGAGTCCAAAAACGGAGCCTTTAAGAAACCTTATTTTTTTGATGCGGGTTTATTTATCACGATGAAAATAACATCAAATCTTAAGGTCTGTAGTCCCGTGGACGGGTGAAAAATTGAGCTTCTAATTTAAAGCTATCTTGAAATTCAGCCAAGACTTTTCAAAACCTGTGGATGGATTGTGTGAGTGATATGAAAAAAGGAATTAGTAATCGCGTGACGGTTGACAGAATGGAAGACAAGACAGCGTTGATCGCAAATAACGTGGGACAAGGGCAGGTAGATTACATGCCGTTACTTCCCATTGCACGAGCATGGCACTACACGAACAAAGTTTACAACATAACTATTGGTTTCCGTGTTTCTAGTTTAGGAGGCAGAGTCCTAGTATTAGATGATACCTTCCAAATTTAATGTACTTATATTTGTAAGTCTTAAATTTGTTTGTAAGGTTTAATTGTTTCAATAAAGTTATTATTATTCTTTAATTAGATTTCTGTTGGATCATCAACCGTGTTGACTACCAAGATAATTTGAATGTGTTCAATAACAAAGTAAAATTCCCCAATCTGTAAAATTTGTCTTTAGGTATTCATTTAAATTGGTGTGATTTTTACTGTCTTAAGATTTTTCAACTGCAGCTATCCGGAATTTGTTTATGGATCATAGACCGTACTACACGTTCTAAATACGAATAGGATCGATATCCATTTTGTGACGTCACGTCATACTGTCAAATCGATGAAATTTTGGCAACATTTAAGAACTCAGAGATGAGTAAAATTGTAGAACAGAATTCTGATTAAACTTTTTTCGTTTACATTTCGTAAATAAATTAAATTTTTCGTAAAATAATTAAAGTTTAAAAATTTCTTTCCTTGATTTGACAGTAAATCGTGATATCACAACATGGCAATCGATTTTATTCTCATTTGGAAGGCATTACGCAAATACCTACTACACTTGAGAGCAAAAAAATCGCACATGGCTTGTAATTTCGTTTATACTGTTTTTTTTTTCTCAAATCTCAAGATATTGAGTACAAATATTTAGTAAAATTGAAGCATACAAAGTTAGCTTTATAAAAACACAAAATTAAGATCATTGACCTTCATGTAACTCACAAAAGCCAACAGTATACCCAATTCCCCTAATTCGCCCATTTGCATTTCACTACTTGCACCTTTACCCGGAGCTACTAAAAGGGTGCTGTTTTGAAGTTTTAATCAGTTTCCGTTAACGTGATAACGTCACTATTAAAAACAGATGAATTCACTTGAAAAATATGGGTACCACGCCCGCAGAAGCCGTTCAAGTTATTGCCTTGCCTAGAGCAGGCCATAATTAAAATTAAGTCGCTCGACAGCTAAATTTTAGCCACTTCCCGGTTCGTCTGGTATACCAGAGGTTTCAAGAGACCCGTGGGTATATTCGGCGACCAGGACATGGTCAGTGGGGCATAGGATCAGGGTGTGATTATCGCTTTCCAGTAACAAGTACTTTGAGAAATCGGCTACTGAACACGATTAAACTGACACAAAAGCTTCAAGAAGTTTGCAATGTCAGTATAAATCAGTAGGCGTTTGGAAAAAGACTTGGTGAAGTAGGCCTGACTGCACATCACTCAGAAAATAGTACCAAATTGACCACAGCTCACCGACAAGTCCGGCTATAATTTGCCACGAAACACTTAAATTGGGTGTATGCGTAATGGCAGGCTGTTTTGTTTTCTGATGAGTGCAAAATGACTTAGATGACCATGATGGATGCTGTAGGGTCTACAAAAGGTCATCAGGGCAATTTTAACAATGCTGCATAAGCGAACAAGTGGGTTTTGGAGGCGTTTTGGGGTGGCATAATGTTGGACACTAAAACTGACATTGTACTCATCACTGGGCCATTACTGGCCTGATATGGAGAGGGTTGACGGCTTTATGATACATCAAAAAAGTGCTTGAAGAATATGTAAAGCCACTTGTGCGGCTTATGGTAGTTTTTTTTTACTTAATGCAGAACAACACCATTGCATTGCATGTCGCTAGAACAGTTTGCGACTACATGTAAGACGTTGGAATCATTGCGATAGAGAGTCCAGCTCGTAGTTCTGAGCTAAGCTAATTGAGCATATCTGGAATGACCTTGATAGACCTTGAAGCACTAAGTTTAAAGCAAAAAGCCTGGCTCTCCACGCCTCCAAGAGCTTCAATTTGTCATTGACGAGAAGTGGGACGTTATACCCTAAGTATTCATGGTAAAATTAATACGGTTGATGAAAAATCGAGTAACAGCTGTAAATAAGGCTAAGGGAGGGAAATACACTATCTTGACAAACAGGATAACCAAGAACTTTAAGTTTGACTCTCATTCTTTCTTAAGTGAAATTTGGTAATTTATCCCATTTGTTAGATTTGGTGCTCTAAACCCTTTGAAGGTTTTTTTAACACTGTATTTCACATCATTAGAATGATAATTAAATAGGCTTTCAATTAGTGTATGAAATGTTTTTAAAACTGCCTGAACAAAAAGAGTTATGATGTGCGATTTTTTGCTCTCGAGTGTATTTACGTGTATGGTTTGAAGTGAGCGAAACTAGAAGCAGCTTTGAAATAAATCCATCAGGGTGCGAGTTCTATGTACTTGTTCGGTTTTCTACCTTACTGTTGTGAATAATCATTTGCACTAAATCTAGTCTTCTTACAAAAGAGATACTCAAAGATTAAATACCATATTCCAATAAATTAGATTCCAAAATTTTAACAAATGTCGCTCGATCATACATAAATACTTGTGAACGTATTGAAAAGTATTTTACCTTAACCTACTAAAATACTTTTGAATACGTAATATGTATTTGCAAGGAATTTAAAAAAAAACCTGGTTTCTTTTTGACCCATTGAATGCCAGCTGCTTTGCTGATATTTGCTATTCCTACACACGTAGCTGAAAATAAGGGCTGAACCCTGTGTTCATGTTTTCCCTGTAGAATATAATAATGGTAGTCTGTGTTATTTGGCCTCTCTGCATAGACATGTTTGTACTCAAAAAGTCACTTATAATAATAGTATCTTGCCATTTGTATTTGGGCAATAAAACTTCGGCATTCAATGGGTTAAATAGAAAATTATGAGTATTTACTTAACTGTTTTTAATACGCCAACAGGTTAGACCAAATACTTGGGAAACAAGGATCTAAAGCTAAAGATGTCTACGCATCAAAAATCAGCCTAGCTTCCAGAGTAGTTAAAATTGAAAGACAAGTAAGTACTTTTGTTACTCTTAGTCTTCATCCTTACTTTGGTCATATGTTTGTCTACTTTGTCCAATATTATATGGATCGTAAAACTCCGTATTCCGGAGTATTCGATGTCTCCAGATGCTTCAATCTTGTGTTATATGATGTATATATTTATGCTATGAAAGAAACTGGGTAACAGGAGTATACCGGTCGACGTTTTAAAAAATTTTCAGAAGCAATATGCGATCAAAACAAACAGCGTAGCGTACCTATAACTTTCGTTTAGTTATACGACTGGATTGAAGTGCGCTCTGCCAGAAAGAGTTAACGTGTCCCAGGCATTTAAAGCTTTATATCAATAGTAGAAGTCTATCGAGCAAGTTTTTTATTCTTTTGACGAATTTATGATTTAATGTAATTTAATTTTGACGTGAATATTAATTTGGACTGAAAATTGTTGTGACTGTAAATTTTATAAATTAATTTAATCTGTGATTAGACTACGATTGACTTGTTTTCTTGTATTATATTTTATTTGCTTGACATTTTATATTATTTGACATTGTAATGTAATTATTTGTATCATTTTTTAACTATTGTGTAATTTGAAATATCTGTTTATGACTTGTAAGAATCCCTTACCAATAAACTACTATGACTATGACTATTTGGGTAGGTTACGAGCTTGGTGGTAGTAACTACAGCACCAGCTACGCCAACGACATGGCACTGCTTGTCCCGGTAGAGGGACCTAGGGTAACAATGTACTATCGTTATTACCAACAAACTAACAATTTAACTGTCTTTTAAATTCAAAATTTTTTTTTTTCATTCTCTACCAGTCAACCTAGAGTGGTGAAGAGACAATATGGTAGATGCACAAAAAGAAAATTTTTGTTAAAATACACATACTTAAATATTTAATAAAGTATATATATATATATACTTAAGAAAAAGGACAGAGCAGTAGGAAAATGTTTGAAGAACGCAGATTCCATGCGTGTGAAGAACAAAGAAATTGAAAGTGAGTTATGAGATAGGATGGAGGCGTGGGAGAGTTGACAAGAGAGAAATGTGTAGTCAGTGCGCGCACGTTTCTTCTCTGGCTAATTGGCATCCATTTAAGTTCAGATCTATAAGTCGAAATATGGTCATATTTTCTAAGGTTAAATATGAACCGGATGCAGTTGTTAAGGAGTTGGAGGAAGGGAGTTAACCATAACTTTACCCATCATGCGTGAGCTTCCGATAATAATAGTCTGACACTTCGTAGGGTTTACGGACACCCCAAATCTATCAGACCAATCCTTGATAGCTTCCATATCCCGATTTACATCATCTATAGCGTCTGACAAACCTTCTACCCGCGCAGTTGTATATAACTGAAGATCATCGACATAAAGATGATACGAACACCGAAGACAAAGAGTTATAAAATTTATGAAGATGGAAAATAGTAAGGGAGAAAGAATACCGCCTTGTGAAACACCAGAATCCAGATCACGCCAACTTGACGAATTCAACGCGAACCGACTGCAGACGCCCTCGAAAATAAGAAAAAAACCATTCCAGCGCCTCAGGCTCAGACGAAACCATTAGATGGGAAAGGAGAGATAGGAGAATATCGAGACGGACAGCATTAAAGGCATTTGAGAAATCTATTAAAACCAAAATAGTTACCTTGGTATCCTCCATGACTTCTCTAATGTCACCAGTCACTTTAAGGAGAGCAGAGGTAGTACTATGACCAGGCCTGAATCCGGATTGAAAAGAGTTAACAAGGTTAACTCTTTTCAATCCGGATCAGCTACGGTAAACAAATCCTGAAAACTGCTTATGGACGTAGGCCTCAAGTACTTTAGACAAGAAAGGAAGAATAGAAATTGGACGAAAATGATTAGGTAGGGAGGGATTAGAGATTTTAGGAAGTGGACGTACGTAAGCCATACGCCACAGGGATGGGAATTGTCCGGAATCAAGGGAATAATTAATAATGTAGGTAATCGGAGGAAGAAGAAATTCGAGGACCAAGGTAATCATATAACGACTGATGTCGTCATGACCCTTGACTGTCAGCCTTGGATTTGATGGAGAAAATGATCTTTTTGATTTCATCTAAGGTAACTGGAGAAAAGTGGAACGGTTCAATGATAGGACTTGGTAAGCCAGAAATGAAATCAACCCTCTGAGACAACATTTGGGAATCCAAATGAGACAAGATTGTCAAATGACAGTTGATATCATCCAGGACGATTGTTTTAGGGAATTCCACATGACGTGGCCTACCGATACCGAGAGTTTCGAGGAATTTCCAGATATCAGCAGGAGAAGAAGATATGTTTTTAAGAATGTGGCGGCGTTTAGCGTTGCGTATCACCTGATTACACCGATTTCTTTCTTAGTTTTGAAATGATCCCTATTGTCAACACTGCGGTCGTTTTTAAATTTTCGAACGGACCGATCCCTGCGCCTCATTGCCATACGAACACCTGTCGTCATCCAAGGTTGACGTTTAAACTTAACCTTCTTGACAGGAACGTGTCTGTCGTAAAGCGCAAGGGCCGTCCAATTAAAAATATCCAGTTTATCGTCAACAGATCTCGCAGCTGCAAGTTGGTCCCAATCAAGTTTCGAAGCATCCTGGCGTAGCTTGTCTGCATCTATGCGAGCCAAGCAACGCATGTGCAAAACTTTAGAAGGAAGTTTAGAAGGTTTTAGGATATATGATAGGAAAAAGAGGTCATGGTGGGACGCTGGCCGTGAGAGGAAACTACTGAGGGTACTAACTACGTTAGGATTAGGTCGAGCCATGTGTCATCACCAGAAATATTGCGATGAGTAGGTTGTAGTGGAAGGACATGGAGACTCACAGATTCGATGATATGAAGGAGCTTACGAGAACGAGGAGGTGGGTGAGAGAGGTCTGTGTTTAAATCGCCCATGATGACACAATGTGCATACTCTGACCCTAATGATTCCAGCGCTAGTTCTAGATTGGGAAGTAGTCAGTGGCAGGTGGGCAGTAGGCTACGCCAAGTAAGATTTTAACACCTCTGACGTAGACCTCCAAAAACAGATAATCGACAGTAGCACTATAAGATGAAGGAGATGATGCAACAATTTTAAAAGGGAAATCGCTACGAAGATAGATAGCAACACCACCCCCTCCCTTTCCAATTCTATCATTGCGGATAAGAATGAAACCGGGAAGGGGGTAGGATGTAGAGAGAAGATGAGGTTTGAGCCAACTCTCAAAAACCAGGACGGCGTGTACATTGGAGTCAGAAAAGGCATCGTACAGATCGCTGTAATGGCTTGGCACACTCTGAGCATTTATATGAATTACTTTATATGAAATACACATTAAATAAATGACCTTTTTCTTCAACAAAGCTCCGACGCACAAAGCCATCAAGGGTGTCAGTCACGGAGCTAAAACTTGCATTGGCAGATGAGTTGAAGGATGAAAATTGGCAGAATGAAAAGACATAAATACAAATAAAAATAAATAACTATAAAATTAAATTTAGGCTAAGGTTTAGCCTCGCAGTGCACACACACCGCGGTCAGTTCACCACCCGCCAGCAGCACCAGTACAAAATTGAGATTGATAATATAAAATGGAAACAACAAAACCAAGTACTGAAAGCAAGAAACAAAACGACACATGACAAAGATACGTAAGCAAAAACGAAACGCAAAATACAAATTTTGCCTGTACTGGCCTGTTGGTCTAGTGGTCAGTGGTCCTGACTGCTATGCCGGAGGTCGTGGGTTCGAATCCCACCCTGGACAAATGTTTGTGTGATGAGCATGATAATTAATATCTATACATATAATAAAATCGTAGGAAAGTCAAAACTGTACATTGAATATTTTTTTAAAAGAATACTTGGGGCGTGATCTACAATCGATACCGAAGCCAAAAAGATAGTTTTTAGAATTTTTGTCTGTTTGTCTGTTTGTCTGTATGTATGTCCGGGATAAACTCAAAAAGTACTGCATGGATTTACTTCAAATTTTGCATGAATATTACTAAGAGGTCGGGTCAACATATAGGCTACATATTATCACGCTATCACCTACGGGGGAGGAGCTGTGAATCTTTATTTTTCTTACGCATTCTGTGACAGCGTGTAATCTAACGACGCATATTTAAATGTTGTTTTTGGGTAAGTCATGCTATTATCTAGCTTTACACTATAAAAACTACGCCATTAAAGTAACTTGGGCAGAGAAACATAGTTTAATGAATGTTAGTAGTATAAACACAATTTTAAAGCAGCGCCATCTATGAGATTTCATCAAAATCAAATCAAGTTTATGTTAACAGTTTTTGGAAATTATTCATTTAAATTTGATCATGTTTGCGAGGTTAGTAGTTAGTTATTCTTAAAATTCATAGATGGTAATGTGCATTTTCTTCATATTGTAGTTCGTTTTGACAAATTCAAGTTCCAACAAAACCCTCAAAGTCTTGAGCAGAATTGAGGAAGACAATTTAAAAAAAATGCGGTGTTAGGTATTACATGGTGGCATTTCTCAGACTCTGTGAAGTCGACCAGTTTGCGAAATCCCTTACGTATGACAAGGTGCCTTCATATTACACGTACGACAAGCAAAGGGGTGTATTCAACTGACATCGACGAGGAGGTGCTGTGGAAGGTTTTCCGGGAATTTTCAAGGACACCGCATTGGGTAGGGTTTATACCGTGCACCCGAATAGTGGCGAATGCTATTTCTGCGGTTGTTACATCACACTGTCCCAGGCCCAACGTCTTTCGCTTTTCTGAGGACATTTGATGGCGTGGAGTATCCCACTTACCGCGCAGCCTTTTGCCTAATTGGGATGACACCCTCGTGGAGGCAAGCGTCAGTGACAGTCCCAGCCACATGCGTCATGTACCTACTTGCCGTCATCTTGGTGTTTTGTGGAGTCGCGAACCCGGTAGCTTTGTGAGAGAAGTAACGTCATCTTCTGTCTGAAGATTTTCTACGAGCTTTGAGGCGTGCTACTAGAGACGAAGTCGAAATAACTGATGAACGCGTGCTGAACACCTGTCTCAGTTCACTTCAAGATGTGGTCATTACTATCGGCAGCAATCCGCTGATAGAATATGGGTTACCAGCTCTCCAATCATCACCACATCAAGACTGTGGAAAACGGGAGTATAACGCTGAGACAAATTACGATCCGGGCGAAATAACCACCATACGAAATTACCATGTCGCTTTGTTCTCTTGAGAGCAAAAACAAATTTATGACAACGTCCTTGAAAGTGTTGGGCAAAACCAGGGTAAAATGTTTTTCTTGGATGCTCCTGGTGGAACAGGAAAAACATTTGTTACCACTGGCATACTTGCAGAGGTCAGGAGCCAAGGCAAAATTGCTATTGCTGTAGCGTCATCGGGAATCGCTGCCACACTGCTTCTGGAAGGCAAGATAGCACATGCCATGTTAAAACATCCCATCGATTAAGAGAGCGCCGAAACGCTTGTTTGTGGTGTGTCACGTAACAGCGATTAGGGACACGTGCTCAAAGATTGCTCTCTGATGATGAGTGTACGATGGCCAATAGGAAGGCAGTTGAGGTCCTGAACAGAACCCTGCAGGACATCCGCAGGAACGAACATTTGATGGATGGTGTCACAGTTCTGTTCAGTGGCGATTTCCGGCAAACACTACCCGAGGTGACACGGGGATCGAGGGCTGACGAGGTGAATGCTTCGTCGAAACGATCTTCGTTGTGGTCACGAGTTCGTACACTGCGCTTGACCATTAATATGAGAGCTCGGCTCGGCGGCAATGCACGTGCTCAAGAATTGTCCAATGTCCTTCTAAATCTTGGCGAAGGCACTCTACCAGAAGAGAGAGGTGGACAGGTGGTGCTTCCAAAGTCTCTCGGTACAGTGGTATCCAGCTTAGCAAAACTCATTCACTGTGTGTACGGGGACATCAGTCGTAAACCACACCAGCAGAATTCTTGGGTGTGTGAGCAGGCCATTTTGACGCCCAAAAATTATCAGGCTGCAGCAATTAACGAATGCATTCTCTTGGAAATTGAGAAGAATGAAGTGGTCTACACCTCGATAAACACTGTTGTCGAGCAAAATGATGTCACACGTTATTGCTTGGAATTTCTGAACTCCCTGTCAGCAAGAGGACTTCTGGCGCATACCATCAAGCTGAAGGTCGGTGTCCCGATTATGCTTCGAATATGTGACGGAACCCGCCTCAAAGTCATCTCGCTCCACACAGACACACCATTGAGGCGGAAATTCTTACGGGTTGTGGCGTCAGCGAGGCAGTATTTATACCACGCATTCCCCTCATACCCCATAACTTTCCGTTCCAGTTCAAGCGCGTACAGTTCCTCGTGTGTGTTTGCTTCGCGATGACCATCAATAAGTCGCAGGGGCAGACACTGAGGGCAGCGGGTGTCAACCTCAGGACGAGTTGCTTCTCACACGGGCAACTGTACGTCACTTGCTCCCGCGCCACCAGTCCTGACTCTCTTTGCATTTTGGCTCCTGGCAGTATCCGTACCAACGTAGTTTATAGGGAAGTCTTGTAAGGTATGATACCTTTATACGTATTTTTACTCTTTTGTGTCCTGGAATGTATTCCTGCATTATTTTCTCTATTTCCTTCAGTCACATCTTATGACTGAACTCAGCAGGATTCCCATATAACTCTCTTCACTAACTTCGTTTGCGAAAAAAACTTATATTATAATGCTATTTTAAAAGTTGTTTATTTATAATGCTATAGCGACACTGGCACCTTAGGTATTTTTAGTGCTGTAGAGGCTGCACGCAGACGACGTCGCGGGCAGCAGCTAGTATATATATATAAAAATACATAAGTATGTTTATCAGTTGTCTAGTACTCATAACACAAGCTCTGCTTAGCTTGGGACTAGACAGCGTTGTGTGATAGTTGTGAAATATTATTATTATTATTCCTTTTATTTTCTATATGTAGATATTAGTTACATTTATAAATATTTCTTAAAAAGCACATTAAAAAAATACATTTAAAAATATAAAAAATAGTAGCCCACCGGCATCGGGAACAGGGGAACAATCTGCCGGTGGTCAGGGTTCCTGAGAGAGGGATCTCCTAACTATGCGCACCGTGTCCAGGAGTACTGTTTTCTGGATCAGGCCCTTGATCCAGCTGCCTAACGAGAGCCTCTTTAGATGTTGTTCAAGGCTCTTAGCTATTAAGCCATTGGCCGTTACGACTATCGGCACAATGATTGCTCTATTCACTTCCCACATGTCGACAACCTCGCGAGCTAAGTCAAGATATTTGAGCTGCTTATCTTTCTCAGCTTTCACAAGGTTCTCGTCATGAAGAAACCGCTATATCAACAATCATTGTGCGACGCTCTAGTCGATCTATCACTACTATATCAGATTTATTGGCAACAATAGTCCTGTCAGTGAGGATAGATCGATCCCAATATAACGTGATACTGCCATTGTCGAGAACTGGGTCGGGCACATACTTGTAGTACGGCACTTCTGATTCTACAAGATTGTATTAAAGAGCAAGTTGCTGGTGAATAATCCTGGCTACGAGGTTGTGTCTATGCAAATAGTCTCCGTTAGCCAGACGAGAACACCCAGAAATAATGTGTCGGATTGATTCTCCGGGCCAGTGGCATGCCCGACAGATGTCAACCGTACCATCCTTCACAATGTATTTCCGGTAGTTGTTCGTCATCATAACTTCGTCCATAATTGCAAAAACAAAGCCTTCGGTTTCCCCGAAGAGGTCACCGAAACGTAGCCAAGATACGGACGCTAATAGGTCTACATCGAGCCCCTGTAAGTCCCGATAAAAGCGTCCGTGAAGCTCCTTGCTCTGCCATACTTCCCTGCGGTCATTAGTATCCAGTACTAAAGGTTTGCGCTAGTTCTCGTTAGCTAAGGAGAACGGGGTGAGGCCCTTGTCCACCGCCACCACATCTCGGTGCATACCCACGTCGACGGCTAGGAAATATTCACTGAGACTGCATACGTCGCGGTTGTGCAGGGTCTTAGCATTTAAGAAGCCACGACCCCCACACTTCCGCGGGATATACAGTCTCATCACCGATGACCGTGGGTAATGCATCAGATTTGCGGTAAGTAGTGTAAGGCCCTCCTATCCAGGGCGTCAAGTTCTGTCTGAGTCCATTTGAGTATGCCAAAAGAATACATCAATACTGGCATGACCCAACCGTTGAAAGCGCGCACCTTGTTTCCGCCTGACAAAAGACTATTATTATTATTTTAACAAATTTGCAAATTTGACAGTTTAATGAATGTCACCAGTCAGATAATAATATAATAATAATATTCCACAACTATCACACAACGCCGTCTAGTCTCAAGCAAAGCCGAGATGAGTAATAGACAACTAATAAACATACTTATATATTTCTAAATACATACATATTATAGATAAATTACACCCAGACACAGAACAAATGATCGTGCTCATCACACAAACATTTATCCTGGGTGGGAATCGAGCCCACGACCTCCGGCATAGCAGTCATAGTCTAAGATCCGATTAAGAACGACCTTCACCGGTCTGTTTAATGGATGAAACGTATTTTATTATAAATTCAGTGTATTAAATAATATAACGCGGGTGGGTTGCCTAAGAAATTCCTGGCCAGACTATTATTAATTAAAAATTGAAAATTTATTTTGTTTTTAGAAAAATGCACAACCGTTATCCATACCAGATTTGTTTGCAGACAACACTATAACATCGTATTCGTAATGAAACAGCGTTTATTTTTATATAGAATTTGTTGTATACAAAAAAAAACACACCTGTTTATGCATACCTGTTTATACCTGGCAACCCATAGCTATGCCAGGAAACAAATAGGCAACCCAACATTTTTATGTTCTAAGGGCTTCACTCTTTCGGTTAGTATTAAATTTATTCGTTAAACACAACGGTGCATTTTACAAAAAAAAAAAAATTGTTTGGCCAGGAATTTCTCAGGCAACCCACCCGCGTTATATTATTTAATATACTAAATTTATCATAAAATAGGTTTCATCCATTAAACAAACCGGTGAAGGTCGTTCTTAACCGTATCCTGGACTATCAGGGTCACTAACCACTAGACCAACAGGCCTGTCGTATCTGACAGGTGACACTGACATGACAAAATAATTACTTGTCGAAATGCAAACATGTAAATACCACAAATTCACAAACAAAACATTGAACAAATACCACCAAAATGAAAAGTAAGAATGACCGAACACAAAACATAGTTAGTGGGGTTATATTTGAATTTCTATTTTTAATATTAGGATTTATAACGGTTTGATACCTTTGCTTCTTCTTCAACCTGCAAAGGTTACGGGAAAATAGTATATTATGTGCCTAGGAGATAAAGCAAAAAATAAAATTCGTCAGTAACCACGTTTTATTTTGTTTAATCTTTTGTTAGTTTGAATTTTGAATAAACTTGTATGATGCACGTACATTTTATAGTTCACTATGTTGACGGATTTTTACGTTCCAAATTCAAATCTCATTATTCCTTAGGGATCGCCTATACTACTTTATCTCCCTAGGGACAGAATGACTTGCTTTAAGTGATGGTTGTATGGCATAAAATAGTATGAGTATATTACTCGTATTACTCGTATAAGTGAGTAATGTTAGTGATTAACGTCGAGGCGGTATTTAGACCCGAGCCGTGGCGAGGTTCTTAAGAGAGTCGAGGACGGTTTTCTTCACAAGTGTATTGAAAAACATAGTATGATACACGTGAGTAATTAATAATCATACATTCAGTCAAAAAAGTATCGGGAATGAATGATTTATTTATGGTTCCAAATCCAAATTTTAGATTTTTTTGTTGTTTCTAGATTGGCACAACTGTTTTCCATTTTAGCGCGGAGTTTGAGTTGCATCTTTTCTTCATCTATCTATAGTTGTTATTTATATTAAATGCAGTACTGTTTTTAATTATGTCATATCTAGTGTGTATTACAAATTTCATAATGGACAAAAACATCGAACAAAGAGTTTGTCTTAAATTTTGCATCGCCAATGGAATTTCGTGTTCGGAGTCAGGCTTACGGTGAATCGACTTTATCAAAAACACATGCTTATGAGTGGTACAAAGCATTCAAAAGCGGTAGAGATGTGATGGAAGATTTGCCTTGCTCTGGTAGGCCATCAACCTCCGCAACTGAAGTTAATATCGCAAAAGTGAAGGAAACAGTGACTGAAAATCCTCATTTAGGTTTGAGAGATATAGCCGTCGAACTTTCTGTATCTCACGAGTCGATCCGTACTATTTTAACTAATCATTTGGGTATGTAACATGTTGCCGCTCGGCTAATCCCAAAAAGTCGTGAATTTTCTCCAAAAACTCAATCGCATGAGAGTCGCTGAGGACATGCTAGAACGAGTCAATTCCGACCCATCATTCATGAAAAGCATTGTTACTGGCGACGAGACGTGGGTTTACGAGTTTGACATGCAAACAAGTCAACAAGCTTCGGAGTGGCGCCTTCCAACTGAACCAAAACCGAAAAAACCACGCCGAAGTCGATCAAAAGGCATGTTGACTGTTTTCTTTGACTATCGCGGTGTTGTACACCCGGAATTCTTACCAGAAGGTCAAACGATTAATAAAGAATATTATTTGAGCGTTATGCGGCATTTAAGAGAGCAAATTCGACGAAAAAGTCCAAATTTATGGAAAATAAATTTTTGGATTTGCACCACCATAATGCGCACAAGGCCATCATTGTGAACGAATTTTTGACCAAACACTCAACAAATACCATCGAGCAGGCACCTTATTCGTCAGATATGCCTCCAGCCGACTTCTATCTTTTTCCTAAACTCAAAGTACCACTTCGTGGCACTCGTTTTCAATCTGTAGAAGACATAAAGGAGAATTCGCAGCGAGAACTGAACTCAATTTCGGAAACAGCGTTCAAAAAATGTTTTGATCATTGGATGATTCGTTGGCGTAAGTGTATCGTTTCTGTAGTGGTATACTTTAAGGTAATAAAATAAATTTGGATGAATAACAAAAATTTTGTGTATTATTGATCTTTTCCCGGTAGTTTCTTGACAGAGTAGTATATCATTATAAACACGTGGAGATTTGTGCTGCTGCACCTGGCTTCCTAACACCCTCGCCTCGTCTGTACGGCTCGGGTGGATTTCGTTTCGGTTGCAATGATAAATTAATGCAATATAAATTTTATGGTAACCCAGGGATCTTAGTCAATTACTTACGGTTGGATCATATTTAACTATTTTATTTGCAATTAGGAATTAAATTAAATTTCGAGAATAATGAGACGCTCATGTTCAATATGAAATATATATATATACATCTAAACAATTTAAATAGATTTATAATGGTATAAGTAAATATTCCTATGGTAAATAGGTAAATTCTGTTTCAGGTAGATGATATAGAAAGTAAGTTGGATCATTTATTAGAAATGTATAAGGAAGACAGAGGGGTGTCACGAAGACTAGTAGGGGGTGGTCCGACGGGAGGGTCGGGGTCAGGCGCGCTGGTGGAGCGGGCCCGGCCGGCGCTGGCCGACAAGCAGTCGTCGGAGCCCAACTCGCCCGTGTCGCGCAGCTGCGACGTGCCGCCGCCCGCCGTCGCGCCGCTCGCGCTCTGCAAGCGGCCCATGAACCGGGGCTACTCCGACCTCGGCAGCAGATTCATAAAGAAAAAAGTTATAGTAAAGTACGAATCTATTTTACGCAATAGGTAAAGAAATTTATGATTATTGGCACAGCTTTAGATAAAAACCAAAAAACATTTCATAACGAGAACATTATCAGATATTTTCCTTTTTTGTTTTCTAAGGCCAATGTCTGATGATGATGAGGACTTGATGATTATTTGCTCATTATTTTGCAACATATGCCTCAGTTTTCCAGATTACAAGAACATAATATGCGACGTAGTGTACTTAGTCTTGTCAAAGTGTAGATGCATAGTTGAATAATAAATGTTAACAGGACAGCAAGTACAAGTCGTAACGGAGATTCCCCCCGAGACGACGAAGTAGTGATCGTCGTGCCGGACCGCGAGGTCACGCCTCCGCGGCTCGTCACCGACAGCTCAGGTCAGCACCCACCCCAGTACATACAGGAACATTAGCCCATCTAATGCCCACTCATACGTATATTAGCTACGTCACTATATCCCTACGATTCCTTATCAGTCATTTATAAATAAGCAGATCAGTACTAAATTATTTAGAGTATTTGACGCATTGTAGTCATCTTGTACAGTATATATAACTGTATTTATACGCTACCAGATACTCTATTCAATTTGTACATGTTCACTGCGACACATGCAAGCACTGACACATTCGTCACCATCACCACGTAGACTCACACACGTGTGAATAGAATGCTGTAGTTAATGTGATGCTAACTTAACCAATTGAACGTCGTTGCCATAGGTATAAATATGCGAATATTACAAAATTGCAGCATCTTATGAAGATTATTCGTCGTCGACTTCTCTCTGACCGATGACTTGGGAGAGCCCCATAGTATACGGCCGTCGCCGGCTGAGTGAGTCCTACACCTACCCCTATCGATGTGTGGAATGTTTATCATTTAATAGTCTCTCTGTGTTCTCCTGTAGACCCGTACCACTTACTCCTGCCACATGAATGTACTAATGACTAAAGTGTCGTAGATTTAGACTTATATATAGAATCTATATCCGATCTTATTTTTATCTGGACATACTATTCATTTCCTACTATATCAAACGTTACTTACCTACCTATTTTGAACACATACCTATCTACCTATGTATCTGTCTCAATTATGTATTCTTTAATAACCCACGGTTTTAAATTGATCAGATCTACATACATCCAAAAAACATGCAACAAATTTTATATCAGCATGAGATACTTGTTCATGATCACACACGATCTCACTGTTAGGTATTATTAAACTATCTGACGAGATACAACTAAACATGGCTTTGACCTTTGACCAATGTCTACCGATTGACGTGTTTTCTTAGTGTTCGATACGTCTGAACAAACAGAAGCAGGACATCTTGTGTGTCTGTATTTCCGTGTTACAACCGAGTTGATCTCAATCTACTGCACTGCACCGGTTACGTTGTTTAGTACGTACACTTATAATCTTCTGTGACTAAAACCCAACCATGTGATTAAATAAATACAGTTTCAAATGGGGGTCACTTTTGGAGAGCAAAGTACCTAATAAAAAAAGTATACATTTACCTAAGGCTAGCGGTTAAGGGACTAGACTTGCGTGTGAACCTGAAACGTATTCTAAATAAACCAATTTTGTGATTTATTAAGCGTGTAATTGCTTAAACATCAACATGGAGCGAAATCAACAGAAAAAATAGTGTACATAATAGTGACACAAAAAAATCGTTTCGGAAACTCGTGGGATAGCTGGATACTGGTCCTTTGAAGACATAATAAAAGGAGATTTACCAATCATTTTGAGGTACTCATAGATATTGTATCTTATCCGTCCAAACCAGACCCGGTCTCTTACCGAGTTTTAAAAGTTTTGCCTAGGACCTTGCCCAAGAGCAAAGGAGCGCAGCATTCTGGATGTCAAAAGAGCCGATCGCCATAATTTGATAATATAAAAGACGATAAGACACGCCACTCTGCCAAAAGTGGAAATGATAATCGACCCGAGGAATCGGCAGAACAAACTTACTTAACCTTTTGAATGTCGTAAGTTACACAGTTCGACATAAGCAATGTCTTTCTATTGTGTCTCTAATTACGGCATTCGATGAGTTAAGTGGCAATGGGCGGGCACATTGCTCGCAGAACAAAAGGTCAATGGAGCTGAAAGGTTCTGGAGTGGTGACCACGTACTAGAAAATGCAGTGTTTAAAGGATTTCCACAGTGTGGACCGATGACCGGCTGAGAGTCGCGGGAATCTGATTTAATGCGACACCAAAAGTATACATCGAAGGACTGTTTACTGTACTACAATTTGCCTGCTACGGTTTTCCCGTCCGATTATAATTTAGATGTATTCAAGGCTAGAGTGAATAGGCTCTTAATAAACTAGTGCGGCTCACCATCAACGATTGCGTCACTGCTTACCATCAGGTGGGATCACAGTCAAGCACTAGTTTACATCAATTAGAAGAAAAAAAAACATTTTATTCAGGCAGCTTTCTTTTTCACGTCAGCTGCATGCATATTGACCACTGAACAAGGATCTCTACAAAATGAGTGCCTGAGGATGGACAACGCCGCCGAGGCAAACTTGGGAAGAGATGGCGGGACGACCTAGACAGCAAAGGCTGGTTCGAGGTGGCTCTAGAAAAAGATATCTGGTATCGTTTCAACCAGAAGACGTCAGCTGTTGGACAAGGTAATTGTAGGCCTTCTTCAAATGTCTCCACAACAAACGGGTCGTGTGCGTGTCGCATCTGTCGGATTCCCGCAACTCTCACCTGGTCATCAATCCACATTGCGGAAATCCTTTTAACGCTGTGTTTTCCAGTACGTGGTCGCAACTTCAGAACCTTTCGGCATGATCTACCAGCATTATGCCCTGCACATTGCTACTAACTTTGGTGATTCTTCAGGCTATATTAGTCTTGGGCAGAGCATTGCTATGCCCTCGTGGGAGCGATCGGCGGTGGAGACCTCTCGCGCCGGGCCTTGGTTCAGGCCATGGTCCGGAGCGAGGAGGAGTAGCAGGCGGTCGCCGATTTCTGCAAAGCAGTAATACTCGCAAAGGAGGAGGCCGACCGCATCAGGCAACGGCGCTCACAGCGCCCCAGCCACCGACGGGATTCCGATCCAGATTTCCGGCCACCGTAGGCGCGGGCTTGCGGACGGCGACCAATGGTTTGCTTGCTATCCGACCGTCCGGTAACTGTCGTGGATCGAGCCCAAGACGTCGACGGCTCTCTTTGCTCTCTCTTCTTGAGGCGCGTACTGTTCCCGCGCGCCTCAAGGAGTTGTCAGCAACAGCAGGGGCCCAGCCGGGTCGAAGTCTACTGGGGCCAGGGTTATCCGAAAGGGAGCTCGAACCCCGGTATGAAGGCTAGAAGGAACGGGGTGGGTTATTAGTCAGTAAGAGTCTGACACTATCTCCCACTCCGCCCAAGAGTAGGGGTTGTCATTGAATGATTTCCCCACCATAAAAAAGGCTATATAGGTGACTTTAGCAGATACTACTGCAAATATCTTCATTCTTGATTCGATCACGCAGCATAGTCCTTTCCATTGCTCTTTAAGTCGTCTGATGAGACTCAATGTGAACGACCACGTAGTATTGCCATCATGACATCACTGGCAATACGCATTGGTCATTAAGCCTTGTCTTGAGACACTGATATGTCAGACGACAAAATACTACGTAGTTTTTTGGGTACAAAAATTGACCTCTCACTTATTGAACAGAACTTCAAAAACATCCTTCATTGCGACCGTGAGCCCTTTCGAGGTCTGGTCCTAAAGTCGGACTGACATGGTAATGTGTCAAAAACTTTAGCGTAACGATGTACAAATAGTCAATGGTTCGTAGTCCCCAAACACTAAGCAGAGGCAGAGAGGCAAATTATACTCGTCGATCACCTGTATAACCTGCCGCAACGTATTTTTGTGGTCTATCATGCTGATGCCTTTTTTGAATCTGGTTTGTTCGGGAAGCTAAAAGTCATCAAACTTGCGTGCGAGACGGTTCATGATGATTCTGAGACACAACTTGTAGAGACGTGGCTCAGGCAGGGGCCTGTAATTCTTCTTAAACAGGGCATTGTGATCGCCCTTCTTTTAATGAAGAGTACCACAAAACCTTTGCTCCAGGCCTAGGGCGCTTCGGCCAGCAGTTGAAAAGGCTGAATAAAAAAAGCAACATTTTCTAAATAACCTATTTTTTTAGATAGAGTATCAAAAATAATAATCTTTAATAGAATAAAACGTGTTTATTTAGATAAGACTTAAATATTGAACGTAATGTAATTATGCATAAAATCACACTTTATTTCAGATGCCTAAGTAAGGTTTTTTATATTTTTCATTTAATTGAAATGAAATAGTACTTTTTGATACAAGTGCAAAAAGTTTCTCATTGCAACCGAGGCGGAATCCGCACGGGGCAAATTTGCACGTGTTTCGAACGACTTTTTTCAATACACTCACTGAAATGAATTAACGGGGTTTGACCGGCGACTCATGGGGGATGACGCCATGCCCTACCTGATACGATAAATGTAATAAAATTATGGCCGGGTAGAGCACGCGCACATTTTTGTACTTGTGCGGTAAATAGCCTATTGCGTGCCTGTAAGCGGTGGGATAAGAACGGGTTTTTCAGTGAGTGTAATGAAAATAAATATGAGCCATCCATATTAATGACTTAGGTACCTACTTAGTCTATCTCCAACAACAACATAGAGACACAATTAATAATACATATCTACCTATCTGTATGACTAGTATGTGTTTATTTAAATAAAGGATGAGCTGATTCGTAAAACTTGTAGCATGTTTAAATTCGTGTGAAATAAAACAGGAACTAGGCTGGAATCTGTAAAGCGTCTTAACACAATATGCGCAGAAATAACTAGATAATATTACATTAATATTTTATAATACCTATATATTCCACAACTATCACACAGCGCCGTCTAGTCCCAAGTGTTATGGGTACTAGACAACTGATAAACATATTTATATACTAGCTTTTGCTCGCGACTTCGTTCGCATGGAATAGTGACTTCCGGAAATTTCAGTACTGAATTGATGCCGACTCTTGACCAATAGATGGCGCTGTATCTCCGGAATAAATTTTATTTTATTTTTTATTTTATTTTTTGCAATAAAATCTATCCTATGTCCTTTCTCAAGTTCCAAACTATGTCTGTACCAAATTTCACACAAATCTGTTCAGTAGTTAAGGCGTGAAGCAAAGACATACAGACAGACAGACAGAGTTACTTTCGCATTTATAATATTAGTTTAGATTTAGATTTAGAAGTTTAGATATATATTTCTAAATACATACATATAATAGATAAATTACCCCCAGACACAGAACTAATGATCGTGCTCATCACACAAACATTTGTCCTGGATGGGAATGGAACCCACGAGTTCCGGCATAGCAGTCAGGGTCATTAACCAACAGGCTTGTCAACTAAAGCAACACTGCATTTTTTTCTATTTTATTTTCTTTACATTATGTAAAAGTAATTCTACCAAATTATTTAGTCGTAAAAAGGTTGTATAAAGGCAAGCTACTCCTGCTATCCTTCTAAAAAATGATTAGATACTCTCAGAAATGAAAATACCTACCCCGAATCAGCCAACCCGGGGCTATCTATACGAAATCAAATAATGTAATACTCATATTATAAAATAAAAATAAAAAACTAGGAAAACGTCAGCTCGAAAACATTTAACATCGATAGGTATGTCACCGGATTTTCAGAATCATTTTAAAAACTAGCTGTGCCCGCGACTTCGTTCGCGTGGACTACAGGATTATGAATTTATTTTTTCAAAAATAAAAGTATCCTATGTTACTCCTTATTACATCAGCTACCTGCCAAAAAAGTCCCGTCAAAATCGGTCCAGCCATTTCAGAGATTAACCCGGACAAACAGACAGACAGACGAAATTGTAAAAAATGTATTTTGAAAGAAAGAAAGAAAAGGTGTTTATTCACGTCAAACATGACGCATACCATGAGAAAATAAATAACAATATCGACTAAAAGTAGCACGTAAGATATGCGTCACATCCGCGCAAAACGGCCAGCGCTCAGCAAAATGCTGGGGCTCATGTAAAACAGAGCCACAGCGCTGATTTTCAGCACCAGCCATCGTCAACGAGGAGACGCCGATCAGTCAGCAAGGATTTATTCTACTTGCAATCAATTTAAAAAAATAAACAAATTAAAACATAAAATAACAATAAATCGAACAATAACCTTAATTATACATTAAACATACAATAAAGATAAAGAAAAAGACAAGTTGACTAACAAACTAGAACTAGTCGATTATTTTGATCGATCAATAACCGGTCGAACTTAAAACTAGAAATTATCAGTGCGCAGTCACTTAGTCACATTTTGAGTCTGTGGTAACAAAAACAGATGGCTGATCGATGGTTAACTACGGCAAAGTTACGTAATTATTATGCAAAAAATAAGATTCCTGACCTATGCAACTTACGCAATCGATTGGTGTATGTACCGTATATATGTATTATATTCATACCTATGCACGTAGTAAAAAGCAGTTATTTCAATATTACAAACAGACAGTCCACAGTATAGAATAAAAAATGTACAGATGTAGGTATAAAAGATGTATAGTAGATGTATGTACCTATAGATGTCTTTATTATGAGCGAAATTATAAATATAATCAGTTGTGGGGGTATAGGTATTTTGCAAACATTTTATTTAATAATCTTGACACTGTGCACACTACGTATTTTAAATGCGCTGTTAACGCGCGTTTGCAGCGAAACAACTGCGATACGCTCGCGAGTCAGACGCAGCCTGTAGACCTTCACAGTTGGCAAAACGGATCTTGAGCGCTCGGCGTCAGAGTGGAGATCGCTTTGTGCATTCCGTTCATTGGCGAGCCAATCGTCTTCGTTGTTAGATACGTGCAGCAACGCAGGAAACGAATTAGGAGTGACGACTGACGCGATGGCACGGCGAGCTAATCACTGGCCCCGCCCCCGCGTTTCACTTCGCACCACTAAAGAGACCGAATATTTGACTTCTGCGCAACCGCTCAAGATCCGTGATAGGCGTTTTTAAAAAGCGCGCCAACGGCTGCGTTTTTAAAACGTGGTGTGCATAGGCCCTAAATAAATGCACAAACCGCACGAATAACCTAAACAAAATATAATTTAGTAAACGAAAAACTTCGCAAGCCCAACTTAAGAGCCTTTCAAGGTAGTGTTGTGATTATGATTCTTTAGGAACTGGAGCTGGTTAGGAATAAACACAATTCGTTTAGAAGAAGTAGGCATATCGTAAAGTTTTACGTACTTATGTGCATGTTTTTATTCTTTAGGTTCTATATTCGAGGGAATACTGCACGGTCAATTTCAATTTCAATTCATTTATTCAAGATCAATTTGTATTGTGTTTGAAATTACTTAAAACTACATTAATTACAATTATAAATACAATTAATTATAAAAAATAACAAAATAAAATAAAGATATAAAAATGAAATAAAATAAAAAAGGGTCTCCCGCGAAGCGGCGAGCCTTCTGGCTGGCCTACCACCGTGGGATCTGGAGGCAACAGTCCTTGCACACATGCACGATATGCGCGTGGAGATGCAATGCCGGGGTGTAAGTCCGCTGCCGCGACAGGTCACGGCATGGCGAACAGAGCTCCGGCGGGATCTCATGGTGAAATGGCGTCAGTGACTATCGTAACCCAGTGCTGGGCACGCCACAATCATGGCGGTAAGTCCCCTCTTTGAGACGTGGCTGGAAAGACCTCACGGCGTCCTTACCTTCCGCATGACGCAGGTCCTCACCGGACATGGTTCGTTCCATGGTCCGGAGCGAGGAGGAGTGACAGGCGGTCGCCGACTTCTGCGAAGCAGTAATGCTCGCATAGGAGGAGGCCGAACGCATCAGGCAACGGCGTTATCGCCGCCGCCGCCGCCGGGACACTGATCCCGATTTCCGGCCACCGTAGGCTTGCGGACAATGAGCAATGGGTAACTCGCTGTCCGGCCGTCAGGTAATTGTCCGGACCAAGCCCAAGTCGTCGACGGAGCGCACTGTTGCCGCGTGCCTCAAGGAGTTGTCAGCAACACCAGGGACCCAACCGGGTCGAAGCCTACTGGGGCCAGGGTTATCCGAAAGGGCGCTCGAGCCCCGATATGAAGGCTAGAAGGAACGGGGTGAGTCTTTTAGTCAGTAAGAGTATGACACTATCTCCCCGCTCTGCCCGAGTGCGGGGGATGTCATTGGATGATTTTTTCCCATCATAAAAAAAGGTGTAGCTACGCGGAAGGGATGATAAGTAACTAGCCTAATAAGAAAACACTTAACTATCCGTGCTAAAATTAATTTTTTACACCACCTGCTCGATAATGTCGTTTTACACGTCATACAAACCTCACTTAAAGCAAGTCATTATATGCCTAGGGAGATAATGCAGTATGGCCGATCCCTAGAGAATAATGAAATTTGAATTTGGAGCATCAAGAATCGTCAACATTGTGAATTAAAGTGTAGGCGCATCGAACAAGTTGACTCGAAATTCAAACCAAAGAGTATGTAATCACTATGATTCAAACTGGCCACTAACAAAAAAAGAAAATAGAATATAACGTGCGTACTGACGACACGGGAGCATTATAGAAAATTGAAACTATAGAATCTTCGAGTAGTGAATTTTGTTTGTTTGATGAACTTGTAAATATAATTCTTATATTTCTCTAATATATGATTTGGTCGACCAAATTGTCTTTTAATTATCTCACAGATGGTGTAAAAAGTAGAATATGTAACACGGGGATAAAGCTGTCTTTGTCTTGGGCGGCTTAAATTCCTCACTTCACTCAGGTTTCTATATTAACTCCCTCGCAATGCTTGGGAGTTAATTTTATAAATCCCTCACTATCGTTCGGGATTAAAATTAACAACCTTCGTTTCGTTCGGAATTCAACATGCCGCCCGCGACTTAAAGACACTGCTTTATCCCCTAGTTACATAAACTACTATTATTTTTCGACATAGTCTCTGTGAACCCCTACGCACTTATTCTATACTTATTCGCAAATTTCTGTCTGCCCAAAAAAGTTTTGAGCTTAGGGAATAAGTGGAAGTCTGATGGCGCTAGATCAGGCGAATAAGGTGCGTGAGGCCGCAAATCATACTTCAATTCTTTGATTTTTGCCATAGCTCTAACACATGTGTGAACCCTAACGTTGTCTTGGTGGAAGATGATTTTTTTTCGACAAACCTGGTCGTTTTTGCTGAATACATTGATGAAGCTTATCTAGAAGATTAGCGTAGTATTCTCCATTAATTGTTTGACCTTTAGGAAGGTAATCTATCATCAAGATCCCATCTGCATCCCAAAAGACGGAAGCCATCACTTTTCCAGCCGACTTTACAGCCATGGCTTTTTTTGAAGCCGGGCATCCCGATTGAGTCCACAGTTTTGATTCTGACTTGTAATGATGAACCCATGTTTCATCTGTTGTTACAAATCGACGTAAAAAATCGGCCCTATTACTCTGAAAACGGTCCAGACATTCTTTTGAGTTTTGCACCCGAATCCTCTTTTGATCGTGCGTAAGCAATTGCGGCACCCAACAGACCGATAACTTTTTCATATTTAATTCCTCACTTAAGATAAGATGTACCCGTTCTGTTGAGATACCTGTAGTGTCAGCTATTTCAGATAACTTCAATCGTCAAACTGCTATAACCATATCATGTGCTTTCATGACTATTTCCGGAGTCGTGACGCTTTTTGAACGTCCGAAGCGGGCTTCATCTTGGACACATGTACGACCGCGTTTAAACTCAGCAACCCAGTTTTTTACTGTGGCATTAGAAGGAGCACATTCACCCAAAACATTCTTTAACTCCTCATAGATATCTCTCCCCTTCTTGCCCTTCATATGAAGAAACTTTATTACCGCTCTTTGTTCAATTTTATCCATTTTGAAAACAGTTGACGAAATGTATTTTCAAATGACAAAAAATCAATAAAATTTTCACGCCACTAAATTCAAATTTAGAACGCAAGTGGCCAGAGATACGAATTTAAAAATGAAATATAGGTATATTTTTAATTTTAACTTTATAAATAACAGTGGCTAATTACTTATACCTACGTATATTCCATAGATATGTGTACACGGATATTCTACAACTAAGTCGAAAATATTTAAAAAACAAAAGTGGAAAAAATAAACTTATTTAATTTAATTCATCTACTGGTTCGGCGTAATTCCAATTTCAAATACTTCTTATACTGGAAAATGGAACTATGTCCGCCGCGCCATATACTAGTGAACCAAATTGTGGTCAGTTGCAACCTGCGGTTTCACTCCGGGTGCCCGGCATGTACCTACCGCATCCAGCCATCTGTTACTTCACAGAATATATACGATATACCGCTGACTAGATTTCAGCCTACTTTCTTTGTACTAAATATTACAGAAACTACAAATATGATAAGTACCATAGCTATTCTATCTCACGAAGGCGGCTTGGCCTGGCTGTGTGTGTAGATGCACGTGCACGTTGTTGGTAAGATAGATCAACTATACCTCTATATTTTTTTGTTTACCTACACTTCCCATCAATTTCAGCATGTGTCTGTGATGTAGTTTTCTTTTACATATTTATTTAGAAATATCATATTTAGGCACTAAAAACTCTTATTATTATAGGCACTACTATACAGTTATAGTATTCATGTGATATTTCATGAATCGAATAGCATAGGTATATTTGTATCTCCTTTTTTTAATTCTAAGTAGTTATTTTCCGTAAGGCATCGGGTTTCAGCAATTTAACACTGGTATACTTCGGTTTCATTGGGTTAGGTACAAAGGAACTTCATATCCTATATACACCGTTAAATTTTAATCATTTTACGAAAACGTCAGCTGAGCGAATGACCTTTAGGTAGTAATCGGCGTTGCGTACAAACTACCTACAGGTCATTAAACTCACTCAGCTGACGTTTTCTTAAAAAAATGAATTTCGTACATGCGTGAATTAATACGAGTTTTGAAAAAAAGGTACTTTATTTTAAAATTTTATCTTTACAAATCGATAGAGTTTCATATCATAGTATCTGATCGACCCTCCATGGAATTAAAACGATTAAAATTTAGCATATGAATATATATATATATACCGCTAAATTTTAATCGTTTTAATTCATATATATATATTCATATGTATATATATATATATAGATATATATATGATGAAAACTGGGAAATAACATTGCCTACATATCATCAATCTAATCCATATCTTTGACAAACACCTTTAGCGGTAGGCTCATCATTGATATAAGGTTAAGCAGCTTATTTCACAATTTACGTTCCTGTCCCTTGTCTCGCAAATGAATGGCACGGTGGCGTCCGTCCACGTAAGCCAACCCATCTCACCAATAGGATTCTCTTTATACCTAAACACACTACCGATATAAATATAAATAGTGTGGAATTTGGCTTGAAGAATTAGGCTTATCTATTATTAAAACAAATAGATTTGTTATGTTGCAATGCAGATATGTTTGCAGAAGTTTGCGCGAGTTGTTCGGCGGGTGCGGAGACGGAGCCGCGCTCCATGAGCTCGGGCTCGGCGTCGTGGTGCGAGGGCGACGCCGCCGACGAGCGCGGCTACGGCTCCGGCGACTCGCTGGCCGAGGACGCCGCGCTGCTCGGCGACGCCGCGCACACACAGCCGCGCGCGCACCGCTCCCAGCGCCGTGACGTCGCTGTCGACCTGCATCTGTTACGACCTGACGTCTGAGACGTACTGTTCAGTCCCCTTGCTGTGACCTGCTAATGACATCATGGTTCCGCCGTGAAAGCGTGCTATTCGTCCTGTATAACTCCGTCTCTCGGTCACACCGGAATCATGATGCTTTTAAAACGTCGTAGTAGGGCCCCTGATCAACCGACGGAAATAGGCTTTCCATCAAAACCAACGTTATGAAGTTGTGACTGTAATACGAGCTACGTCGATCGCACAATACAGACGTGACACAGCGCTGTCCATTCACATAATTTCCTTATTGATAGGTGCTTGTAATGAGAAAATGAGCAATCATAGTTTAGGTAAAACGAGTAGATAGTCGATAAGGTGTCTTGTGCAACTCCAATAAATAAAATATACAACGAGTTGATGTTGTGATGGACACTTTCGCTCGTCGATGTATAAAGACCAAGGACTCCTGAAGCGAGTACGTACCTAATATAATGTTTATTATTACGCTTACATTGTTTAATTAATTATTGCTTTAAAAAATTATGAGATTTAACAATAAAAAATAGAAATCTTTACTTTATAAAAAAAATATACCTACCATAATTGTTAAGGTGTACATATTTTTGTAATAAATTGTTTAATAATTATTATAGATCTATAATATTGTATAGTTATTTAGGAAATGTTATTAGCAGGGAACGAAAACCGGATAAATCAACCATCCTGAAATTGATAATAAAAAATACCAAAACCTAACAGTATACATATGCCTATTACCTAGACAGTTTATAAAAGAAACATCCAGGATTAGATACGTATGACGTTTGCAAATAATGTAGGTATTATAAATAATTATATTGTTTCTATACAAATATGTAACTTTAATTAAAGATAACATAGTTGACAAAGAAACTGTGATAGACATTCAGTTTTTCCATCACGCCGAACAAAGCAGACTATAAGATGATAGGTAATCCATTACAGATCAGATAATAAGTACATTACGAAAGATAGGCAATCACTATCTAGATCGACTCGGTACACGCCGTATCTATCTATTTATTTTATATAACACTAAAGTCCTATTCTTGAACCAATTTTGAAATTTTGGACATGTTTCTTAATAAAAGCAGGGTAAACTATTGCCTGAAAATCAAAATAAATAATTAATAAGATAATAAATATTGGTATGTATATACTTATATATTTTAAAGAACATTCATGTATAGAACCATTGTTTAGTACCTACTGTACTCGTATATCAGACTTTAAAATGTCATGACTGATGCTGTATGCACAATAATGTCAGCAGAAATCATCATCGGTATTCATATTGTATAAATTAAACATAGTTCTCACTTTATGCCTAATTACATCGAGGAAGGCTTCCACTCTTATCAGATGCGGCTTATCAGTATTTTAATAATGACATCAGGATACGACTCTAAATAAAAATATTATTAAAAAAAGAAACAAATAATAAAAGCACATTTTATTTGTAGGCGAGATGATTCATCAGTTCAGTAAAATAATAAATACAATGGGACCTACTAATGCCTAACTGTTTAGATCTATGAATTGTGATATGTTTTAAAAATAACTTACCTAAGTCAATTTACACTGTATATAAATCGTAATACTCCTACTGACAATGTACTTAATGTACCTACTATACCTATACGTATAGAGTGGAAAGTTGAATCGAGCCCTTCCGATACTCCAAAATTATTATTTTTACCCAAAGGAAACATTTTTTCAAGTTTGAATACGGCTTCATTTATTTTCGAAAGAAAACGAATACTTCCTTTGAATAGATAAAAATCATTAAAGTAATATTCGTAACATTTATTTTAGGTAAAAAGATCCATTAAATAAATAACTTAAATCGATATATTATTATTTAAGGACACAATATCTATATTTAAACTTGTGTTAAAAATAATACTCAAAATTGTTAATAGTACCTAAAAACCTAAACAAAATTAGTAGGCGTCCAGGACTCGGTTCAACTCTACATCTTGTATATTGTATATTACTGTGAACACATAAGCAATCCTATAGCTATAGATTTTAAGCATGATATTTATTCGCCTCTAAACCTAAATCAAGTAGGATAGCAAGCAAGATAAAGGCTGTTACAAAATTGCTTTCTGTCTAGACCAGCCGACAGTTGTCCGACAATGAATGCCACATTCCAGTTTATCAGACAATAACAGTCAAAGATACCTATCCAAACCTTATGTATAAGTCGACGTTTGACCATCCTCTAAAGCCTTATGTTATGTTACGCTCAGAGTGATAAATTCATAAATATTATACAGGGAGTGGCGTTAATAATGGATATCCCTGAAACTGTCGATTGACCAGATTATCATCTATCATTAACCCCACTTATATCACCTTATGCTCATGGATGTCCAAATTATTGATATTTTAAATAAAAATCGTATTTACTCGTGTAAAATAAGCTGCCATTTCATCAATTGGTGAGTTTTTCTCGTTCTGTTTTTATATGTCACTCCTGAATGCTTGTTTTATCAGACCAGTATCAAGTTTTTTATTACAATCTATAACATCACAAAAAATATTCAATTCCAAATTCTAACATTTCTTTTTATGGAATCATAATATTTAGGCCCCTGTATCTTAAAAAAAATGTACTACATTGCGGTAGCCCATTATTTAAAAAATGCATATTTAATGGAAATTCTCAAACAAACGCGAGCCTATCCATAATTAAAAAATCTAAAATGGTATAATAATAACTAGTATCATAATAAAGTATAAAGTTATTGCTATTCGAATCTTAAAGGGAATGCAATGCTGCACGATGGTTTATAATGAAGTAACCACTTCAGTTGAACAACTGCGTCGACAAATACGTTCGGCTGCTGATGTAATATCGTTGGCAGGATTTGCGCACCGCTTGAAACCGGTCCTTCATAAGGTGTAGAGCATGCATAGCAGCTGAAGAAGCCCACTTCGAACATCTCGTATAATTATTATTTTTTTAATACTTTTTTTTATTTACTAATGTCTTTTATTGTGTCAATATTGATCAAACTTTAAGAAAATTCTCATACTCTTTGTGTCTAAAATTAGTTACAGTAGTGTTATAGTAACTTAATTTAAAAATCAGAATTGTAAGATAAATTTCCTTTAAGATTTGGCTAGTAATAACGTTGTACTTTGTTAAGATACTGGTTACTATTATACCATTTTAAAATTTGCATTAAATAGACCATTTTTGTAAATCAATGGGTCACCGCAGTGTTGTACATTTTTTATTCAATACAAACCCAACAAATATGATTCCTTAAAAAGAAATGTTAGAATTTGAAATAAAATATGTTTTGTGAGATCTTAGATTGTTATAAAAAACTTGATACTGATATGATTACACAAACATTTCGGGCCTCAAGTCTGCTATTACAATAGTTTCAGAATGGTCTATTATTGATTTCATAATTGTTGATTTTGACAAGTTTTGGTACTCTACTAATATAATGGCGTCATTATGACTTTCCGATGGTTAACCGCTGACAGTCCATTGAAAGAAATGGCATAGAATGGTAATCTCGTACATAATGACAAATGAATATCTGACGTACCTATGCGGTATTCTGCAGAAATTTTGACACTTCCTTTGATCAGTGACCTACCATTACGACGTCATTGCGCAATTAGTGCTTTTAATAAGCTCGATGTTGTCATTCTACCACAATTCAATTACAACACCATTGAGCGATCAATGATCGATCATTATGAATTAGCAGATTACAAACTTTTAGCAAAATGACAATGACTGGCCTGTTGGCCTAGTGGTTAGTAAACCTACCTACTATAGCAGAGGTCGTGGGTTCGATTCCCACCCAGGACAAATATTTGTGTGATAAGCATACTCATTTGTTCTGTGTCTGGGTGTAATTTATCTATAAAATGTATGAATTTAGAAATATATAAGTATGTTTATCAGTTGTCTAGTACCCATAACACAAGCTCTGCTTAGCTTGGGGCTAGACGGCATTGTGTGATAGTTGTGGAATATTATTATTATTAATGGGATCGTGTTGGATTGATGAATTTATAAAATAGCAGAGCCCCAGGAGTGATATAAAAAAACAGAACGAGAAAATCTCACCAATTGAAGAAATGGCAGCTTATTTTATACGACTAAGTACGATTTTATTTAAAATATCAAAAATAATAATAATTAGGACATCCACGGGCATATGGTGATATAAGTGGGGTAAATGATAGATCATAATCTGGTCAATCGATAGTTTCAGGGATATCCATTATTTACGCCACACTCTGTGTATAAAGTTATCTATGGCTATAGGTACTTACCAGTGAAAATCAGACAGGAGCTTAGGAAAGAGTCTCATGCCCTTTTGGACTAAAAAGTTCTATGATAATAAGTAAGTACATATACCTAAAGCCATACTCATAAATAAACTTTTTACACCAACTGCTCGATAATGTCCTATTATATGTCATCCAACCGTCACTTAAAGCAAGTCACTCTATCCGGAGATAATGCAGTATGGCCGATCCCTAGGGAATAATGAGATTTGAATTTGGAACATCAAAAATCGTCAAGATCCTGTGGTCAACATAATAAAATGTACCTACGTGCATCGGACGAGTTCATTCGAACTGGGCGCTAAGAAAAAACAAACAGAATAATACGTGGTTTATTGACGAGTTTCTAAAAAAGTAATAAAATAGAAAATTGTAACTATAGAATTATAGATTACTGAATTTTGTTTATTTCAAATCACAAAACATGTTAAGTGATAGTTAAGATTAACTTGTAAATAATAAATTGCCTTTTAATTATCTCACAGATGGTGTAAAAAGTAAAGTATCCAACACGGACATAAAGCTGTCTTTGTCTTGGACGGCTTGAATTCCTCACTTCACTCAGGTTTCTTTATTAACTCCCTCGTTAATTATATAAATCCCTCACTAACGTTCGGGATTAAAATTAGCAACCTTCGTTTCGTTCGGAATTCAACATGCCGCCCGCGACTTATCGACACTGCTTAATCCTCTAGTCACATAATTTACTATTTTACACCACCTGCTCGATAATGTCATACAAACCTCACTTAAAGCAAGTCATTCTATCCCTAGGGAGATAATACAGTATGGCCGATCCTTATGGAATAATGAGATTTGAATTTGGAACAATTTGGAACAAAACAACGTCAACATTATAAAATGTACGTGCATCGAACCAGTTCATTCGAAATTCAAACTGGGCACTAAGAAAAAGGGTAGTAATTAAACGAGTGACTGTAAATTAAAATTTTAAGTGACAAAAATAATTATTTTGGGTTATAGAAATAATAAGTGAGCGACTGACTGTGAGTGACGAGAAATCAATAGAACAGCGACTTACAAACATTAATTTGAGTTACTTAAAATACAAAATAAGAAGCTTCATAATATTTGAGTGACCTAATATTTGTTTGAGTGTCAATGTTTTGTCCTACATTTTTTTCCAGATTTGGCCAATGATTTATTTATACTGAGCGGGAATTTATCTTAAATGATGTGTTTCGAATGTCCTAAATATAAATGTACACAGTATCGAATGTCCTAAATACCGATATTTATGTATTATGTATGTCACAAGGTAATTTGATAATCCGGATATTGCGAAAACCCGAATAATTAAAAAATGGTGAAATAAAATCTGCGAGCAACTTGGTCGTAGCGTTCGCCGGCCGCTGCCGCGGCACCGCTCGCTTCGCTCACTCGGCTCACGCGCGGTAGGTCACAGTTCTAACCTAACCTAACCTATTTCACCCAGTTCAAATGATGAATCTACCTGCGACTAGATAATTAGACAATGATGAAAACATTTGCTAGCGTAAATTACTTATTTAAAACCTCATTTTTATTTCTAGTCGCTCACTTATTATTTTAGTCGCTCACATACTAATTTAATCGTTTAACTAGGATTTCAATAACCCACTTTTAGTAAGCTCGTTCTGGATTTTATTGTTAATCAATATTTGTTGTTAGTTTATTTAATGTGTCGCTTACTCAAATTCATACCGCTCAAGTTATTAAAACAGTATCTCATCATCAGTCGCTAAGTTTTTTTTAGTCGCTCGTTTTATAATTCCCCTAAGAAAAAACAAACCGAATATTATGTGGTTTTTAACGAGTTTTTTTTTTAAGTAACGAAATAGAAAATTGTAACTATAGAATCATAGAGAAGTGAATTTTGTTGTGTTTCGAATCTCAAAAAATGTTTAGTGATAGTTAAGATTAACTTTAAATAATAAATTGTCTTTTAATTATCTCACAGATGGTGTAAAAAGAAGAGTATCCAACTCGGGGATTAATTTCTTTTTTGTTAGATTGTCTTTCTCAATTTATTACATTTTTAGGGCTGTTCGTCGGTTGGCGGTTGGCTGCCTGCTTATCCTTCAAAATTCGATTAATGCACAAGATAAAAAATCTACCAAACATTACTTCTCGGAAAATTATTACAAATATTTATGAAGTAAAGATAACCGTGTTAAGAAATTATTGTAATTTTGGTTTAATTTAGCTAATAAGCCAAGTTTTTATAATTAAAGTTATTTATGAGGCACAACAATCTTGCATTTAGCAATTTATAACACTTCGTAGCGTACCTACAGGTTACCTACATATTGGCAGCCTTAGTTAGGCTAGGGTAGGCTATGTTTGGTGGCCAGCACCACACCAAATTAAGAAAACAATTAAATTAGGGATTGTGTCCTAAATTACCGAGGATTTTAAATATAAAACATAATTTTATGTATAATAATTGTATTTTTGATCTTTGTTTGGGTTTTCACAGTAATATACAGCATAGGTCAAGACACACTTGTTACCGGGATATGGCCTAATCATACCTTAAAATCCCGAACGTAATGTAGACCTAAAGCACTTACTAACCCTTCGCTTGTCAAATACAATGATCAAAACTGATTGAATTGTTTTAATCAACTCAAGTAGCTACAAGCCAGCACAAATAAATTCATCACATAACATTTGAGTGTTCTCTGTTTCTCTATTCCTTTTGATTGGCTTTCCACTCATCAGTACCATTTTTCTCACACGTTCTGTGAGGAAAATGGTAATGATGAAAATGATGATGATGGGAGCAGAGCCACGCTGTAAAATGGTGTACCTAGGTGCCAACATAAACCATGCAGGATTATCACTGGCGGATACATAAACTGCATCAAAGAACAGGGCTCAATTCAAATTCTAATTCTAATACGGTAAGTATATGTTGTGCGTATTGTTCGAAAATGAAAATCTTGTTTTTAACAGTACTATACTCCTAAAAAAGCTGTCAAAATAGAATAGTCACTAAATATGTGAGATAGCTTTCACACGGTAAGTATGTTACCCGTAATGTAGGCCTGCGGGATTGCTCGAAAGTACTTTAATTCATTAAACCCCAAGCGAACCGTTCGCGCACCTATTGTCTTTCTATTGTGTCTGTAATTTCCACGATTGAAAGGTTAAATAACTTCTTCTCTAGGTTACAGCAAACGGGAGAATCAAACTAAATCCAGGTGGCGGTTTCTTCCGTTGACCTTTGCGTTCCCTTTGAGAAATTCCCCGTGACCTTATATTGAAACCTTACGCCTGCTTTCAAGTTTCGTTGATGGATAGATTGTAAGCTGCTTATTAGCAATATCATAAAAATAAGGCCACGCAAAATAGCAGATTTTCAGAGGTCTTTAATGGATTAATTTTATACAAATGAAATTGATTGGTGCGCTTTGCCCCATTAATTATCCAGATCCTAATCATATTCACAAACTATTTTGTTAATGAAGGAAAAACTAATACCAAATCTTTCCAAGCGAAACGTTGTTTCAAAATTTTGTTTTTATAGAATTCCAAACCTTCATTCTAAATTGCTGGCCTTTTTTCTACTTCATCAATTAGTAAGTCGATGTCAATATCTTCAAATTCACTCATTTTTAAATACGAAAACAATGTAGATACTCGTATAATTTACGAGAATTAACAAAATTTCAAAAGAAATACGTGCGGTCGCGATGAAAGTGTGCGCTCCGCTAAACTGAACAGCAAACGGACGATAGATACATTAATATCAAAGCGTGAGACACGCGCAACAGTCTGAGTATAGAAACTCTTTTTCTGAGCGCTGCGTTGACCGTCGCTAACGCGTAATAGCGATTGTTAGGTATACCTAATAACTGGATGGACCGGATCGAATAGGATTAAGGGCCAAGCGCCCTAATAGTGCCATAAAACAGTGATTTTCTGAAGCCTACTCCTCCTAACGACTAGGTCAATTGGTTTGAAAAAAAAATCTGTTTATTATAGATTCATGAACAACAACATCAACAACAACATTTGATTTTTTCGTGCAATTAATACTTTTGTCAAAAAAAAATATTTATCAATTTCGCAACTTTTCCCTATTCCTTCGAAACGGCTTAGACCTTTAGAAACATTTTTACACATAAAAATTGGTGGTTAAATATTCTTCAAAGTGAACATTGCATATGTAAATCAATCAATATCTCGCAGAGAAAATGGATTTAAAGCGCTTTCCGGGCGCTGCTGGCCGCAAATAAATGCACAGATTTGCGTATTGCCGCCTATGCGCGTGCGAAAGTTGCGTTCACATAATTTCGGCCAGATGGTTCAAGGGATTATACGCCTTAAGAGCTCTAAATGCGCGATTTGAAAACGCGCATCTAAATTTTGCCACCTGAACATAGCCTTAACGTCTACAGGCTACATCTCGCGTACGGTTCGCTACAAACGCGTGTCAACGGCGCGTTTAAAAAAGTGTGGACAAGCCCTTAGGCTGAGGCTACAGTAGGCAGCGATTTGCGATGCGACTGGAAGAGCGAAACGAGAAAAACATGGTATGGCTACATTACAAACGAAATTCCGGCGTATATTCGGCGATGACATGGCTACAGTACACATGCTCAACAACGAATTAGCAAGAGCGATTCATGCGGCTACACCATAAAAAGAGAAAAACAGCGATTTCGCTGAGAATTCGCTAGTTCATCGCATTTTAATGATCTTAAAACATTCGCGGCGACTCCGTGTCAAGATGGCTACTTAGAGGGAGCACACACAGACGACACATGCGACGCGCGCGGGGCGCGAGGGGAGGTTGTTTGTTTAGAAAGATTCTTTGAATATACAAGAATGAAAGTTGAGACATTTGATTATATTTTGGCAAAGATTAGAATCCATATCACAAAGAGTGATACGAGTTTTCGAAAATGTATTTTACCAGAGGAGAAATTGTTTGTGACAATCAGGTACCTAAGCAATAAAATATTAATTTTTAGGTAATAAGTTTTTATTACGTGGTGAACATCCATATTGTAGGACGTGCTTTTATTTCGGATACAAACAACTCAACGTCCATTGTAGATTCATAGACAAACCTCTATACATGAGCGATCAAAACAAACTGGTTTGAATGTGTCGCACTGTCATGAGCGAGCGCCGAGTGCACTAGTATTGCCTCCGTCTCCCGCACCTCAGTCCGATGTCCGTAGCGTGATTATGTAGCCACTTGACAGCGGACCCACTAAAACTTTGACTTTGAACTTCTCGCAAAATAAATCGCTCATTCATTTAAATTCGCTCAAATAATGTAGCCAATTAATATAACTGACGAGCATTAGTTTTTTACGTTCTGAAGTACAGTTGTAATGTAGCCGCTATCATAACAATGACTCAATTTGAATCGGTCGTTTTCTTAGAATGCGATCAAATCATCCATCGCGGTTTACTATAGGCATAATGTAGCCACACGCATATTTAGCAGCACTATTGAACTAGTCGTGCAAGTGAGAAATATTCAAAAAAATTAGCTTCAATTTCGCTCATAAGTTGATGTAGCCGATGCCGTAATTTCAGTAATGTTGTTTCTATCGCATAAAAAAAACAAAGATCGCTAGTAACATTTGATGTACGGTGTAGCCATATACGCGAGCATTCATTTACTTGTTTTAATCGCTCATGTAACGCAGGTCGCCTCGCGGCCTAATGTAGCCTCAGCCTTAGAGTAGCGATTTTTGGTCGAGTGATATAGTTAACATTAATTTGTAAATAATACTTATCTCTCTCTCACACACACACACACACACAAACGCGGGGATAAAGCTGTCTTTGTTTTGGTCGGCTTGAATTCTTCACTTCATTCAGGTTTCTATATTACTTACTTCCCTCGTAATGCCTGGGAGTTAATTCAATAAATCCTATAATTTAAAACTTAGCATTTCGTTCCGAATTCAACATGCCGCCCGCGACTTAACCCCTTATTGCATGGATTTTTGCAATCAAATAAAAAAAATATATGGCGTAGTATGACCTTAAGAAATAACATAAAAAATAGAAAAAATAAATCTATTTTTAATACTTTTGGAAATATTTTCAAAAAACTATAAAAGCCAAATATGGCATTGAATGCAGTTCTAAGTTTATTTTCAAGTTTGCCAAATATGTCATTGTATGCAAAAATAGCTGGCGCGAAATAAAAAACTATGACCAAAAGGTAAGGTATAGCAAGATTGCTAGCATAAGCTTAGGATAGGTTCCATATGTGTAGGGAGAGACGAAATTAAATTAGAAAACGCTCATATTTATAATTTATGTTTTTTACTCTTTTAAAGAATCAAATTATCAAAACATATATTTGTAGGAACTTGTCTCTATTAGGAACCTTTAAACAATCTAATATTGCAAACTGCTCTATGAAATACCATGTATAGTAGTCTAAACATGATATTCAATAGCATTTCGATTAGATTCGTTTGTAATATATGTGAACATTTCAGACGTGAAAAAATAATCAAAAAATTTGAGATGGCGTATTCAAAGCTTTTAGATCATCACCGAGACTGATATCTCATAAAAAGGCGTAATTGTCTTCGTTATAAGCCCGCTGCCCAGTTTCCCATTTATGTATAAGTCTTCTTAGTCTGCCTGCTACCCCCTGTTCCCTGTCTACTTGTAGAGATTTATCACTTCGGCCGTCTAATTCAGATTCTGATTCTCCTTCACTGTCTTCATCGGACTCTGATAAATATAATGGGTCCGGCCCTCGGTTATTCCTCCTCGTATCTTCATCATCGGAAAGCTCTTCATCTTCACTTCCATCTGGAATGTTGACAACGAACACTTGCTTCCGTCTCGGCATGGTTTTTCAAACTGTTGGGAAAAAAGCAGCATAGTAAGGTGCAACAAGCAAGCAAGCCAAAGCAAACCACACTGACCAAAAAGTATTGTACCCACTTCTTCAAATAACATTTGAAGAAGTGGGTACAATACTTTTATATTTTTTTCTTAAAATTGACACAATCGCAAACTATCCCAAATATGGTTTTATGATTTTTGTTGTCAGTCTGCATACAATCCCATATCTGCCAAACGGTTTTTCCTGCAACTGCATACTATCCCATATATGGGTACTAACTTCAGCAACAAAAATATTTATAATCATTCATGCGAATCTAGTTTTTTTTTGCCTATTTGCCTTATAGTAGATGCCTATTGTATGCAAAATAATTATCGTAGCTATATATCTTAAAAATCCATGCAAAAATACCCCGAAACTTGAGTCCACTTACCTCTTAACGACCGCTAGGAATCAAACTGACGTTTACGTCAGTTACTTAGTGCTGGACACCAAATTTCTTCACAAACGTCAAAGTATTGTTATCTGTATGTGTTATCTTTAGAAAAAGATTGACTAAGAAATTTATTTAGTGTACCTACGGGGTTTGTTATCAGGTTATTTAAATAAAACGACCAAGACGGGTACCACTTTGTACTTTTGCTTTGATAACATACACATAATACAAGTATACAATAACTATAACAGAACAATAACAGTGGGAATAAATAAATTATATACTAGCACTTACTGAGTTGTTGCTTGCTCCGAAAACCGATACGGAAAAGAGAGACATGACAGCGCGCCATTCCTTTTTATAAACTCTTGTAACTGTCAAATGCACCGCGCTGTCAAGTTGCACCCCGTTCGAGTTGTCAGTGCAAAAAATACATTTAATGTTGCTAATACAGAAAATAATCTAGTGTATGAACATTATCATAAGAATCGCTAACAGTCGGCCATCCATTATATAACAAATACGACCTCGTATGTGACAAAATAAATAAGAAATTGGTTTTACATACAAAATAATGAGTAAAGAAAGAATATAACATTACATTTAACATATTATCTACAGGTACTTGGACATAGATATCTATTACAGAAGTGAATAAAGATTTAGATTATTCATACGATGTTCGCTGTACCCAGGAACGACACTAAACTTATATTAATTGTACATGTCATGTAGAAACAAAACTGAACAATTGCCAATTTATCAATTATTGTCTATACAAAACTTTAAAAAGAAATACATTTTAATGGCACCTGGAAAAGAAACATTATCATATTAAAACGAATGTAGAAATTAAAACCTTAGATCAGTCGTGCATCGCTGGTTATATCTGGGAACAAAACTTTATTAATTGTACACAAATTGTTACAACTGCAACAAAACTAAAGAATTGTCATTCTGTCTATTACGATTTTTCCATCAATATGTCTCTTACAAATATGAGCAATGGCACCTGAGAAATAAATAACGTTAATATTACCTTTGACATTTTTACCCATAGCTAAACACTGGTATTAAAATGAATGTAGCAAATAAAATAGCAATCGTACATTGGTACAAAACAAAACTTATATAATTGTATGCAATTGTTACACAAAAAAACAAAACTAAGCAATAGTCAATCTACCAATTATGATTTGTTTAACATGTTTCATAAAATATAAACAATGGCACCTGAAAGTGCAGATGTATCAGTGACAGCTCATTCTTACAAATCGTTATCTTATTTTATTAGGTATACAATCTTTCAAAAACAGGCCCCTAAAATGTCCTGTCTCTGATCAAAAACATACAGGCCTTCTAATGTCCTGTCTCTAATCAAAAACATACAGGCCTTCTAATGTCCTGTCTCTAATCAAAAACATACAGGCCTTCTAATATCCTGTCTCTAATCAAAAACATACAGGCCTTCTAATGTCCTGTCTCTAATCAAAAACATACAGGCCTTCTAATGTCCTGTCTCTAATCAAAAACATACAGGCCTTCTAATGTCCTGTCTCTAATCAAAAACATACAGGCCTTCTAATGTCCTGTCTCTAATCAAAAACATACAGGCCTTCTAATGTCCTGTCTCTAATCAAAAACATACAGGCCTTCTAATGTCCTGTCTCTAATCAAAAACATACAGGCCTTCTAATGTCCTGTCTCTAATCAAAAACATACAGGCCTTCTAATGTCCTGTCTCTAATCAAAAACATACAGGCCTTCTAATGTCTTGTCTCTAATCAAAAACATACAGGCCTTCTAATGTCCTGTCTCTTATAAAAACATACAGGCCCCTCAAATGTCCTGCCTGCAATGAAAAATAAACATTAGTAACACAGGCCCATAAAATGTCCTGTCTCTAAATAAAAAAACAAACAGGCTCCTTAAATATCCCGCCTGCAATGAAAAATAAACATTAGTAACACACAGGCCCTCAACATGTCCTGTCTCTAATAAAAACAAACAGGCTCCTCAAATGTCCTGCCTGCAGTGAAAAATAAACATTAGTAACACAGGCCCTTAACATGTCCTGTCTCTAATAAAAAACAAACAGGCTCCTCAAATGTCCTGTCTGCAATCAAAAATAAACATTATTTACACACAGGCCCCTAAAGTGTCCCGTCTCTAATAAAAACACAAACAGGCTCTTCAAATGTCCTGTCTCTAAAGTAAACAGACAGGTCCCTTAAAAGTCCTGCTGTAAATAGAAACAAACATTAGTAAATAAACAATTGCCTGCTAAAGCCAATATGTTCCTGGTTTGTCCTGAACAGGCTCCTTAATTGTCCTGAACAGGCGCCTCAATTATTCTGTACAATTTTCGGTCAATACCCGGCCACTCAGGCTAGGTACATGATAAGTTTCAAGTGAGTGTCACAAACCATGACATCAATGATTACTTTTCACCTATGTTTATGACATCTAAATTGAAATTCGTTCAATGACTGACCAACAATGACTTATAATCACTGCCCCGACTAAAACGTAAGGGTACATATTATTGAACTTACTCTTTCGGCTCGTAATTACTTTTTATTGAAATTCCAAACGATACAATAAATAATCAAAATACATGAACACGAACTATGAAGTAGCTTCGTCTCCATTTTATTTTATTCATTAAAAATTACCAACTATGAACTATGCCGTAAATACCACCACTTCTAAAATATTCAAGGCAAATACAGTAGAGACTGGTTTCTCTTAACCCAAGAATAAATTACACGTCAATCACTTATTTCATTAACATATTTTTAGATGTGGGAAGTTATGTACACTTTTCTAAAAATACCCTTTGGTAATCAAAATATTCATGGACATACTGTATTAAATATATATTTTAATGACCTTATCATTCATGAGATAATTTGATAGTAACGAATGCTAAATCATCTTTCCATATCCCTAGTGAACAAGTTCTTGCTATATATTTATCCACAATAACTCCTAATCACCCCTCATAATAAGAAATTTATAAAAAAAAAAACAATGCCTACAAAGGCTTACCAACTTTAGCAACACTGTGCTGCACCTGTGCGTTTGGTTTTCCATGAAAATACCAACTTCCTATAATTCGACCAATACTTATATTATGCAACGATAGCTTGAAGATCCGGAATTCAATAATATATTCTACAACTTTTACACAACGCCATCTAGTCCCAAACCAAGTATAGCTAGTGGTATGGGTACTAGACAGCTGATAAATAATTTGACAGTGCTCTCTGAAAGTCATTAAATAGAATTTACATTACATTTCTTACATATTCTGCAGGACTAAAGCCCAAATCAGACCATTGATTCTTGGCAATCGTGTCCTCAGATGCCTCTGCACGAATTGCAACCTCATTCGAATATTTATTACGCGGAAGGTACCTATTGAAAATTAATTCCAAAAGTAATATTCAAAGCCAGTCCCATTCATTTGGTCTTATAAAGTTCAGAAGCTATAACAGTTATGGAATTTCAAACTAAGCTCAAAAACAAGTATTCAAGTTGGGTAAAATGCATGAAACGTTTGTTTGACAGATATTTGCATCCGAATCATTGAAATGCTCCGATACAGTGATATGCATCATTTGGAACATCGGCTCAGAAGATAGAAACGGAACACCCGAAACATCGGTTTACAAGAAACAAACGGAACATTTGAAGCATCGACAAGTCACAAACGTTATGAATCGTGATGTGTCAATTTGCGTCACACTAAGTTTTATTTAACTTTGATTTAAGAACAATCCAAAGCAGATGTTTCCAGTTCAGGTCGCTAATTATATTAAGTACACTATTTACGTTTTAATTTGAATTTCATAAAGGCTGCCACCCAATGTTTGTGTTTCAGTGTTCCAAACGATGCCTTTAAAACTTGATGTTCAATCCTTCAGGCGCGTACGCACGTACGAACACGAACATAGCGAACACAAACACCAGACCCGAACATTTGGTTCGTACGTATGGACGGCATATTCGAACACGAACGCAAACATAGTTCGAGTCGAGTTCGCGAACAACAGTCGTGAACTCTATCTTAGTAGCCATGACGGCGCCGTTGGAAGTGGTCGATTGTGAAGTAGCGGAGAATTTTTTGATGTTCGCAGTGATTCACGAAATGTTGTTTCCTAAAGCGGATCCTAGATGGTGGGAAACAGTATTGTACAAACAACGAAATGAAAATACATTACTTTTAGACTTAAAATCACAAGAAATAAGTGGACACTACAAAACTCTGCTAAAAATGTCAAGTACAGATTTTGAATGTCTATTAAACCTAGTTGGGCCAAGAATCGTTAAAAAGAATACGATAATGAGAGAATCCATATCTGTGCAAAATCGTTTGGCAGTGACCTTGCGCTTTCTGAATAGTGGTGATTCGTATACTAGTTTGCAATATTTATTTAAAATATCGAAACAAGCACTCAGTTCCATTATTCCGGAGGTGTGTGAAGCACTGGTAGCAGAATTGAAAAGCAACATAAAGGTAATCAAACATTTATTTCTATCACTTAGAGTAATTTAAGAATTCTTAAACGAGAAACTTATAATGGGAATAAATCATCAAACGAATCATTAGTATCAGTATCACTGTTGATATTTTGAATAGTTGAAACACTATCCTCGTCGGAACGTTGTTGGGGTGAATAATTTGAACTACCAACTCGTGTCGAAACTTCAGTCTGTACTTCACTTATTCGATTTTGTTCTTCAGTAGCGTGTGAATCAGTTACGTTCCTTGAGTTATATCCATAACTATGACCATAATTATTATTATAATATTCTTAATATCCACTGTCCGCTTTACGAAATAAATCAAAAATTTCGTACTGAAGCATATTTTGGGTATTTTTTGAGTATTTTTCTAACTTCGATGCGATAAATTTGCAAAAATGTTGTACTTCAGGGTCACCACTTCGCTCCTCCATATTTTTTTCAGATGATTTTTTTAATACACCCAACGCTTGTTTTAATAAACCCAGACGTGGAGATTCCTTCTTGGTTCGTTTAGCAGATGTCTCGCCTTGATCAGACAATTCCAATTGTTGCGATTCCTCGTTTTCCTGTAAAAATGTAATAAGTATGACTTTTTCCAGATCCCATCAACCCAAAGCGAGTGGCTGAAAATATCGGAAGAATTTGAACAATCATTGAATTTTCCTCATTGTGTTGGATCACTGGATGGGAAACATGTTGTATTGGAATCGCCTATTAATTCTGGATCTGATTTCTATAACTATAAAGGAACGTACAGTATTGTATTAATGGCCGTCGTAGATGCAAGCAAAAGATTTATATTTGTTGATGTGGGATGTCAAGGGAGAATATCAGATGCAGGAGTATTCAGAGACTGCAAAATAAACTCTATGATGGAAGAAGGTACTTTGAATTTACCTTCACCGATACCATTGCCAGGCAGAAGAGTCAATTTGCCATATTTATTTGTAGGTGACAAAGCCTTTCCATTAAAAGAAAATTTAATGACGCCATATGTTGGTACACATCCCAGGGGCTCACAAAAAAGAATTTACAACTATCGTTTAAGCCGGGCTCGTATTACTGTCGAACATACATTTGGTATTATGGCATCTGTTTTTAGAGTTTTGAAGAAACCAATGCTGTTGCAGTCACACAAAGCGCAAATAGTTTTGATGGCCATTGCACATTTGCATAATTTTTTGAGAGAAAAATCTGAATTGTATCATACATTACGTCCGAACGAGACCGAAGAGTATACTCGTTCCTGGTTGCCACTTCGCCCTATGGCAACAAGAAATATTACAACACCCAAAGAAATAAGACATGAACTCTCCGATTACTTTATGAAAGAAGGCAAACTTCAGTGGCAAAATAAATACTGTTAATTTTACTTACAAAATCGAACTGTGTGCATTGCGCAGAATCTCGCCGATTTCTTGGTTTATCACGATCCATCAAAAAAGACATTGCTTCATAAGCATAACATTTACTTTTATAAACTTCAGATGCTCCTTTAAAAAAGTAAAATCAAAAATGAGTGTATTAATTACCTACTACTAATAGTAACATTATAATATAACTACCTACTTATGTGATAACTAATAAGTACAAAAAAAAATACCTTTTCCAGTACCTTTGCCTTTCTTGGTTTTATTTTTCTCCCTTCTAAAAGCGCTGAGAAGTGAGGTCATTTTATGTTTGCAACTTTCCACATTTGTGTTCAAACATTTTGCTATTTCTGACCAGGCATCATTTTTAAAGTCATTTTTATAATAATTTATATCAGTTGGATCCCATAATATTGGCTTTTGTTTATAACAATCTATAAACAAAATTGTGTTCTCCACGTTCCACTGAAAATTTTCTTCGTCGGCCATGACTGGGAAACTTAGGGATGTTTTTAATAATAAACATAGCACGCGAATAACCTTGACGGCTACTCGTCGAGAACTGAGGTACGGGTAGGACCTCTGCCGCCCGCCCGCACCCCGCCCAGATCTAGGTATACGAACAGTTTTGTTGCGTAACATTTATTAAAGCTCTTCGAACACCGTCCATACAGAACACACTACAAGGATCGCCGCGAACATGTTTGACGAACAGAGTGTTCGATGTTCGATAGTGGTACGCACGTGCGAACCAAGTTGTTGCGTATCATGTAACGCAACAAATTTGTTCGTACGTGCGTACGCGGCTTTCGGAACACCAAAACGCCGCGGAACAGTGAGTCGGCTCAGCAAAGAGCTACATACGCCTACAGTAATACGACACTGGTATGTCACCGCTTGTAGGTTAAGGCCAAGTTTTCATCTCAAAGACTCAAACTTTATCAGACTTGTAGGCACAACTTTTCACCAGTGTAGGTATATTTAAAAATAAAAAATAAATTGTGTGTGTCAATTCCCTTGAAAGTACACATAGTGTGTATTTTTAAACCAAGAGCAAATACAAATTTTAAACTAGTTCCCTAGTTGGACTAGAACTAAAATAATGGGATTCAGCTAATCCTTGGTACCCACATCACTTCAAAAAATATAAAATAACATTTAATCAACAGCAAAGATGCATTATGGTAATATTTGGACTCGACAGTTTCGACGGTTGCCAACCATATTTTGATAAATATGTTTTTATTCTACCTTGCTTATTTAACCATCAGTACTATTTATTATTTGTTTCAACTAGAGCCAATACAGCGTTGATGCTTATAAGTACTATATGCAAGGCACGTATAATAGTACACAAAATTGGTTCCTACTAAAACTTTCTACACATTCTTTAGTGTACTCAAAGTATTAGTTCATTTGGATAGTGATTATATTGATTTCGTTGATTTCCTCTTGTGTAATTTCTCGAAAACCATTTCAATTATTTCAATATATTAAACTATGTATTTGGCAACTACTTGTGTTCAAATGGATAATATGTAATTTTATATTCTTCACATTTGTTACCCATGGCAAATCATATAGGCGATCACCTAAACAATTTTTTACACATTTCCAATTTGTACTAAAATAAGTTGATGTAGATAACTTTATATATTAAAATTGTGTACAACCTGATATTGACATATTACTTAGGCCTTGCCCCACTACAACTAGTTGACTATATCGAATGATATACCACACATTAATTGTTCGCTGGGTCAGCTGGCTCACTATGTTTACTCAGTACCTACCTACTTCTTCCAATGCTCTTTTTAATTAAAAGCCGTTTCGCGGAAACAAGATAAATGTTCATCTATTAACATTTCCACATCCAGAATTTTGCCAGCAAAGCGATTTATACTCTGGCGATGAAATAAAATATTATTATTAGGCTTACTATATACTACTGATTCGCCATTTAACCTGGTTTCAGTTAAATTGACAATGATAGAAGACATGTAAAATCACTTTAAACTCCTGCATATGCGAAATGTAACGAATCAATGTACTAAATTTCACAACTATCATGTAAAATTACAAAGTCATAAGCTTGTTATGGTTCCTGGTTATCTGCTAGAATTGCATGGTCACCGGACCATCCTGGTGACTAAGGGGCTATTTTGCTCCCGCACCCAGCTGTGTGCTGATAGGCTAACGACCACTATGATCTGCCGTGACCTTTTTTGTACTTAGGGTCGGTGGTGTCCAACTTGTGAATTTTTAAAATATTTTTGGGAAGAAATAACAATGTAAAACATGTTGGAATCGATTCCGTTACCAACTCTGAACTATTATAATATGCAACGCTAAGACAACCTCCAGAGAATACCCCTTTCGCGACCAAAAGTTCCCAAGCGCCATGAATGTATTGGCTCCTACGTGCTTCGCTCAACACAGCGTAATTTGTTTATCTATTTATTTATTATAATGATCAAGGTGTACAATATACAGTATACATCACACCTGAATCGACTGAAGCTAGTGCTCGGCACGCCCAATCTAGCGAGTAGCACTTACATAAAATATCATATGCTAGCACCGATTTACTGGCGCAGTGGCTCGGTATGTACCAAATAATAATTTACAAGGGATGCGAAAAATGGACAATCAGATAATCTACTCAAAGTACATGAAGCTTACTGTTACTTACTCATTATTTATTATAAAATAATAATAATGATCTCTGCCGTTGAAACTACTCTGTGGTTGAAATGTAAATCTAAACATTTTGGCACAACGTATGATTTTCTAGTAATGGAAAAATAATATAAGTTATTGTGAGATACACACAGAAAATCTAAAAACGCAAATGGCTATAGTATAGCGAGAAAAAGCTGAGCGAGCGCAGCACTATGAAATCACGGTTATTGAATGAGGAAAGATCGTCGCACGCTCACTTTAAAATTATATACATATATTTAAAGTTAATCTCTGAAAACACTGGTCCGATTGCCTCCCCTTTTTATTGTTACCACAAAAACCCGCTTCAATCCTGAGCGATACAGGCCACATCCTATGCACGCGGGCGAAACCGCGGGCAAAAGCTAGCAGGCAATAAATGTCCTGCTATCTGTCAAGAGGCAATCCATATAATATTAATGTTTATTACCGAACTGGTAGGTAATGTTGGACTAATTTGAACTCTAATGGGGACACTTATAACGTTGAAAATAAAACCACTATTGTGTCTTGATCTAAGTGGAAACTGTAGAACTTTTGAACTTTGGAACTTTTATTCAAATTAAGTCTGTTACCCTTATACTATCGCCGGTAACGAAACCATATCGACTTATAACTCGACCCTAACGCCATCTATCGAGCAACTCGGTACTAAAATAAAATAACATACAATGTTTCATCATCAACAATTAATTTGCCCAATTTTAATTTCAGTTAGTGTCAATAACATAGGCTGTTCCTTTTAGTCTCATTTAGATTATTTCCAAATAAAAGTATCACTGGTCTGCTCATTAACTCAATAAGTAAACTCAGAATGCAGGTTCTGGGTAACTCCTAATTTGATAGATTTGTTTGCTACGGTTACTCAACAATGACCCAAAACCTGTCCATAATCCACCTGAACACAGCTCGAGTTATCCTCTAACAACTCCAGGGTACAGCCCAGGCTAGGCACGTGTGATGTGGCAATGCAAGGCACGTGTGGTGTGGCAGTACCTCCAGGGTGTAGCCCTGGCAAGGCACGTGTGGTGTGGTGGTACCTCCAGAGTGTAGCCCTGGCGAGGCACGTGTGGTGTGGTGGTACCTCCAGAGTGTAGCCCTGGCGAGGCACGTGTGGTGTGGCAGTACCTCCAGGGTGTAGCCCTGGCAAGGTACGTGTGGTGTGGTGGTACCTCCAGGGTGTAGCCCTGGCAAGGTACGTGTGGTGTGGTAGTACCACCAGAGTGTCAGAAGAAACCCATATTGAATAAGCTGAGCACACCATTTCAACACATCACTTTGCTCGCTTAGATAAAAGAGTATAGTCATTACCCCAAAAAAAATTGTATCGGTGCCTACATAGGTTACGTAGGTACTTTCAAAGCAAAAGTAGAAGATGCAAAGTTAGGGAAAAAAATCACTTGTGGGCGGGATAAACGAATGCATTTAAATAAACGACTCTTTTATCCCACTTCTGAATTGTTATCTGTATGTGTTATCTTTAGAGAAAGATTGACTAAGAAATTTATTTAGTGTACCTACGGGGTTTGTTATCAGGTTATTTAAATAAAACGACCAAGACGGGTACCACTTTGTACTTTTGCTTTGATAGCATACACATAATACAAGTATACAATAACTATAACAGAACAATAACAGTGGGAATAAATAAATTATATACTAGCACTTACTGAGTTGTTGCTTGCTCCGAAAACCGATACGGAAAAGAGAGACATGACAGCGCGCCATTCCTTTTTATAAACTCTTGTAACTGTCAAATGCACCGCGCTGTCAAGTTGCACCCCGTTCGAGTTGTCAGTGCAAAAAATACATTTAATATTGCTAATACAGAAAATAATCTAGTGTATGAACATTATCATAAGAATCGCTAACAGTATATTTCCGGTTTTTGATTTAAGAGTTGCAAGAAGAAAAAAAATTGTGCCAAATTTAAATGAGGTGACAAAAACCCTTGATGCCCGATATATCATGCTATGCAGTAAGGGGTGTCACTGCTTTATCCTAGTCTTTGCCCTCACGGAACACCGTGTTTGCCCTAGCCTAAGTACCTATTGTTATCACACTAAAATTATATAGGCGAATGTTTGTGTTTATTACTTCTTCAACCAATTGGTATTATATTGCAATATACTTTAAATTTCAAATTCCATTATATAATCTTTCCAGTCGAAAAAAAAATTAAAAAATAATGTCAAAAATTAAATTATACAAAAATATCAATAATGTCAGCGGTGAAACAAAGAAATAAATGTCGAAAATAATAATGTCCAAATCATTCAAGTCAACAGAAAAAGTTCAATGTCAAAGTTAAGTTAATAGTGATAATCAAAAAAACATTTTTTTTTTATAGTGTTAAAATTATTGCCGTTTATCCTCTAGAAATTCATCAACACTGTAATAGCCCTTCCCTCCTAAACAAAGTAAACAAGTGCTGCTTATTTAGCCACTAGAGATATTCAATGCCGCCAAAACTCAGGCATGTCCGTTCACTGCCAAATCTGCCTGATCACCTTGGCTCTTGCTTTTTAGAATGTATCCTTGGAGTGTATCGACTGCCTTCAGCTCTTGGGAGTTGAAAGGAAAGGTCAAAAATGGGCTATTATTCGGAAGAAATTTGCACACCAATTTGTAATACCTTAAAAGAAAGCGTATAAATTACGCTATTCGATCATAATTAAATATTAATTTTTCAGTCCTCCGTTTTTGTAAAAAGCTGAAAAATGTTTTAGTAGAAACACTTTTTCACGCAGATTTTTCTGATTATTTGTTCTTACGCAATATAATTATTTAAAATGTAGCTAAAATTGCCGTTACTATTAAATACCTTAACTTTTTATTATGATTATAACTATCGTTTTATGAAATAAAGACAAAACATAATTATTATCATGATAATGCAATATCAAAACGTATCGAAAGAAGCTGCGACAAATGTTGAATTCGACAACCCAGAATAGCAACTGTAAAAATTTGTCGCTAAAATGACGTCATTAGAATTTTTTGTCGAGTTCGACACCATCTCTAAAATCGAGAATTGACCCCAAATGACATCATCCCTACAATCGACATGAACTCTAACGTTATCCTTCGACAAATGTCGAATTCGACATCCCCAGAATAGCAACTTTTAAAATTTGTCGAAAAAATGACGTCATTAGAAATTTTTGTCGATTTCGACACCATCTCTAAAATCGAGAATTGGCCCCCAGGTTACGCTTTTAGTAGACGCATTCTATGAAATAAAATTCTTCCTCCACTACCATATAATGGAATGCACACAGTCTTAATAGCAATAAACAAATATTTATTAATTTCCTCTACACTCACAATATTCACATTGCAATTATTAGTGAAACATGGTTCAACAATACTGAAAGAAATAATGATTGTGGTAACAAACACAATGGGGCTGCCATTGTAATTCTTAAAAGTATTATTTATACTAAAATGTATACTTCTAAACTAAGTCGGAACTGGGGGCCAATTCTCGATTTTCGCCATTACGAGATTGCAAGTCTATCTCTATGTCTATCAAAAATATCTCTATCTCTACCAAAAAATGTCGAATTGAGCAGAATTCCGTATTCTCAGTCACTTCTCATTCAAAATAGAAATAAATGTCACAAAAATGTCAAGTGAAGATAATGTTCCCTTTAGGAAGAATCCACTTTCCGTTTTATGTAGTTATGATTGAATGAATGATTTGGTTTTAAAATGCTGACTAAATATAAAACGATTCGTTTAGTCTAAAAATAATCAGCTTGATAGTTGAAGAATTTGCGGTTCCTTCAAAACTTTTCATTTGTTTACTTCTTTAGTGGGCTCTGCTGTCCAAACTTTTACGTTTCATATAATATTTTAAACAACATGGAGGGGAAAAAATACAAAAAGTCTCGGAATAGTTGGCGAAAAGTAAGTACAATCGTGGATACACAAATAACTGAGTCCGTTATTGTGCGCAAAGGTCGTCGTTTCAAGAAAATACACAATGAACAAATCACAGAGCAAATCGAATATCCAATATGAGAATCCAAGTAGTATTTTATTTAAAAACCAAAGAAAACACAATGTAACGCACTAACAATTAACTATATAACCAAATTCAACGAATTCACTCAGGGGGCTAATTCGCCAATTTGTCTCGAGTTCGAGATTGCTAGTTTATGTCTGTCAAAAATATCTCTATCTCTACCAAAAAATGTCGAATCGAGCAGAATTCCGTATTCTCAGTCAAAATCGAAATAAATGTCACTCATCAACAAAACGACAACAGCGTGGCCAAAACGGGATAGCAATATAGCGCGAAAGCGACGAGCCGCGCGCCCAGTGATGCCAACTTAGCAACTTTATAGCTAGATCTTTTGGTGGCAGACAGCGCCGAGCGCCGAGCCGCGCGCCCAGTAATGCCAACTTAGAATTTTACAGCTATTATTAGGTGGCAGATAGCTACAATTTAATTAATCTTGTAGCTAAACTTTTTAGCTACTTTTTCTAGCACTTTTTCATTTCATCATGAGACGTGAAGCTATACTTATTCTACAGCCATTCTTATTCTATAGCTATTTATATTTTTTCTTATAATTTCTTATAAATAAAAACTCAAAGAGAATCTATGGTCAAAGATGCTATTGCAGGTACAGCCATGGGTCTGCGTTAGCCGAGAATTCCTTGTTTCCTACTGCGTCAAGACATGACAGAAGAATACTATAGTTCTAAACCAAAATAGTACACGCTTCTCGTTTTTTATCGTGTGTTGTTGGGTTTTATTCATGGAGCATACCAGCCAGTGGAGAGCGCGTGCGGCTTTACCGCGGTCACAAAACATACGCTGCTTAAACTAAATTTTGGCAGCAATTATAGGTTTGGGTATGAACGTCACGCGCTCCCATTGTCATTTTATTAAAACCTAAATTACCTACAGAAACATTTAGTAAATCTAGTTTCTTTTTGGCAAAAAAATTTGCAATCTAGCAACATTTTGCAAATTATCTAGCTACTGGGCATAGCAGTTGGCAATACCGGCGCGCCCCGTCTGTAGCGCATCGTGTGAACTCGTAGAGTCATGCCGTGCTTAATTTTTGTTATTATAACCCGTATGAGTTAAGTACGCACATAGCGCAATACGAATCTTGTTACAACGAGTTGTCTAGTTAATTCAGTCGTATTGAATCTAAACTTACTTTTTTGTTATTACGTTCCCTTAGTTCCGAATAACGTCAAAAGCGATTATCCGACCGAATTTAATAGTCACAAAATATAAGGACTATTGAGTACTGTTTGTGACGTTGCGCATTAGTCGGATTCGCGATATAATCGCTTTTGACGCAATTCGGAACGCGGGGTTTGTTAGTTGTTTGTAAACATTACGAATGCGCACGGTGTTGTCGCGAACCGCGATCGTTTTGAGTATTTTCGAACATTTATGAATGTTTTATCACTGCGAATGTGGTGATTGTGATTGATACCTAATACCTACTGTTGTTGTAAAGTATAACTTCTGTAAATTAGTGTTTAAGAACTGTGACAGTGAAAGTTGTAGGTTTAGGTGAACTCCTTGCGCCAAAAAAGATTTACCTATTTGGAATTTTTTGAGAAGTCCTGTGAAGGCAGTAAAACTGTATTTATAAGTAATTATTTTCGCCGAGAACGGTCGTAATCGTCAATTCAATATAAGCCAAGTCGTAGTTTATTTAAAAAACAAAGAAAACAGGATATAACGCACTAACAATCTAGCAAAATTCAACGAATTCACTCAGAAATCACATATCTCTACTATCGACATGACATCTCTACTGCTTAGAAGCACTCGTCTTGAACTCTAACGTTATCCTGCGACAAATGTCGAATTCGACGACCCAGAATAGCAACTGTAAAAATTTGTCGAAAAAATGACGTCATTAGAAATTTTTGTCGAGTTCGACACCATCTCTAAAATCGAGAATTGACCCCCTGAGTTACAAGAGCTAGAAGTGTAGAACCAATTTGATCTGTGTGTAGGATTATATATAAAATCTTTGCTAGAAGTTAGCTGATTTTATTTATTAGAATAGTTTATAAAGGATATTTTGTTTTGAAAAATCGATTACTTTTTAACATCCCTATCATATTGACAGAAAAGAAAAAAAAAATGTAATCATGTTGTTTGTTAGAACGTAGTGATTACCAGTATAAGTGTATAATCTATGGTAGTGATTATTTATACTCTTTGTTGTTTGTGATCGTCTGTGGTGATCGTGTTGTTCGGCGTTGTTTAGGTTTAAAGTCATATTACTAATTTTATTGAGTTTCTTTGTGTGTTAACGTAAAATATTGTACATTTATACAATTCACATATTAAATACCGTATCGAATTATGCCTAGCCAGTATGAAGATGAGCGAACGTGGGAAGCCCCAAATCACAATCAATATGAAGTAAGTTAAAATGATAAATATTTTACTATTATAATAGTAAAAATCAATCGTTGAGACAAAACTAGACTAGATATTCCCGTTTACCATGTACATTATAGCCAATTGCAGTAACGAATTTAAAAAAAATGACCACTCGGACAGCTTGCTACGGACATACCACCAGGTATATTTTAAATGTTTTCTTTTAAATAATTTAGGAAGAAGGAAATGAAGATGTCATTGAAAATCCAGAAGAAGTATTACATGAATGCCTCGAAAAATTTAAAACACCAGATTATATTATGGAACCAGGTATATTTGGTCAACTCAAGAGATACTTTCAAGCTGGTGGCAATCCAGAACAAGTGATTGAGCAATTGTCTATCAACTACAATGCAGTTGCTCAAATGGCTAATTTACTAGCAGAATGGCTAATACTTGGAGGTCAGTTACAAATAATGGAATTTCAGTTTTTCATCTATAATAAATAAAGAGTTCATAATTTTCTTTACAGATATTGTTTATTTGTTGTTTTTTTACTAAATTTTTCTTGTGGCTTCTTTCTTTCATATTTATAAGAATATTAGCAAGTACTTTCAAATCTTGCTCCTCTCTTTCAGTCCATCCAAAAGTTGTAAGGGTTCGCCCTGTGCGTTATTATTCAAAATAGGTACATTATTCAAAATAATAATGTTTGTCCTGTATGTTTTTGTTTATATAGTGTACAATAAAAAATATAATAAATAAATAAATGTATATAAGTTTATTCTCCTACTATAATCAAAATAATCTCAAAACTAAGCCTTCTTTAAAACATTTAAATTTTCAGGGGTTAAAGTGACCGAGGTACAAGCAATGGTTGAAAACCATTTGAAAGATATGATTTTAAAAACATTTGATCCCAAAAAAGCTGACACTATATTTACTGAGGAGGGTGAAGTGAGTGTGGTCAACACATTTAGTTTTGTACACATGTTTAAGGAGCTTGTGGTATAAAGTAACATATAAAATATATTTTCAGACTCCAGCTTGGTTGACAGAAATGATTGAGCATCCAACTTGGCGGTCTTTGATTTATAGATTGGCTGAAGAGTATCCTGATTGTCTTATGCTCAATTTTACTATTAAGGTAAGCTTAATTCTAAATTGAATGACTTCATTTTATGTCCTCTAGATAAGGCAGAGTGCATGCATCCACAGAAATCTTCCATCGCAAACTGTAAATTAAAAAGAACTACATTATTTTTTTAACTAGAACACAATACTCTTCCTCATCGCTTATGGTTCCATGTGATCAATTAATAATTGCAACACTGCAAGAAATATGATATGAATGACTCTAATCAGGCAATTGAAACTTTGATAGACAACACTGCCCTGAGACCATACAGCATATTTCCATGTCTTATAAATCTCTCCTACAGACAGATTATATTCATCTACAAGACAAAGATGCCACAATCATTTGTGAACACCTAACACATAAATATAATCTTACTAACTGAACTGTGGAGCCATATCCACACCAGGTCTGTCAACCAATGTCTGTCCGTGGGAGGACCGCTGCGGTCTAAAGAGCCTTACGTCAAAATATAAGAGAAAGAGAGATGACCCACAGACAGATTTTGGTTGACAGAACCGGAGTGGGTACTGCTCCACAGTTGAGTTTATAGATGATTCCATATTGTTTGTATGTCAACAACTTTAACTCAATTTTGAAGCAAATCTAATTCTAAAGTACAAAAGTAAATACAAATAATTGTGTCTTCTATTTGCACTCTTGAAGGTGCAACTAGATTTTATTAAGCCTTTCGAAATAAAATCACTTTTTACACTCGAAAACAAGTATAGTTTGCAGTAAAATGAGATTTAATTAAATCTGTCCTAACCGTTAATCAATTATATTAATCAATTCAATGATTTCTAGTTAATATCAGATGCAGGATTTCAAGGAGAAATTACAAGCATATCTACAGCAGCACAGCAGATTGAAGTATTCTCAAGGGTTCTCAAATCAGCTATTGTTGGATTCCTGCAGAGTTCTGATGATTGGCAAAACAGTGTTAATGAATGTGCGGTATGTATCACCTATCCCACCCCAAACACCTTGCTTGTGTCGGGCCCAATTGTAGATTATGCCAAGTCAAGAGATAAGGCATGGTCTTGTTCGCCATGCCTAACTACATACTTATACCTACCAGCTTCTGAATGATGTGACAAAATACTTAAATTTTAAAGATAGATTCGTTCAAGTATTACATATGCAGTTTTTTTACAAATATTAACTCACCCCCTCTCTCTTGTCAGAAAACATAAGCAAAGCTCACACCCCCAATGCTTACACAAACATTGGTACAAGTATTTATCAATGTGTTGGTTTCGTACTTTCGTTATTAATTTATTAGCAGTGGTTGTTACAACTTACGTCTAGAAATTAGGAATAGGCTTGAAAAATAAGCAAGCTTCATTTAAAATTTTACCTCGGTCCATGATTCACAAATTCATCCTATGTCATTGAAGATTTACAGACTCTAAATCTTCAATGACATAGGATGTTAGCTGCTCATTGATATGTGTCAGCTCACTTTCTTGTGATTTTTAAACAGAACAATGTCTTATAAAAAACTAAAAAAATATATACTGCTGACGTAATCAACATCCACATCCCCCATGACATGGGGGTGTCATAAAAAATAAGCAAAGCAAAGACCCCGCAGCCCCGTGTAGTGTTTACGTAATACTTCAAATCAAATCAAATCATTTATTTATTTGCAAACATGGGTAGAAATATACTTGAATGGTCCCAAAGGAGAAATAGCAGTACAGATACCGGCACGGCTCTTGTACGCTGGCTTCAAGATGCGCAGAAGTCAAATAGGTATTCGGTCTCTTTAGTGGTACAAAGTGAAACGCGGTGGCGGGAAGTGTCAGTGATTGGCTCGCCGCACCATCGTGTCATAGACGTCACTTGACTTACTTAACTTGACGAAACTTGTTCTTAATTTTACTTAAATGTCTACTGCTTTTCAACAAGAATTTTGCATTATAGAAAATGGTCTGCCACGGTGCTCACACATATGTGTACAGCCAAGTCATTGTGCACATACTTTCTCAGGAGCCTAGAGGAGGCGCCATCATGAAAAGACTTGGTCAAGAAATAACCCGTTGTGCACAGCAAAGGTATGTTATATCAGCATATTTTTTTTAAACTGTATAACCAGCCTTCAACTGTTCCTCTTTAAAAGGCAAAGGCTTCTTGTCATATCATTTTTTATTTTAATCTGCAATCAGCCTAGATTACAATCAGATAGGTCGTAGTTAGAAGATTCAGTCCTGAACCAGATTTCTAATCCTGGGATTTTTAGTTTGTCTATAATTTATCCCAGGATTGTATTGGTAATGATAAGTGGTAATACCTATAAAGTAAAACATGTCAAAATCAGTTTTATTTGTCTTGGCAATAATATGAAAAAGTTGAAGTATACTATGCGTTCCAAATGAGAATAGGAAAGTCAATAAACTCGATCTGTCAAATTTTGATTGAAAAGTACGGTTTGCAAAAAAAGCTTATTTGCGTTTTAATGATTTTGTTTCTGACTCTTAGTTAAGTCATATTAAGAAATAGATAAAAAAGTTATTCATAATAATTATTTAACAAATTATACTACATACTTTCTTTTTATTTTCATTATTGGCTACATTTTAAATTCAAAATTCAAATTCAAATTGCCAGCTGCCATTTTATCGTCGTTGTTTGTGTTTCTTCGTGCGACTGAGAATCCAGATAAATACAGGTAATAATGCCTATTTTGATTTAAAACAACAGTTAGTGATATAAATATTAAAAACCTCTATTATCCATGTTTTATTTCATAAGGGAAAGCAGCAGTGATGATAACGGTGATGACGGCACTACTCAGATACTTCACACAGTTACGTAAAGATCAGCAAAATTGTAGAACTGGATTTTGATCAGAGATTTTTCGTTCCATGATTCGTAAATAAATTAAATTTAACTAATTTCTTTTTTTGCTCACCCTACTCAATTTCTTCAATTTGACAGTAAGACGTAACGTCACAACATGGCCGGCGCTCCTATTCTCATTTGGAACGCGTAGTACCTACTTGAACTTTTTCTAAAACAGACTATCTACCCTAGTAGAGTTTTGTAGATCATTAGAAGTGCCTACACTTCTGTAGATGATCTACAAAACTCTCAACTTAGTAGAGGAATAACACATAAAATGTCCATCTCCAAGCAGGATTCTTAATTTGTTGTACATTTGTTTAAACAGAGGCTGAAAAAACATGCTCTGACTAAATAATCCAAATTCGAAATGTTGTTATTTCACAAAGACCTATATGGGCATTTAAAAAACGTCGGTTTAGAAGCTAGTACATACTCGACGGAAAAAGACTTTAATTTTGACGATGACTTAATCGTCTTAAATGACATGACCGGAATTAGTAGGGAGCTGTGCCCAAACTAAAAATATTCATGAACATAAAAAAACGGTACGTCGTATTAAAGCTTAAGGGTATGGCTTTACAGTAGTTTAAGTTTTATGATCAGAGATAGAGCGAGAGACACTATAAATAAGATTTAAAAAAAAAACCGGCCAAGAGCGTGTCGGGCCACGCTCAGTGTAGGGTTCCGTAGTTTCCCGTCCGTCACAATAAGTGTACCCACTTATGAGTTTAAAAAAATGCTTACATATACGATTATACTACAAACTTAGTTCAGAAATTATTTTGTAGAACCTTTTTGTCTTTTTGTACAAAAACTGTTCTTTCCATCAAGTTCAAAATGATTTTCCTAGAAAGTCCTTATAAAGTTCTACTTTTCAGATTTTTTTCATATTTTCTAAACTTATGGTTCAAAAGTTATAGAGGACGACGACGTTGTTTTTTACTTTTGGATCGATTATTTCCGAAATTATTGACATTATCAAAAATGGTTTTAGCAAACACCTATTCATTTTTAAATACCTATCCAACGATATATCACACGTTAGGGTTGAAATTAAAAAAAAAACCACTTCGCACTCCACATATAGGGGGGCTACCATAATAAAACATTTTTTTCCAATTTTTATTTCACCACTTTGTCGGCGTGATTGATTTATTTATTTATTTCTTCATCTTACATCACTTTACAGGTTTTTTTATCCCCAATGCGATAAATGCGCTTATCCTAACTTAATTATACTAACATCTATAGCTAATTATAAATAACCTTTTGAATGTCTTATGTTACACAGTTCGACATGAGCAATTGTCTTTCTATTGTGTCTCTAATTACGGCATTCAAAGAGATAATGCATTCCTTGTGAATTCACCCAGAGTACAACAAAATAAGTCCGTCTCATTAGCTATCAGGTTGAGCGTGTGAAGTGCGCGCGTTAGCGGCGCCTCCCTTAAAAGGTTGGTCCGGCCTCGCGGCTCCACCAGCAGGCGCGGTCGCCGTCGTCGCCACACGTAACTGTCCGGAACACACAGGCTCAACTGATATTTGATATTGATAAACATATTGATACCAAATTTCAGCTTTCTAGTGCTAACGGTCACGGAGATTAAGCGAGGACGGACAGACAGACATAACAACAATAGAAAAATAAGGGTTCCTAGTAGACTACGGAACCCTAAAAACGCCTAATCATTTTGAATAGCAATGATTGATATCAACACACCAATGATCTACAATAACAGTGAAAATAAGTTAGTATGAGAACGCCTTTAATTCTATAAAAATGTACGAAACACTATCAGTGATACAAATTCATAGAGGCTAGTGAAGAATGAGTCAAAAATCAAAATACCAAGTAAAACGTATTTACATCGATGAACATATATTGGTAATATATAGTCACTTTCAAACGTCGACATTAACAAGCCGCAATATCGAAGAAGAGCTCGTCGTCTAACAGATATTTTTTGGAAATTCAGGTGAATTAGCAAAAAATATACAATTGGACATGCAAATAAAACACTAACAACATAACACTTGAACTGTTATTTAGTCATATAAATAAGTACAGACATTTGCTTAAATATATGTATTTCTTAATATTTTAATACATCATCACTACAATAATTAGTCAGACAAGACACATTTCATGGTTACATCCTCTCTTAAATCTCGAAAAGAAGAACTAGCTAGCTTCGAAGATATCTTATCAAGGAATGAGGCTGATGACGTTATATTTGCTTGATTATTATTGGTGGGATTGAAGGAAGTTTAGGCAATCCAGATTCATTTTCCTGTAGTTCTTCAATCTGTCTATGTATATCAGCCAATGTATTTTGTAAATATGGTGTTAAAGTTCTTAGAATATATATTCGAAAAGAGGCCACAGATCAGTTCAGGCTTGTGACTTGGTGAGCGTCAGAATCCAAATCGTAAACAAACCAATTCCATATGCACAGCAGTATATTAAAATTAAAAAGCTTAAAGGAAAGTCCGATAAAGGATAGCATGGAGCTAAGTTTAAAAATCAATTACAGTTACACAAAAACACAAAACAGTAATATGTTGTAATATCGACGCAACACAAGACTGACACATACAGTTTGTTTTGACAGTTTAGTTTAAAGAGCGCAGAAATGTCAAAATAATTTTAAGACGTTTGGGTGCACGCTCATGAAAATATTGCCGATTCATAATGTGTAACGTGAGTACCGTCAAAACGCGCGGCAGCTCGAAAAGTGGTGTCCAGTTAACTTTTTAACTTCTGCAATACAATTGTGGTATTTACAAGTTTTTTATATTTTTAGTCTGACCTTCAGGCGTACTACAGATAGGAACACTTTATGTCTTATGCGTGTACCCAAATGTAATGCAATTTGTATCTATTTATTCTTATCCTCCATGCTTGCTATGAAACAAAACGACTCAAAAACAATTATCATACTTATTTTTTTGGATTCTTTCTCGCCACTCCTAGAGAAATGTGATTGTTGAACTTATTTTAATTTATTTTAGAAGTAATTTTCATAAAATAATGAATTAATGTAATTCAAGAACTTCAAAGAGATTAATATCCTGTTAAATTTTGAAAAAAATATAATGTTTATAATGATATAGAACTATTAAGAATATCTATACAAATATTATACAATTTATGAGTCTGTTTCTGTAGAAAATGACAGCTATAGAGCTATTAAGAATATCTGTCATTTTCTACTACAGTTTCGCCATGTCTATCTGTCTGTCCGTCCTCGCTTAATCTCCGTGACCGTTAGCACTAGAAAGCTGAAATTTGGTACCAATATGTATATCAATCACGCCGACAAAGTGGTAAAATAAAAATTGGAAAAAAATGTTTTATAGGGGTAGCCTCTACTTATAAGTAAAGTGGGAAGTGATTTTTAGGGTTCCGTAGCCAAATGGCAAAAAACGGAACCCTTATAGATTCGTCATGTCTGTCTGTCTGTCTGTCTGTCCGTCCGTATGTCACAGCCACTTTTTTCCGAAACTATAAGAGCTATACTGTTGAAACTTTGTAAGTAGATGTATTCTGTGAACCGCATTAAGATTTTTACACAAAAATAGAAAAAAAGCAATAAATTTTGGGGGTCCCCATACATAGAACTGAAACTCAAAAATTTTTTTTTCATCAAACCCATGCGTGTGGGGTATCTATGGATAGGTCTTCAAAAATGATACTGAGGTTTCTAATATCATTTTTTAGGGTTCCGTAGCCAAATGGCAAAAAACGGAACCCTTATAGATTCGTCATGTCTGTCTGTCTGTCCGTCCGTATGTCACAGCCACTTTTTTCCGAAACTATAAGAGCTATACTGTTGAAACTTAGTAAGTAGATGTAATCTGTGAACCGCTTTAAGATTTTTACACAAAAATAGAAAAAAAGCAATAAATTTTGGGGGTCCCCATACTTAGAACTGAAACTCAAAAAATTTTTTTTCATCAAACTCATACGTGTGGGGTATCTATGGATAGGTCTTCAAAAATGATATTGACGTTTCTAAAATCATTTTTTTTTAAATTGAACAGTTTACGCGAGAGACACTTTCAAAGTGGTAAAATGTGTGTCCCCCCCCCCTCTAACTTCTAAAATAAGAGAATGATAAAACTAAAAAAAATATATGATGTACATTACTATAAAAACTACCAACGAAAATTGGTTTGAACGAGATCTAGTTAGTGGTTTTTTTTTAATACGTCATAAATCTAAAAAAAAATACACTATTATTAAAACATCGATCAAAGTTACAACGAACTACAAGAACTTTTATATCATTTTACTTGCTGCTACGGAACCCTCCATGGGCGAGTCCGACTCGCACTTGGCCGGTTTTTCTAAACTGAATAGTTTGCGCGAGAGACACTTCCAAAGTGGTAAAATGTGTGACCCCCCCCTCTAACTTCTAAGATAAGAGAATGATAAAACTAAAAAAAATATATGATGTACATTACTATAAAAACTACCAACGAAAATTGGTTTGAACGAAATCTAGTGAGTAGTTTTTTTTCAATGCGTCATAAACCGAAAAAAATACACTATTATTAAAACATCGATCAAAGTTACAATACATTACAAGAACTTTTATATTATGTTACTTGCTGCTACGGAACCCTTCATGGGCGAGTCCGACTCGCACTTGGCCGGTTTTTAATTTCAACCCTAACGTTGTGATATATTGTTGGATAGGTATTTAAAAATGAATAGGTGTTTACTAAAATCATTTTTTGATAATGTCAATAATTTCGGAAATAATCGCTCCAAAAGAAAAAAAACAATGTGTCCCCCCCTCCTCTAACTTTTGAACCATAAGTTTAGAAAATATGAAAAAATTCTGACAAGTAGAACTTTATAAGGACTTTCTAGGAAAATCATTTTGAACTTGATGGAAAGAACAGTTTTTGTACAAAAAGACAAAAAGGTTCTACAAAATAATTTCTGGACTAAGTTTGTAGTATAATCGTATATGCAAGCATTTTTTTTAATTTTGTTTACATATTTTATTATCCTGAACGTATCTTCTTTCAAACAAAAAAAGAATTATTTAAATCGGTTCTCGCAATCCAAAATTACCACCGAAAACTTCTTCTGGTACCTATGTATTAATTAGTAACCCAATTCCCCGAGAGATGGCGCTATACTTTGTTCGCGCTGTGGATTTTTCTTGAGTTGATGGGGTCGGGTATTATCGAATTGTTCGGTTGGTCTCTCCTTGGCATTGGCGGTATTATTTTATAACTACATAAAACTTCTATCAGGAACATGCTAAGGCAATTTAGAACAAAACTAAAATTCATTTTTTTAACGCCATCTATCAAAATGTTAAGGTAAAAACCAGTTCATAAATGGTTCGATAGATGGCGTTGCGTAATGATTTCATCTTTTTAAAAGTCTATGTTAAGTTTTCCGTGCTTTTCATGACCGACCGTGGTATAAAATCATTGCTTCTTAAATATATTCGTAATTTTACGAGTGCACAATCGCTGAAATTTCTACTACTTGCATACTGCTATTTTAGTTATCACCGTTCTTTGTGGGCCCGTTTTGAGGGTTCCACATTTATTAGAGTTCCGTACTTAGTTATTAGTATTATATCAACGTAACAAATAACCTTTTTTTAAACTCAGAAGTGGGAACACTTATTGTGACGGACGGGAAACTACGGAACCCTACACTGAGCGTGGTCCGACACGCTCTTGGCCGGTTTTTTTTTTTTAATAAAATTACTTACCTAGGGCCTGACACAGTGACTGGAAAACACGTGCATCCACTGAAGCCACCGCGTATATAATGTAAAATAAAATATCTGATATCCGTATTTTATTTTTGCTACTAACTTCACGGTACAAAGAAAAGAAAAAAACTTGTCATTCATTCTGTGGGTTACACTCATCTATCACGAAATTTTAAATTTCGTTAGCGGTGATGCTTAAAGTTGTGGACAATATGTTGACTTAGAATTTTTCAAATAATTTCACTAAAAAGTCATTCAAACTTTGATAATAGATAAATTATTTTGAGTTGATTTTTTTATTAAACGTTTACAAGTTATTAACTTAATGGTTTCCGAAATTTAAATCATCAAATACTAAAATTTGGTGAATGGACAAGGCTAGGGACTGACTTTTGTATCTTGTAAAGAAGAATTTAAACTAAAATAAAGTACTTTTTTGATATTTCTGCAAGTCTATGTAAAGGAACACCTTTATTCAGCGTTATCAACATTATTGTTAATACAACTGATTTAGTTAGTTAAGCGAAAAGTTCTGAAGACGAGTTGCCCAATATTTATGGAATCACCCTCTAATGAAAATTGTGTAATAATGTCATAATCGCGTTGCGATTGGTAGTATGAAAAACAGTAAAAATGTATGTCGGGCTAGATGCTCTTAAGGGATGTTATTAGGTCCTGATTGTCTTCAAAGCCCAGGGGTAGATGAATAAAAACTCATTGCTAGTTGTGTAATGTAACTGTTTGTTGTTGCAGTGGACATGACGTGACCCCCATTACACTGGCCCTCACGTCGGGCGAGTCATGGCGCAACGCTCGAACGGCATTGGCTGCCATGTTGTCACGTGGCGCACTCAATCCCGCGGATATTTCAGTATTATTTAGAGCTTACACACAGCCAGAGCCACCACCGGTACATTTGTTAAGAATTCCTCAGTTTTTAGGTGTGTTATTAAGATTAGTTCGATAAACGTAGAAGAAACATTTAATAAAAAAAAAGAATGTTAAGGATTCTGCACTAGAAACGTCTTCCCCTTCTCCTTTGAACCTTTCCTTTATTAGATACCATTGTAATAAAACCTTTCATTACAATCGAACAATCTGTGAAATACAATGATACATCGATGCGTGCGTGACATTAACGTCAGAGGGCTCAGAGCCTGAATATTAATATCTGATTGATTTTCTTTATATTTTAGTGATTATTTGATATTAAAAACACATATCCTTTTTAAGCCATTTTCTTACCTCCTGAAATATTTTCAATGTTTTATCATAACTCTCAGTCTAAAGTTAGATACGTTCATATGCCCTTTCATCTATACTTATACAAGGTGTCGTTTTGAAGATGCAAAATATTTCAGGAGGTTGTAATACAACTCATAATTAATCATGTGAAAAAACGATACCTGGTCAATAATCAGTAATACTTGTTATTTTATTCTTTAATTATACTAAACTAATTCAATTGATCGATGGCAGCGGGGGCGTGGCTAGGGTGTGGCGTGCGGGATGATGATTGGATGATACATTATTTATGAAACTATCGTTGCGAGTTAGTGTGTGTGAAAACGCCCTTTATTTTTCCGTGTTTGTGTGTGTGAAAGAAAGCGCGGTTATAAGGCAGGTATCAGACTGGCTGCTTTTTAAGAAACGTAGTTCACACATACCGATTTTAATAAAAAAAAACAAAAAAAAGTCATTTTATTATTGATTCGGGTCGAGAATCACTAACATAATTACCTCCTGAAATATTTTGCATCTTCAAAACGACACCTTGTATAACAATCAATTTGTAGAAGTGAAAATTCTGTACGCCTCGGATCGCTACCGTATATCGGAGTCTGAGTCTGAGCGCGCGCATCATACATTTTTTGAACTGATTAGAACGGACATGTCGAGTGGCGAGCGTTCGTTCTTGTTACCATTCTAAAAATTGTATGTTTTAACTGCTACTTGCGATTCAGTGTTAGCTTTCAGTGCGGCCTTTTCATTCCTTTTAGTTTTTACTATGTACAGTTTAAGTTTATTAAGTAACTAAGTAGAGTTATAAGTTTATTTTTATAAGTCGTAGGTATAGATTTTAATTTTAAAGTATAGGTAGGTACCTAGTATCTTTGATAGTGTACATAGTGACCGTAGGTTATTTTATAATACTGTTAGGTTGGATTAGTCATTCGTATAGATATTAGTTTTTAGGGATTTTGCTTATTTATTAAGTTTAGATTAGTTATCATCTAAACGTAATACGTATAAATAAAATTGGAGTGTCTGTTTGTAATATTCAAATAGCCGCTTTTTACTACATGCAGATAAATATATATACGGTACACACACCATAATAACATTTCTTGCAATTTTTGTCTATCTGTCTGTTCCGGCTAATGTCTGAAATGACTGGACCGATTTTGATGGGACTTTTATTGGCAGGTAGCTGATGTAATCAGGAGTAACTTGGGCTACTTTTATTAGAGAAAAAATAAATTCAAAATCCTGTAGTCCACGCGAACCAAGTCGCGGGCACAGCTAGTCTGAAATATTCAACAAACTTCAATGATGATTTTATGAAAATAACCTCACTACTTTTTCAATTTTTCAGAACTCCTGGTCGATGCCTTATTTAAATTAGGAAGCAAACTAAATCCCGAACATAAATCAAAATACATGTATTTATTGGCGTATGCTGCAAGTGTGTGCGAGGGTCTCACTCCCGGCAGGCCTGTCAAAGATGAATTGAAGGCTACCGTTCAAGCTATTGAAAAAGTGCATGCTGTGTGTAGCAGTTCTGCTAGTTCTAGTGAACTGATCGCAGAATTACCTACTCTGTACCATTGCATTAGGTAATTGTCGATTTAAATACAGTTTTATGAATTAGTATCAAAGCAAAAAATATTAAGTAGAATTAAATTAACCTCCAATTTATGCACCGTCACATTTTTATATTTTCAGATTTCCTGTCGTCGGAATGGGCGTCCTAGTTTGGGTAGAATGTGTTGTTACAGAGCCTTCATACTTTAAGTTGTGCACCGAACACTGCCCTGTACATTTAGCTCTCCTAGATGAAGTAGCATCCTGCCACCAATTACTGCATCACCGACTCCTGAGATTACTAGTGCAATTATTTGAATCTCCACAAGATGAATTAGAAATTTTAGTTCAGGTACAACCCTGCATAATAATAGGTGTTTTATATATCATTATTTGTAATTATCTATGAACACATTCAATAATACTATTTATTTTCAGTTGGAGTTGAAGAAAATGTTACTTGATAGGATGGTGAACTTACTCAGCCGAGGATGTGTGGTGCCTGTCCTGCGTTATATAAAACAGTGCTGGCAGCGCGGTGATACTGACATATCTTTAATTAGATACTTTATTACAGAGGTGAGTTACTAACACTTCATATTCTTAGTTTTTGAATATTCTACTTATCCATACTAAAAATAGACGTGAAAGCAACTTTGTATACAAGGCAAAGTGATTATTTACGGTTCAGTGGCGATAGCGTAGTATTCACTTAAAATATAAGCATCTGCTTGCGACTTCGTTCTATTTTTCTCTTTATTCTATTTATAATAGTATAGACTTAGAGGGTGTAAGGTTTTTGATTCTTAAAACATTGACTTTCGTAAAAAAAAGGACAATAAATAGCACCCCATTTCACCTCTACATATTTTACTAATATATATTCTAGCTAATGCTATCACTTATTTGACATTTAAACAGGTTTTAGATGCAATCGCGCCACCGTATACACCAGAATTCGTTCAATTAGTACTCCCTATGGTCGAGAATGAGGAAATCACTGGAACAATGAGAGCGGAAGGAGAAAATGATCCGGTTTCTGAATTCATAGGTAACAATTTTTCTGATAGTCTGCCTCACGAAAACTGTTATTAAATAGTGCAACAGAAAAATCCACATGTGGATAGCAGAGACCGTTTATTTTGAATCAATCACAGCTCAGTTTAGCATATTTACGAAACAAAAGCTGCCAAACGGTAGTTTGGTTGGCAGTAAATTTGATTCAGATGGCTTCAGTGGCGCGGCGGCCCGACAAACGTACCGAACTTTAACTATACTATAACTGTAGTGATATTTATATGCAATTTTAGAATGTTGAAATTTTTACTGTAGTTCCCAGGCTTAATTTTAGTCTGATCGGCTCTACAAATATTTCATTTTTAAGGCTTTTTTTTTCATTTTTCAGTTCACTGCAAGGCGCATTATGTTGGACCCTAGTCGTTTATTAAATCCTGGACATGGATAAAGTTGGACCTAGCGTAATCAAATATGTTTAAGTAATTAATCAATAATAAGTATGTTTATCAGTACAGATAATATTTTTGAAGTTTCTATTTTTTTCACATCTTAGTAAATATTTAAAAACCCTCCAACATCTTTGCAACCAGTGCTTCCGTGAGAACAACAGTGCTACTTTTTTTTTAAATTCCTCACATAATCCATCGCTCGGCACTTTGCGGCTGATTTGAAGGCCTTGTTACCATAACGGCCTCATCTAGCATAAACTGACGAAAAAAAAAATTGACGTGTAAAAGTGTTTTTTAAACCTATTTACAAAATAAATATCATTTATAAAACGCTACACACGCTCCTATGTGATTATGAGACCATGAGGTTATCTACACAAGTTTATCTAGATATTTTGTAAATATCTTGTAGTTGTTATCAACCAACCTCACCTGCACGTGGTGCACCCTGCTGACAATAAAAGACGCCATGGCGACCCGCCAACACGCACTGGACTGCTACGCTAGTCCAGGTTATGATCCAAACTCCCTCAAATGCATAGAAGAAAAAACAGGCCCGTCCGGAAGTGCTCGGCGACTCCAGCAGTTGTGTTAGCATAGACAGAAGGGCGTGGGCGCAGGCCTTGGGGTCCAGGGTGCTAAGAATCTCCGGACGAGAACGATCAACCGTCAACGACTGGACCTGGCAACATACAACACGCGTACATTCCGGTCCGATGAGAAGATTACCGAACTCGAGGAAGAGTTGAGCGGGTAATCTGCTCTCTTTTCGAGATCCGCAGTTCCAAGGAGGTGTCAGTTTTATCGTCCACAAGTCCCTTGTGAACAATGTGGTGAAAATCGAGAGTGTGTCGACCAGGGTGGTGTACCTTATACTCAGAATATCATCAAGATATTTGCTGAAAGACATACAGGTTTACGCTCCGACCGGTTCTCGCAATCCAAAATTACCGCCGAAAACCCAACATACATAACCCGTCTAGTTTGTATAGATTAGTAACCCAATTTCCCGAGAGATGGCGCTGTACTTTTAGACCAGGGTCTTCAAAAAAAACGAAAAGTGAAAAAAAAAATAGTAGGATGAAACCCATTAGAAAAGGAGGAGAATATTATAAAAATGAAAGGAAAAATAATTTACGGGCGATCTGAGGTCGGAAAGGGGATGGGGGTCAGTTTTTAAGGGTAAAAAACGGTTTTTCTCGATTTCCGGCAAAACTAAAAGTCCTATGGAAAAAAGTCAAATGGAAAAGTTGTAGGTAATAAAAATATCTAAAACTTTTGCATTTACACTTTTTTCACATAACCTCAAAATTCATGTGAAAAATTCAAAAAACCAAGTTTTTGGTTTTTTATTTTTATCTCATTCAAAAAAAAAAAAATTATCACGAAATTTGGTGAAAACTTACCTTTTTATGTCCCGAACACGCTGTAATTTATTTGATTAAAAAAAGAAATATTTATTTATTCACCTTATTTTGCATAAATATCGAAAAAGCACCCTAATTTTCAATCGAAAATTCACCCGTCAAAATATCAGCTTTTTTCAAAAAGTTGGTATGGTGTCTGTTCGTTGAAATCTCTACTTTCTGATGGTGAAAAAAAAGAAATATGTTACCGTAGTAAATGTTCTCAGAAAATGCAAAAAATCGAAAAAGACTCGAATTCGATTTTTTTTTTCTAATTATTATATACAATTTAGAGCTATTTATTAAAATTTACACTTTAATTACTCGAAAAACGTAAAATTACATGTTACATAGATAAAAAAAATATTGCAAATCAAAATACACTACTATAATTAACAAACAAATAAGTTAATAAAATTAATATTTAATAGGACGTCTACAATATTTGGAGAAAGTAGTCGAATCTTCGTTAAATTATATGCGTAGATGCCTATTTATAACTATTTTTAGATAACTTATATATACCTGAGTGACCTACGAAAAATTTTAGCCCATCAAAAGGTATTTCATAGAGAAGTGGGGAAGGGGCTAGGCGGGTCTGGGTCTTACTACATACATACCTACTATTTCATAGCAGCTGTAACAACCGTTAGTCTAGTCCGTTAGTTTTTTACCCTTAAAAACTCACCCCCATCCCCTTCCCGACCTCAGATCGCCCGTAAATTATTTTTCCTTTTATTTTTATAAAATTCTCCTCCTTTTTTAATGGGTTTCATCCTACTATTATTTTTTTTTGGTCTTAAAAATTATCGACCCTGGTCTATTTTGGCTACTTCGCGCTGTTAATTTTAACTCTTAGGTGGAGACACTTATTGTAATGGACGGGAAACGACGGAACCCTACACTGAGCGTGGCCCGACTTGCACTTGGCCGTCACAAGGGCTTTTTTCATTTATATTTCGTCACGGTCAACCGTGATTTTTTTAAAGCAAATATGTAAGTAGTTTAAAGGTTTTAATATAGAACGCAAATTAAAATTATGTTTATGAACAGAATATCATGAATAAATAAGATATATATTTTTACACAATAATTTGTTATTAGCAACAAATTTTCAATTACATATCTGTGTTCTAAATTCAAAAATATTTGAAATTCTGTTTTTAATATTAAGTATGTAGTAGGGAATGCAAACCGTTAACTCGAAAACCGATAACCGGTTTTCGTCATATTATTAATAACTAAAAAACCCGTTTTTTTTTTTTCAAGTATCTGGTTCTTTATTTTTTTTTATTACTTTCAAATTACACTAGTTTTTTTTAGCAATCATTGTTTTAAAACGCTGCTGAGGCTTGATATCAGTCGTAGGTTAGTCATATATGTACCACAGAGATAGCTACACCAACTGGACACTTCTTCTGTTTACCATCACTAAAAATCCAGTCTCGCCGTGTGTTGTGAGAAGAGGCAGTGAATGCTGTCAGGGCCAGAATTAAAATCACGTAAGGATACAAAAATTCTTATTCGTAGATGAAATACCCATTTGCTAGATCGCTATCGCGTATCACCTTACTCATCATACCATCATAAATTTAGACGAGTCGCTTATAGAAAAGAGACTGAAAAGATCAAAATCTTTGCCTGTTCGTTACACCTTAAACCACCAATGGAAAACTCAGGAATATTCTTGCTACCGATGAGAAAATTTTCACAATCAAGTAATATTATAACAAGCAAAATGATCGGGTGTAAGCTTGTAACTCCAAAGAACACTCTCAACAGGTTATCAGAGTCCTGAATAATCATCATGCGGCATCGGTAATAGTTTGGATATTACGGAATGTCCAACGTTCATTTTCGTGAAAATGGGGTACTCTAACTTCAGCTAAAGAATATCAAGATACTCAAAAAGATACCATTCTAAACGGCTTAGCAAAGTCTCTCTTTTTGATAACATACTAGGGTTTTTTCAGTAAGACTCAGCATCCGGTCACAAGGCACGCACTACTCAGGCTTGCCTTGCAGCAAATGTTTAAGGCTGATGATTGACCTTCGGCTAGCCCAGACCTCAACCTCTAAACTACAAATTGTGCTCTACGAGTATATTAGAGGACATGGGCTGCTCCAAACGTAACATCCAATAGTCACCGTGCGTAAACCGATAGACGTGTGGCCTGAACGCTTAAAAGCCTGTGTAAAGGCTTAGGGTGGATATTGTGAGTAGAAGCACAGTCTAAAAATCATACAGTCGTCCAACGAAGACGTCTAGACAGGGCAATCGTGCGGGGTGTGAGGGGTGAGACGCGGGTAAGCCGATCCCGAACTGCGAACAAAACGATGTTAGTAGTTCGGGATATGTAATTCAGGGCTAACGCGTGTTTATTTTTTATTTGTTAATTTAAAATGGTGCATACGACGTGTGCTGTGAGATGGCTGTGAGTGATTGCAAGTCTTCATCTCACATAAATAAAGATCTGCGGTTTCATCAGCTTCCACGCACAGAAGAAAGGTAAATATTTATCTGTTTTGTTATTGTAGAGTGCATAAATAATTTTATTTGTAATGTCGTGCCACGTTGATAACGCTAATAAAATGGTCGACCTGCGCACGGTAAAAAAAATGTAAAGGTTATCGCACAGGGCATCCAACTGTTTGGAAATCCTACTTATAATTGTGAAAGTGTTTGTTTGTATGTTCCGTGTCAAGATGGTGGACTTTTTTCTTATTTACTAAGGGTGAATTTCGAGATGGTGGACGTAATTTTTTATAATAAGATATGGATCTCAATTTTGAGTTTAATTGGGGTCGGGTGCTTGTTAAGAAAAAGCCATCCTTTTTTTAAATCCAAGATGGCAGACGTCATTTTTTTATAATTTGATATGGGTGTTAATTTTGAGTATAATTGGGGTGCTTGTTACGAAAAAGGCATCCTTTTTGAAATCCAAGATGGCGGATGTCATTTTTTTATAATTTGATATGGGTGTCAATTTTGAGTATAATTGGGGTGCTTGTTACGAAAAAGCCATTCTTTTTGGAATCCAAGATGGCGGACGACGTATTTTTTTATAATTTGATATGGGTGTCAATTTTGAGTATAATTCAGGTGGTTGTTACGAGAAAGCCATCCTTTTTGGAATCCAAGATGGCGGCGAACGTAATTTTTTTATAATTTGATATGGGTGTCAATTTTGAGTATATATGGGGTCCTTGTTACGAAAAAGCCATCCTTTTTGGAATCCAAGATGGCGGACGACGTAATTTTTTTATAATTTGATATGGGTGTCAATTTTGAGTATAATTGGGGTGCTTGTTACGAAAAAACCATCCTTTTTGAAATCCAAGATGGCGGACGACGTAATTTTTTTACAATTTGATATGGGTGTCAATTTTGAGTATAATTGGGGTGCTTGTTACGAAAAAGCCATCCTTTTTGAAATTCAAGGTGGCGGACGTCATATTTTTATAATTTGATATGGGTGTTAATTTTGAGTATAATTGGGGTGCTTTTTACGAAAAAGGTATCCTTTTTGAAATCCAAGATGGCGGATGTCATTTTTTTATAATTTGATAGGGGTGTCAATTTTGAGTATAATTGGGGTGCTTGTTACGAAAAAGCCATTCTTTTTGGAATCCAAGATGGTGGACGACGTATTTTTTTAATAATTTGATATGGGTGTCAATTTTGAGTATAATTGGGGTGCTTGTTACGAAAAAGCCATCCTTTTTGAAATCCAAGATAGCGGACGTCATTTTTTTATAATTTGTAATGGGTGTCAATTTTGTGTTCAATTGGGGTGGTTACGAAAATGCCATCTAAATAACTTAAATCTCTCTCGAGTTGGTCCTGTAGTAAAAGTTGTTCAGTTTGGTGGTCTGTAGAAAATTCTTTCGTATGTGTATGTATGCACGTATGTTCCTTTTCGGCTAGAATATAATTATTAATTTAATAATTTGTATTGTATTTTAACATTTCAGATGTAAATTATGGGTGGAAGCTTGTAGAAGACCGGATTTACTTGAAAGATCTTTCGAAAGTTTAAAAAATATATATATTTGCAGTTTGCATTTTGAGAATGGTATGTACGGGAAGAAATCCTTGAAGAAAACAGCTATACCAACGTTACTTTTACCAGCTAAAGATTCCATCCATACACAGACCGATCATAAAGTCACAATTTTAAGTGACGTAAAATTGGATCTACACAATAAACCCAGAAATTTAAAACGAAAAATAGCTCAAAGAGACCATGAATTAGCGGGTCCTTCATCACAAATTTCCCAACAGACCAGCACTAAAAAATACATAGTTATGGATTATAGTTCTCAGACACCAGCACGATTGACTGATCATACTCCCCGAAAAAAGAGACTCAGAAAACAATTATTCAAAACAAGTAATAGGTTGAAAACTATTACTGAAAAACAGAAAGATATTACCGAGAAACAATTTTTGAGAGCTTGTGATCAATTTTTATCCCCTAAGTTAAGCGCGATTGTAAAAGCGCAACTGTATTTAAAACCACACTGTAAAAACAATAGATACAGTAGAGAATTCAAACTTTTTTGCTTAAATATGTATTACACAAGCCCACTCGCTTATCGATTTTTATCAAAGACAATTTGTTTGCCATCTAAATCAACTTTAGCTATGATGTACCTTCCTATGACAACTAAGCTGAACCATCAAATGTGGGATATTTTAACAGCTACAATCAAGCATATGTCACCGTCTCAAAAAGAATGTGTGCTTTGTATGGATGAGATGAGTCTAAAGTTAAACTTATTCTATAACACCAAGGAAGACAAAATATTTGGATTACATGAAGTAGATGGGCAACAGGAACCGGTTGCAGCAGGATATGCTCTTACCTTAATGCTTCGAGGTATAACATCAAACTGGAAACAACCTATTGGCTTCTCTTTTATTTCCAGTAGTAAAATAGATGATCAAATAATAACATGGATAATAGTTTCAGCCAAACGTCTTCTACAGCTTGGATTTAATGTACGAGCCTTTGTATCAGATTTAGGGTCAGATTTTTTGGCATTTTCAAAAACATTAGGGGTTTCTAAAGAAAGGTCATATTTTGAGATTGATGGCCACAAAATATACTACATATTTGATGTGCCCCACTTAATGAAATGCGTTCGTAATAATTTATTGAATTATAATTATGAGTTTGAAAACAAAATTGCTCGGTGGGAGGATATAAAAAACATGTATGAACAAGACAAAATAAAAGACATGCGATCAGCTCCTCGTCTAACAGATTCGCATATACAGCCAAATAGTTTCCAAAAACAAAAGGTTCGGTTTGCCGTTCAAGTTTTCAGCAATTCCGTAGTAGCAGCTTTATATAATTACCAGTCGTCAGGTACTCTACAAATTGCTAATGGTACGATATATTTTATTGAAACCATGAACAACCTGTTTGATTTATTAAATTCAAGCAACATTGACTCACCAAAACCCTACAATAAACCATATAGAGGTACTAGAGAGCAAGAAGAATTGCTAGACCAATCACAGGTTCTATTTAATAGCATTAGAGTTAAAAATAAAAATAATGGCCGAGATGTAACCAAAATAATAAAATTCATATATGCTTTCAACGTAACAATTAATTCAATTCGGCAGTTATATAAAGACATGAGATCTGAGGGTTACGATTATATTTTCACACGAATAATTAACAATGATTGCTTGGAAAATTTCTTTGGTCTCATGAGGCAGGCTGGTGGAAATTGTCGAGAACCCACTTGCATACAATTCACCAGAGCTTTCCGAAAACATTTTTTATGTCAAATTCTTAAATTGTCAGATGCTACAAACTGTACAGAAGATTTCGACAGCATACTGACACAACTTGTAGAATTTACCAAAAATACGACTCAACCTCAAGTTTCTATGCAGAATCCACCTCAAAAATCTAACGAAAATATTACATAAGAATACGATATTCCGGAAAAAATGCATTCCACTATATCTGTGGTTATTTATTGCGAAGGTGTGTTGAAAATCACAAACGTGACTGCCTATCGGTAGTCAATTACGCCTCATCATATGCAGATGAAGTAAATGAGAAAAATTTAAATATCCACCTGAGAGCTTATGACACTAGCCGTGATCGCTTTGGAGGATTACAAGTTCCTCCGGATGATTTTGTGGATTACATCCATAGGTTGGAAACAGAATTGATGTCGACCTTTTCTTTTACTGAAAATAACATTGGGCTCAAATTATTTGAACATTTGAGTTTAGTAGAATATAGTACAAAACCATGTGAATACTTCCCAGTAATTTTTTTGTTGAAATTGTTTATTAGGATAAGAATTTTTTATATAATTAAGTTCAACAACAGAAATTTCAAATCTAATACATCTAGAAATGAAAATATTTGTCAGTGGCCCATTTATATTTTTTTTATTGTCATAATATTTGAATTGTTCCTCAGCAAGCAGCAAGGCACACCTTCAATAATGATTGACTGAGTTTTGTGACTTGGTATTTTTTTCACTTTGAATTATTAAAAATGTACGGTGTGTTCCGTAAATATCAGTACTTATACTGGCCAGTGATAATGACTTCATGAATCTGACACCATATTGTACCTACTGGTGAGATGAAATATGGCATCGATTTATTGACATTATTACCACTTATCGTTATAATTTCTGAAATATTTCTTTTTCTTTGACTACACTTACCTAAGCTAATTAAAACGATGATAAAGAGATTTAAAAACAACTGTCACGGGCAAAATTCAAGCCATGATCTTTGTCGAACCTTGATGTCACACTGACAACTGAGTAATTTATTTATTTAAAAACTTCACTTAAACAAGATTACAGTACCGTAATTGTCACAGTAACTAGTTATCAAGTCTGCATCAGTTCAATTTTTAAATCTCTTTGTATAGGTACGCCTCATCTGCATTTTTTATTGTCATGCTCAACTCCTTAATAATACATGCAGTAAAGAGCGGGTTAAAAATTGTTTTAATTATTATATCATTAGGTAATATTGTTTTATTATAATACTGCTATCGATATTGATCTGCAATAAATAAATAATTTCATAAATATTGTTTATTTGTGACAACCCTGGCCGATGCGTTACTGTCTATACGATGTCGGCATTTTGCACAAGATCAAAGGCGTCGACCTACTGTATGATTTTTATACTGTGGTAGAAGTATGTATTGATATCTGGTTGATTCTCTATGTATGACAGTTTTTTTTTATTTTTAACTGAATTCATGGCCATATTAGATATACAATTTCACTTGAATAGATAAGAAATTTAAAAAAAGAATTTCGAAAGCAATTAAAAATTATCACTTAAAAAATAAATTTCAAAACCTAATTGTAAAAAATCGGGTGTTCTCTATTCAGCGCTTGTAATGAAAGAGTTTATAAATGGTCAATTTGATAGTTTGACGGGTGACAGGACAGAATGGAAGAAGAAAACGTGTTATGCCGACCCCAAGTAATATGGGATAAGGGCAGGAAGAAGAAAAAGGTTACAGATTTAAAGTGTTGTTATTACGTGGAGTTTTATATTTTATAGTAATTTATTTTCATGCGAGATATTTGTAATGACTAAATTAGGCTTAGTTGATCTTGTTGATTTATATTACCTATTGAAAGAAAGAAAGAAGGAAAAACGTTTATTTGTACTCACACATACATTTAAATTTAAAATAGTAGAATTAAGAGCACGGCGACGGATGAATATCCATATAAACGTAATACCACGCTCATTTGCAGTTGGATCATATTTTCAACATACAAGGTGTCGTTTTGAAGCTGCAAAATATTTCAGGAGGTAATTATGTTAGTGATTCTCGACCTGAATCAATAATAAAATGAGTAAGAATTTTTTTTTTCTTGTTTATGAAAATCGGTATGTGTGAACTACGTTTCTTAAAAAGCAGCCAGTCTGATACCTGCCTTATAACCGCGCTTTCTTTCACACACAAACACGGAAAAATAAAGGGCGTTTTCACACACACTAACTCGCAACGATAGTTTCATAAATAATGTATCATCCAATCATCATCATCCCGCACGCCACACCCTAGCCACGCTCCCGCTGCCATCGATCAATCGAATTAGTTCAGTATAATTAAAAAATAAAATAACAAGTATTACTGATTATTGACCAGGTATCGTTTTTTCACATGATTATTTATGAGTTTTATTACAACCTCCTAAAATATTGTGCAGTTTTAAAACTGCACCTTGTATTATAATGATAGGTATTCGGTTTTAGACAATATTTATCTAAGTCTTTTGATTATATACTTGTCTAGGTCTTTCTTTTTAGGGTTCCGTAGCCAAATGGCAAAAAACGGAACCCTTATAGATTCGTCAAGTCTGTCTGTCTATCTGTCTGTCCGTCCGTCCGTATGTCACAGCCACTTTTTTCCAAAACTATAAGAGCTATACATTTGAAACTTTGTAAGTAGATGTATTCTGTGAACCGCATTAAGATTTTCACACAAAAATAGAAAAAAAGCAATAAATTTAAGGGGTCCCCATACATAGAACTGAAACTCAAAAATGTTTTCATCAAACCCATGCGTGTTGGGTATCTATGAATAGGTCTTCAAAAATGATACTGAGGTTTCTAATATAATTTTTTTCTAAACTGAATAGTTTGCGCGAGAGACACTTCCAAAGTGGTAAAATGTGTGTCCCCCCCCCCTCCCTCTAACTTCTAAAATAAGAGAATGATAAAACTAAAAAAAATATATGATGTACATTACTATAAAAACTACGAAAATTGTTTTGAACGAAATCTAGTAAGTAGTTTTTTTTAATGCGTCATAAATCGAAAAAAATACACTATTATTAAAACATCGATCAAAGTTACAACACATTACAAGAACTTTTATATTATGTTACTTGCTGCTACGGAACCCCTCATGGGCGAGTCCGACTCGCACTTGGCCGGTTTTTAAAAAAACTTTCCTAAAACAAAATTTAAACGAATTGTATTTCGCATTTTTTAAATGGCATGTTTTCATTTGGTTTTTTCTATTTTATTTTAATATTTTTGACACTATTGACTTAAACAAAATAGTACCTAAGTTTAATAAAAGGAATACAGAATTCTTGAGGGCATGTCACACTTTAGCTGACTAAAAGCGCCGTCGACGATTCGGGCTCGGTCCATATGGTTACCGGATGCCCGGACGGCGAGCCCAAGCCCACGGTGGCTGGAAATCGGGGTCGAGATCCTGGCTGCTGGGATGTGAGGGTATTCCCTCGTCCGTGCGGCCGCCTCCTTCGCTAGCATTACTGTTTCGCACAAAGAGGGCTCGATGCAAGAGGTCGTTGCCACCGATAGCCCGAGCCAAGCCAGCCCCCACGAGCACGCGGCGGTGTTCCGCCAAGCGAAATGAAGCGCCCATATGGGCCACACACCTCTACCGTATGCTCCACCGTGTCCTTCGGACGGTCCACACAATGGTGACAACCAGGCGTTTCTTCCACTTCCACCTAAATCCAATGCATGAACCTCCCGTATTTGCCATGTCCGGTGAGGACCTGCATGATGCAGAAGGTAAGGTTACCTTTACCGCTACAATTATGGCGTGCCCAGCACTGGTTTGCGACAGACGCTGAGATTCCGCCGGAACTGTCTGCCATACTGCGACTTGTCGCGGCAGCGGAATTTTGCCCCGAGGTTACATCTCCACGAGTAAATCATGCATGCGTGCAAAGGACGGTTGCCTCCAAATCCCATGGTAGCAGGCCTACAAGAAACCGTGCGAGGCTACCGCGGGTCCCCGTACCATTAGGATGGCTATGACTCCCTGGCATACGTTCAGCTTGGCCACTGGTCATTTTCGCAGCGACGGCGCTCCATAAAGGGGCATGGACCGAACGATGCCTGGGTAGTCTCCAGTTGGAGGCGTCTGGACCCTCCAGGTCGGGCAGGAGCCGCTTGAGTGCCCCAGTCTAATCCAGTTTGGGAACCAATCGACGGAAGTGCTCTTAAAAATTCCGGCGGCTGTCGAGGACGAGTCCCAGATACTGAACTTCTATCGTTATTTGAGAACCCGGTGGTGGCTCGTTCCGAAAGCCATGAAAACACATGGCCTCGAACTTGTGCAGTGCCACCTCGAGTCCCAACTGCTGGATCCTCTCCACGACTGTTGCAACTCTAAGTTACGATGCAGGTTAGGGAGCAGGGTTATTGTAGGTGAGGCCGTGGCCAATTGGCAGCGGAGATGGGAGCAGGAAGAGAGGGGGATGGAATTTCATCGATTCTTCCCGGACGTGGCGGCTAGGCTCAAAGCAACTTGGATCGAGCCACACTACCAAGTCTCGTAGATCCTGACTGGACATGGATGTTTCCAGAAGAAATTGTGTGATATGCGGTTATGTGAGCTTAGCGTGTGTTATTGCGGTGACGAGAACAAATATTTTGATCACGGTCTGTGGCGATGCCCTTTGTATGACGATTAGCGACGGAAGATGATGGACGTATACGCTTCAATGAGAGACCGGTTTACTACTCAGAGGCCAACTTCCAGCATCTAAAAGAATTCGAACACGAATGGCACAGACTAAGGAGCAAGTTAGAAGGATAAGATTATAAGATATACAAAAATAAGATTATAAGATAAGCGGATGATATGGTGCTGCTGAGTGCATCTGTCTGTGGATTGAGGAAATTACTGAGTACCTGTGAGTAGTATGCCTCAAGCCACGGGCTGAAGTATAATGCATAATGCAATCAAAAGTAAATTCATTATGTTTGGGGCTGGTCTTATGATATCAAAGGATGTTCCGCCAGTTTGTGTAAACGGGGTTACTCTAGAGAGTGTATAAGTTTAAATATCTAGGTCACATTGTCTTGGCAGATCTGAAAGATGATACGGACATTGAGCGGGAGCGGAGGGCGCTTTCGGTCAGGGGTAATATGCTGGCTCGCAGATTTGCGCGCTGTTCGAGGGAGGTAAAAGTAACACTGTTCAGAGCTTATTGTACATCCCTCTACACGTGCAGTCTGTGGGTAAAGTATATGCGTGCAGCAAACAGCGCTATCCGCGTCCAATACAATAACGCGTTCAGGGCGGTGATGGGGCTGCCTCATTACTGCAGTGCCTCAGGTATGTTTGCAGAAGCGCGCACTAACTGCTTTCACACAACTATGCATAAGCGCGCAACATCCTTGGTGAGCAGAGTGCGGGCTAGCTCCAACACCGTGCTGGCGATGATTGCCGCGAGACTGGATTGTCCTCTCATCCGGCATTGTTCAGCTAGACATATTCCGATACCAATGCCGGAGAGGAAGTATTAATTTTAATTATATTGGGTAATTTATAAAATTGTGGTTTTAATTTTTTAAATTTAATTAATTAGAAAAAAATAAAATAAACTTTAATTTCTTCTAATTAATTAAAATGATAATTTATTTAATTTAATTTTAATTTATTTAATTCTAACTTATTTAATTTATTTTGACGTTAATATAAAATTGATTGATTGGTTTTATGTTTTTTTTTTATTGTGAAATTTTTTTTTTTTTGTTCGTTATTTATATTTGTATGGAATATGTTATTTATATGGGAATAATTTCCTGAAATAAATAATTATTATTATTTGTCTTTTTTACATATTGTTTCCATTTTTCAATATTTAAAAAAAAAACACATATTAAAAAATAGTAGCCCACCGGCATCGGGAACAGGGTCCAAGCTGCCGATGGTCAGGGCTCCCGAGAGAGGAACCTCCGGACAATACGCGCCGTGTCCAGGAGTACTGCCTTCTGGATCAAGCCCTTGATCCAACTGTCTAACGAGAGCCTCCTTAGACGTTGGTCGAGGCTATTGGCATATTAAGTCATTAGCCGTCACGACTATCGGCATAATGATTTCATGTCGCCAACCTCGCGAGCCAAGTCAAGATATTTAGGTTCTCGTTATGACGGACCGCTATACCACCAACAATCATTGTGCGACGCTCTTGTTGATCCATCGCCACTATGTCAGGCTTGTTGGCAACAATAGTCCTGTCAGTGATGATAGATCGATCCCAATATAACGTGATATCGCCATTGTCGAGAACTGGGTCGGGCACATACCTATAGTACGGTATTTATGACTTCACAAGAACTTCGGTATTTATGATTGAGCAAGTTGCTGGTGAATAATCCTGGCTACGAGGTTGTGTCTATGCAAATAGTCTCCGTTGGCTAGATGTGAACACCCAGAAATAATGTATCGGACTGATTCACCCGGTCGGTGACATGCCCGACAGATGTCAACTGTGCCGTCCTTCACAATAAATCTCCGGTAGTTATTCGTCATGATAAATTCGTCCATAATTTTCGCACAGACAAAACCTTCGGTTTCCCCAAAGAGGTCACCGACGCGCAGCCAGGCTACGGACGCTAGTTGATCTACATGGGGCCCATAAGGGCCCGGAAAAAACGTCCGTGAAGTTCTTTACTCTGCCATACTTCCTTGCGTACCAAAACGTAGTAACGTGGTCACCGCAGCCGCGAGTCTGTCAGCTGCACCGCGGTCGGCCGCACGTCAGCTAGCTGCGCCGCGATCAGCCGCGCGGCGCCTCTTTTGACTAGTCGGTAGAGGGCTCGTGCAGCCTCGCGACGCCACGCTACCCCTCCTTTGCCTTCAAATGACTATGAACTTTTTAAACACGTAGATAAGATTCAAAATAGTTTGTAATATTTTGCCTCAAAAAGACGCTGCCGGCCGCTGCTCTTTCAGTGGGAATTGACCCTTAATGATTGTTTCACGTCATCAGTATTGATGCCTAACGCTTCCGACATACCCAAATACTTGTAAGTTTCGGTTGAGCTGAGGGATCTAAGTCTGTATGGAATCCGAGAGTTGAATTCCCTCGGATTCCATAATCTCTCCTCGCTTTACATGTATGACTGCACATTTGTCCACACCAAAGTCCATCCTGATGGCACTACTGAAGGTTTCAGTAACCTTCAGTAGCTCCATCAGTTACAAGTTGTTGGGGGCAAAGAGTTTCAGATCATCCATGTAAAGAAGGTGAAATATGACCTGACCGCCTCTTTTCAACCGGTAACCTAAGCCAGAACCCTCTAGCAGTGTGCTGAGAGGGTTTACGCAGAGTTGCATCAACTTTATACAGTTCTAGCACCCTCATGAGCCATGTATCAGGAACAGTCATAGGCCTACATCTTGGGGGCTAATGGTTATGCCCCCATTTCTGGTAAAAGATCGCATGCGCGCTCGACCTCTCGAATCCAATCACCCTCGGTGTGACTGACAGGCGCCGACCAAATGCTGCGCCAAAATGAACACATGGCCTTAGTCCTGTCGCTCCCAAGTCCTGTAAACCCACCTTTCATTGCTTTGGAACGTACGATTCGGAGTGTACCGCTCCACTCGCCGCTTGTACCTAAGAATACGGTTTGCCCATGCATAGATCTTCTGCTTCAGGAAGTCGATACGCTCTGTGACGCAGGGCAGATAATCTCGAGTACTAATATCAGTCCCCGAGAATGCCCGCCTCAAAAAGCGCATCACCCTAGGGCGGGTGTTGCCCTCCCTGAAGCAGATAAGCTTGCCGATGAGTGCTCTAGCCTCACCGATACGGCACTCTATCCTGCACTGCCAAGCAGGCACATCGTGTAACTCTGTTACAATTAGGAAATTTAACGTGAGCTACACGACATGCTGCTACAGCCGCACAGTACAAGATCGAGCGGGTATTAGCGAGGTCTTCGCTGCTATCAAAACAAATTGATAGCTGCGAATCTAAAGCACACACCAGCGCCCTATTTCTCTTGAGCATGGGCAAACGAGGTAGGCGAGGTCTAAGCTCCGGCGGTATGGAGCGGTATTACCGAAATGCGTCCTCCAAAGCGCCCCTCAATCGTTCATTACATTGGGTACTCACGGATATAGCCGCGTCATCATCGGCGTCACCAACGTGGTCGGGTCGCGGTGCAGCAATAGTTTGACGTTGCGCCGCGGCCAGTGATGTAGCGAGTGAAACACGGCTACTCTGCGATTCCAGGCGCAGTCTATCAAGTACGACGTCATCCAACATACGATTACGCTGGATGACCCGCACCTGTTCCAACAGTCGTTGGACCGAAACGTTGACAGCTAGCTCAAGCACCTGAAGCAGAGAGAGCATCCGACCACGGTACGCAGTCAGGTTAATTCCCCCCTCTGTAGCCCCTAAGTATGAGCGCATGACATTTTCATTGATGGATGATGTCCATCGCATGCGCTGCACACTTCCACCGTCAGCGGGGACCCTGTCAGAGGCCGGCGGGCCTCGAGATCCCAAGCTGGCCGGAGGTCGGCCTCTTGGCGTGGTGGTGTCGTCGGCGGCGAGAAGTATTCATCGTTCGAACTCGACGCAACTGCAGCTTTCTGAATCACTGGACTCACGGCTTGCGCTAGTCTCGGCGGCTGCGTTATTATTATTATTATAAGGCTCGCGCGGGCAGCGAACCCATACTGTGTGTTTGTCTTACCCACGTGAGGGGGCTTCATGGGGACAGGACGAGGAAATTTGTAAAGGAGTTAAGAAGCGGCTGCGGTGACAGCGCGCTCATATTTATACGGGTGGGCTGTGTCCGCAGCCGTCTCATGGTGACTCGGCCTATACTCGTATAGTTTCAATTTCATCATCAGAACTGGATAAAAAAAAAGACTAATCTGGAAGCATATCCTTTTAGGAGTAAAAAGAAAGTTGCAAATCGGTTAGGGTTTGGGAATTCCCGATATTTTCAAAGTCCCGGGACACGAGACAACCAGTAGTCAAAATTCCGGGAATTTCAGTCAAGACTGAACAGTCAAGACAGAAGATTTCTTTTTTGTTTTTTTTTTTTACAGATGTTGTTTTTAAAGAATTTTATTGGAGTTAATTTCTGGTGTAACTTATAAAACAGACATGTTTTTTTTTTATAAAAATCACAATTTATAGATAATTAACTTTAATTTCAGTCTTAATAATTGCTTTATTTATTTTAATCACGCACACATTCAATTTTAAGCAGTTAAATCTTATAAGTTATAAAACACCCTAGTTAAAAATCATACCGTGTATGTTTATTCTTAATAACTTTACTATTATCTAGTAATTGTAGAAATTAGTCATTGGTCATAATCAAAATATTGTTAATTTTCATAATCAAAGATTTGTTTCAAAATTAAACAATCAAAATATAAATAATAAAACAGTTTAATTAGACTACTTTACTGATTTAATAAAGTAGGCTTTAATTCACTAAACCCCAAGCGAACGCACCTATTGTCTTTCTATTGTGTCTGTGATTTCCACGATTGAAAGGTTAAAAATCAGAACGACAACAGCATTGTCCAGCAATCTAAAATGCAACCGGACAAGGAGAATACTCTCTCGTTTTGTAAAGATGTCGGTGGTTTAATTGTATTTACGGCTATAAACAGTACTTTCAAAAAACAATTTCAACTATCTTGTCTCGTCTCGAGTCTCGACAAGAAAGTCCCGGACATCGAGACACGAGACGTCCGGGACATCGACACACGGGACGTCCCGGGACCCAAACCCTAAAATCGGTCCATAAACGACGGGGGATCCGAGGTAACATCATAAAAAAAGATAAAAACAAATACAAAAATACAACCGAATTGAGAACCTCTTCTTTTTTAATTCAATTCAAAAGAATGTATATTGAATTATAAGCAAGCAAGTTTTCCCAATTTGTGGACTACGAGAAAACATTTGATTCAATCAAGACTTGGGTTGTCCTGCAACGATGACAGATTGACTATCGGTACATCGAGGTGCTGAAATGTTAGTAAGAAAAAGCCACTATGTCAGTCCGACTTCAGGGCCAGACCTCGAAACTTATCTACTTGTAATCTTTGTTTAAATGATAATAAAAAAAAAAAAAAAAAAAAACTTATCTTATCTTAACTTATGAGAAAGACTTCAAAGTTCTGAACTGAAGGGACTAGGCATTAATATCAATGGAGAGTACATCACTCACCTTCGGTTTGCCGACGACATAGTAGTCATGGCTGAAACTACGGAAGAGATCATTGTGATGATCTCTCAATGATGACCTCAGTAAGTTTCTAAAAGATTGGGTCTTAAAATGAACATGGACAAAACTAAAGTCATGATAAACAACCATGTAGCACCCACTCCAATCAAGATCGGAGACTCTATACTCAAAGTTGTGGACGATTACGGCTACCTCAGACAGACAATCCAGTTGGGTAGATCAAATTTCGTGATAGAGGTTAACCGTCGAATCCGACTCGGCTGGGCGGCGTTCGGAAGCTACGCGGTATCTTCTCGTCCCATACACAAAAGTGTCTCAAGACGAAATTCTATGACCAGTGCGTGTTGCCAGTGTTGACATATGGCTCCGAAACGTGGTCGGTCACAGTGGGCCACATCAGAAGGCTTAAACTCGCCCCAAGAGCAATAGAAAGGGTTATGCTCGGTGTTTCCTTGCGTGATCGAATCAGATACAGATATGAAGATATCCGCAAGAGAACCAGGGTTGCCGACATAGCACGAAGAATCGCAAAACTAAAGTGGCACTGGACAGGGCACATTGCTCGCAGGACATAGGAAATAATGCACTTGTCGAGTCAAAACTTCGAAGTCTTGAGTATCGAGGCCGTGTTGCTGGCCTGTCGGTTTTCTATAGTTTACATTTCGGGGAGTGTGCGTTGGATTTGCATGAATAAAAAAACACATTAGTAGTAGTAGTCTTCGTACCTACATACTTATTGGTTTATTTATGTATCTATTCAGAGCCAGGCTTGTAAGTAATATTATCTATCTTTCATTCTGTTTATCTTCTTTGTTTTTTCAGCCTCTTGCTGCTTTTCTTTCGTAATATCTTTTTAGAGCCTCATCATACACAGTTCCAACAGTTCGCTTTTTCCAAATATCGATTTTTTCTTTAGTTTCTTCAATATTTTCTTTATTTTCATTTGTTTCCTTTTTATCGTGTTTAAGCTTTCTGTCTTTTTCTGATGGACTACCTTCGCTATTACTTTTGGGTAGTTTTATATCTTCATTTTTGTCTTTCTTCTCTTCATCACTTGACTCGTCTATTGAAAAATCGGAATCAGCATCAATGTTGTCAAGCTTATGCTGTTTAGCCATTCTGATATCGTCTAGATTTACGCGATTAATTTCTTCATCAGAGTCCTCTATTTCCCCTTCAGATAAAGGTGTAGCTTCCGATGACTTTCTCTTTCTATAATTTCTCTTCTTTTGTGCATCAATCAAATCAGATGTCGTTTTTTTAGATGAATCAACTATCTCATCGTCTTTTGTCAATTCAGGTTTTATTATCTCATCATCTCTTCCTAATTTCTGTTCATACAGGTGACGGTAGAAACCACCTAAGGAAAAAAAAAACAATTATTGTTTTAATGTAAGTCGGAGGCCCGCGCCACTAGTGCGTAGTAAACACTAGTACGCACGGACGGAGGAAAATGTCTTTTGATACTGAAAGGGTAATTCTGGAAGTGCAGTGTCGCCCTACCATATGAAACCAGGCGAATGAGTAATATAAAGATCGAGATGCACGAACAGCATAGCGGACTGCGTCCGCGACGGGGCCCGTTGCGGTTCCACGTAAACCGCCCGAATGCGCGCGTGTCTGTCACGGGCGCCCGCGTAACGCAGCGTTGACCCTAGCACAACGCGGCGTAGTTGCGTGCAGTATATTAGATAGTGAAAACGATATGTATAGAGTTTAATTTGATACACAAAAAGATGAGAGAATGAGAGAAATCTCAATGATCTCAATTGGAGATTACGAATAAACCCTGGCGTGATGTTGTGCCTCATGACGTCTTAAAGTGCAGCGTGACGCAATGCTTCGATGCTTTCTCGGTAGACGCGGGTAGGGATGTTAAAAAATAATCGATTTCGCTTTTAATTGATAATTATTTACGTATAATCGATTTAAAAATAAATAACGCGATTAAATCTATTTCCATAAATAGAATGAAAAATCTCGAAGCATTAAGTAGTTTCGTTTTTGAGACCATAACGTCGTCGTTTAGTTTTTTTAAATTATCATTTTAAGTATTTTATTTTACCTAATTATAGTATTTATATAGTATTTTATTATAACTAATTAAATGTAAAATAGGACTGGATTTGTGACAATTTTTTTTTTTTATTTCATATATATTTTAATTTTTGAGATAATACGATTGTTATTTTGTTGGAGTGCTCATTTTATCTTTATTATAATAAAATGTTTAATGATACTTTTTTTATGGTGGGAAAAATCATGCATTGACATCCCCCGCCCTTGGGCGGAGCGGGAGATAGTGTTAGACTCTTACTGACTAAAAGACCCACCCCGTTCCTTCTAGCCTTCATACCGGGACTCGAGCGCCCTTTCGGATAACCCTGGCCCCAGTAGGCTTCGACCCGGCTGGGTCCCTGCTGTTGCTGACAACTCCTTGAGGCGCGCGGGAACAGTGCGCGCCGTCGACGACTTGGGCTTGGTCCGGACAGTTACCGGACAGCCGGACAGCGAGCTACCCATTGCTCACTGTCCGCAAGCCCGCGTCTACGTTGGCCGGAAATCGGGATCAGAATACCGGCGACGGCGACGGCGATAACGCCGTTGCCTGATGCGTTCAGCCTCTTCCTTTGCGAGCATTACTGCTTCGCAGAAGTCGGCGACCGCCTGCCCCTCCTCCTCGCTCCGGACCATGGCCTCAACCAAGGCCCGGCGCGAGAGGTCTCCGCCGCCAATCGCCCCCACAAGGTCACGGCGATGCTCCGCCCAAGCAGGGCACACCTCGACTGTGTGCTCCACCGTGTCCTCCGTTATGTTTAATGATACTGAGAATTTGTATAAATAATGATATTTGGTTTCATTATTCCTTACCTTAAAAGTTCAAAAGATTATTTGCTTGATTTTTAGTTTTGAATTGGTTATTTTTTTATTCATATTATTTAATTTCATTTTTAATCTGATTAATTTTTAATATGAATTTGTTTGCTTTATTATTGAAATATAAAAAGCATGCAGGATTTTAAATAATAGAAAAATTTGTAAATATTTTTATTTATTTTGTTTATTTTACAGAGTAGTAGAGAAATACGTAAGTAACTGTCATAAAGTAAGCAATAATAGTCGGTGGACTGTTTTTTAGTTTCGGATATCGTATGTTACGTTGCGGCCTTCTTTTCAGAAGCAGACCCTTGGCCTCAGTATGCTTCGACCCTGACAACTCCTTGAGGCGCAAGGGAACAGTACGCGCCGTCTACGACTTGGGGTAGGTCTGGACGGTTACCGAATGGTCAGACAGCAAGATACCCATTGCTCGCACTCCGCAAGCCCGCGCTTACGGTGGCCGGAATTCGGAATCGCGGCAGCGGCTGGGGCGGGGCATGAGCGCCATTGTCTCATGCGGTCGATCTCCTCCTTTGCTAGCATTACTGCTTCGCACACAGAGACGACCGCCTACCACGGTAGTCGGTTTGGTCCAGGTAGTCGGTACCGACCAACATGTACCTGTTTCTTTATAAATGAGCGCATAAGAAAACACGGGAGAATTATACCTGCACCGATCGGTACCGACCCGTGTGAACTTGCCTGCACCGGTAACACGTTTCTTTATGTTTGCACCCTAAAGCCTGCAATACTCCCCGCGGCAGTACGACGCGCCTCGCAGGGTAAAGAAATAGCCTATTGAAATTAACGTCGCGTGGTAATTATACCATAATTACCATAATTATACAGAAACATTATATATAAGAGTAGCAAGCCTTTTTCTATCATAGGTTAAACTTCAAAAATAAATGACTACTATTTTTTTCCTGAAGTATCTACTATATTGTTTGCAATGATTGACTGGCTTGTAGGTCTAGTGGTTAGTGGCCCTGACTGCAATGCCTGAAGTCATAGGAAATAAACCGTTTCCTACCCAAATACAGTGTCTGTATGATGAGCATGATCATTTGTTCTGATCTGAGTGTAATTTATCTATAATAATATATATATATATATATCTATAATATATATATATATATATACAGGAAAAGTTTTTAACCACTGCGTAAATTTTTTTTGGTGGCTCAGTGTAAGTAATAGAACACATTTCCATTTTTAGTTTATAACTTTTTTTTTCACATTTTTCCACCTTGTCCCATTTTGAAATAAGCATAACATGGACATAATTTAATCGTAATACTATTAAATACTATGAATGAAAACGCGCTGGCCGACGCCCGTTGTACGAGACGGGTGCGGGGGGAAGGGGGCGGGGGTATGCAGCGCCGGCGGCGGCCTTTGATGTGCGGATCTGCAGTACGTCACTTGCGGAAGCGGGGTTCGGACGTTCGCTCATATTCATCTCTGCGCGCGTGTGTGCCGCGTACTCGTGTCGTCACGATGTCGAACTTTACTCACCGCGAATACTACGAAATGGTGCGAGTGTATCTACTTAGCCACGAAAATTTACGAGCAGCACGAAGAAGATATGAGAGGGAGAGCGTACCTCGTATGCGAGCCCAAGGGATCCGTAATCCTACGGTACCTAATGAAAGGACAATTCTTGCAGCAAATCAAAGGCTGCTTGATCACGGCCAGTTCAGAACCCCGAGCCATGCACTAGGGTCTGGCAGACCTCGACTGGCAGTCGAAGCCGAAGACGCCATATTTGATTTTTTTGAGCGTAATCCGAGAGCCAGTACCTACGACGCGGAACGTCGTTTTGGTGTGAGCCAACACGCAGTATGGAAGCTGCTAAATACAGCCGGACTCCATCCATACCACTTCCAGCCGGTACAACAACTCCATGACCCAGACCCAGCACCACGTCGAGCCTTTTGTGAGTGGCTTTTAAATCACCCTGATGTAAATATCTTGTGGACGGATGAGGCATTATTCACACGTGTGGGACTCTACAATGTCCATAATGAGCACTGGTGGTCTTTCAATAATCCCCATTTAGTACGAGAGACGCATCACCAAATACGTTTCAGCGCAAACGTATGGGCGGGTGTTATTAAAAATAAAATAATAGGTCCCATTTTTATCGAAGGCGCCTTGACCGGGACTCGTTATTTAGAAATGCTCGACACCACCATCGAAGAATTAATCGAAGTCCCATTGAGCTACAATAATAACTTTTATTACCAGCACGACGGCGCTCCGCCACATTACGCCATAGCGGTACGAAATTATTAAAATGAAAAATACGGGGAAAATTGGATCGGTCGGGGTGGTCCCGTACCATGGCCGGCTAGGTCCCCAGACCTCACTCCCTGTGATTTTTATCTCTGGGGAGAAGTGAAACGTCGGGTGTATGTAGAAGAGGCTCAGAGCCTAGATGACTTAAAACAAAAAATAAATAACGCTTTCAATGAAGTGAAAAGTGATAGTAGTGTCCTAAACAAACTAAATGCAAACTTATTTAAACGTGCACGTTTATGTCTGGAAAAAGGAGGAGGTCACTTCGAACAATACCTTAAATACTGTGATTAACGAAATGTAGAGGTAAGAAATTATAAACAATCTTAGTGTGTTAGGTTCTTTTTGATTGGAAATTGTTGTAAATAGGTAGTTGATTCCAATTTTTTAAATACGCCAGAATGCAATTTTTTCAATTCAAATTTTATCATGAGTAATTATCATACATAAATGTTTTAATTTGAATGTAAAAATTATTACTTGATTTATTTTCTGCATTTTGATGGTCCTAAGCCCATGAAAGTATGAAGGAAAAATTGGAATTACCTAAACTTAAAAAAGTAGCACGAAATTGCGGTCAGTAACCGCATCGCGTAGGTACTTACGTCGGCGCCGTCGCATCGAGCGAACGCACATAAGTACTTACCTACAACTCAGCTGATACCAGCTTGCCGGTCGGGCGACCAGTCGACGCATGAGTCGGTCAACCGGGCGCCCGACTGGCAAGCGACCATAAAATAAATTTCTATGTAAATAAGTCTCGTAAGCGATAACTTTATTTTTTACTATTAACACATATCAAAATAAAAAATACGTGTTTATTAAAATATATTCAAGTTTATCATGTCAAAATTTGCGCACTGGTTAAAAACTTTTCCTGTATATATATATATATATATATATGTATGTATTTAGAAATATATAAGTATGGTTATCAGTTGTCTAGTACTCATAGCACAAGCTCTGCTTAATTTGGGAATAGATATATAGATAGTGTTGTGTGAAGTATGTGGAATTTTATTAGTGTACCAAAAAAAACGATGGTAACCCTAGCACCTACTGTTTGTGTGGAATGTACTTGCTATTAGTAGCACACTTAATCATTACTTACTGTTACTGAATAGTGGTGACTCAGCTGTGCAAACACAACTTATTATTAACACAATTTATTAATTTTTTTTTTTCATCAGCACTGTTCGAGATCAAAGAATGAAAACAGGAAAATAACAGCATGTTCTATTATCAAAAAAATCGAAGAAATGCCATCTACCAGTCTGACTGAACCTATATGGTAGATTAGATCCCACTCCACTCCCTCACAAAAAGGAAACATTTAAAAATATACATTCTTAATGCTGTTAATGCGAGAAGTAACAATGGCATGTGATGTAACATTTACCTAAATCCTTCTGTTTTGTAACATCTCCAATATTTTCCAAATACTCCTCGCGTTTTTCTTTTTCTTCCTCTAAACGCATTTCCTCCAATTTCTTTTTATAAGCAGATGTCACAAATACTTCTTTATCCTGGAACTCATCACCTTCCTTTTCTCTTTCCTTTTGTACCTATAAATTTTACAAAATGTGAAATTCAAAAACAGAAACCATCTAAGAATCTTATTGTCAGCAAAACGGCAAGTTTTATCATAAAATTAGCTGACAATGAGACGAAATCAAATAATTATCTACAAATATGTCTGAATACTTTTTTCCTAGAGCCACCGTTTTTGAGATATGATGATTCAAAAAGTTAAAAGACGTGGAGAAAGCATATCCAAACAAAAAGAAAAGCACTTGATCTGAAACTCCATAATTTGCATTGGCTAATGGGTCGAAAGTCACAACTTAGTCTAGAAAACAAGCTTCTTCTCTTTATAAGCATACTAAAGCCTATTTGGACCTACGGCATCCAACTGTGGGGAACAGCATCCTCATCTAACATAGAGATTTTGCAGCGATTCCAATCAAAGACCCTGCGAGTGATAACTGGAGCACCCTGGTTCGTAACAAACATGCGTCTCCACAAAGACCTGAAAGTTGAGTCTGTCAAGGAGGAAATAAAAAACAGTCTGCAAAAATATTCAATAAGACTTAATCACCACCCAAACCTCCTGGCTAGGGAGCTGATGAGCTTAGAGCCTAACTCCACCTTCAAGAGGTGGAAAAGACGTGCTCCTCAAGACTTGATCCCACCACACACCAATTGGGACGTATCGCTGGATACTGTGCCATACACGCCCATCACCACAAATATCTTAAATCCAGCCCAATGTCGAAGAGACAGATTTCAGGACTAAATATTTAATAAAAAAAAAAAAAAAAAAATTAATAGAGGTAATCGTCATCATATGCACACGTTTTCACACCACCTTTGATGTCTTTGAGGTGTTACTTAGCATGTATTTAGGATTCCATATCAAAACGATAAAACGGAACCCTTATAGGATCACTTTGTTGTCTGTCTGTTTGTCTGCCTGTCTGTCTGTCTGTGTGTTTTGAAAAAACGGAAATCACGAAAAAGTTCGTTTTCGTTTTTGTGACACTGAATATTTTTTTTTTTCCAGCTTTCGGATCGATGAGGACTTTTTAGATTTCATATAAGATGGTGTTTTAAACAATCCTACCAATTTTCAGCCAGGTATGAATTAGTGTAATCTCGGACGTCTGAATTGACCGGACTATGAAATTGTTGATTCAGAAACAAGCCTAGAGCAACTTACCTGTCTCTCAATTCTGCGCTCATTCTCAATTTTCCGTTTGTTGGCAGCCTTCATTAAATTTTCTATATACTGTGGCTTTTTTTCCACTTTTGTCTTAACCTTCTCTTTTTCCTTTTTGCTGGCCATTTCTTCATATATTTCGTCATACTGATAAACCGTTGGATCTTCTGTCAATGCTTTTTCTTGTGATATTTTGGCCTATAAATAAAAATATGGATCAATTATTTATTTTTTTAAACTAAAAGTCTTTGTCTTTCATATTTTTTTGAGTACTGAAAACCTTAACTAAATAAATCATTCTGTTAACATTATTTTTTCTTGAACCATCTCCTAAACCATTTAATATTCACATAATTTATTATGCTGTTTACACAGTCCTAGAGGCTACTAGAGGAAATAATTTAACCTTTCAATCGTGGAAATTACAGATACAATAGAAAGACAATAGGTGAGCGAACGCCAGCATTCGCTTGGGGTTTAATGAATTAAGACTCAAGAAGATGCCAACAGTGAGTTTGCTCTGCAAAATTTGAATTGTGTCTATAACATCCACACTTGACCATTTAGCCTAGGGTGGCACTTTCTGAAGGATTTTATGTTAGTAAAGTTAGTAGTATGGATAGTAGTAGTTAGTATTATGTTATGTATTTATAAAATAGTGAGCTCTGAGTTTCAAATACCTGTCTAGTTGTGTTATCACTAGGTCCAAGTAAAGCAGGTTTTTTATTTGATTCGTCTTCTGATTCAGAATCATTTCCAAAAACATTTCTTGATGCCTGGAATGTTGGTTTTTGTTTACCCTTATCAGATAATATAAGACCATACCTGTAATAAATAAGTGATCATCATTCAATATGAACTTTCTACAAGTTTTAACATCAGTCCCTAGCTCAATTAATGTACTTGTGAGAGACAAACTGTATTCGCAATTTATTACGCCTGAAGGTAGCCATACACGCTAGGGTCTATTTGACAGGTAATCAGGAAGCTTGTACATATGGAATCCTGCAGTTTTGCAATATACACGCTCAGGTTTACCCTAGCGTGTAAGGCGGGCATTAGGTATTTATTTCAAATATACACACTTTTTGTTAGACATTTCGGCTAAGTAGTCCCAGTCCTAGAGTTGAAGCTTTATTTTTTACAATCCTTGCACTTTTCTTTCACCTTCATTCACCTATCTTAGGCTGCCAACTGCCAACGACTTTAGCTCTTAAGCTGTATAATAATTTTAGATTTCTATTTTATTTTCTCTAAATTTTACTTGAGTTTTCAGTTTCGTGATGTGACGTGAAATTTTATGTTTTACCAGTCTTGTGAAACTCAGTCAATGTTACAAACTTTGATTCTAGACTTGGTTACAAAGTACTCTGTGAACTCAATCTTGTGAAACTCTCACAGATGACAGAAACTCCGAACCTAAGCTCCGAACCGAACAAATTAAAATTTTTGCCATAAGATGAGTTGATGAGTTCCATGACAGCACAGATGAAAATAATAGAGATGAATTAAAGACAGTTCACTTTTTCCGTGGCACGCATACTACTTTAAATTACTAAAAAATAAACTGGCAAAAAAAAATGAAATTATAAAAAAAAATATTGTCTTTCGTAAATTACTAAGTAAATTATTGTGGTTATAATTAACTGTTAATAAATTAAGTAAATAAAATGAAAAGGTATAGAACTTAAAATGTGTAATGCGTTAAACGTAACTTCTGCCAATAGAGATTGACTGACACTACTCGACGCAGTCGACGCCACACTAATCGACAAAATCGGAGCGGCCATCTTGTAATCGCATGTAACAGCAGAAAATAGGTATCAAGTATAGTCTGTCTAATAAGTCAACCGACTTGGAAATTTTGTATAATATTTAATCATTTAACAAATACTTATATTCGATACTTTTCATAAGGTTCTTCTGTTAGTAAACCATGATCTCTACCTCTTAATCAACCTTGATTATTGAACTCGTGTTGACTACATCAGATTTCATTAAATCCTAATATTTACCCAAGTCGTTTAACATAATAGACAGACTCTAATCTATAACAGACTGGAATAAATATATCCGGATCCGGATCGACCGAATTAGGGACCAACAATTAATTATATGAGTTCAAATCAAGAGTCAAGTTCTGACAGTGAATAATAGATAAATTATTCACTGTCTTTTATTTACCACTAGCAATCCCCCGCGGTTTCGCCCGCGTTATTTCAGGTTTTTAGTTTTTGTCAGGTTTTTTGGTTTACTGTAAAATCTCATCAAAATTCGTAGACTATTTCTTGCGTGACAGAGTAACAAACATTCACACACATATACAAACTTTCACGTTTATCATCTATATAAGTCTAAAATCGGTAATCCGATTCTATTTTCTTTGCCAACTGATTCGTTATTGTAAAAAAACGATTAAATTTCGTTAGATCACATCACTATAATTGTCAGACAAGAATTGTCAGGGAAGTAGGGAACTCATCATAGGACAAAAAAAACTATAAATTCAGTGTGTTGATCTGTGATTGAAGATTATCAAAAAAAAATTCTCAGTAGATTGGCCAAATTGAGTTTTTCCCCACAAAAGTTGGAATTCATCATCTACCTGCCCTTAGACCTGTGTAGGATATTTCCGCTTTGTCCACTAACTCAAGAAGTTGAAGTTGAAAAATATTATTTTGAAAAATTGACTGGACTTGGTTTTGAAATGGAATTTAAACACATACCAAATAAACCGAAAGATAGTAAATTTCCTGTCACTCCACTAGCGTTTTATATCAAACTATATTGTAAGAAAAAAGGCTCATCTGAATCCAAGGTGCGTTGTTTTATTTATTCTTGCAGTATACCTTTTGTACTTGTACTGCAACCTATGATCAATGGTTGGGCAACAAGAACACCAATATATTTATTAACTAGCTTTTTCCCACGGCTACTTAAAATATAGCCTATGTCACTTTTATATTTATTTATTAACCTTTCAATTGTGGTAATTAGAGACACTATAGAAAGACAATAAGCGTGTAAATGCGTTTGGGTTGGGGTTTAATGAATTAATGACTGATAGTATGTTATGTTGTAAGATTTGCTGTAGTAATAAAAAAAAAAAACGAGTTTCTAAAATCTGGTAATATTCTTTATAAATCCAGTATCAAAGTAATTTAATTGAAGCAACAAAGTCTTGGCTGTCTTTGACTGAAGAAGAAAAGCAACAAGTTCATGAATCATACAAACAAGAAGAACATAAATTTAAACAACAATGTTTTGATCAATTGAAAAATGCAGAAGCTTTTATGAAAGTTAAGGATCCAGTTGGGTACAGAAACCTTTCATTACCTAATTATACATAGACTTTACACTTTAGTTTAATATTAGAGCCTGCAAAATACAAATATAAAAAATGGTCATGAAGTGCCATAGAGTACCCGCACACGGGCCACAAAAAAGTTTGAGGCGTCCTTTTTTGTGGCACGCTTCAGTTTTTTTGTGGCCACTTCTAGCTTTTTTTATGGCCGCTTCTTCTTTGTGCTGATGTTTTTATGTGGCCCATGTCTGGGCACACTCAAAGGCAGGCTTTTGTTATTTTAGTTGAATAAGGTATAATAGCAAAGAATGGTGCATTCTGGTTTTGCTGGCCATAAGAATTTCTCATATCATCTTTTCTTACGTAATTAGACAGAGGGTACAGAAGACAGTGACAGTTTATTTCATAGATCATACAATCTTACTTCATTTGTATTTTATTTTTGGTATAATATTTTTTTTCTGCCAAAAATTATTGCAGATCTAAAAATGTGGTATTGAACACTACCAGTTCTGGCATGAAGGAGCCTGAGCCGTCTATAATAGAAGTAACATTACAATCACAAACAGAGACAATAGAAACAAATCAAATAGAAAATGTTGCAGAAATTAATTTTAGCAACAACGAGGAAATAGAAACTGAGTAAGTATTGTAGTATTATGTAGTTATTTTTTTCCTAGTCTTTACTATCACTCTGCTGGGCAAAGACCTCCCTGTTTTTCTAGACATTCTGTTTCTTTTTAATTTTTTAGTTTCATAAGTCTAATGGCGGAGTATGCCACCCTGGGTTTGATTTGCAGGCTAGGCTGTAGAACTGAAACTGGCCATTTTCGATTGCTGTCCCATTAGTTTATGAGAGTAAATAAATCAGCAGGGAAGTAAAATTCCCAACTGTAGCATACTACAGCAACACAGTAGGCTTCAACCCGGCTGGTTCCCTGCTGTTGCTGACAACTGCTTGAGGCGCACGGAAACAGTGCGCCGTCGACGACTTGGTCCGGAAAGTTACCAGACGGCCGGACAGTGAGCTACCCAATGCTCAATGTCCGCAAGCCGGCGCCTACGGTGGCCGGAAATCGGGATCAGAATCGCAGCGGCGGCGGCAGCGATAACGCCGTTGCCTGATGCGTTCGGCCTCCTCCTTTGTCATTACTTACTTTGACTGGCCTGTTGGTCTAGTGCACACCTCGACCTCAGCAGGGCACACCTCGACTGTGTGCTCCACCGTGTCCTCCGGGCGTTCCGCACAGTGGCGACACCCGGGCGTCACTTCCGCATGAATCCAGTGCAGGAAACTCCCGAACGAACCATGTCCGGTGAGTACCTGCGTCATGCGGAAGGTAAGGACGCCGTGAGGTCTTTCCAGCCACGCCTCAAAGAGGGGTCTTACCGCCATGATTGTGGCGTGCCCAGCACTGGGTTGCGATAGTCACTGACGCCATTTCACCATGAGATCCCGCCGGAGCTCTGTCCGCCACGCCGTAACCTGTCGCGGCAGCGGACTTTCACCGCGGCGTTGCATCTCCACGCGCATATCGTGCATGTGTGAACAAAATACTAGTCTAAAGTTTATGTTGGTAGAATTACACAATGTGGTAATTTTCGATATTATAGTATGTAAATCTGATTTAATTCTGCATTATTATTGATGAATCTGATTTATTAGTGTAATATTACATATAAAAATGATGCTGCAGTGTTTTTACGACATCTTTGCATTTGTGTTACTTTTTGATCTTATAATTAACGAGTTTATGACTTTAAAAGTTTAACGAAAGAAAGAATACTATTTTATTTGACATACACAATGTACTAACAACAATTTCAAACGAATATTTCGCGAATATATTCGCGTTGGCGAATAAAAATTCGCGAATATTGTTCGCGAATATTCGTTGAAATTTAACATTCTTCACATCAGTTGTATTAAATCATTCTATATCCGTTCAAACAATACTCAAATACCGTTTTGTTTGTCAAGAAAAAATTTACAAATATTCACATGTTTCTTGTGAATTTGAATGCGAATATTCGCGCGAATGCGAATATTCGTTGCATCACTAACATTTCAATCGTGTGATTTATTATGAACATAAGTTTTCTTTATTGTTTAAAAATTTGATAATGTTTTTTTATTTTTGTATCTAAACACCGATTGTATTTTATTTAAAGATAAAAATGATTCTATTCGTGTTGTTATGTTGGCCATTGAATTTTTTTTGTGTACTTTTAATATAATTGTTCTGCCGCACAGCCCCCGAAACGCATACAAACAGTTTGACGTCGTATTTTTTGTAGTACCTAATAATGTTATATGGTAGATTATTTTTTTGCCAACACCTCAATGGTGACAAAGAATGAATTTTGAAAAAACTAAAATTATTTAGTTAATTAAATTCAAAACAAAAAGGATTTTTCCAAAATAATGTCTGGTACTGCATGCAAAACGATAAACATATTATGCAGTTTAAAATGCGGTAAAAACACTTAATACCTACTGCAAAAACCACTGATCAATATGCTATTTTGCAGACTAATTTGCAGTTGAAGACGTTCTTTATTGCATTTTAATTTGCATCTTCAACCGATTTGTTGAAGATGCAGTGTACAGTCGTACATGTAGTGTCTGTCTAAACAGTCAAATGACTTGGGTAAACATTAGGGCAAAATTAGATCTGATGTAGTCAACACTGGTTCAATAATCAAGGTTAATTAAGAGATCTTGATCATAGTTGACTATTAGAAGAACCTTATAAAAAAAATCGAATAAAAGTATTTTGTAAATGATTCAATATTGTACAAAATTTCCAAGTTGTTTCATTTTTTAAAACGGACTATAACGAAATAGAATATGTTGTTTGGGGATTTATAAAACAAACACGAATTTATGTATTTTGTTATGCTATTTCTGGTAATTACGATTGCATCACTGCTTACCATCAGGCGGGATCGTAGTAAGTACTAGTTTATCTATACTTATCTATACTAAATTATTAATATTATAAAGCGGAAGAGTTTGTTTGTTTGTTTGAACGCGCTAATCTCTGGAACTAGGTACTGGTCCGATTTGAATGATTCTTTCAGTGTTGGGTAGTCCATTTATCGAGGAAGGCTATAGGCTGTTTTTTTTTTTCAAAATTAGGGATCCGTAATAAAATTGCTATTTTGTAACACAAAGTGTAAAATCGAAAACCTATTTTTGCGTGCGCTGCAAAAACTATTGAAAATAGAACAAAATGATGTACTACGGGTTTGTAGATCCCATTAAGACCTACAAAAAAGTCCGCGAGAACATATATCTAGCTATCATGGTTTAATCACAATAACCGATTTTGTGTTCAAAATAATTATTAAATCGTCTGAAGAAAAAAAACTACGTTAAATATGTATTGTAATATTAATCTTTATCGAAATTAAGCATTATGTTATCAAGAGTATTTATGTAGAAGTAAAATACTTTTTGTTTCATCTCAATCGGATATTTCGTTTAAAAGTTATCACGTGTGTAAGATGTTAAGAGTTGGTACCTATTAATGAGTTATGGGCCATAGAGTTTTTTATCAACATAAAATCCTGTAATAATCTTTATCGAAATATATTTGTTTCGTACCGAGAAGGAGTTGGCGGGCGAGCGCAGCGAGGTTAGGTTAAGTAGGTTTCTTTCTTCTGATTTAGGCGGTAAAAGGTATTCCACTGCTGCTTTAGCCTCTTCTCTTATGAAATTAGGCGTTAAATCACTATTTTAATCTGATAAACACAACGTGTTTATACAAATCTCGTTGTACGGAAATGTAAACAAAACTCGAAAAAACCAACGACAAATTGCCACTTTCCCGCCATTTTGTTTTTTTTTTCCGGCCGGCCAGCTATTCAGCCTCATTAATGAAAAAATAGAAATTAATTGTGATCTTTAAAAAATATAGTATTTTAAAGAAATAGTTGAACAAATAAATCACTTAAAATATAATATTACTTAATTAATACATAAGTTATTTTAATTTTATATTGCGCTATGATTGACTGGCTGTATGGAAAATTGGAACATGGTTAAATAAAAATGTGAAGATTGAACTAGTTTTCTTTTTAATAATTTGACAGTTGTCAGTTGTAAAGTAAAACTCCCTAGGGATGAAAAAGTATCACTTTCAACCCGCTCGTCGGGCAACTTCAGACCTACTTTCAGAGTATGAGTAATGAAAAATAATTTACTCAATTTATATTTCATGATATGTATTAAACAAATTAAATTATGATTGTATGAAAATGTAGTGTTCTCAGTAATTATTATTTAATTTTAATAAAACATTTATGCGTACCAATATTTCTCAAGTGGTTTACATTATTTACATGTTTATATGTTCAGCTGTTTGAGAACTGCGATAATATCGATATTTCGAGAAATCGATATTTTATCAACAGCCCTAGCGCTCTGCGTCGTAGGCAAAACAGTTCTGTCTAAGAAGTCTCAGATAGTTTAAAAAGTCTGACACAAAACTGTTTTGTCTAAAACGTTTAAGACAGTTATGTCTAATACGTCTTGTCTCAAGTGTGCGCAGGCCCTAAAGCGCGTATTTTGCAAATGGGTGCGACAAATTTGTCAGTAGATCTACCCCAGCTCCTCAAGGAAGGCCAGCAGCACCTTTAGTGGAGTCCCGTAAGATTTATACCTCGGAATCCAGGGCCAGTCAATGAATCTTTATACAAACTTTTGAAATGTGTTTTTAACAATATACTTATGTATTTATTAAATATATTAAAAAAATCCCGATCTTCATTTTTTTTATTATTTTTTAATACTCGAAAACTGACTCTTATTGCACTACGATTCGTATCGATATTTTTATTGTTATTATTCGAATCGTAGTGCGATATAGATACTTATAAAGGTAGCTAAATTTGCTACAATTTGAGCGAAACTTGAGCAAAATTTGTCCATTGGTTACGAAAATAAAGCAAGTCAAAGATGAGCAATTGTACCGCAGAGCTCGGAAAACTGTAAAATTCTGTCATCTGTTTCAGTTTCTTTTTTTTTGGTTGGGTTAAGGTCGTGCACTTGCAGAAAGACTAGGCTCAAGTGCTTTATCCTACGTTTCTTTTGCCAAGGTCGAAATTGCAACAATGCCAACCCTGTCGTCCTGGAAGAAAAGGACGAACATGTGAAAGACCTAACACCATATGCTGACCCCGTCTCCACCTCCAGAAAACATTATTCCGCCTCCTCCACTCCCTCCACTGATCTAGACTGGATGAAACCTGATCCTTCCAAAAGGGCGAAAGTCTGTGGACTTCGTACCGCATAACAGTCAATAAATGTAATATATTGTTACGTACGTGGGTAATCAAATGCCGATTTACTGACGAGAGAACTTTATTTACCACAAACAATAACAAATTAGTCCAGTCAACAATAATCCGAAACGCAATTAACACTAGAGTACCGTTACACTATCGCTTTAGTCGTTGATAAAAATCACTTCGAGTACTAGGGTAGTTCGCTCTTGATCGCAGTCGAAATCACAACTGACTCGCTTCCGGCCGGGGGCCCGTATTTATATGCGGAGCCAAGAAAATTCTAGATACCGACGTCCCCGGATCTATCCAGAATTCCAGAACAATTGAATCGCTTCTCGAAGTCATAAATCATTTTTATTTCTCGTAATAATAAGAGTCACGTTCATGCGAATTTCGACTCTATTGTTAACGTCGGAGAGTACAATTTCCCTTATCAGTTAGATATATGCCTACTACTGTTTGTAGGTATGTGGTGGATGTTTCGAGATTTTTCCAAGTCTGTCTTCGTCCAACCCTTCTAGACCTTTCGAACAGCAATGCGTTTTAATTATTACGTGCTACTCTTTATTTTCTCGGAGATATGGCGTGTTCACGTTAAATGGCGTAACAATATCTTCTGATATAGTCAACCGATTGCGATGAAACAAAGCCTAAGTAATATATCAAGTTACACAAAATTTTAATATATAAAAGTTATTAATATCGATTTCGTACATTTTACGTTATGCGCGCACGACAAAAATCTTCTACAGATTTATTATATGAATAGACGAACCCGATATTTTTGTAACTTTTGAGAAAACTGTGAAGCCTAGCTAGACGCATTACTCTGGTATCAAATTTAATTTAAATAAATTTGATTTAAATTGTTGGATTAGGCGCACAATGCCACATTCTCAAAATAACATACTGAAGCAAAATGCCACATTCGCAAAATGACATTTCGCAATATGCCACACTAGCAAAATGCCACATTAGCAAAATGCCACATTCTCAAAATGCCACATTCTCAAAATGTCACATTTTCAAAATGACAATTTCTAAAAAAATATCTAGTAATTATCGCATAATATGCGATTTACGTAAATTAAAATAAAAAATTGTTAAAATTACTGATTTACTTCTTGCACTGGACTTTTTAATGAAAAAATAAAAAATAATAGGTACCAATTAATTTTTTCCAGTATTTGATCACATTTATAAATTTTTATTTATTTTAACATAAAATAAAAAAATAAATGTAAACTAAAGTAATTATTAAAATTTTGGCCAGGTGGCCGATATAAATATTGTCATTACAATGATGTTATTTACTCTTTGAATAAACTAATTAGTTTTTTATTCCAAATTCGCTCATTTTTAATAAGTTTTTTTAACTAACTAAAGTATTCAATGATGTATATAATAAATTCAATCAGTGTATGATTCAATCAATGAATCTTGCGTGCTATACTTGTAATCAAGCAGTTATTAAGTTTTAGCCAGATGGCTTTTCATAAAAACATGCTAACATCCAAATAAAAAATTCTAAGTTCGAAGTGACATTTTGGCATTATGCGAAAGTGTCATTTTGCGAATGTGACATTTTGCGAAGATGGCATTTTGCTAATGTGACGTTTTGCGATATGGCATTTTGAGAATATGGCATTTTGAGAATGTGGCATTTTGCGAATGTGGCATTTTGCGTCAATATGTCATTTTGCGAATGTGGCATTGTGCGCCTAATCCAACTCATACTTTTCTCTAGGACTATTAGTTTAGCTAGTACGTGCCTTTGAATACGACGCAAACACAAAACTTTCACTTTTCAAAAAAAATGCCTACTTTGACAAACTGTATCTATGCAACGAATGAATCTAGAGTACTGGGGTTAAGTTCAAATTGTATGTAATCAGTTAGCTTTATTATATGATAAGCAAATATACTTAAAAAATAGTATAACTTTGTTCAGGTAGTTTTTACGAAAAAAGTGCCAATATTTCACTGTTTTTCGAGCACCATGGGGGTAGCACAGGGTGCTCAGGGTTGCAAACTTGGGTGTTAAATCTTTTTTTTTCTCTTGGCCCTCTTATTTTTCAGTAAATTGTTGTTATCAATTGTTGGGATCGCAGTCAAGCACTAGTTTATATCAGGTAAAAAAAGAGCGACAATTTTTTTTTTACTTTTTTATTTGAACTTTTAACAATACATCCCAATGGTTTATATTAAAATTCATTGACTGGCCCCGGATTCCGAGGTTTTACTAATTTAACGCCTTACGGCACTCCACTACTTGGTGATACTGACCATTTCACAGAGGGGAATCCAGGTAGGGTTTCCGAAGTACTTTGTCTTGTATCCAACGACCGTAGGTCAGCTTAGAAGCAGATGAGCTACTGTCTCGTCCTGCTCCATGCAGGCTCAGCAGAGTGGACTGTCTGTAACTCCCATGACAGAGAGGTGTTTATTAAAGGTCCTTTGTAGGCGTGTGTAACTGTTTACTGAACCAATTCACTGTTCCGAAAGATTGGAACATCAGTGATGTTGTAAATGCATCATTTGGAACGATTGGAACACTGAGATACTCTTTACTTTAAGTGACTAACAGTCTTTTTAAAATTTAAATTAAAACGTAAATAGTGTAAATGACCTGAACTAAAAACATCTGCTTTAAATCATTCTCAAATCAAAATTCAATTAAATAAAACTTTTAGTGTATACGCAACGTAAGATCACGATTAATAACAGTCAGCCTGTGTTTGTATCTTTTGAGCCGTTGTTCTAAATCCGGGCCTTGACCGAGGCCATGGTCCGGAGCGAGGAGGAGTGGCAGGCGGTCGCCGACTTCTGCGAAGCAGTAATGCTCGCTAAGGAGGAGGCCGACCGCATCAGGCAACGGCGCTGTCGCCGCCGCCGCCGGGATTCCGATCCCGATTTCCAGCCACCGTAGGCGCGGGCTTGTGGACAGTGAGCAATGGGTAGCTCGCTGTCCGGCCGTCCGGACAAAGCCCAAGTCGTCGACGCGCGCCTCAAGGAGTTGTCAGCAACAGCAGGGGCCCAGCCGGGTCGAAGCCTACTGGGGCCAGGGTTATCCGGCTTGCCTTCAAGAAACTTGTTAAGGATCACTACTTGTCGCTGTGATTTTTCGAAAGTCGTCCTTTCTTATGATTGCTCATATATTATTATTTGGTATGTATGTATCTATGTATTATATTGCATATTTATGTATCTGTGTATCTATCAATTATAATTATTTTACATGTAATTAATTTTAAATAGTACTAATTTTATTGTTGAACTTATGACAGCCCATATCATGTTCTGACAATTACTGTCTATTCTAGGTTGCCTGGAAGAGATCGCGAAATGCGATAAGGCCGCCCATTGTACGTGTTTTAGATATAAGTTTTCTTTGTTATGTTTTGTATGTACAATAAAGTATATAATAAATAAATAAATAGTTTGTGGCGTAGATCTCCGATACGTTTTCTTACCAGAATGCGTAGGTATCCTCATCCGTAGGTATGAAGTCCTTATTACTTCCATACTCGAACCCCTTCTGGCGAGTTCGTCCGCTGCATCGTTGCCTCAGGAATCGCTGTGTCCTTTGATCCATTGAATGGTAACTTGGTTGTGTTTACTCACCCTTATAGTTACGCCATGTCTGTCTATCCGTCCTTCCGCGAATAATCTCAGTGACTGTTAGCACTAGACGCTGAAATTTGGTACCAATATGTATTGTATCATCGTCTGGATGCGCAAGGATATTCCCGGCCACCGTAGCGGGTCCGCAAGACGGCAAAATAGGCAGCTTGCTGTCCGAAAAGGACCAGGCTGAAATTGTGAGCGCGTTCTTTTCCACGTGCATCTCAACGATGTCAGCATAACAGACGGGACCGAGGGGCTCACCTGCTCCGATTCCTACCGCGGCCATGGAGAATGCCAAAGACATCTAAAGGAAAATTAGTTGATTTTAGTAAGTAAAAGCCTGACACTGTCATTCCACCCAGTGTGGAAAGAGTTATTTGATGACTTAAGAAAATAAATCAGGTAGAAAGGCAGCGAATAGCATCATAATCACACTGCAATAGAAACTTTTGACACCTATTTTCCGCCTTTATAAATTATCCTAAATTTAATTCATTAAACCCCAAGCGAACGCACATAGGGCTTTCATTACGTAATTACGAACTCATTTTAAAGTATTTTCAATTCCGTAACTGAAGGTGTCAATTCCGTACTTACGTAATTATTGGTATCGGAAAACAATCAAAATAGTCAATCTATAAAAAAGCATTGTCCATACCAGTTATAGTGTAGCAACACTATATGATATCTTTTTCGGTATTGGTATCACTCTTGACAGAGCGGTCAATCCTTCAGGTGTTGGTGGCAAGCTTCACAACACGCCGCCACTCCTCTCTGATGGCCGCCTTCGTACATTCGTGTAGTGATGATAACCCATTCACTGCAGCTTTTTTCTGGTCAGTCCACCTTATAGGTGATCTTCCTCGTGGCCTGGTATCCTTAACCCTTCACTGGACCACAAGTCTCTCAATAACCACCTCCCTTCGGCGGCATACGTGACCAAAACAGGTGAGGATACGAGATTGTACCAAAGATGATAAACGCTGCTTGATGCCGAGTTCTCGGAGTATAGACTCGTTGGTACGGAATTCAGTTCATGATACTCAGAGCATTCTCCTCCACCACCTCATTTCTAGAACGTCTATCTCCTTCTTCTCCACTTCTTGCAGGATACGATATAACTACATCCAAACTATACAAACAGGGGATTCCCCGCAGTTTATTTTATCATTTGTTAAATCTTGCAAAAAATAGTTCTAAGACGTACAGAATAGAGTTTTTTTTTTTTTTTTTTTTTAATTGAGATAAACTAGTGCTTGACTGCGATCCCACCTGATGGTAAGTAGCGATGCAATCTTTGATGGTGAGGCGCACTAGTTTATTAAGAGCCTATTCACTCTAGCCTTGAAGACACCCAAATTATAATCGGACGGGAAGACCGCAGAAGGCAGACTGTTCCAGTCCTTCGACGTACGCGGTATAAACGACGAGGCGAAACGCTTAGTCCGGACCGTAGAGGTTTCAACAACGTAAGGGTGAATATTCGCCGTACGTCGGGTTGTCCGATGGTAGAATTGCGATGGCGGAATCAAGTCATGCAATTCCTGCGCACACTCTCCAAAATGCATCCTGTAAAACACCGAAAGGCTGGCTACCCTACGCCTATGCTCAAGGCTTTGAAGGTTGGACTTAACCAAATCTGGATCACCAATTAGCCTCTTTGCACGCCTTTCCACCGAGTCCAAAGCTGCCAGGTGGCATTTTGCAGCACCAGCCCATATGTGACTGCAGTACTCCACACACGAACGGACCTGTGCTTTGTATAACATTAAAAGCTGTCCCGGTGTGAAGTACCGCCGGACCTTTGCAAGAACGCCCAGCTTCCTAGCAGCTACCTTGGCTTTGGACTCAATGAACCGCCCAAAGTTAAGGTCTGAAGGAATTTCAACCCCCAAGAGCTGAAGGCGGTCGGTGTACTCCAGGGATAAATTCCGAAAAGTAGGAACCAAGGTGCACGGGCTCCTTTTGGCAGTGAAAAGACACGCTTGTGTTTTGGCGGCGTTGAATCCCAAATCCCAGAGTTCAAATATATCAACTTGGTGAGTCGGTAGGGCCGGGAAGTCCTTGGCAAAAAGTTCCTATTACCACGGGGAACTACTATGCTCTTCATTTTCTTAACTAAAATGAAAGTGTAGTTTCATTGCTCAATTGTCGATTGTTCACAACAGTTAGACAAAGCAATAATCAAAGTGACTGTAAATAAACCAATTTCAACAGTAAACACAGATCTCTATTCCATTATTAGGGTAGAATAGTAGTTTATGTGACTAGGGGATAAAGCAGTGTCTTTAAGTCGCGGGCGGCATGTTGAATTCCGAACGAAACGAAGGTTGCTGGGGGCCTACTTGCTTTCTCCGAAACGCAATTTTCGTAAACGAACGATATTCAAACGAAGTTTCGTTAGTGCACCTACTCTGTTTCATTTTCGGACACACACAAGAAGTTCGGACCCACAGACAATCTTCGTGACCGAATAGAATGAACTATATGATTTGGGTCTTTTTATATGTCATTTAAAGTAAATTACGGTTTTTAAATTAATTTTAAATCTTGCTTTATTTTAAAATTTTGCATTTATGAGGTGGTTTATTAAATATTTCTTGTAATATTTATAGATAAAACATAAATATGTCGTAAAAAATAATTTTCGATAAAATACAAAAAGACACCATAAAACAACCTTTTCTACGGTCATTGTTAACCGACTTATATAAAAAGCGCTACTTCACTTCAATCATCGGTACTAACGTATGACAACTAAAAATATCTGTATAATCACACGTAACATGTCAATCTTTGTATGTCAACTTGAATTTGACTTTTAGTTTGAATTTTTAAAAATATATCATGTTGCCAGTACTTTTTTACATGACACATTCCGTAAGAAAGTCGGACTGTCGCAGTCTACCTTTTTGGGCCACGACAACTTTGCTTTACATTTGATACCTCTTTGATGTGATTAAATATTTCTTGTAATATTTATGCATAGAATACAAATGAAACTAAAAAAAACGTATTTATTATTGATGATGAAGCGGTATGGTCTAAGACCTTAGCTGGCCCAAATGGGGCAAAAAAAAAACAATGTGGAACTTGTCAACATTGTCAACTTCAGTGCTGCCAATTTAGTATTATTATGGCTAAATTTAGCATTTTTTAAGTAATTTGGCATGCATAAATTCAGTATAGCATATTTTTAGCATTTTACTCGGAAAGTTTGAATATTATTTCTAAATGCAAAATAAAATCTTGATAAACGAGGTGATGTTTCTGAACGCGACCCTAGTGGTTAGGGGAATCTCGCTTGGATTGAACTACATAATTATGGTTTATTGCATCACTCGATATTGTCATCGAAGGTAATTTAGTTTTGTTTGATTCTTATGTGGCTACGTGCGTTGAATAAGAGTTATTAAATTCATAATGTCAATAAATAATCTATAACCAACTTTATCGTGCAGAGTGGGAATTGATGTCCAATTTGAAAGAATGGCTTCTTCCGCGCTGCTTAGACATCATACGAAGAGGATACACACGAGGGTCTAGTTATCAGCATAGTAATTAGCATTTTTCGAAAATTTTGGCATATATTTGGCATTTTTTGAATGCAGATTTAGCAGAAAATAATTTGAGGAGTTGGCAGCACTGGTCAACTTGCATTGTTAGTTTGTAATCAAAAGATTTTTATTTAGACTTTACCTATACTTAACTCAAGTTACAAATAGGTATATTTTACATATATATTTTGTCATCACGGTACGCGTTCTGTAAGAAAGTTTCAAGTAGAACTGTGGATGTCGCAGTCTTCCACAAGTTTTGTTGTGGATCTTTGATCTTTGTAAGTAATATTATCATAATTATACAATATAGTATGTACCATGTATGTACCTATTTGTTTTTAGTCGTGGGTAGTCATTCGTAGAATTCTTTTATTTACCATCTTAGTTTTGTTTTAAACAATAACAATTGATTTTATTACCACATAGTAAATTCCACATAACCAATTCTTACACTATTTAATTTCAATATTTTATGATTCTATTAGGTATTTAATCTGTTTTATTTTCAGATCAATCAACCAATACCATCCACCTCCAGGCAATCAAGCTAACCTCCAAACTTTTCACAGCCCGAGGTAGCTGTGGACATAGGACCCTGCTAGGAAATCGACCACCCGTGACATGAAAATCACTGAATCCTACAGGATTTAAGTTAATAAAATTTATAAATGTATTTTTTAGTCTTTTATTAAAGTCTCTTTTTAAACAACAACAACTTAAGACAGTCACAGTAGGTACCCTGAAAACACCATAGAACTCCACTTCCAGTGCTTTGCTGAAGAGAAGCCTACAGAGGCTTTTACGAGGTAATAAAGGCACTATTTCCTGGTACAACTCCTCAAATAATTACCGACTGTGTCTCACATTATCCACAACATGTAAGTCAGGAATTTGCGTAATGTTGAGCTGAAAACATCACAGTAGTACTCCACTTCCTAGTGCTTTGCTGAAGAGAAGCCTACAGAGGCTTTTACGAGGTAATAAAGGCACTATTTCCTGGTACAACTCCTCAAATAATTACCGACTGTGTCTCACATTATCCACAACATGTAAGTCAGGAATTTGCGTAATGTTGAGCTGAAAACATCACAGTAGTACTCCACTTCCTAGTGCTTTGCTGAGGAGAAGCCTACAGAGGCTTTTTGGAGGTAATAAAGTCACTATTTTCTGGTACAACTCTTCAAATAATTGTCGATTGAGTCCCTCATTTCGCACAAACTGTGTCAGGAATTTGCGTAATGTTGAGCTGAAAACATCACAGTAGTACTCCACTTCCTAGTGCTTTGCTGAGGACAAGCCTACAGAGGCTTTTTGGAGGTGATAAAGGCACTATTTCCTGGTACAACTATTCAAATAATTGCCGACTGAGTCTCACATTATCCATAACATGTAAGTCAGGAATTTGAGCTGGTTGCCGGGTCTTTGTACGCTCTAAACATTCGTTACGTAGAGCTGCTTCAATTAAAAGTATTTTTGAGGCCATTTTAAGCACTTTTCTTACAAAATCCACACAAACGAAAATGAAAAGGTAAGGTTTTTGGTTTCGTCAATTTGACGTTAAAATTGCAAAACATTCGTATGTCATAATCATATTTTCTTTCGAAACATAACTAATTAGAGTAGGTTTAGAGATTCGGTACGTCAAATAATTTTCGTTCGTACGAAATTTCGGGAACGAAATGAACCATGGTAGGAAACACGCCGAATTTCGATCGAAACTTCGTTTTTCGGAGAAAGCGAGTAGACCCCCTGATATTAATCCCGAACGATAGTGAGGGATTTATAAAATTAACTCCCGAGCATCGCGAGGGAGTTAATAAAGAAACCTGAGTGAAGTGAGGAATTCAGGCCGCCCAAGACAAAGACAGCTTTATCCCCGTGTTGCATACTATATTTTTTACACCATCTGTGAGATAATTAAAAGACAATTTGGTCGACCAAATAATATACTAGAGAAATATAAGTATTAGAGTCTGTCTAATAAGTTAAACGACTCGGGTAATTATCAGGATTTAATTAAATCTGATGTAGTCAACACGGGTTCAAAAATCAAGGTTAATTAAGAGATAGAGATCATTGTTTACTAACAGAAGAACCTTATGAAAATTATCGAAAATAATAATTTTTTAAATAATTAAATATTGTACAAAATTCCCAAGTCGGTTGACTTATTAGACAGACTTTATACGAGTATTTACAAGTTCATCAAACAAACAAAATTCACTACTCCAAGATTCTATAGTTTCAATTTTCTATAACGCTCCCGTCAGTACGCACGTTTTATTCTATTTTCTTATTTGTTGTTAGTGGCCAGTTTGAATCTTAGTGATTACATACTCTTTGGTTGAATTTCAAGTCAACTTATTCGATGCGCCTACATTTTAATTCACTATGTTGACGATTCTTGATGTTCCAAATTCAAATCTCATTATTCCCTAGGGATCAGCCATACTGCATTATCTCCCTAGGGATAGAATGACTTGCTTTAAGTGAGGTTTGTATGACGTATAAAACGACATTATCGAGCAGGTGGTGTAAAAATGTATTTACGACAGCGCTGGCGGCGGTTGCGAAGTTTTTTTGACTGCAGCGTGTAATATTTGCTTTCGATAACGCCTACAAGTGTTGAAGCCGAGGTAGCCTTTTTATCCGCCGGATATTTTTGTAATAAACTAAGAAGTTCCCTGGGTGACAAAAAATTCAAATGGCTTGTCATTTATGAGATCACATTTTCAAGAAGAAAGATTATATTCGGGATGAAAAACATGGTTTGACTTAACTGATGTAGGTACGATGATAAGTTCGTGAATAAATATTTATTTGTTTAACTATTGTGTTCATTTTGATAATTCCTTGAATTTGAGGTGATAAAACATAATTGTAAAAATTGTAGATACTCTATCTACAATATTTACAAAAAAAAAAATTTAAAAAATTACAGAATTACGGAATTGGAGAAAAAAGTTGCGTAATTAGTTACGTAATTGACATATCCGTAATTTTGGAAGCCCTATTCGTACGCCTATTCCGCCTTTGTAAATAAATTATCCTAAATTTAATTCATTATTTAAATTAAGCAGTATTTATCGATAAATTTGCCGTGGAAAGTTGGCTACCCACTGAAGAGTAAATCGGTGTCCATCTCCGACACCTAGATGTTTCGGAATTATGCAGGCAAATGCCTAGATTAGGGACAGCCTTTATCAGCCCAAAAAATATTACAACGTATAATCTAAATTAGTGATGCAACGGAAGCAGAAACTGAAACAGATGTCAAAAGTAAATCTTAGCGGAAGCGGAAGTGTTAATACTATGAAGAAAAATTACAATTTTGTGCGTGAACGATCCTGTGCGTCCCGCATCCATCGTTATATTATGTATTGACCAAAAATTTAATTAATTGGTTTTTCAGAGCGCCTCAACATGAGGAAGACTGTAAAACTATAGAGGAGCCAATACAACATACCGATGAAGAGACGCCCAAGACGATTATGGTAGAACCTTTACCTCCCACATTAAAGTAAGTTTTATAGGTACATATTTTTTTTGGCAAAAACTTTAGTAAGTTTGGAAAGAAACAATGCCATTTTAAATAGGTAAAAGTCTGAAAACTGTAAAGTTATTGCGTCACAAAAAAAAAACTATTCTTGATTTTATTTTTTCTTTATTTTAATTCGGAAAAAATTTCGTAACTCAAATCGGGAATTGAACTGTTTTCATGTGTAAAGTACGAAACCCCCAGTGCGCGAGTCATAGCATTTATTCAGTCAATTTACTTGCTGTTTCAGATAGAGGGGTGAAAAAAAAAATGGAACAATATACCTCCTAGCAACATCCAAAATCATAATCTGCATGCTTTTCTGAGTCATAAACTATTCACAGAAGGCGGTCTTCATCAACTCCCTATAGCGCCTCCTCTAAGCAACGTACATACCACATGTTATAATTAAATGAATTTATTAAACTATCCATCTTCTGAATGTATGAGGCTTTTAAATAAATTATTTACTTATACTACAAGTGTCCATGTTAAATACCTAAAGCAAAGGTTGTTAGTACCTAGAAAGTTTTTCATTATAACATGCCATTTAATATTAGTTATTTCTATTTGTATGAATGTTAAATACTTATTTTGTTGCCTTGTATTGTGTTTAATCAATATGATTTTAAGGAGGAAACTTGTTGATACGCAAATAAAAAAAAATTAAATAAAGTTAAGGCTATTTAAAAAAGAAACAATTTCATTTATCTATCGTAAGTGTTAAGAACTTACAATAATCAAATTTATCTAGGTTGGTTTGAATTTATCTTGAAAAATAAATGTTGCGCACACCTGCTTTTATGAACCTCTTTTGTCTAATCCAGAAGTAAATAGAGTATATTAGATCTACTATTTAAGGTGCAAATATATCATTGCTTACCTTGACTCACTTTTTTAGAGGACACACTAATTTCACTCAGGTAGTTGTGACACCGTTGTCCATTGTGTGTGACGCTATTTTTCTTGTTATGCAGCCATTATTGGAACGAAAACTTTGAATGTGGCGTAGGTATTGACGATGCTTGTTTTGTATGTGGACTGCACGTTACTAATCCGACTGAACGTGAGGTAGCCGCAGAACATAACGTCGACGTTATTCAATCTGGCGCGCCAACTTAGATACGATACGGCTACGACATAATTATACACAACCACGGGAACGAAGCAGCAACTAAAAAGCGGATAAAACCGCGAGGATCAGCTAGTACCTAGATAAAATCTGATTGGTACAAAAACCTTTATAACAAAGAACAATATTGTTTCAGGACAGGCAAAGATTTATTCTACATACTCAACCCAGCGGGCGGAGCCGAAAGTGTGTCTTGGACAGAATTACAAACATCTGAAAAAGGTCAATACAAACGTGCGGTGTCTTTATTAAAATCAGATTATATTATCAAATACAAAGAATATTTAGAAAGTTTAACCTCAAAGGAATTGTATGATTATTATAATAAAACATTGTTTTAGATACATATCTGAAGTTCTTTTTTTGCTGTTCATAAGTTAAAACATCTCAACCAGCCTTACCAAGTTTTATTGCAAAGACTCGTTTTATGGGTTTTTAACATACCTTTTATGGAAAAACGGAACCCTTAAAGGATAACAATGTTTTCCGTCTGTCTGTTAAGGTCTTTTATCTAACGCGTGCAGGTATCGAGTTGAAATTAAAACCATATACTCAGGTCTGCTGTAGCCGTGATAAATCAAACTTCTGAGTTAACAAAAAAAAAACCGAACCCTACACTGAGCGTGTCGGGCCACGCTCAGTGTAGGGTTCCGTAGTTTCCCGTCCGTCACAATAAAGCTAGAACTCAGATAGCGAATATGAAGATATTTATTTTTAATGGCTTTAGAGTATCAAGAAACAAAAGTTAGCAAAAGAAAATAGGTAGGTACTGAGTTCCTAACATAAACTTACGATTAAAAGAAGTCGGAAAACATACCTACTCTTGTCAAAGATTCAGAAACGGATCAAGCTCGCTTTTTCATGTACCATCGAAGACATTTCCGCCTAACCTCCGCTAAGTTCATTTATGCTTGCACTCGAAACGAAAACTTCAAAAAGTTTGGTTTGGCGCCGCGCCGCAAGATTCAAGCCAAAATTTTTCAGTGTGATCAGGCAAAAATGACACCGCGATGGTATATTGACATGCAAGAAGCACTAATTGACGAAATTCATGACATTACAAAATATTACATCGTAATACTAGTGCTGACAGTGACTTCGCCCGCGTGATAGTAAAAATATATCCCTAAGGAACGTGCTCTCCGGATAAAAAGTATCCTATATGTTATTCTAAGACATGGTCTACCTATATACCAAGTTTTATCGAAATCCTTTCAGTTTTTTTTGCGTGAAAGTGACATCCATAAGTACATTATTTTTTGTGACATCCATATAAAAAGAATGCGAAGTGCCACCTACCGGGTTTAATTTTGTTTTCGAACCTACCAGGGACCTACTTAAAATACACACAAAATTTCATCCAAATCGGTCAAGCCGTTTTGGAAGAATTAGGTGACATACACACTTACAGATGAAATATACTTAAAAAGACTAGCAGTACCGCCAGTTAAAAAAATGAAACCGATAGCAGCGCCACCTATCAGGTTCAATTGTATTTTCAAATCACGCAGGGACACACTCAAATTACACGTTATGCACACAAAGTTTCATCCAAATCGGTCAAGTCGTTTAGGAAAAATTTGGTGACAAACACACGTCCAGAAGAATTATGTATAGGTACATACATATGTATAAAGACATGATGCATCATTCATTTTTAGGGGCCCCATTACAACACATTATATGGACAATAGAAATAAGAAGACAGTTTTTTTTTGTAAACTGATGGAATATTACCGTATTCTTATTTGAGTTGCATTGCATAGGCTTATAATAGATAGGTTCAGAAGACAATCTAGTATCTACATACAAAGTGTGCTCGAGCAACGCACATACATATACATAGACATAGGGTTACCATGTCTCAGGATTTGTCCTGAGATTTCAGGATTTTTGGTCACTTCTCAGGAATGCGGCCGGATTTTGCAAATCTCATAAAATCTCAGGATTTTTAGAATTTTCAATAAAACACTGCTTATGTTATACTTAAAAGCACAAGCTAAAACTAATTAATGACTATTTTATGACCGTAATCTTTTATGAAAATAATTTTTTTCAAACACAAAACAAATTAATAAAAAGTAAATAAACTACAATTAATCTTCCTTTGGCAAACGGGGGTTCCGCTGTCACCCCCACCACTTTGAGTGCGATGTGCAAAGCACGAGTTAGATACGCAGTATGAAAAAATTTCAAACAGTAAAAAATCTCAGGACTTTTCAATGGAAATCGGGCCTTTTTTCCGGACTTTTGATTTTTTCATCTGGTAACCCTACATAGACACCGCTCACGGACACGATATCTCGCTCGGCTCAATCGCCCGGTCGCTAGGCGTGTGTAACTCTTTACGGAACCGACTCACTGATCCGGATCATTGCAGTGAGTCAAAAGATTGGTTCAGTAAAAACGTTTCAAACGCATCATTTGGATCTGAAACATTATTTTGCTCGTACACTCCGCGAGACGCGTCGCTCGCGAGGCGTCAGGCGACTGAGCCACAGATTACTGAATAGTTACTACGTAACAGATACTTCACTCAGTAGAAAATTTCCAATACCTATTACGATAATAGCCTACTCCCTCGCGTCAACAACCACTGTATGCTAAAATGCGCCTAAATGCTCAAGCGTACAGAAGTGATTGCTTCGCACCGCGCGATTCCACAGTAATCACAGGGCTGCCTCTTCGATAAAATTAAATTGACATAACTTTTTATCTATGTTATTGAGAACTGTGAATATGTTCTGACTTTTATGTGGCAGTTAAAATTTTTATCATTTATAAAATATTTAACCAACTTAAAAAAAAGGAGGTGATCAGACATACAGGTCAAACTGAGAAGTTTGACTTGTATGGTTTGTAGGTATGTACCTATGTTTGTGCGCGATAATCTCGCGTTTGGCTAAACCGATATCGATGCGGTTTTCAGAAAAGGATTTGTTACATTTAGGAGAACGTTTTAAAATAAGTATAATACTCCTTAGTTTGATGATGATCTTCGGAGATGTTCACTAGAAAAGAAAAAAAAGCCTTAAAAAGAGAGAACCGACTTCAAATAAAGCAATAAGCCGTAAGAAATAATTTTTTTTTATGTTAGTGCTAACATCTGGTAAGTAATTACGAATAGAAAAAGCACCGACGTCAAAGAAGAAATTATTTCTTACGGTTTAGTGTTTTGAAGTCGGTTCTCTTTTTTAAAGTTTGTTTCATTATATTTGTAAGTTTGTTTTGTTTTATACATTGGTGCTGACTGTGGAAGAAACCTAGATAAAACATAATTATAGACATCAGTGTGTAGGTAAAATAAAAAAATCTTTAAAGTTACATGTGTTTTATTTTTATATAATTTTTTATAAATTTCTTACCTTTTCTAAATTCTCGATTATTAAATTTTAGTGTAGAAAAAAACCTGAATCTAATAAAAAAAATTATGAGATATTGTTTTGGAAAACAAGGGCAGGGAGAATTAAAATGTATGTCGTTTAAAATTTCATAAAGAGTACTACCCGGTCTTTGTTTCATATTTTTTTCAAAATTTTTAATGAACATAGTCTCAAGTTCTTTTACATAATTATGAAAAGCATCTGTTGGTGCTTTTAACTTTCCGTAAAAAGACGATGTTTTGTTGAATGCTTTAAAATGGATAAACAATCTATTCATAGATTCATTTAAATCGGGAATGTTCTGTAATTCAGCAACAAAGTCAGGACAGGTATGCTTTTTGATACATTTAAAAAGTAAATAATCCGATATATATGTTAAGGCGTTTTCTGTTGCATGTAATACGCGTACGAACGAACAGCACTATTAAAATTGAACGGCGTGCACGCGCTTCGCTTGCGAAAACCGCACTGAATTTGAACCGCCGGCGGAGCGAGACCGCTCGGCTGGGCGGTAGGCACTTATAGCGCGCAAGTACATGGAGTGACGGAGGCCTGACTGAGCAGTGAGCGAGCGAGAGAGAGAGACGGACACACTGAGTTACTTATTATTGAATCACGAGTCGTGAGTGAACGGGCGAGAGATACCAATCGAGACGATATCCGTGAATCGAGATGTGTATCATTCATGCTATCACAGATTTTCGTTGTCTTTATCCATGCACGTAAAAATGACCACTTAATGTTTTCACTAACAACTTATCGTATTACGTTGATGCGTCACGAGGCCGGCAGATTGTGTATGTTCGTTCGTCCGCGCAAATTTTCGAAAACATTTTAGTTTGTTTGCGTAGTGATTATTGACTTACTTTCTTCCTTTTTATTCATAAAGTTAGAGCTAGAATAAGAGATTTATATATATATTTATAATCTAACATAATAATAATGTAACGTAAGTATACGTAACATTCTGTATTTTGTATCCTTTGACAGGCCTCCGTCACTCCATGTACTTGCGCGCTATAAGTGCCTACCGCCCAGCCGAGCGGTCTCGCTCCGCCGGCGGTTCAAATTCAGTGCGGTTTTCGCAAGCGAAGCGCGTGCACGCCGTTCAATTTTAATAGTGCTGTTCGTTCGTACGCGTATTACATGCAACAGAAAACGCCTTAACATATATATCGGATTATTTACTTTTTAAATGTATCAAAAAGCATACCTGTCCTGACTTTGTTGCTGAATTACAGAACATTCCCGATTTAAATGAATCTATGAATAGATTGTTTATCCATTTTAAAGCATTCAACAAAACATCGTCTTTTTACGGAAAGTTAAAAGCACCAACAGATGCTTTTCATAATTATGTAAAAGAACTTGAGACTATGTTCATTAAAAATTTTGAAAAAAATATGAAACAAAGACCGGGTAGTACTCTTTATGAAATTTTAAACGACATACATTTTAATTCTCCCTGCCCTTGTTTTCCAAAACAATATCTCATAATTTTTTTTATTAGATTCAGGTTTTTTTCTACACTAAAATTTAATAATCGAGAATTTAGAAAAGGTAAGAAATTTATAAAAAATTATATAAAAATAAAACACATGTAACTTTAAAGATTTTTTTATTTTACCTACACACTGATGTCTATAATTATGTTTTATCTAGGTTTCTTCCACAGTCAGCACCAATGTATAAAACAAAACAAACTTACAAATATAATGAAACAAACTTTAAAAAAGAGAACCGACTTCAAAACACTAAACCGTAAGAAATAATTTCTTCTTTGATGTCGGTGCTTTTTCTATTCGTAATTACTTACCAGATGTTAGCACTAACATAAAAAAAAATTATTTCTTACGGCTTATTGCTTTATTTGAAGTCGGTTCTCTTTTTTTAAGGCTTTTTTTTCTTTTCTAGTGAACATCTCCGAAGATCATCATCAAACTAAGAAGTATTATACTTATTTTAAAACGTTCTCCTAAATGTAACAAATCCTTTTCTGAAAACCGCATCGATATCGGTTTAGCCAAACGCGAGATTATCGCGCACAAACATAGGTACATACCTACAAACCATACAAGTCAAACTTCTTAGTTTGACCTGTATGTCTGATCACCTCCTTTTTTTTAAGTTGGTTAAATATTTTATAAATGATAAAAATTTTAACTGCCACATAAAAGTCAGAACATATTCACAGTTCTCAATAACATAGATAAAAAGTTATGTCAATTTAATTTTATCGAAGAGGCAGCCCTGTGATTACTGTGGAATCGCGCGGTGCGAAGCAATCACTTCTGTACGCTTGAGCATTTAGGCGCATTTTAGCATACAGTGGTTGTTGACGCGAGGGAGTAGGCTATTATCGTAATAGGTATTGGAAATTTTCTACTGAGTGAAGTATCTGTTACGTAGTAACTATTCAGTAATCTGTGCCTTTGAGCCGATGATCCAAATGAGCCAAATGAAACATATCAGTGATTCGGATCATTTCAGTGATCGAGATTCAAATGATCCAATCGCAAAAATGATACATTTTGCCCACCTCTACCGGTCGCACTCATCTCACCCTTCTCGTTGCCCCTAGCACAGATTACTGACCCCTAGCCACAAAATAGATAGGTATTTTGTGCCCTACCGCGATCGCTAGCGTAGGTAGGTATAAAAACTAAAGTACCTACATCATGAGATTGACTTCTGTATCATAAGTATCTATTTTGTGGTATAAGTAGGTAGGTACCATCAAAGACACTTCCGCCTGCTTCCGCCTGACCACCGCTAAGTCCATTTTTGCTTGCACTCGAAACAAAAACTTCAAAGGGTTTGGTTTCGCGCCGCGCCGCAGGAGTCAATGACCGCGATGGTACCTACTTACTTGGCTTCTTTATATCTTGTGATATTTGTGAAAATAAATAAAAAATCTAGTAACTATAGATGGTACTTCTTGACTTGTTTGTTGTTCGATAAATTCGAATGCTGACATCTTGAGACGCGCATAGAACATTACGCGCCGTCTACGACTTGGGCTCGGTCCGGTTACTGGACGGCCAGACATCAGCTACCTATTGCTCGCCGTCCGCAAGCTCGCGCCTAACGGTAACTGGAAATCGGGGTCGGGATCCCGGCGGCTGGGCCGTGAGGGCCGTTACCTCGTGCGTGCAGCCGCTTCCTTAGCTAGCATTACTGCTTGGCAGAAGGAGGCTACTACCTGATAATCCTCCTCGCTCCGGACTATGGCCTGTACCAGCCCGGCGCAAGAGGTCATGGCCACCGATCACATGGCATACTTCGTACCGTGTCCTTCGGGTGATCTAAGTAGTGGTGACACCCGGGCGTTTCTTTCGCACGAATCCGGTGCAACAACCTTCCGAACTTACTACGTACGGTGAGGACCTGCGTCATGCGGAAGGTGAGGACGCCGTGAGGTCTTTCCAGCCACTCCGCAAATAACCCTTTTTGAGGAGTGGCTGGAATTAGTTCAATAAATTTTATCAGTAATTTTTTTTATTTACAATAATGATAACCGCAGATGATACTCGGGCTGTCGTCACACGCAGGGCCCCAATTTCTGGGACGGTTGGATCGGCGTCGCGTGTGATGGCGTGGCGTCGCGTCGCGTGGGTCAAGTGTAGTTCTAAAAGCCTAGTTTCCATATAAAATGTATGAGGACCGACGCTCCCAGATCGGCGTGTGTAGCCCACGTGTGAGCAGTGTAGTTCTACCACCGACGCGCACTCGCCAGACGTCTGAGACGTGTGTGATGCGCATTACAGTACAATTCACGAATGATGGCGTGCGTGAAGTTAGCCTTCTTCAAACTTCACGGCCGCCATCATTTGTGAATTGTACTGTACAACCTTTGATTTTAGCGATGGATGTCGTCTGTATAGTTAGTTATGAATATACGGAACAGACAGTGAATTTGGATTTTATATTCTAATGGCTTTAGAGAATCAAGGAACAAAGTTAGGATAGTAAAATACTGGTTTCTTAACATAGACAAGAGTAGAAGAAGTTGGCTAAAATCATACTCTTGTCAAAGATTTACAAGCAAATCAAGCTTCTTCGCTTCTTCTTATACTTTGGCATATAAAAAGCACAAATTGAAGAAATTCATGACATGATAGAAGATTATATTATGATGCTAGCTGCTGACAATGAGTTTGCCCGCGTGATGTTAGAAAATTATCCCAAGGCAACATACTCCCAGGAAAAAAGTATCCTATAGGCTATTCCAAGACATGTCTATCTGTATACCAAGTTTGCCTGTAAGAGACATCCATACATACAAACTTTCACGTTTATAATATTATCAGAATTTATATGATGAGTAGCGGTCACGATAGACGATGTGCTGTCCGAGAACTGGCTTTGTATTAAAAAAATAAACTGTGAACTCAACCTACCGGGTTATTTATTCATTAAAACTTCATGCAACACACAAGTACAAATGCGGACTTAATTCAATCAATCTTAATTCAACTGTATTTTCAAACTGGGAGCTACAAAATTCACATACAATACAAGGAGGAATTAAGTGACAAATACATGTAATGAAGAATTTTATTATACATATGGTGATATGGGTATAAAGACTAGCGTTCTCGATAGACGTCCCGTCCTGTCCGAAGGTTTTTTGTTAGAACAAAAAACTCGATAGCAGCGCCACCTATCAGGTTCAATTGTATTTTCAAACCAATCAGGGACGCACTCAAGTACTCGTATATCTACATAAAAAGTTTCATTTAAATCAGTCAAGCCGTTTAGGAAGAATTAGTTTTTAATTAGTTAGTAATTTTTCACGTTGGTATATAATGCTTAAATTTTACATTTTATATGACAGGATACTACTGAATCTGTTCAATGAGCTGTAAATCGGTAATTTTTCTTATTACAATAATGCTACCCGTAGATGTTACTCGGGCCGTCGTCGCTCGCGGAATGATGCGAAAGACGTGTGATGCAGAACTACACACACGCGATCCGACGCGTGGATAGCCCCGCCCACCTTCCTCTAAAATTTCTGGGACCGACGTGTCGGCGTCGCAGACGTAGTGTCGCATGGCGTGGCGTGGGTCAAGTGTAGCTGAGTAGCTCTAATAGTCTATTTTCCATATAAAATGTATAGAGACCGACGCTCCCAGATCGGCGTGTGTAGCCCACGTGTGAGCAGTGTAGTTCTACCCTTCTGAATTTAAAAAAGTTTTTTCGGTAGTGATTTTGGATTGCGAGAACCGATTTTAATAATTCTTTTTTTGTTATAAGAAGATACGTTCAGGATAATAAAATATGTAAACGAAGTTTAAAAAAATGCTTGCATTTACGATTATACTACAAACTTAGTCCAGAAATTATTTTGTACAACATTTTTGTCTTTTTTTGTACAAAAACTGTTCTTTATATCAAGTTCAAAATGATTTTCCTAGAAAGTCCTTATAAAGTTCTACTTTTCAGAATTTTATCATATTTTCTAAAAATATGGTTCAAAAGTTAGGATACACACACACATTGTTTTTTACTTTTGGAGCGATTATTCCCGAAATTTTTGCCCAATTTTTATTTTACCACTTTGTCGGCGTGATTGATATACATATTAGTACCAAATTTCAGCTTTCTAGTGCTAACGGTCACAGAGATTAAGCGAGGACGGACAGACAGACATGGCGAAACTTTAAGGGTTCCTAGTTGACTACGGAACCCTAAAAAAAGACAGCCGCGGTATATTTACGTTGTCATGGAAATGTAAATTTGCATGAAGCAAGGTCTTTTAGCACAAGTATAAGAAATAATCTGAAAACTAAATTTGTATAGGTAAAAACACTTTTTTGCAATTCAGAGAAAAATTTGTAACTCAAATAATTATATTTATTTACTAGCTGTGCCCGCGAATTAAAAATTTGTTATTTTGAATTAAAAAAATTCGAACGATCGCGTGGACTACAGGATTTTTAATTAAATTTTTCTAAAATAAAAGTACCCTAAGTCACTCCTTATTACATCAGCTACCTGCTAATAAAAGTCTCGTCAAAATCGGTCCAGCCATTTCAGAGATTAGCCGGAACAAACAGAGAGACAAAAATTAAAAAAAATGTTATTTCACTATTACAAACAGACACTCCAATTTTACATATATGTATGATAATCTGTTCATAAACCTTACTGTACCCGCGACTCGCGTGGACTACAGGACTTTGAATTTATTTTTTCTAAAATAAAAGTAGCTTAAGTTACTACTTATTACATCAGCTACCTGCCAATAAAAGTCCCGTCAAAATCGGTCCAGCCATTTCAGAGATTAGCCGGAACAAACAGTCAGACAGACAGACAAAAATTGTAAAAAAATTTATTTTGGTGTATGTACCGTACTTACATATATTCATATGCATGAAGTAAAAATGAAGTAAAATGTTATTTCAATATTACAAACAGACACTCCAATTTTATTTTATAAATAAAGATTAAAACCTTAAAAATTTTCGCGTCCTTGCTTTAAAAAAATAAATAATCACCGTTGACCGTGGCGAAATCAAAGAAAAAGGCCTTGTTGTAATAAATTAATAAAAAAACACGACGGTGATATACATGATAATGTTAAACCTAATCGTAGTCCATTATGAGACAGTTTTCAAGGAAGTGTATTGAAAATTGCTAATTGTTGAAAATATTGTATATTTTTACAGATATTTATGTACAGCTGGCTCTGCAAAATAAAATCATACATTGCATAAAATTCTGGGGGCGATTGATAGAATATAATAAAATGCCTGTATGAAGTATATAATTTATTAGTATAGGTTAAAAATTACAATTGTTGATTCTTTCCTATTCTAAACGATCTACAACTTTATTACCTACTAACAAGTTTTAAGTATTAAATTATTCGATTTTAAAATAATAGAAACAAATTTTTTATGAGATACTTGCGAATGAAGGTTAGGTAATTACATTTATTAATAAGTTTATATAGGTAATTCAACTGTATAGTCGGTCGGAACACGAACACGAATACACAGGTATATATCAATGAAGGTATAATTACGCAATAACAATACCAATAACTAAAATGTTGCGGTATTGAGGAATGGTGTCTTTATTTTTCAGGGTGATCAATGAAACTTAAAAAATTACGGACAATAATATTTAAAAAAATACTGTATGTTTGCATAGCATCTACCTGAATGATGTCAGTTTATAGAGGATTCTATTGTGCGTTTCACTTAAGAGGTTCCTTCGCCGTCATGTTGGCAATACGGAAAAACAGTGTTGCTATATTTTGAGCAATGAAACTACTTAAAATTGGAGAGATTAACTGATGTTTCGTTACTTCTGACAATTGTCTTATAAGTATTTTTTTTTCTTTTGGAAGCTGTAAAAACTATTTTTGAATAAAATATACGACGCTGGGCACCATTTCGACTGTCCTACAATTCTTTGAAATACTGAAAACGCCACGCCTCAGTATCGTACGTCTCCACTCATACTTTCTTTTAGACCAGCTTTTTTGGCTGTGCGAGTACGAGTACCGTTAAAATCGATTTCGTTTCATATTTCGTGCAAAAAAATTTGGTAGAGTAGGTAACTCTTTTCTTTTTCCCTTCTTTTTCTGTAGACAGATAGGTTAGCCAACATTACGGCGACGGAACCTCTTAAGTAAAACGCACTACACATGAAATTCGAAACTATGCCTACTAGAGCAGATAAAGACCTCGTAACTTTGAAGCGAATTTTAGTGATTAGATTTTAGAGATTGAATAGCTTCACAAGAAATAGTATTTTTTTTACCGTAATCAAGGTTAATTAATTACTTTACAGCCCAAAGTTCGGTATTTTGCCCAGAAGTGCTATGTCAAAAATTAAGCAGCTCAGCTCAGACGATTTTTAAAGTTTACAATCATAAAACATACAAAATGAGAAATTAATGCTTTTTAACATTTCAGAAGTAGGTAAGAGGTACGTATGATATATTAATTATGCAAATATTAGAAATCTATATGATCGCCTGATCTATTTTCCGCAAAGAAGTCCAATAGCCATTCCAGCAACGAACGATGCCAGAAAGACGTGAGATTCTGTAGCGCGATAATGTCCATCTCCTTTAATCTTGCTAACCCAGCGCTTAGCTTTAACTTCCTTTTTCTTCAATAAGTCTTCAGCTTTATCCAGTTTATTGTCCACAAATCTCTCGACCTTTAACAAAATAATTTCGTATGTAATCACTGATGTTCACATCGCAGATCCTTATGCCATCAAAAAAATAACTTGCAAAAAAACCAATGCTCTTAACACAGTTCTTCTACAAAAAGTTGTAGCTCAGTGTCGGTTAATTTATTCAGTCCGTAGTAGGTACTTAAGGAACCTTGATGACCTAGATTGACTTTGCAATCGGACTAAACAATCTAATTTAATATAATACGTATTACTTATTGTGTTAAATGTGCGATTGCCAAGATCATCAATTATACCTAATAAAAAAAGAATCTTAAGTAATTACTTCTTTATAAATACGGGTGTAAGAGCTAAAGTTGCTCTATCGGCATTCTACATGACAAAAAAAAAACGAAGTTTAAGATAACTATCTTGACTTATCAATCCCAAGCATGTACCTGTAAGTTCATGCCATTTGATTTAATTTGTCTGTATTCCAATTAGACTCAACCGTTGTATTGTAGTCCTATTTTATTCTTTTATGAACTCTGTTATCCACTTATAAGCTGTTATAGTATACAATGTAAAAATCTTGCTGCAGCTAAGTCCTTACCTAATGCAACACATTGAGGATGGGTTCGAAATCAACAAAGTGACGGACACAGTATTTGTGGATTTGGCTGCTTACGATACCGTCAACATTCGGCGCTTTTTGTGGAAGGTCTAACAGAAGACCCTAAGTTTACTCGAATTCTTAGAGAACTCCTTTGTAAATTGTAACCGACGATTTCAAGTGAGCGACCCAAGCTAGTGGCGAACTCAAAAAAATGGACTGCTATAAGGTAGTGTTCTGGCTCCCTTGCTGTTTGACATATACAACAAAGACCAACCGGCGAGAACTAATACAACCCGCTTTCTGTATGCAGACGACCTAGCATTAACTTTCCAACATACTGATTTTGAGAAGATTGAGGCCAACTTTACCACCGCCCTTTCAGATCTTAGCCAGTACTATAGGTACTGCTAATGCGTTAAAAACCCAGACGTGCGTCTTCCACCTACGTAACAGACAAGCGGGTCGAATGCTCAATATCTTATGGCAGGGGAGAACGTTAAGCGGAAGATGCATACAAGAAATAACTTGCTATGTCGCCTAACATCCACTAAATGGGGGGCGTCTCCCCAAGTTTTACAAAAAACTGGGATGGCGCTCTGGTTCTCCGCTGGTAAATATGCCGGTCCAGTATGGAGCCGCTCTGCCCACTCCAACTTTGTGGATAAAGCAGTTAACGAGACGTGCCGAATTGCCATTGGTTGCCTTAAAACGACTCCAGTACGAATGTTGTATCCACTAATCAGCATTGCACCCCCAGAAATTCACATGGCTGTGGTTAGCGGCATAGAAAGGGCGATAGAACAAAACGACCCTCGTGTTCCAATGCACAATTACAGCTCGGCGACTTAAAAGTCGTAAAGTTTTGTTACAAGTGTGAGTAGTGATGGGCAATGATAATAATCCGGTTAATATCATTTGGCTAATAATCGATTAAAACTCAGTTAATAGCCATTAATAGCAATTATGGATGATAACCCTGCTATTAATGTTATTTTAGTGATTGAAATTTCCCTCCATGGTTTTCAGGCTTAGGACTGTCAGATTAGACTTCATTTTCATCATCTTTGTAGTAAATAAATGTGCAATTTAAAACGAATTATACACACAAACCAACAACACACGAAAAAGGGCTTCTTCACCGAAACATATCAGTCGACGTACTGATTCCGGATTCGGTTGGCGTCGCTGTAATGCAGTTCATACATCTCTTTCTGGCACGAATAATATTAGCGCCAGAAAGAGATAGCACGAGAAACGAGGGTACGGGGGTGCATGTTACCTACTAACTAATCGCTCGGGTATTTTCCATTGTCTATAATTTACCTACGTTGTATTCACAGAAAAGAGCTAATAAGTATCTTACTTATTGTACCTTACATTTTTACGTATCGGTTAAAATTTATTCGCGCTTGACCGCTATCTCACCTGATGGAAAGCGACGATGCGGTCGACAATGGAACGCGCTTACCTAAAAGAAACCTATTCCCTCTCGACTTAAAGATTCCCGGGTTGTAGCTATCAGGAAAAACAGACTTTGGCAAGGAATTCCACTCCCTAGCTGCACGCACAATGAAAGTGTTCCCAAAACGTTTTGTGCGTGTAGGTGAGATATCTCCACCATGTACCGGTGGCGCATAGCCGTACGTCTGGTAGTCCGATGATGGAACGGGCTAGGTGGAATTAAGTTATGCAATTCCGACGCACACTCTCCGAAATGCAACCAGTAGGAAACCGACAGGCTAGTGACTCTGCGTCGATGCTCAAGACTTTGAAGCCTCGACTCGACGAGTGTATCATCGCCAATTATCCTTCTGGCTCGCCTCTCAATTGTCTCAAGTGCATCAAGCTGGTATCGGGCAGATCCGTCCCAAAGATGAGAGCAATATTCCATACATGATGGAACTTGAGCTTGATAAAGTTTCAGCAGCTGTTCTGGCGTGAAGTACTGATTCCCAGCTTTTTTGCAGCCAGTTGAGCCTTTGCTTCGATGTATGGCCCAAAGTTGAGTGTTGATGTCAGCTTAACACCAAGAAGGTCAAGATGGTCGGTTATCGGCACGGTTGCACCCCGGAAAGTTGGAGCGGGGCTGAATTGGCTCCTTTTAGCGGAAAATAGACACGCCTGGGTTTTTGCAGCATTGAACTTGACCAAATTGGCATCGCCCCATTCGGAGACTGCCTCCAAGGACAAGTTCAAGCGCTTAACCATAGCCTCTCGAAGAGACTGGATCTGAGACCCACTAGCTCGCGCGTTGGATATGTAACTCTCGGCAACAGTGCTGTCATCTGTTTACCCAAAGGTATCAGGCTTGAGCAGATCGTTTATGTGCAGCAAGAATAATGTTGCCGAGAGTACTAACCCCTGAGGGACCCTGGCATTAAGAGCCATTGACCGGACGATCAGCCATCGATAACCACTCGAATGGACCGGTTAATCAGGAAGTCTGCGATCCAAGCACATAATTCAGCGGGTAAACCGAAAGATGGAAGCTTACTAATAAAGCCTTCGTGCCAAACCCTATCACAAGCCTTCAAGATATCGAGGGAGACGGCAAGCGCTTCTCCGTGCTTCTCGATGGCCTCACTCCAGATGTGGATGGCATACGCTAGAAGATCTCCAGTTGGCCGATTTCGGCGAAAGCTGTATTGACGGTTGGTATCATAAGGGATATCATTAGCTTCTAGGTATGCCAGGAGCTTAGTGTTGAGTACACGTTCCATGGTCTTACAGAGAATGGACGTTACTGAGATTGGTCGGTAGTTAGCTGGGTCAGCCCGGCTCCCCTTCTTGTGCACGGGCTGTACATTAGCTTGCTTCCATGCAATCGGCACTTTTTCAGTCTCAAATGAAAGCCTAAATAGGCGTGTCAGGATCGGAGACAATTCAGGCGCACACGTTCTCAGAACAATTGCTGGTATCCCGTTTGAACCGCTAGCCTTGTTCACGTCAAAGTTACGTAGCACCCTACGGACGTCCTTCTGTTGGATGCGAATATCCGACATGACATATTCGTATCGCAACCATCAGGGTGAACAGGGGCCGCGCGTTACCTGGATCTAGACGCGAAGATTCCGCGAAGAGTGAGGCAAACAAATTTGCTTTCTCCTCAGCGGTATGTGCCAGCGACCCATCGGGTTTCAGCAGTGGTGGTAGTGAGGGGCGGCAGAAGTTCGATTCAACCGACTTAGCCAGGAACCAAAACGCCTTACTACCCGCAGGGTATGAAGCTAGTTTGTTCCCGATGCGGCTAATGTGGTCGAACTGAGACCTCCGCATCACCTTCTTGCAAGACTTGGCAGCTCTGTTGAAAGCTCTCTTCTTCTGGCTTACGTCATTCGTCTTGTGCATACGAGCATCGGCCCATACCTGATATGCTGCGTGCTTGAGCGCGATAGCGCGATCAGACTCCACACCAAATCAAGGGCGAGCTCGGCCAGACATGGCTACGTCGGAGAATAGAATATAGTATATTCCATTTTGTTAATTCAAGTAATTAATTAGGTAGATGGTTAAATCACAAAGCGATGTGTCAGTAGTAATTATGGTTTTTATAGTATTGGATCTCTAAATTAACAAAACTGAATTTCCCAAAAAATGTGTATTTATTTTATTATTAACACTTTTTCACATACAAAAAGTGAAAATAAATAAAAAGAATTACAATACATTCAATCACACTGCGTACAAGCACCCAATTTATGATCACACCCACAGATTTTAGACTTAACAAAAAAAAGCATTTATTTTTTTAACAATACATTAATAGCAGGGTTATCATCCATTGCAAGGCTATTAATGGCTACTTATGGATTATAATCGATAATAACTCAAAGCATCCGGCTATTAACCCAACACTAAGTGTGAGCCCATCTCAAAGTAACACCACCTCGGAGAGATGCGACCTCTGGCGGCAGAAGTTTAAACCTCCTGATGTTTTTATCGGGCCGTCGGAGAGCCTCTCTCCTGGTCACGAGTTGCCATGGCCAACATGGAAAACTCTAAACAGACTCCGCACCCAGGTTGGGCGCAGCAAAGACAATCTCCACAGGTGGGGGTTCTCGGGTGGTTCCGATCTTCAGTATTTGTGCGGCGTCTCTCCGCAGACCATGACCCACCTTCCGTCCTGCATCACGTGCCCTGTTACCTGGTCACGTAGGGACCTAACGACAGCATTAGTGGGCGGCATTTCCGTGGCCGAATTCTGGGCCAAGCAAAAATTTAACTAGTTTTGCCATCGATACTCTAAGAAGAATAGTGTACAATAAAGAATTTAAAGAAAAGTCTATCAAGTTCGAGTCGGTCTCTTACGAAAGAAGGGTTTCAAACAAACGAGAGCGCGCATTCCACTACGATCCCCTAAATTAGTCGCCTAGGAGATTAAACAGCACTCGATGTTCCACTACGATCCCCTATGCAGGCGATTCTCGAAGTACTAATAAGCGCTCATTCCATTACGATCCCCTGTGCGGTTGATTGTGATGTTTTTTTTAAATCACTCGTTCCATTTTAAAAGAATCTGGTTGAATGTGGCCGCGCCATTGAAACTCGGAGAACAGCGCGGCCACAGAGATCTTTAAAACTAAGCGTTACAGAGACCTGAAATTTAGGTAAATAACAGATTCGTCCTTTTTTGGATAATTTGCTATATATGTATGTCAGTGTTGTCAATTCGGCCCCGTATGTCACGATGGGCAGGCAAAATATAAACAGCTTCGGATACAAGTTAACTAACTTTTGGTAGGATTTTTAACAATTCGTCCAAAACCAAATTCGATTCTTAAGCAGTTTTTTTTAGAATCAAGACAAAGTAATATAATTATGACAAGAACGAGCTAAGCCAGTTCGAACACTTAGCGCACAGTCTAGGGAAAGAGACGATTTTCTTTTAGTAATTCATACAGACACACCTACTGGCAGTAGTATATTTCCTAAGTGTACTCAGTGAAAACATGATAGATTCCTAAAAAAATAAAAATAATAGCAACATATTTTGTAACAAAAATTGAATTTAATTAAATTGGATTAAATTGAATTATTATGAATGACATTGAATTAAATATAATTATATTGAATTGAATTGAACTGAATTGAATATGATATTTGTGTGTAATGACAATGTTTGCAATATGAATAATTTAATAACGCGGGAGCTACGTCTGCCAACAAACTGCTATGCAGTTTGGCAGGAGTATAAGCATTGTAAAAAATTGTCTAAAATACAAATAAAGCATTTTTATTATTATTATTATTAGTAAGTTACGTAGTTTGTGATTTAAAAACGGGTAAAAAAAGTTAAGAATACATTGAATCCCTTCAGAAATTGTTCGATTCAGTCAAAGTCGAGGAAAATCCACAGGCATGGAGCAGAGGTGTGGTGGTACTCTTCTTTAAGGGTGATAAAACCCTGCTTAAGAATTACAAGCCCATCTCACTTCTGAGCCATGTGTACAAGCTTTTTTCCAGGGCCATCACGAACCGTCTCGCTCGCAGGTTTGACGATTTCCAGCCTCCCGAACAAGTCGGATTCCGAAAAGGTTTCAGCACCGTAGACCACATACATACGCTACGGCAGGTCATACAGAAGATCGAGGAGTATAACCTTCCTCTCTACCTAGCATTTTTGGACTACAAGAAAGGCTTTGATTCGATCGAGACTTGGGCTGTGCTGCAGTCTCTCCAAAGGTGCCAAATTGACTATCGTTACATCGAAGTGCTGAAGTGTTTGTACGAAAACGCCACCATGTCAGTCCGACTCCAGGACCAGACCTCGAAACCTATCCGCCTGCAGCGAGATGTAAGGCAGGGAGACATCATCTCTCCGAAACTGTTCACGGCCACAATGGAGGATGTCTTCAAGGTTCTGGACTGGAGTGGACTAGGCATTAATGTCAGTGACGAGTACATTATCTTCATTCATTCATACTCACCTTCGGTTTGCCGACGACATAGTAGTCATGGCTGAGACTATGGAGAAGCCCAGCACAATGCTAAATGACCTCAGTAGTGCTTCCGAAAGAGTGGGTCTTAAATGAACATGGATAAAACCAAAATTAACAACCATGTAGCGCCCACTCCTATCAAGGTCGGAGACTCTAAACTTGAAGTTGTGGACGTGAACAGTCCAGTTGGGTAGGTCTAACTTCGAGAAAGAGGTCAACCGTCGAATCCAACTCAGCTGGGCAGCGTTCGGGAAGCTATGCGGTATCTTTTCGTCCAACATACCACAATGTCTCAAGACGAAAGTCTATGACCAGTGCGTGTTGTCAGTGATGACATATGGCTCCGAAACGTGGTCGCTCACAATGGGCCTCATCAGAAGGCTTAAAGTCACCCAAAGAGCAATGGAAAGGGTCTGAAAAGTCAGGGTTTCCATGCGTGATCGAAAAAAAAATGAAGATTTCCGCAGGAGAACTAAGGTTGCCGACATTGCACGAAGAATTGCCAAACTTAAGTGGCAATGGGCAGGGCACATTGCTCGCAGAACAGATGTCCATTGGGCCGAAAAGTTCTGGAGTGGCGATTAGCGAAATCGGTTCAGCTGTTCTCGGATTTGCGCTTAGCAACACATTTAGGGGTTCCGTACCTTAAAAGGAAAAAAACGGAACCCTTATAAGATCACTTTGTTGTCCGTCCGTCCGTCTGTCTATTTGTCAAGATTTTTTATTTCGAGAACGCGGAGAAGTATCGAGTTGAAACTAAAACCATATACTCAGGTCTGCGGTCGGAACCCTCAGTGTGCGAGTCCGACTCGCACTTGCCCAGTTTTTTGTTTAATATTTTAAATACATATTTTTAAGCTTATTAATTTAGTCCTTTTTAAAAATTTCACACACAATTAAAATAAACGAGGAGCTCATTCGATGCATTCTGAAACTCTACTATTGTGATCTGTTTTTCTTTATTCGATAAAAAAAAATGTATGAGCGTTTGAGTCTAACACGAGTAATGAGTAGTGTCATTTTGATGCTGAAAACAATATTTTGTATACTTTATTTTTGTCCAACAGTAAGGGTCAGCACAGACCAAACTGCAAAGCGGGCCATCTCTGTTAAATATGGTCAGGGTTGCTTGATCAGTTTGATGCCAAACGTTGATGAAGGCAGACGTATTCAATATGGTTGATTGGGGACTTAGTGATCATCGCCCTTTTGGCAGAGGTTGAGGAACATGACGAATATGCCAATAAAATAAGACGTCATAAAATGAGAAGATCAGAATGGGTAGAAGAAATGTTGCGGAAAATGTACTTCAGGCCAATACTATACATTGCCGATCAACTTTTCTTCGTCCATGTTCGAAGGTTTCGTTTCGTAGGTTGATAGTCATACGTCCGAACGGTTTTCTCGCTACAGCAACACTGACTGACTGGCGCGCATGTAGAATGCAGACTCGAACACGCAGGCGTAGGCGGCTTGCTCAAGCATGGTCGAGCATCAAAGGGCGTGTATTCAATTTTGCAATGTAAGTATGACTATAATCATAAGATTTTTTTTTCAATAATCTCAGAAAATACTCTGCTCTGCGCTTGGTGTGCGCTGACCCTATAAAGTACAATATAGTGAAAAACAGTATAGTTGGCAACCCTACTAGCAGGGCCGAAGCCTACTGAAGCCATGGGTTAATTTCTGAAAGGTAAACCCGTCGTCTTTGATCGCAAAGAAGGAATATAGGATACCATTACATTCCACAACTTCCTTAGATAAATCCTTTGTTGTACAGGCTGCTCGTCTGTTGATAGCATTGCCAAATCCTATAAAACGTGCCAGTCTGTCCAGCTTTCTGGTAACCGTCCGAGCCGAGCCCGAGTTGTAGCCGGCGTGTAGTATTCCGCGCGCCTTCCTCAAAGAAAATTCAGCAAAACAGTATGGCCTCAGCAGGGTCAAAGCCTACGTGGTCGGGCAATGACTTAACTTCTAAAAAGGAAACCCGTGGTCCTGGAACGCAAAGGGCACCCTTTGCATTCAATCCACACCTATATTCATAAGAACAAGGAATATGGGTATGGATGTAGTTAGTAAGTCTCCCTGTCTGACCTCCCGCTCTACCCTAGAGCTGGAGAAGTGATTAGAAGATTTCAGATTTTATAACACAAAAAAATCGCACTAGTTGGTACCAATTTCTTGGCAAGTGGATAGCCACACTCGTGTGCTCCTTCTGCCCTCGCCACCCTCTTGATATGCGCACTTGTGTCACTTCATTTAGGTACACCGTACACATCAAAAATTATATTTTTTCGATTTGGATTTGTAGATACATCTTGAATTGTACCCTAATCAGTTGTGAGAAAAATTAGTTCAGTGATATAACTCTAAATATATCAATATTCACGATAAATATAGTGAAAAACTAAAATGTAAAATACGTACTTACTTGTACCATGAATCATGAAAAAATTTGTAAAGCAATTGCCTATAAAGGTTGCAAGTTTAAATAGGCAGATATATCCACTTTGCACAAGATTATCTCCGAAACTAGAAGATCGTGAGTTAGACTAAATAATATAGCATTTTTTTTTTAAAAAGAACTATGTAAAAATCTTAAAAATAATTTAAGTCAAGGTATATCACTCTTCACAGGAGGCACAGAAATGTTCTTTTACCATACGTAATAACTGAATTAAACAAATAATCAAATAATTCATAAATTCAATAACAACCTTAATATCTACTACTTACTATGTTCAGGTGGTAGTAAATTCAATGACTTTTAAATGTTTTCAGGCGAAAACCAAGGTTAATAAGAAGACAAATCTACTGAATTTCAAACTTGGTTAACTAAGTTACTAAATATTTTATTTCAATTTTCACAAGTACTATTTTTTAACAAATGCTTTGTAGATTTGTGGAATTATACACTGCAGTGCCCATCTATCTTGAGAGGCTTCAAAAAATTGGACTGTATCAGAATTTGTACGAATTTACAAACCATATAAATAGACAACACAATCCCCTCCTCTTTGAAGTTGGTTAATAAAAATAAGTTTATTTTGCACCTACATTTATTACTTACATAATCATAATAATAAATAATATTAGAGGTATTTGCAGCTCCCTACTCATAAAACTTCATATCCTTTAATGTATGGTCAACTATATTGGTACAAATATAAAACGAAAAATATGGTTACAAAGTTTAAGACTTAATCACAAAAAAAGGAATAGATATACAACAAACTCACATTCTATTAAAAATTAAATCATGATGAAGCAATACCAAAAAAGAATCCTCCAGTAAACCCTGCAGAATAATAGGTATTATTTTTGACAAACAACAATACCTGTAACAAATAAACTGCATTTGAAATAATTATGCTGAATAAAATCATAGTCTTAAAAGTGACTTTGTATTGGAAGATAGTGACAATTTCAAGTTTAATTCAAGGTAGAAGTAAAAATATGCATTATATTAAAAACTGGCGTCAGTCTTGCCAAAAATATTCCAAAAACCAAAACTTTATTTTTCTTTTTTTTTCCATAAACCAAAATTTTATTTTTATCTCGATCATCAAACTAAGTTTTTTTGTTAAGGTTTGTTATCCAGATTACCAAGAAACTGAGTAAATTTATAAACATTGTTTTATGTTTCTTGTAATATATACTAGTTATTTCTGATTTTACGCTTCACAAACTTCAAATGTAAGGGGGAGAGATTTTTTATAGGGAGGATTGTATTTACATGGCCATTTTCAGTAGGGCAGTATAAATAAAAAATGATTTGATTTGTAATATGCATTTGAAGCTCTTTAATATGATGCTCCGCTTTTATGAACTAATAATCCCACTTTAAATATTTATTTCCCCTACACAGCACATAATTGAACTGAACTGAACTAATAGAACTGTGTCTACATCTCTCATCCAACTCTCCTGTCGCAGGTCTGCTGGAAGAAATTTCATTTGAAATAAGCAGTACCTTTGTACTCTTTTATCTGTATTTGTCCATTTCATGTTTAAGTGTTTGTGTGTACATAAATGAATAAAATAAATAAATAAAATAAATAATTATCGTTATGAAAATAAATCTCTTCATAGATAATTTCTTATATAAACAATAATTGTTATAAATAAGTAGTTATTCCAAAGGTTATTCAGGTTGTACTCAAGAATGTAAGTACAGTTCAGAAACCAAAAATACTGTTTTCTTATGGAAACTGATGCCCTGAACATTTTCATTACAGTAACAAATTCAGTATTGAGGACCTGGGAGCCAGGTCATACAATTATCAAAAGTCATTAAAAAACAAAATACACTATGCATACCTACTTAACCATTCGATCGTGATAATTACAGACACAATTGAAAGACAATAGGTGCGCGAACGCCGGCGTTCGCTTGGGGTTTAATGAATTAAGAGTTAAACTTGCTAGTCATATACTGTGCATGAACACAAGTCAACAACAGCTACGTACACAAAACGAATCGAGAGACAAATGGTCAGCACACAAATGAACTATTTTATGTTCCAGGCATTGAAAGTGGTAATGAAAAACTGTTCAGGAGGTCATTTCCCATACAGGAAATAGTAATTATTTGTTTCTAGCCAAAAGTACATTCAGTTTAGGGTACAAAATGTTTAATGCCTGAATAATAATCTCCTTTGTATTAGTGTGCTTGAAAACTTTGAAATATAACATCATCAGAAAACAAGCAGATAAATTTTTCACATGTCCATAATGGACTGAGTGCAGAAACCAAGTCCAAAGATACTCATAACTCTATAAAAGGAAAATAAGTCCGTTTCTAACTGGAAAATAGTGGGCTGAGTGAATTAAAGAAACAAAAACCACAAAGTTGTCACTAACAGAAATTTGTTATGGGTCTGAATATGTGAATAAAAAAAAAATAGAAACAGTGCAATAAGTTCAATAAATTATTTACTTACCTAAGCAATGTATGATCGACTTTTGCTTTAAAGGGTGTAGCAGGATAAGGTAGAGCCAGCGGCCACCAAGAGGTTTTGCCAAAATAAATTACAGTATTATATCAGTGACATGTATTATTACTGTTGACGTAAATTTAGCCTTCTATCTCACTTCATTACGGGGATAATTGACAAAAATTCTAATTTTTCAAAATTATTTCTTTCAAAAACTATTATAGCTACACTAATAAAACTGTAGGTTTGTTAGAGAATAAATTGTTATATATATTTTTTTTTTGTGGATTTAATTTACCTTACCCACTATTTAAAAAAAAAAAAATTACGAAGAGAAAATCACAGAAAAAGTATATAAAATAATTCACTACGTCTAGTATTACCGCCAAAAATTGCATTAATATCAGATGGGTGCAACACTTCCAAAAAAAAATTAAAACTGATTATGACCATCCTGGCTAGTAAGGTATTAAAATCTGTCTTTTGAATATACGTTTTTGTAAATATATATGTCATCGTAACAATGTAAATACAGTTAGATTATAATCTATCTCGCGAGATTGTTAACTGACGAAAGATTTAAACCGTAGCATACTGCTCAATTAAAAACATTATTTTTTGATAGATTATAATCTATCGCAGTAAAACTGTTAAATCACAATCTGTCGCACGTTAAATTTTCAACTGTCCGAACCCTGTCCCTGATTGGTCAGTCATACAGTAGTCTGTTCTGTGTCCATAGAGTTGGGAATAAAACACAGTTGTCAGTCAAATAAAATAAATGCAATTCATGAATTGCGACATCACGTATTTATTTATTTATTTGTTTAATTTGTAATCAATAATTTTGACATCATACATGTCCCTGATTAGTCAGTCATACAGCCTTCGGACAGATTAAAATGTAACGCGCGACAAATTGTGTGATTTAGTTTCACTGCGATAGATTATGACCTGCCAAAACTTAAAAAAAAATAAAAAAAACCCGACTGCGTAAAAAATACCTTAAATAAAAACGGAAAAGAAAAGAACAAGTTTAGTCCAGTATCGTAGAAACCAATTTAAGTGCATTAATTTAAACACACAAAATAAAACAAATAATAAATTATAATACAAACAGCAACAGTCGGGACCCACAGATATTAGATGGAAGGATTCTAGATTATTATAATGGGTCCCGACTGATGCAGTTTGTATGTTCCGTATTAGAATTTATTATTTGTTTTATTTTGTGTGTTTAATTTAATGCAATTGGTTTCTACGCTACTGGACTAAACGTGTTCTTTTCTTTTCAGTTTTTATTTAAGGTATTTTTTACGCAGTCTGGTTTTTTTATTTATTATTTTTATTTTACACTTTTTAGTTATAATCTGTCACTATTTACTTACTCTATTTTAGGCGTACAAGTTCACAAATCAACCTGTTATTTTGTATCTTAAATAAAAATTGAAGTATCTATTAATAATATAAAAAATATGTTTACTAATTGTATATCAAAATGTATTCGATATTTAGAACAAAAATGTTAATTTTGGCATTTTTGTTCATCTGTAGATTTATTCCGGCTAATATCCGAAACGGCTAGACCAAGTTGTCGGGACTTTCATTGGGATATAACTAATATTATAATGAGTACGTAGGCTACTTTTCTCTTTATTGCGGCGGTGAGGGGACATCCTGATTGACTTGATCGAATCAGATATTTCATTCAAAAGTTACAATGAATACAATGTTGTTTTGTTTATAAAATACTATAAGTACCTAAATTAGCGTTATATATAATGTAACGCTAATGTACTTATGTTATAATAATATCCCTAGCATATCCCGTTCTATAATAAAACGAAAATGAATCGATCAATCAATCATGGGACTGCTGTGACAGACAAGTTACATACAGTGTCGCATATAAGAGACTAAAATAATTATTTCAAATGCAATTAATTTTTTGACGATGTTTATTATTATTTTTAACTTTATTTTATTTTCATTATTGTGATTTTAATTTATTGCATTTTTATTGATTAATTTTCATTTACTGACATTTCGAAATTTATTGTTATTTAGGATTATAATTTTATTTTATATGAGTTCTTTCCTGAAATAAATGAATTTTATTTTATTTTTATTTATTTATTTATAATTAAGACAAAGAAATACCACAACGTTTACAACACCTGAGAAATAAGTCTCTTACCTCCCATTTCGGTTTGTACACCTAGATAATAACTTTTAAACACTTGAAATGAACTATTAAACCGCTGGCGTTCTCTGTTGGGTCGTGACTAAAAGAAAAACACATGGAAAGAGACGAAAAAGCGATATATTACACTTCATGGCGGGTGGTGCCCGAGAGCAACCGTGAAAGTTCCTGGCACTTGGCACCCAGAGGAGCCACGAAATATTTGTCCGCCGCCAGGCGCAAAAGTTTGCAAAAAATGACACGCACTGAATTGGTTAATTTGATATATTGTAGTATCCAAAAAAATATTTTTTTTTAGTCTAAATTATAGCGTCTCACAGTCATTATGATGGTTTTTTTTTTTTAATGTAACCTGTTTTAGACCACTCGGGTAAGACGAATCTAATGGTATGTTAATTATGTAAATCCATTCAGTGGTTTGGAAGATATGAGGTAATAAAGAATATTACACACATACATACATGATACGCGCGAAAAACATAACCCTTCTTGCAGTCAGGTAAAACATAATGCTTTTAATTGAGCAGTATGTTACGGTTTAAATCTTTCGACAGTTAACAATCTCGCGAGATAGATTATAATCTAAATGTATTCACATTTTTACGATGACATATACATTTGCAAGAACGTTTATTCAAAAGACAGATGTAAATTCCTAACTAGCCACAATGGTCATAATCAGTTTTAATTTTTTTTTTTTATGCACCCATCTGGTAATAGGTACTAAACATAGTGATCTATATTTTATATTTTTCCTGTGACTGTACCTCTTTGTGAACAATGAATAAAAAAAAAATTAAAAAATATATATTTTTTTAATAGTAAGTAAGGTTAATTAAATCTAAAAAAAATATATAATGTATAACAATTTATTCTCTAATAAATCGATTTAATTTTGTTAGTGTAGCTAATATAGTTTATAAAAAAAAATTTTTTTTGGTAATTAACATTTTTGTCAATTATCTCTGTAACGAAGCGTGATAGAAGGCTAAATTCACGTCAATATTAATAATACATGTCACTAATAATAATTTATTTTGGCAAAGCCTCTTCGGGACCACTGGCCCTACCTTATCCTGCTACACCCTTTACATGTTGTGCAACTCATATTATGAAAATTCATTAGTCAATAATAATAGGATGACTCATACAGTATATGCCTTAACCAAGCCTATTTTTTTTTATTTACCAAGTTCTTGGAAATTCTAGACAGAAAAGATTCCAAAAAAGCCCTTAACTTCCTTGCAGCATGTTCATTGTGTACCAGAGAATAATTAAATACAAGAATCTTTGAAAATGTATGTGTTACTGTAAAAGCTCAAACTACGGTAAATCTTAAGATTTACAAGTTAAACCTAAGATTTACCAATTATTAATGGTAAATGTCCATAAAAGTTTGCGATTCGAATTTTTACTACCATTCACTTGGTAAATCTTAGGATTTACATAGGAATGGCAAATATTGAAAAAAAAAAAACATATCATAACATGTAAAGCGCATCAACTCATACTCGTGGGCATTCAGCCACCCGGCAACCCGTGCACCACTTCTTTAGTTTGTTGTTGTTTTGTACAGATTCAGTTTGATTAGTCAAGGTAAGCGTAATGTTTGTAAGAAGATAATTTTACTCGTGTTATTTTTACTGCTTAGGAAGTATTTCAAATATTAAAAAAATACTTGTTCCTAATTTTATTAAAACAACTCCGTGATGAAAATAATTTAAATAGGTTAAGATTATATTTAAGTTTTTAACTAAAATTTACTTGAAATAAATGATGAAGAATAATTAAGTAATCATTGTTTTATTCCTAAAACCATCATTTGCCAGTCCACATTTGTAAAACCTAGCTTATACTGAATTGGATTGGTAAAAGCCAGAAAAAATCGTCCCATTATAATCAACACTTACATTTACCAACTCACGTCGGTAAATCTTAGGTTTTACCGTATTTCAAGCTTTTACGGTAATATATGCACCTCAAAAAGAATATCCATGATGGTTTCATGGATTAATACACAAGTAATACAGCAAAAGTTTGCAATAAGTCTTATACAGTTTCCACTAAGCTCAGTTTAAGCACCTACCATAAAGAGATTATTAGTATAGATAAAAAAAAACTTACTTTCTCAATCCAATCGGGTGATCTTCCAGTTGCTTCCTTTTCAATTTTATCGCTGATTTTATCAACTTTTTTGTTGATTTTGTCCCAATTTATATCAATATATCCTTTCTGGCTAGCAATATGTAATAGTATAACACTGCCACCCAATCCAACTGCAGCAACTTTTCCAATTTTCATAGAAAGAAAACCAGTTATCCTAAAATATTTCAACTACAATGTATAAACCACATTAAAAAAAAATCGAGAAGGATTATAATGTTTCACAAATGACAAAAGAATCAAAATAGATTATAAAACGAATGCACTTACCATCCTGACGTAGTTCCTAAAATTAACTGCTTTGTTGCAGATGTTTTTCCAATGTCTGATATGGCTTTTTCAATAAAGTTTTTGGCATCATCTACAATTTTTTTTGCATCTTCTGAAGCATCTTCTTTACCGGGGCGAGCCATTGCCGTAACTTTAACAGCGATTCCTTTATTATAAATTAGGCACCTACTTTATTACTACAGATACGACGGAACCAAAAGAACAGATTTGACAGATTGTCAGATGTCAGATTGCAAAGCAGTAGCTGGAGTATCTAGATCTATGGTCTAGCGGTGGGCGTTTCAACAATCAATAGTTTTCAAAGACCGTTTTTTGTTCTGAAACGTAACAACCGTTTTCCATCCTGCGATCAAACAGTCCTCTCTCTCTTCTCTAAGAGAGGGAATGGGCCGTAATCCATCACGCGGACCCAGTGCGGGTTGGTCGAATTACTGTAGGTATTTATTTATTTATTAAAACTTCATGCAACACACAGGTACAGAGGCGGACTAGGCAGCGGGGGTCAAAGAGTTCTAGCGGGGGTGGGTATGCAAATTGTTATCTTAGGTACTGGTAAGAAAGTAAAGTCGACTCGTCGCGTCGTCGTATCAAAACCAGTTATTGAAATGAAAATATTACGGTTATGAGCATGAAGTATGTATTTGTAAAGTTCATTGATATTGTCTGTGCGATAAAAGAACCGTCGTGGCGTAAAGTGAAAACAACATTAAAGATTTTAAGTAGCAACCCAACCCAGCCATCCGTCAAATGCAAAACGTCATAAAATGTTGACACCGGTTTGTTGATTATGTTATTTTGTTATAATTTTCAATTGAAATCTTCAGAAATGTGATAAAAAATTTCACCGAGCTGCAAGGAAAATAATATTTAATATATTACAGTTTTGCCAAAGATAACAAATGGCAAATCACACCATAATTGATCAAAACAAAGTCACGAACTTGGGAAACATTGGTATGCTGTTTTTTTGGTACGTAACACTTTTATTTTAATCTTTTTAGACTTCCTAGGTAAACTCCTGTCCCAATTATCTCCGAATATATATAAATTAAACGGAAATTCATTTAAACATGACGATATTTCTTTATTTTGTTTTGGTCAATATTTTCGATGGCTAGTATAAAGAGTATTGATACTTTAAATTTATAATGCGTTTCGACTAACTAAGAATATTTTTTTTCAGGCTTGAGTAAGGAAGGAAGTAACTAAAATAAAAAGGGCAAGTGCGAGTCGGACTCGCACACTGAGGATTCTGTACAAATTTACCTATGAAATCAATTCCCGAATTGTGTTACGAAGATTTTTCCGAATTGCAAATTAAATTTTTAAGATTTTTCCCTGTACTTGTTCTATGAGACCTTGATTTATGCCTTTCAGGATTCTAGGTCAACGGGATTCGGGTTTTTTTTTTTGATTCTCTTGAGTATCGAAATATACGTATTTTTTCCGACATAAACGGCCGTATTTTTTTTCGTTAACTCAGAAGTCTGATTATTTCACAACTTCAAAAGACCGCAGACTTGAGTGTATGGTTTTAATTTTAAATCGATACCTCCAAGCGTTCTCGAGTTAAAGGGTTAACAGATAAACAGACGGACAACCAAGTGATCCCAAGGATCTTATATACGAGATGATCCCTTATAGGCTAAATAGATTTTTTACGAAGTAACATTACAAATTCTGAAGTGTATTTTATTTTCATAGTCATTAAGTTCATATTTTTCATTGATTAGCAAAAGGAAAAAATGTACTGAGGAAGACAACGAGAAAGTGGTAGTGTGTCCCGTTTTTACCTTAATATTTAACTAGGGAGTACATAAACATGCTATTAGCTACAATATTCTAGTCAGTGATAATAGACCGATCCCAGTCAAAATGACATAAACTGGGTAAGTGGTCGTTGGTAGAACCTACCTAGATAGGCAGTACAGCAGTTTCTTCACGCTATTTTCCTTTACCGATTCCTGTTTGCATTTAAATGCCCATCATCATTACAATCGAAAGACGTCCACTGTTCTACATAGTCCTCCCCTAGGTGTCGCTACAATTAACGGTTTGTTACTCATAAGGCAAAAACTTATAAACGGATGAGTTTAATGATAAACGTTGCAATAATATCGCTTATAACCTATTTTTTTTATAAGTTTCATCACGTGAGCAAGTTTAATAAATAGGCTACTAATATTAAAAAATGCGAAAGTTTGTGAAGATGGATGAAGGTACTCGTATATATGGATGTGTCGTGCAAAAACTACTAGACAGATGAACTTAATCATAAACATTGTAATAATATAGCACATAAGCAATAACTTTGCAGTTGCGTTAGGTCAGCAAATTCAGCCAATAGGATAATTTTTATTATAGGGTGAAGCCGCTGGAAGAAGCTAGTCTAACTGAGTTTCAAAATATCAAGATCTAACAGTCGCACTATAATGACGTCACAATGTTGCTTACACAACAAAAACGATATTTATCTACAGCAGCGCCCTCAAATCCCACGATGGTTTACTTTCCGCACAGACTCTAACTGGTTTTGAAACAACGACGCGACGAGTGTGAACCAGTTATTACAATGAAAACTTTACTTTATTATAGCCCTAAAGTTCATTTTGCATTGCAATAACTGGTATTCTGCTACTTTACTCAATGATAGTTTCTTCTTCAAACCAGTCGCGACGAAGACCGTTTTTGACGTCGCAAGAACGGCTGCGCGGTTGCGTTTTGTCGTTCAAAAATTCAAGAACGACCCACCACTAGTGTTGGGATTTTATCTGATTAAATACTCAAATTCAATAAGTACTCAATATAAATACTCAAAATAAATAAATACTCGTTTTTAATCGAGTATTTATCCAATAAAATCGAGTATTTATTGAATATTTAATCATTTTGAATATTTAATAGGATAAAATCCCAACACTACTTTGGTCTACCTAAATCTATGGCTCTAGCGAAGTTCAAGTCAATATATTTTAGTTTGATTTTAGTCGAGTTACTAGAGTCAAAGGTCAACTAGAGCACAGATTACTGAGCAGATTTTATACTCGTATAGGTCCTCCATCACACACACATCCTATTAGACTATGAATAAAAATGAGTTCACCGGGTGTAGTGTGGTGCCTGCGTTCGGTGAAGTTTCCAGTCGAGAAACATGTACGATATATGGGCCTTTATCCATCGCAGAGTACTTTGTACGACCTATTTGGCTCCTAATTTGTTTGCTTGGTTGAGTAGGAGTGGGAGTCACTTCTTCGTTGGCGCGTTTCCGTGAAATCTGCGACACCTCCATGTCTGTAATGCTACAGACTACATCGGCCAATTGCGACAATGGGTTTTGGGATAAGAAATTTGGGGAGGATTGGATGTCAGGGGGGTCAGGATCTGGAGGTTTGTTTTTATCCATTTTGAATAAAACATTAACTGGGCCTAGGATAAGAACAACAACACAACAAACCTGTTTACGAACACAAGAACAGCACAATTATATAAAAACCAGTCACAAGAGTTACAACAATCACTCGGAAATAGTTAAAATGCTCAAAACACACGTGCAAACCAAGACAGTCGTAGCGAGAAATCTCAAAGTTCACATGTGTTATTCACACACAAAAGGGAGAAATGGTTCCGAGCACGACATAAATCTTCTGTATCTCTTTCTCACCTCCTATCAGAAAAAAAATAAAAACAAATGAATTTCATGCGGGAATTAAATTACCTGTAAAAATACATAGAAAAGGGGCATCATAGACGACTGAGAAAACGGACTGGGTGATGCAATTTTATAAAAAATAATTGTCTAGTGTTGAAGTTTTATACTATTAAAAGCAAAGCTTTTCTATTAAGAAATTTCTGAGGAAGCACAATATATTTTATCAACCTCTCATGTGCCATAATTAGAGACACAATTAAAAAGCCATTGTGTCTCGCGTGGATCCACGTTTAGACACACAAGGGTTAATAAATCAAGTACCAATTTTACTAATTTTATCTTCCCCGTAGATCAGACATCTTCGGCCGCTCTGCAATCTTCGGCTGCTCCCATGACTAGTGTTGGGATTTTATTCGATTAAATACTCAAAATTATTAAATACTCAATAAATACTCGTTTTTATTGGATAATAACGACTAAAAAAAAAAAAATTAAAAGAGGTGCAGCATGCCGGATACGTCACACGTGTGCTCACATATTCATTTTAAATTATAGTCTGTCTGTTTAGTCCTTAGGTAGGTCCATAATAAATGCCGCATGCAATGCTGCACGTCTTTACTGTAGAAGTAAAGCTGGTTTAAAATACTGACTAATTTATTTTATTAATTAAAATAAGACTAATTAAACCAATCTGTTTTAAATGAAAAAAACCGTTTAAAACAAAAACAAACCATTTTTTTTTTGTTTAAAACGTATGGTTGGTGGCGATTATATCGAAAATCCGAATCAAATTTAATAGTCACAAAATATAAAGACTATGAGTACTGTTTGTGACGTTGTGCGTTGGTCGGATTCGCGATATAATCGCTTTTGACGCATTCGGAACGCGGGGTCAGTCATCTGTCACGACTCATGTCTGCGACTGTCACTGTCTCGACAAAATGTGTCAAAACTGGGTCAATACTGTCAATATTGCCGGAAATATTATAATTCATTATAATATATTCGTCCATCCGTATCAATTAAAAATAGTGTTGTTTTGCCGAATATAGATTTTTTTTAACTAATGTATGTACTTTACAATGGAAATAGAAAACAGTGTAAAAATAATGTGAGCTCACCTTATATAGAAAAAACAAACATATTTTCATTAATAACATTGACCGCTGTTTTTCTTGAAAATCAGATCAGAATTTAATATTCTATTAAAGAGTTAATATACAGCTACAGAATAATGCCAGTGCTTCAATTGAAAATACTTCAAACTTACAACTATCAGAGAGCAAATTCATTTCGTAATGTTTTGTGTTATGTTTTGAGAAAAAAAAGTAGTTTAAGGTTATGGGTAAGAGTTTATTTATTTTCTTTAACATAACACCTTTTCACTTTCTGTCTAATCTTTAAGTTTAAAAAATAACTAATCTTAAAGATGTTTTCCATGCTTGGTATAGAGCTTTCCTCCTAGTCCTCACTTTTCTTATGAGTCTTGAAATAAAAATGTATTTGCTAAATCTAATTGACATCACATTCCTCACTTGAGTAAATAATTCACGTGTGTATTTGTCGCAGCCATCTGGTTAAATTAGCCATCCAATTGGACACCTTGGGCGTTCGTTATTGGCTGAGCCTTTCAATACGCCAAGCTGTCAAACATTGTGTGATTTTAGTTCAAACAACTATCGGCCTAGGCATCCAATTGGATGGCTAATTTAACCTTTCAATTGTGATAATTGCAGACACAATTGAAAGACAATAGGTGCGCGAAGGGCACAAGGCGTTCGCTTGGGGTTTAATGAATTAACCAGATTGCTGCAACATATTCATTTTCATTTCCTTGTTCCACATAACACTGGCTTGCTAGTATGAGTTTACATTAGAGTGCACATATGGGCTACAATTAAGTAGCTTAGCAGCATGTATTTCTATCCCACAAACTAGGCAATCCTCTGACTTATTACTCAAGTACTAACTTGGTTCCTGCCTCTCTGGCCATTCCAACTCACTTAGCATCCTTGTGCTCCCTAGTTACTCAAAGGTCTTGAATTATCTTAGGGGTGAGCATACTCTTGTGTTAAAGTTGTTTAATTCAATAAGACCCAAGCGAACGCCGGCATTCGTTTGGGGTTACCTATTGGGGCACCTATTGTCTTTGTGTCTGTAAATTCCACGATTGAAAGGTTAATGAAATACAGAAATAAAAAGTGTAGGTACTGGATTAGTAGGCTATGTCTAGTAGTATTTTTTATCACAGTCAACATTTAAGTAGTTTATATTTCCATTTTTTTTTACACTTATATTATAAAGAGTAAAAAGCATATCAGCAAAAAGCTGCTTTATTCCTGAGTGACATAGGTTATATTTTATGTATGTGGGTGAAGCCGTGGGCAAAAGCTAGTGTGTACCATTGGTTTACACAACAATAACTATGATACTATGTGCCTTCAGTCTTTATGTAATGATAATGTTTCACAATTGTACACAGGAAGAAGATATAAGTACTAAAATCAAACTAAATATAGAGAAACATTGGTCAAATGATGTTGTTAAGAGAGCAGTGAATATTTATGACAGAAAACCTTATTATGTGCTGCCCATGTTTCCATACCCATCAGGGAACTTACATATGGGACATGTTCGTGTTTACTCTATATCAGATACTATAGCAAGATTTGAACAGCTGAATGGAAGGAATCCCATACACCCAATAGGGTGGGATGCATTTGGTTTACCAGCAGAGAATGCAGCTATAGAACGTAATATCCCACCTCAACATTGGACAAAATCGAACATACATTCAATGAAAATTCAGCTGCAACAATTGGGGTTCAACTTTGACTGGAATAGAGAAATCTCAACATGCGATCCTAAATATTACAAATGGACCCAATATATATTTTTAAAGTTATTTGAAAAAAAATTAGCTTATCAAAGTAAGGTAAGTCATTATGCTATGCAATAAAATGCTTTGTTCAGTAGATCACTTTGACCTAAGTGCTGTGTGTGCACTTCACTCAATATATGGCATGTCACTTGCTTGGATGTACCTAACTCTTTGTATATTGTTGTTAATCAAATATTAAAAGTATAACATCCTAGACTATTAGATATGAAAGGTGTCAACCGTCATGCCGGTGTCCGTAGAAGTGAGTGTCCCTGCCAGCGTCTCCATTTACCGGTGCCGGTGACGTTGGATGCGGATCACTTCGTTGATGTGTTGGGTTCGATTCCCAAGACAATAATTTTATACGTATACTTATTTGCCTATTTCTATTATTATTTTATGGGGAATTATAAAATGAGCGAATAAAAAGAAACTTTGCAATTGATGATTTTTAATATTTAGTAAGACATACTAGCAGCTATTAGTAAGTGAGCGACTAAATTACTAAGTAAGCAACTAGAAATAAAATTGAGATTTTACATAAAGAACTACTAAAAAGTTCACTTTAAGAAATGTTTTCACCATTGTCTAATTATCTAATCAACAGTCAGTTTCATCATTTTGAATGTGGTGAGATAGGTTAGGTTGGAACTGTGATCAACAGCGTGTAGTGTTGGGTAAATAGCCGGATGCTTTGAGTTATTATCGATTATAATCCATAAATAGCCATTAACGTTTTGAATGTCTTATGTTACACAGTTCGACAAAAGCAATTGTCTTTCTATTGTGTCTCTAATTACGGCACTCAAAGAGTTAATAGCCTTACAAAGGATGATAACCCTGCTATTAATAATGTATTGTTAAGAAAATAAATGCTTTTTTTTTGGTTAAGTGTAAAATCTGTGGGCGTGATCATAAATTGGGTGCGTGTACGCAGTGTGATTGAATGTATTGTAATTCTTTTTATTTATTTTCACTTTTTGTATGTGAAAAAGTGTTAGTAATAAAATAAATACACATTTTTTGGGAAATTCAGTTTTGTTAATTTAGAGATTCAATACTACAAAAACCATAATTACTATTGACACATCGCTTTGTGATTTAACCATCTACCTAACTTACTTGATTTAACAAAATGGAGTAGGTACTATATTCCATTCTCCGACGTAGCCATGTCTGGCCGAGCTCGCCCTTGGTTTGGTGCGGAGTGTGATCGCGCTAACGCGCTCAAGCACGCAGCATATCAGGCATGGGCCGATGCTCATATGCACAAGTAGAATGACGTAAGCCAGAAGAAGAGAGCTTTCAACAGAGCTGCCAAGTCTTGCAAGAAGGTGATTCGGAGGTTTCGGTTCGACCACATTAGCCGCATCGGGAACAAACTAGCTTCTAGCTTCTGCCGCCTTTCACTACCACCACTGCTGAAACCCGATAGGTCGCTGGCACATACCGCTGAGGAGAAATTGGTTTGCCTCACTCTTCACGGAATCTTCGCGTCTAGATCCAGGTAACGCGCGGCCCCCTGTTCACCCTGATGGTTGTGATACGAGTATGTCGGATATTCGCATCCATCAGAAGGACGTCCGTAGGGTACGTAACCTTGACGTGAAAAAGGCTAGCGGTCCAGACGGGATACCAGCAATTGTTCTAAGAACGTGTGCGCCTGAGTTGTCTCCGATCCTGACACGCCTATTCAGGCTTTCATTTGAGGCTGAAAAAGTGCCGATTGCATGGAAGCAAGTTAATGTACAGCCCGTGCCCAAGAAGGGGAGTCGGCCTGACCCAGCTCACTACCGACCAATCTCAGTAACGTCCATTCTCTGTAAGACCATGGAACGTGTATTCAACACGCTCCTGGCATACCTAGAAGCTAATGATATCATAAGTAACCGTCAATACCGCTTTCGCCGAAATCGGTCAACTGGAGATCTTCTAGCGTATGCCATCCACATTTGGAGTGAGGCCATCAAGAAGCACGGGGAAGCGCTTGCCGTCTCCCTCGATATCTCGAAGGCTTTTGATAGGGTTTGACACGAAGGCCTTATTAGTAAGCTTCCATCTTTCGGTTTACCCGCTGGATTATGTGCTTGGATCGCAGACTTCCTGAGTAACCGGTCCATCCGAGTGGTTATCGATGGCTGCTCGTCCGGTCAAATGGCTATTAATGCCGGGGTCCCTCAGGGGTCAGTACTCTCGGCAACATTATTCTTGCTGCACATAAACGATCTGCTCAAGCCCGGTACCTTTGGATATGCAGATGACAGCACTGTTGCCGAGAGTTACATATATAACGCGCTAGCTAGTGGGTCACAGATCCAGTCTCTTTGAGAGACTATGGTTGAGCGCTTGAACTTGTCCTTGGAGGCAGTCTCCGAATGGGGCGATGCCAATTTGGTCAAGTTCAATGCTGCAAAAAACCTAGGCGTGTCTATTTTCTGCTAAAAGGAGCCAATTCAGCCCCGCTCCAACTTTCCAGGGTGTAACCGTGCCGATAACCGACCACCTTGACCTTCTTGGTGTTACGCTGACATCGACACTCAACTTTGGGCCATACATCGAAGCAAAGGCTTAACTGGCTGCAAAAAAAAAACAGTACTTCACGCCGGAACAGCTGCTCAAACTTTATCAAGCTCAAGTTCGATCGTGTATGGAGTATTGCTCTCATATTTGGGACGGATCTGCCCGATACCAGCTTGATGCACTTGAGGCAATTGAGAGGCGAGCCAGAAGGATGATAATTGGCGATGATACACTCGTCAAGTCGAGGCTTCAAAGTCTTGAGCATCGACACAGAGTCGCTAGCCTGTCGGTTTTCTACCGGTTGCATTTCGGAGAGTGTGCGTCGGAATTGCATTACCTAATTTCGCCTAGCCCGTTCCATCATCGAATTATCAGACGTACGGCTATGCGCCACCAGTATATGATGGATATCCCACCTTCACGCACAAAACGTTTTGGGAACACATTCACTGTGGGTGCAGCTAGGGAGTGGAATTCCTTGCCGGAGTCTGTGTTTCTTGATAGCTACAACCCGGGAGTCTTTAAGTCGAGAGTAAATAGGTTTCTTCTGGGTAAGCGCGTTCCATCGTCGACCGCATCGTCGCTTTCCATCAGGTGAGATAGCGTTCAAGCGCGAATAAATTTTAACCGATACGTAAAAATGTAAGGTAGGTACAATAAATAAGTTACTTATTAGCTCTTTTCTGTGAATACGACGTAGGTAAATTATAGACAATGGAAAATACCCGAGCGGTTAGTTAGAGCGCGTGAGCGGCCGGCGAACTCTACGTCTATACTCCATCTATTTAGGTAGTTAACTAAATGTAAACAATCTTAACATGTCTTATAACTAAAAACAATTTCTAAAAATTTTATCTAAAAATGTTTACAATTTCGTATTTACCTAAACTGATACTAGATAATTACCTAAATTTAAATTATTTTTGTAAGTCTTTTATACGATTTATTTTAAATAAAAAGACATATCAAGATTGTTTACGTTTAGTTAACTCCATAAACAGATGGAGTATAAGTTGCTCACAGATTTTATTTCACTATTTTCTAATTATCCAGGTTTTCGCAATATCCGAATTATAAAATTACCTTATGACATATATGAATGTATGTCACAAGGATATCGATAGTTATGTATAATGATACATAAATATCGATATTTAGAACATATAGACCAGTGTCGATAATTTTTAAAACAAAAAAAACGAATAGTAGGATGAAACCCATCACAAAAGGAGGAGAATATTATAAAAATGAAAGGAAAAATAATTTACGGGCGATCTGAGGTCGGGAAGGGGGTGGGGGTGACTTTTTAAGGGGAAAAAACGGTTTTTCTCGATTTCCGGCAAAACTAAAAGTCCTATGGAAAAAAGTCGAATGGCAAAGTTGTAGGTAATAAAAAGATCTAAAACTTTTGTATTAACACTTTTTTCACATAACCTCAAAATTTATGTGAAAAATTCAAAAAACCATGTTTTTGGTTTTTTATTTTTATCTCTTTCAAAAAACAATATTTTATCACGAAATTTGGTGAAAACTTACCTTTTTATGTCCCAAATACGCTGTAATTTATTTGATTAGAAATATTTATTTTTTCACCTTATTTTGAATAAATATCGAAAAATCACCCTAATTTTCAATCGAAAAATCACCCGTCAAAATATCTTTTTTTTTCATAAACTTTATATGGTGTCTGTTCGTTGAAATGTCTACTTTCCGATGGTGAAAAAAAATATATATGTTACCATAGTAAATCTTCTCAGCAAATGCAAAAAACGAAATATGAAAATCGGCCAAAAGTTAGTTAGTAAAAATATATTTACGATGTGTATTTTATATATCATATGGGAGTAACTAAGTTTGTTTGTGCAAAATAAAGGAGATTATTATTTTTTTTAATCTTCTTAGTTTTTTTGTAAACTTGTCACAATTATCTTCAAGAAACTCAACGTGCACGTGTATTTTTTAAACAATGTTGTATACTATACTGTATTTCGAATACTGGCTAGGCTAACGGTTGTTACAGCTGCTACGAAATAATATATTAGGTATGTATGTAGTAAGACCCGGACCCGCCTAGCCCCTTCCCCACTCTTCTATGAAATACCTTTTGATGGGCTAAAATTTTTCGTAGGTCACTCAGATAAATATAAGTTATCTAAAAATAGTTATAAATAGGCATCTACGCATATAACTTAAAGAAGATTCGACTCCTTTCTCCAAATATTGTAGACGTCTTATTAAGTATTAATTTTATCAACTTATTTGTTTGTTAATTATAGTACTATATTTTGATTTGCATTTTTTTTTGTTATCTATGTAACATGTAATTTTACGTTTTTCGAGTAATTAAAGTGTAAATTTTAATAAATAGCTCTACATTCAATATAATAATTGAAAAAAAATTTCGAATTCGAGTTTTTTTCGGTTTTTTGCATTTGCTGAGAAGATTTACTATGGTAACATATATATTTTTTTTCACCATCGGAAAGTAGACATTTCAACGAATAGACACCATATAAACTTTTTGAAAAAAAAAGATATTTTGACGGGTGATTTTTCGATTGAAAATTAGGGTGATTTTTCGATATTTATTCAAAATAAGGTGAAAAAATAAATATTTCTAATCAAATAAATTACAGCGTGTTCGGGACATAAAAAGGTAAGTTTTCACCAAATTTCGTGATAAAATATTGTTTTTTGAAAGAGATAAAAATAAAAAACCAAAAACATGGTTTTTTGAATTTTTCACATAAATTTTGAGGTTATGTGAAAAAAGTGTTAATACAAAAGTTTTAGATCTTTTTATTACCTACAACTTTACCATTCGACTTTTTTCCATAGGACTTTTAGTTTTGCCGGAAATCGAGAAAAACCGTTTTTTCCCCTTAAAAAGTCACCCCCACCCCCTTCCCGACCTCAGATCGCCCGTAAATTATTTTTCCTTTCATTTTTATAATATTCTCCTCCTTTTGTGATGGGTTTCATCCTACTATTATTATTTTTCACTTTTTATTATTTTTGAAGGCATCTACCCTGGTCTAATACGATACTGTGGACTTCGATATTTAAGACATTCGGAACTAAGTTCGGAACACTTCAATTAAGATAAAATGCCGCTCAGTATAAATAAATTATAGGCCAAATATTGAAAAAAATGCAGGACGTAACGTTGAGACTCTAACAAATATTAGATCGCTCAAATAATATGAAGTTTCTCATTTTGCATTTCATGTACCTAACACAAATGAAAGTTTTCAAGTCGCTGTTCTGCTGATTTTTTGTCACTCGCTGTCAGTCACTCACTTATTATGTCTATAACCCAAAACCATTATTTTTGTCACTTAAAATTTTAATTTTTAGTCACTCGTTTAAATACTACCCCATACTTAATACATAAATAACGATATTTTGGATATTCAATACTTACTTTACTTCGATATTTAGGACATTTAAAACACTTAATTTAAGATAAAATGCCGTTCAGTATAAATAAATATTGAAAAAAATGCGGGTCGTAACGTTGAACTCAAACTATTAAGGCGTATAGTCCCTTGAACCATCTGGCCGAAATTATGTGAACGCAACTCTCGCACTCGCCTAGGCGGCAGTACGCAAATCTGTGCATTAATTTGCGGCCAGCAGCGCCCGGAAAGCGCTTTAAATCAATTTTCTCTGCGAGATATTGATTGATTTACATATGCAATGTTCACTTTGAAGAATATTTAACCACCAATTTTTATGTGTAAAAATGTTTCTAAAGGTCCAAGCCGTTTCAAAGGAGTAGGGAAAAGTGGCAAAAAGTTGCGAAATTGCTAAATATTTTTTTTTTGACAAAAGTATTAATTGCACGAAAAAATAAAGTGTTGATATTATTGTTCATGAATCTATAATAAACATATATTTTTTTCAAACCAATTGACCTAGCCATTACGGAGGAGTAGGCCTCAGAAAATCACTGTTTTATGGCACTTTTCGGGCGCTTGGCCCTTAATATTAGGTCGCTCAAATATAATAAAACTTCTCATTTTGTATTATAAGTAACTCAAGTTTGTAAGTTGCTGTTATTTCTCGCCACTTGCAGTCAGCCGCTCACTTACTAATTCTATCAACTGAATTTGCAATGTACCTATTTATTTAATTCAAAAAATAATTAATTGCTAGGAAATAATAAACAAATTAAACAATAACTTAAATAATTAAAAATAATATATACACTAAATGCCTCGCTAAATATGACGTCATAAAACTCCTGCGCATCGCCGTCGACTGGAAGTGTGCCCAAAAGGCTCGCGGCATTGCCACGTTGTATGGCAATGCTTATTCTCTGACCGAGGTAAAAGCCAGCCCTTGGGTCACGCGAAGTGTCAACTAAGCGTTTCGCTAATTCTTTAAAAAGCATATGATCACTCGGACCCCACGGCCCGAGAGTTTCAACCCCAAACGGCTCAAAAATATAACTGCCGACGAGGCTGTTATATTTCCGCCGCTTGAGGTTCTCTGCAGCTGTCGCGGCAGCACCAGCACAGCACGATGAGCTAGGAAGATGGGACGGCGTAATTATTTTTATCACTTAATTCACTAAACGTTTAATTATGAAGTTCCCGTGCCTACCTTCAACATTCCGGCTCCATTATCAGATTAGTTCGAAGGTACCTTATAGCCAAAGTGCATGTAATGATAATTCTAATAAGCCCAAACACGACTAGGACACATTGATTAATTGCGGAGTTCCGGTGCATACCTTCCGGTATATATTCCGGCCTCCTCATCATCATCAGACCAGTTCGACACTATCTTCCATATAACTATTCAGAACGGCAAAAAAATTACAAAAAACAAAACTTTATTCTGACTAAGCAGGTACCTATATAATTTTTCATAAATATAATTAATATATTTGACTATACAAATGCAATAATTAATCGGAAAGACTATATATAACTTCTTCATTCTTGTGGAAGTAGGTCTGCGATATTCTGTGTAAAGAATAAGTCGCAAAACTGAACCTTGAGTAACTCCAGTTTTATATCGTAAAATTTATACTTCGTTTCTGCCACTTTTACTTGAAGAATTCCTTCAGAAAACTAAGATTTTGACTGGATGATGAACAAGAGTTATCTTTTGGCTAATTGAGAAAGCTCTTCTGCCTTTTTTACCCTGAACTTTTGGAAAGATTGAATGTCGAGGAAAGTCGAAGAACAGTACCTATCTATAATTTTTTCTTCAGTAGTTTTGTAATTTAATCAAAGACTTTCCTACTAGTTCTTCGTCATTCTGTGCACTTGATCGCTCCTGGCTGAAACCGGATTGATGATCAGGAAACTGTTTTCTTTTGTGACAAGATTGTGTGCTATGTGCAGGTGCATCTGTAAGTTTAAGAACACTTTTGAGTGAATAGACAGTTTATTTTGTGTACCAATATTATTTGATTTACTACCTACGCGAGTGGAAAATATAGGGTCCTTCAAATTGCAGGATATGGAAACTAAGTATTTTCTGACGAGTACAAATTTTATCGAAAGCAATTATTGTTTTAGTCTTCATTTTTACACTGCATATTCTACAAAACTGCTGCCAAATATCCTAAGATGACTTATTATTCTGCCGCTGAACTAACTTCTTACAATATGAGTATTTATTATTTTTGGGTCTTAATGAGTGCAATGTTCACTTTCCAGGCTCAAGTAAACTGGGATCCAGTTGATAAGACTGTTCTGGCCGATGAACAAGTTGATGATCTTGGGTATTCATGGAGATCTGGTGTTAAAGTTGAAAAAAAATATCTTACACAGTGGTTTATAAAAACTACGAAGTTTGCCAAAGACTTATATGATGGACTTGACAATGGAGGTTTAGAAAATTGGAAAGATATTATTAATTTGCAAAAACATTGGATTGGGGAATGTGATGGAGTTGTTGTAACTTTTAAAATGAAAGTAAATACTGAGATGAAAACTTTTGATGTGTGGACCTCCGAACCCTATAAATTTATTCATGGTAATTTCATAACCATGAATTCTAATCATCCTTTAGTACAAGAGTTGAAAGGTCATGAAAGTGTTCAATTGACATGTTATAATCCAGTATCAAATCATGAAGTTCCTGTGTATATAACAGATAACATTAGCTATCCTCTGGGGAGAGATGTATTTATTGGGTGTTCTCAAACTGATAAGGATGATCTAAAAATTGCGTTGTCATTAAATATACCTAATAACAGTGATCAATATGAAATCGACATTGAAAGCGATAATCGTAAGGCAATTGATATAGCCCTTAAGAAAAACGTGGGAGGTCATTTAGTTAGTTCTAAGCTTAAGGACTGGCTTATATCCAGGCAGAGGTACTGGGGGACGCCTATACCAATAATCCATTGCAACAATTGTGGTGCAGTTCCTGTTCCTTATGAAGAACTTCCTGTGGAGCTGCCACAAATTCAATCTTTAAAGTCAGGTATACAAACTTTAGAAAAATTAGATGACTGGGTTCAATGTAAATGTCCTAAATGTCAATCCAGTGCTAAAAGAGAAACTGATACTATGGACACATTTGTTGATTCTTCATGGTATTACTATCGGTTTTTGGATCCAACCAATCAAGAGAGGCCCTTTTCAAAAGAAAAAATTCTTGACCACATGCCAGTTGACATATATGTTGGGGGTAAGGAACATGCCGTATTGCATTTATATTATGCCAGATTTATGAGTTATTTTTTACATTCACTTGGATGGACACCAACTAAAGAACCATTTAAGAAACTTGTCGTTCAAGGAATGGTAATGGGACAGTCGTATAAATTAAAAAGCTCTGGAAAATATATACCATCAGAACAAGTAGAAAAAGTCGGGAAAGAGTTTAAAGACAAGGCCACAGGAGAGACTGTATTGACTCAATGGGAAAAAATGAGCAAATCTAAATACAACGGTGAAAATCCTGAAAGGTTACTAGCAACCTATGGATGTGACACTACACGGCTGCTGATGCTCGCCGACGTGCCGCCCGCGACGCCGCGGCGCTGGTCCGATGCTAGTAAGTTTTATACAATTCTTGTTACAAAGAAATCGATGGGCGTAACATAACGAGCGGCAAGCACATTTACTTGCTTTTTATTTCTCAATTTATGAAGCTAGGTATCTAGTTGCATAGTCACAAGTTGAAGCATATCCGTTTTCTTTTTGTCATGAAGTTTATGAATTGTATCTATTTTACAGCATTACCTGGCGTGTTAAATTGGCAACACCGGCTTTGGATGACCATGAGAGAATTTTTGCAGAATCGTAATAATATTCCAGCTAAAAATACTTTAACTCCTGAAGAATTTAATAAGTATGAATACAAATTATGGGACTCAAGAAATTATTTGATCGCTACTACAACATACCATTTCAAACACACTCAAAAACTAAGTGTTGGTATTTCAAGACTGCAGAGTTTAACAAGTGTTCTAAGGGTAATATTATTATTTTACAGTAAACACCAAACCTTTTTTTGTATCAAAGTTTTATTTGTATTACCACAGTTAAGGCAACTAAAAAACCATTAGCTATACAAAAAATACAATTACTTATTCAATACTGAAATTAAACATTACTCTTTTACCTGTAGAACAAGATACCACCTGAAGTAATAGCCAAAAGTAAGGAATTTGAAAAAGCCTTAGCAGTTTTAATAATAATGCTGGCGCCAGTGACTCCGCACTTTTGCTCCGAGCTTTGGGCCGGCATCCAGTCTGCTCCACATAGAGTTTGTGATACATCTAATCTGGTCGACTGGGAGAAAAGTGTCCTCGAACAGGCATGGCCAAAAGTAGATGAAAATTATGAATTATCATTTTTATGCAAAGTAAGTATTTATTCGATTAGACTATTAACGAAACTGCTGAATGACATCAATATATAGTCAGAGTCTATCACAGTTTAAGAAAAAAATGTTCGTCACCTTAAGGTATATTTTTGTTTGCTTAGTGCACGTGATAAGCTTTGCATTGTACTTATCATATTAGGAACGTATAGGACAAGTATGTCGTATGTAATAATTGTAATTGCAGTACCCGGCCGTAAACCGGACGACTGAGTTTTCAGCTCTACTGTGTAAAGTGCCGTCTATTTCTCAACTGCGTGACAGTTATAAAGCTCGATGGATCAGTTACGCCTAATCACATACAAATCCAATGTACCTATTTGGATTTCGCCGCTACAGCTAGCTCTGCGCTCTAGGCTTTTTTCTTAGAGAATAGCACTGCTGGTTATCGCTCCCTAAAGGGCCTATTACACCACTCGATATTCAGACAGTTTTAGTCTATGGCTCGTCGTGTCGCGTAGTGTAATAAGGGTCAGACTGTCTTACTCGGAATGAAAGATAAGACGAGTCTAATAGTAGTTTTTACACCACCTGCTCGATAATGTCGTTTTATACGTCATACAAACCTCACTTAAAGCAAGTCATTATATGCCTAGGGAGATAATGCAGTATGGCCGATCCCTAGGGAATAATGAGATTTGAATTTAGAGCATCAACAATCGTCAACATTGTGAATTAAAATGTAGGCGCATCGAACAAGTCGACTCGAAATTCAAACCAAAGAGTATGTAATCACTATGATTCAAACTGGCCACTAACAAAAAAAAGAAAATAGAATAAAATGTGTACTGACGACACGGGAGCATTAATTTTTTTAAATTAAATTGGCAACATTGTTTTGCCGAAAAAAATCACGTCAAAGTCTATGGTCGCAATTGTCAGTTTTGGAAACGGATATTTATTTTTCAAGAATAATTGCTTAATTATGGAAAAAACAATAAACAAAAAAAGTAACGAGCAAAAACTGCTACCCACTAGGCCACTATGGTTAAAAAGTTCAAACAAAAACAAGAAGAGTTAAGCTCGCCTATGTACATGAACTTTGTTATCCACTTATTTTGTGTTTTTATAGTGTACAATAAAGAATTAAAGAATTAAAGAAGAGAAAGAAGGTGTTTTCAATGAAAACCAACAATGTTTATATACGATTTCAGAATTTTTAAGTTAGTATGACGTTATAATCTTGATCCTTGTCGACTAATATTATTAGATAGTTATATTTAGGATATAATGATATTTTTTTTTCTTATATTTTTAGAGAATCTGACATATTGCGAATTTCATAATGGACTTAAACATCAAACAAAGAAGGCTTTTGGTGAGTGGTAGAATGCGCTCAAAAGCAGTTGAGATGTAATGAAAGATTTGCCTCACTTTGTCTGATAGAGCATCAAAATCTTCAACTGAAGTTAAAATTGCGAAAGTGAAGGAAATAGTGGCTGAAATCCTAGTTCAAGTTTGAGAGCTGTTGACCTTTTTGTGTCTCACGAGTCGATCCGTATCATTTGAAACAATCATTGGAGTATAAAACATGTTCCCACTTGACTAATCCCAAAAGATCTGAATTTTCTCTATGCTGAAACGAATCGATTCCAACCCAACAACCTTGAAACACATTATTAGTGTTGGCGAGACGTGATGAAGTTGAAATCATGTTGACCATTTTATTTGACTATCGCGGTGTTGTGCACTTGGTATTCTTGCCAGAAGGTCAAATGGTAAATAAAGAATATTATTTGAATATTATATAGTGACATTTTTTTTCCGATTTGAAAAATCTTCCTATGACAACCCCCGCTCTTGGGCGGGGCGGGAGATAGTGTCAGACTCTTACTGACTAAAAAACTCATCCCGTTCCTTCAAGCCTTCATACCGGCGCCTTTTCGGATAACCCTGGCCCCAGTAGGCTACGACCCGGCTGGGCCCCTGCTGTTGCTGACAACTCCTTGAGGCGCGCGGGAACAGTGCGCACCGTTGACGGCTTGGTCCGGACAGTTACCGGACGGCCGGACAGCGAGCTACCCATTGCTCACTGTCCGCAAGCCCGTGCCTACGGTGGCCGGAAATCGGGATCAGTATCACGGCGCCGGCGGCGGCAGCGATAACGCCGTTGCCTGATGCGTTCGGCCTCCTCCTTTGCAAGTCCTCCTTTCAAAGTCGGCGACCGCCTGCCACTCCTCCTCGCTCCGGACCATGGCCTCTACCAATGCTCGGAGCGAGAGGTCTCCGCCGCCGATCGCCCCCACGAGGGCACTGCGATGATCCGCCCAAGCGGAGCACACTTCGACTGTGTGCTCCACCGTGTCCTCCGGGTATTCTGCACAGTGGCGACACCCGGGCGTCACTTCCGCATGAATCCGGTGTAGGAACCTCCCGAACGAACCATGTCCGGTAAGGACCTGCGTCATGCGGAAGGTAAGGACGCCGTGAGCTCTTTCTAGCCACGCCATATAGCGACATTTGAGAGATCACATAAAATATAATCATTTGGCATAATAACTAACATTTTGTGTGTTATTGACCTTTACCATACACCCACCAAATAATTAAGTCTACACACATGTTTTTGCCTAGGATTAACTATTATACAATTGTCATAAATACAAAAAATACTCTAGTATCAAAACTTTTTTCTCCTACTATTTTAATAATACCACATTCAAAATTTTTGGTTGTAACCTCCTTTTCTCAGGTCACGGTTTCATTAGACGGACTCTTGTCACATAATAGTAGTTTATGTGTCTAGGGGATAAAGCAGTGTCTTTAAGTCGCGGGCGATATGTTGAATTCCGAACGAAACTAAGGTTGCTGATTTTAATCCCGAACGACAGTGAGGGATTTGTAAAATTAACTCCCAAGACAAAGACAGCTTTATCCCCGTGTTGCATACTCTACTTTTTACACCATCTGTGAGATAATTAAAAGAAAAATTTTCTTTTTTTTTGTCAGTGGCCAGTTAGAATTTCGAGTCAACTTGTTCGATGCACGTACATTTTAATTGACAATGTTGACGATTTTTGATGTTTAAAATTCAAATCTCATTATTTCCTAGGGATCGGCCATACTGCATTATCTCCTTAATGGATAGAATGACTTGCTCTAAGTGAGGTTTGTATGACATATAAAACGACATTATCGAGCAGATGGTGTTAAAATATCGTTTGCTGAATCACGCGTAGTGTAATAGACCCTTTAGAATAAAATTGACCCTAAAAAATTGCAATTTGTGGAAATGAGTCTTTATGAGTCTTCAAAATGTAAGCTGTTGATATGAATTTTGAATTTATCTCAGCCGTGTTTCTTTTTACTAATAAAAATTCAGGTTCACTCACCACGGACAGTTTATAGCAAAATCAGTAGATACAGGAACCTTGACTTAAGTATGTCACTTACATTGTAAGGGTGCGTTATGTACTCACACTCGGTCAAACTGCCTCTACCTTTTGTGATGTAACTATAATCCTTAAATAAATATAATCTATTGTTTCAGGTTGACGGGGCAGACAGATGTGATCTAAAAATAAAGGCGAGTGATCTTCTAAAACTTAGCCACGAGAAGGCGTTACAAATGATGCTGAACGAGGAGTCAGTCAAAAAAAGACTTAAAACGAACGACATACTTAGGACGAAATTTGAACTGTTTCCGTATTGTCGTGCAATATTACACATATACCCAAAAAAAACGGTAAAACCAGTTGCTGTAGAAGAAAACATACTTTAATTAATTCGTTTTTCAAACAATGTTAAAAATTGCTGCGATGAAACGAAGTATCGTTGAATAAAATCAATTTCTTCGACAAAAACGATGAATCGTAAATTATTATGTAGGTATTATATTTATTTATTTGAGCACTTATTACTCGCAGAAAAAATGTTCGACGAATGTTGTCACTTCAGAAGAAGTGGCAACGGCGTATTGGAAGCGTTGGTTAGAACTCCTCGTACGAGGTAAACCGATAATAACCGGTGAGGGTTGCGGGAACCCGATAGATACAAGACGCGCAGGACCCGTCGTTGTGGCGACACTTGGGGAGGCCTATGTCCAGTTGTGGACGTCTTTTGACTGAAATGATGATGATGATAATGAACATTGTTTACTTAAATTTGGTCTCACTGTTTCCCTACGTGAGAATGAATTTGCGATTGAAATATCACGAGTGTGACGCGACGGTTCACTACCTTGATGCATCATCATCTCGAGTAGGTAGCTATAAGTTCTCAGATCTTGAACTAATATTACTAGGTATACCTGCTAATTAACTAGGATACTGCGATTTCAAGTGCAGCGATCTTCGAGATAATGTTTGAGAAGTCGCGTAGATAACCATTTACAACAGGACAGCCAATCTTGAAGTTACTAAGAGCGGTATACTCCTCACGAAAATTAATAAACCGATTTTATTGAAACTTGCAAAGATGAAATATGCATCTTAAAAAGACCATAAACGGCCTTATACTTAGATTGCGTTGAAGTTTTATTATCACTGCTCCAAGGGGTAGCGAACCTAAGTACGTATATGATATCTTGAAAGGCAAAAATTACTAAGCGACATTAAGTAAACTTTACAGGAGAGTTATTTGACAGGCTTTTTGGTCTAGTGGTCAGTGACCCTGACTGCTATGCCGGAGGTCGTGGGTTCGATTCCCACCCAGGACAATGTTTCTGTGATGAGCATAATCATTTGTTCTGTGTCTGGGTATAATTTATCTATAATATGTATGTGTTTATAAAATATAAGTATGTTTATCAGGTTGTCTAGTACCCATAACACAAGCTCTGCTTAGCTTGGGGCTAGACGTCGTTGTGTGATTGTTGTGGAATATATTTAAAGTATTTTTTTTTTAATTGTTAAGTACATAATAAAAAAAAGTCACATCAAGTTATGTTGTTTGTTGCTGTTAACATCATGTTAAGTGTATCTAAATCCTACTATTTCGACATTTTTAACTATATTTTTCTAAAAACTTTAACTTTCCTTAGTTTACTCAATGTCACTTAGTATTTTTTGCCTATCAAGCATGGATATTAATTTCAGGTCGTCAGTTTCTCGGGAATCGGGATCGATTCGTGCATATTTAAAACAAAGTTCAAAATTCAAAGTTATTAGTGACACTATGGAATAGTGTAATATTGTGTAGCTATTTTGTTTTTTGTTACAACTTTTTGTTTATATACAAAGACCAAATAGTTGTCTTTCTCGTAGAATTATGCCCTAATCACCATTCTGTATTAATAAAATGTTTATTCACTTTAAACACGCGTTCACTTCATTATCACATGTTAAACTAATTGCCTAAATGGTAGGTACCTACTTACATCAGCTAATGGTTAACATAATATGTAGTAATAATTATGTTTATTGAATCTTAGTATTAGCACAAAATATGTACAGAAGTCAATCAACATACATACAAAGCGCGCTCGAGCAACACACACATAGACACCACTCATAGACACGATGACATGATGGTCGCGTCTCGGACCACTCGACTCGTCGAACAGTTCCGACTCAAACGCTCATTAGTGTGCGTCCATCGAGCGTAGGCATAAAAAGTGAAGTACATACATGAGATTGTCTTCTGTACCTATCTATTTTGTGGTATTTGCCTTGGGAAAACCGTACCGGGGTGGTTCTGGGAGGCATGGGACTAGACTTCTTTTTGAAAGGCCTTTTCCCAGCAGTGGTACAGTACAGTACAGTTTCTTAAGCACACATTCATCAGAATATTCAGTGATTTCAAGAACCTACCAAATGTAGGTACACCGACGATTGTCGCTATGATTTGAAGTTCTAGTGATAATATTATAGTCATACTAATCAGGAACATTTTTACAAAAGTAATTTCTTATTATGCACATGATTATTTAATTAATTAATTCCTGCATATATATAGACGCTATCTCGTGCTTCTTGCTTTCTTTCCTCGAAATATTTCGTCCATGTAAATCCTTAAATTAGCTGCTGAATCCTAAAAAAAAAAAACAATAAATTAGTTTTGTCATCGCTTTCTAATACTAATTATCGAGCACGTATTAATTATTTTTGTACACACTGTTTTAATTAGCGATCGAACAGATAAAGAATAGTTGAAACTGACTTATCACTATATATTTTTAAATGTTTATTAACCAATGGGCCCTTCTAAAAAGATTCAAAAAAAATTCAAAATTCAAAATCATTTATTTCAAATAGACCATTTACAGGCACTTTTGAATAGTCAAATGTCGGTCAGTCCAAGAAAAGTGAAGCTAAATTGCACGTTCCAAAACGTAGGTCTCTATGGAGAAGAACGTGCAAGAAACTCCATGGACACTCTTTTTAAAATATATTGAGTTACATAAATCTTGGTTACATATTTCTTGTCGCTTCTAATATGTGAGCACAATGTTGGTAGATACATAATAATAATAGTTTATTATTCTTTTTATTAAATGTAATTAAAAATAGAAACCGAATTAAGCCACTGGCAGCCAAGAGATGACCAGTCTCAACCGATGGCACCCGTTCACGGGCATGACACGTGCATCAGCCCCACTCAGCTCAACCATTTTAAAGGGAACCGAATGACCCAATAACACGTGCCACCACCAGCAAGACATTTGGGTGAGCATGACAAACTCTCAACTGCCATGCTCGTAATGTCAAACAAGTTGTAACCTAATAGAGATGCTCCATGGTGCTTCACATTCACAAAACTTGAACAAAAGAAGAAAGTGCTTCTACATTATACAATGCTATTTAGTTTCCAATTAAAAAAAGTAATAAATTATCATAAGCTCTACTGAAATAAACAAATAAATAAAAAATACATTTCGAAAGCAAAAAATACAAAAAGGGGAATAGTATCTCTTCCAATATTTAGAAATATATTTATATATTTATAAAAAAAAAAAAACTAATTTGAAGGTAAAAGTGGCTGTAGTTGTGGAGCAGGACCAGCATTTAGCCAAGCATTTTTGTCAAGGAGATAATCTTCCAGTTTATAATATGCTTGTCTACATAGTGTGCGTTTAATGCATGTTTTAAATTTGGACTCATTTAGTTGTAGAATCTCAATTGGTATTTTATTATAAAATTTTACACAGTACCCCATGAAAGAGCTACGTACTTTAGCCAATCTGAATCGAGGTTGATCTAATTTGTTCCTATTCCTAGTATTAAAATTGTGCCTGTCACTTATCTTAGTAAAAAGATGAATATTTTTCCGAACATACATGATGTTTTCATAAATGTATTGACAAGGGACCGTCAGGATGTTTATTTCTTTAAATAGTTCCCTAAGGGAATCGCGTCTGCGAAGGTTATATATGGCTCTGATAGCTCTTTTCTGCAGTATAAAAATAGACTCTATGTCTGCAGCCCGTCCCCATAGCAAAATACCGTAAGACATAATACTATGAAAGTAGCTAAAATAGACTAGTCTCGCAGTATCTACATCAGTTAATTGGCGGATTTTTCTCCTTGAAGCCTCGAGTCAAGCGTGATCCCTAGGAAAACCGTACTCTCGACGAACTCGATTTTCTCCTTGTTCAATACTATGTCAGAATAATTGCTTTTAACATTCGGTAACGCAAATCTTATGCACTTAGTTTTTTTCCATTCAATACTAAATTATTAACAGTAAACCAGTTTTGGACTTGCTGTAGAGCATTATTTACGTCATCAAGGTTTGTAGAACGTCTATTGATTTTAAAAATTAACGACGTATCGTCAGCAAACAATACAATATGTGGTTGTTTTTTTAATAGATGCGGTAGATCATTTATATATACTAAAAAGAGGAAAGGACCCAATATTGAGCCTTGCGGTACACCCATTTTGACTTTCAAACCCGGAGAATTGACACCATTTATCTGAACTTGCTGTTGCCTGTCAATTAAGTAAGATTTTACCAAGCTAAGTGCAAGTTTACCTAGCCCATAATGTTCAAGCTTTAAAAGCAAGGTTTCGTGATTAACACAATCAAAAGCCTTTGAGAGGTCACAAAAAATCCCTATCGCATCTTGGGCTTCTTCCCACGCTGCAAATATATGTTTTAATAAAGTGACACCAGCGTCAGTCGTACAACGACCTTTGGTGAAACCATACTGCTGATCGTGAAAGATTTTATTGCTATTAAAATGGTAAAGCATTTGATTAAGCATAACTTTTTCAAACACTTTACTGAAAACCGGCAATACTGATACAGGTCTGTAATTATTAGTGTCCTTATGGTCACCTGATTTAAAAAGTGGTATAACCTTACTGTATTTCATTATATCTGGAAAGACGCCTTGGTCCACACACAAATTAAATATTAAAGCTAAGTATGGTGCTATAGTCTCAATTATTGATGTGCATACTTTAACAGACATTCCCCATAGGTCTTCAGTTAATTTGACTTTGATTTGCCGGAAAGCCTTTATGACTGTCATAGGATTTATATGTTTGAATTGAAATTCAACCGGACAACCTGGCAAGTTTGCTTTTAATAGAGTAATTGAGGCTTCAGGGGAGGAATTTAGAGCTTCCGTTGTCCTAAGAGGTACATTGGTGAAATAATTCACAAACTCTTGGGCTACTTCTATGTTAGAGCTTTTGGGACCATGTGGAGTCTCTAATAAAAAATCCGTGCTGCGTACTTTGTTCCTACCAGTTTCACTATTAATTACTTTCCACACAGTCTTTATTCTATTGTCTGCGGATTTGATCTTGTTGCTAATGTACAGGGCCTTTGCTACCTTGCAAATCTTTCTGAAAAGTTTAGAATATTTATTTACATATTTATTGAAGGTTTCAGTATTGAAGAATGGCTTAAGGCCATATAGCTCATACAGTCTTTCCCTACTTATTCTAATACCTTTAGTCGCCCAGTCACTAAAAACAAACTTTGGGAATATATTTTTCGACTTCTTTTCAAAAGCTGTATTAAATTCATTAAGTACCAATGAAAAGAAGTTATCATAAAATTTATTGGCATCATTAATATCATGGCCTAGAACATTTAACTTATTTTGTAAGTTACTATTAAATTTAGTTAATTTGCCAATTGTAATTGGCCTGAATTGAATCTGAGTCTTTTCCAGGGCTGCTTGAGACATAAAAGTTACCGTTTGTCCACTATGATCAGACGGAAGATAATTTACTATAGCTTTATCTAGATAGTCACAATTGCAGAAAACATTATCAATACAAGTTGCAGAGGTTGGGGTTACTCTCGTTGGTTCTGTAAAAACGTTAGACAAATGAAATGATTTAAAAAGATTTAAAAATCTGCTGCTATTTAAATTATTTTCCAAAATATTAATATTAAAATCTCCACAAATAATTATGGATTTGTTACTATCTACAAGTTTGGCGAGAATATCTTCCATTGTTGATTCAAAAAGACTAAAGTTTTGAGGGTTCGGGGGTCTGTACACGCACACTATAATATGCTTATCTAGCTCAACACAAGACAGTTCTATGTAATGTTCCGTTGACAAATTAACTATATCATTACGTTGCTTAAATTTTAAGCTTTTTTTTATTAAGATCAGGGAACCACCACGCAATATAGATTTCCGATTAAAACAACTACCCACACTATAATTTTCATAACTGATGGTAACCTGGTAATCCTTCAACCAATGTTCGCTAATACATACTACATCGAACATTGATTTTTCTAATAACATTTCAATTTCCAATAATTTAGAAGAGATACCTTGAATATTTTGATGAAATAGTTTTAATTTGTGCTGCTGGGACCCTTTTTGCTGTTTAACTATTTGAGAGCAAGAAGATACCTTATTGATGGTTGGTATAACTATTATGTTACCGGTACCCTCTGTTGTCTTATGAACTAGTTTAAATGATCCGGAGTTTGCCCCAAATCTATATTATCACCTGGCATTGAGTTGCAACTAATTGTAGTATCTACGCTAAATACAGGATTTTCTAAAGTGACACATGGGACCTCCTTCGTCGACTTTATAAAAATATTCGTAGCTATTGTGCTACGGTTAATATGGTTCACCACGTGATTATTAGTATTATTACTAATTATTGTGGTGTCAATTACGCAAGACTTCGACATACTACTTATGTCTGTGTTAATATAATAAGCCAATAGCTTAGCTATTGTGTTTCTATAACTAATGGGCAGATACGTTGTACCCCTGTTCGAATTTAAATGCTCAACAAAAATGTTGGTGTCTAAAAATATAAATTTGTCACTATGGTGACTAACTAAAAAGTTCATATGATTATTAAGCATATGAATATAATTGTTTTGTCTATATGACAATCGTTCAAAATATGGAAAAGCACACAATATTATTTTTTTACATTTTAATTTTAACATTTGAGTTACAAAATCAGTAATATCTTCCTTGTGTACCCTTAAACTATTACCTATAAGCACAGTTAAATTAGTATCATAGTCATAAGTTTTTTTAGTTACTAATTCCATAATATACTTGTATGTTGACCCAGGTATACAAAAATTATGAGTTGAAAAATTAAGATTATTATTTATTAATTTGCCTAAACCCCTTCCCATACTATCCGAGAACATAACTGAATGATTGCAGTCTTGACTATTACAGTTAACCTGAGATAATTCCTGTTGACAAGCAAGCAAACTATGTCCAGTAACACAGTCATGAGAAGAACTCTCAGCCTGGGACGGGTCCTCCGTTGCCTCAGACAGACCAGCCTCCAGATTTGAGACTGTCTGACATGTGCACTGACACATAACCAATTCATTTAATAAAAAAGCGAACACACTATAGTGAGGTAGGTACTAATAGGTACGTGTGTTGAGGATTGTAATTTTTTAAAATGTGTTTACACGATAAGTACATATTTTTCTTCAACGTAAGCTAGGTGTCCAATGAACGAAGATATAAATTTACTAAATTGACATTATACACTTTTTATAACTTTGACTTCACTGTCGGGGCCACGGAATATATAGGTTGAAGCTTATTTTATCTAAGTGTACTTATTACAATGAAAAGAAAGTTACCTTCTTCGCTTCCCTCCACTCTAAATTGCGAAGTCGACTCAACCCTTTAAGATTACGATCGAGTATTTTGAGGAATTCAGCTCTTGTAATGATCGGTGTCTCGGTGGTACCATTGTTTGATGGATCTGGAGGCGCCGTCACGGCCTGTATTATAATTACATATTATTGTTTTTAAATAATGTTTCAGTATTTGCCATAGGTAGATACTTGTGAGTTATGTTGATACATAATAAATATCCTAAAACTCCGATCGCTATAGGATATATTTAAAACTGAGGGTCACACGCAGAGGACGACGCAGAGTCGGATCTAAAATCTATACACTTCTACATGTAGCATATTAACATTTATATTACGTGTACGTACGTTTTATTAAATGACCTTTTAACGTTGGTGACGAAATGCTAATGTAACGGATGGGTATCAAATCCTTTTTTAGGATTTCATACCGTGACTGGTTTGATAGTCTTGACTTTTTCATAGTCTTGACTTTTTATAGAAGAGTCTAAAGATAATTAAATTTTTTTTCGGTGTTAGAAAAATGACTTCACCTGCTCGCCTGTGTTATGTAGGTGGTACCTACATAGATCGGAATTTGGCTACTATTACTATCAATGGATATGACCTAAACTCGCACTTGTGAAGTGTTTGACAGTGTTCTTATGCTTTTCCGTTTAATACAATATTATGTTCTATCTTTTTTATCTTTAAGAATAGAAAAAAGTAGGTAGCTATAAATCACATTGACGCAAGATTAGTACTGTTACAGTCTTAAAACAATAGATGTCTATATAAATGTTTTAGGTCTTAACCATATTTTTGATAGTATTAATGCACAGTAATAGCACTCAAATTCCGATACATAAGTGACCATGTCCATTCTGATTACAAAACCTACAATTGTATACGTTGAAGCAATAGAGCAGCAACAAGAAGCACATCATTGCAGTTGTAATTTTGATTGATTTGAAAAGCACCTTTCAACATTTAACTCGCTGTACTAAGAGAATTTTCGGAATAGAGTACTTATTCCGGTTGCCTTCCGTGTGATTAAATCTTATTTAACTTATTTCTAGGAACAAGAATATTATGCAGTGAATACCAGCTGATGTTGGCTTGGCAGATTACCTATAAAGTAGTCGATCGATTATTGACGGAGCTTGAGGTGGTAGGCTGGCTCGTCCACATTTTCCCGTGAACAGTGGTTTCTTGCGTGTAGGTAGGTAGTTAAAGAAATATACCTACACTAAAATGTGGCACGAACACCTCCATCAGAAGTCACCGAGTAGAAAATTAGGTATCATAGGTATCGGACGATCCAACCTGGACTTTCCTGTTGTTCAAGATTCAATCGGGTACACAGGAGTCGGCTATTTTTTTTCTTTAGGTACATTAAAAATTAGTCCTGTATCGTTTGTGTGTTCATAAACATGTAATAAGGTTACAAGCGCAAGACACTCAAAACTGGAACAAATATCTGTAGGCCATACAAATATTTGTTTCGTGTGGGAATCGAACCCGAGACACGCAGTGCAGCTGCCAATCGCTTAACTACTGCGTCAACTGTACCATCAAAATGTAATTTATTTCTTCTAGCAATTGGGAAGCTTAACGGAATCAAAATGTTGAACCACTTTTAAAATAATAAGGAATTTGTTTGTACCACAGCAATGACTACGATAAATCAGTTTGTGACAAAATCTTATGAACTCCTGAGATGTTTAGTAAAGTAACAGTGACTGTAATTAGTTTGACTTAATAATAGATAAGTACCTAAATGAAAATCCCCACCACCCCACCCCACCTAAGGTCGACTGGTAGATAATGCCTAAGGCATTAAGTCCGCCTTTGTACAGTTTTTTGTGCAAGAAGTGTCAATACATAAATAAATAAAATCATGATGTTCATCAATGATCAAACTTCGGACGGCGGTGTGATGATGGTTTTCATTTTTTTCTAAGATAGTGGCGTCCAGGCCAAATCTATTCTAGACCTGCCTCGCCATTGGTGTTTTATGACCTACAGTCAGAAATATTAGGCTGACTTATCGTTCTTTCCTAGCACCAGCTTTACTGTGATAGATAAAATGCAATCGCTATTTGACATTGACAAATATTGCCTCATTATGTTATTGACTAACTTTAATTATGAATCAAGTTCAAATGTTTAATGATGCAACGATTAGATGAAAAAAATCATTAACCTGATTACAGCAAATGAGCCCAAACTATTAATAAATCAAGTTTGGTTAATAGGTAGGTACTAATACCATAAATAGAATTCTACATAATTATTTATAATAGATACACTTAGAAAAAAGTTCGGCGCCGCCGCACTGTTTTCTATAGTTATTACCTATTGTATTTGTATAGGTAAAATCAATTTTAACCCCCTACAGAAAGGAGGGATGTTATTGTAAGTTGATGATAATATTAGCTTTAGCATATATACGTATCTATGCATTTCTAAAACTGGCTTTCATTTAATTTTGCACTCATAGGAGGTAGGTATTTAGTAATAAATAATATTTTTTTATAATTTAGTAGGTTTTCCAATCAGCACATTACGGGCTATACCAACGTATAAGTGCCAATACTTCATCCAAAAGCACAGTATTTTAGTATTTAACTAATGTATTATAAAAAGGTACCTATCATTAAAAACCCTCCAATGTAAACAAAGTAGATTTTTATTCCTACCAAAGTATGGAACTCCAGGTGGCAAATCTGACTCGCTCGATCTTTTCCTTTTTAGTTCTTCTCGAGCACAAAAACATTAATTTTATGTACCTAGTTAATTAGGCTGGCCGCTGGCCTGCCATGCACGTTATAAGGAGCGAAAGTAATACTTACGTTCTCATCAGCAAATTGATTGTTTACTAATTCTGATATTTGACTGTATGCGCTCTTTGTGTCGTTGATTTGCTGCAAAAAACAATATCTATTAAAAAAAATAAAAACTGTTTGTTAATTTAGTAACTGACTACTCATATCATTTACTAGCTGTGCCCGCGACTTCGTTCGCGTGGACTACAGGATTTTGAATTTATTTTTTCTAAAATAAAAGTAGCTTATGTTACTCCTTATTACATCAGCTACCTGCCAAAAAAAGTCCCGTCAAAATCGGTCCAGCCATTTCAGAGATTAGCCCGGACAAACAGACAAACAGACAAAAATTGTAAAAAATGTTATTTTGGTGTATGTGCCGTATATTTATATTCATGTAGTAAAAAGCAGTTATTTTAATATTACAAACAGACACTCCAATTTTATGTATATGTATTAGATAGATTACCTACTTGCTGAAATATGGTATGAAAATTTAAATTCTATTTTCCTTGAATAATAGGTACCGAAGTAGGTTTTTTTTTTATGGTGGGTAATGGTCCGATGTCTTCTCCCGCTCTGTCGATGTCTTATGCTCGATCCGGACAATTACCGGACGGTCGGACGGTGAGCTACCCATTGATCGTCGTTCGCAAGCATGTACCTATCGTAGCGTCAGGGTCGCGATGGCTGGGTGTGAAGATGTCTGTGATCACGCGTGTGGCCATCTCCCTCGCATTACTGCTTCGCAGAAGGAGGCAACCGCCATTTTTCCTCGCTCTGGACCGTGGCCTGAAACGGCGGCCGGCGCGTGATGTCGCCACTGTCCATCGCCTCCACCAGGACACGGTGATGGCACTCATGCGGGGTACTCCACCATTTTATACTCTACCGTGTCCTCCAGTTTACACAATGGTGACTCCCGGGCTTTTCTTGCACCTGAATCGAATGCAGGAACCTTCCGAACTTACCGTGTCCGGTGAGGACCTGAACCATGCGGAGGTTAAGGACACCATGACGCTCCTCCAGCCAGTCTCATAATTATGGCAAGCACAACTCACACATGCTCGTCTGTGTTAGGTACCTACTTGATTTATGTATATTTAAGCAACAATATTTTAACTTAAAACTTAGGTGTTTACAGAATATTTAATAAGTAAGTTCTTTAAAAAATCTATCTCATTTATGTTTCATACCTTGAATAAAATGTAAATGTATTGCGATGACCTTCATAGTTGCCTTTACCTTTAGACTTTTTACAATCACCATTCACTGATCATATGGTAGCGAAGGTGCACATAACAATTATTCGTGTCTTTAAATCATTATTAATTAACAGGTAAAAATATATAAAAACCAATTTTTTTACCAAAAATCAGTTTAGCAATAGGTTATACAGTGGGTGGGTACTGACCTCCAGTATGACGTGGAAAATGGTTCCAAAAAATCCTCGTTTCGGTGCCACGGCTATATGTCTACCAGCTCTAACCGCCGACTGCCTAGCAGTTCGATCTTTTTCTATTACATCATCTGCTGTTGACTGAAAAATTGACATAGTACCTAAATCGTCCCTTTCATGTATTATGATGGCTACAAAATAAACTGGATAGTGCTAAAAAATCAGGCTCACCTGCAAAATTGTATCGTTTATTATATTTTTTGTCATACCTACACAGGTACCTATATTAATCTTGGCATAACCTGGCTCTAGTTAATGCCTTACAGTACATACCTAAATAATATACCAATTTGAAGTAAATGCGGGCAAAGATTTTCATTGCAGCCAGTGTTAGGAACCCTGACTGCAACGACGTTTTTTAACAAACGAAGACAAAATAATAAATATAATATTTTGTAGAAATTAATGTTTGTGAGAAACGTAAATGACGCAACATTGTTAAGTTAACAGAAACATATAAATAAAGTAAAAATATTTTTTTTTCAATATGAGGGGGCTCCTCATGGTAAATATAGCAGTTCTTCAAGATGTGTGATGTGCATGTTGGGATTAGTCATCGCACTATTGTAACGATTTATACGAACTATTTAGCTTGTATTTCTGAAAAATGTCTGAGAAGATCTCCTTGTCAGTGTTAACATCAAACTACATTATGTAGGTACTAATCTACTGGTTCTAGCTCCAATAAAAATTGTTACTTAAAAAAAACGGGTACTTACTGGCAGTGCACTGAAGCAGGGTGATATAATAGCGACGAACACGATCGTCACCACTGCGTAATGCTGCACTCCGGGTGCCATTGCTGATCCCGCCGTACTGCTGACACCTTACCTGGTGAAATTCACTTATTTTTTAACTTCAAAAAAGGAAGTTCTTTATGTATTTATTCTAAGTGTTATGTTGTATCTGAAAATGAAATTCTATATTAATACCCGTAGTTTTACTCGCAAACCGACTACTAAGGTAGGAGCGTCCCTAAGTACCTATCTATCTGCTTACCTACTACGTACTGGAAGGATATAATAATAATAAATGGCTTGATTCAGAAAGCAGTATTGCTGGACACGGCTCTTATAGTCAGGTTCCTTTCTCTGGAGCCCTGACCGCAGGTAGTTTAGACCCTGTTCCCGATACCGGTGGGCTACTATTTTTTATATTTATATTATATAATTTAATTTATTTGTACAGATAGCTCAATAAACGAAATGGTAATAATAACATGACATGTGGAATGTGGACTCGACTGTCATTGTGCCGATTGTCGTAACCGCCAATGGTCTTATTGCCAAAAGCTTCGACGACCATCTGTCGAAGCTGTCGTTGCGCGGTTGGATCAAGGGCCAGATACAAAAGGCAGTACTCCTCGATACAGCTCGCATTGTGGGGAAGTTCCTGTCTCTGGAGCCTTAACCACAAGTAGCTTGGACCCTGCTTCCGACATCGGTGGACTTCTGTTTTTATATTTTTATTTTTTTTTTTTAAATATTTATGTACCTATTATAAGAAAAATGAAGGAGATAATAATAAATTCATTAATTTCAGACTAAAAAAAACCGGCCAAGAGCATGTCGGGCCACGCTTAGTGTAGGGTTCCGTAATTTTCCGTCCGTCACAAATTCACAATAAGTGTACCCACACAAGAGGTTAGAAAAATGCCTGCATATACGATTAAACTACAAACTTAGTCCAGAAATTATTTTGTAGAACCCTTTTGACTTTTTTTTACAAAAACTGTTCTTTCCATCAAGTTCAAAATAATTTTCCTAGAAAGTCCTTATAAAGTTCTACTTTTCAGAATTTTTTCATATTTTCTAAACTCTTGGTTCAAAAGTTAGAGGGACACACACATTGTTTTTTGTTTTTTTTTGCGATTATTTTTGAAATTATTGACATTATCAAAAAATGATTTTAGTAAACCCCTATTAATTTTTAAATACCTATTCAACAATATATCACACGTTAGGGTTGAAATTAAAAAAAAAAAATCACTTCCCACTTTACATATAGGGGGCTACCCTAATAAAAATTTTTTTTCCAATTTTTATTTTACCACTTTGTCGGCGTGATTGATATACATATTGGTACCAAATTTCAGCTTTCTAGTGCTAACGGTCACAGAGATTAAGCGAGGACGGACAGACAGACGGACAGACAGACAGACGGCGAAACTATAAGGGTTCCTATTTGACTACGGAACCCTAAAAAAACCCATAGTAAAATGACAGTTTACAGATTTAAAAAAGTTAAAGATAAAATTAAAATTAAAAAAATATTAATAGGTATGTACTATAAATTCAGATTCAGTTTCAGTAATTAATATAATGTCAGATCAATAATAAAAATGTCAGATTCAGTTCGATAACTTATAAAATGTCAAATTTTGTTCAATTAATACAATATCAGGTTTAGATTAATAAATATTAATACTAAAAAGTCAAATTCAGTTCAATAATTTAATTAATACAATGTCAGATAAATAATAAAAATGTCAGGTTTAGATGAATAAATTAATTATCAACAATTTTATGGTTTTAGATGTCTACCCACAACTCAGTTTGACCTAAGATTTTCTGGAATTTTTTGCACATTCTTCTCCGTAAAGATCTACGCTTTTGATTTGATCGACTTCTTGCTTCACAATTCAAAAGTGTCTGTAAATGATGATTCTAGGCACAGTCTATCAAGGGCCGAAACGTAGACAGCTGGCTCAAGCACCCGAAACAGAAAGACCATCCTCTCTCTGTAGCCCCAAAGTATGAGCGCATGAAATTTTCTTTAATGAATTGTGTCCATCGCATGTGCTGCACACTTCCACCGGCAGCGGGGACCCTATCAGAGGCCGGAGGGCCTCGAGGTCCCAAGCTGGCCGGATGTCGGCCTCTTCCCCGCCGACGCGTAAGCGCAAGCGGTGGTGTCGTTGGCGGCGAGAAGTAGATATTAGTCGTTCGAACTCGATGCGACCTCAGCGACCGGAATCATGGACTCACGGCTGGCGCAGGTTCCAGCGGCTGCGAGGCGGAGCTGAGTGATGAACCCGAAGATCTTGGTTTATTGTTTATTTGGTTAGGTCTATTTGAAATATAATGCTTTGATGTTTGATTCTTCTTCATCTTTTTTTATCTTTATGAAGCGCATCCGTTGCCGACATAAAAATGATCTAAGAATAAAACTATTTTACCTACACTTACTGTGTTAGGATAAGAAGTTTTTGTTATTACGAGCCATTCACTTCCACGATCATGGGTAGAATGTATAGGCGACATTTACTTATTGCTTGCGAAAATTACCTCCGTCATGATGGTGTCGCAAGCATCTAGTAGGTATTTCTTGCTATCCGTTTCGCAAACGTCGCGGCCGTCAAGCATGTAGGTACCTACGGTATGTGAAGAAAATAACACTAGTAACTTTTTTTGTGACATGGCGGTAAAAAACTGTTTTTATCACGCGCATAATATTTTTATTTACCCCTAGGGGAAGGCTAAGGTATTTTGATCATACTGCCTAGTCTTACGTTTATGTTTTATGCGTGAAAAGTTTTTACTATAATGTCTTTCGTAGGGACAATGGAATACGCATGTACCATTTTCTAATAATTCTGATTTCCTGCTAGCCACCGCTCGGGTACAAATATAAAGGCGAATTTTATTGTTATGGTCACCCGAAAAATAATTTGACAAATGGGTCTAACTTTGAAAAATGGTAGGTACAATAGGCCCGATATTTCCTCATTTCTCTGAACAAGCACGCTAGAATTCCAAGACAATATCCCAGCCAACACTTTTAATCACTTTCAGTATAATGATGACAATTATTTACTTTGGAAATCATTAAAAACACAGAACACAACATATTCTCCTGACACATGACAAACGTCAAGATGGCGGCAAACGATTAGTTTTCAATTTCGGCCACGCGCCAACTTATCTTACGCTAGCACTAGTGAATTTGAAAGTTTTTCACAGAATTGTTATTTTCTAAAATATAATTTTGTGGCCTTCGTAGAACTAAGTAGGTATGTTTTGTGAAGCTAGATTACACAAAACATTATTTTCAACACAGTTGAAGACTGGCACGTAGGTATCCACTGTACCTACCTATTACACAAGCAACTTTTTTTAAAACTGCACTCATGCCGAGAAGCGTAGGTACTTATCTATTATTCAGTTTATTACATTATCAATGCTAAGTTGGTAGAGGGCCAACCCCTCTTACAAATAGCGAAAACAGCTCATAAAAAATACCGCGTGTTATAAATTTTTATAATAACTTGTTACTAAATATTGTGTTTATGATAAGTATTACATTTATTGTGTAACTGTGTTGAAAAACTTCATTTGTATTGCATTCTCGGCTCAAGACCAAACTGTGAATAAATTGTAGCTAACGACATTTTTCTTGGAGTTAACTCCAATAGTCTATCCGTTCCTACCTCCATATCCGATAACAAAATTCGATTTGGCCCTGTTTTATTTTGTCCATAAGGTATTTATATCAAAATAACTAGTAGGTATACAAAAGGCAGTTAAGGTTACGGCCTCCCAGTCAAGTAGATATGAGTTGCTGTTTCATCTTTGTAGGTACAGTCAGCAGCAAAAGGCGATCACACGTCACCTTTCAACTCAGTCTAGGTTTTTTTAAATTTGGCGTTTATGATTGTTGTGGTTGCATAGGTGTATGTGTACCTGTGAAGTCATTAGATGATTTCCCATTTAAGAAAAAACCTTGATGCATGTAGATATCTAATAATAACTAGAGCTTAAGGGGCCGGCGACGGATGAATTTCCATTCAAACGTAATAAGTACCACGCTCATTTGCAGTTGGAGCATATTTCCAACTTATTATGATGTTATTCGGTTATAGACAATATTTACCTAGGTTCCTACTTCGACAATACATGAAAAGCCAAATGGCATGTTTTGCCATTAACGCTGTAAAAAAGTACGAAATAATGTTTTTTTTACCCGACTGCAAGAAGGCTTTATTACATCATATCTTCCAAACCGCTGAACAGACTTTTATAATTAACATATCGTTAGATTCGTCTTGATAACCCAAGTGTTCATAGATAGGTGACGTAAAAAAAAAAACAACATATCGACTGTGAGATGCTATAAGTAATGTTAGAGTAAAAAAAAAAATCTGCAATATGGGTGTCAAATTAAAGGGCTTTTCATGAGGATTTCAAAATGGTAAATCATGACCATATTAAAAAAAAAGTACAACCGCAAATCTATGTTATTTATTTTGTACTGAGGCGAATGCCTAGGTCGGTTTTTGAACTTTATACTTGTTGATTTTACGTCTAAAATATAGTGAATAAGTAGTGATATTATAATAGTAACTAAAAAGTTAAAATCATCATCATCATCTCCCTGCCCTAGTCCCGTTTTATTTGGGGTCGGCGCAACACGTTTTTTTCAACAGTCGGGACCCATTAAAATAATCTAGACTAAAATCATTTTATCTAATGTGGATCCCGACTGTTGCTGAACTGTGGACTGAACTTGTTTATTTTTCTTTTCAGTTTTTATTTAAAGTAATTTTTTAAGCAGTCGGGTTTTTTATTTTTAAAATTAGTTTAAAAAAAAAAGAAAGACGCAGGAACCTAGATAAATATTGTCTATAACCGAATATCATCATAATATGTTGGAAATATGCAATTGAAAAGATTGCATGTAGCGGAGATGAGAATATTGAGATGGATGTGTCGTGTGACGAGATTGGATAAAGTGAGAAATGAGTACCTACATATATTAGAGGAAGTTTGAAAATGGCGCCAGTCACTGACAAGCTAAAGGGGAATCGTTTGTCTTAGTATGGTCATGTAAAGAGGAGGGATGAAATGCATGTTACCAAATAGAAAGAAAAAAAAAGAAAAGAGTAAAAAGAGTTATGAGTATACATGTCTATGGGTGGAGAGGGTGAGAGAGGCCAAAGAAAAGATGGATGGATTGCGTGAAGAACGATATGAAAGAAAAGGAAGTTAGAGATAGCATAACGAGTGACAGGGTAGAATGGAAGAAAAAAACGTATTGCGCCGACCCCAAATAAGATGGGACAAGGGCAGGAAGAAGAAGATGTTGAAATATGCTCCAACTGCAAATGAGCGTGGTATTACGTTTGTATGGAAATTCATCCGTCGCCGACCCCCTAACTACGAGGTCTACGCAGGGCCGTTTTATCCATAAGGCAATGTAGGCAACTGCCTAGGGGCCCCGCCATGTTCTAGGGCCCCGCACTTCAGGAAAAAAAAATAGACTATGTTTCATAAACAGTAAAAAAAAAAAATGAATTTTCGATGACATGCCATTTAACTAGCAATCCTAGCATTGGATTATGCGAAAAGCTGTCAACAGATGGAATTTAATAAAACACAATCTTTCATAAGCAACGTGTGAGTGCAGAGCATATTCATTGGCTTTTGCTGATATTTTTGTTTACATCAATTTTCATAATTTAAAATTAAATCAAACTACTAAATAGAAAAATAGTAAAATATGTAAACTAACTAAAAATGATTTAATTATACAAGGTGTAAGGGACAGCCCTCCACAAAATTTAAGGGCTTGCTCAGTAGACGTCAACAGTCACTGAGATTATCCTCGGACGGACGGACAGACAGACAGACAGATTTGGTGAAACTATGTAGTTGACTACGGAACCCTAAAAACCGTAATTATGAATAAATTTGTAGATAGGGTAGGGGCTAGGTGGGCCCCAGACCTGCATTGCCTAGGGGCCCCGACATGCATAAACCTTGGGTCTACGAGTACCTATTATGGAAACTCCACGACAGCATACCAGTCAATGAAAACAAATATACAATATTAAAGACGAGTACCACAGTGATCGGAGGATTTAACGTTAACCTAAGAAATTAGGCGTAAAAACCACTTTTAATCTGATGAACTTATCGTGTTAATACAAATCTCTGCTATAAGGAAATGTATAGTAAACAAAACTTGAAAAAACCGGCCAAGTGCGAGTCGGACTCGCCCATGGAGGGTTCCGTAGCAGCAAGTAACATAATATAAAAGTTCTTGTAGTTCGTTGTAACTTTGATTGATGTTTTAATAATAGTGTATTTTTTTAGATTTATGACGTATTAAAAAAATACTACTTACTAAATCTCGTTCAAACCAATTTTCGTTGGTAGTTTACATAGTAATGTACATCATATAATTTTTTCAGTTTTATCATTCTCTTATTTTAGAAGTTAGAGGGGGGGGGGGACACACACATTTTACCACTTTGGAAGTGTCTCTCGCGTAAACTATTCAACTTAGAAAAAAATGATGTTAGAAACCTCAATATCATTTTTGAAGACCCATCCATAGATACCCCACACGTATGGGTTTGATGAAAAAAAAATTTTTGGGTTTCAGTTCTAAGTATGGGGCCCCAAAATTTATTGCTCATTTTCTATTTTTGTGTAAAAATCTTAAAGCGGTTTACAGAATACATCTACTTACTAAGTTTTAACAGTATAGCTCTTATAATTTCGGAAAAAAGTGGCTGTGACATACGGATGGACAGACAGACAGACAGACAGATATGACGAATCTATAAGGGTTCCGTTTTTTGCCATTTGGCTACGGAACCCTAAAAACCAACGACTGATTCCCTCTTTTTCGCCATTTGGTTTTCTTTTTCTGTGATTGGCCTGCTATTCAGCCTCATTAATGAAAAAATAGAAATTAATGGTAATCTTTTAAAAATAAAGCATTTTAAAGAAATATTTGACCAAATAAAGGCCGCTGCATACGTGACGGGTTTTTTCACCGACGGGACGGAACGGGAAATTTAGAAAATATCGTTTCATACTAATAATTTTTTTTTAGTTCCCATTGATTTGTACATAGTAGTGATGTGACGCATGTCAGATTTTTCACATTCGCGAACGCGAATGCGAATATTGCCTTTCAAAATGCGCGTAAAATGTCACGCAGTTTGACATTTCGTGTTAGCCCAGCTTAAACAAAACATATCAGAGCCGGTCCTGTGCGTCTTGGTTCATCAGGCTCCCGCGACCCACACCAGCCACCCTAGCCAAGTTACAATATGCGGGATATGCGCTTATATGTCACGGAGACACGGATGGGACTTACTTAAAGACATGCTTTATCCCTATGTGACTAGAGGATAAAGCAGTGTCTTTAAGTCGCGGGCGGCATGTTGAATTCCAAACGAAACGAAGGTTGTTGATTTTAATCCCGAACGATAGTGAGGGATTTAAAAAATTGCCTCCCGAGCAATGTGAGGGAGTTAATAAAGAAACCTGAGTGAAGTGAGGAATTCAAGAAGCCCAAGACAAAGACAGCTTTATCCCCGTGTTGCATACTCTACTTTTTACACCATCTGTGAGATAATTAAAAGACAATTTGGTCGACCAAATCATATATTATAGAAATATAAGTATTATATTTACAAGTTCATCAAACAAACAAAATTCATTCCTTGCACGAAGATTCTATAGTTTCAATTTTCTATAACGCTCCCGTCAGTAAACACGATTTATTCTATTTTCTTTTTTTTTTGTTAGTGGCCAGTTCGAATTTCGATTATCATGTCAACTTGTTCGATGCTCGTACATTTTAATTCATAATGTTGACGATTTTTGATGTTTCAAATTCAAATCTCATTATTCCCTAAGGATCGGCCATACTGCATTATCTCCCTAGGGATAGAATGACTTGCTTTAAGTTGAGGTTTGTATGACGTATAAAACGACATTATCAAGCAGTTGGTGTAAAAACTACTATTACATATTGAATGGTAAGAAGTACAAACAGTAGTATCTTATCTTATTATCGAATCAATTTAGGTGATGTGTAAAAGTAGTAGAGCTAATAAATTTTTGTCGCTGACCGTAGATACCTGCCTATTCAAGCTCTTTCGTAACACAGAAATGCGGAAAATCAAAACTAGTCTTACAAGATCAACTCAACTATTCCGAAGTTAAAATACTTATGATAAATGTAGGCAGGTAGGTATTTGCCTACTAGCTTTTCCCAGCGACTTCACCCGTGTGAAAGTTATAATTATCCCAAGGGAACATAATTTGATACATACCTACCTATTAGATATAATATCACCCACCTGCCACCTACCTTATTACTTATTATTATTATAATTGCACTTAATCACAATCAATAGTACATTGTTACACTAGGTTTAATCCCTCGAATTAGCGACCTCGCTACGCTCGCCCGCCAACTTCTTCTCGGGACGAAATGAGTTACTTTCACCCCGAGATAAACAATTTTCATTACGAATACGAGGAAACTAAAAATAAAATAAAAAGTTTGTAAAACCTGAGCCGTCATACCTATGATTTTAAGTAGGTATCTTCCTTCTGATTTAGGTAGTAAAAGGTATTCCACTACTGCTTTAGCCTCTCTCGCTCTCTTGTGAAATTAGGCGTTAAATCACTATTTTAATCTGATAATCATAACGTGTTAATACAAATCTCTGTTTTACGGAAATGTAAAAAAACTCGAAAAAAACCAACGACTGATTGCCACTTTCCCGCCATTTTGTTTTTTTTTTCTGCGGCCGAAATTAACTGTAATCTTTTAAAAATAAAGTACTAGATACAGTTGAACAAATAAAACATTTTAAAATGTAACATTATTTAATTAATACTTGTCTTTAAGTTATTTCAATTTTATATCGCGCTGTGATTGACTGACTGTATGGAAAATTGGAACATGGTTCAATAGAAATGTGAAGATAGAACTAGTTTTTTTTTAATTATTAGACAGCTGTCAGTTGTAAAGTAAAACTCCCTAGGGATGAAAAGTATCACTTTCAGCCCGCTCCTCAGGCAACTTCAGACCTACTTTCAGAGTATGAGTAATGAAAAAGAAATTTTATTGCTTCATAAGTTTATTTACTCGTAGTTACACGTGTTTAAAAATTCGTCTCCGTGAAAACCTGAAGAACGAATTATATAGTTGTACTTCTGTTGAGTTGTCGACGAAACCAAACGACACGTATCACTATTAACTGCAATTTTGTGAAAAATCGGACATATCAATGACGATATATCTGATTTCGGTCACTGTTGGGAACGGGGTGCCAAGTCGACGCTTTCTCTTGGGTATGTTGAATAATATATAAATTATATTAATATATAATATAATATTCTACAACTACCACACAATGCCGTATAGTCTCAAGCTAAGCAGAGCTTGTGTTATGAGTACTGGACAACTGATAAATATACTTACTTATATATTTCTAAATACATACATATTATAGATAAGTTACACCCAGACACAGAACAAATTATCGTGCTCATCACACAAACATTTGTCCTGGATGGGAATCAAACTCACGACCTCCGGCATAGCAGTCAGGGTGATTAACACTTATTAATTATGAATTAAAGTGCTATAATAATAATAATAATGTTTAAGATGCCGTTACCAGTGCCGAAATTAGTCATCCAAAGGCCCGGTGGGAGCTTCTGGAATTGAATTGTACTCGTATAGCCATTGACTGCATGCCAACCTTGATTTTTTTTAATCTCTCCCGGCTCGGGGAATGAAAATAAAATGACGCTAATATAAAAAAAAAACACGTGACGTTTTGCATCAAACACATCACCTACCTACTATTTACCTCTTGTGGGTTCTGGAGCCCTGAGCACCTCCCTGCTTGGGCGGAGCATCGCCGTGACCTCGTGGGGGTGATCAGCGGCGGAGACCTCTCGCGCCGGGCCTTGGTCGAGGCCATGGTCCGGAGCGAGGAGGAGTGGCAGGCGGTCGCCGACTTCTGCGAAGCAGTAATGCTCGCTAAGGAGGAGGCCGACCGCATCAGGCAACGGCGCTCTCGCCGCCGCCGCCGGGATTCCAATCCCGATTTCCAGCCACCGTAGGCGCGGGCTTGCGGACAGTGAGCATTGGGTAGCTCGCTGTCCGGCCGTCCGGTAACCGTCCGGACCAAGCCCAAGTCGTCGACGGCGCGCGCTGTTCCCGCGCGCCTCAAGGAGTTGTCAGCAACAGCAGGGGCCCAGCCGGGTCGAGTTGTAAAGTAAAACTCCCTGGGGATGAAGAGTCTCACTTTCAGCCCGCTCCTCAGGCAACAAAATTTAACAAAAGTATATAGATTTTTGTTAAATTTAACGTTACAATTAATGTCGTAAAACCCGGTGATCATTATTTTTTCGGACTTGGTAGCTTTTGCTATATGGCTCAATTTCTTCTGTAACGGTTTTCAGCTTGATGTCCATGTACATGAACTGATTGCTATCGTACTGCGGGATATTTAGCATTTTTCTTATTGCTTTGCTTTGGAATCTCTCCAGTATTGCAATATTGCTGTTGCTTGCTGAGCCCCAAAGCTGTATGCCGTACGTCTAAATGGGCTTGATGATGGATTTGTAGACAAGCATTTTGCTGTTATGAGTGAGTTGGAATTTTGGTCCAATCAGCCAGTATAGGTTTCGTTTGGTCCATACATGTTTTTGCCAAGTTAGTCGGCGATCAAGGTGCATTCCCAAGTATTTTGCGTCATCATTGTGGAACATGTTCATTATATAAAGTAACTTATTATAAAATTATTATGATATTAAGTAATTCAATGTATTAAAACATATCAACATATTTTTTGTAAAGCAAAAGTCTTGCCAACAGGAACTCAAAGAACGAGTATTTATTAAAAAGTATTTTTTTTTTTTAATTTCTACCTCTTTCTAAATACTTATAAAATATCTGATCAAACTAGCTACTTGCTGCTTCATCAATCAGTCGATTCTTTCTCAACTTCTTCATCGATTAGTGTAAGATCATCAGTCACATCTCCATAGAACAGTTTTAAACAACCTTCGTGATGTCTTTTGCGTATATTACACTTAGCACAGACGCATTTAAATCTCTAAAAGATGAAATTTTCATATTTAAAATATTCGCATTTAAAATAATCCAATTTAGTTCCAATTAACAAAATTCGTATGTTCCTACAACGTCATATATAGTCGAACTCTGTACGTATGGCTTATAATGTATCGTCCAAACCCAAAGGTTTTTTCTTGCTGCCTCAATATATGATGGCCAGTGTTTTAGACTCCAAACGGTATTTCTATCATTTCACTTACAAAAGTCGCGTGATAAGAGTCTAGCATTATAAGTGTGTCTAAGTAGTTGATCTGAATCACTACTATATACTAAGACTTCATTAAGGAATACCTAGAAGTCTTATTTTGATTTGGGCCTCTGTAAGGGTCGCATTAAAGTAGAAGATTTTTTTATACTTCTTTTTTCTACAGCGGGAACTGATTATCATCTAATTTTATCTTTTATTGACCCCTTACAAGAAAAAAACATACATTCATCCGAACTTAGAACCCCTCCTTTTCGAAGTCGGTTATAAAAGAGGTAACATCTACCATACGCTTTTAGTTTATACGGAGTCTTTTATTTTAATTGGGCGGGTAATTGCTGGTCGTAAAGTACATTAAGATATTTTTTTTGTTTATACGCCCAAATACTTCTGAACGTGTGGATTTACGAGGATGAATTCACATTATGTTTAAAAAAAAATTTTAACAAGTCATAGTGTTAAACCATTTTGGTTTAATGGACGATTTTACACCTCGAATTGAAAAAGTTATGGTAAGTACGCCTTAACAAAATTAGAAAATATGTCAGTTTGACTTTTACACCAATATTATATGAGCCGAGTGAGTTTTTGTCCGAATATTTATAGGTCGTATAAACATTTTGCGAATTTCGACATTCCGAATATACAGATTGATAGGGAAAAAATTCTGAGAAGAATGGTATATTATTATACAAATCATTTTCGGCAAAATGGTTTATACGCCAATTGAACCTAAAGGTGTCGTTATGGTCTCTCCACTACCCTAGGTTGACTGGCTTAGAATACCAAAGTCCGCCTTTGTAGCTTTTTTGTATAAAGATTAAAAATAAATAAATCCAAAGCTCTCTTTCTCTCTTGGTTTGATAATTTCTGTGTCCCTCCAGGGCCTGAGCACCGCTGGCTCTGCCCTAGGTTAGGCACTAGAAGAAACCTAATACTGAACGTACATGTCGTACCAGTAGTTACTACATGGAGAGGTGAGACAAAGAGCCCTAGTCATACATAATTTCGAAGTGTAATAAATAAAGGTAGGTACAAGGTCTGTGGGGATTTTTACCTCGGATTACTGTGGATTAAATTTTAAACGCTTAGGTAAGTATATCTTACGTTAATGTTTAGTTATTAATGTGTATAAAAATGTTTGTAGCTATTCAAAATTGTACCAATTTTTTTTTTGTTGGGAAAAAATCATGCATTGACATCCCCCGCTCTTGGGCGGAGCGGGAGATAGTGTCCGACTCTTATTGACTAAAACACCCACCCCGTTCCTTCTAGCCTTCATACCGGGGCTCGAGCGCCCTTTCGGATAACCCTGGCCCCAGTAGGCTTCGACCCGGCTGGGTCCTTGCTGTTGCTGGCAACTCCTTGAGGCGCGCGGGAACAGTGCGCGCCGTCGACGACTTGGGCTTGGTCCGGACAGTTACCGACCGGTCGGACAGCTAGCTACCCATTGCTCACTGTCCGCAAGCCCGCGCCTACGGTGGCCGGAAATCGGGATCAGAATCCCGGCGGCGGCGGCGGCGGCGATAACGCCGTTGCCTGATGCGTTCGGCCTCCTCCTTTGCGAGCATTACTGCTTCGCAGAAGTCGGCGAAAGTATCAATATCTTTTAGTCGAAATTTATTGGGATAACATGTTTAATGATGGTGGCGCCCTCCCTTCTTTTCATGACTTTCTTGACAGACTGTAAGGACCTGCGTCATGCGGAAGGTAAGGACGCCGTGAGGTCTTTCCAGCCACGCCTCAAAGAGGGGACTTACCGCCATTATTATGGCGTGCCCAGCACTGGGTAGCGATAGTCGTTGAAAATTGTACCTATTGTATATGTACCTATTCAAAATAGTGATCTTCATTTGAAAAAAAAAAAATGATGACTAGGTACACTGCAGTTCAACTAGTATCTCTGGAGCTATTAATTCGAATTTAATAATTGTTTTGATTTTAGATAGCCCATTTATCGAGGAAGGTCTAATCCGCGAGTCAAACGAATTTTATATCGAGTTTAAACGAAATTCTCGGTGGAGTCCGAGAATCTGAATTTGTGCCCGGTCAGTAAAAGTGTGACACTCCCTCTTGCTCCACCCAGAGCGGGAAAAGTCATGTGATGATTTGTCACGTAAGAAAAGCTTGTGTACAATGCAGGTGAAATACTTCATCTACACCTATCATTCAGATATCTACACCGCTAAATTTTAATCGTTTTAACCCTGTAGAGGGTCGATCATGAAACACTATCGATTTGAAAAGATTTTATTAAAAATAAAGTACCTACCTCTTTTTCAAAACTCGTATTAATTCACGCATGTACGAAATTAGTATCTTTAAGAAAACGTCAGCTGAGCGAGTTCAATGAGGTACTTTATTTTTTAATTTTATGTTTACAAAACGATTGTGTTTCATGTAATGGATCGACCCTCCACGGGATTAAAACGATTAAAATTTAACTGTGTATACGTAGTCAAAGAAAATATTGATCTGAACAAAAATGTAAATGTTCAAATAACCAAAAAAGTTGTCTATATACGTACAAATATATACGAAAACATTTTACAGCCTAATATATCACTCGCTATCACATTGCCCGACCCGTCAATCGAACCCAGGATTTGTTCAGTAGCGCTTAAGCAACCACTGCTGCACTGCACCAACGGATTACAACGGATACTTAATAGACAGGTTAGTTGTATACGTAACCCTTTTCTTGATAATTATGGTACAATCAAAACAACGAAGTATGTTTTTAATTCTTTCAGTTGTTATGTGAATGTAACCATTGTTTATCTTTTCACTGATGTTCGCAAAGAGATCCCTAAATTAATCAGCTGTGACAGTTGCGCTATGATAATTTCTTATTTAACATTATGGTACGAAACCCTAAAATATAAAAAATCTGAATTCATATACATAATTATATGTAAGTGGCTACCTGCTTACAATTTAAATTGCAAGGACTTTAGATAGTACACTCATATTAATCAACTTTTGCTTAATTTAGGTTGTACTCTGAAGGCTCGGACTGTAGGTATGAAGTTTAACTTACAATAAGTTAGTTGCAAACTTTGTTTCAAGTATTTACCTACGCTATTGAACAGAGAGTAGTGACTAGTGGTGAGACAACTCAAATATTACCTCGATAGGCGTTAACGTGTTGCAAACACAATCGTCGAGGTCTTAGCTCATCGGCGGTCGGCTGAAGCAAGCAAGGATACGCAATAAAAACATGTTTTTTCATATTTATCCACATTTCAATGAAAATCCTTTTTATGTGGGATTCTACGATATATGTATATCTAGGTAAATCACAATTATTAGTTTTTTTTTTGTATTTCTCAGTTAGGTACCTACCTACTCACCGCACAGCGATCAATTTTCAACTTTTAGGTGGACGAAAATATTAAAAGAGGAAAAAGTATTTTTTAAATGTAAAATGACTGAATAAGCTTTAATTTATTTATCGTGCTTTATTATATATCTATTAAAAAAGTTAATAATTAATTCATTAAACCCCAAGCGAACGCCGGCGTTCGCGCACCCATTGTCTTTCAATTGTGTCTGCAATTATCACAATTGAAAGGTTAATTAAAAATTAGACATATTTATTCATTTTCCTTTACAAGGTTCGTTTAATAACAGTAAAACATCGCTGGAAATCTTTTTTTCTGTACGTTACTGTATAAAGACTTGAAGATTTGAGTATCCGATGTTACCAGTAAAATTTTATTTATGTTCGGAAAAAGCTATTTCGGTCGCCCTCTACACGCTTTCTGTGATGTACGAGTAGAAGGTTCATTTCCTTGTGCACCGCAGATAATGATGCATTTATTAGTATACGAATTTATTAAAATATGTATTTAATACGAAGTTCCGTAACTGGTCTTTTGATTGCTCAGTAGGTTTCATGTTGCTTATGCACATTGAACAAATCTTAATTTTTTATTGAAGCCCGTTACCTAAAAAAACATAAACTTTTTTCAAGAAGGGCAAAATGAGCAAAAAAATCTAATTGAATATAATAGCTGAAGGTTAGATAGTCCTAACAAACTTGACATTTCTATGTTTGTCTTGAGATCTTAGAAACAAAAAATATGGTAAATATTTGAATATATTCTATTTATTTTTTTCTGATAAAACAATAACAACCTAGAATGAATACACATAAAATAAACCGTAAATACTTTTGAGAATATACACAATAAACAACTTACACCACAAGAGATAATCAACTTAATAAAACTAGATGAATCTAACGTAAACAATAATTTATTTTATCAATGTAATTTACGGAGTTGATAGCTTTGAGCAATAATATCTGCTGACACAAACTACGTATTGAAATAATATTTTAATACAGAGTGTACACAATAGTCCTTAGCACGTATCGATTATTTTTTCGATCTATCTTCATCTTGAGAAAATTGAATTCCGTCCAGCTAAAACTCAATAATTGATAACTGTGCAAGTGTGCAGTATGACTAGGGCTATCCTCAATATTTTTTGCTCTCAATTTCACCATATATTATTTTCACCACGTATTATTTAATTTATCCAGTATCAAACTACTCGTAAATGTAGTAATGTCTTCAACGAAAGATATTTTAAATTTCATCAATCAGACAGATTTTCGTGAGTAAAATTATTGCATAGCATGTTATAGCTATCCAATATTTTATATTGGTAAAGAAAATCCGGAAGGATAATTTTAAAGGTTCGTTTTTGTTATTTGACGGTACCCTAAAACACACACACACGTAAACTGGCAAATAAATTCACTTGTACATATTGACACCAAAGGGTGACATGACACAATCATTCACACAAATAACTTAGAACTTGGACTTTTCCTTTGAATCAACTTATCACTGAAACAACACAATATTATTACCAATATGACGTACAAGGTGGTAATCGAAGCGATTGCACTCTGGCTCCGCGGACTACGTTGACGAGTGCACTGTATAGCACGGTATCCACACTAAGCGTGCGAAGCCCGCGCAAGCACAAGCACCATCGGTGCCAAGGCCACCGGCGGCGCTGATTGCGACGTAGTTATGTCAGCTTGTGTTCTACTTATGCAACGCTTACTACTGCCATTACGGTGCAGTTCGATGGCCCGGCGATTCTTCGGTAGCTTATATATTAGGTGTGCTATTAAAGGTTGACGTCAGTGTTTGCGTATTGCGTACTGGATATTTCATTTGTGAAATGGCTAACTGTATTTCTCAACTTAGTCTATCTGATAGATTCGCCTAATTATTCAAGACATTTTGTAAACAATCAAGATTTTATTAACAAGGATTTTAAGTAAGTAGGTACCTACTGTACTTTTACTTACCTATTAGCCCAGTCAAAATCGACATCAAACATCGCAAACGCGCATGTTTCTACAATTTTTTTTATATGTTGTTAGGTTCCTTGAGAGTAGTTTACACTTAAGATTGCAACCCTAAAAACCCTGTGCTACCCCCATGGTGCTCGAAAAACTGCGAAATTTTGGCACTTTTTTAGTTTTTTCGAAAAATCTACCCAAAGAAAACGTTTTTCAAGTATATTTGCTTATTATGTAATAAGTTAAGTATAAGCTAACTAAATATACTACAATTTCAGCTTAACTTCAGCACTCTAGGCCTATTGGTTGCAGAGATACAGTTTGTCAAAGTAGGCATTTTTTTTTAAAGTGTAATTTTTGTGTTTACGTCATACCTATTCAAAGACACGTGCTGGCTAAACTAATTGTCCTAGGTAGAGAAAAGTATGAGGCAAGAATTTGTAGAAAATTTAATTAGCTTGAATTTGATATCAAAGCATTTGCATCTAGGTCTCATAGTTTCCACATAAATAACAAAAATAGTAAAACATCGTGTTCGTCTATACGTATATAATAAATCTGTAGAAGTTTTTAGTTGTGGTGCGCCCATCACGTAAAATGTACGGAATCATTGTAAATAATGCTTATAGGTATATTAAAATTGTGTGTCACTTGCATTGAATTATAGTCACTTGATATATTATTTAGGCTTTGTTTTATTGCAATCGGTTGATTAGATCAAAAAATATACTACATTTATTGACTGTACGAAGTCCACCGGGCCAGCTAGTTAAATAATAAAAATATTGCACTGAATTATGTGTGTATGTACCTATATATTTTGTTAAAAAAACAAGAGTGCAAATTTGTCATCTTACTTGTACATGTATCATTTATGTTACTTAACATAAACACTGAGTAGGTAAATCAAAACAGTTTAGACTTTCGCCCTTTTGAAAGGACCAGGTCTCATCCAGTCGGGGTCAACCATAAAGTCAGAGGCGGGGGAGGTGAAGAAGGAGGGATAATGTTTTCTGGAGGTGGAGATGGGTCGGCATATGATGTTGGTTCTTCCATATTCTTGTCCTACTCATCCAGGACGATAGGGATGGTGTTGTTGCATTTTTGGAAAGGAACATAGGATAGAGCACTTGAGCCTAGCCAAAAAAAAAGATTGCTTTGGGTCGTACACTTACAGGAAGCAAGTGCACGACCCTAAGCTTTTTTGAATTTGCATGCCACCATTTTAAACAAGTGACAGAATTTTACAGTTTTCCGAACACTGCGATAGAATTACTCATCTTTGAATTGCTGTATCTTCGCAACCAATGGACAAATTTTACTCAGGTTTCGCTCACATTGTAGCAAATTTAGTTTTTTTTTATTATTATTTTGAACAAAGATCCTGAAAAACGCTTTCTTAGGGTAGATTTTTCGAAAAAACTAAAAAAGTGCCAAAATTTTGCAATTTTTTAAGCACCATGGGAGTATCACAGGATTTTCAGGGTTGCAAACTTAGGTGTAAACTACTCTCAAGGGACCTAACAACATGTAAAAAAATCGTAGTTACATGGGCGTTTGCGATGTTTGTAATTTTTTGTGTCGATATTGACTGGACTATACACCGTTACATTTTAATTCTTTTTAATCCTTTGAACCGGTGGTTTCACTTATAATATACTATTCATCCAAAGCTTGTAGAGCGATGTAACTTAAAAAAAAAAACAGCAAGTGATAAGGTAATACTCGCAAAATACATTAAATAATTGGTAACGCCTCGAACCTACGTCGCGCGTCGGTCGTTGCGGCTTTGTAGATCTACACTGCCCGATCAAGTAAGGTCATTGACTCGCCCAGCTGATCTCACGTAAAACAAATAAAATGATGAAGAAAATTTGGAATCATTTTATTTGTTTTACAAATAAAATGATTCCAAATTTTCTTCATACTTTTACAGACTTAGGGCGGACTTAACTGCTTTGTGCCTAAGACATACCTAATAAAATAATTACTTATGCTAAAAGTGTTAGGTAATTAATTACATTACATGGTAAAATAAATCTCTACAGGCCTGCTAATTATGGCGTATTTAAAAATGTGGAATCAATAATTTTGATAACAATGATTTAAAAAAAGTTCTGTTAGAATGACTTAAAAAAAGTTCTATTACTTACATAAATCGCCTTTGTATTTTTATTTATTTAACACTTAAACGGCACGTTAAATTGTTCATACTAGATACCTAATCAAAATTATTTACAACAATTAATAAGAGTTCTGGGTCAATGGGTCGTCTTAGAGGCTGTTATAAACCTAATAAGTAATCACTTCTGGATCATCACTGGTTAGATAGACTTCACAAGAGCATAGCATTCCTTTGGGTACCTACATAATCTAAAGATTGCACAAGTAGTTTGGCACTGTAAAAACGTCGAGCCGCCTGCGCATTAAGACCCGCAATTTCGTCACCAACTCCAGGTTGGAATACACGTAATTCCGAGACGCCATTATTTTTGCGCGACGACACCACACCTATGACGTCTTGAGGGAAACTGAATTATTCCATGACATGTGTCACTCACGCGCTGCACTTAGCGCACGGGGAGCGCGGGGCGCACGGGTCGCGCGCCGCGTCGCATGGCCAATCAAACAGGGTTTGGGGGCGTGTTTGATCTAGGATTGGCTATTTTTTGTGAGTCCACGACGTCCACGTTGACTAGGCGAACGCATTATTATTGTTTTTGTGGAATGGTGCCTACTAATGGTTTGCATTATTTATTCACTCATGCGAGAATTGGTTAGAGTTATTAAAAGAAAAGTATTTTATTTTTTAATTTTATCTTTACTAATCGATAGTGTTTCATGCACCGGTTCGACCCTCCACGGGATTAAAACGATTAAAAAGTAACAGTGTATATAAAATTAACGAGAGTATTTTGCTCAAATACAAAAAGCACTGAGCCACACTGATTACAGGAAACGGTCTTAGGAGACGTGATGGAGTCACTCTCCGAATTTGGAAAATCGTATACACTCAGCTGAAAAACAGCTGCAAAGATTGACTTTTTTTATTTTATCTGTTATTAACTACCTAGTACTTGACTGCGATCCCACCTAAATCGGACGGAAGACCGCAGCAGGCAAATTGTTCCAGTCCTTCGATGTACGCGGTATAAATGACGAGGCGTAACGCTTAGTCCCGACTGTAGAGGTCTCAACAACGTAAGGGTGGATACTCGCCGTACTTAGGTTTGTCCGATGGTAGAAATGAGACGGCGGAATCAAGTCATGCAATTCCTGCGCACACTCTCCAAAATGCAACCTGTAAAACACCGAAAAGCTGGCCACCCTACGCCTGTGCTCAAAGCTTTGAAGATTGGACTTAACCAAATCTGGATCACCAATCATTCTCTTCACACGCCTTTCCACCGAGTCCAAAGCTGCCAGGTTGCACTTTGCAGCACCAGCCCATATGTGGCTGCAGTACTCCACACGCGATCGGACCTGTGCTTTGTATAACATTAAGAGCTGTCCCGGTGTGAAGTACCGCCGGACTTTTGCAAGAATGCCTGGTTTCCTAGCCACTACTTTGGCTTTGGATTCAATGAACCGCCCAAAATTGAGGTCGGAGGAAATTTTAACACCCCAGAGCTGAAGGCGGTCGGTACAATCTAATGATACATTCTGAAAAGTAGGAGCCGAGGTGAACGGGCTCCTTTTGGCGGTGAACAGCCATGCCTGTGTTTTAGCGGCGTTGAATCCCACCAGATTGGTTTCACCCCAGTTGGAGACTGCCTGAAGTGAGATATTCGTACGCTCTCCTATAGCGTCTCGTTCGGACTGGATTTGCTACTTACTAGCCCGAGCAACTAGCAGGTATCTCTCTACAACTGTGCTATCATCTGCATACCCATAGATACCGGGCATCAGCAGATCATTAATATGCAGCAGGAAAAGAGTTGCTCAATATGTTCAATCTCAAGTGCTCAATGTGTAAAAAGATGTTGGCTCAATGCTGGTCCAGCTCCACTACCACTAGGGCGTACTAATTAGTTGGAAACTAATATTATTATTTTTTAATTTGAAAGATACAATTGCATTATATAATGTAGAAGCACTTTTTCCAAGTTTGTGAATGTGAAGCACCATGGAGCATTTTTATTAGGTTACAATTTTTTTTTTTTTTTTTGACATTACTAGCATGGCAGTTGAGAGTTTGTCATGCTCACTCAAATGTCTCGCTGTTGGTGGCACGTGTTGTTGGGTCGTTCAGTTCCCTTCAAAATGGTTGAGCTGAGTGGGGCTGATGCACGCGTCATGCTCGTGAACGGGTGCCTTCAGATGGTGGATCACTGGTCATCTCTTAGCTGCCAGTGGCTTAGTTCAGCTTCTATCTTTTAATTATTTTACATTTCTATTTCATTATCGACATTGTGCTCACATGATAGAAGCAACAAGTAATATGTAACCAAGCATTATATGTAACACATAATATGATTTAAAAGAGTGTCCATGGAGTTTCTTGCACGTTCTTCTCCATAGAGATCTACTCTGCAATTTAGCTTCACTTTTCTTGGACTGACCGACATTTGATTATTCAAAAGTGCCTGTAAATGGTCTATTTGAAATTAATGCTTTGATTTGATTTGATTTGATAGAGAACTGACCCCTGAGGAACTCCGGCATTAGTCGTCATGGGCTCTGATGAGCATCCATCGACAACAACTCGAAGAGACCGTTCTCTCAGGAAGTATTTTACCCAGTTAATCAGACCAGGGAAAACGTCGTATGCTGGAAGCTTACTCAAGAGGCTAGCATGCCATAGGGTATGGCATGCTTGCCTGTTGAAGGCCTTCGAGACGTCTAAGGAGACAGCAATTGCTTCCCCATTCTTCTCGAGGGCCTCGCCCCAAAAGTAGGTGGCGTACACTAGTAGATCGATTGTGGCGAAACCCGTACTGTCGGTCACTGAGGAGATCATTACCTTCTAAGTATGCCAGTTTGGCCCTTCAATTTGGCTCAAAGCTCTTCAATTTGGCCCCTACTGAATATCAAATCTCGTGACCCTTACATTTAGTGGTCCAGCGGCACTTCAGGATTTCACTGGAGACTACAGTGCGCACTCAGGGCTCAGAACATCGAGCTCTAGCAGTTGTCGGGCTCCTCATCGGACAGCAGTCGCCGGCCACCAGCGACGGAAGATTCCGTGAGTCCACTTCAGTAATAATAATAATAATTTAAAAAAAATTAAAAAAATAATAACAATAATATATAAAAAAAAAAATACTAATCTTTACATCTTTACTAATAGGTAACTAACTACTGTACCCGTTAATATATTTATTATAATAAGAAGTAAGGTATAAATAAGTAATTGTTCCGTGTCTATCCATTTCCTTCCCCCCATTAATTACAAAATTGTTGGCACTACAACCTCAATAAAAAAAAAAAAAGAAAATGTCGTCACAGCAATCCACCATATCTGCCTCTCGTAAAACAACCGTGGGAGTCTCCACTAACCTCCGGAAAAAGTTACTTAGGAACACTGCCAAATCTACGGTGTCTGAAAAAGCGGCGCATCCATCGGAGCCACCCAAACAGTCTAGCCCGATCCCAACGGCGTCGTCGGAGACGCAGGCAGCGGGCTCAGGTGTGTCGGCATGTACGGACACACATCTCGGACATGACAACATCGGGACCCGAGATGCGAGAGGGAATTCCCTGCACAGTGTCGGAGACGGTTATAAACTGGGAGCAGTGTGGAATTTCTCCCCCCCGCCAAATCATCTCAGACGACGAGAGCTCGGTGGCTTCTTCAGCAGGTCACCTAAACAGACCTGAGCGTCAGAGTCTTCTGTACCGAACTCCAAGACGGGGTACAGGTGTGCAGATGGATTTGGCTACGCGAGAAGCAAACGACCTGCTTCAGAGGGGGAAAGACGCCTTAGAGTCGGCAGGGAACATGAAGCGGGAATGTAAGACCACCGCCCATGAGTGCCTCCAAGGTCTCTACGAGACAGTTCTGTCTCTAGCAGACTCGCGGGCACGTCATAAATTCAACCTCGAGAAGGAGCGCTCTCGACATGCACAAGAGCTCGTGCGGGTCGAGAGAGCTCATACTCGAGATGTTATGACCCTAAAAACGGAACTCTCGCTCATGCGAACTGACCTGACAGATACTAAGAAAGAGGCAAAGGGTATCCGTGACTGGCTAGGCCACGAGACTCTTGAAGCTTTCAAGAGTCTAAAGGAGGTAAGGGAGGAAGTCAAGCTGGTGAGCTTGAAGAACTCCAAGGAGCACGAACAGACCAGGCTGGACATTGTAAAGACACCTGGAGATCCTAAAGGGGAACTCCTGAGTGGGGGATTGTCCCGTCTGGAGTCAAATATTACCAGCATCTCGAACCAGCTGGACGTGCTTCGTCAGGAAATGGAAAAACTGAAGCCTGACCCTACCCAGCCAGGATCGAACCTAAGCCAGGCGTCTGAGGCGGAGGTGGCAAAAGACATCTTGACAAACACTCGGTTTGACGAGGAAATGGGGAGAATGCGGGCACAGATCCAAGAGATTCTGAGTAAACCCACGCCTCCCCCACCACCAACACAGCCACGAGATGATTTCCATAAACATACAACAGTAATAGAGTTGCTGACGATTCGGACACATTATGTTCGAACACCACCATAACTGAAAGCTGTAAAATACAGTTAGATAAAGAAAAGTTAGTGCCAATTCGGATACTGTGTCCAAACATATTGTGTCCGAAACACAATTCGAAATGAGGTGTGAAGCAATGGCGCACGACTTAGTTCGGCTTAACGGCGCACAAGGAATCCTACGAGGACTACTAAAAAAAACATTATTAGTTTATCAAGCCTTATTTATTAGCATATTTTCTTATATATTTAATTAATTTATGAAGATTCAAGAAGTTACCAACTCCATTTTCCTATATTTTTTTCTAAGTGTCGATACAGGGTCTTTAAATAATATTGGATCTAATCTTAACACGGATCGCATAAGTGGCATATAGCCCCACGCAGTAGCGAATGTGTTCAGGCAGGATTGTCTTTGAACAAAATGCTCAGGGTCGCTCCAGGATGATCTGCAATACAAAAATAGTAATATAGTTCTCATACTAATAATGATAAGTGTAACTTTAGGTAAATGATGAATTACTTGTAACGATGGTGAGTTGCTTTATAGCGTCGACGCTGTGCTAGCTTGAGCGGCGGGCGGCGCGTGAGGTGTGAGGCGAGACAGTTGAGCAGGATGTCCTCGCAGTTGCGCGTGCGCCGCACGGCGTGGCGCAGCGCAGGCGCGGCGGCCGCGTACTGCGCCAGCAGCGCGCGGTGCACCAGCGCCGCGCCCGGCAGCACCATGGAGTACGAGTCGCCCCACTTGCTGCTGTATCCCCAAGCCCCCTGTGCCCGACACAACCATACAATTACAGTTTAAAACAAATCCTATTAGGTACCACTAACTGAATAAATTCTAACCTTTGCCTCGTCCCAGAAGTGAGTTCGAGCGGGATATCCGACTATCCGTTCCGGGAAATGTTGCCACACCCGAAATGCAAAATCAAGCTCTTCGGCCAGTAGAGGAGCATCGCCGTCTAGAGAAAAAACACCAGCAGTTGGAACAGCCCACAGCGGCTGCCACCTAGCCGAAACTCCTTCCCTTAAAAATAAATATACTTAATTGTGAGTGGGTAATTTTAAAACTTTCTCACATAAATTACGTACAGACTTATGTAATTTTAAGTGTAGGTAGTGTGTGTAGGATTTTCAAATTACCCAGGATAGTGAGTGGTGGCGTCAACGACGAGCACGGGTAGCGGGTCGCGCGTGTCCCCAGCTACGCGCGATAATGACTTGAGCGAAGGCGCAGCGCGCTCGCTATCCCATACTAAAACGACCTGTAGATTAGCAGTTAAAAATAGCGTAAGATAAAAAATAATCTTATGTGTTATACAAACAAGGCTATTGGCTAATTTTTATATTACCTTTTCACAATATTCACTGCTAGCTATGTTGGCAAGCAGCTTATGTAATGCTGGTGATGTAGCTTGGACGTATAATAAGGCAGTGTACATATTGCCCGGTGTAGGCGGTGGCGCTGCTAGAGGCACCGATGGCGCGGGCAGCGGCGACAGAGGGCTCGACGGACACACCGGGGCTTGCAGTATGGGGGCCGCAACAGGGAAATGAACTCGGGAATCACCATAAGTAGCTAAAGTTCCCAGTGCGCCCGGAGAAGCATTCCAAATTAAAGCTTCACGCTGTTTTGACAATCTGTGTTCTAACACGCGCTCCAATAAAATCTGTAAATTAAATATAGATCAAGCCGGCTCTAAGCTTGATTCGGAATGAACGCGCTCGTATAGGAGTCCTCACGCGTTGTAGTTGACAAAGTAAGAGTTAGGTACTAAACAATGTCTAAGTCTCAATGTCTCTACACTATAATAATTAATTTATTATTTTAAAATTATAAAGAGGTAAAGTTTGTTCAAATTATGTTTTTTTTTGTTTGTAGGAGGTAATCTGTGAAAGTAATAATCCGATTGCTAAAATTTTTTCACCGATAGAGATTTTTTATGGTGGGAAAAATCATCCAATGACAACCCCCGCTCTTGGGCGGAGCGGGAGATAGTGTCAGACTCTTACTGACTAAAAGCCCACCCCGTTCCTTCAAGCCTTCATACCGGGGCTTGAGCGCCCTTTCGGATAACCCTGGCCTCAGTAGGCTTCGACCCGGCTGGGTCCCTGCTGTTGCTGACAACTCCTTGAGGTGCACGGGAACATAATCAATTTTGTAATGATACATTGTGTTATGTGTTCCTAGCATAGCTAATTGTTTAGTTAGCTACGACGACGTGTTGCGGCGCCGCCGTGCCTCTCCGCAAATATATTTAGACGAATCGGGGGACCATACGAGCGGGGCGGCGTGTGCTCGCTGATTCGTCGAAATATTTGCGGTGCGGTGGGCGCCGCAAGGTCCGGCGCTAATCTAATGTATCGTAAAGTATAAAATTTGTGAGTGAGTTAAAATTTCGTAAATGAAAGCGATTGACACACAGCTTGTTCGATAGTTTAGTTTTAAACTTGCATACGTCATTAATGGACCTGGTGAAGGTCGCAAGAATCCGATGAATGCGAATCGCACAGGACTGGTCATAATGGCAACCCTTGGGGGAGGGCTATGTGCAATAGTGGACGTCTTTCGACTGAAATAATGATGATGATGATGATGATGACGTCATTAATATTGCATAAGTATCATTTGGGACGCGTTTTTAAATGTTAGAACTCGAAAACACGAGTTATCTTAGATTTCACACACAAAACAAAATAAAAATTAGTAATGATATTACGAAAACGCCAAACTACCACAAAAAAAAACGACGCTGAAAAAGTATGAAATAAGTTTTGCAGAATGCTGAAATAAGCAAGGCTCTCTTGCGTGATAATCGTTTATATATATATATATATATATAAATATTATGTATTTATTTTTAGTATAAGGTATATATAGTTATATAAGTATTTATTGGTTTAATTTAAGATTTCACTAACTCTACTCATTTCTGCACACTACTGTCTACATCCTTTGTAATTTATCGTTTCGCAGGTCTGCTGGAAGAAATTTCTATTTGAAATAAGCAGTACCTTTGTACAAAGTTTCCTAATAATGTTATCCTCCTCAGTATATTTGTGTGTACATAAATAGTAAAACAAATTAAAAAAAAAGGTTACTGGAGAAACAAGAACAGAATAAAAAGAAAACTCATATTAAGTGTTAAGGTTGTAGGTATTCCTATACAGGGTCTTTTGTGAAACACTGGCACCCTCTCAGAACTACACTCGAGAGCAAAAAAATCGCACATCATAACTCTTTTTGTTAAGGCAGTTTTTGTCATGAATGTGAAGAGATATTGAAAATATTTCGTACACTAATTGAAAGCCTATTTAATTACCTTTCTAATGATATGTAATACAGTGTAAAAAAATAATCTTGAAAGCCCAAAACCCCACCAAAAGTTTAGAGCACAAAACCCAACAAATGGGAAAAATTACCAAATTCACTTAAGAAAGAATGAGAGTCAAACTTAAAATTCTTGGCCATCCCTTAGCGTTATTTACAGCTATTACTCGATTTTTCATCAACCGTATTAATTTTACCATGAAATCTTGGGGTATAACGTCCCACTTCTCGTCAATGACAAATTGAAGCTCTTAAAGGCGTTTGAGCCAGGCTTTATGCACTAAACCTTCTTACAAGGTCATTCCAGATATGCTCAATAGGATTTAGATCAGAACTACGAGTTGGCCTCTCTATCGCAATGATTCCAACGTCTTACATGTAGTCGCAAACTGTTCTAATGACATGCGATCTGGTGTTGGTCTGCCTGCATAGAGGAAAAAAAATCTACCATAAGCCACACAAGTGGCTTCACATATTCTTCGAACACTTTTTTGATGTATCATATAGCCATCAACCCTCTCGATATCCAGTGCGAATACATTGTCAGTTTTAGTGTCCAAAATTATGCCACCCCAAAACGCCTCCAAAACCCACTTGTTCGCTTATGCAGCATTGTTAAAATTGTCCTGCTGACCTTTTGTAGACCCTACAGCATCCATCATGGTCATCTAAGTCATTCTGCACTTATCAGAAAACACAACAGCCTGCCATTAGGCATATACATCCAATTTAAGTGTTTCGTAGCAAATTTTTGCCGGGCTTGCCGGTGAGCTGTGGTCAAATTGGTACCATTTGCTGAGTGATGTGTAGTCAGGCCTGCTTCATCAAGTCTTTTCCTAATTGTCCACTGATTTATACTGACATTGCGGACTTCTTGAAGCTTTTGTGTCAGTTGAATCGCGTTCAGTAGCCGATTTCTCAAAGTACTTGTTACAGAAAAGCGATAATCACGCCCTGATCCTATGCGCCACCAGCCAGATCCTGGTCGCTGAATATACCCACGGGTCCCTTGAATCCTTTGGTATACCAGACGAACAGGGAAGCATCTAAAATTTGCTGTCGAGCGACTTCATTTTGATTATGGCCTATATTGGGCAAGGAAATAACTTGAACGGTTTCTGCGGGCGTGGTATCCATATTTTTCTAGTAAATTCGTCTGTTTCCAATAGAGACGTTATCACGTTAACAAAAACTGATTAAAACTCCAAAACAGCACCCTTTTTGTAGCTCCAGGTAAAGGTGCAATTAGTGAAATGTAAATGGGTGAATTTGGGGAATTGGGTCTAACACTGGTTTTTGTGAGTTACGTAAAGGTCAATGATCTTAATTTTGTGTTTTTATAAAGCTTATTTTGTATGGTTTAATTTTGCTTAATAATTTGTACTCAATATCTTTAGATTTAAGAAAAAAACAGTAGGTATTTAACGAAATTACAAGCCATGTGCGATTTTTTTGCTCTCGTGTGTATGTTACTAACATAAACAACAACTTTTGTTTTGTGACTTAAAAATTTATCATATTTTAGTTAACCAGATTTTTATATAAAAATAAAAATATTTAAATTGAACGTTCTAAATATTACGAAGTGTAGGCGATGCAAGCGATTACAATAGCGGAGGGGAGCGGATCTGATGGCTGGGGTGCTTGATGCACTTGCGTCGCGTCATATTGACGTGGATAGAAAAATACAAAGTTAAAACGTGTTAGATAGAACAACGAAATTTTGAAGGTTGTTTTTTATGATGTTAGTAATACACCCAAGTAGCAAAAAAAGCTGTAATTCAACTGCGTAAAGCTGCAGCTGTACACTAAACTGTAGAAAACCTGTATAAGCGCTTATATAGCTGACATAATTATAAAAAGGGCCCCATTATACAGCATTATGTGTTAGTGGAAAATAGATACTGTACAGTAGCTACATAACCACTGCAGAACTGCTGCATAAAGGCACATTTGTACACTCTAAGCTGTTCAAATGCTATAAATCGGTGTATAATGGAGCATTAACTCTACAGATACTCATTCAGAACTGTGATAAACAGCAAATTGCTGTAAAGGACGATTCGTCAAATCGTCCCCCCAACTAACATAGACCATAACAATTAGAAGATCTTAGCAAGGCAAGAATTTTTTACTATGGCGACATCTCTGAGAAATATGGGGTTTAGGTTTTATACATTTTTATGTTAACCTAACCTATCCTAACCTAACCAAAGTGTTTTAGATCTTAAATATATTCATGACATAGTACTATCATACATTTTTGGATGCGGCTCGGCAAGCTCCGTACGATTCTACAAAAATATTTGACAAAGGGCATTACGTAAAACTGTCCCCAAAAATGACAACCCACCAACAGATTTGAAACAGTTTTCATTCGAAGCGTCTAGTTAAACTATCACACACGAAGTAACGGTGCCGCAGCGTCGTGTTTCGCTACGAAGTCGGTATTCTTCCACGAAATCGTCGATACTCGTCACCCTTCGGCCAAAACCCCTCTTTGAGGAAGGTCTCTAAGTGATCAGTCGGCATACGCACTACAACCGACTTTTTACGAATTAGTACAGTCACCAGTCACCACATAGAGTTTTGTGTTATACGTCACGTCCAGTTCCTATTAAGCCTATGTTTAGCATACGATTAAGTCGGTTCTAAGGGCCTGCACCCACTTGAAACGAGACTGTCTCAGACAGACTTGTCAATGTCGTCTGCGACAAAACTGTTTTGTCTACGACGTTTGTGACAAGACTGTTTTGCCTACGACACGGGGCGCTAGGACTGTTGATAAAATATCGATATTATCGTTTAAAAATATCGATATTTATTACTATATAATATTAAAAAAAAACAGTCTTGTCGCAGACAAGCCTGTCTAAGATGTCTTGTCTCAAGTGTGCGCATGCCCTAACGATACCTCATTGGTTGACTTCCGATAAGTAGTTTAGGAGCTATGAGGGAACAGATGAATATACATACATTACATAGCCTATCAAAAACATAACCCTCCTTTGGCTTTGCCATAATCGAGTAAAAAGACATCATAATTATGAAATTATAAGTTGAAAGTGACCCGTTTTTAAAACGTGAACTTCGTGGGTCAAGGTCCAGTTAATACCTAGTAAAGAAATATTTACCTCTATTGTAGTGAACACAATTTTCTCGATTGAAGAGAAGTATTGCTCCCAGAGGAATTGAGTTTGCTGTCGCAGAGCAAGGATACGCTCCGGAGGCACAGAGCGCACCAGCTCCGGCACCTACACATGAAGAAAATCGTTAATGACCTACTCACAAACATAAAATATCTACTGAAATTGATTTTTTCTAAGTAGGTACTAAAAAAAGTTTCTTTAGGAAATTAGGAGTAGATGGATGCTAATGCTAGGTAAGTATAGTTCGTGTTTTTGTGATCGTGAACTAATAAAAAAAAATGCCTATAATGAACTATTATTATAGGAATTATTATTAATTTTATAGTTATAGATAAGTAAATCACAGTTATACAAATATGGGTTTCGTGCCAGTAGGTACATAGGTAGCGCAACAGCAATCGCTGGGCCACTGCAACAACTGCCATCTTGCATAATACTTACCTGTAAAAGGAGACGTTCATCTGCCCAAATAACAGCACGTCGCCAATCGATGCGTTCGTCGAAAGGTAACCGCCATCCGTTGCTCAATAGAACAGGTATGCATCCTGCTGCTAACGCCTCAAGAAAGCGGTACGAGCCCAGACGCCGTCCTCGTGCCACGAGGCAAAATGTTGAGTTGGCTAATAACTGCTCGTAGTCAAATCTGCGAAAGGTCAAATGTACAGTCAATGATAGATTCACTATTTTCAAGGTTTTATAGTGAGAATGGAGGTGGAGGTGCAGCAATAGATGGAAGATGACGTAGTGGTGACACACCAGCCGACTCAACGGAGTGGTGACTCGTATCTCAAAATGAACTGACTCGTACGAAGACTGCCCGGGCTTTTTTTATGAGTGGCTTCTCAAAAGGCGATCTACGAGGTGGTTGTCTAATAAACCCGACTGACTTATAGTAACTTTAGCAAAATGAAAGAATTCAATCAGTGTTTATCGATTACCAACACGCTGAAAGAACATACCTACAGAACATCGACCACGGCCTAGGGGCAGGATAGGATAGCAAACTACATTTGTCCGTTCCCTCACAGCTGCGACTATCTCTTTCGCTTGCATTACTGCTTCGTAAAAAGAGTCTCGTCGGTCTTGACCATGGCCTGAACCAGGCACGGCGCGAGAGGTCGCCGCCGCCGATCGCGTCCACGAGGACACGGTGGTGCTGCATCTAACCAGGCCTCACGTCCACCGTATGCTCCACCGTGTCCTCCAGGCCGCGCGGTCCGCACAATAATGACACCCGGGCGGAACTGCGACATGCGGAATGTGAGGACGCTGTGGCACCTCTATAGCCAATCCTCTTATTCTATAGACATACCGCCGCGATTGTTTCTGGATACTGACTACTTTTTCCCATTGGTAAATTGAACAAAAAATATTTCTGAACGCTGTTAAAAACATTACTAATCATCAAGTGTAATATATAGAAACAAATATTTATCTTCAGGCACCAGTCTTGCGACTTTGTCCATATCATAATTTATACAAGTATTTATTTTAAGCAGAACCTCAGTTCTTTTTCATAAAAGACAGCCCGATAGACAGACAAAATGATTAAAAATTGCATTTTTGTGATAGGTATTGAATATACTTTCATATGCATTTAGAAAAAAAATATTTTCATATTATAAACACACTTTGATTTAATATAATTAAAATATAAATATAATGCTGTTCATCTAAAAAAATAAAAAAATAAACCATGTACACAAACAGAAGGTGGACAGATAAGTACTTTCAGAGCTGTCTTTAATTCATTAAACCCCAAGCAAATGCCGGCATTCGCATACTTATTGTCTTCCTATTGTGTCTGCAATTTCCACGATTGAAAGGTTAAACCCCAAACGAACGCCGGCGTTCGCGCACCTATTGTCTTTCTATTGTATCTGTAATTTCCACGATTGAAAGGTTAACCAACTTCTTACCCCTTAAGCAAGTGAGGAAATTCGTTTGTTTAAAAAAAAAGGTTTTTGAAAATGGAAAGTAAGACAAACATTATTAAAAATATGTTAAGTTCTCCATGCTTTAATTCATAAAACCACAAGTGAAAACCAGCGTTCGCCCTGCTATTGTGTCTCTAATTAAACAAAACAAAGACAAAGCTTATAGCTAGTTAAGCCATACATACTTATCATATTCTCTGTTGTCTTCATCACACCTTTCATCACGTAAGTCCTTCCAAGACTTTCCATGACGGCATGTAGTAACCAAAATTAGATGGTTACCATCGTGTAAATGCCACAATGAATTCCTTGTCTCGCTGCCAATACCATGAACATATCTTTTGCCTTTAAATGCTAATAAATGTCGCCTAGGTGCTGGGAATGGATTGCTAGTAGCAGCAGGTGGTACCCCACCACGCTCTGGATGTTCTTTGTGAAACAATGGCAATGAAATATCAAAATTGTCTCTAAAGAATGCTTCTGAGGCACTAGCTCTGGCTAAAATTGCTTCTCCTGGGCTAAATCCCAGGGCACTTTCAGAATAATCGGGCCATGTCCCAGCATATAAATTAAATATGAGGTGATTTCTTCCATTATTCCAATAAGGTAAACGAGATAGACGTGATGCCACATCAGGTGCATGCTCAGGAGACAGGGGATCGGCATCTAACGTATCTATTGCAGGAACAAAAAGGCAAGCTTCATTTGGATCTCTGGTGGCATACCAAGATTCTCTGATGACTGATAGTACTTTACGATATGATGCACTAACTGGGCCATCACTTGGGTAAACGTAAATTTTTGGATCTTTACCACATTTTGAGAAGTCGAAGCATCTCTCCATTCTACAAGGAATCGATCCTGTATTCAATTTTCTATGTGGTTGAGAAGGCAACTCGTACAGCTCTTTTAAAGAAGCAAAACTGGACAGTTGTTTCAGTCGGTTATTTTGGGTCCGTTCTGACTTGAAATGATAATATGTACCGAAATAACAATAAACCAAAACTGCACAGGTAAAAGAGAGAAGAACGAAACGTTTTTTGGCTTGCATATTTAACGCGTGCAATTAAAAATACTATACAGCACTGGCTTCCTAAACAGTTATCCAAGCTTTAATTATGAAATCGTAAAAAATAATTACTCCCATTTCAAAATTTCGTAAACCAACCAACATGAAAACCAAAACACATCCAAATCAACTAAAACTGACATACATCCAATTGACATTTGTGACAAAAATGACACTAGTCCCTATTTTTTTTTTGTTTTTTCGTTCCGTTTACGGAACCGGCTAAGGTCAGAGACCATGCTGCCAAGTCATTAGTTTTGTTTTACACTTCAGTGAATTTTATCAGTATATGTCATTAGTATTATTATTTATAATTATAATAGCTCAGCTCACTCTTGATCTTCTAGCTTCAATAAACAAAGTTCTAAGCTCAATATTTGCTTTTTAATCAAATTGAGTTCAAACATCTCATAACGTCATATCAAATGTCCGATTAACTGTCTTATCCATCAAAATTCAAAATCAGAGTCACAGAACACGTAGGTAGTGATTATAATATACTCTTTGGAACACTTTTTATCAGTTGATAAAGTACCCTGTATTAGTTTAATTATATATCATTGTTCAAACGTTTCAGTCCGAAATGTAAGTAAATCAAAATTAATTACAAAAGTAACGAAAATATATAAAATATAGATACAATAGAAAAAAATTGATAAAGCAACTAAAGATGATGTCCAAAAAATGACCCAGAATCGACAGAAATGAACTGTGTACCAATGGATTGGCATTTAAATATAATATAATGTTGCCAAAGCGGCAACCCTGAAATCGTTGCAGTATAGGAGCTAGAGTCCGTCTAATGAAAGCGTGACCTGAGAAAAGGAGGTTACAACCAAAAATTTTGAATGTGGTATTGTCTGTGCGATAAAAGAACCGTCGTGGCGTAAAGTGAAAACAACATTAAAGATTTTAAGTAGCAACACAATCCAGCCATCCGTCAAATGCCAAACGTCATATAATATTGACACTGGTTTGTTTATTATGTTATTTTATTGTGATTTTTAATTGAAATCTTCAGAAAGGTGATAAAAAATTTCACTGAGCTGCAAGGGAAATAATATTTAATATATTACAGTTTTGCCAAAGATAAAAAATGGCAAATCACACCTTTATTGATCAAAACAAGGTCACGAACTTGTGAAACATTGGTATGCTGTTTTTTTGGTACGTAACACTCTAATTTTAATGTTTTTAGAATTCCTAGGTAAACTCCTGTCCCTGCTATCTCCAAATCTATATAAATTAAACGGAAATTCATTTAAACGTGACGATATTTATTTATTTTGTTTTGGTCAATATTTTCGATGGCTAGTATAAAGAGTATTGATACTTTAAATTTATAATGCGTTTCGACTAACTTAGAATATTTCTTTTCAGGGTTCAGTACGGATACAGTAACTAAAATAAAAAAGGGCAAGTGTGAGTCGGACTCGCGCACTGAGGATTCTGTATAAATTTACCTATGAAATCAATTCCCGAATTGAGTTACGAAGATTTTTCCGAATTACAATTTTTTTTTTTTATATACAATATTACAATTTCCAGATTTTTCCCTGTACTTGTTCTATGAGACCTTGATTTATGCCAAATTTCAGGATTTTAGGTCAACGGGATTCACCCTATGAACTTTGATTCCTTTGAGTATCGAAATATACGTTTTTTGCGACATAAACGGCCGTATCTTTTTTTTTTCGTTAACTCAGAAGTCTGAATTTTTCACAACTTCAAAAGACCGCAGACTTGAGCGTATGGTTTTAATATTAACTCGATACCTCCAAGCGTTCTCGAATTAAAGGGTCTTAACAGATAAACAGATGGACAACCAAGTGATCCCAAACATCTTATATACGAGATGGTCCCTTACAGGCTAAATAGATTTTTTACGAAGCAACATTACAAATTTTGAAGTGTACTTTATTTTCATAGTCATAAGTTCATATTTTTCATTGATTAGCAAAAGGGAAAAATTTACTGAGGAAGACAACGAGAAAGTGGTCGTGTCATCGTGTGTTCCATTTTTACCTTTATATTTAACTAGGGTAAACATAAACTTGCTGTTAGCTACAATATTCCTGTCAGTGATAATAGGTCGTTGGTGGAACCTACCTAGATAGGCAGTACAGCAGTTTCTTCACGTTATTTTCCTTTACCGATTCCTGTTTGCATTTAAATGTCCATCATCATTACAATCGAAAGACGTCCACTGTTCTACATAGTCCTCCCCCAGGTGTCGCTACAGTTAACGGTTTGTTACTCATAAGGCAAAAACTTATAAACGGACGAGTTTAATGATAAACGTTGCAATAATATAGCTTATAACCTATTTTTTTTATAAGTTTCATCACGTGAGCAAGTTTAATAAATAGGCTACTAATATTATAATGCGAAAGTTTGTGAAGATGGTTGAAGGTACTCGTATATTTGGATGTGTCGTGCAAAAACTACTAGACAGATGAACTTAATCATAAACATACATTGTAATAATATAGCACATAAGCAATAACTTTGCAGTTTCGTTAGGTCAGCAAATTCAGCCAATAGGATAATTTTTATTATAGGGTGAAGCCGCTGGAAGAAGCTAGTCTAACTGAGTTTCAAAATATCAAGATTTAACAGTCGCACTATAATGACGTCACAATGTTGCTTACACAACAAAAACGATATTTATCTACAGCAGCGCCCTCAAATCCCACGATGGTTTACTTTCCGCACAGACTCTATTATTGAAATAGTAGGAGAAAAAAGTTTTGATACTAGAGTATTTTTTGTATTTATAACAATTGTACAATAGTTAATCCTAGTCAAAAACATATTTGGAGGGTGTATGGTAAAGGTCAATAACACACAAAATGTTAGTTATTATCCCAAATTATTTTATTTTATCTGATCTCTCAAATGTCGCTATATGGCGTGGCTGGAAAGACCTCACGGCGTTCTTACCTTCCGCATGACGCAGGTCCTCACCGGACATGGTTCGTTCGGGAGTACCTCCCGAACGAACCATGTCCGGTCGTCTACATCGGATTCATGCGGAAGTGACGTCTGGGTGTCGCCACTGTGCGGAATACCCGGAGGACACGGTGGAGCACACAGTCGAGGTGTGCTTCGCTTGGGCGGATCATCGCCGTGCCCTCGTGGGGGCGATAGGAGGCGGAGACCTCTCGCTCCGAGCATCAGGCAACGGCGTTATCGCCGTGCCCTCGTGGGGGCGATAGGAGGCGGAGACCTCTCGCTCCGAGCATCAGGCAACGGCGTTATCGCCGCCGCTGCCAGCGCCGGGATACTGATCCCGATTTCCGGCCACCATAGGCACGGGCTTGCGGACAGTAAGCAATGGGTAGCTCGCTGTCCGGCCGTCCGGTAACTGTCCGGACCAAGCCCAAGTCGTCAACGGCGCGCACTGTTCCCGCGCGCCTCAAGGAGTTGTCAGCAACAGCAGGGGCGCAGCCGGGTCGAAGCCTACTGGAGCCAGGGTTGTCCGAAAGGTCGCTCGAGCCCCGGTATCAAGGCTTGAAGAAACGGGATGGGATTTTTAGTCAGTAAGAGTCTGACAGTATCTCCCTCTCCGCCCAAGAGCGGGGGTTGTCATAGGCTGATTTTTAAAATCGGAAAAAAAGGCGCTATATAATATTCAACTAATATTCTTTATTTACCATTTGGCCTTCTGGCAAGAATATCAAGTGCACAACACCGCGATAGTCAAATAAAATGGTCAAAATCATGTTGGATTTCAACTTCATCACGTCTCGCCAACACTAACTGTGTTTCAAGGTTGTTGGGTTGGAATCGATTCGTTTTAGCATAGAGAAAATTCAGATCTTTTGGGATTAGTGAAATGAGAACATGGTTTATACTCCAATGATTGTTTCAAATGATACGGATCGACTCGTGAGACACAAAAAGTTCAACAGCTTTCAAACTTGAACTAGGATTTCAGTCACTATTTCCTTCACTTTCTCAATTTTAACTTCAGTTGAAGATTTTGATGCTCTATCAGATCATGTGTTTTTGATTAAGTCGATTCACCAAAAGCCTTCTTTGTTTGATGTGTTTGTCCATTATGAAATTCGCAATATGTCAGATTATCTAAAAATATAAGAAAAACAAATTATCATTATATCCTAAATATAACTATCTAATAATATTAGTCGACAAGGATCAAGATTATAACGTCATACTAACTTAAAAATTCTGAAATCGTATGTAAACATTGTTGGTTTTCATTGAAAACACCTTCTTTCTCTTCTTGTTTTTGTTTGAACTTATTAACCATAGTATGTAGCAGTTTTTGCACGTTACTGTTTATTGTTTTTCCCATAATTATGCAATTATTCTTGAAAAATAAATATCTGTTTACAAAACTGACAATTGCGATCATAGACTTTGACGTGATTTTTTTCGGCAAAACAATGTTGCCAATTTAATTTAAAAAAAAACTCATAAAAAAAATCAGTTATTTCAAATGTCGCTACATAATATTCAAATAATACTCTTTATTTACCATTTCATTCGACTCGTGAGTCACAGAAAGTTTAGCAGCTGTCTCTTTCAAACTTGAACTAGGATTTCAGTCACTATTTCCTTTCCCAGTTGAGGACTGATGCACTACCAGACAGACTGAGGCAAATCTTTTATTACATCTCAGCCGCTTTTGAATGCATTCTACTACTCATTAGCATGTTTTTGATTAAGTCGATTCACCAAAAGTCTTCTTTGTTCAATGTTTATGTCAATTACGAAATTCGCAATATGCCAGATTATCTAAAAATATAAGAAAAAAAAATATTATTATATCGTAAATATAACTAATAATATTTGTCAACAAGGATCAAGAATATAACATCATACTAACTTAAAAATTCAGAAATCGTATATAAACATTGTTGGTTTTTATTGAAAACACCTTCTTTCTCTTCTTGTTTTTGTTTGAATTTATTAACCATAGTGTGTAGCAGTTTTCGCACGTTACTGTTTATTGTTTTTCCCATAATTAAGCAATTATTTTTGAAAAATAAATATCTGTTTACAAAAACTGACAATTGAAACCATAGACTTTGACGTGATTTTTTCGGCAATAATCGCCTAGCTAAATCTAGTGAACATGATAAATATTATACAATAAAAAATTTCTGAGATCGCGAACACTTTAAGTTTTCGACTTTATACAAATACTTACAAATTGAGTTGTATCGCTTCTAATAGCCTCTGTTAGACAAAAACACTAATTATCTGAAAAAAAAAAACGAATAAATAACAGATGAGGGTGATTTATGGCCATTTACTCACTTCATTATGCGAGGCTAGCTTTCTATTTGTACCATAAAAAGGAGGCAACCTATAGTATTTTCAGTTCACTAAGACACATTCTTTCAGCTGATGCTCGACTTTTCCAAATAACAAATGAGGGGTACATAATTGATGTCAAAAATTTAACAACAAATATTGTTTAACATCATTGGCACTAGATTTAGCTAGACAACCTATTCGCAATGTCTTAATGAACGCATTTTCTAGCATATAATATTTATCATAATCAAATAACAGGTGAGGGAGATTTCTTCTATCGGCTCTTAGATCCTACATTTTATCGACTAACGATTTTTTTTTTGAGGTACCTACTTTGAGGACAACTGGGGTTTTTGTGATTTCAGGGTTTATTCCACATTTAAAGTTATTCATAAAGATTACCCTGACCCGTTTTCGGCTTATTTTTTTCTAGTGTCGAACTGCCATTTCTAGATCTTTGACAGTCGTTTTCAGTGAGTGGCCCAAAAGTCTTACAACCAGTCTTACCAAGGATATCGTATTACCCAGTAATATAGACACATAGACTGGAAGCCAGCGACAATAATAGTTTAGTAAAGGTTGGGCAGGTAAAGATATTATAGGGCCGAAACTGCGTAAAGCGTATTTGTGAAGACAAAGAGCATGTGTCGTGTCATCGTGTGTGTCGGAAACCAGATTATTATCTGCGCAGTGTCACTAGTTCAACGGTGTGCATTTAGTCGAGTTGATGGAAAACTTATTATTTATTACGTAGAAAAGGGGGGCGCCGCGCCTGGTTAATCACGACGGATGCCCGTGCGGGTTCCCGCACCAGAGCAGTTTTTTATGGGACCGCGTGGGGGTAGTTTTTCCCATGAAGATATTTATTTACAACAATAATAAATATTGTAGAAAGATATTAAAACTGAAGTATTACAAGGATTAAAACAACAAAGTAATTTGAAAAATTTACCTTTATTCACCATAATAAATCATCTGGTCGAAGTATAATGCTAATTATATAATAATTATTAGGCACTTTTGAAGTCGTTACTAATCATCGTAAACTGCCCGTTCAAATCTTTAACAAAGCCCAAGTTCGATCGTGTATGGAGTACTGTTCTCATCTTTGGGATGGATCTGCCAAATTCCAGCTTGACGCGCTGGAGTCGATTGAAAGGCGAGCCAAGAGAATCATCGGCAATGATGCACTTGTAGAGTCGAAGCTCCAAAGCCTTGAGCATCGCCGCCGAGTTGCTAGTGTCGGTTTTATTTCGTTTACATTTCGGGGAGTGTGCATTGGAATTGCACAATCTAATGCCGCCAAGTCCGTTCCATCATCGGATCACACGACGTACAGCGTTGCGCCACCGGTACATGGTAGACATCCCACCAATACGCACAAAGCGTTTTGGGAACACATTTATTGTGCGTACAGCCAAGGAGTGGAATTTCCTGCCGGAATCTGTGTTTCCTGATAGCTACTGCTTAGGAGTCTTTAAGTCGAGAGTGAACAGGTTTCTTCTAGGCAAGCGTGCTTCATCGTCGACCACATCATCGCTTACCATCAGGTGAGATGGTGGTCAAACGCAAGCCTATCAATAATAATAATAAAAAAAACTGAGCTTAATTTTCGCTAAAAAGTATAAATTTTGCCAAAAATTTTCCCTGCTTCTAAATCACATTACGAACTAAATCATGTGAATATAACAATTAACAAAAAACTAATTTTTAGATAACTCTTGGCGACTTAAGGCTTCTAATTACCGTTCATTTGTTCAAGTAGAAGGAGAAAAATTATAAATCTCACCGAAAAGACACATTACTTTAAATAAATTTAATGTATTATACTAGTAATTATATTTGATAATTGACCCTTTCTTTTCTTTGTTTTGTTTTATTTCTTTCAGCGTTATTCTTTATTACTATAGCTATTTAAAGAAAAGAAAGAAAGAAAAACATTTATTTGTACTTCACACATACGGTAGAATATAAATACAGTAGAATCAGGATACATTTAAATTAAGATATAGTAGAATTAAGGATGAATAAAATAAATAAAGTTAAATTCTGTGTAAGGCCAAAAAGGCGCCTAACTCAGCTTATGCTGCGATATTTAAAACGATAAATAACACAGCGCTGGTATTCTGTTAAGGCCAGCGGTGTTGCCACGATCACACTCACGAAGGTTAAAATAAACTGTTTAGGTAGAGAAGTCCCGCAGACGCAGTTCAGTTCATTTACTTTTTATGAACTATAAATTATTTCCCCATATTTAACCGTGGCAACATTATGTCGCGCGAATACAGCGCTGCGTTTGCGGGACTTCTTTCGTGAAATAGACTCTAGCTAGTCTATGGCCGCCATTTTGGATGCGCGCGCATAAGAAGAAAGAACAATTTTTTGCCACCATACTTCAAAAAAAAAAATCAGTTTTACTGATTTTAAAGCAATAATTAATTAATTTGTAAATTACAGTGAGTAGGTACTGGAGCAGGTCAATCCCAAGCCGTTTTATCCTCTAGATACTCTTTTACAGTACTTATAAAAAGCCTTTTGGTACAAACAAAACATTAAAAAAAAAACAAATAAAGTTTTATTTGATGCTTGAATAATTATTTTTAATGGTACAACTTCAAGCCACTGTGCACTGTTGCCGAAGGTTCTCATTTCTTAGAAAATTATAAAAAAACATAAAAAAAAATAATATATATTACTTACTAGTAGTTAACGGTTAAGCCACATACGTGCAGCATTGCGTGCAGCATTTACTATGGACCTACCTAAGGACTAAACTTAAAGACAGTGGGTAAACCATAAGTAATTTAAAATTAATATAATTCTGGAATGTGCATTAATATCGATGTTGGGAAGCGTTTGGAGTGTACGCGCGTCGTTTTCAGAGATCAGTAACGAAGTAGTCACAGATAACTACATACTGAAGTAGTCCGAAGACACGTGTCCCGCACCTCTTACCGCCGCCGCCCGCCGCTTTCCGTTGTGTCACGAGAGTAACCGAAGATTGCCAAGCGGCCGAAGGCGCCCTATCAACGGGGAACATAAGATTAATAAAAGTGGTACTTCATTTATTATAAAAATATATTGAGACTCGTTTAGTAGTGTAAAAGCTTTTCTTTTAATAATATAGAACTTGAACAGTAGACAGCAAAATTTTATAAAATTGCATCGCCCAGTCCGTTTTCTCAGTCGTTTATGATGCGTCATCTATGTATTTTTACAGGTAATATGTGTTTTAATTCCCGCATGAAATTCAAAACAATGTTTGTTGTCATTGTCATCCTACATAAATAGATTGTAAACAAAACAGAAAACTTACCTAAAAATTAAATCCCACAACTAGGGTACCCATCTCTATTACAAAACTTTACATAGCAACGTTTGACCATGTTGCACACTCTAAACTTAACTAAATATTGTGTTAAAACTTGTAACAAATAGAAATACAACTTAATCACAACAATCATGAACAATCATGAATCTCACCCAGCTGGTCCAGGGGGCAACGAGGGTACCTGATGTGAATTCGCACACAGCCAATTGCTTGGACCTTCTGCTGACCACAGATCCAGACCGCTACTCAGTGTCGATATCTTAGCCTTTAGGCAGTTCTGACCACTGTCTGGTTAAATCTGTGTCAATCTACTCCCCGCCCGATCCTAGTCCTAGAGGCACTCGGCGGGTTTGGCGATACAGGTCAACAGACTGGGATGGCATGCGGTCTTTCTTCGCATGCTTGGCAGCCCACTTGTTTTTCTTCGAAGGATGCATCGTCATGCGCTGATGCCGTAACGGATGTGTTGCGACGGGGAATGGAGTATTACATCCCATTCTCTGACGTAGCAATGTCGGATCGAGCTCGACCTTGGTTTGGCGCCGAGTGTTCTCACGCCGACGCGAAAAAACATGCGGCATACCAAGCTTGGGCCGATGCTCGTATGCGCAAAGCCAGCGACGTGACTCTTAAGAAGAAGGCCTTTAACAGGGCTGCCAAGTCCTGCAAAAAGGTGTTGAGAAAGTCTCGGTTCGACCACATTAGCCGAATAGGGAACAAACTTGCTTCATACCCCGCTGGTAGTAAAGCGTTTTGGTCCCTGGCAAAGTCGGTTGAATCGAACTTCTGCCGTCCCTCACTTCCGCCACTGCTGAGACCCGATGGGACACTGGCCCACACCGCTGAGGAGAAAGCAAACCTATTTGCTTCTCTTTTTGCGGAATCTTCGCGTCTGGACTCCGGTGACGCGCGACCCCCTGTTTCTCCTGATGGGTGCGTGACGAATATGTCGGATATTCGTATCCATCAGAAGGACGTTCGTAGGGTCTTGAGTAACCTTGACGTGAATAAAGCCAGTGGCCCCGACGGGATTCCAGCGGTCGTTCTAAAAACTTGTGCGCCTGAATTGTCTCCGATCTTGACTCGCCTATTTCGCCTCTCATATGAGACTGGAAAAGTGCAAATGGCTTGGAAGCAAGCCAACGTGCAGCCTGTGCCCAAGAAGGGCAGTAGAGCTGACCCGGCAAACTACCGACCCATCTCTGTTACGTCCATTCTCTGTAAGAGTATGGAACGGGTAATTAACAGGAAGCTTCTGGCATACCTGGAAGCTAACGATATCCTCAGCGACCAGCAATACGGCTTTCGTCAAAATCGGTCTACTGGGGACCTTCTTGCGTATGCCATTCACATCTGGAGCGAGGCCATTGAGAAGCATGGGGAAGCGCTTGCCGTGTCCCTTGATATCTCGAAGGCCTTCGATAGGGTCTGGCACGAAAGCCTTCTTGCTAAGCTTCCTTCCTTCGGTCTACCTACTGGTCTGTGTGATTGGATCGCAGACTTCTTGAGGGATCGATCCATCCGAGTGGTAATTGATGGATGCTCGTCCGGTCAAATGGATATTAATGCCGGAGTCCCTCAAGGGTCAGTACTCTCGGCAACACTGTTTTTGCTGCACATAAATGACCTACTTAAACCCGGAACCTTTGGGTATGCAGACGACAGCACTGTTGCTGAGAGATATGTGTCTAACGCACGAGCTAATGGGTCACAGATCCAGTCATTTCGAGAGGCTATGGTTGAACGCTTGAACTCGTCCTTAGCGGCAGTCTCAGAGTGGGGCGATGCCAATCTGGTCAAATTCAATGCAACGAAAACCCAGGCGTGTCTTTTCTCCGCTAAACTGAGCCAATTCCACCCGGCTCCATCTTTCCGGGGTGTAATCGTGCCAATTACCGACCACCTTGAACTTCTTGGGGTAACACTACCTTGATTTCATGACGTCCTTATGCAATAAATTTCAAGGATAACATACGCACTTCGTGGGTTCAATTATCCGCTTCGAACACCAACCACATGAAGACAGATTACCTACTTTAAATGAGTGCGTCTACTGAAAGCGTAACCTGGAGTTTTTAAAAAAAAAAAAATTGGCAACATTGTTTTGCCGAAAAAAATCACGTCAAAGTCTATGATCGCAATTGTCAGTTTTGTAAACAGATATTTATTTTTCAAGAATAATTGCATAATTATGGGAAAAAACAATAAACAGTAACGTGCAAAAACTGCTACATACTATGGTTAATAAGTTCAAACAAAAACAAGAAGAGAAAGAAGTTTTTTTCAATGAAAATTAACAATGTTTATATACGAGTTTTGAATTTTTAAGTTAGTATGACGTTATAATCTTGATCCTTGTTGACTAATATTATAAGATATTACGATATAATTACGATATTATTATATTTACGATATATTTTTTTTTTATATTTTTAGATAATCTGACATCGAACAAAGAAGGCTTTTGGTGAATCGACTGAATCAAAAACACATACTAATGAGTGATAGAATGCGTTCAAAAGCGGTTGAGATGTAATGAAAGATTTGCCTCACTCTGTCTGGTAGTGCATCAAAGTCTTCAACTGAAGTTAAAATCGCGTAAATGAAGGAAATAGTGACTGAAATCCTAGTTCGAGTTTGAGAGAGATAGCTGCTGAACTTTTTGTTTCTCACGAGTCGATCATTTGAAACAATCACTGGAGTATGAAAAATGTTCTCACTTGTCTAATCCCAAAAGATCTGAATTTTCTCTATGCTAAAACGAATCGATTCGAACCCAACAATCTTCAAACACATTATTAGTGTTGGCGAGACATGATGAAGTTGAAATCATGTTGACTATTTTATTTGACTATCGTGGTATTGTGCACTTGGTATTCTTGCTAGAAGGCCAAATGGTAAATAAAGAATATTATTTGAATATTATATAGCGGCATTTGAGAGAACAGATAAAATAAATTTGGAATAATAACAAACATTTTGTGTGTTATTGACCTTTACCATACACTTTAAGTTCTTATACAACTATTATACAATTATCATAAGTACAAAAAATACTCAAGTATCAAAACTTTTTTCTGTTACTGTTTCAATAATACCACAATTTTTATGGTTTTAACCTCCTTTTCTCAGATCACGCTTTCATTAGACGGACTCTATTGCTTTTGAATCTTAAGGCGTATAGTTCCTTGAACCATCTGGCCGAAATTATGTGAACGCAAATCTCGCACTCGCCTAGGCGGCAGTACGCAAATCTGTGCATTTATTTGCGGCCAGCAGCGCCCGGAAAGCGCTTTAAACCCATTTGCTCTGCGAGATATTGATTGATTTACAAATGCAATGTTCACTTTGAAGAATATTTAACCACCAATTTTTATGTGTAAAAATGTCTCTAAAGGTCCAAGCCGTTTCGAAGGAGTAGGGAAAAGTTGCGAAAAATTGCGAATTGCTAATTTTTTTTTTTGACAAAAGTATTAATTGCACGAAAAAATCAAATGTTGATATTATTGTTCATGAATCTGTAGTAAACATATATTTTTTTAAACCAATTGACCTAGCCGTTATGGAGGAGTAGGCCTCAGAAAATCACTATTTTATGGCACTTTTCGGGCGCTTGGCCCTTAACAGTCTGGCTAAAAAATCAAACGACTTGGGTAGTTCGAACAAAGTTAATAGAGTTCATCAGCAAAGAGATTTAAGTTAATGTCTTTGTTCATCAGATTTGTTTACCATAAACGGAATACGCAGGCTAGACAGTCCCTCTACGTAGAGTCTGTCTAATAAGTTAAACGCCTTGGGTAATTATTAGGATTTAATGAAATCTGATGCAGTCAACACGGGTTCAATAATCAAGGTTGATTAAGAGATAGAAATCATTGTTTACTAACAGAAGAACCATAAGAAAAGTATCGAATATAAGTATTTTTTAAATAATTAAATATTATACAAAATTTCCAAGTCGTTGGACTTTTTAGATAGACTCTACTACTAGCGCTTTTTATCGCCAATCAATCGTGGGTTTTTCCGTAATGGATTTTTAGAATAGGTTTAGAAACTTTTAAGCAGTCATGGTGTCATAATCACGCAAATAATAATTCAATTAAGTACACGTGGAAATTATATTTATTTTTTCAAACTATTCTGATTTATCTGTTTTGAGTCCACCTTGTGGGAGGGGCGGTGGGGGGACGTTTGGTATAGCAGGGTCCTTGGACGCATAGTTCAGAATATTGAGATCAATAGGCTCAGGAGGTGGGGTTTGTGAAGATTGTTCCGCGAGAGTCGGAGCTTTATTAACTTGTTTCTGAGCAACAACTGGAAGACTATGTCCCAGCACATTTGGCAAGGGACGATATATAGGCAGGCTTGTGTAAGGACTAAAGTTGAATGGATCGTAAAGATCATAGAATCTTACACCTGGATATCTATAGGTGAAAGGACTGAATTGCGGTAGTGCATTGTACAAGGGATCTATGTGCCCTAGGGGCAAAACTTGTGGTGGGAGACCGAATTCATTGAGCGGTATTGGGGACTGTGTAGCTGGTGGTGGAGATGGCGAGGATGCACTATTGTCTGACTCTGGCTTGGCAGGTTCTGCAGTCGTAGTCGGTGCTTCCGTAGAAGGTGACGGCTCAGTAGGTGTTCCAGGCGTTGAAACAGATGAACCTTCAGCTGGCTGGGGCTGAGGCTCCTTCGGTAGCAACCCTGGTGCAGGTAGTAATCCCTGAAATCAAAAAAAGTAGATAAATGTAGGAAATTAACAATGGTCCAAGTGTTGATCGAGCATTTCAAGACAACGCAAAATAGTTAACCGATTCTAATAAGTAGAGGATTGTTACTTTTTTGGCCTAAAGAATCAACATTGTTGTTCGATGTGGCCATACTCAGCTTTTTAGGGTTCCGTAGTCAACTAGGAACCCTTATAGTTTCGCCATGTCTGTCTGTCCGTCTGTCTGTCTGTCCGTCCTCGCTTAATCTCTGTGACCGTTAGCACTAGAAAGCTGAAATTTGGCACCAATTTGTATATCAATCACGCCGACAAAGTGGTAAAATAAAAATTGGAAAAAAATGTTTTATTAGGGTAGCCCCCCTATATCTAAAGTGGGAAGTGATTTTTTTTTTAATTTCAACCCTAACGTGTGATATATCGTTGGATAGGCATTTAAAAATGAATAGGGGTTTATTAACCATTCAATCGTGATAATGACAGACACAATTGAAAGACAATAGGTGCGCGAACGCCGGCGTTCGCTTGGGGTTTAATGAATTAAAATCATTTTTTGATAATGTCAATAATTTCGGAAATAATCGCTCCAAAAGTAAAAAACAATGTCCCCCCCTCTAACTTTTGAACCATAAGTTTAGAAAATATGAAAAAAATCTGAGAAGTAGAACTTTATAAGGACTTTCAAGGAAAATTATTTTGAACTTGATGGAAAGAACAGTTTTTGTACAAAAAAAGACAAAAGGGTTCTACAAAATAATTTCTGGACTAAGTTTGTAGTATAATCGTAGCAAGCATTTTTTTAAACTCATAAGTGGGTACACTTTATTGTGACAGACGGGAAACTACGGAACCCTACACTGAGCGTGGCCCGACACGCTCTTGGCCGGTTTTTTGATATTACTACAATGAACCGAATATTTTTTGAAAGCGTTTTATTTTTTTGAAAGGTATCAAATGTAGAGGCGGTTTTTATACTTGCTCGTGCTTACAAAATTATCAATATATAGTAAAATACTATCGTAAATTAGAAGAACTCTAAAACAACAATATAATATACCTACTAGCTTTTGCCCGCGGCTTCACCTGCACACATAAAATATAGTCCTATGTCACTCAGAAATAAAGCAGCTCTCTATCGGTGAAAAAAATCGAAATCGTACTTTCAGAGATTACCTCCTACAAACCAAAACAAAAAACAAACTTTACCTGTTTATAACAACAAGACAACACAATTTTGACTTTGATAAGATATCGATAGATTTATCGATAATTTAGTCAAAAAAATACATATAGGCTGAAAAAGTTTGCTTTTGTATGCAGGAGAATGGTTGATTAATATTTTAGAAAATTCATAGGATGATTTTTTTTCATAAAAAATTTAAACAAATTACTTTGTGTACCTAGAAGAAATTACAAAATAGTAAAAAAAAGTTTAAAAGTGAACTCTATTACATTTTCTTTCATGTTTACAAGAATTTGGTTTTACAAAACTCCAAATGTAGGCTCCCATCATATTTTTGTTGTATTGGCTCTGATAACAGCGTTCGAAATCTATGATGACTTGATGAAAACGTTCTCCTTGTTCTTCTAAATATGCCCCTATGTTGTTTTTAAATGTATCTAAATAAGCATGCAGCTTATGAACCTTTAAAGATATTCTGCAGCCAATAGTTTTAAACATGTTATCAACTAGCTCTCGGTAACAGTCTGTGACAGTACAAATGCTTCATCTTCAATATTTTTATTTGAACTCTGAGATGTGCTTGATTGAGACAGTACAAGGTTCAGATACTGGAAGTTGTGGGCTATGAGAAATTGGAGCACAAGACGAAGCAAGATATTCGATGGGTTTTGCATTATTGCCTTTACGTCTTTTAACAGAAATGAATATGCAAAAATAACAGTTACCGACGTGGTCTTTTGGCTCTCGCCAAATTCTTGGTACTGCGATTTCGTTTCTTAACTCGACACCACCCTAAATTAAATAAAGATAACAATAAAGAATGGTATCTAAAATAAATGTTTTTTTTTTTACTAAAAATTTGTTTACCTACCTTCTAAATATTTTTTACAATTACCGCAAGCAACATGTGGACCCCATGGTATAACTAAATTACGAACACATTTAAAAAAAGCTTCGTAGGCTTCATAAAGTTTTTCACACATATTAAAAAAAAATCTCTCGTTTTTTAAATAAATGTACCACATATATAACAAAATGCATCAGCTTCATATTTACACATTCTAGATGACATTTAAACCAGTTTCAGTATTCTAAAAAAACAGTTTTTTGTTGTTTATCACTTAATTAACATCAGTAGGTGCTGTGCGACAGTAACACCATCTTAATTTTTTCGCGAAATTTTTAAAAACATCATGATGACTATTGAATACCTACTTTTTTTTAAAAGACTAACTCAAGAAAAAAGATTTATTGTAATAACCACCACAAAAGCAAACTCTTTAAGGAATGTTGATATTTTTTCTTTATTATAAAGCATAGTGAATAGAAAAATTACAAAATAAATTTTAGGACAAAGACAAATTTTGTTTTTGTACAGTTGTGTAATTTTAGTGTAGATTGTGCACATGCTCATATTGCTATTTTTAATACGTCAGGGGCAGGCTCGAGTCACCAATTCACCATACAGCTTTAGCAACGGGCTAGTTTCCTTTGTATCGGGTAAACGCCTTGTAAATAATTAAAATGTAGATAATCCAGAAAGTACTTGACAATTTTGTTTTTGTATTGTTTAATGTTTTGCCTATTTGGCCATTGTCGTCCTTGAAAATTTATTTAAAAAAAAATTGTCATATCTCGTATATATATATTTTTTTACATATGAATTCGTTACATTATGAACTTTTTGATAATAAATTGCTGTTAAAATGTCACTTCGTCTACCTATAACCTCAAATCCAGTTAAAAAGGTAATAGACCCCATGACTAAACTTTTTTGACTTTGACTAGACTTTTTTGGTTTAGTAGTAATATTTCGTTGGCACCTTTTGGGTACGGAGCTCTCTCTATCAATTGAAGACAACTCACATTATTTCCAAGTAGATCTCCGCCGTAGAAAATGGCGGGCTGATAGGAAAAGGCGAATGCGTCATGGAGCACTGGCTGATACACTGGATACGCCTTGCTTGGCTCCAGGTTCTGGTTAGAAGTGATGAGCGCGTTGTAGACCTTCGGCACGCGGCCAGGCGCCGGCGCAGGGTCCGCGCCCGTGCTTAACCAGAGTACACTCAGCAACTGGAATTGTTAAAAAAAAATTAGATATCGTTGGAACCATCATTTCACCATCATGTCGACGTCCATTATTGGACATAGGCCTCCCCCAAACGTCGCCACAATGACAAATCTTGTGCGTCTCTTATCCACTGCATTCGCGCGACTCTCACCAGGTCGTCGGTACACCTTGTGGGAGGGTTTCCAACGCTGCATTTTCCGGTGCGCGATCGCCGCTCTAGAACATGTCAGCCCCATCGACCATCCGTTCTACAAGCAATTTTCCCTGTCCACTGCCACTTTAGTTTGACGATTCTTCAGGCTATATCGGAATCAATAAATTAGACATTATCAAAAAATATTAGACACGTACTATTTTAAGTATTATCCAAATCAATTATAAATTACTGTGATAAAACTCATCACAGTTCAGATGTGGGGTGTTATTGCCCACTGCCACTTTAGTTTGGCGATTCTTTTGTCTATGTTGGCGACTTTGGTTCTCCTGCGGATATCTTGGTGTCGATTCCTGATGCAATCACGCAAGGAAACTCCGAGCATTTTCCATTGAAATTGTAAATAAAAGTAATTAAATATCGTCGGAACCAATCCATTAGATATTATCAAAAAATACACATGCATTTATTATTATTTATACATGTATTTTAAGCTTTATCCAAATCAATAAAAAATGACTGTGTGTGACTATTATGATTATGATTACGGCATTCAAAGAGTTAAACTTATCACAGTATAGAATTGAGTGTTGTTGCCTCGCTTCTAGGTAAAAAGTTGTGCATTTTTACTTAGGTGTTTCGATATCGTTCAACGCACTATATTATTTTCAGCTTTACGTCCTAAACTGAACTGAACTGTATAGGGTGTATACGGGAATCTAACCTGTGACACCCCGCACAGAAGCCAATCGCTTAAACACGGAAAAGATTTCCAATTTTTCTGTGCGCTCTTCCATTGTGGCAACCGAGCCGTTGAAGTAGAGACTCGTCGTGTAAAACATAAGATACTTTGTGTACCGGGAGTATGTTCCCTAGATATAAATACAAAACAGCACGGTCGCTGTGTCGATTTCTGGCAACCCGCATCTGCGTGTCGACGTCACTCATGTAATTATACAGATCTAGGAGAGCCTACAACTGAAAGTCAGTACCTTTTTAAAAGTTCACTATTTCATCATCAAAAGTTGTATAATGTAGGTATATGGAAACTTGGAGAGCCTTAAGAACCTGTGGAATTGTTCGGAAAGGGGACATACCGCGTCCCTGAAAACCATTCAACTGACGGAATACATGTGAATAAGTAAAATTCTGGCACGCCCTCCCCCTCCATCCAGAGTAGGAGAAGTTATTTGATGAATTCCCTCCTCAAAAAAAACAGCCATAAGAACAATACTTGTTCACGTGTATAATTTTACTCAGTCACTTCCACTCAAAGCTATAATTTTCCCTATATTATTATATCGGAAACCAGTTTATGAATTATGAATGAATTACAATAAGTGTCGACTGTAAAGAGAGCAATTAGACTTTACCTTGAACGCTATATAAATGATTCATATACTTATAAGTACATAGCGCTCTCATATATTGGCTAGAACGCCTGTGCATTCACCTACTGCTAGTTTTTGTGAACCTTAATTTATCGTTTATAAATGATAAATTATGTTTTATATGGTTTTAAAAAAAAACAACAAACCACTTTTCACGTCATTTTTTTTTTCTTTTTTCAGTCCGTTTAAACTGATGAGGCCGGTTTTTACTAGCTGACTAACCAAAGAAGAAACACCGAAACTAATTACTCGTCTCTTTTAAAGTCCATACAATAAAAATGTAATGGTCAAATCATTAAGAACCATGAAGATTAGTGTCTCAGGTGGTCTTTTGAAGAACGAACCACACAGTTCTGAGTGGACATGTCCAGTCAGTCCAAGCATTTGTCAGTATATGTGCAGCTCAAACCTAGGACTTCTAAGGAGCTAAACGACTTGACGAACAATACCAATATTTTGAATTAGTTGTTGCACCGTGATTTAGTCTTGCCAAAGCTAAACATTGTGTCTGTCTGTTCGTGATAAACTCAAAAACGACTTAACCAATAAATTATCGTACGGTGGTCACCAATACATTCATAAAAAAGGGACAAATGTATAATACAATCATATTAAAATCCTCCCGGCTGAATTTTGATCACAGTGGTCTATCTGCATAGAGAATTTAACAAGTAGGCCTACGCAGGAGATATTATGGTTGACAAGTGCGTCTGCAAATACAGGTGAGTTTCACAGCACCTGGTTCTATTCAGATGCAAGGCTTTACGTCCGTTTGAGGAACGGAGGTATCACACCATTAACTTTATTCCGAATGGAAAAACTCAATGGCATTTTTTGCCCGAATCGGGAATTGAACCTTTGACCCCACGCTCAACAATCGAGCTTATGACCACGAGACAAGCGAGGTAGTTAGCATAAAATAAAAGACGAAGCCTAAAATTATTATATACGTATAAGTTTCATAATAGTTCATTCAAGCTGGTTTTGTTTAATGTCTTCATAAAAAAGTAAATTAATTGTTTGGTGGCGCTTTTCTATCACCTATTACCAGAATTCCTACTACAAGAGTTTTAATCGATAGCCGTTTAACGTTACCTTCAAGATAGACATAAATTGGCTACTTATCTAAGTAGCCAATTTATGTAAAAACTGGCTACTTATCTTTAAGTAGCCAATCTATGTAGTACCTACATACACGTGACACGAATTTCGTAGGTAGGTCCTAACTAATTTATGTGTTGCGTATGTTATAAAATAATAATTATATTGCCGTTCTAATTTTTTATCAGGTAAAGGACAACACGGCGAATTTGACAGGCTACATGCCAATCTAGATTAGTAATAGAATTCCGTTAGTTATCAGTCAGGTATAGGAAAAGGAATTTGTTTTATTTAGCACGACCTTACTGATCGGCTCAGACTTTCAGTACCTTGATTAGCTGGCGAGGTAAACCGAAACGGAAGAACAGATTAACTGAGGGACGATAAGATAATATGAAAATATTGCAAAAAAACTAACTAACAATAAAATCTGTCGTAATATTTACATCGAAATGCAATCCCATGAAAAATTCAAATGTAAAAGAAGCATATATAACAGAGATAAGCATTCTGAAGTAGATACATATGTGGAGTGATGAAAATGGATAAACATAAAAATAAAATAATTTGAAAATGACGCCAGTAGTTAAAAAAAAATAGAAAGGTAAGCTTTTTGTTGTTGTTGTTCAAATCAAGTTAACATCAGACATTTAAAAGCTCTTTGCCCTTCTTTATACACGTGCAGCCTAGTGCTGCCCCGCTTCTGCGATACCTCGGGCATATTTATGGAAGTGCGCGCCGAACGTTTCTACACCACCGTTGCACCGTGGGCAAGCGGTGCTCCTTGGTACGAAGGGTGTGGGACAGCTCCAATACAGGTCTGGCGATGATTGCAGAGGGACACTTGATTACCCTTATATCGGACATTGCTGTAGCAGATATGTTGCTGGCTGATTTCAACAGTATTTGTTTTGTTTGTGTGTTCTGTATGTGATTGCCATATGGGTGCTATTGGTTGCCTGAAATGAATGCTTTTTTTTCAAAACTTCAAATATGAACGTAGATAGATAGATAGGGAGACGAATACCAATGGGAAAAATGAGTGGGTTGTGCGATGAATGGCTTCAAAGGGAAGGGAGTGAGTATTGCGTGACTTAACCCCAAGTAACTTGGGACATGGTAGGTACCTACCTAAAGTATTTTTGGAAATTCTATTTCATTATATTCTATCATTATTTATGTTTCATTATATTATGTCAATTGTTCTGTATAGCCAATACAGAACAATTTACATAATATACTACACCAAAGTGAGTCTGTCACGTCAGCTAGTAATAAAAAATACTTTGATCACAGGAAACAAGTATTTGTTTGGCCTACATACTTGTATAGGTGCTCTGGGTTTGAGTTTCTTGTGAATGTGAATTTACATGTTTGTGAACGCTCCCACGATACAGGAGAAATTCCTAGTGAGGAGCAAGGTTTTTTTAATTCTAAATGAGCACATAACCTGACTGCCAGCAATGAACCATTGAATGCCATAATATATTGTAGTGACACGTAGCTATTGCCAACGGTGTCGCCTTTGTCAGCAGCAAATTATCGCAAGGGTACATAGGTACTCCAAAAATAGAATGGTATCCTATGTGCTATTCCAGGACATGGGAAGAAGTAACAAATACGTGTCATCCACATCATCATTATCATCAGCTTTTTTTAATGTTCCCACTGCTTTTTTTTTATGATGGGTAAAATCATGCACTGACATCCCCCGCCCTTGGGCGGAGCGGGAGATAGTGTCAGACTTTTACTGACTAAAAGACCCACCCCGTTCCTTCTAGCCTTTATAAAGGGACTCGAGCGCCCTTTCGGATAACCCTGGCCCAAGTAGGCTTCGACCCGGCTGGGTCCTGCTGTTGCTGACAACTCCTTGAGGTGCGCGGGAACAGTGCGCGCCGTCGACGACTTGGGCTTGGTCCGGACAGTTACCGGATGGCCGGACAGTGAGCTACCCATTGCTCACTGTCCGCAAGCCCGCGCCTACGTTGGCCGAAAATCGGGATCAGAATACCGGCGGCGGCGGCGGCGATAACGCCGTTGCCTGATGCGTTCGGCCTCCTCCTTTGCGAGCATTACTGCTTCGCAGAAGTCGGCGATCGCCTGCCACTCCTCCTCGCTCCGGACCATGGCCTCAACCAAGGCCCGGCGCGAGAGGTCTCCGCCGCCGATCGCCCTCACGAGGGCACGGCGATGCTCCGCCCAAGCAGGGCACACCTCGACTGTGTGCTCCACCGTGTCCTCCGGGCGTTCCGCACAGTGGCGACACCCGGGCGTCACTTCCGCATGAAGCGAGTGCAGGAAACTCCCGAACGAACCATGTCCGGTGAGTACCTGCGTCATGCGGAAGGTAAGGACGCCGGAAGGTGAAGTCTTTCCAGCCACGCCTCAAAGAGAGGACTTACCGCCAAGATTGTGGCGTGCCCAGCACTGGGTTGCGATAGTCGTTGATGCCATTTCACCATGAGATCCCGCCGGAGCTCTGTCCGCCACGCCGTGACCTGTCGCGGCAGCGGATTTTCACCCCGGCGTTGCATCTCCACGCGCATATCGTGCATGTGTGCAAGGACTGTTGCCTCCAGATCCCACGGTGGTAGGCCAGCCAGAAAGCTCGCCGCTTCGCGGGAGACCGTCCAGTATCCCCGCACCATCCTTATTGCCTTGACCCTCTGGCAGGCGTTCAGTATGGCCGCCGGTTGCTTTTTCAGCGACGGCGCCCACACCGGCGCCCCGTAGAGGGTCATGGACCGAACGATCCCCGCGTAGAGCCTCCGGCAAGAGGCATCTGGACCCCCAAGGTTGGGCAAAAGCCGCTTGAACGCAGCCCCAGCCCGGTTGAGTTTGGGAGCCAGATGTCGGAAATGCTCCACGAAATTCCACCGGCTGTCGAGGACGAGTCCCAGGTACTTCATTGTCGACCCGACACCGATGTGAACTCCTCCTACCGTTATTTGGGAACTCATTGGCGGCGCGTTCCGAGAGCGGCGACCGTGAAAGCACATCGCCTCGGACTTGTGAAGCGCCACCTCGAGTCCCAACTCCTGGATCCTATCAACGACCATCGCAACCCCGCGTGTCGCTAGAGCGACCGCCGCCTGGTACGATTCTCCCTGCGCTAGAACTAGCGTGTCGTCTGCGTAGCAAACCACGCTGACCCCGTCAGGGAATTCGTCGCGCAGCACGTAGTCGTACCCGTTCCACAAGGGTGGCCCTAGTACCGACCCCTGCGGAACACCGCACTACATCTCTCGACGTTTCCAGTCTCCCTGGTGACCGGGGTAGATTATAAGTCTCTTCGACAGATAGGCCTCGACCACTCGACAGAGGTATTCGGGCACCCGAGGCGGAGCCATGGGCGGGGGGAGTGTTCCCTCCGCACAGGGAACAGAGCGTTCACCGCACCCTCTACGATCTGGGGCCGGAGACTCTGAGTCAGTGGGGGAGCCCAGGGGCGCAGCTTTTCCCATACCATATTGGGCGCCCCCATGGGTCCGCGTTCAGAGACCCCAGCCACACGTTGCGGGCCTCCAGTTTGGCCCGCTTGATCTCCGTTCGGAGGGTGCATTTTGGCGCTCTGTATCCCTCATACAGCTCCGCCTCTCTGGCCTCCGCATCCGGCGGGCGGATGCGGCGCCTGCAGTGTCTGGCGTACCGGCGTCGCGCGTGACTGCATGCGTTGCGCAGTGCAGCAATCTCCGGCGACCACCTGCACACCTGGCGCTTATCTCGCCCTGGACGGACTCGGGGCATTTCCGCGTCGCAGATTTGCGATATGGCCTCCCGGAACCACTCCGCCTCGACGTCTATGTCGACAGGCCTGTCCGGTGCTTGCATCCAGGCCTGTACCGTCGCGGCTTCCAGGAGGAGCTCCCGGTCCATCTGCTTTAGCGCCTACCGCGGGCTGCAAGGGCTCTGTCGGACCGGCGCGGCCGAGGTTTCGGCGGAGACGTCCAACCGGATGTACCGGTGGTCGGAGTACGTCTCCACTTCCTCCATAACATGTTCCCACTGCTGGGACTCGGGCCTCCTCTCTAGGAGCGGGAATGGGCCGTATTCCACCACGAGGGCCCAGTGCGGTTTGGTGAATGTCACATGTCTTAGAATTTCTGGTTCTAGGACATGCCGGTTCCTTCAAGTAAATACGTAGGTACAGCTACCACCACGGATATTGAATACTCGGCGTCAGAGTGGGGATCGCTTTGCGCATTCCATACATTGGCGAGCCAATCGTCGTCGTCGGGAGGTACGTGCAGCAAGCGAAATGAACGAATCACGGGTGGCGTCTATGACGCGATGCGTGGCGAGCCAATCAGTGACGCAACGCCCGCCTAAAGACCCGATGTTCGACTTCTGCGCAACTTGAAGCCAGCGTTCAATATCCGTGGTGGCAGCTGTATATTTACACACATACACAACTTGTGCCTTTTTTATTATTATTGATAGGCTCGCGTTTGACCACTATCTCACCTGATGGTAAGTGATGATGTGACCAACGATGGAGCACGCTTATTATTGTGATTGAATGTACCTCTAGAACAAACTTCTCGAAGTCCACTAATGGCAACCTGGCGGTCTAATGAAGGTGCTCATGGTCAAAAGAAGACAGCAGCCCGCGATTTAGTTTTCCTCATTTATAACAAAAAGTGTAAGCCCTAATTATTTGCGCCCTAATAAATATTCTACAAAATGAAAATAATAATTTAGTTTAATTTCATCACATAAGTTACATATTTTTTGACGTATGACTTTGTAAAGGTGATCCATTCATAGCAACCTTCCCGTAGTGCGTTCAAAAATAACCAGAGTCGAGTAGAGTTGCAACCTAGGGTCGTTCTTAAATAATTCGAGTAAGCTACCCTAGAGTTAACCCAACTAACTCTAGCTTTGATCAGGGTAGGTTGGGGTAAACGGCAATATGCTTGACATTGACAGTTGGATACCGTTCGCGTTCAAAAATGCCAGGGTAGAGTAATTACCCAATGACGTCATTAGAGTTAACTCTAAAGTCAAATTTGAACGCAGCCCCGTATATCATATAGGTCATATAATATCTACTATTTGTAGATTAGTTTCAGTATGATAAACCCATTATTAAGCCGCAGTCAATTGAGATAAACTTGATAGCCCAAGGTGACAATTATTATAAAAGTCGTATTACGTATTATACGACTACACTACCTATGTCCTATTATAATAATTGTCATAAATACATATTGGCTTTGTTTTGTAATAAATCTTATGTATTATGCAGATACGAGTATATTGCTCTATTGATCGGTAGGTAATTGATTGCATCGATATTTACGAGTATGTGCTGAATATTGATAGGAATATTGACACCTATGCACTTTATTACACTGAATGTTATATTAAAAATCTTTTATATATCTCGTGGGCTCTGAAAAATGAGTACATTCAGAATCATAATTACATAATTATGTAACGGCAACAGAGTAAGTTGTTTTAATTTAATTTGTTAATAAATAATTATTAAGTTTTTTTTATTATAATTACCTTTCAAATCTGATGGAAGGGAAAACTGTCAAGTAGAAGAATAAGGATGCACACACTGAAATGTGACGTATTCACCTTTAGATTACATGTGTTTAAAAGAAATTAATGTTCACACAACGCCTGCCTTAATTCTCATATAGGTAAATAATTTTTGAAGTGCTAATTTCTGTTTCTCAAAAAGATAATTATTTCATTTAAGTGTTCTTTGTTGTTTAATATAAAATGTTGAAAGACGTTCACTGCTGGACATAAGCCTCCCTCAAGTGTCGCCATAATGACCGGTCCTTTGCGTATTTTGGCTGAAATGATGATGATGATGATGATAAAATAGGTATCTATTGTAAGTAATATGTATGATATTACCCAATTTAACAAAATATTAAAATTGATTAGAGGAGGAACTCCTGATACTTAGCCAAGTTTGGTTTATGACTAAGATTAGATGCATACCCAAACTTTGTAATAAATTTTGATGCAACACATGAATTAATTAATTAATTAGAGGTATAGGGAACAAAGTATAAAGTCCCACAAACTTCCGTTGAAAAGAGAAGATCCTCCGATCAAACTTCTGTTATGGTCGGTCCGGGCAACTGCCCGGTAACAGATTTCGGACGGTTAAGGTTGTATATTATGCTCTAATCGTGCAGAGAAACAGAGATACCGCGATGCAAGATTTTGAATTTTAAATCTTATGTTGCGTCATAGATATTGCTACAAAGTAAACGGGCAATAACTTAATTTAATTATGCAATTAGTAAGTAATAGATACCGTGAGAAGGTATCAAAGAAGAGTAGTCGCGTAGCAAAGTAATTGTTATCACGATGTTAGTAGTAGGAAATACCTTATATCGAGACAAACGTTGTAGGTACATTGAATAAGCAAAAAGTATCAAGTCCTGACGTAACTGGTGTACTAGAAGACTTCTTGTCTACTTGTCACAGAGCTATTTAATACATAATACTCCTGGTGTTTTATAAACCATACATTTATATTCATTATGAAGATGGTTAAGTCAAAATGAACCTAAAACCGAATTCGGTCAAGTTCCATTTTCATTTGACGCTTATAAGGCAGCTGTGGTGGCAGCGGGATTGTTCGAAATAGTTGCTGCGACTTGAAGTGCAAAGGACAACTGAAGGAAGATGGACAAGAGATGGGTTTTAGTCGGTAAAAGTCTGACTGACACTCCCTCTCGCTCCACCCAGAGTGGAAGAATATATTTAATTATATTCCACCCTCAAAAAAACTTACTTATAAGTCAAACCGAACCGGACCAGGTTAGACCAGGTCAGACCTATAAGTTTGGGCTCTTGTACAGAAATTTGAAGATTGCCATTCAATGACAGTCAAAATGAAAAACTAATTATTAGGTATGCATTAGGTACATAATAGGCAAGCGTGTTCCATCGTCGGCCACATCATCGTGGTTCAGGTGAAATAGTGGTCAAATGCGAGTCTATCTAATAAAAAAAGGCTTTGTATTTTTGTCTTGTATGAAGATTAAATAATAAGTATTTGTCTATATAAGTCATACCAAAAAAATATAAATAGCTGCATGGTTACCAAGGTTACCTGTTTCTTTGTAACACTTTTACCCATTAACCGCTCAATCAATTTTGATCCTGGAAAGACCTTCCCTTGGGATAATTTCAGGATTCGAAGTCGCTGGTCGAAGCTACTACATACTACTAAATACGTTAAAAGATTGTTGTTCTTTGGTTTCAGTCTGTGTGCTCCCTTAGTTCTTCTGAACTACGAGATGGATTTTGATGCAATTTATGGCTTAAATTTAGAGAATTTATTGAAAGCAATTTGTGCGCTTTCTTTATAATAGATAATTGAGATGTAGTACAGAAGAAAACTCATGACTCTGGAACGCAGCTGAATGAACTTAACTGTGGTTTTAGTAAGTAAATGTCTGGCACGCCTGTGCTCGAAAAGTTAAATTAGATGACTTCCCACCTCAAAAAAAAAAGACAGAAATGTCTAAGATTTGAATGGGTCGGTTACAAATAAAAGCAATCGGTTCGCATAAGCATCTCATATACATACCCATATCTCTCTAATATTCAATACTGATCAAAATGTGGTGTGGGCACCACTCCCATTATTTGATATTTCACATACACAGGGTACTCTTGCGTAAGAGACAAACAACTGGTAGGTAGAGATAAACATAGGGTTGACTAACGCATCCATACATATAAATAAAAAGCGTCACTTTGTAATATCACAATAACATACTTATTTAAATATTTAAATGCGATACCTCCAAAAAACGGTAATTATAAAATTGCGTCGGTTTATTCCGGCTTATCTCCGAAATGGCTGCACCGGTTTTGACGAGACTTTCACTGGCGGATAGCTGATGTTACAAGTATACGTAACATGAGATATTTTTTATTTTCCCGAAACAGTTGAAAAGTATTTTACGGGACTTTCACTAGGACATAACTAATATCTAAATGAATGACTTGCACGAGGACGAGACTTTATTCCAGGGAGAGGACACATCTCCAAAATTATTAAATAGATTTTGAAGGGACTTTCACTTTGGTATTCATTCTTTGGTCATTTTGGGGATGAGAGATCCCCAAAATTAACATTAAACAACGTTTTTCAACATAACTTTTTGCTCGAATTTAAATAGTAAAACTTTATAAACATAACGTTCATTAACAAACTATTGTATGAAATGGATCGCTAATTTTTTTCATGCGCATTGGTGTAGGTTGTCGTGTGACCAGCCCGATACAATCAATATGATAAATTACGATAGTACCTGATCCCCTAGAACAATACACGTTGCATTGTAAGTCTAAAAGCAGTAGGGTAAAAAGCGGATTAGCGTGATGAAAAATACGATTCCGCCCTTTTCTGTCAGAATGAATAAAAGTTTAGACGAGGATTTAAAAAACTACAACTAGTAACCGCATCAATGGCCTCTGGTAATTTAGTTCTTTGTAATTATTACTATAATTATTTTGTTCTAGTATTATAACATTTTTTATTTGATCCTGCAAGTCCAGTATATTCTAATGAGTCGTCCGCCTTAACCTCAAAACCTTGCTGACTGGCCAATTCTTATGAACCAATACGAGTGAAGCCGTAACACCTAGCTAATAGCGAGCTTGCCAACCCTAAACACCTACAATGCTATGATACAGATCATTATATCACCAGCCAGATCCGACGCGCTACTGTGTTTGTAACGGTGTTGGCATTAATCGATTATATTTTTAATCGATTACTCAATTTGATTAATTTTAATCAGATTTTTAATTGTTATTTGTATAATATGTTAATCGTAATCGAAATTAAAATAATTAACATTAATTTGATTAAATAGATAAACATTCATTACTTCTTCCGGCTTTTTTTTTTTCGATGGGAAAAATCATCTTATGACAACCCCCGGTCTTGGGCGGAGCGGGAGATAGTGTCAGACTCTTACTGACTAAAAAACCCATCCCGTTCCTTCAAGCCTTCATACCGGGGCTCGAGCGCCCCTTCGGATAACCCTAGCCCCAGTAGACTTCTGCTGTTGCTGACAACTCCTTGAGGCGCGCGGGAACAGCGCGCGCCGTCGACGACTTGGGCTTGGTCCGGACGGTTACCGGACGGCCGGACAGCGAGCTACCCATTGCTCACTGTCCGCACGCCCGCGCCTACGGTGGCTGGAAATCGGGATCGGAATCCCGGCGGCGGCGGCGAGAGCGCCGTTGCCAGATGCGGTTGGCTTCCTCCTTAGCGAGCATTACTGCTTCGCAGAAGTCGGCGACCGCCTGCCACTCCTCCTCGCTCCGGACCATGGCCTCGACCAAGGCCCGGCGCGAGAGGTCTCCGCCGCCGATCACCCCCACGAGGGCACGGCGATGCTCCACCCAAGCAGGGCACACCGCGATTGTGTGCTCCACCGTGTCCTCCGGGCGTTCCGCACAGTGGCGGCACCCGGGCATCACTTCCGCCTTGATTCGGAACAGGAACCTCCCGAACTTGCCATTTCCGGTGAGGACCTGTGTCATGTGGAAGGTAAGGACGCCGTGAGGTCTTTCCAGCCACGCCTCAAAGAGGGGACTTATCGCCATAATTGTGGCGTGCCCATGACGGGGTTGCGATAGTCGCTGACGCCATTCCACCATGAGATTCCGCCGGAGCTCTGTCCGCCATGCCGCGACCTGTCGCGGCAGAGGACTTTCACCCCGGCGTTGCATCTCCACGCGCATGTCGTGCATGTGTGCAAGGACTGTTGCCTCCAGATCCCACGGTGGTAGGCCAGCCAGAAGGCTCGCCGCTTCGCGGGAAATCGTGCGGTATCCCCGCACCATCCGAATTGCCATGACCCTCTGGCAGGCGTTCAGGATGGCCGCCGGTATTACTTCTTCCGGCTCAGTTCCAAGAATGTTTTTCTTTTCAACTACGTTTTTAACTACGTCACACAAAATGTTAGACTGCAGCAGATTTTTTAATTGTGCTTACGATTAATAATGATAATCACAAAATAATCGTTATGTGAAAGGTTAATAGTCAATCATAAGTAACTTTTAATCGTTAGTCTGATAACTTTTGTTAACACTGGTTTAAAATCACACCACTATCGCTCAAACGTCTGTCATGGTAAAAAAAATTAAATAAAGTCAAGGGTATATGCAAATTAAAAGATAAGCGGGCTGAGATTAATTATTTTAATTATGTATCTATTATTCGCACTGTTACACTTACCTTCTTTGTTTTTTGTTGTGAATAAGCGTAAGTACTTTGATAAAGTGGGAGTTTCCACTGACTGTACACGGAGTTACTACATACAGTTTGTGACACCTATTACATTTTTAGGGTTCCGTAGTCAACTAGGAACCCTTATAATTTCGCCATGTCTGTCTGTCTGTCCGTCTGTCTGTCCGTCCTCGCTTAATCTTTGTGACCGTTAGTACTAGAAAGCTGAAATTTGGTACCAATATGTATATCAATCACGCCGACAAAGTGGTAAAATAAAAATTGGAAAAAAATGTTTTATAAGGTAGCCCCCCTATATGTAAAGTGGGAGGTGTTTTTTTTTTAATTTCAACTCTGACGTGTGATATATCGTTGGATAGGTATTTAAAAATGAATAGGGGTTTACTAAAATCATTTTTTGATAATGTCAATAAATTCGGAAATAATCGCTACAAAAGTAAAAAACAATGTGTCCCCCCCTCTAACTTTTGAACCATAAGTTTAGAAAATATGAAAAAAATCTGAAAAGTAGAACTTTATAAGGACTTTCTAGGAAAATTATTTTGAACTTGATGGAAAGATCAGTTTTTGTACAAAAAAGACAAAAGGGTTCTACAAAATAATTTCTGGATTAAGTTTATATAAGTGTATATACAAGCATTCTTTTTACCTCATAAGTGGGTACACTTATTGTGATAACAGGAAACTACGGAACCCTACACTGAGCGTGGCCCGACATGCTCTTGGCCGGTTTTTATATTGATGATTTTATTAAAAATTACAACAACTCTACACGAGGATTTATTCCAAAAATCCCCACCAGTGGGTATTGTTACTTTTTTTTTCCAGAAATCATCACTACTAAATATTTTTGATTTACATTTCAGCTCAAACAATTTAATGAAAGTTGATTATAATATTAACACAATTACTTACGTATATATAATGAAACGTATCCAATGATGCATATAGATAAATAATTTAGAAACAAAAATATCTGGCGGGGATTCTTACACCTATTTTTCCGAACATTCCCACCGAGATGATTTTATTTAGCTAGTTGGGATTTCTGAAAAAAAAGTAACAATCCCTACTGGTAGGGATTTATCGGTGGGGATTTCTGGAATAAACCTATACGAGTACCTACTAAGATTTTACTTTCCTATCTTTATGTCACATTTTTGACAGCGAATCCATAATATAACCGTATCCAAATTCAGAAGTTTGTAGACAAGTATAGGTATATCAAACGATTTCTTCTGCTCTAAGATGGAGTAAGAGAAATTATTGGACTGTTATTAACCCACCTATGAACATAGTGGTTTTAAGGGTCATTTGCCCTTTGTGTTTTAGAGCCACTGTAACCATCTTTTTAACGTTCCCGCAGGCCTTAGCGTCGGCTCTACTGGGTTCCTTTAGTTTTTACTGACCTCAATCTCATTTAAGCGTGCGTGCAACACTACGCGCCGTCGATTCGGTCTTGGTCCTTAAAGGACTGCTGGACGGCAAGCTAACCAATGCTTGTCGTACGCAAGCCCACGCCTGGGGTAGCCAAAAATTGTCGTGGGACTTCTCATTCCGGAGGTCTCCTACGGTGGCTGGGGTGGGTCGATGTCCGTTCTCTCATGGTTGCGGGCAGCTCTTTCACTTGCACTACTGCTTAGCAAAAGAATACGACTGCTTGCGATTCCCTCTCGCTCAAAGTCAAAGTCAAAAGATTTTTTATTTCATATAGGCCTAACTACATGGGCACTTATAAAACGTCACAAGCTAGTGCACGGTTCGAAATTGGTCGTTTTCTATGGAGAAGAACCAGCAAGAAACTCCATGGTTACTCTTCTATAAAATATGGCTGTACTTATATTATTTCCATATTACAGTATTAATAGGTATTATTTAAGAACAGTGTAAACCGGTCTATATTGTACTCAAAAGCACAATAAAAATAATCATTAAAAAACGTGAGTCAAAATATGAAGTAATCTAAGAATTCGTGGAGTCTACAGTGTTCTTCCATTTACATTATAAAAAGAGGCTACATAAAAAAAAGCTACAAAAAAAATTAATAATTACAACTGTCAATAAATGACACATTAACAACCAAAAAAGAAAATTAACGAATGTAATGTGGTTGGAGTCAGATAATATAAAAAAAAAATTGCAAAAGCAACGTATTAGAAAAAGATAAATGTCACAGTAAAGATGGAGCAGTCAATAGATACTTTCACACAATATTATGAGTTACCAGCGGGCCACAAGTGCAGAGGCAGTCATTGCCAAACAAGCGTGTCTTTGACATAGTCTTTAACCTTATAATATGCTTTTTTGGTTAAGACACTCTTAATATGGGTTTTGAACTTTCCTTCGCTAAGTTCAGACACCGCTTTTGGTAGCTTGTTATAAAAGCGTATGCTATTTACTAAAAATGACTTACTGGTCTTGGCTAATCTCCATTTGGGTAATATAATTTCGTGTTTACTACGAGTATTTATGTTAGAAAAATCGCTTCTAATTTTGAAAAGTTCTAGGTTTTTACGGACATACAAAATACTTTCTAAGATATAAAGAGACAGTCAGTGTCAATATATCGATTTCTTTGAATTTATTTCTGAGGGACTCGCGAGGACCCATTTTATAAATAGCCCTGATTGATCTCTTTTGCAATATGAAAATCGAGTCTACATCAGCTGCAGATCCCCACAGGTAAATGCCATAACACATAATACTGTGGAAACAGGCATAGTAAACTAACCTAGCTGTGGCGATATCTGTCAACTGCCTTATTTTTCTTACTGCCTATGCTGCTGAGCTTAATCTACCTGAGAGAGTTCTAATATGAACGCCCCACTGCAGTTTGGAATCGACAGTTATACCTAAGAACACAGTTTCTGTAATAACATCAAGTTTTTTGTTATCAAGAATTAGATTGACGCTAACTTGAGGGACATTCGGTAGTGAAAACTTTATACATTTAGTTTTATTTGTATTTAGTAAGAGATTATTAGCTGCGAACTATTTCGAAAGAATAGCCAGACTTTCGTTAACACGATCTTCGCATCGCATCGCATCTTTTCCATCCACTTTAAAAATAAGAGAAGTGTCATCAGCAAATAGAATTATATCTGATACATTAGCCATCATGTAAGGAAGAAATAAAGAAAAAGTGTTAATTCACGTCAAACATGGCGCATACTTAAAAACAAAATAAATAACAATATCGACTAAAAGTAGCACGTAAGTAAGATATGCGTCACATCCACGTAAAACGGCCAGCGCTCAGCAAAATGCTAGGGCTCATGTAAAACAGAGCCTCAGCGCTGATTTTCAGCACTAGGCGTCGTCGACGATGAGACGCCGATCGAATATAAACTAGAAAAAGGAAAGGGCCAATAATGAACCCTGGGGCACGCCCATCCTTACTAAAGACCCCGACGTCACCCCATTTTATGGATACTTTTTGCTGCCTGTAAGATAAATAGGAGAAAACAAGATCTCTCGACCACGAATTCCGTAATGATATAATTTACAGATCAGTGTTATGGTCAACACAGTCAATTGCTTTTGAGAGGTCACAGAATATGCCAATAGCATCCTGGGACTTTTCCCAGGATTCTAAACTGTGACTGATGAGTTTCACTCCTACATCCGTCGTTGACCTTCCTTTCGTGAAGCCAAACTGATGACTATGCAAAATCCTATTTGAATTAAAGTAAGACAACATCTGGTCGAGCACGATTTTTTCATAGATTTTACTCAATGATGGAAGCACAGATATTGGTCTATAATCACAGGGATCACTCTTACTACTACCTGATTTGAAAATTGGTACTACTTTACTATGTTTCATTAAATCAGGGAATGTACCGCTGTCTAGACATTGATTAAATACCTATGCCTGTTAGGACATATATGTATAATATAATACGCTCAGAGCCATGTCGAGAGGTCGCCGCCGCAGCCAATAACATCCAACAAATATACACATAATACTTTCATATTTTCAAATTATAATCTACACTAATATTTAATAAAGAGATAAAGTTTGTTTTTATGTTTTTTTTGTTTGTAGGAGGTAATCTCTGGAAGTACTGGTCCGATCGCTAAATATTTTTCATCGATAGAAAGCTGCTTTATTCCTGAGTGACATAGGCTATATTCGGGCGAAGCTGCGGGCATATAGTTCATTTACTTAACAAAATGTGCCAAAATGAATTAGCAAACTCTTCGTTCAAAATGAACAACCCTTTATAACACAGACAAAAAAAATGACGTAGGTAGTAGTAGTCAGTGAGATGTCATGGCCGTCATTACAATATCGATAGAAGAATGGCCAGTCGTGTCCGCTTGCGATCCGGAAATCGAACTGGACCACAATGCCAGCGCCTTGACCACGCCCAACGGACCAAGGTCTAAGAAATTAAACGCGAAGAAAAAACTCGCACCCACTAAGGTTGTCGAATTAGCCAATTGATTATTCATATTAGTTCAGACACAATGGACTTCCGCTGTTTTCGCACCTCCATTAGAATTGCTTTTAATTTTAATGTAAGGGGCGTTTCAATCTGATTATAATAATATATTTTTTTTAGAGAATTTTGCAACACATTATAATTATGAATTACTCTTGTATCGTGGGTGCGTTCGCCAACTTAAGGAATAGAATGAACAATTATCTGTAGGTCATACCAGTATTGATTCTGTGCGGGAATCTACTAATCCGTTACACGTAGCACAGCAGCCAAACTCTCAATCTCTGCACCAACTGTAGTGTTACATAAATGAATTTATAATATAAGCTTTGAGTAAATAAGTTTTAAAATACGTATGAGTTATGTTTCCATGGAGTTTCTTATACTTTTTTCTCCATGCTTCATATTTCTGAGTGATCGATTTCGAAACTATTTAAAAGTGCCTACTAACTAGCTCTAGCTCTCCGCGGTTTTGATTATGGGTACCTTCTGCTCGTAGTGAAATAAATGGGTAATACAAAGTATTTTTCGATTTAAAACTGTAGTTCTAGAGATTAGCGTGTTCATATAAACAGACAAGCTTCTGCCAGAGACTTCGTCTGTGTGGATGTTGGTTATTCCGGACGTCTATGAAAACGCCTACAAAGAAAGAAAGTAAAAACATTTATTCATACTTCACACATACAGTAGAATTAAAAAGTAGCCTCCCTTTGAGTTCAAGCTTTCTCCGTACCAATCAATATCGATTCAGTAGGTTAAATGTGAAACAGACAGGCAGACAGACAGATGCCTACTTTTACATTTATAATATTATGGACTAAGTCCAGAGGTGCTATTCTCTAACCCCTTTACATTGCCCCTTTACATTGGATTGTTAATCCTGAAATTGGGTTGTTAATTCAATGTACTGCGCTCACGACTCGTCGCTGTGCCAGCGCTGAGCTCAAGGCTGTTTTCTTAGAGAATAGCACCCCAGGACCAAGTCAGATTAGAAAAATTCTTCCAGCCAGCCAGCCAGGTTTGTAATTAATAGTACTTATTAGACCAAAAATAACGTCGACGAATGACGCGGATGAAACAGCGGGGAACGCTAGTTCGAAATAAATTGAGTCTGTATAAGGAAAAAATTTTTTTTTTTTTTACAAAGAATTCCGCTTTTATAGTTCAAGGTCTGTGAATAACTTTCTTACGAATCTGGATCGTGTACATATAAAATGTTCTGTATTAATTTGAACGATCGTTTTTTTGTAGTTTGCGTACACGAGTCAAGTTTGGGTGACTAATATTCTTAGTTGACGCATAGTACAAACGGCTTTCTCATTTGAATAAAGGTTCTGTAAATATAATAAATCTGTAGAAGTTTTTAGTTGTACGCGCATTATGTAAAATGTGCGAATTCGATGTCGATAACTTTTATACATCAAAATTTTGTTTAACTTGATATACCTACCTATTACTTAGGCTTTGTTTCATCGCAATCGGTTGACTAAATCGAAAGATATATCTACTGTTATTCATTAACAGGTAGGTAAGCGGTACGAAGTTCGCTGGGGCAGTTAGTTTGAGATTATATAAATTCCATTTTAAAAAGAGCAAAAGCTCTGGGTTCAAAATCTGGATTTCAATTCAATTAACGGTATCCTACCTAAAAAAAATGGACAATACGGTTTTGTAATGTGCTTACATTTTTGAATTTACTAATGATCGATTTCTCAATGATGAAAAATATATAGATTAGTACAAGGTTTACAATTATCTACTTATTCACTATATTTTTTTTACTTCTAAAAATAATTTAACCACTTTGGAGGTATGCGGAACAGAGAGTAAAGTCCCGCAAACCTCCGTTGAAAAGGGAGAATCCTCCGACCAGACAGGTGTTATGGTCTGGTGGGCTACTGCCCGATAGATGATTTCGGGTTGTCGTATATGTTCAAATCGCGCAGAGAACTTTGATTGCGCGATGCAGGATTTCGTATTTTCTTCGTAGTTCTTATGTGGCGCCATAGATGTCGCTATACCACCTTAAAAAAATATTACCTACTTACCTACTTTTATTAAATAAAAATAAAAATACCATCTATATATATGTTGGTACTGAAAAATATTTACCTTCTCGTTAATTGTTCATTCTTTTAGTGAAAACTGCATTAAAGATCCTAAGATCTATTTAAAAAGAGTAAATGAATTTGACAGACAGACGCACACAGACGGTTTTTGTATAACGTAAACAAATATAATCGATTTTATGTTATTTTATAACTAGGTTCGTATTTACTTATGTACCTTTACTCGTAATGGCCTCTCGATTTGCCCTTACCGATGGGTGCCCTTCCGCTATGTGTAATGTGCACTTTCGGTACTCGATAATGCAGATTACACAAAGCAAACAAAGAGAACGCTGATAAAAGAAAGGTCTGATGGGTTTGACGTCACTGCGGGGTCGTCAACACCGGGCGGGTCAAGAACACGCCACTGAACACTACTAAAGGTTGACAATTACGTAGTTCACTTAGTTTTTTAAATTATTTTTTACACCACCTGCTCGATAATGTCGTTTTACACGTCATACAAACCTCACTTAAAGCAAGTCATATGCCTAGGGAGATAATGCAGTATGGCCGATCCCTAGGGAATAATGAGATTTGAATTTGGAGCATCAAGAATCGTCAACATTGTGAATTAAAATGTAGGCGCATCGAACAAGTTGACTCGAAATTCAAACCAAAGAGTATGTAATCACTACGATTCAAACTGGCCACTAACAAAAAAATGGTTGCCTGTAAAGTCGGTTTTACGGGCGAAGATTTTACGTGACAACGTCTCTAGTGCTGCGCGCGCGGCAGACCGATCATAGTTGAGTGGGAGAGAGACGCAAGGCATTCGGCGGGCCTCTCTCTCGTTCGGTGACTCATCGTAACGTTACCGAGCGTTACACTTTTTCATAAGTGACTCCCAGCCGCAACCTAATTTAAGACGTTGTCACGTCAAAAAAAAAGAAAATATTTAGAATAAAACGTGTACTACTGACGACACGGGAGCATTATAGAAAATTGAAACTAGAATCTTGGAGTAGTGAATTTTGTTTGTTTGGTGAACTTGTAAATATCATACTTATATTTCTCTATTATATGATTTGGTCGACCAAATTGTCTTTTGATTATCTCACAGATGGTGTAAAAAGTAGAGTATGCAACACGGGGATAAAGCTGTCTTTGTCTTGGGCGGCTTAAATTCCTCACTTCACTCAGGTTTCTTTATTAACTCCCTCGCAATGCTCGGGAGTTAATTTTATAAATCCTTCACTATCGTTCGGGATTAAAATCAGCAACCTTCGTTTCGTTCGGAATTTAACATGCCGCCCGCGACTTAAAGACACTGCTTTATCCCCTAGTCACATAAACTACTATTTTTATCGTAAATAGAGTTTATCTACATTTATAATACATACAATAAAGAGGTAAAGTTTTTTTTTTGTATGCGGTAAACTCTGAACTGGTCCGATTGCTAAAAATTTTTCACCGATAAAAAGCTGCTTTATTCCTGAGTGACATAAATTATAGCCCTATATATTATATGTATAGATATAGGCCTATATCGGCACATAAAAAACGTCAAAAGGTAGTGCACGGTTTCAATTTGTAGTTTTCAGTGGCAAAGACCCGGCAAGAAACTTCGTGAATAATCTTTAAAAAAAAATTGCTTTTATAATAGTCCTCGTACACCTCGCGAATAGAAAGATTTTATCAAAACCGTTCTAAATGAATTAAGTTAGAAACCTTTCAAATCTAGTGGAAGGGAAAATTTACTAGTAGCAGAACAAGGGTACACATACTGAAATGTGACGTCACCACTTTTTTTTTTTTTTTTTTTTCTTTGTTGTTTCGTCACCACTATTTGGTTATACTTATAACCCAATAGCGGAAAGACGGTGCAAAAGGGAACGCGATATTCTCACTACACCCCCACTCTTTCCTCACACCAATATTTGAATAACTAAAATTAGCTACTTTATTTTATAACCAATTATTATGCAGTTTTCAAAAAAAGATTTCATTTTAGTGTTATGCGTTGTTTAGTATAAAATATACTTACTTCTACAAAAATAAATACTGTCATATAACTAATACATCATAATATACCGAATTGATTGAAACAAGGAAAATGTATTTTAATCTAGGAGAAAGATAAACCGAGTGACATTTGCAACGATGGATGTTGGTACATAATTGTGCATTCTCATGCAGCTCGGAGTCAACGAACTGACGGCCGCGCCGATGCGCAGGGCTAAAAGCCTCCAGTTTCTCCTATGCTACGCAAAAAGTCTAATGTAGGGCTTGCAGTAACTTATCGCAAGCGCGTCGCTGAGAATGGAGTGCTTCTGCTTGGAATATTTATTAGTTGTCCTCTACAATATTTATTTATTTTGACTGGTACGTCTTTCGTAGCAGTTGTAAGTTTACCATAGTTTTTATTCTAAAAACCTAACTGTTTCATATCAAGCGAAAATTTTAATTTCTTTTTGGATTTTATACAAATTCTGTTTCTTGTAATCTAGGGTTCTGGTGCTTCTTTGGGATTGTCCGAAAGAGTTAACGCAGCTCTGATACGGAAAAGGTAACAGAAGAAATACGGGTGGGTTTCCGTCAGCAAAAGTCTGACATTCTCTCTGGATACAGAGTGGGAGGAGTTTTTGATGATTTCTAACATAGTATTAACCATATACGCAGTAAGCTTATTTACCATAAAGGGACTTTCTTTGTAAGGTTTTAGAACGTGAATTCGATTTGAAATATTCCTCAAAATGTTGTGTTGTTGTTAATTTATTACCGCCTGGTTTATTTCAATATTATATAAGTTTGTATATATACCTATTAATTTATAATATTTAATAGTTAAGATAATACATATAACATAATTTATGATATCTAATTAATAACTCACGGTATTTTAAATACTCTATTTAAAACAAAACAATAAGTAATTATGATTGAAAAAAATTGAAGCAATGGATGCCATTTGAAATATTAGATTTGATAAAAGAATGAATGCTATTCAATTTGATTCATCATGCGATGCATGCTTATGCAATCAAGTTGTCAAGTGAACGTTACCCTAATAGTCCTTTGTGCAATCTGACCATGTTACGGCATGACCTGGATCTGTCGGTTTCACGTCAAAATTTGTACTATATGGCGAGAATTCATAAAGCCAACAAGCCAACACATATTCCTGCAACGTTTGTAGGTGAAGTGGTAAGTATATCATCTATACAATAGTACATTGTTACACTAGGGGTGAAAGTAACTCATTTCGTCCCGAGAAGGAGTTGGCGGGCGAGCGAAGCGAGGTCGCTAATTCGAGGGGTTAAATGGGTTACTTTCACCCCGAGGTAAACACTGTGCTTTTCATTACGAATACGAGGAAAATAAAAATAAAATAAAAAGTTTGTAAAACCAGAGTCGTCGTACCTATGATTTTAAGTAGGTATCTTTCTTCTGATTTATGCGGTAAAAGGTATTCCACTACTGCTTTAGCCTCTTCTCTTATGAAATTAGAAGTTAAATCACTATTTTACTCTGATAAACATAACGTGTTAATACAAATCTCTGTTGTACGAAAACGTAAACAAAACTCGAAAAAAACAACGACTGATTGCCATTTTCCCGCCATTTTGTTTTGTTTTTTTTTTCTGCGGCTGGCCAGCTATTCAGCCTCATTAATGAAAAATTTGAAATTAATTGTAAACTTTTAAAAATAAAGTATTTTAAAGAAATAGTTAAACAAATAAATCAATAACATTATTTAATTAATACTTGTCTTTAAGTTATTTCAATTTTATATCGTGCTGTGATTGACTAGCTGTATGGAAAATTGAAACATGGTTCAATAGAAATGTGAAGATAGAACTAGTTTTTTTTTTATAATTTGACAGCTGTCAGTTGTAAAGTAAAACTCCCTAGGGATTAAAAGTATCACTTTCAGCCCGCTCCTTAGGCAACTTCAGACCTACTTTCAGAGTATGAGTAATGAAATAGTACATTGTTACACTAGGGGTGAAAGTAACTCATTTCGTCCCGAGAAGGAGTTGGCGGGCGAGCGAAGCGAGGTCGCTAATTCGAGGGGTTAAATGGGCTACTTTCACCCCGATGTAAACACTGTGCTTTTCATTACGAATACGAGGAAACTAAAAATAAAATAAAAAGTTTGTAAAACCTGAGTCGTCGTACCTATGATTTTAGGTAGGTATCTTTCTTCTGATTTAAACGCTAAAAAATATTTCACTACTGCTTTAGCCTCTTCTCTTATGAAATTAGGCGTTAAATCACTATTTTAATCTGATAAACATAACATGTCAATACAAATCTCTGTTGTACGGAAACGTAAACAAAACTCGAAACAATCAACGACTGATTGCCATTTTCCCGCCATTTTGTGCTTGTTTTTTTTTTCTGCGGCCGGCCAGCTGTTCAGCCTCATTAGTGAAAAATTTGAAATTAATTGTAATTTTTAAAAAATAAAGTATTTTGAAGAAATAGTTAAACAAATAAATCAATAAAATTGTTTAATTAATACTTGGCTTTAAGTTATTTCAATTTTATATCGCGCTGTGATTGACTGGCTGTATGGAAAATTGGAACATGGTTCAATAGAAATGTGAAGATAGAACTAGTTTTTTTTTAAATAATTTGACAGCTGTCAGTTGTAAAGTTAAACTCCCTAGGGATGAAAAGTATCACTTTCAGCCCGCTCCTCAGGCAACTTCAGACCTACTTTCAGAGTATGAGTAATGAAAAATTATTTTTAGTTTATGCGTAGTTTGTTCAGAATCAGATTAATAGTTTTTACACCATGTTATATTTTATCCCAAAAATATTTAAAATGGTCAAAAGTTGGACACCACCGACACTAAGTACAACACAGTTCACGGCAGGTCATAGCGGGTATTAGGCCAGCAAACAGCTAGGTAAAAGTGCAAAACAACCCCTCAGTCGTCTGGATGGTTCGGTGACTATGTATTTTTTCTAACATAACATGAATAAAGTCTGTGATTATTTATGACACAATTATGTTTGTTGATAGATTTTTTAAATAAATTTACTAGACACGAGTTTTGGGTTTTTCCCATGTACCTACTAAAACTAATGTTGTAGTTAGATATAACTGTAGATCCGTCGATTCTATCGAAGGTTCTTATCATGTTCAATTCAATGTAAGTTACTTTGAGATTTAGTAATATTGTGATAATTCTGCCTCAAATGTCAACCCACGTATATTTTTATTTTTTTTTTCGATGGGAAAAATCATGCATTGACATCCCTCGCCCTTGGGCGGAGCGGGAGATAGTGTCAGACTCTTACTGACTAAAAAACCCATCCCGTTCCTTCTAGCCTTCGTACCGGGGCTCGAGCGCCCTTTCGGATAACCCTGGCCCCAGTAGGCTTCGACCCGGCTGGGCCCCTGCTGTTGCTGACAACTCCTTGAGGCGCGCGGGAACAGTGCGCGCCGTCGACGACTTGGGCTTGGTCCGGACGGTTACCGGACGGCCGGACAGCGAGCTACCCATTGCTCACTGTCCGCAAGCCCGCGCCTACGGTGGCTGAAAATCGGGATCGGAATCCCGGCGGCGGCGGCGAGAGCGCCGTTGTCTGATGCGGTCGGCCACCTCCTTAGCGAGCATTACTGCTTCGCAGAAGTCGGCGACCGCCTGCCACTCTTCCTCGCTCCGGACCATGGCCTCGACCAGGGCCCGGCGCGAGAGGTCTCCGCCGCCGATCACCCCCACGAGGGCACGGCGATACTCCGCCCAAGCAGCGCACACCGCGATTGTGTGCTCCACCGTGTCCTCCGGGCGTTCCGCACAGTGGCGACACCCGGGCGTCACTTCCGCTTTAATTCGGAACAGGAACCTCCCGAACTTGCCATTTCCGGTGAGGACCTGTGTCATGCGGAAGGTAAGGACGCCGTGAGGTCTTTCCAGCCACGCCTCAAAGAGGGGACTTATCGCCATAATTGTGGCGTGCCCATGACGGGGTTGCGATAGTCGCTGACGCCATTCCACCATGAGATCCCGCCGGAGCTCTGTCCGCCATGCCGCGACCTGTCGCGGCAGAGGACTTTCACCCCGGCGTTGCATCTCCACGCGCATGTCGTGCATGTGTGCAAGGACTGTTGCCTCCAGATCCCACGGTGGTAGGCCAGCCAGAAGGCTCGCCGCTTCGCGGGAAATCGTGCGGTATCCCCGCACCATCCGAATTGCCATGACCTTCTGGCAGGCGTTCAGTATGGCCGCCGGTTGCTTTTTCAGCGACGGCGCCCACACCGGCGCCCCGTAGAGGGCCATGGACCGAACGATCCCCGCGTAGAGCCTCCGGCAGGAGGCGTCTGGACCCCCAAGGTTGGGCAGGAGCCGCTTGAGCGCAGCCCCAGTCCGGTTGAGTTTGGGAGCCAGACGTCGGAAATGCTCCACGAAATTTCACCGGCTGTAGATGCATTGTGATGTAGTCACTAAAAATCTGACACTCCGCATTCTATAATTAACCATTTCAAAAATGGATACTTTGAACGCATTTAAAATGAAAAAATGGTTAAAATAAGGACACAAAATACATATAACGGTACATGATGTCGTGTCTTAAGAACAGTAGATAGCACCTTTATTAGGGTTGAATCATATGTAAATCTGGTACCTAACTAATTAGACGTCGAGACGGTTTGGTTGTCTAAAGTACTTTCACACACTCTGACTTATATCAGCGCTTTAGAATCAATGACAATACACCTTCGCCCGAACACATAAACAAAATCACTAGTTGAAGACAACACACCTTAATAGTGTAGGTACCAAAAAACCTTTTAGACAGACAATCCCATTCAATGACATTCACATCACGGAATCGAACCCTCTACCAACACAACTCAGCTGTTAGTACGCATGATTAGTTACCTAACACTCGCAATCAAAGTTCCACCGACCGCAAAAATATAAATATTAGGTAACAGATAAATATTTAAGTAATAAAATGCTAATGAAATAACAAGGATTACTCACGATCAGTGTAAGAAGCTGGGTCGCCATGTTGCGCGCGCTTCGGCGAGTGGTGGCGGAGTGCCGGCGCGGAGTGCGCACGCGCGCCTTGCTCGCTGGCAACGAACCACAAGCTGTATGGAAGTGACATTGCGTGCATTGATTGTTTACGTTGACAAGCTAATTACCTCGACATAATCGTCTTAACTGGTGAGAAATGAGCAAAGTTGAAGGTATGGCAAGCATGTTCGACTTGTTGAATTGGTTTACTTTGTGAATAAGACTATTTTTTAAACGGTTGGGAATTAAAAAAATGTAAATGGAGCCCTAGCTTGAACTGCAAAATGAAAAATGTACAGAAAATTCCGCAGTAAATAAAATTGACTCAATAGTCATCATCGTCTATCGACTATCATTATTCTCATGCGTCCAGCTATGCAGGTTGTTTGCAGAACCCTGTTTTATTACAGATGATAGGACATTAAAATACTTTAATAATCTAATCTATTGCATAAGCTAATAACGTTATTATCCATTAGTTGAAAAGAGGAATAAAGATAGGTAAGGCTCTTGCAGCCTGATTGACAGTATTTTTTTATGGCTTCGCGTTATTTGTGTATTTAGCCGAAACTTCAGAAAGTATTTGATTTTTTGTTATATAGAATACTAATATTTTCCATTAGAATGTAATGATGTAACATTAAAATGTATTGAGTCAGTCTTCTCGGCAAGCTTTGATGTGACCATAAAAATTCTCAGCCCCATTTTACCGATATCGCGCCTGTTTCAATGATTCCACATATTGTTCAGTTGCGCAGGAACAAACTACACTAATGTTATACCACAATATTCACTAAAAAAATCTACAAATAATTATAACAGCCACAAAACTTAAAATTAACAGTTTGATTGTGTCGAAAAGATCACCATTGTCTTATGAATGAACAAGCCAAAATCGACACGTTCTAGCTAAAAGCCTTTGCATATTAATTTGTAAATTTCTCCTCGTCCATTGGTCCATTGATTGCAGACATCTAACAGGTTGACCGTGACCGATTTTAATAAAATACCTATACTTACGATGATACAGTGTAGGTAAATGAATCTATATTTGCTGGTTCTATTTTCGCTTCTCTCTTCTAGGTAGCAGATTAGTTTGTGTTACCTTCAACTTTACGCCTAGTTGATTGTATAATATTGAGGTAAACTCAGTAGGTCGAGGCAAATTTAAATATTTATTCCTAGATACATTTTATTTCAATCGGTAACAAAAAAGGATAGCTAATGTACAAAGGAAAGCTTAACGCGAGCACTTTAATTTTTGTTTAGTTTTTATTCAAAAGTAACAATTATGTAAGTTTCTGAGCAAGTTTCCTATACACCAAACAACTTTAGATTTGGTATACATATATAGTTCTCATTTTATTGCCATCACCCAGAAAAATTACTTACATACAAGAAAATCGGACACAATAGTGTCGTTTCTAGTGCGGTTGTATCTTTGGCTGTGTCCTTGCCGGCGAATGCAACGGCTGTGCTTTGTCCCACCGCGCGACTGATAAGCTTCGATACACTTACAATTAGCCCCGTTTAACCAATTCGGCGTGAGTATTATGTGTATGGATTATTTGACAACATGTAGAATGAGGACACTGGCAGTTGCTTACTGGACCAAGATGGGCAGAAAAGCAAATACAGTCCATATTACGAATTTTTATTTTGCTGTTGTCTTTACCTGTAAGAAGAAACTAATACTAGAATTTTTGTAACTACCTAGCTTTTTCTGACTTCGCTTCCGTGTCTAATCCACTCAATGACAATGATAGATCAGTGAAATTTTTTTTTTATAATTTTATAGACATGCTTTACAGTTACATGTAGGTTCGTTTTTGCGGTGCGAAATACAAATGCAAATAATTTATTTTTCATTCACAAAATTTGTACTGCATTTAGCGGTTAAAGTGACCTTTTAGGCAAAAATTACCTGTGTTAGGACACTTCTCTCTTCCAAAACTTAAAATTATGCGATGTACCTACATCTAACGCTCTTGGGTAGAGCAAGAGGGTATGTCAGGCTTTTACTAATTAAAACCCTCGTGTTTCCTTCTGCTGCCCTTTGCGTTCTAGTGCTACGGTCACTCTTTCAAAAGTTCAGGAATAAACTTTGTTTTTTTTTCTTACAGCTTTTGTCACTAAAAATAATAACCTAGTACCTTAACATAGCATACTTTATTATGCTACCTTAGGATTTTTAACTTAGTGTACCTAAGTTGAGAGTAAAAATACAACGGCTAACTTTTGATGTTTTTTAGTGTGGTTCTAAGTTACGATTTATTTACTGTGACTTTTCATTTATTGACAATATCTCACCAAGCAAAATCATGATTTTGTTGTGGAATCAACTCTAATAATATACAAGTTGTAAGGGACAGCCCTCCACAAATTTTAAGGGCTTGCTCAGTAGACGAAACTGAACTACCTGACACAATTTTTTTCCTGAAAAAAAAAATGTGGAAGGTTGTTTAGTTTCATCTATTGAGCAAGCCCTTAAAGTTTGTGGAGGGTTGTCCCTTACACCTTTAAAAAAACAACGTCATCTGTTCAAAGGTCATGTTTTTGAGGTAAGAAATATTCAAATAACTTTTTTGCCATTTGCGTTACAGGACCGCGGCAACTCCCTCGGACAATCCTGCAGGTTTGTTCTGAGAAATTATAGCAAGTATTTTAATGTATTTAATTTCGTTATTGTAAACGTTTGCTTATGTCAAACCACATGTCAAACTGTTTATTTCAGACGGCGGCATTTATTCAGTTTTAGTACAAATTGACGTTTATGAAAAACTCTCTGCCGCATTTATCTTCGCATAACTCGCCAATCCTAGACCCTTTCGTACAGTCATTTAATAATTACAACTCAGATAAATATTATATTGATTAAAATATTTTTATTGTATGAAAAATTACAAATGCTCTACAGTTTGATAGAAGTAGCTACTTTTTTGTAAATTATGTGACCACACTAATGAACGCTTTTTTTTCATCTCATTAGGATGTAAACACACATTAGAAACCTCAAACTAGAAAAAACCTGTATCTTAGTGGTCTAGGATATGGTCTAATAAAAAGACTAGGTAGAAAAGTAATGAAATGGTAATAGAAATGGAAACATCTGTCCTTAATAAAACCCTTACCTACCAAAAACCTCAAGCGACTGAACAGAGGCATTCTGCGCCTGGTAGCAGGGACCATTACCGGACACAGTGCGTCACAGACGCCCTCCTGTGCAGAGTATGCTAGGAGAAGAAAGAGACTCAAATGTAATCCTTCAAATGTGTCACTGATATATTCATCAATCCCTAGGATTCCTGAATTCCCTTACAAACGCACTGAAAAACCTGAGAGACCTATTTACTTTTTTGCAGACCGGTTGGGTGGTTGGATTATGCCAACCAAAGATTGGCCGTCATACCCCATGCACAACGGTGCCCATAGGACTAAGTGCAGGAATCAGACTCCGATAGATAATTTGTCCCGAATTTAAGTTTTCTATTCTATTCTAAACTTATTTTAGGCTGCTAAATTATTTAAGCACACCTCCGACAGTTGTCAGCCATATGTGCTTCATTAAATAGCCCTTATATAGCTTAGAAGTTTTTGGGCGATCACAATCTCAAAGATTATGTGTGGATAAAGCCTGTTTTACTCTTAGGGGAAGGTTGCGATCATTGTGCTAGCTCCCCGTTTCCGATTTAAGCATTTGAAGTTGAGTATTTCTTAAAGTGTACTTTAGACTGAAAGAAATCCTGTCAAAATCTGGCTTTTAAGTACGGGGTTGGGAGGTTCACTCAATTCAGAAACTCACTTTCACTCGGCTTTTTATTAGACCATCAATGCTATCAAAATTGTGCATCTTAACAAAACCTGAACCAGTCGAAAGAGTCCTTGACAATCTCATTTGCACTACATCCCTTCTTTACTTCAGTGAAGTTGCAGCAAGTGACAACGATGCCTGTGAGTGTGTTTAGAGCGTTCAAAATCTGTGTAGGTACTCATACTCAGTACAATTTGACGGAATCATCATTGTGATCGTATTCATATTATTTTGTTATTTGCAGGCATTTTTATGGAATTTTAGAATTTGATCGTGATTTCATGTGTGTTATTAAATTTTCTCTAATTGTCCTTGTACCTATATTTTAAGTTTTTTCTTAATGAGTTTGTTGCTATCAATAAACCTCAAGAGAGTTCCAACATAAAACTGGTCCAATCATAGATTTTTACCAATCATAGCTCCCGAGTATATTTTTGAATAATTAAAGAGTGACCTTTTACGCAAAAGTGCCTGAAAAACCTGCGTTTTCTCCTTCCAGTTTTGGCAAACTGGATCTTAAAAGTGGTAAATGTAAAAGGGTAGTATTTAAACTAGTGACTGTAAATTAAAATTTTAAGGGCCAAGCGCCCGAGCGGTGCTATAAAACATTGACTTTCTGAAGCCTACTCCTCAGTAACGGCTTGGTCAATTGGTTTGAATATATATATATATGTTTATTATACATTCATGAACAACATTATCAACATTTTTTCGGGCGATTAATACTTTTGTCTAAAAAAAATATTTAATTTCGCAACTTTTCTCTACTCCTTCAAAACGGTTTGGATCTTTAGAAATATTTTTACACAGAAAAATTGGTGATTAAATATTCTTCAAAGTTAACATCGCTTACGCAAATCAATCAACATTTACTAAATAAAATGATCAATATTGAGATCGAATATATTTAAAACTCTGTGCGGGCGCATGCGGCCAGTCATCATAGATGAGAATAAGTATTAACCTAACGTATGCACTAGCATTCAGACGGGGAGGCTGTGTCGCTCGGCGCTCCCATGGAACGACAGCGCGCTACGTACCTATGTGTTCGCACGAATGCAATGTTTACGAAGATTTTGTATCAGTGTGAGTTTCTATGCTAGCACGCTTGCAGAGAACTCAATATTAAACGACAAATAGATTTCGGGTGGCAGATAGTCGCTCTGTGTTGTGTAACTTAGGTACTGAGTCGGAAGGCGTACACGTGGAGGGGAGGTCAGCTCAAAGCGGCCACCTTAGCTTTGAGTTCAAAAAAGTCTCAATAGATATTCTATTTTACGCCGAACGTATATTATGTTTTTTTTTAAATTGGAGTTGTAAAATTAGGTGGTCCATTCATGCCAGCGTTCCCCTATCTCTGCAGTCACAAGTTAGAAACGTTCAAAAGGAGTTTAAAGTTTAGATCAAGGTCTAATACGAGCAGTTACAAAAGCGGTTACAAACAGTTGAAGGGGTAAGTGGACAAAGGTGTTCAGTTATCTCACGGCATTGTCCGTTTTGAATGAGTTAATAAAGAAAAGGCTTAACGCCTTCTTAGTACAGCTGATTAACAATATTTAATTTATAATACCTATGTCAGGTCTTTGTGCCTGAGGTCGTTAGTGTAGATTGTACATCAGTACGCTTTGTTAATAAATAATTTAAATTTTATTGCCTGGTTTAGGTATTTGTATGTGTATGACTAGTAAATGGGTATAATAGTGTCATGTTTTGAGTAGGTACCTCTTTATAAGTAAGTTACTATGGTACTTTTTTGATTTGTTACCATGGGAGGTTTTTTTCCGGTGGGAAAATCATCTAATGACATCTCCCGCTCTTGGGTGGGGCGGGAGATAGTGTCAGACTTTTACTGACTAAAAAGCACTCCTGTTCATTCGTTGCCTTTCGTACCGTATCTTCCGAAACTAACCCTGGCCTCAGTAGACTTCGACCTAGCTGTGCCATACATGGGAGGTCACTTAGCCTCTTCGTTGCAGAGTTTTAGCGAAGATAACAGTAGTAAATCAATAAACTACTTATTATCGTCTCAATAAACAAATTAACTAAAGATTTTTAATCTACCTACCTATTTGCTAAAATGTAAGGTGACTTTATACCTACCTACTAATAGAAGCTTTCGAATAATTTTTTTATTAAATTTTTGTTGAATTGATAATTTCGAATTTGGTTCCTCTAACTTGTCCCTGAAAAGCAGTGCAAAATCATTGTCCTAAAATTTTTATTCAGCGCCATCTTAATACTGTCAATGGAACTATTTAGGCACATTTAAGTGACCAACCAATTGCAACAGTATCTCAGAGACATTAGTTTGAATAAGGGCTCATAGATGGCGTTGTTTGAAATTACTGTCATTGGCCATGTTTACTGTTTGGTTTTTTTTTCAAAGAAAACGACCAATTGAAATCGTGTAGTTTGTAATATAGAAATAATCTTTTATTGGCAGATGTCTGATGGAATAAAGAGTAATTTTGGCTACTTTTATTTTAGAAAAAAAAAAAAACAAAATCCTGTAGTCTATGCGAACGAAGTCGCGGTCTAGTTTTGAATAAAATTTATGAGCTCGTAAAATCCCATGAAATCCACTGGAAGTGTGATACTTACATAGGACCAGACATGTGGAGATAGCTGTAAGTTGGGAGGCCTAAGTACCGCAGTGGACGTCTATCGGCTGAAATGCTGATGGTGAACTCAGAAAAAAGCATTTGAATTGCTAATTTTGGCAATACGATTCTACTCGTATCTAAATTAAGTTTCTATTACCTACCATCATTATCATCTTGCTGCCCTTATCCCATGTTGCCCTTATTCCATGCTCTACTCTTTTTAGGGTTCCGTAGCCAAATGGCAAAAAAAGGGAACCCTTATAGATTCGTCATGTCTGTCTGTCTGTCTGTCTGTCCGTCCGTATGTCACAGCCACTTTTTTCCGAAACTATAAGAGCTATACTGTTGAAACTTTGTAAGTAGATGTATTCTGTGAACCGCATTAGGATTTTCACACAAAAATAGAAAAAAAGCAATAAATTTTGGGGGTCCCCAGACATAGAACTGAATCTCAAACTTTTTTTTTTCATCAAACCCATGCGTGTGGGGTATCTATGGATAGGTCTTCAAAAATCATACTGAGGTTTCTAATATCATTTTTTTCTAACTTGAAAAGTTTACGCGAGAGACACTTCCAAAGTGGTAAAATGTGTCCCCCCCCCTCTAACTTCTAAAATAAGAGAATGATAAAACTAAAAAAAATATATGATGTACATTACTATAAAAACTACCAACGAAAATTGGTTTGAACGAAATCTAGTAAGTAGTTTTTTTTTAATGCATCATAAATCGAAAAAAAATACACTATTATTAAAACATCGATCAAAGTTACAACACATTACAAGAACTTTTATATTATGTTACTTGCTGCTACGGAACCCTTCATGGGCGAGTCCGACTCGCACTTGGCCGGTTTTTTCTTTCATGTGTATCGCTCCTTACACAGTCCATCCATCTTTTCTTGGGCCTACCCCTTTCTCTCCATCCATCCACATCTTTTTTTTTTTATGGTGGGAAAAATCGTATAATGACAACCCCCGCTTTTGGGCGGAGCGGGAGATAGTGTCAGAATCTTACTGACTAAAAGACCCACCCAGTTCCTTCTAGCCTTCATACCGAGGCTCGAGCTGTCTTTCGAAACTAACCCTGGCCCCAGTAGGCTTCGACCCGGCAGGGTCCCTGCTGTTGCTGACAACTCCTTGAGCCGCGCGGGAACAGTGCGCGCCGTCGACGACTTGGGCTTGGTCCGGACAGTTTCCGGACGGCCGGGCAGCGAGCTAACCATTGCTCACTATCCGCAAGCCCGCGCCTACGGTGGCCGGAAATCGGGATCAGAATCCCGGCGGCGGCGGCGGCGAGAACGCCGTTGCCTGATGCGGTCGGCCTCCTCCTTGGCGAGCATTACTGCTTCGCAGAAGTCGGCGACCCCCTGCCACTCCTCTTCGCTCCGGACCATGGCCTCAACCAAAGCCCGGCGCGAGAGGTCTCCGCCGCCGATCGCCCCCACGAGGGCACGGCGATGCTCCGCCCAAGCAGATCCATCCACATCTAAATCATGCAACATGCATTTCAACCCTCTACGTGACCGTACCAAGACAAACGGAATCTTTTAACACTGCAGTCACAAAAAAGGGATTTTTTAACTTTTCAGTCACTGGTACCTCTTTCAAACTTCCTCTGTTTTTATTTATTTTCTCACTTTATCCATTCTCGTCACTACACACATCCGTTTCAACATTCTCATCGTCGCTACACTGCAATCTTTGTCCTACCATTTCTACATTTTCTATTAGGTAATAGTAGGGCTTTCAAATACCGGATTTTTTCAGTACCGGTATCAATACCGGTATTAGCATAGTTCAATACCGTGATCACGTGATCACGGTATTGAACTCAAGTATTTGGTTTTTTTTTTTAATTTTTAATCTAGTGCTTGACTGTAATCCCTTCTCATAGGAACTTTAATTAGGACATTTATAAAACCATTTAAAAACTGTTTTTTAGTTTTCGAATCAATCTTTATTCTCTCTTAACCGTTCTGATAAGGTTTAGAACCTTATTAGAACGGTTAAGAGAGAATGCAATAAGCATGACGCTGCCGTACCTATTGTTTATCGGCGATTAGCGAATAAGGTGGGTTAAAACCATAGATCTGCGTAAAGTTATGCTTACTTGACGCTGTCACTTGTTTACGATAATTCCAATAAAGTTCAAACGCAGTTCTAAGTTCAAGTCAGGTTCAAGTAAGCATGGCGCTGCTGTAGCTATTGTTTACTGGCTGAAACATTCGATAAGTACCTATACTGCCCTTGGAAGTCAGCAAGTGTCAAGACTCATGTCTTTCTTATTATTATAAGAATATTTCCCATGTATTTGCTGTATTTTTATTACTTATCTTCATTGTGATCATCTAATAGAAGCAACAACAACTGTCCGACATAAGGCTATTGTCTCTCTATTGTGTCTCTAATTACGACATTCAAAGAGTTAAAATAGTGTCCATGGAGTTTCTTGCACGTTCTTCTCCATAGAGATCTACGCTTTGGAACGAGCAATTTAGCTTCACTTGTTTGACTGATCGACCTTTTCACAATTCAAAAGTGCCTGTAATTGGTAAATTTGAAATAAACGTTTCTGATATCTGATTTATATACCAAACTGCCAATTAAATGTATAATTTTAAAATGTTTCTTCGTACACGAAAGTAGTTAATAAGTACTAATTAGGCAAAATTAATAATAATTGAAGTTAGAAAACAAAGCCACATCCAAACCGCTCAAATTTTAAATTTTTACTATTTAATTATAGACCTAATGGATAACGTGATTCATTAAAATAAAAATGACATTAATCAAAGAGGAAAATGCCACAATTTTAGATGTTTCAATCTATTGTAAATTCGTGACACGTCATTAGATAGGACAAAAAAAATACGATCGCGTGATCCATTGAGAATTGAGACAAACCCCAGTAAATACAAGTATTAATATTATAGGTGTACCATGTTGCTCGTTAAGATCACAAACTTATCAAAAATACACAATGATCAAGTTCACATGCACATGTTACCCGAGCGCCTTTGCGATACTGACTAACAAAACAATAACGTCGTATAGAGCCGTATGCGTTATTCAGACGGTTTTAGTCTATGGTTCGACGTATCTAGTCTATGGGTAACAAGGGTCAGACTGTTTTACTCGGAAAGATAACAAAGATGAGGCTGAATATCGTGTGGTGAATAACGCGTTGTGTAATAGGCCCTTTAGGCTCGCTCGACTCAGAAACAGGCTAGGTGCGGGCGGGTGAGCTGGAGATAAGAGTTGGTGCTTAATAGGTACAAGTGTGAGAATAATATTACATCGTAATTTATATTATATCATACAACTTCCTGCTAGTTATTACAACAAAACTCAATAAAAGATTGTAATACCGTAATCACGGTATTGGCTCGTCAATACCGTGATTGAAAAAAGACCAAAAAATATCCGTGATCACGGTATTACGGGATCCCGTAATACCGGTATTGAAAGCCCTAGGTAATAGGTACTGTTTGGCCAAAAAGTTATTATGATCTTGTTTTTTTAGGGCCCGCACCAACAATCGATTGTTGTGTCTGTGTCAGTACTGTTGTAACAATTCGTTATATCACATACCTACTACGATATTTATATTTTTCAATTAATTTTCTTTTTTAATATTATGCTTTTTGCGTTAACAAATAATGGATATTTATTATATTTTAACAAACTGGGACGTGTTTCAGTGACATTTTGGTTTTAAAAAATATGTAGATACTCGTACACATTAAAATACTATTCTTATATCGTTTCGCTGAAAAACACAAAAATCCTATTTTTCGCTACTTTGACATATAATATTCTTTTTGTAATTGCGGAATCGAAAGGAACTCTTCATATTTCATTTATATAATATAATAATGTTCCGAACAAACGTATCAATTTTTAGCTTTAACGGAATTTTGGTTACTTTAACCCTATTTTTCGGGTTAACTTGACCGGGTTAATAAAAAAAAGTTAAAAAAAAAAACATTTATTTCAGTAATAGAAACAAGATTGAACATGAAATCTTGGTTTGTTTTATTAAGGTTCACCAACAGTTGTTACAGATATTATAAAATAGGAACTTAAAAGTAATCGCGTCTTAAGTCAAACTGTACAACCAATTACAAGCAAACACCACATGCATGCTTTTACATTAACGCGTGTGAAACGTTTACCTCGTTTGGCTCTCTAACTGGTTAAGAAAATTGACCGGCCCAATCAGAGCGCCCGCGCCGTACCGAACGTCACAAACGTGTCAATCGCGTAACTATCTACCATCAAACTAACTCGCACTATTTAGGCACGTCAAGCTGTCAAGCGCTATCTTTGGGTGAAATTATAGTAAAAAGTGTCACCACAATACCTAAGGACCCAGCTGGGTCGAAGACTACTGGGGCCAGGGTTAGTTTCGAAAGATAACTCGAGCCCCGGTACGAAAGGCAACGAAGGAACAGGAGTGGGTTTTTAGTCGGTAAAAGTCTGACACTATCTCCCGCTCCGCCCAAAAGCGGGGGATGTCATTAGATGATTTTCCCACCGGAAAAAAACCACAATACCTGATTTTTTGGCCAAGTCGATTAAAACACGATATTTGTCCTTAAAAAAATATTTGTATAAATTGTTGTTATTATCAATTCATAGAAATGGTTCTGCCTGAGTATTTTTATAAAACGAACGATAGTGAGGGATTTATAAAATTAACTCCCGAGCACTGCGAGGGAGTTAATAAAGAAATCTAAATTGGTCGTTTCCTATGGAGAAGAACCGGCAAGAAACTCCATGGTTACTCTTTAAAAAAATAGTTGTACTTACAATATTTTCATATTACAGTATTAATAGGTATTATTTAAGACCAGTGTAAACCGGTCTATATTGTACACAAAAGCACAATAAAAATAATCATTAAAAAAAAAAGTAAGTTAAAATATGAAGTAATCTAAGAATTCGTGGGGTCTACAGTGTTTTTCCATTTACATTATAAAAAGAGGCTATATAAAAAAAAAAAACCGGCTAAGAGCGTGTCGGGCCACGCTCAGTGTAGGGTTCCGTAGTTTCCCGTCCGTCACCATAAGTGTTTCCACTTATGAGTTTAAAAAAACCGGCCAAGAGCGTGTCGGGCCACGCTCAGTGTTGGGTTCCGTAGTTTCCCGTCCGTCACAATAAGTGTACCCACTTATGAGTTTAAAATGCTTGCTTATACGATTATACTACAAACTTAGTCCAGAAATTATTTTGTAGAACCCTTTTGTCTTTTTTGTACAAAAACTGTTTTTTCCATCAAGTTCAAAATAATGTTCCTAGAAAGTCCTTATAAAGTTCTACTTTTCACATTTTTTCCATATTTTCTAAACTTATGGTTCAAAAGTTAGAGAGGGGACACACACATTGTTTTTTACTTTTGGAGCGATTATTTCAGAAATTATTGACATTATCAAAAAATGATTTTAGTAAACCCCTATTCATTTTTAAATACCTATCCAACAATATATCACACGTTAGGGTTGAAATTAAAAAAAAAATCACTTCCCACTTTACATATGTGAAGGAAGTGGGTTTGACCCTAGTAAAACATTTTTTTCTAATTTTTATTTTACCACTTTGTTGGCGTGATTGATATACATATTGGTACCAAATTTCAGCTTTCTAGTGCCAACAGTTACATACAGACAGACAGACGGACAGACAGACATGGCGAAACTATAAGGGTTCCTAGTTGACTACGGAACCCTAAAAAGGAAAAAAGAAGTAGTCACATGTAATTAAAGTGTTTCGTTTAGTACCTATACCGTGTGACTGCGGCATTTCTGTTTGTTCTGTTCTTGTTTTTCCAGTTACCTTGTTTACTTCAGAATCCTGAAAATCTTGGTTCATACTTTTTCAGTTTTTTCTTTTTTGTCGTAGTCGGGTTTTAGTTTTTTTACTTTTTTAAGTTTATCTAGGACATTACTAACACACCGTGTCTTGGAAAGCACGTAACGCCGCGCCGTTGGTCCAAGTTATCATTCGTAGATCTTTGACAGTCGTTACAAGTAGAGCTACACTGCACACACGTGTGACAAACACGCCGATTTGGGTCCGTCAGTCTCCTTCCAGTTTAGGAAACTAGACTTGTAGAGCGACACTTGATCCACGCCAGGCGACGCATCGCGAAGTCTTTCTACGCACAAATCAGGCATGTAACACGTGTGCGTAACTGCGTAGTGTGTGTGTGTAGTTCTAGTTGTAGTCAAACGCCATAAAATCTGACCATTTATTTATTTATTAATTGAATCTTCATGCAACACCAAGTACATAGGCGGACTTAAAGCCTTAGGCATTCTCTGCCAATCAACCTAGGCCATCAATCTATCGAAGGAGTTTTATGTTGCCCAGTTCAAGGAAGTCTTGGATCATAAACAGTTGCTCCATGTAAAACACGAGTAGATATTGAGCAGCATCAGGTTAGACTAGAAGCCGACCCCAAGCTGGTTGGCTAGGATTATGGAGATCAGGAGATGACGAGTCTTCATAATATTTATGGTAGGTGCCAACAGTCAAACAATTATAGAACTCTTTATTAAATGGCCTATGGGTGTAATAGTGGTGGTGGTAGCAGACTCCTATGGGTGTAATAGCGGTGGTGGTAGCAGACTTAATTAGTGGTGTAGGAAATAAGAACTCTCAGACTTTGGTCCTTTTGTTTTACCTCAAAAAGCTGTCTTATTACAAACATTATAATTAAAGAAAAGGATGTTTATGACTGTGCATCAAAAATCTTATTCTTTCCTAAAATTATTTTTCTTGTTTTTTTTAATCCTCCCAGAATTATATTTAGTAAACAATTCGTATTTTTTTTGGCAAAGGCATATTTTTTAGTACAAAACAGGAATTAATTGAGGAAGAGTTAAATAGTGGAACAACTGATTCGGTCAGGTAATTAGTTATTGGGTTGGTTTCCCTCGAAGCTCCGCCGGCATCTGCGTTCCCTACCTAAGGTACTACCATATTCTGTGGCCAGACACAGAACAAATGATCGTGCTCATCACACGAACATTTGTCTTAGGTGGGAATCGAACCCATGACCTCCGCCATTGTAGTCAGAGCCACTAACTACTAGATTAAAAGGCCAGTCAAAGTTGTTTCGGGTCTAGGTGTTTTGTGCATGTGAGTTTTTTTTGTTCAATGCAATCTATTCTCTTTTCAATGCAAGCTGGTGGGTACACATCAAATGAAACAAGCTCAACAAAAAATGATCGTAAAATAAAAATTTATTCATTATTTAAAATATTTACACTTTATACAAACTTATAATTATTCATACTCTAAAATACATGACTATCACACAATCACCCACTCACTTCAGATATACTCAAATGGTATATGGCATGCCCTTCTGACGACTAGAAGGGGTAGTTGTGGTAAGCATATTACAAAGAATATTGCGAACGGGCTGAAGAGGAGGCACGCTCCCAGCCACGCCATGAGAAACCAGGCCGGGAATAATGCCACGTGCTCGAACATGATCCACACTATAGAATGTACGATGTAGGCTTTTCCCAACACATAATTATTATGCAATATCTAGAAAACGTAATAGCTAAAGTAGTTCAAGTTCCTCGTTTTCGCAGACTCCGCAGACTCTACTGTCGGTTTGCGTGCACTTAGGAACGCCACCTGAAACAAAAAGAAACAATGGTTAGACGGAACTTCACTGTCAGCAAATCGAACGGGGCTAGTTAGCCTGTCAGAGCTGCGGGTTTGTTCAATGATCAACTATATAAACATAAGTTGGTTTAGTCAGTTAAATTCTCCATTTAATAATATCTCACTCTCCTAAAAAAAGCTAATGTACACAATAAAGAATAAATAAATAATGCCCTTTTTATGAATACCAATTCGCCATTAAACTATCAGAAGTAAATAACATGAAAATAAAATAACGAGAACAATATAAAATTCGCCGTTCCGTAATTGATAGAGCCTGCGGGTTCAGTACATTGGCACATTTTCCCTAAAAAATCCTTGACCTTATTTTTCATTAATATTTCCTTGTGTTTTCTAATGGCTAAATGGAACACATTGTAGCTCTTTAGAAAATGGCCGCAAATGCTTCTTTGGAAGAAAATCATAAAACAACTTCTACTTTTTTGACAGGAGCGAGAGGGAGTACCAGAGTTTAACTTACAGAAACCCACCTATGTTCCTTAAGTTGCCACCTATGTTCGATTGAGTACTTGACTCAATACTTTTAATGTTTGTATTGAAAAGTAACTATATCCAAAATCAAAAACAAAAAAAAAAACAAATTCGTTCAATAACAATATAGTTAAAAACTTTTCAAATTTGGTTGAAGGGAAAACTGACAAATAACAGTACAAAGATGCACATACTGAAATGTGACGTCACCGCCACTAGGATACGTAAGCTCAAAAGGGACAGCGAGATATTACCACCATACTCCTACTCTTTCTCAAACCAATATTTAGACTGATGCTGTTTTCAGAAAAAAAATTTTTTGGTGTTTTATTTTTTGTTTAGTATAAAATGTATTTATGTAATTATATAAAAGCAAAATACCACTCACGAAATCTCAGAAACTATAACACCTACAAACTTAGGGTGAGTTGCACCATTTAACTATAACGATAACCAAAGCATAACCAGCCGTGAAACGGCCGCCTATTGGTCAATTCGACGATTTGACAACTGTTACGGGCTTTGTTATCGTTATAGTTAAATGGTGCAACTCACCCTTAAAATGTAGCAGATAGGGTTTATCCGAAATTCACACACTAAAGGGATGAAACAGGGGTCGAAAGTTTGTATGGAGAAACCGACTTTCACGCGGGCAAAGCCGCTGGCAGAAGATAGTCTATATATGTAAAAATGAATTCCTATTTCCTTGGTCACGCCATCACGCGTGAATGGCTGGACCGATTTCGCTTAATTCTTTTTTTGTTGTGTTTGTTATTGTCACGAGAAAGTTCTTATGGAAAAAAAATGAAAATTAGGGTTGTGTAGGGTAGAAAGGTAGAGTAGGGTAAAGAAGGGTAGAATAGGATAGAGTAAGGTATAGTAGGGTAGAATAGGGTAGAGTAAGGTAGAGTAGGGTAGAGTAGGGTAGGGTAGAGTAAGGTAGAGTAGGGTAGAGTAGGGTAGAGTAGGGTAGAGTAGGGTAGAGTAGTGTAGAGTAGGGTAGAGTAGGGTAGAGTAGGGTAGAGTAAGGTAGAGTAGAGTAGGGTAGAGTAGGGTAGAGTAGAGTAGGGTAGAGTAGGGTAGAGTAGGGTAGAGTAGGGTAGAGTAGGGTAGAGTAGGGTAGAGTAGGGTAGAGTAGGGTAGAGTAGGGTACAGTAGGGTAGAGTAGAGTAGGGTAGAGTAGGGTGGAATAGGGAAGAGCGGGAGCGAAGCCGCGCAGGCAAAAGCTAGTATTATATAAAAATAAGCATAGGTAAATATCTAATTCCGCCCTGGCAACGGCTGCAAATGATAACCGGACACCTACACGTGAGTCTGAATTTTTGATAAATGCCAAAGTGAAATGTCAAAGGATACACAAGGTCAAGCAATACGTTATTATAGAACTGATTTATTAAAACCGACTAGCAAACTTTAAAACATTTGGTAAATGTCACGGCTCTATGAGAATTGTCAGATACCTACTGGCGATCCGCCCTAACTTTGTACGTATTACAAATGTTTGATATACAATAATAATATTCACATGAATTACATGTAAACCTTCCTTATGAATCACTCTGTCTACTGATGAAAATACTATGAAAATACGTTCAGTACTTTTTGAGATCCCGCGAACAGACATACTTTAGACTTACACAAGATTAAGAGTACACACATTTAGTAAAAGTCAAGAAGGCAACATAAAATCCAAACAGATTTTAGAGGAGGTTACTGTACGTAAATATACTTTCTGTAAGGAAAAGATGTAGGAATATGTAAAGAAGGCTAGTTTAGGTACAGGTCCATTGTAGCTATAAAGCCCTCTTTATCCGTCCATAATCCAAAAAAAGCCACATAATCTCTCCAGGTAGTCTTTTATGACAAAATAAGTAACTTTCTCATGTTATCCATATCAATTGTGACGCAGGTTTTTCTCAATACCTAAGCAATAAAATTGATTGACGACATCGATACGATAACCTAAGACGTTTGATTTCGAAGAGATATAGTAATTATCTACTTAGGTAGTTTATCTATAGGATAAAGTTTACCAAAGTATCTGTGGCAGCTCCGATAAAGACAGATCAGACATTTTTATTTCAAGTAGAGATAAAATTTGCTAATCACAGATGTGTCACATTTTCGCCAGTTTTAAATCAAGGCTAAATCTGTAACGAAAGATAGGTAACGTGAATGGAAGAATCACTCAAATAATTCAAATCTTTCAGAGATGCCTGTAAATGATTTAGTTTTAGGTTCAAGGTTCAACTAGCCGGAAGATTTGGCTACAATTTAAACAATTTCGGGTTTTAGCAGTTATTTACAGGATAAGGTAAGACTTTGAGTAGATTTAAAGGATTTGGGTCTAGCAGCCTTTACGTTAAGAAATTTCATTTTTAAATTCTGTAAATTCAGTTAAATTTGAATGCTACTTATAGATTGAATTGAACCCAAGTTGTACCTACCTACCTCAATGGATCAGCAGTGAAAATCCCTGATTGCCATGTACTATCTTAGTACCTATTACCTTTTTCAGTCAAAGAATTCTCATCACTTAAATCTTTAATGAATTATTATCGACTCATATGTTTATATGTCCGCGATTTTTTCAAAAACTACAGAACCGTTTTGGATAGGGTTTCCTTTATTAAAATACATATTTTTCTGGATCTAATGAATAATATTTTAGTAACACGTTACAAATACGCTTATCACTGTCGACACGTTTCATTATTTACATAACTCTGCAAAGTACTGTCTTAAGTATAAATATAAGAAGTTAAAGTTTATCTATCACTGATATTCTAAGCACATTGTGATGCACGCACTATTTATAAATGGCAGATACAATCCTAAACTATGGTTTAATTTTAACATTTAAATCTTACACAGAATAGTAGGAAGTTAATACTTCGCGTGACTGCTGGCTTTTTAGGGTTCCGTAGCCAAATGGCAAAAAACGGAACCCTTATAGATTCGTCATGTCTGTCTGTCTGTCCGTCCGTACGTCATAGCCACTTTTTGCAAAAACTATATGGAACCCTTCATGGGCAAGTCCGACTCGCACTTGGCCAGTTTTTACCTTGGACAGAGGATAAACTTGCCATATAGCGTGGCAATGCCGCCAGTCTTTTGGACACACTACCAGTCGACAGCGCAGGGATGAAAACAGTTTTTTTAACGTCTTTTTAATATCTAAATATTATGTAGCAATTGTTAAATAAATAAGCTTTTTTAAGGTGGAAAATCATCCAATGCCCTATGGTGGAGCGAGAAGACGTGTCGTGACTTATACTGACTAAAACATCACCTATACTTCTTTTTTGCCTAACATATCAGGTCCCTGGGTTTTCCTTTCGGTAGCATAGCCCACGAGCTAACTCATGGTTTCAGATTTAAATAAACATACGCACTTATAGTAAGAATTTCTCTAAAGTTTTTAAATATTGTGAAAATTCAGCGAATGTTGAAGGTAAGAAAAATGTATACTCAATATGCGAAAGTCTGAAACTGACGGTAGGCACTTGTAGCAGTTACGAAATATGTTCAGAAAAATAATTAACTTGTCAGCAAACTTGCTCGAAAATTTTATCAAATACTCGATGACGTGAGGTGAATTTAGGTAAATGATTTGATTACGATGACTTGTAAGAACTCGACGTGGCAAAACGAAGGGAACAAATTTAGCATTTGAATGAAGTGTTCCCTTTATTGAAATGGTAATGCACCACAGAATTGTGTCCTAATTAGTTGCTGCCAACGGCTTCAACCGCGCGATTGTAGCAAAAAAAGTATTTTTGTGCTAATCCAGGGTATGGTCTACACGTGTATCAAGTTTCATCGAAATCGGTTTAGCCGTTCGAGCGTGATACAGGAACAAACGTACACATAGGTACACGAAATCATTAGCTTTTGCCTTTATAATACTAGTGTGAAAGTAAAGTAGTAAGTAATCTTTATAACTTTCGTTTACCTAGGTACCTAACCTAGGTAAACTAATAACAATACCTAATAGCTTTATTTATATTCCATGCATTGTTTTTTCTTTTACAATAATATATTTACAATAACGTCGACAAATTAGAAATTATAATGAGTATATTTTATTAATGATATATTTTAAATAAATGTGATATGATTAATATAAAATTACTTTCCAGATGTTGGTATTATAAAAAAATAATTTGATAGTGATGATAAATTTATTTTATTATATATGTATTTTTTTTTAACCTAGGTATACTTACAAAAGATAACTTGGTACCTAACTATTTATTTTCATGTTTTTTATCGTTTTTTTTTTGGTTTTCCCTGTCAATGATTGTAACTAGTTATAAACGAGATTAAATGCTATCATTTTATTATTATAGATAAACGAGAATATTCGTCGAGTTCCGGTGCTTGTACGTGCTTTGACAAGAATGTGTTACTTTTATTAGGTACCATGCCGATATCAGATTATTTTATTTATCATTCAAAAAACCTAAATTACGAATATTTTAGATGATTACTTATAAGTCGTACACGACACGTGAGCATATTTTTCAAAATAATAATTAATTAATACCTACACATTAATCGAGTGACTACTGTGCTGGAAATTGAATGGAAGTACGATTTGTAGCCAATTAACGATTTCACACTTAATTAGCCGGTACTTGTTAGCCGGTACTTATAATATTATAAATGCGAAAGTAACTCTGTCTGTCTGTCTGTCTGTCTTTGCTTCACGCCTAAACTACTGGACCGATTTGTGTGAAATTTGGTACAGACATAGTTTGGAACTTGAGAAAGGACATAGGATAGTTTTTATTACAAACAATAAAGTAAAAAATAAAATAAAAAATAAAATTTATTCCGGACATACAGCGCCATTTATTGGTCAAGAGTCGGCATCAATTCAGTACTATCTGCCGGAAGTCACTATTCCACGCGAACGAAGTCGCGGGCAAAAGCTAGTGTTTAAATAAATAAAAAAATTGGGCAACTGCGAGTTGGACTCGCATACTGAGGGTTCTATACAAACTAAATTATGTACTAAATGTAGTTCAATTCCCAAATCGAGTCTCAAGATTATTCCGAAAAAAAGATTTTTTTTTTGTGACCTAACTACCAATTTTTAGTTTTCAGATTTACGAGTATTCCTATGCTTGTGTGCCCTTGCTTCAAGCCAAATTTCAGGGTTCTAGATCAACGGCAAGTACCCTATGAATTTTGATTCCCTGAATGAGAGTATCGAAATATACGTTTTTTGCAACGTCGGCCGTATAGGTATTTCTTTTTCGGACTTACATGTTTGATTTTTTCACAGAATTAACGGACCTGAAAATATCGTTTTGATTTCAACTCGATACCTCCACGTATTCACAAAATAAAGGGTCTTGACAGACAGACGAACGGACAACAAAGTGATGCTACCTCTTCAAAAGGAAAAAACGGAACTCTACCTTTTTAGGGTTTCGAAGCCAAATGGCAAAAAACGGAACCCTTATAGATTCGTCATGTCTGTCTGTCTGTCCGTCCGTGTGTCACAGCCATTTTTTTTCCGAAACTATTAGAGCTATACTGTTGAAACCTAGTAAGTAGATGTATTCTGTGAAACGCATTAAGATTTCCACACAAAAATAGCAAAAAAGCAATAACTTTTGGGGGTCCCCACTCCCCATACTTAGAAATGAAACTCAAAAAATTTTTTTTCGTCAAACCCATACGTGTATCTATGGATAGGTCTTCAAAAATGGTATTGAGGTTTCTAACATATTTTTTTTCTAACGTGAATAGTTTACGCGAGAGACACATCCAAAATGGTGAAATGTGTCCCCCCCCTGTAACTTCTAAAATAAGGGAATGATAAAACTAAAAAAAATACATGATGTACATTACCATGCAAACTACCAGCGAAAATTGGTTTGAACGAGATCTAGTAAGTAGTTTTTTTTTAATACGTCATAAATCTAAAAAAATACACTATTAATAAAACATCGATCAAAGTTACAACGAACTACATGAACTTTTATATTATGTTACTTGCTGCTACGGAACCCTCCATGGGCGAGTCCGACTCGCACTTGGCCGGTTTTTTTTTCTTTTCAGGTACGGAACCCTAAAAAGTGACCAAAAATGCACTCTTAGGTAAATTATATTTATTATAAAATTGGTCCTATGTAACACTTTTACACGTAATTTTTTTCTTCAATTTAAAGTAGAGACGGTTTCTGACTACTATGAAAAGAAACACCGAAACACCGAAAGGTTAAAGTCTCTTAAAGTTTATATAGTACCTCAAAATTTAATAGTCTAAGGTGGTCCTTTGTAGAAAACAGAAATGAGTAGACCTGTCCAGATATTATAAGCATTTGTCAGATATCGTATAGCTCAATTAAGAGCTTTGATTGGTTTCCAAAACTGAAATACATTTTAAAATTATGTTGGCTACTAAAACAATGTCATAACTTGATGTCGTAAAAATCTTGGGTTGATAAATGAATGAACTCTAGGTAATATACGGCCTACATTAATGACCTACCAATCTTAATTCCTTTGTTGTTAATTCCCCACTAACTAAATATATTTAGATCTTCCCAAAGACCAATGATTTTCGTTTGATACCTCTTCACCTTCAAAACGCAGGATGTTTTTTACCCCGGGAGTACCTATGTTTCCTTGGGATAATTTTCTACTATAATGCGGGCGAAGTCGGTAGCAGTAGCTAGTCCATTAATTAAATGGAAGCACACGTACAGTATATTCAGATAACACAGCAACGCCTCATCATCCTAATCCAATGTTTGTTTATTTTGTATTCCGGATCATTGTTTTAAATCGATTGCCCTTATCGATACCGTCATGAAAAGTAAACAGTCCCGAGAAGGGTTGTATAATTTCTCCTAAAAGGACCATTGTGTGAATAAATCGGTTTACTGAAGACCAAATACGTTTTTTTTTTCTATTTTAGAGGCTAACGACATTGTTACCATTGTGGATAGAACCTGGATGAGGTTTTTTTACGTGGGAAGTCATCAAATAACTATGTAGATTTATTTGTCCATTGCACACACGTGGGTCAGGGTCGTCGATCTGGGCGCGCCAGTCTTCGTCTTCAGTCAAATAGACAGACATGCCACGCAACGCCACGTAAACGTACAAATCAGACGTGGTTCTCGCTTTATCGATTTAGCTAAAGCTAAACCCAATGTGACGTAGTGTACGTGTGCATCGGGCTAGTGTAGTTCTCGCTTTATCGATTTAGCTAAAGCTAAACCCAATGTGACGTAGTGTACGTGTGCATCGGGCTAGTGTAGTTCTCGCTTTATCGATTTAGCTGAAGCTAAACCCAATGTGACGTGGTGTACGTGTGCGTCGGGCTAGTGTAGTTCTCGCTTTATCGATTTAGCTAAAGCTAAACCCAATGTGACGTAGTGTACGTGTGCATCGGGCTAGTGTAGTTCTCGCTTTATCGATTTAGCTGAAGCTAAACCCAATGTGACGTGGTGTACGTGTGCGTCGGGCTAGTATAGTTCTCGCTTTATCGATTTAGCTGGAGCTAAACCCAATGTGACGTGGTGTACGTGTGCGTCGGGCTAGTGTAGTTCTCGCTTTATCGATTTAGCTGGAGCTAAACCCAATGTGATGTGGTGTACGTGTGCGTCGGGCTAGTGTAGTTCTCGCTTTATCGATTTAGCTGAAGTTAAACCCAATGTGACGTGGTGTACGTGTGCATCGGGCTAGTGTAGTTCTCGCTTTATCGATTTAGCTGAAGCTAAACCCAATGTGACGTGGTGTAAGTGTGCGTCGGGCTAGTGTAGTTCTCGCTTTATCGATTTAGCTGGAGCTAAACCCACTGTGACGTGGTGTATGTGTGCGTCGGGCTAGTGTAGTTCTCGCTTTATCGGTTTAGCTGGGACTAAACCTACAGTGTTCCTTCAGTTGCCCTATTTTTGTAAGGGTTGCGGTAACTCCTACGAAAGATCCGAAGCCCTGGCAAGCGTCACGTTTGACTGGCCCCGTCAATTTTGCATGAAAAGGTAGAATCATCAATTGTTCACATTATACTCAAAAAAACGAAATCGTTGTTGACAGTTTATACGTTTCATGAATATTAAGAATAGACACATGAAGAAATGCGATGCGCAGAGGCACGTACAGGCTTTTGGGAATAAAAGGAGGTCGGAATTAGACCAAAAACGCAACGACCTCAAAGTTAGAACACCAATAGCTATAATTTATTATACCGTTAATGGTGTTCTGACATGTCTGCTCTGTGATCGGAGTTTTTCAGGCAAGGTTGGATATGCAAGTCACATGAGGACATATAACAGAGCAGCAGATCTGAGCTCACAACCACCATGAGGAGCCAAGGAATGCGGTCTCTGTGGCTGAAATCAGCTAGATGGGCATCATAACTCTTCAATAAACAGGTGGACCTCATAGAATTCAATGCAATTCTAGTGCACACTCCCCGAAATATAAACGATAGAAAACCGTGTAAATATTAAAGGGCCCACGGAATCTTAGTAAATTGATCATTAATTAAAATGTCTTTTTTCTCACTGGCTATAGGGTTCTTAGGTAACGATTGCTACATAGGCTGTTACTTATATTGTCATTATGGAGAATTCGGAATCGGTTAGATTTCATAAGGTGTAGGACTACGTAACCTGACTTGATTTTGTACATCCAAGCAGGGCCCATAGGATTTGCTGCTTTTGCTACGTGGCTAATCCGTCACTGACATGTTGATTAGATTTATTCTTTATTTGAGTCAGTAAAGTTATAATTGTATTTAGAGAGACAATTCAGTTTCGATGGTTTAATTAGACTAAAATTATAGTTAAAATGTCGACACGATTAATGACGGTACGGTTGGCGCAGTGGTTGAGCGATTGGCTGCTGCCTTACGGATAGCGGGTTTGATTCCTACACGGAATAAATATTTTTATAACCTACAGATAGGAGTTCCGTGTATGGGTGTCTAGTTTATGTGAGTTAAGATGTTTGTAAATTAACCCATAATAAAGGAGATAACTCCTAATGTGGGAAAAGTAAAAAAATAAATGTAATATAATACAAGCATACGCTGAAAAGGAAATAATACATGAATAGAAAAGTAACGCATTTAGTTACTGACGAATTAAATGGTGATGTATTATTAAAAGCAGAATGCGTACTGTGTGTGACGTTGTAGGGATTCACTGTGCCAAAGAATTTATTTTAGTAGGTATTTAATGTATTTTTAAGCTATATATATACCTATTGCCACGAGGCGAAGTACTGTCATGATAAAAAAATGTGACTATTGTGTACACATTCTATAATTATATAAAAGTAGAAACTGACTGACTGACATATCCATCCCACCGCCGCGCCGCTCCTGTGATGACTACCCAGTGTTGCTAGACCAAAATCTAAAATTCCAGGAAATAAGAGTAAAAAAAAAACCAGGAAATTGATCTGATAAATCAGGAGATCAAAAAATACTTATTTATCGTTTCTTTTAATACATCTGATTGTTTATTTATGTTGCCGTTTTGAAAAATATATTTTTTTTTGTTCTACACCTACCGCATGACGCAGGTTCTCACCGAACACGGTCAGTTCGTAAAGTTCCTGCACCGGATTCTCAAGGAGTTGTCAGCAAACCGTAGGGGCCCAGCAGGGCCGAAGCCTACCGTACCGGATTCTGAAAAGAATATCCGGCCCCGGTATGAAGGGCAAAAAAGGAACGGTGTGGGTTTTTTAGTTAAAAAAACTTTGACACTATCTCCCGTTCTACCCAAGGGCCAGAGTTGTCATTGGATGATTTTTACCCACCAAAACAAAAAACAACTAGAGCTGGCAGATTCTTGTACGCAACAACACGTTAAAAGACATTAAAGTAATCAGATCAGTCAGATCAGTAATGGCTTATTGCAGAATTACTCTTAGTTCTTAGAATTAGGGTATGTAGTAGTAGTTTTGAAAGGAGACTCCAAGGAACATGTATACGTAGGTTGGTACACTAGAATACTCAGATACGTTCCTTCTTACGCTTATTTCAGTGGGTTTACTTTTATTTAAAAACACAAATATCCGGAGATTTACTAACAAAATCAGTAGATAGGTAATCATGTACGGTGTTGAAATTAACTTGTTTGAGTTTTCTCCCAGCAAACCGACCGAACCCGAAACCGAACCGAATTTAGAAAAAAATAAAATAATGAATGTCTTATACATGAGGTATACTAGTACTACAGTCTACAATATTTTTCGCAATCTTATTATTTTTAGTTTGTGTATACATATTATATATACTTTTTAAGTTAGAAGATAATAATATAATGATCTTTGTTAAATAACAAAAAACAAGAAATGAATAAAAAAAAAGAAAAAAATAACTCCCTCATTCTCATGGCCAACAGAGAAAATACCGAACAGGATATCTTTCCCAAAACACTCAATCAGATACACGAAATATTTGGCAATGTTACTCACACCGGTCACCGGTCACGAGAAAGACTCGAAGAGCGGACTGGAGCCAATTCTATTAAGTAATAAATTGCCGGCCAATAGTTCATTGAGCAGTACTATCTACGTCATCGTTAAGTAACAATTCAATATTATTAACTAGCTTTTGTGTTAGTGGCTTCACCCGTGAGAATGTAGAAAAGAAAATTATCCCAGGAAATACATTACTGGGATAAAAATCGTTTGTGCTATTCCCAAACATGGTCTATCCATGTGCCGCTTTTCATATAAATCTATGTTGGACGGGAAGAAGTAACAGACAGATAAAGTTACTCTAGTAGGTACTGCAATGATAGTGTATAATAAATGTTTTCATTTAACCCTCTGTGTGTAATAGAAATCGACGGACGACTACTTTTGATTAAAAGGACAACAGAGGGCCTACCTACCGTGCCGTGAGCTTTTAATGCGATTCATTTCACGACCAAAACTGATCTGTTCAAGGGATGATGCTTGATTAGGGGGTGTATAGCTCGTTCCCTCTTTCTCGGTCGCACGCTTAACACTTTAACATGCATGATAAGGCTTCAGATTCTGTCACACATGTTGTGGACAGAGCCACACAAGCTAGTAGCACTAAGTTCGCTAACTTAGTGCTACTACTACTATTGTTCGCAATGGAGATCTCAGAATGAAAATTGGTACTGTGAAAAATGTCTGAATAAAAACCACCTGTGGTCCTTCAGATGCCCTTTGAGTTCCAGGGCCTTGGTAACTCTTTTATAATCCCATAGGCTTGGAGAAGTAATGTTTGCCATCGGGGTAATTTTTTTTTTTAAGTAGGTACCTACCCGTTAAACTGGGGTGAATAGAGACTTAGGGGTGAATAGAGACAAAACTTTGGTTTGGTTTTTCACTTTGATACCTATAATATCGGCTTATAAGAAAGCATTGATTTTTAAGAATAACAATTCATTAATAAATTGACTTAAGTAGTTAAATGCTGCAAAAAATATTCAAATATTGAGAAAATACTTTTTGAACTAAAAAGTGTTTTTAGTTTATGTTTTTAGTGTATGCTATGAAATCGTGTTTTTTGAATTTTTTTTAAGCTATATTTTTTAAACATGAAACTGTCGATTAGATATGTATTTGAAATTGGAATGTAATTGGAGCACTGCACTGGTGAAAAGGGCTTATACGCTTATACTTTGTAAGGTTTTAAAAATCGATCTACTTTTTTTAGGGTTCCGTAGCCAAATGCCAAAAAACGGAACCCTTATAGATTCGTCATGTCTGTCTGTCTGTCTGTCTGTCTGTCTGTCTGTCTGTCCGTCCGTCCGTATGTCACAGCCACTTTTTTCCGAAACTTTGTAAGTAGATGTATTCTGTGAACCGCATTAAGATTATCACATAAACATAGAAAAAAGCAATAAATTTTGGGGGTCCCCATACTTAAAACTGAAACTCGAAAAATTTTTTTTCATCAAACCCATACTGTGGGGTATCTATGGATAAGTCTTTAAAAATGATACTGAGGTTTCTAATATCATTTTTTTCTAAACTGAATAGTTTGCGCGAGAGACACTTCCAAAGTGGTAAAATGTGTCCCCCCCCCCCCCCTCTAACTTCTAAAATAAGAGAATGATAAAACTAAAAAAAATATATGAAGTACATTACTATAAAAACTACCAACGAAAATTGGTTTGACCGAAATCTAGTAAGTAGTTTTTTTTAATGCGTAATAAATCGAAAAAAATAAACTATTATTAAAACATCGATCAAAGTTACAACACATTACAAGAACTTTAATATTATGTTACTTGCTGCTACGGAACCCTTCATGGGCGAGTCCGACTCGCACTTGGCCGGTTTTTAAATTTAGTGTATGTGTGTTTCTGTGCCTTTCAGTTTAATTAATGGTTTTTAGGGGTAAATATTCAAGGCTCTCATGCAACAAACGTGATTTTTTGCCGAACTTTCCGAAGACCGATACGGAAACCTACGTGTACCTAACTCACAATTAGTCAGTTTTTCTTATAACCCAACCGTGTTCCTTCTATTGCCCCTTGCATTCCAAAACTGCGGGTAATTCTTTCGAACCATTCCAATTATAGGTACAACGTTAGTAAAATGTGAACCTATATGAGATACATGCGTGTGTTATTCTTGAAAAACACGACAATACAAAAGGTATCATAAAGAATGTTTTATATTCATCACCACACGTTGAAATCATGAATTCCTTCATGGTTTGTTTACATTTTTGTACGTTAAAGGCATGCAAATCAAATGCTAGCCGTAGTGAATCGAATTAAATTAGTAACACAGACCTGAGACGCGTAAAAGCAGAAAAATTCAAGTCATAATATACCTATTTAAAAATATAAGAATAGATTGATACGGTATTTGTTTTAGTCGTGTCTCCTGATAAAATGATACAACATAAATGTACGATATCAGTTAAAACAGATCACTTAATTATTGTTTATAGTAGTCGATTATGTGTTATTTGTACTGATAGCAACGGTCAAAACCCTGTCATATCTATCATTCCGACTGTTTGTCTTGAAAGAAATTGTTTTAAAAGCGATTGCCTTTCATTTTCTGAGTGCAAATATACAACTTCTATAATGCATCGGTTGTCAAGAATTCGACAGATAAGTGTTCCTTTATTTTTCATGAACGGTTTTACCAAGAGCGTTTTCAATGTCTTAAGTAAAGTTATCAAAGAGCGATATTGTCGTGCACGCATTATCTGTTAAACTTATTGATATTTTACTTTATCATGAATAATTATATGATATCAAACAATTGGCATTAAAAGTCATAAAATGAAGAGTCATACAGTCTGTTGGTTATAATGTCTGTTGGTTTGGAACGATAACTTGCTTCAGCAATCCAAAAAAAGTAAATGCTGAAAGATATGTAACTTATTATGATGAACCACTGTGTGAACAGTGGTGGAACAGTAGTAATGGCCCTGACTTACACACTTTGCGGTTCTTACCCAGGCACTTTATTTTGTGTAATTTATTTCATCACCATTGCTCTCAAAACGGTGAAGGAAAACATCATGATGAAACCCGCATGTCCTAGAACCAAACATTCGAAGACCTAGGTAAGACATCTACTAAACCGCACCGGACCTGTTTGGTGGATTACTGTTCATTCCTTCTCATCGAGGGAAGGCCTGAGTCCAAGTAGTGGGAATATTACAACGCTGATTATGTCTTATTTAATTTTATCATTTTTATTTATTTTATTCATCTTCTTATCGTAGATATGTATAATAAATATCGTTGCACAAACTTTGAGTACCTACTTCGTGGAATTAAATTATTATCTGTTTCTAAGATAACAAATGAGTTACATGATGTTTACTGTGTCATTGTGTAAACTCGGTCACACTTCTTAAATTGCAGACACATAAACATAACAACCGAGTAACACTTTAAATTACATTACTTATTTGAATTTCTCACTATAACGTTTTTGGTTATTAAAACTATCTTAGGAATAAGACTATATAGTTTATCTATTTTGAAATAGCTTAAGTTTAGATTTTGATTACCAGAGTTAAGTATAAAAAATATCTTTTATAACTATCAATTACTACGCACTAATAATAAATCTTTCAACCTTGCAAACTTCGAAACACATGGTTCATGGTCAAATTACACCATATTGACATTTCTATTTCATTTCATTACTTAACTTCAATGCCATCGATTATCACAAGGTCTTATATGCTTAAAAGACTCTTATTCACATCGTTAAAGTAAAGTATGACGTACGTACACATGATTCTACAGGTTAATTTTGACGTGTCATAAAGTTTATTGGGAGAGAGGTCATAGGATTAAGGTCAAATATTGTGCAACTAGGTAGGTACATGCTCAACATTCTTTTTTATTACGATGCATTGCTTTGAATTAGTCTCAATGGTTATTGACTTAAGTGGGCGTATACATGAAGAGTGTCATGGTGGACGGCTGATGACGTTTCTAATGACAGCATGTGCTGACCGCATAGCAGGCCATGGCCAAATATTACTTAGAATGGTACTGTATGTCATATAATTTATAACACTACCATTTGTTTTTGTCTATCAGTCTGTTAGGGTTTTTCATCGCAATAGCTGTGCGGATTTTGATGAAACTTGCTATATGCATAGAATATGACCTAGATTAGTACATATAATTGTTCCCCTTTAGTTCCCTTGGGATAGCAAACTAAACCCTTTTTACGCAGGCGAAGTGAAAAGAGCATAAATAAACAAAGAGCCCCACCGTTTCTTTATATCTGTCCGCGATAGAACGGATTTTCGTGCGGTTTTTACCAGTATCTTGCATATTTATAGTATCTAGAGAAAATTCCTAATTTTTTCTATGATTTATAACGCCCGTGCATAGCTGGGGGAGTTGCTAAATATTTATGCAAAAAATTTAGGCACCAAAACTAATGTAAAGTACCTACAAAAAAAAAAAAAAATGATAATAATCTACATGATTCATGTCAAGAGCTAAAATGTTTACCAAGTTTCATGTGGGAAAAACATTCTTCTAGAAGATATTATTTATAGCTATGACCTTTAGAAATATACGACGTTAATGTACTTTGAACTCGTCAATGCATTAAAAAGGCTAGGTACTTATTATTACATAATGACTGATATAAGAGTTATAAATTGCAATCTGAAGCAATTTAAATTATATTTACATGACGTCAGTTTTAAACAAAGTTTTCATGTCTGGAACAATTTATACCCTGCTAATTTCTGCCCGTGGCTTTACCCGCTTGAAACTGTTAAATTGTCCCTAGGTAACATACCTTCGGGAAAAAATAATATTCTGTGTGCTACTTCTAAAATACGGTTTAATCTTGTATCAAAACAAAGCGAAATCCAGGAATAACAATCCGACAACAACAACAATGGATGGCAACAAGCCGATTTTCTTTTAAGGTGAAGGCACGTGAGCATATTCGCAAGATGTTGGTAGAATCATCACCGCGTTAATTGGTTGGATTTGTTTTCTCACAACAGCATTGTTTTTGTTATATGTATGTATCTAAGTATGTATTTACTATTGTATATATTTGTTTCTCTTCTGTTTTGTCTGTTTATTAAGTTGCACCTGCCATGTTTTGTTTCTGCACCACCCTAAGGTCGACTGGCAGATTTTTGTGCATAAAGCTTTAAATAAATAAATAAATAAATAAATAAACAATCCTAACTAATCCTAAAATAAAAAGATATCAGATTTATTATTTATTTAATTGCGGATATTTTTAAATGACATTCGTATGATAATCAAAGGGGCTTATATACATGAATATCTTGTTCTAAAAAAATCATACATAATTAATTTAATGTTCCTGCTGCTGGGACTCAGGCCTTCTCCCTAGGAGAGGAAATGGACCGTAATCCACCACGCGGGCTCAACGCGGGTTGGTGAATTTCACATGTCTTCGAATTTTTGGTTCTAAACATCGTTTCCTCACGATGTTTTATTTCACTGTTTTGAGAGCAGTGGTGATAAAATAAATTACACAAAGTAATGCGCCTGGTTTGAATCCGCGACTTACAACTCGTAAGTCAGGGCCGTTACCACTCGCCCACCACTGCTCCTAAATATTTGCATCTGAGTTCTAAAAAAACCAGCCAAGTGCGAGTCGGACTCGGCCATGAAGGGTTCCGTAGCAGCAAGTAACATAATATAAATGTTCTTGTAGTTCGTTGTAACTTTGATCGATGTTTTAATTTATAACGTATTAAAAAAAAAACTACTTACTAGATCTTGTTCAAACCAATTTTCGCTGGCAGTTTGTATGGTAATGTACAATATATATTTTTTTAGTTTTATCATTCTCTTATTTAAGAAGTTAGAGGGGACACATTTTACCACTTTGGAAGTGTCTCTCGCGCAAACTATTCAGTTTAGAAAAAAATGATGTTAAAAACCTCAGTATGATTTTTGAAGACCTATCCATAGATACCCCACACGCATGGGTTTGATGAAAAAAAAAAATTTGAGATTCAGTTCTATGTATGGGGACCCCCAAAATTCGCACTACAATCGCGCAAAATAAAAAAAAAGTTTAGAAAAAAAATGATATTAGAAACCTCATTTATGAAGATCTGTCCATAGATATCCTACCCTACACATGTGAAATGACGATGACGAAAAAAAAATTAAGTTTCATTTCTAAGTATGGGGACCCCCAAAATGTATTGCTTTTTTTCTATTTCTGTGTGAAAATCTTAATGCGGTTTACAGAATACATCTATTTACAAAGTTTCAACAGTATAGCTCTAATAGTTTCAGAAAAAAGTGACTGTGACATACGGACGGACAGACAGACAGACATGACGATTCTATAAGGGGTCCGTTTTTTGCCATTTGGCTACGGAACCCTAAAAATCAGACGCAAATATTTTTTTTAAAACCAGTAATGATACTTCGACACTGAAGAATGCAGTTACGTCATAGTCTTCATAACCTCGAATAGGAAACTCATTCATTTTCATCTTTTGTAATGTTTACAAGCAAGTTCACCTTTAAGTTATTCAAAGGACCAATTAGGTGGTACTTACCTACGCATTTCGGTATATACCCAAATAGGTACCGAAGTAAAAGAAACCAATCTGTTTATTGGTAATAATCGAGTGAGTAGACACTTTAGATTTATTATTCGAGTTGTAGAAATATAGAATTAAATTAAATTGTGAAACTTCTACAGACGTCATATTTAATGACGATAAAATAAAACTTAAATATCATTCTAAACATTTTATGTCTTGTCAGCTGATTTTGTTTTATAGTTCTCTAGTTTCTGATAACTTTGCCCGTGTGAACAGATATAGAAAATTATTTCCAAGAGATATAAAATATCTATGTATAATCTAGTATATAAGTATAATTTCAATCTAATACTTTATTAATTCATTAAATCCCAAGCGTTCGCTCTCTTATTGTCTCTAATTATGGTATTCGAAAGGTTAATTTGTAGTACCTACATTACAGACTAACCCTTTTTATTTCAAGTTCTTACAATCCATACTAAGATTGTCATCACTGTCACCGATACGACTGCCATTATACCCATAGATTTAAGTTAGAGTAAAAAGTTTGGTTACTATTTTGGTGTACAATAAAGTTTATTCTATATAACTATATAAAAATGATCGTCTTGATTGTCTAGTTGACAAAAGAATATCAAGCCTTTTCGAAGTTATTTTGGTAGGGATGTCTGGCTCTTACTGACTGAAAACCACCGTTTTCTATTAGTTGCCCTTTGTGTTCTAAAGCCACGGAACTCTTTAGAATAATCCCATAAGAGCATCATGGGGTTCTGTACTTTAAATCCATATTTGAATTTTAACATTCTAGATTGGCAGGATCTAAAACCACTTCCAGGGTTTTTTCAAGTCCCATGCACATTACAAAGGCAAAGACAAGGACTGCAAAGACGAAGAAGAGGAAAAGACCGGAGAAGAGACGAAGATGTACGATAAGTTCACCACTAAGCTGCTAACCCTCAAACGAACGACAAGCCTGATGTTAAATATCTCCAAAAATATACCAAAGAAGCCGCATAAATACAAACTTTAAGTAAATTATTAATTTCAGAGACCTTTGGGGGATTTTAGTTTGACATCCAATTAAATAATTTTGTAAATGGTTTTTTCAAAGTTATAATTGATTATAAAAACCTCACTTTAGTTTTGTTGAGAGTTTATTATCTTATAATTAGTAAAATTTCAACTAAATCTCTTGGTACGTAAAAATTTTGTTCTAAAGTCATTAACTATGGCAAAGTTAAATTTGTGATCTATTATTTGCTAGATTTTATTCAAACGTGAGTGGTATACAGAGATAAACTCATAAGGTAAATAAAAACAGTGTCAAGAACGGCATATACATAGGTAACAGCGTAGACAGAGAGGTATATATATGAATGTATCAGCTTTACCTTGAGATAAACGCGTAACGAGGAATATGTGGAAACTCTTTGGAACCGGTGTAATATTTCAACACCCTGCTTAAAGACTGTACCACCGACATCGACTGTAAAACAAATTGTCACTAATTTTCAGTCTCTACATTGCCATGTAGTTACACTAGACATTACACAAACACTGAGTAGGTACACGTGTGTCTATTTCAAGATCACTTTTATAGTGACTGAACAAACTGAACTCGCATTATTTAACTCACATAAAACCAGCAAAAAATCTATCAAAACATACGTCATTCGAACCGGTTATAGATCGTATCGTTATGAGCAGGCGTTACTTCACATTGCTTTGTTTTTAATAAAATAAGAGAATATTTTTAAATAACACAATGTTATAAGTAGAAGTCAATTGAATAACTTTAGAACTAACCGAAGCAGATGTCGGCGTTGGCGCTGGGTGTCACCGGCTACCTCGGGACACGTGTCTCGCGCATTTCACTGTCACTTTTTAACAAGAGCACTGTTCTTTGTGTGTTGTGGTCCAACTGTTCGTTCGGCGTTTGCGCAGCGTCGGCAATGCTACACGGCGCTGCGCCCAGCGCGAGCGCATGCAACCAAAGGTTTCGACATCAGCGAGAGGGGAACTCAACCAACAACAAACCGCGTCTCCTTCCCACTCACTAGTCCTACCGTTACAACATGAGACAGCGATATCAACTGCAGAAATGCCTCCGCCGTAACTGGATGACCTTCGAGACCTACCATTATTGCTAATAAGCTCGTCTTTTGCAATCCGTGATTTTTCTTTACGTTTTATTTTGAGATGAAATATTTGTGAAGCACGCAGGTGACTGATATATTTAGGTTAGGGAGTCATTTAGTGTTAACATCGTTTAGGGGGCTGATTATCGCTATCGTTGACATTAATTGTGTCCTAAAGCCATCTCTAAATATGACACAATGTACAGGTAGCTATTTAAGGTATTATTACTGAGTTATGGAAGATACTGTCTTATGAGAGGATACAAAGGATAGATATTATGGATTATAAATGAATGATAAGCAGGTAATCTACGAAGTTAAGTTTACTACTGTACGCAAATAAAAAGTATTTTTCTTACAAAAATGTCAATCACATAATTACCGAAACGACGTATATAGGTTAATATGCCAGTGCTACATAATTCAACCTATCAATCAAAACGATTTAAATGCATCATTGTTTGAAATGCTGACATACGATCCGTCCTCAATGGAATCATGAAGATTCATATAAACTCTATCACCTGTTTTTAAGTCGGTTAATAAACCAGTATAGTTGACATATTTTCAGTAAACAAAACAAAGCAAAACTAAACTACAATTTTTGTATTTATGTAGTTTTTCGAACTATTTTCGTTCGACTTACTTCAAATAAATTACGTTTGTAACAGGATATTTCCCCTTACCTACACAAGAAATAGATTTTCGAATGAAAAAAAAGTATAGACAAAAAACAAAACGTAGTCTCTGCCAACCTGTCATCCCAATGATACCTATGGTACATATTTATGTCTATAAAAAAACAGAATTTGGTGGTTTTTTGAGAAGTCAAGCAGCCACTAGTCTCGTTTTATAAACAGAAACACTATAAAAATTATAAGATCTTCTTCATTGTCGCTAAAGTTACATACATGTTGACCGGCTTTAAAAGTAGGCTGTGTGTTCTTGTTTCGTTTCGTCGCCGCATTTTCATCTATCATATCTCTTCATAAAAACCATAATCTCATCTAGGGCATATATGCAGCAGCATATTGATTATAATATGTTTACGTCACTAAATTTTATTAAAATAAGTTAAATATCATAACAAAGACAAGTGCTTATATCATCCAAGTAACAAATTAGTTTCAAAATGTTTTATTCCTTTATTTTTTCTATTTCTTTTTTAAAACATTAGCATTGCTGTGGCTAAAGCCAGCATTATGTTATGCTCACACAGTTTTATTTTTATGTAGTTGATATTATAATTTGGTGTGCTTATTGCATGTGAGTCATATTTATGAATAAAGATCTAAGCTGACAATTGTGAAAATCCCGACAAAACCGGCTCATTATTGAGAATAGTAGCAAAACTTGATAAACCTGATACTGATAACTTGAGACTGTGGGCTATGAACCATATAATGGCAAACGAGAAGTGAACATTGGAACATCCATCTTCTTTACCCGTTAAGAAATTAGACCAAGCATTTAAAAATACATTTAAACGCTCGGGTGCGGACAAAATTCTTCACCTATTGCTTAACCTTCGAAGCTAAAGTTGCATATTCAAATTAATTTATACAGTGGGCAATCATGGTGAACCTTGATTGGTGTTTTTCAATCAAATGTAGGTACATTAAAAGCTATATCAGGCAAATACGAAAACATTATACAGATTGATATTTCGGTCAATCAATTCCAGTCATGTTGAATCGTTTCTGCAAATGATCTATTAATAGAGAACGCATTTCGAGTTTGGTGAGCGGTTTCAGTGATTGGCGACATTCCAATTCCGGAGTTTTCTATCTATCACCTACTCATATAAATATTTCCGATCTAATCTTGGAATCAAACAAATATACGGCACACGATCTGATAAATTTTTGACGTAATTTATGACGCAAAAGATATGGAATACCACTTAAATGTTATGTAAGGAAATCACAGGGCTGCATAATTATGTCTTACAGAGTTTTAAAAATATACGAAAAAAAAAATGTTGTATATGCCTCGTTTTATCGCTCTAGAATAACAAAAATCGAATCGTGTTACTCAAAAGTAGCGTGACTCTAGTCTTTACATTATCACATTGCGTATTACAATAAGAAAAAAGGACGTAACGCTATGTAAAATATGACTTACATCATCCAAAGATATTCTTCGTTTTTGCTAGTTTGCCTCCGTAGAGTCCCGAATTGAGTACCTGCAATGATAAAGCATAGTTATTATCACGTAAAAAATATACAATTTCAACATCGTTTGGGTAATAACGTATGTTGGCTGTAATAAGAACTCCATTAACAACACTGATCTTGTAACATTATTGTCAAACATTGAGTTCTACGTGTATGTCATGATATGGAGGTAAAATAAATATGAATATAATAACGTATATATTTCAAGAATGTGATCTTGATTTTTTGGTAGAGTAGCCTTGGTTGTTTTATTGTATATCTATATATCCTACTAATATTATAAATACGAAAGTTTGTATGTATGGATAGATGTACGGATGGATGTTTGTTACTTTTTCACGCAAAAACTATTGAACGAATTTCGTTGCAACTTGGTACACGAGTACTGGATATAACACATAGGATATCTACTTTTTATCCTGGGATTATATTCCTTTGGGATAATTTTCTATCACGGAGGTGAACGACAGCGACGGTCAAAAACATGACAGCAACTTACTGTCAAATATATTGGTTCAAACTAGGGGATGCAAACCGGTTAGCCCGAAAACCGAAAAACCGGTTATTCGGATATTTTTAATGATTAAAAAACCGGTTATTTTTTCAAGTAACCGGTTGTTTCGAGTATTTTTATGTCAAATGACACTATTTTTTTAGCAAACATTGTTTTAAAACGCTGTTGAGGCTTGATATCAGTCGTGGGTTGGTTTATACAGGGTTATTTGTAAAACACTGGCAATCTCTCAGGACTTTGTTACTAACATCATAAATAAGAACTTTTGTTAGAAGATATCATATTTAAGTTCATCAGATTTTCACACAAAAATAAAAATATTTAAATTGAACGTTCTAAATATTACGAAGTCTATGTGAAGTAAGCAATAGTCAATAGCGGGATTGGTGGGGGTGCTTGATGCGCTTGCGTTATATAGATGTAGGTAGGTATAGCAAAATACAGACATAAATCCCTCTTTCGTTGTCCTATCTAAATGTGTTAGATAGGACAACGAAATGTTGAAGTTTTGTTTTTGGTAAATTAATTATGTTTTGTAAAAAAGTCATAGAACAAAAGTTGTTGGTTATGATGTTAGTAATACAGTCCTACAAGGTTGTTAGTGTTTTACAAATAACCCTGTATATATTTACCATAGTAATATAGCTACACAAACTGAACAGTTCTTCTGTTTACGATCATTAAAAATTCAAGGCGGCCGTGTGTTGTGAAACAGGCAGTGAATGCTGTCAGAGCCAGAATTAAGATCTCGTAAGGACACAAAAATTCTTATTCGCAGATGGAATACCCACCGTTGTTACTCATCATAACATTGTTACCTTAAACGAGTCGCTTATATAGAAGATAAGGGTTGCCTGGAAGAAATTGCCTAATGCGATAAGGCCGCCAATTGTGTTTTTTATTATATGGTTTCCTTTTTGTTTATTTATAATCTTGGTGTGCAATAAAGTTTATATAAATAAATAAATAAAGAAGATACCTCTTTTCTATATATTTAAGCGACTCATTTAAGGTAAAGGTAAAGATCAAAATCTTTGCTTGTTCATTACACTGATGAAAACTCAGAGATATTCTTGCTACCAATGAGAAAAATTTCACAATCAAGGAATATTACAACAAGAAAAATGATCTGATGTAAGCTTGTAACTCCAAAAAACACTCTCTACAGGTTATCAGAGTCCTGAATGATCATCATGCGGCATCAGTACCTAATGGTTTGGTAAGGGTATCACGGAATGACCAATGTTCATTTTCGTGAAAATGGGCTACTCTAACTACACCTAAAGATCAAGATCAAGATACTATTCTAAACGCCATAGCAAAGCCTCTTAAAGTCCTCTCTTTTTGATATCATACTAGGGTTATTTCAATCGTTGTTTGAACTACAATCAACGTTTAAAAGCTTGGCGTATTAAAAGTTAGCCCTTTCGAAATGACTGATCAAGACTCAGCCAAGTGATTCAAAATTAGTTCCGCTATTTATTGATTTAATAATATTTCACTATTGCTTAGTGAACACTATTACTAAAAAGTAGCCTACACTAATGTAATAAAGAGGTAAAGTTTGTGCTTTTTTATTTTATTGCATGTCGGAGGGTCGGAGGTAATCTCTGTGGAAGTACTGGTCCGTTTGCTAACATTTTTTCACCGATGGAGAGCTGCTTTATTCCTGAGTGACATAGGCTATTTTTTATGTAAGCAGGCGAAGTTGCGGGCAAAAGCTAGTTTTATATAATTTATGAATTCATAATTATCCTAATCTGGTTAAACGTTGCGGTCAACGAGATGGCTAGTTGTTCTTCAGCCATTTCATTGGAGGCTGGCGTTTAACAAACGCCCTAGGCATCCAATTGGATGGCTAATTTAACCAGATGGCTGCGACATATATATTGATTTCTGGCTTAGATTCTCTATGTATGATATCATGGTAAGACATTCGTTTTTATGAAGTTAAGATTTTTTTTATTATTTTTAACGGAATTCATGGCCATATTAGGTATAAATACAATATTTTTTTTTTTATATTAGTAATAAAATAATTATTGAAATAATTATTTAGAATTGCATAGTAAAAAAAAACTACACTTAAAATTAAATTTCTAAAAAACTCATTTTAAAACCAGTTAACCGGTTAACCGGTTTTTTTAAGGAAACCTGAAAAAAAAAACGGTTTTTAATTTTGGCGGTTTTTGCATACCCTAGTTCAAACCATTCTATCATTAGGTCAATCATTCCATGATTCATTCCACCATTCGGTCAATCATTCCACGTTTGGCAACAAACAATAAATGCGAAATTTTGGATTATTACGATATTATTAAGTAAAGTTGTTATATGTCACTATTTACAATTCAAGAACGACTACTAAAATATAGAAAAGACACACATAAAAAAGGTAACAATAACGTTTACGCGATACGATTGACACCAAACACAGACCCCAAAGGAGATGTAGCAAAAATATAACGTAGAAAAGAGCCAGCAGACGCGGAGTCGGCGAGGTCCTCAAAGCAGCTGAGTGAAAAGGCCCCATGTGACTCTCAGAGGCTCGCAGAGATGCGGCGGACAGGTTTCGCATGGTCGATAGAGGCTTCCAGGAATCAGAGGAACAGTAAAAACGTCCACATCGCGGGGGGACCGAATTTACACGGCCGGTAGAGGCCTGTAGAGGCTTGCAGAGATCGGAGCAGCAGAAGAGATCCACGCGGGTTGGCGGACAGGTCTCGCACGGATAATCGAGGCCTGCAGAGACACTATTTTATAAAAATTTCAACTGACAACTAGACTGACACTGACAATGAATTAATTACATAATATGTTTTCAAAACCAGCCAGTGGTTAACATATAAAATAAAAAGTTGGGAAAATGGTTGTATGGATGTTTGTTAGAAACATGTTTCTACTTTTACATGGAAAAACTACTGAACGGATTCCGATGAAACTTGGCATACGGGTAGACCATGTCCTAGAATAACACAAGTCGACGTTTATGTATTTGTATTCTATGGATTCGCCCTTGGGTGAAATAATTATACTACAAATTATTTATCAACGGGAAAGTATCTATGTTCGTTAATCTTTCACGCAAAAACTACAGAATGTTGGGCTTTTCTTGGGCAACCGAAACAGCATCACTATTCAATATTCAACGGCTGGCTGGACCGATTTCAATCATTCTCTTTTTTTTCTTTGGTTTTACCTGCAAACAGGGAAGGTTTTTAAGGGCAGGTTTAAAAAAGAAAATAGGTAGGTAAGGAAAATTAAGTAGGTAGGTAGCGTGTGGAGATAGGTAAGTAGGTAGGATAGGGTAGGTACTCAGTTGACCGGAGCGAGCCACGGGTAAAATGTGAAAATCTGTCTGTTCCTATGTATACTTCGATTTTTAAAACTACTCAACGGATTTTGATGCGGTTTTTTTTAATAGATAGAATGATTCAAGAGAAAGGTTTCTATGTCAACATTGCACCCGTGCGAAGCCAGGGCGGGTCACTAGTACGTATATAAAAAAGAATCCATATTTCCTTGGTCACGCCATCACGCGTGAACGGCTGGACCGATTTCGCTAATTCTTTTTTTGTTGTGTTCATTATTATGAGGAGAAGGTTTTTAAGGAAAAAAAAATGAAAATTAGGATAGTGTAGTGTAGGGTAAAGTAGAGTAGGGTAGTGTAGGATAGAGTAAGATAGAGTAGGGTAGAGTAGGGTAGAGAAGGGTAGAGTAGGTTAGGGTAGAGTGGGGTAGAGTAGGGTATAGTAGAGTGGAGTAGGGTAGAGTAGGATAGGGTAGAGTGGGGTAGAGTACAGTAGAGTACGGTAGAGTAGCGTAGAGTAGGGTAGAGTAGGGTAGGGTAGGGTAGAGTAGGGTAGGGTAGAGTGGGGTAGAATACGGTAGAGTAGCGTAGAGTAGGGTATAGTAGAGTGGAGTAGGGAAGAGCGGGGCGAAGCCACGTGGGCAAAAACTAGTTGTTAAATAAAAAAAGGAATAGTTTAGCTCTGCATATCTATTGGTTATCGGACTATGTTTGATTGAATAAATGATTTCGTTTTGTTTTTGTAAACGAAATAATTAAATTCGTTTTTGGAACATCCAAACTAATATTATAAATGCGAAAGTAACTCTGTCTGTCTGTCTGTCTGTCTTTGCTTCACGCCTAAACTACTGAACCGATTTGTGTGAAATTTGGTACAGACATAGTTTGGAACTTGAGAAAGGACATAGGATAGTTTTTATTACAAAAAATAAAATAAAATAAAAAATAAAATTTATTCCGGACATACAGCGCCATCTATTGGTCAAGAGTCGGCATCAATTCGCCGCCGCTGCCGGAAGTCACTATTCCACGCGAACGAAGTCGCGGGCAAAAGCTAGTTGTTTACATAAAAGGATCCGAATCATTCCATGCAGTAATTTTACAAACAGGAATCAAATTGATTGAGTGAGTAATAGTTAATTGAGTATAATTCTTAAATATTTTGCAATAACTTAAGAAATGTAAATTAAGAATCTCTGACTTTTAACATAGGTGTAAAAATCCCCAAAGATTTCATTTATTGTGTGATCAGGAGGAGGAGATATTAAAGTTAAAAAGTAAATCCGGTTTTCTGATAATCAGCAAACCATATATCTGTAGCCAGATTCACCACGCCAGATCTCGTAGCGATTTAGTCGTTTAGACCATTTCCGTATTCACATCTATCAAATGAGAGATTAGGCTACTGGTCGATGTACGGCAGGAAACCTGACATCGACCACGTAGTCACTTGTCTGAACGAAATTCTCGCTCGGATGCATTTGCTTGTTTGTATATTTATGCTAATACCTACTTTATTTCCTATTCCAAAATGAAAGTTTAATAAAGTTCCGGCTGTACAAATGTAGCATTGAGCTCGTGGGCTGTTCCAACGTTCAGCTTTTGTTCTGTCATGGTCAAAATGATTAGTAGTGTTGAATATAATTATGCAATCATAGAATGATGTCATGCGTCTGTTTTTGTCTATCAACTGTTTGCAATAATCGCCAAACATACGAGTATAATCGTTTTTTAGAGTTCTAGTGTTTCTTTTAATTTTATGGTTTGAAATGTCTAGATTTGCAGAAACATCTGTATGTGCACGAACTGTTTAAATTTTTGTTTATTTCATGCTAGTCTGTGTTGTGAGAAGTTTTCAAGGAAAACAACAAATTAATAAATAATGGTTTTTAACCACTAAATAATACTTAAAAGAGACTGATTGTAAATGATGACCACCTTAGAAAGATAATGCGTTTTCACGAAAAAACATTAATTATAAGTATACAAAAAATAAAATTTCGAGTACAAATTTAAAAACATTTTCTTTCTAACTAGGTACTTATTGATATTGATTAAGAAGAAACATTTGCGACAAGTGGAACATTCAAAGTACTTAGAGGACTTGAAAGTAAAAAGGTTAAAGGTAGCCGGGCTTGATAACCCGGTTTAGCCATAGGCTGTTTTCCTATTGGTCGTTAAGTAGCAGTGCGGATATTTCGATAGTGACATTGAATATTAGTATTACTCCACTTGTTAGTACCAGATAAGTGTTTATCGTTTTTTTTTATCTCAGTTTAATACGCATTAACAGTATGTTCGTCTGGAGCATGTCTGATTATAGATTTAGAGGAAATTCATTATTCAAAACAAACGTTGAGGAAAATGGTTTAAGACTTCAAATTAGTAGCAGTGTTTGCATTTTATATTCGCATATAAGCTCTTTAGGTGTCTGCTGACAAGTTTTACTTATTTTATAAAGAATAATATCTACCTACTATAAAATCTGGCTCTGTGACTTGTGACCTTTAAACAGCTCCTGTAACCTTGTGTTTCTGTTGAAATTACGAGTATCATATTTTAAAGAAAACATTGCGGAATTGAAAAAATGATTTAAAATTAAAAAAGTTTTGACTTAACTTGCTGTAAGTAGTTGCCATTCATTTCTTTTTTCAAAAACATGTAATTTTAGTTTCAAGAACGATTGTATACGGAAGGCAAAAACGATATGCAAACTACATTATAATTTACCTGTCGTAATTTAAATGACGACATTATTTAAAAAACAAAAAACATTATAATATGTTTCCTGGCTCTGTATGGAGAATTCGTGCGTTGAATAATATCTATATAGCATAGAGGATTCTTATTGAAAATAGGATTAGTATCATAAAATTACTTGAACCTTGGCACAAAGTCGTGCCAATGGCATCCCATAATAACACCACGAAACACACAACATTACAATAATTATGTTCCGAATGTTCGAAATAACTAAATTTAAAGAACAATTCCTACAAGCATCCTTTGTCTTGTACAGAAACGGTCAAATATGCATAATAACGCCGAAACACAGTAGGTAAGTTAAGCAATGGACACTGTTCCAATTCGAAAGTAACACCTGGTAACACATTTGTGTCGTACAACATCCACATTATCACATTACCTAAAAGTGAAATAAAAATTTTGCTTTGACTCTTTGAGATTATAAATTGGACAGCTTTCTATGCTCACAGCTAAGGTTATTAAAAAAAATCTATTACAATATTTATCGTTTTGTAATAGATACGAGTATTTTAGTTTTTATCTGTTAGCTACACCATGAATCATTATCATTAAAGTACCTAATCATCTTGTTGAACTTCGTACACCGGATTTGAACATATGTAGCACAAAAGGAAAAGTGACTTCGTCATTAACAGTGAATAACATAACATACATTATTATACCAATTAAATCACATTTATAAGAGCAATAATAAACCTTGAGTGTTATTATGTAGTTTAGATTGTCCTGAACATTGAGATCAGCGTACCTACAGTTGACAAACAAACAAGGCAACCGGTTTCCATTCTCTGCCGGCTAACCTTACTTTTATATGCATAGTTACTACGTGACGTGCCTCCGACGTCAAGCCCATCCTACACCACACGCCGTTTTATTTTTTATTGTTGTCTCCATGTGGTTGCCGGAGATAAATTTATTATGATAAAGCGACAAAAAGAAGAATCATCTCAGGATAAATATTCACTTGTATTTTATGCTGGTTGCTTACACAAGACAGGACAGAGAACGAATAATAAATTTTAGTGCTATTACAAATACATATATGTAAATAAGCAGACTTACCTGATTGGCTACTTTGAGAAGTATTGGAACCGACACTAGTTTCACTGTTAGAGCGATTTCTTGGGCTAAACAACAAATTCCAAGGGCTGTAGGTCGAAACTTGAGAAGTATTACGATTTGGAGAAGAATTTTTGTTGTTAGAATCCATTTTATAGTACGATTTATGTTTTAAAATGAGAAATAAATTACTATATATTGTATTTTAAATAAAAAATATGTAGGTAATGTCAGAGCCGCGCACGCCGGTCGATAATACAGTCTGATATGACACGGTAACAAACTAAACAGTGACGGCGGTGCGGGCGCGCCGCTCAGCTTTGTTTTGGTCCGAGCTTGCACGAAGATATACGGAAATACCCGACTCCTTATTTATGTTGTATTGTGGTGAACTTTGTACTATTTTTATACATACTATTTATGTATTGTTTTTATAGTTTAGTTGAATTGTGCGTCATATTGAATATTATCTAATAATACTTTTATGAAGACAAAAAAAGGTATTCTTTTTGTTTTTACTAGATTTTTTGTTGGTTCAAAAAGGTTTTCAAACACATATGATGACAAAGTTATAGCCTATTTGTTTAGATTTGAGTGCGTTAATGTTTACGTATATACGATGAAACTGAAAAACTTGTTGAAATTTAATATCACAATGTCATAATACATACACTCTCCAAACATACACCCTTATACACCCCTTCCACTCCTCACCTTCACTATACACTCACTACACACCAAACACTACTTTAAGTTAAGATTTACTTATCCTATATTTTATATTGTATAAGAAATGGAACTACAGCCATTCTTATGTTTCTGGAGGTGGGCGTTGATAGCTGCGCCTCAGTTTCAAACTATTGCAGCTATCATCGTGCATAAATAAATTGTTGAATGTGTTTTTAGTTCAAATAAAGATTATTATTATTATTATTATTATTTATAGAGACTGTGCGATAAGAGAATGGTAGTGATAACAAAAAAACCGGGAAAGTGCGAGTCGGACTCGCGCACTGAGGGTTCCGTGCAAACTAGAATTCCCGAATGGAGTCTCGAAGATTTTTTCGAATTGCAATTTTTTTTTTTGTGATATAGGTAACAATAACAACAAAACTGATTTCAGATTTTTCCCTATAGGTACCAGTGCTATAAGACCTTGCTTTGTGACAAATTTCAGAATTCTGGGTCAACGGAAAGTACTCTATGAATTTAGATCTTTGAGAGTATCAAAATATATCTACGTTTTTTTGCGACAAAAACAGCCGTATCTTTTTTATTTGTTAACTTAGAAGTTTGATTTTTTTCCAGCTTGAAAGGACCGCAGACCTGAATATATGGTTTTAATTTCAACTCGATACCTTCACGCGTTCTCAAGATAAAGGGTCTTGACAGACCGTCAGACTGGATGGACAACAAAGTGATCCTATAAGGGTTCCGTACCTCAAAAGGAAAAAACGGAACCCTAAAAAATTATATGGTGACACATCTAGTGTTGTAAGAAACTCGAGTCTTTTAGTCTTCATTTCGAGACTTGAGTAGATTTTCAAGACTAGAACTCGTTAGTCTTATGAGTCCGAGTCCTTTTAGTCCTCTGAGTCCTTTCGAGTCCTAAAAGTTCTTCGAGTTAGACGGAGTCATGAACTTGAGTTGGTGTGACGAAAGCGATTTGAGCGATTATTTTTCTGGCAGTTTTGACGGAAAGGCAAAGGCAAATATATTTTTGTTATAAAACGAACGTATTATGTCACTTTAAAATTTATAGCTTGTTTCCTGTACAAAAAAAAGACGTGTGGCACTCCGGGACTGCCGCGGTAAAGCTATTGTATAGCATTTTTATCAACTTATGTAATTATAATTATTAATTTATTTTATTTATGCAGTATTTTTTCTCATTTGTTTTCTTATCGGTCACCACGCTCAAAAAACAAACGAGTGGGGGGTGTTAGGTTATTTTCGTTACGGAATTTCTGGATTCGGTCTCCACGCTCAAGGCCCGCGATAGATGCTATGCAATAGCTTAATAATATTAAATAATTAACATGACTAGTCAAGACGATAAAATAAGACCATCTTCACGCAGTATATTAAGTTATATAGGAAGCGAGCAAGACTTTTCTAAATCAGAAAAAATAATTACCAAACGACGAAATCGATTGGGAAATAAAACTATAAGGGCTTCAATGTGCCTGTCTTCGTGGCTCAATAAACTCAAATAATTTAATATATAATTACAAATAATCTATAATATAAAAATGAATCGCAAAATGACGTGTTGGTAAGCGCATAACTCAACAACGCCTGGACCGATTTCATCATATAAAAAAATGAAAATTAGGGTAGTGTAGGGTAGAGTAGGGTAGTGTAGGGTAGAGTAGGGTAGGGTAGAGTAGGGTAAAGTAGGGTAGAGTAGGGTAGAGTAGGGTAGAGTAGAGTAGAGTAGGGTAGAGTAGGGTAGAGTAGGGTAGAGTAGGGTAGAGTAGGGTAGAGTAGGGTAGAGTAGGGTAGAGTAGGGTAGAGTAGGGTAGAGTAAAGTAGAGTAGGGTAGGGTAGAGTAGGGTAGAGTAGGGTAGAGTAGGGTAGAGTAGGGTAGAGTAGGGTAGAGTAGGGTAGAGTAAAGTAGAGTAGGGTAGGATAGAGTAGGGTAGAGTAGCGTAGAGTAGAGTAGAGTAGGGTAGAGCAGGGTAGAGTAGGGTAGAGTAGGGTAGAGTAAGGTAGAGTAGGTTAGAGTAGGGTAGAGTAGGGTAGAGTAGGGTAGAGTAGGGTAGAGTAGGGTAGAGTAGGGTAGAGTAGGGTAGAGTAGGGTAGAGTAGGGTAGAATAGGGTAGAGTAGGGTAGAGTAGGGTAGAGTAGGGTAGAGTAGGGTAGAGTAGGGTAGAGTAGGGTAGAGTAGGGTAGAGTAGGGTAGAGTAGGGTAGAGTAGGGTAGAGTAGGTTAGAGTAGGGTAGAGTAAGGTAGAGTAGAGTAGGGTAGGGTAGAGTAGGGTATAGTAGGGTAGAGTAGGGTATAGTAGGCTGAAGTAGGGAAGAGCGGGGCGAAGCCGCGCGGGCAAAAGCTAGTATAAATATATAATAGTTACGTTTAATTTCTTAATTGCAATTTTATTTATTTTAAACTAACTATAGATTTAGAGGACTCAGCCATGAGTTCTTCCCCTCAAACCCCAAGCGAACGCCGGCGTTCGCGCGCGATTTCGCGCCATTCGGTTGAACACTAAGATTATTAAAAGTCCGCATAGATTATTAAAATTTTGAGCGTTTTATTTATTGGTTATTTATCTAAGAATGTAAATAAGAAATTCTTCATAAAGTAGTCTGTAAATATCGAAAATAATCAACCTTTCCATTTTTCCCGTATTTATACCTATTTAAATGCTTGGGGTCTCAGGGGGTCAGAAAGACTGTTTTTGGCAGGACTCAAGTCTTTTTACAAAGACTCCAAATTCTAAAGGACTTGAGCTCTTAAGTTTTAATTATAAGACTTGAGTCTTCAAAAATAGCTCAAGTCTTATTAAATGAGACTCCAAGACCTAGACCATGACATTTAAAGTAAGATTGTTTAAATCTTGTTTCGGTGTGGGCTAGAGACAGAGCTATACAGGTTGTCTAGCGTCATCTCTTGCCCACACTGAAACAAGATTAAAACAATCTTACTTTGAACGTCATGGTAACCCCGCAAGACCTGAGTTTCTTAGTTTCTTACAACACTTCACATATCCCAGCCATGCGTCAAATGGAAATGTCATTTCAAGGTGACACAACTTTATTTACTATGTTATTTTATTGATATTTTCATTACAAAACATACAAAAACGTGTAACAAAATGTGCCATAGGATACAAGGGTAATATTTAATATAATACAGTTTTGCCACAGGGAGAAAGTAGATATTCTACTGAATATTCCACTGAATATTCTACGCACAGACTAATAATGAGCAATCGGTTGTTAAAAAAAAGTTCTAATCTCAATATATGATTCTGTATGGAGGTCGGTAAACTCTAAAAAAGCATTTGATAATAAGAAAAATATTATTGTCAAACTACGATTCAAAATTGTCACAGATATAGCCAATACTAGCAACGGTAGTAACGTACAATAACACCATCATAACTCAGTGTACATAATTAACAAAGAGCAGCAAAGAAAGCGTCACCATGAAGATACCTTACGTAGTGAATAAGAACACGCTTCAGGCGTATGCCACACCGGAGGTGATGAGCAACTCTGCTGCAGAAGCTTCTCGCAAAATCAGAGCGGAAGACTTTTCATGGGATATCGATTTCACACCACAACCACTTACATTCTGCGCGGCTCTCGCTCTCTCTAGAATGTTCAACAGACTAAATCCTCTTCAAAAAATTCTTCAAAAAGATGTCGACATATTGATGGACTTGTACCCTGCGACCATTCAATTGAAGTTCAGCGTACCTTATATAAAGGTTTCTTTTGCAAGACAATTTAGGAATAGAGCTGCAGTGTCTCGTCAGATTCATTTTATTTAATATAATTTCATTTTAGGACGAGCAATATTGGATGAGATCATTTTATACGAAATATCCGTCAAGGATAGAGTTGGGAAAAATTTTTTGGAAGGGCAAATTTTTATCGGCTTGTCTTCAAGATTACTTGGAGTATGCAAATCCCGACGTTTTTAGAGAAGACGAAGCAGTAGAACTAGCATCACTGGTATACAGTTTTAATATTTCCTATCGGTACTTATATCGTAATATAAGATATAAGATCGTATACACGAGCTAATGAGGCTTATATTTTAATATTATGAGACACGAGACAGTGCAGATCCTAAAATCATAATTTTATCCTCCAGGTCAGTCCATACATCTACTTCTTAGGATTGAATCAGCTGCAAATAGTGCGTCAACCGACACCGGCCTTACCTTCTGAAATGACTGTGGAAGACACTTGTGAATTCAGTGTATCTAAAGTTTATGATCATATTCCCATGGAGCCAGTTTTAGCAAAACTCTACAACCTTCGAGAAATATCTCTAGTCTTTGGAATAAACAATCTTAATGATAGGTATTTGACAAGGTATTTTGAATTTTCTTTGGCCGATTGCGAGTCGATTTGCCGAGGACTAGAAGATTTAAGACATTTAAAAATATTTCGCATCAATCGCAGTAACCTAGACTGTTCGAAAGTTAAATTAATCCTGCAACATCTTGTGAAGAAAGAAACTATTGAGGAACTAGATTTCAACCATTGTCAGATCGGTAACTACGGAATGAAAGCACTGGGTGGTTTTATTTTCCTCCACAAAAACGTGAAAGTAATAAGAATTGCCAATAACAGATTCAAAGAAGAAGGAATTCAGGGAATAGCCTATGCTCTGCAGATGAAACCAGCTGCACCTATCGAGCTTTTAGGTAAATGTATAATGAACATTCCAATTACTGTTCCATTTTCTGAAATAAGGCAATCATTTTATTACGAATCTTATTTGTTATCTATTGATTTTTCCATTTTAACTACAATAATATATTATACTCTGTAAATTCGATTTTATGTTCTTTTTAATAGATTTCAGCTTGAACCCAATGTCTCTAGAATGTGCGACCATGTTTGCGGCAGCTTTTGTCAGGTGCAAGGAAAAACCACAAACTTTGATCGTTAACTCTTGTGGTTTCAGCGGAGCTTCGGCTGAGAAGGTACGATTATCTTTTCAACTAAGAATATCAGTTAAAAAAATACACTGTTGTATTTTTCGGAAGAAAATAAAATAAGTATAAGAATGCTTCGTTCGGTTTATTGAGGGTAATAAAGAGACTACATTACACATCTATAACATGAATATTCATTTGACCCAAGAATAGATCGTTTTCTGTTTTACGGGTGTGACACCTGCGTTTTTACTGCCAGTTTAGATGGCGGGTCTTCTCTGCTTGAATCGGGGCCTAACTAGACTAGATATGGCAGCAAACGATTTGTCCGGAGAAGCTGAAGAGACTCTCATACGTGCTCTTGAGCGTAATAAGAAGATTCTCAAACTAGACCTGCGTAGAACACGTGAGACTTTGTTGATTTCTTTAAAAAAAATCTTAATAATTGTAGAGTACATTGTTACTGAAGTCTGAAAGTTAGTATTAAAAAACTAATATTTTTATTTCAATTTTAAGAAATCTCTGAAGAAGGTCTAGCTAAGGTGGAAGAACTGCTCCTGCGAAACAAGAACTTGATAGGAGAGGAGATAGAGCCAAGTGAAGACATTCCACCGTTATATCTCAACGAACCGGAATATCTTATTTGGGAATACAACCCTAATAATCCTGAATATATCCCAGGAAGGTATCCTTCACGGGTTCCTGAAGTTTAAAATGTATTTTTAACGAGAATTTTGAAGATATTCATAATCATGTACACTAGTAGTTGTATATACTATTCTGTCAAGAAAGTACCGCGAAAAGATCAATAATACACAAAAATTTTGTTATTCATCCAAATTTATTTTATTACCTTTAAAGTATGCCCCTTCAGAAACGATACACTTACGCCAACGAATAATCCAATCATCAAAACATTTTTTAAACGCTGTTTCCGAAATTGAGTTCAGTTCTCGCCGCGAATTCTCCTTTATGTCTTCTACTGATTGAAAACGGGTGCCGCGAAGTGGTAATTTGAGTTTAGGAAAAAGATAGAAGTCGGCTAGAGCCATATCTGGATATGGTATGTAATATGGTGGCTGCTCGATGGTATTTGTTGAGTTCAAAAATTCGTTCACAACAACAGCCTTACGCGAAGGCTCATTATTGTGGTGCAAAATACAAGAATTTTCTTTCCACAAATCTGGCCTTTTCGTCGAATTTGCTCTTTAAAATGCCGCATAACGCTCAAATAAAACTGTTTATTTACCGTTTGATACAACACCACGATAGTCAAAGAAAACAGTCAACATGACTTTGACTTTTGTTCGACTTTGGCTAGGTTTTTCGTGGTTCAGTTGGAAGGCGCCACTCTGAAGCTTGTCGACTTGTTTGCATGTCAAATTCGTAAACCCACGTCTCGTCGCCAGTAACAATGCGTTTCATTAATGTTTGGTCGGAATTGACTCGTTCTAGCATGTTCTCAGCGATTCTCATGCGATTGAGTTTTTGAAGAAAATTCAGGTCTTTTGGGTCTAGCCGAGCGGCAACATGTTTTATATCCAAACTAGCGACCCGCCCCGGCTTCGCACGGGTGCAATGCTCCGCACCGGGCGGCCGGGCGGTACCGCCGCAAACGCTACGTCCCGCAGTTTTTAAATCTGTAATATCTTCGAAAATATTCACTTAAATCATACGGTGTAAAACAATGTATTCAAGGTATTTAATTGGTTAAGGATTAATGCTGTATTCGTTAAAATCGCTTCGAAAATTAGCCATTATTTGTCGTAAAAAGTAAATGACAAAAAAAAGTTATTGTGGGTTATCCATAAGAGATAGACATATACCATCACGGACTTTTCTGTAGACCTTTTCAATGTGTACAATACTTAGTACATTATTTTGATAAAACTCGTAGGGTTCAGCCTGCGTTTGCAATGTAAGCGGAAAAAATGTAATTATTTACGACATCACATTAGAAACCTCAAAAATAACAGTACTTCTCCACTATTTAATATATGTTGTTATACATATAAACCTTCCTCTTGAATCACTCTATTTATTAAAAAAAACCGCATCAAAATCCGTTGCGTAGTTTCAAAGATTTAAGCATACAAAGGGACATAGGGACAGAGAAAGCGACTTTGTTTTATACTATGTAGTGATGATGATTAGTTAAAATGGTACGGATCGACTCGTGAGATACAGAAAGTTCAGCGGCTATTTTTCTCAAACTTGAATGAGGATTTTCAGTCACTATTTCCTTCACTTTTGCGATGTTAACTTCAGTTGCAGAGGTTGATGGCTTACCAGAGCGAGGCAAATCTTCCATCACATCTCGAACGCTTTTGAATGCTTTGTACCACTCATAAGCACGTGTTTTTGATAAAGTCGTTTCACCGTAAGCCTTCTGTAACATTTCCAGGGACTCGGAACACGAAATTCCATTGGCGATGCAAAATTTAAGTCAAACACTTTGTTCGACGTTTTTGTCCATTATGAAATTCGCAATATACACTAGATATATGGTATACTTAACTAAAAACCGCACTGTATTTAATATAAATAACAGATGCAACTCAAACTCCGCGCCAAAATGGTAAACAGTTGTGCCAATCTAGCAACAAAAAAAAAATCTAAAATTTGAATTTGGAACCATAAACGAATCATCCATTCCCGATACTTTTTTGACTGAATGTATAGTGTTGATTTTAATAAAACCTACGAATATAATAATTGTTTATTTTTAGATATTTTTGCTATTAATTTTTTTTTTTTTTTTATTATTTGATTAAAGCTATTTCGATGTTTGAACATAATAATTCCATATTTGTTCGGTAAATTGAAAAAAGTATGAGCAACTCACCAGATTCGCAACTCACCAGATTCTCAACTAACCAGATTCGCAGCTTATCAGATAATGTACTATCAAACACATCAGATAAATAACTTTTTGATATTTTTTTTTTGTTGTGAAAGCATTCAATGATGTTTTCAGCTCTTGGGTGGAGCGTGATTCGAGACTTTAACTGGTTTTAGTCACTCCTATGTTCCTTCGTTGTCTTGCGTTCCTGGACCCCGGGTTTTCTTTTCAGAAACGAATGCATAGTCCCAGTAAGCTTTGCCTATAGAAATCCGTGGCTTCAACTCTGCTGAGTTTATTACCTGTGGAGCATTATCGCTGATGTTGCCGTCGTAGTCTACGTCGGACATCGCATGTGGTTGAGCCATAAGCAGTGGAGCATGTGCCTTCACAAGTAAGACTGGGATTCTTCATCATCGGGGAAGCCTAGGGGCAGTACTTATTCCAAACCACTTTGTAGGGACATCTCCACAGCTCTTTGTTCAGAGTTCTCATTCTGATCCAGCTGCTTCAGCGCCCACGGCGGACCACACGAGGTCTGATAAAACGGCGCGGTTGTGGTCTGGGCGGAGACATCAAATCGGATGTACCGGTGGTCTGAATACGTCTCCACCCTCTCCACAACGCGTCAGTCGACGACACGAGTGATGACAGAGCTGGGATGGTGAAATGTGTCCACCACAGACGTAGTACTATGATTTCAAAAATAATTCACAATTTTGTGTTGGTTTTTTACTTTTTTTTTGATAAATAAAGTTTTTACCCATTCCGTTATTTTTAGATTTTGTGTTTGAGTGTACATCTGATGAGCTGCGAATGTGGTGAGTTGCGAATTTGGTTAATTGAGAATCTGGTGAGTTGCTCATAAGCGTCTTTAATCAGTCATTATTTATGTAATTACTAGCTTTTGCCCGCGGCTTCGCCCGCGTGGCATTAGGTACTAAAGAAATCGGGATAAAAGGTAGCCGATGTTCTTTTTCATGTCAAAGGCTATATGCATGCCAAATTTCATCCAAATCCGTTCAGCCGTTTTTGCGTGATTAAGTAACAAACATCCAAACATCCTCTCATCTCTCCAACTTATGTTTCTACTGAGAAACTCTATCATATTTTGTTCTTACTAGAATTATAACCAGAGTAATTATGCGTAGTTATTATTTAAAATTGACTAATAATACATATATTATTTTGTTTGATTCTCTTATAATTAATGAGAACTTGACCCTGATTGACCTTGTTTGATCTGAATTTCGGCCACTTTATCGCAAATATATGATAAATTTTGTGTCTGTATAATACCTATTTTCTCTTATAAAATACCTATTATAAAGTGAATATGTACAGATTAATGTAGGTTTGGGTTAAGTTACTCATATTTTTACTTTTTGTACCGATGTTTCTTTCATGTTGTTCCTTTTGCTATTTGCAATAAACGTTTAAAATTATGAACTGCGATTTTGTTTTGATAAATGATGACTGCTGGTACTTTTCCTGATTTTCCCTAACTCCTGGTTCTTTTTAGACTCTTACCTGCCTCACAGATTGGCCAGACAGAACGAAAGACATAACAAACTGTAAAGAAAGGTGAAAAGAAGGAAGGATGACATTTGCCTCTTCGAAGGACACAGTAAAAAAACCTATAATAACAACTTTAGAATTTCTAGCAGTCTGGCTTTCACAAAGATGATAATTTTCATGTGAATGATTCATGAGAAAGGTTTAGGTATATAATGCAATATGTATTTTAGAGAAAAGTCAAATTCTCGACTAAATTCCTAAAAGATTTCTAACTTGCAAAGTTAGAGCGGGTCACTAGAATTAAACACTAGTTTTCGATTGTATGCTTACTGTGGGGCCGACTTAAGGTCTTATGGTCGGCCGCCGACCATAAGACCTTAAGCAATATTGTTTTAATATTACTTAGGCTTTTCGTACCATGACGCCTTCAACTATGATACAATCTTAAAACAAGATTGTTTTCATGCGTTTTTGTGACGTCACTCTTAAAAAGGTCATTCTTTTCGTACTCTGACAGGATTTTTGACCGCTAGCAGTTTTGTTTTTACGTCAAATAAGCAGGAGTAAAAAAGTTGCTCGGACGCAGCGGATTTATTATTGTTTTGCAAATACATACTATTCAAAGTGTTTTTTGTGACATATAAAGTATTTAAAACTTATTTCGATGCCTAAACAAGCGCAGTTAATTGTTTAATCTGGTTATTTTTGTCCATACGTGGGTTATTATTATATGTATTATTGTATTATAGATGGGGAACACATAATATGATTTTTTTTTTAGTTTCTGAAAGCAGATAACTCTGAATTCAATAGTGCACGAACAACAACACAAACAACAAGTTATTTCACTGGAATACACTGTTTAACTTTACCTTGATTCCATGACGTCCTTAGACAATAAGTTTCAAGGAAAACATACGCATTTTACTTCGTGGGTTTAGTTATCCGCTTCGAACACCAGCCACTTGAAGACAGATTACCTAGTATACATATATTTAAGCACTTGAAAACTATTTTAATATTTCAAAATCTGTTCACACTCAACAAATCAACACTGATAAGAATCTTGTTAATGTAAACATACGTTCCGAATTCTGAATACGATTCACACTTTTTTTTTTATGGTGGGAAAAAATCATAGTGTCCAGACTCTTACTGACTAAAAAACCCACCCCGTTCCTTCTAGCCTTCATACTGGGACTCGAGCTTCCTTTCGGATAACCCTGGCCCCAGTAAGCTTCGATCTGGCTGGGTCCCTGCTGTTGCTGACAACTCCTTGAGGCGCGCGCGAACAGTGCGCGCCATCGACGACTTGAGCTTGGTCCGGACAGTTACCGGACGGCCGGACAGCGACCTACCCATTGCTCACTGTCCGCAAGTCTTATGGTGGCCGGAAATCGGGATCAGAATCCCGGCGGCGACGGCGGTGGCGAGAACGCCGTTGCCTGATGCGTTCGGCCTCCTCCTTTGCGAGCATTACTGCTTCGCAGAAGTCGGCGACCACCTGCCACTCCTCCTTCCTCCGGACCACGAACCAAGGCCCGACGCGAGAGGTCTCCGCCTCCGATCGCCCCCATGAGGGCACGACGATGCTCCACCCAAGCAGGGCACACCTCGACTGTGTGCTCCGCCGTGTCCTCTGGGCATTCCGCACAATGGTGACACCCGGGCGTCACTTCCACGTGAATCCGGTGCAGGAACCTCCCGAACGCCACGCCTCAAAGAAGGGACTTACCGCTATGATTGTGACGTGCCCAGCACTGGGTTGCGATAGTCGCTGACGCCATTTCACCATGAGATCCCACCGGAGATCTGTCCGCCATGCCGTGACTTGTCGCGGCAGCGGTCTTTCACCCCGGCGTTGCATCTCCACGCGCATATCGTGCATGTGTGCAAGGACTGTTGCCTCTAGATCCCACGGTGGTCGGCCAGCCAGAAAGCTCGCCGCTTCGCGGGAGACCGTGCAGTATCCCCGTACTGTCCTTATCGCTATGACCCTCTGGCAGGCGTTCAGCATGGCTGCCGGTTGCGTTTTCAGCGACGGCGCTCACACCGGCGCCCCGTAGAGGGCCATGGACCGAACAATCCCCGCGTAGAGCCTCCGGCAGGAGGCATCTGGACCCCCAAGGTTGGGCAGGAGCCGCTTGAGCGCAGCTTCAGCCCGGTTGAGTTTGAAAGCCAGACGTCGGAAATGCTCCGCGAAATTCCACCGGCTGTCGAGGACGAGTCCCAGGCAGTGGCGTGCCAGCAGTACAAGCCAAAAAGCCCGGCTTAACCTACCAAAACCTCACCTAATTCATAGAACACGATCAATCAATTAATTATCACAAAAATCTAAACTTTAAACTTCGCGCGCTTACGCGGTTACACTAAGTTGCCACTGTGTTGTGCGAAATTTAAAATCATTCATAAGACGATACCAGGCGAAACGAGGATGCCATTTGAGCGAAATCTCTCCGATCTCACTCTAACACTTAACAAAAGAAAGAGATGAACACTAATATGTTGTTGTCTGTCTGCCTCAAAGGCTTTTATGAGGCTTTATCTTCTATCTCTACTTTCGATATAAAAACGTCAAATTTTGAGTAAGTGAGGCCTAATTTGTAATTGTGTGCAAATGCTCGTCGAACATTTTGTTCTAAAAAAAGCTGGGCTTTGGTAAATTTATGAATGGGTTTTTATGGCATAAATTTTTACGCATATTATAATACGAGGCGCCCTCTATGACGCTTAAAGTTGTACGAACTAAAAAATATGTGCTTTGATTGGTTATCGTGTTGTACATAATTATTGTTTTGATAGTTTTTTTTGTTTTCCGTCATTTAGCAGTTTATGAATTCGGAAACTATACTTGTGGTTGTGTGTGGATATTATTATGTGTGGAATCAATATTGGCCAGGTAGGGTTTGAGTTTTAAAGTTAAATATAATCTTGTAACTTTACTATTTTGAATATTTCTCAGAAAAGTTAATAACAATGCTTGGAATACATCAGGTATGACTCAAATAAATTCGCTAGTACCATGAAAATTCTCAAAAGTACTTGAACGCTGTTATTTCATTCTTTGGTTTTTGTAAACCGCTAATAGAAAGTTAGTTCTCTTTCTCGACAGTTAAGTGATAAGTGTGTTTTAAAAAAGCGAACAACGAAAAGCTACCGTTGTTTCAATTGTGAGTATTTTTCAATAATAATACATATTATTATAAAGAACAAGTGTGTGAAACACCAAGATTTCAAAAAATTGCATTAGTTGCACATTCATAACTAGATGGCGTTGGCGTCAAATTAGAAGTTGCTGTTGTGTGTGTAGTGTGTGAGTGTGTGTTTGATATGTTATTGTAAGTATATGATGGTGGATTGGCAAAAAGGTACAAAAATTTAACAAATAAGAAACAAGATAATGTTTACGTAATAAAGAAAAAACTAAAGTTATATGATTAGTTAAGAGAAAAAAAATTACTAGTTATCATGCAATATTTTTTGAAAGCTTGATTGCGATAGTATAAGTACCAGCTTGTCTCCTTCCTTCTTTCTGTTAAATATTTTTCCATTTACCGTCCAGAAAAACTGAAATCCATTGCTTTTAGAAAACTTATGGGCTTCATAGAAAAGTTTTCTGGCAGCTGCTGGAAGACGATCAGCGACATAAATAGGGGTGCTTTCGCTCGACAAACTGGCATGTCACTATTTAATTTTTCGATGGGTGGTTTTACTTTATTGAAATGGGAATGGGTAATTAGTACGCAACGCCGACTACTACCTACAGGTCATTGAACTCTCTCAACTGACGTTTTCTTAAAGAAATCAATATATATTCTTTTTTTTTTTTTTTTTTTTTTTAATTCAGATAAACTAGTGCTTGACTGCGATCCCACCTGATGGTAAGTAGCGATGCAACCTTTGATGGTGAGGCGCTCTAGTTTATTAAGAGCCTATTCACTCTAGCCTTGAAGACACCCAAATTATAATCGGACGGGAAGACCGCAGCAGGCAGACTGTTCCAGTCCTTCGACGTACGCGGTATAAACGACGAGGCGAAACGCTTAGTCCGGACCGTAGAGGTTTCAACAACGTAAGGGTGAATATTCGCCGTACGTCGGGTTGTCCGATGGTAGAATTGCGATGGCGGAATCAAGTCATGCAATTCCTGCGCACACTCTCCAAAATGCATCCTGTAAAACACCGAAAGGCTGGCTACTCTACGCCTATGCTCAAGGCTTTGAAGGTTGGACTTAACCAAATCTGGATCACCAATTAGCCTCTTTGCACGCCTTTCCACCGAGTCCAAAGCAGCCAGGTCAGGTCTTTTAATTTATAATCTGTGCAAAATGCAGTTGGAACCCCCTTCTATTCTCTAAATGCAACCATGCATAAGCCAGTAATGGCTTTAGTGGTTCTTAGTATAAAAAAGTCAAATGTATACTGTTTTTATCTTGAACATAAATAAATAAATAAAATACTATTTTGATAGGTACTATGTCATTCGTGATGTGTAACGGTATATTAACCGAAATAAATAAAATAAAAATTGAATGTGTTATTTTTATTTATAATCTGTTTGCAAAATAAACATCATTTGTTATTTGATCAAAACTGTGACACGCAGCTCAGCAGGCAATCGTTCAAGAATACATTACCTATTTGGTTCTCCCGGAAGTTTTTTTTTGTCTACGAGGGGATGCCTTTTAAATTTTTTCGTTTAAAGAATAAAACACAACTACTCGTAGAACCTTAATTAAAGTATTATTTATTGTTTTTGAAAGTATTCATCTCGAAGTTTTATATGTTTCCATTCGCTCGAACCAGTTATTAAAACACTTATTCTAAAATTTTAGTATATCCAAAATGGCCGACTTGAAAGCGTTGACTGCTTCTTCACTGGACTAGAACCTTTGCCCACAAAGAGTTTTTCTTAATTTTAGTCGTCGTCGCTATCTTCGAAGTGCTTCGAGAGCGAACAACTTTAGTCGGGTTTGGCTCATCTCAGAAGACCCAGATTATGGATTGCTCTTTGGAATCAGGGTCGCAGGCATAAATCCAAGAGTCGTCACCTCTGATAATGTCGTAGACGTGATTTGACCCTCCTGGCTTGAACCTTTGGAAAGTTTTTTACACCATCTGACGTGGGCCGCCTTATGATCATCGGAAAGCAACTGCGGAATCCATCGGCAAACTAGCTTTCTTACACCAAGCTCCTCATGCAAAATCTTTTAAATGGTTGTCCCTGAGATGCCAATTAACGCTTCTATCTCCGAGTATCAGTTGTCTCACAGCAACGATGTTTTCTCCTTTAAATGCGGATTTTGGACGTCCTTAACGAGATTTGTCACTAAGACTAGCATTTCCACGCTGGAATTCTAAATACCAGCATTCGACAGTCCGTAGACAAGGAGCTTCATCATAAAATACAGATATTAACTTCTCGAAACATTGAATCCGAGTTGGACTTCTCCGAAAGTTGTAAAAAATTATAGCACGAACTTGTTCCAGAGATTCATTTTTGTACGCGACTTGATAGATTAAAAACAACGCTGTGACTAAATAGTTGTATCAATCCTAATGATTTCATTTGTTTTGCCATTCTAAATTCAAACAAATTTGAAAATTGAGCAATTCTAAATTCAATGAAAGCGGGAAATATTTAAACGGCCTCTATAACGTAAATCGAATTTAGATACATGGAAAAAATCATTTGCTTCGTCAATGATATCCTACTATCTGAAGTAATCAATAAGTAAGTAATCCTTTCCTTGCACGGTATTTGATACTGTACGATAAAATCAATCTATATCCATTTCTTTTTAAATTACATAGGTTACCTTTGGACATTGACTCAGCACTCGGCCCGGCTGAGGCGCGGCCCAGTTAAAATTATGGTTAAGTTGCATCTTACACGCATAGGACACGACGATTTTATGTAACAGTGTGTGTAAAAAAAAGTAGTACATAAGCTGTAACTTATTGTAAATAAATCCGATTCGAATTTTATATTTTTGTCTCATTACCCCTCACTGTGACCATGGCAAGACAACTTTATTCTTTACCCATCTCAGATCAGTCTCGTGAGTCTGCGGGACTGGCAGTGAGTGTACTGTTATATCTTAAAATACACGCGATTCCATATAAAATAATAGTGATGACCACGCTGGTCTTTACACGTGGAAGCGTCTTCTGCAATGTCAGCGTTTCCGCCACATTGTGACTTTTCTAGAGTCAAATTATTAGTGTGGATTTTTAAAAGTTAATTAAATTCTATTATAGCGCTTAATTAAATTGTTTTTTTTTTTAACCGTCCTAAAACCCACCCCGTAACAATATCCTTCCCAAACCTGGACATCCTGCCTACTATCCGTCTGTAACCTTAAGTCGCATGGTGCGGCCGACTGCATCAGGCAACAGCGCTCTCGCCGCCGCCGCCGGGATTCCGATCCCGATTTCCGGCCACCGTAGGCGCGGGCTTGCGGACAGTAGGCAATGGGTAGCTCACTGTCCGGCCGTCCGGTAACTGTCCGGACCAAGCCCAAGTCGTCGACGGCGCGCAGTTCCCGCGCGCCTCAAGGAGTTGTCATAAATAGCAGGGACCCAGCCGGGTCGAAGCCTACTGGGGCCAGGGTTATCCGAAAGGGAACTCGAGCGCCGGTATGAAGGCTAGAAGAAATAGGGTGGGTCTTTTAGTCAGTAAGAGTCTCACACTATCTCCCGCTCCGCTTAAGAGCGGGGGTTTTCATTGGATGATTTTTTCCCACCATAAAAAAAAGGTCGCATGGTGCAGACATCCTGAACTTATTTATATATTTATCTATCACATACTAGGTATATGATAGGGTAGGGCTGTAGGGCTTATAGGGTTTAGAGTCGTAGGGCTGTTAGGCTTGTAGGCTTTAGTAGGTTCCTTTGACTTATTATACATTTACATTTACCGTCGTACCCTTACAGTATTGCGGCCTTACGTCACGTAGTTAAGGGTAGCTGTACAATAAGCATACCAACACTTTGCACAGCGTTGTGAACTCCGCTACATAAGTGCCCTATATCTTTTAAATTTTGTGAATCCTGTCGTTGATCATAATCCGAACCCCGTAAATACGGTTCTGCCCCTTGATAAGTATCTAATTAGGGTATCCACAGTAGCACCTTGTTTTTGTTATTTTTTTTTTTTGCCTAGATAACGACGTAAAATCCGTTACACTGAAATCTGACTATTGGTACACATGAAGGCACAAGAGACCTGACTATAGTTGCAAAACTTCTGAAAAAATTCGGAATACTTCTTGGAAAGATTCTTTAAATCAGAATTATTCAAAATGAATTTTTTTTTTTGCTGAAAAGTCGTATTTTGCATCGATCATCGATCGCCGCCGCCGCTGAGTACTTTGTACGCTGGCGCCTGCCTGCCTGCCTGCCTGGCTCGACTGCCACGAGTCGTGCATGCAGGCGATGGCGGTGCGGGGTGCGGTAAGAGGGGATATGCTCCCCGGAGAAGTTTCTCCCCCCCGCGAGAAAGATTCGTACCCCGCAATCGAATGTTTCCGCCGAATATTTCGCCCGAATAATTCAATGGGAAAAAACCTGTTTGTTTGTGATGTGGTTGGTGAGTTAATTATTGTTCAGTGGCACATACGTAAGTAAAATATAAATCTTTATTTTATTCTAAATGCGATTGATTAAGTGTATGTTGATATTTTTATAGGTAGTTATATGTTAGCCTGCGATTAACAGGATTTTAATTCTTTTGTTTTTAGGTAGGCACCTATGTACATACTTATTTCGAAATCGAATGCTATTTTAAAACGACTTCGAAAAGGAGGAGGGTAGGTTCTATGTTCGGCTGAATGTATGTTTTTTTTAGAGCACCTCAAACCACCACAAAGCGAAGAAGAGGTGCCGGAGCACCTCTTCAATAAAGTCTTAAAACATAAATACCATAAATACCAGCATTCGACAGTCCGTAGACAAGGAGCTTCATCATAAAATACAGATATTAACTTCTCGAAACATTGAATCCGAGTTAGACTTCTCCGAAAGTTGTAAAAAATTATAGCACGAACGTGTTCCAGAGATTCATTTTTGTACGCGACTTGATAGATTAAAAACAACGCTGTGACTAAATAGTTGTATCAATCCTAATGACTTCATTTGTTTTGCCATTCTAAATTCAAACAAATTTGAAAATTGAGCAATTCTAAATTCAATATAAGCGGGAAATATTTAAACGGCCTCTATAACGTAAATCGAATTTAGATACATGGAAAAAAATCATTTGCTTCGTCAATGATATCCTCGGTATTTGATACTGTACGATAAAATCAATCTATATCCATTTCTTTTTAAATTACATAGGTTACCTTTGGACATTGACTCAGCACTCGGCCCGGCTGAGACGCGGCCCAGTTAAAATTATGACACGCATAGGACACGACGATTTTATGTAACAATGTGTGTAAAAAAAGTAGTACATAAGCTGTAACTTATTGTAAATAAATCCGATTCGAATTTTATATTCTTGTCTCATTACTCCTCACTGTGACCATGGCAAGACATCTTTATTCTTTACCCATCTCAGATCAGTCTCGTGAGTCTGCGGGACTGGCAGTGAGTGTACTGTTATATCTTAAAATACACGCGATTCCATATAAAATAATAGTGATGACCACGCTGGTCTTTACACGTGGAAGCGTCTTCTGCAATGTCAGCGTTTCCGCCACATTGTGACTTTTCTAGAGTCAAATTATTAGTGTGGATTTTTAAAAGTTAATTAAATTCTATTATAGCGCTTAATTAAATTGTTTTTTTTTTAAACCGTCCTAATACCCACCCCGTAACAATATCCTTCCCAAACCTGGACATCCTGCCTACTATCCGTCTGTAACCTTAAGTCGCATGGTGCAGCCGACTGCATCAGGCAACAGCGCTCTCGCCGCCGCCGCCGGGATTCCGATCCCGATTTCCGGCCACCGTAGGCGCGGGCTTGCGGACAGTAGGCAATGGGTAGCTCACTGTCCGGCCGTCCGGTAACTGTCCGGACCAAGCCCAAGTCGTCGACGGCGCGCAGTTCCCGCGCGCCTCAAGGAGTTGTCATCAATAGCAGGGACCCAGCCGGGTCGAAGCCTACTGGGGCCAGGGTTATCCGAAAGGGAACTCGAGCCCCGGTATGAAGGCTAGAAGAAATAGGGTGGGTCTTTTAGTCAGTAAGAGTCTGACACTATCTCCCGCACCGCTTAAGAGCGGGGGTTTTCATTGGATGATTTTTTCCCACCATAAAAAAAAGGTCGCATGGTGCAGACATCCTGAACTTATTTATATATTTATCTATCACATACTAGGTATATGATAGGGTAGGGCTGTAGGGCTTATAGGGTTTAAAGTCGTAGGGCTGTTAGGCTTGTAGGTTTTAGTAGGTTCCTTTGACTTATTATACATTTACATTTACCGTCGTACCCTTATAGTATTGCGGCCTTACGTCACGTAGTTAAGGGTAGCTGTACAATAAGCATACCAACACTTTGCACAGCGTTGTGAACTCCGCTACATAAGTGCCCTATATCTTTTAAATTTTGTGAATCCTGTCGTTGATCATAATCCGAACCCCGTAAATACGGTTCTGCCCCTTGATAAGTATCTAATTAGGGTATCCACAGTAGCACCTTGTTTTTGTTTTTTTTTTTTTTTTGCCTAGATAACGACGTAAAATCCGTTACACTGAAATCTGACTATTGGTACTTAGGTACACATGAAGGCACAAGAGACCTGACTATAGTTGCCAAACTTCTGAAAAATTCGGAATAATTCCGGAATACTTCTTGGAAAGATTCTTTAAATGAGAATTATTCAAAATGAATTTTTTTTTGCTGAAAAATCGTATTTTGCATCGATCATCGATCGCCGCCGCCGCTGAGTACTTTGTACGCTGGCGCCGCAAAGCGCGCGCGGGCTCGACTGCCACGAGTCGTGCATGCAGGCGATGGCGGTGCGGGGTGCGGTAAGAGGGGATATGCTCCCCGGAGAAGTTTCCCCCCCCGCGAGAAAGATTCGTACCCCGCAATCGAATGTTTCCGCCGAATATTTCGCCCGAATAATTCAATGGGAAAAAACCTGTTTGTTTGTGATGTGGTTGGTGAGTTAATTATTGTTCAGTGGCACATACGTAAGTAAAATATAAATCTTTATTTTATTATAAATGCGATTGATTAAGTGTATGTTGATATTTTTATAGGTAGTTATATGTTAGCCTGCGATTAACAGGATTTTTATTCTTTTGTTTTTAGGTAGGCACCTATGTACATACTTATTTCGAAATCGAATGCTATTTTAAAACGACTTCGAAAAGGAGGAGGGTAGGTTCTATGTTCGGCTGAATGTATGTTTTTTTTAGAGCACCTCAAACCACCACAAAGCGAAGAAGAGGTGCCGGAGCACCTCTTCAATAAAGTCTTAAAACATAAATACCATAAATACCAGCATTCGACAGTCCGTAGACAAGGAGCTTCATCATAAAATACAGATATTAACTTCTCGAAACATTGAATCCGAGTTACTCTTCTCCGAAAGTTGTAAAAAATTATAGCACGAACGTGTTCCAGAGATTTATTTTTGTACGCGACTTGATAGATTAAAAACAACGTTGTGACTAAATAGTTGTATCAATCCTAATGACTTCATTTGTTTTGCCATTCTAAATTCAAACAAATTTGAAAATTGAGCAATTCTAAATTCAATATAAGCGGGAAATATTTAAACGGCCTCTATAACGTAAATCGAATTTAGATACATGGAAAAAAATCATTTGCTTCGTCAATGATATCCTCGGTATTTGATACTGTACGATAAAATCAATCTATATCCATTTCTTTTTAAATTACATAGGTTACCTTTGGACATTGACTCAGCACTCGGCCCGGCTGAGGCGCGGCCCAGTTAAAATTATGACACGCATAGGACACGACGATTTTATGTAACAATGTGTGTAAAAAAAAGTAGTACATAAGCTGTAACTTATTGTAAATAAATCCGATTCGAATTTTATATTCTTGTCTCATTACTCCTCACTGTGACCATGGCACGACATCTTTATTCTTTACCCATCTCAGATCAGTCTCGTGAGTCTGCGGGACTGGCAGTGAGTGTACTGTTATATCTTAAAATACACGCGATTCCATATAAAATAATAGTGATGACCACGCGAACCTACCCTAGGTTCTATGTTCGGCTGAATGTATGTTTTTTTTAGAGCACCTCAAACCACCACAAAGCGAAGAAGAGGTGCCGGAGCACCTCTTCAATAAAGTCTTAAAACATAGACCTGACTTCAATAAAGTCGGAACTTTATTGAAGTCGGTTCTATGCGCCCCGTGCCTTCGTGTGAAGGCACGGGGCGCCCGGCCGCCGCGCTCTCGCTGCCCATGACGCAACGTTGTGTGTACCTACTTGATGCGACGTGCACTCACAACCATAAACTTACCATACCTACCGCTCACAACACAACTAAAGATAATATAATTTACAACTTCCAAGCGTGAAATAGATACCTAGTAAGGTCGACTTTCCTGGGTTTTTTTTTGACAGTTGAAATATTCCCAAAGTTTCGGAATACTTCCGAAATATTCGAATGATTCGGAATTTTTCCCGCCAGCATCTATAGACCTGACCCACGTGACAGCAGAAGGTAATATAAGACATCCTAAAAGTTAGCCGAATTTGAACCTTCTGCAATTAGCACAAGATAAATGGCACCTATTCAATTCGGAGCATAATAATTGAAATGAATATAACGAGAGGTAGATAGTCAAATATTATAGAATATACTTAAGTAATATTTACAATTTACTTAACAATATACTTATGTAACATTTACAAAAAACTATATACTTAAATATATTTACAATATGTTTACAAGAACAATATTCTTAAGTAATATTTATAATTTACATACAATTCAGTCAGATTATAGATTTCGACAAAGAAACGAAACAGAAGTTACTTTATGTTTAAGTTTAATCTTATAATAATAACAATAAAAAGATGTTTTATTACATCACAGCATAAAAATGTGTAAGTTTAAAAAAGAAGTATAAAATGGAAAAAATACACTTACCTACTACTATATTAAGACGTCTTCAATCAATCTCTCCGCAAACTAACATTTTCCTCATGTGAATAGATTATTTTATATTTTAGAACTAGGTTTAAAAAACTATTCTAAATAAAGACGTTGTTTTACGCAATTTAGTAAGGCAATTTTCCTAGAAAGTCCTTATAAAGTTCTACTTTTTAGAATTTTTTCATATTATCTAAACTTATGATTCAAAAGTTGAGGGGGGGACACATTGTTTTTTGTTTTTTTTTGCGATTATTTCCGAAATTATTGACATTATCAAAAAATGATTTCGTTAAACCCCTATTCATTTTTAAATACCTATCCAACAATATATCACACGTTAGGGTTGAAATTAAAAAAAAAACACTTCCTATTTTACATATAGGGGGCCTACTCTAATAAAACATTTTTTTCCAATTTTTATTTTACCACTTTGTCGGCGTGATTGATATAAATATTGGTACCAAATTACAGCTTTCTAGTGCTTACGGTCACAGAGATTAAGCGAGGACGAACAGACAGACGGACAGACAGACATGGCGAAACTATAAGGGTTCCTAGTTGACTACGGAACCCTAAAAAAGATAACTAAATCACAAAAAATGGAAAACAACTCACGGAACCGACTCACGGAATTAGCTAAGTTAACTTTTGTCTCTGAATTGCCATATTCTTTTATCAATCTACCCTCACACTAGGATAGCAATGTTTATCGAAATTTTGGCACAAAGAATTTTCATCCTTAATGATAGCAAAATAATGATTAAATTAGCTTATCGAAAGGGGTGGGTTATCCCTCTTAGGGCACACATTGTACCAATACAGCTCTAGGTCCAAAAAACCCGTTTTTTTTTTTTTAATAAATTGGATTCATTTTTGTTAAAATAATATAATTTCTATTTTTGAGTAGAAAACTGTAAACCATAAAAGTAAAGTAGGTTTATAAAAACATATTAAAATTGCCTTCAATTATTTATCTATCTGTTACACACTTTGATAATTGTTTTATAATAATTTTGCAGAATCCTAATAGGATTCAGAATTAGAGCCAACTAGCTGCTGCCCGCGACGTCGTCTGCGTGAAGCCTCTACAGCACTAAAAATACCTAAGGTGCCAGTGTTGCAATAGCATTATAAATAAACAACTATTAAAATAGCATTATAATATACGTTTTTTTCGCAAACGAAGCTAGTGAAGAGAGTTATATGGAAATCCTGCTGAGTTCAGTCACAAGATATGACTGAAGGAAATAGAGAAAATAATGCAGGAATACATTCCAGGACACAAAAGAGTAAAAATACGTATAAAGGTATCATACTTTACAAGACTTCCCTATAAACTACGTTGGTAGTTATACTGCCAGGAGCCAAAATGTAAAGAGAGTCAAGACTGGTGGCGCGGGAGCAAGCGACGTACAGTTGCCCGTGTGAGAAGCAACTTGTCCTGAGGTCGACACCCGCTGCTCTCAGTGTCTGCCCCTGCGACTTATTGTTGGTCATCGCGAAGCAAACACACACGGGGAACTGTACGCGCTTGAACTGGAACGGGAAGTTATGGGGTATGAGGGGAATGCGTGGTATAAATACTGCCTCGCTGACGCCACAACCCGTAAGAATTTCCGCCTCAATGGTGTGTCTGTGTGGAGCGAGATGACTTTAAGGCGGGTCCCGTCACAACTTCGAAGTATAATCGGGACACCGACCTTCAGCTTGATGGTATGCGCCGGAAGTCTACTTGCTGACAGGGAAATCAGAAATTCCACGGAATAACGTGTGGCATCATCTTGCTCGACAACAGTGTTTATCGAGGTGTAGACAACTTCATTCTTCACAAATTCCGAGAGAATGCATTCGTTAACTGCTGCAGCCTGATCATATTTGGGCGTCAAAATGGCCCGCTCACACACCCAAGAATTCTGCTGGTGTGGTATACGACTGATGTCCCCGTACACACAGTAAATGAGTTTTTCTAAGCTGGATACCACTCTACCGAGAGACTCTGGAAGCACCACCTGTCCACCTCTCTCTTCTGGTAGAGTGCCTTCGCCAAGACTTAGAAGGACATCAGAGAATTCTTGAGCACGTGCATTGCCGCCGAGCCGAGCTCTCATATTAATGGTCAAGCGCAGTGTACGAACTCGTGACCACAACGAAGATCGTTTCGACGAAGCATTCACCTCGTCAGCCCTCGATCCCCGCGTCACCTCGGGAAGTGTTTGCCGGAAATCGCCACTGAACAGAACTGTGACACCATCCATCAAATGTTAGTTCCTGCGGATGTCCTGCAGGGTTCTGTCCACGACCTCAACTGCCTTCCTATTGGCCATCGTACACTCATCATCAGAGAGCAATCCTTGAGCACGTGTCCCTTATCGCTGTTACGTGACACACCACAAACAGGCGTTTCTAAATCGATGGGAATTTTTAACATGGCATGTGCTATCTTGCCTTCCGGAAGCAGTGCGGCAGCGATTCCCGACGACGCTACAGCAATAGCAATTTTGTCTTGCCTCCTAACCTCTGCAAGTATGCCAGTGGTAACAAACGTTTTTCATGTTCCACCAGGAGCATCCAAGAAAAACATTTTACCCTAGTTTTGCCCAACGCTTTCAAGGACGATGTCATAAATTTGTTTTTGTTCTCAAGAGAACAAAGCGACATGGTAATTTCGTATGGTGGTTGTTTCGCCCGGATCGTAATTTGTCTCAGCGTTATACTCCCGATTTCCACGGTCTTGATGTGGTGATGATTGGAGAGCTGGTAACCCATATTCGATCAGTGGATTGCCGCCGATAGAAATGACCACATCTTGAAGTGAACTGAGACAGGTGTTCAGCACGCGTTCATCAGTTACTTCGACTTCGTCTCTAGTAGCACGCCTCAAAGCTCGTAGAAAATCTTCAGACAGATGATGGCGATACTTCTCCCACAAAGCTACCGGGTTCGCGACTCCACAAAACACCAAGATGACGGCAAGCAGATGACGCATGTGACTGGGACTGTCACTGACGCTTGCCTCCGCGAGGGTGTCATCCCAATTAGGCAAAAGGCTGCGCGGTAAGTGGGATACTCCACGCCATCAAATGTCCTCAGAAAGGCGAAAGACGTTGGGCCTGAGACAGTGTGATGTAACAACCGCAAAAATAGCATTCGCCACTATTCGGATGCACGGTATAAACCCTATCCAATGCAGTGTCCTTGAAAATTCCCGGACACCTTTCACAGTACCTCCTCGTCGATGTCGGTTGAATACACCCCTTTGCTTGTCGTACGTGTAATATGAAGGCACCTCGTCATACGTAAGGGATTTCGCAAACAGAGCGACTTCACAGAGTCTGAGAAATGCCACCATGTAATACCTAACTCCGCATTTTTTTTTAATTGTCTTCCTCAACTCTGCTCAAGGTTTTTTGGAGTTTTGTTGGAATTTGAATTTGTCAAAACGAACTATAATATGAAGAAAATGCACATTACCATCTATGAATTTTAAGAATAACTAACTACTAACCTCGCTAACATGATCAAATTTAAATGAATAATTTCCAAAAACTGTGAACATATAATTTGATTTGATTTTTATGAAATCTCATAGATGGCGCTATTTTAAAATTGTGTTTATACTACTAATATTCATTAAATTATGTTTCTCTGCCCAAGTTACTTTAATGGCGTAGTTTTTATAGTGTAAAGCTAGATAATAGCATGACTTACTCATAAACAACATTTAAATATGCGTCGTCAGATTACACGCTGTCACAGAATGCGTAAGAAAAATAAAGACTCACAGCTCCTCCCCCGTAGGTGATAGCGTGATAATATGTAGCCTATATGTTGACCCGACCTCTTAGTAATATTCATGCAAAATTTGAAATAAATCCATGCAGTACTTTTTGAGTTTATCCCGGACATACATACAGACAAACAGAAAAACAGACAAACAGACAAAAATTCTAAAAACTATATTTTTGGCTTCGGTATCGATTGTAGATCACGCCCCAAGTATTCTTTTAAAAAAATATTCAATGTACAGTTTTGACTTTCCTACGATTTTATTATATGTATAGATTATGATATTTTGAAAATACTCCATAACATACAAGACAAAGTTTCAATTCCATTGCAACCCTTACTTTTAAGGACTTTTTAAATTAAAAAGAATGAACCTAAAATACACATGCTAAAGTTAATACTGGAGTGGATAATGATGGATTCAATTTATCTCATATACATACTGAATAAGTGCTGAGTAAGAGTTGAATAATTTTAAACTATCCCCACTCCGGCGTTGGTGGACCAAAGAAATAAATTTCATAATCCATTCCACCAATCATATCAAGAGGTACGTATAATTCGAAGAAGTGATATTTAATTCTTCTATGCGTATGACAGTAGGAGATACGTGGTACACACATCTGGAAGTTATACGAAGAACTTCTGATCAAGTCGATTTCGAATGCCGTTGCTCTTAATATAATGCATGTTGGTATTCTCATTATATCGATCCAACCCTGAAAAAGTGGTTGTACAAATTATATAAAAACAAACAACATATTTCAAAAAATACTAAGTGAACAATTGGTGATAATACAAAAAGCAAAAATCATACCATAGCCAAACTTCTGTGTAGACTTTCTCATAATTAAAAAAAAAGTTTATTTATTTTAATAAAGTACGCAATTAGTAATAAAATATAAGTTCCTTGGTAATTCGGGTACATGTTTTTCAAATCTGTAGAGCAATTTAGAATCAGTCGACAACTGATAAATATTTGCTGGAAATTACTACAATGCGAAAAGTATTCAAAAAGACTTTCAGGAGGAAGGCGGTAAAAGGCTTCCTGAGTGAACCGTCTCTCCGAGTTGTTGTTGACGGACGCTTATCAGAGCCTATGACTATTATTAATGCCGGAATTCCTCAGAAATCTGTTCTCTCTTCAACTCTCACCCTGATGCATATAATGATCTGCTGATACCTAGCATCTTTGGGTATGCAGATGATAGCACCGTTGTAGAGAGATACCTGCCAAGTGCTCGGCTAGTAAGAAGCTAATCCAGTCCGAAAAAAAAGGGTATGGTCTACTATAACCTCTTTTTCGGACTAGATTCTTTTTACGCTCTAGTATACGATTGTCCGTTCAGGCAGTCTCCAAGTGGAGCGAATCCAATCTGGTGGGATTCAACGCCGGCAAAGCCAGGCTCTTCTGTTCACCGCCAAAAGGAGTTCCTGCTTTTCAGAATTGATCCCTGGAGTACACCGACCGCCTTCAGCTCTTGGGCGTTGAATTTACCTCAGACCTTCAGGCGGTTCATTGAACCAAAACCAAGATAGCTGCTAGGAAACTCAGCGTTCTTGCAAAGAGCCGGCGGTACTTCACACTGGGCCAGCTTCTAATATTATACAAAACACAGGTCCGATCGTGTATGGAGTACACATAAGGGCTGGTGCTGCAAAATGCCATCTAGCAGCTTTGACTTCAGTATATAGGCGTACAAGAGGCTAATTGGTGATCCAAATTTGGTTAAGTCCAATCTACAAAGCCTGGAGCACAGGCGTACGGTAACCAGCCTTTCGGTTTTTTACAGCATGCATTTTGGAGAGTATGCGCGGAACTGATTCCGCCATCTCCTTTCTATTTTATCGGATAACCCGACATACAGAAGGACTCTTATGTTTTATTATATGGTTTCCTTTTTGTTAATTTATAATCTTGATGTGCAATAAAGTATATATAAATAAATAAATAAACTTCTACGGTCTAGACTAAGCGTTTCGCCTCATCGTTTATACAGAACATCGTTAACAGAATATTACAGGTTTACTTTCAAATTTATAAATAAATAAATTTGAAAGTAAACCTGTAATATTCTGTTTATATTGAATTAAGAAAAGAAGAAGGCATGAGTTTTAAAAAATTGAGTCTTACCCGAACAATCACCTTTCCCAATACGTCCATGTGATCCAGGTGAGTATGTGCATAAAATATTCTGGTCGGCTCATGACAATGACCAAAATAATATTCACTGTGAATGTGCCCTGGAAAAAAGAAGTCCATAGTTTATTAATAACTTTTTATTGTTTTTATTAACATTTGATAATGATGAATTTACATCTCAAGTTCGCTATTTGCTATATTTATTCTGGAAAATGCAGTTCCTGCTAGACCACTGCAACGAAGTCGCAAGAAAAAGATAATAATTTATGATAAAATACTTGAAACAAATCGTACTAGTTTCTTTCGGAGAATTGTAGAGAGTTAAATCTCCTATTGACGTAAAATATTGCCAAGTTGCGCCCCAAGTAGCTGGAACAAATTTATTAAAAATATTATTGAATTTTATTAACAATGCAGGTTATTTCTATCCACAAACTTTATTTTAATAATCTTTCAATTAAAAAATCAATTATACAGTGACTACTTGTTTACTACAAGTAGTCACGATGAGACGAGGTTACTATATTATAGGGACAGTACATCATGCACTCGTAGTTAGGAATAAATAATTTTAACATGCTAGTTTTTCCTCAGATTTACAATTATTATTACTTATTCTTTCATTGTACTGTCGGCTCCATTACTTTACTTTGCCTTCAGGTACGGCTAAAGAATTACCCGAGTGTGGCGATAATGCCATGAGTGCTTTTTTTTTCGTGGGAAATCATCAAATGACTTTTCCCGCTTTAAGGCGAGGTGGGACGGCGTGTCAGGCTTTTACTGACTCCATTGTTCCTTCTTTGCCTTGCGTTCGAAAACCCCGTAGGCTTCGACGCTGCTGAGCACCTACGGTTTAGCTGACATCTCGACGATTACCGAACGGCGCGGGACGGCGAGCAACCAATTATTCGCCGTCCACATGCCCACGCTTACAGTGGCTGGAAATCGAGGTCGGGATCCCGGTGACTGGGGCGTGAGAAAGTTTCCGTTCCCTCACACGTGCGCCTGCCTCTTCTGCTAGCATTACTGCTTCACAAAAGGAGACGACCGCCAGCAATTCCTCCTCACTTCGGGCTATGGCCTGTACCAGAGCCTGGCACTCATCGCCCTCGCGAGGACACCAAACGGGGCATACCTCCACTGTTTGATCCACCATGACCTACAGGCAGTCCACACAATGGTGACACCTGGGCTTTTCTTCTCCATGAATCTGGTGCAGGAACCTCCTGAACTGAACATGTTTAGTAGGTACCTGGGTCGTGAGAAAGGTGAGGACGACGTGACGTTTTTCCAATCACTTTTCAAAAAGAGGATTTACCTCCGCTTCGAGTATTATGATTCTTTGTCACATAAGCTTGACGCTTATATGCTTATACACTTCTGTACACATCTATTGGCCCACCTTAGAGTTTAGGTTTCGATGGCCCCTACCGAAATATGATTGCTAGATTGAACAAAAACTGTTGATGCAGTTTTAAACCTGATACATTTTACCATCTTTTTCGATCGTTTTGTTTTAAATTTGAATTCAGAATACCATACGACATGGAGCTACGCCTAACAAGTCGGATATGCGCCTTGTTAAAGGCAATTGATTCTTGAATAAAAAACATGTTTCATGTTGCGTCAGTCACGATATTCTCCTATCTATCCTTTCCCATCTTATGGTTTCGTCCGAGGCGCTGGAATGGTTCTCTTCTTATCTTCGGGGACGTCAGCAGTCGGTTCGCGTTGACGAGAATTCGTCGAGTTGGCGTGATCTAGAATCTGGTGTTCCCCAAGGCGGTATTCTTTCTCCCTTGCTATTCTCCATCTTCATAAATTTTATAACTCTCTGTCTTCGGTGTTCGTATCATCTTTATGCCGATGATCTACAATTATATGCGGCTGCGCGGGTGGAGAGTTTGTCAGACGCTATAGAGGATGTAAACCGAGATTTGGAAGCTATCAAGGGTTGGTCTGATAGCTTTGGGGTGTCCGTAAACCCCGCAAAGTGTCAGGCTATTATTATTGGTAGCCCGCGCATGATGGGTAGAGTGGTGATTAACTCTCTTCCTCCAATTGTTTTTAACGGTGCCGTCATCCCTATCAATCCTAGCGTAAAGGATCTCGGTTTGCATCTTGACTCGACGCTTGGCTGGCAAAGTCAAGTTTCAAGTGTCTGCCAAAGAGTCAACGGGACTTTGCGGTATCTGTATCGTCTGAGGAACTTTCTGCCTGCGAAGACAAAGACAATGCTTGTGCAGACTTTAATTTTCCCTATAATCGACTATGGTGACGTGTGCTACTTTGACCTGAATACGGTGTTGCTAGACAAGCTTGACAGACTCCTCAACAACTGCATCCGGTTTATATTTAATTTGAGGAAATATGACCATATTTCAAGTTACAGAACTGAACTTAAATGGATGCCTATACGCCAGAGAAGAAGTTTGCGCGCATTGACTACACTTTTCTCTCTGCTGAATTCTCCCACCCCTCCTTCTTATCTTATATCAAACTTTCAATTTCTATGTTCTTCCCATGCCAAGAATCTGCGTTCTTCCAATAACCTTCTTCTGCTTTGTCCTTCTCATTCTTCTGATTTTGTCCATTCTTCCTTTCATATACAGTCTATTCTTCTGTGGAATGCGCTTCCTCTTGACATCAGGACGGCCACCAGTCGGTATGCATTTAAGCGGAAGTTGCGGCTTCATTTTCAACAGAAATAGCGGAGTAGTCTCAAAAATCCTTTCGTTACCTTATATAAATTATATATATTTGTATGTATGTAGGTTTATATTATATTGAATATTTAAGTATGTTTATTATATAAATATTTGTACACTTGTTTTCTTATCAAAATATTCTTTTTTTTTTTTTATGCACCTGCCATGTTTTCTCTTCACCACCCTAGGTTGACTGGTAGAGAATGCCTAAGGCATTAAGTCCGCCTTTGTACCTTTGTGTTGCATGAAGTTTTTTAAATTAAATAAATAAATAAATGTTTTATCAAATAAAGGTTTAATTTAATAACGCGTGTTGCCTCCATGGGCATCTACAACAGCTCTCATACGATTAGGCATAGAGTTTATCAACCGCTCTATGAAATTTTGAGGGATCATCTCCCATTCCTCTTCTATGGCAGTTTTCAACTCCTGCATCGTCTGGGCAACTGGCTGACGAGCCCTAACACGTCTTTTTAGCTCGTCCCACATGTGCTCAATGGGGTTCATGTCTGGGCTTCTGGCTGGCCAGTCCATAACTGTGATGTTCACATCCCGAAGATATTCCCTGACGATGCCGGCCGCATGGGCTCTTGCATTATCATGCATAAAAAGGAAATTTGGGCCCACATAGTCCGCGTATGGTATCACGTGAGGTTCTAAGCACTCACGAATGTACCTTTCAGCATTTAATGTTGGCAGCCGTGGTCCTGTAACAATCTCAAGTTGGGTTTTGCCGCTCGCGGATATACCGCCCCAGACAGTCCATGAGCCACCGCCATAAGCAACCCTCTCTTCAAAGCAGCATTGTGCGAAACGCTCTCCCTTACGTCGGTAGACCTTCTTCCTTCCATCATTGCCATGTAACACAATTTTAGACTCATCAGAAAAGAGTACACGGCTCCAATCTTGCTGTGTCCAATTTAAATGACTGCGTGCAAAATGAAGGCGCGCTGTTCGGTGGGCTCGCGTTAGTTTGGACCCATTAGCTGGCTTGTGTGGTACCATATCGCGTTCTTTTAACCTTCTCCGAACAGTTCGAGCGCTCACAGATACTCCGTGGAAGTCGCGAAGTTAGTTTAGTATCTCAATGGAGGTAAGGTGACGATTTCTCAAGCTGGTCGTCACGATGAATCGATCCTGCCTTTCAGTTGTGACCCGAGATCGTGGCCTTTCTTGGCGACGAACAAAGCCGCCAGTCTCTAGGTACCTCCGATAAACATTTCGGACCGCAGATCGACTTAAATTAAGTTGAGCACTCACATTTCTTTGGCTGTGTCCGGCCTCAATAAGTGCCACAGCTTGGGCGGCGACTTCAGGTGAAGTATCCATAGATTATTGATAGAACCTCACCTTAATGTTAAGAATAAGTAATGTTTGTTGCAAAACCAAAGACATCAATCACTTTTTCAAGAATTAAATCCAAGTAAACCAATAAAACCAAGTTTTCTTAGTATTCGATTGTTTGATATCAACAAACAAGCTCCAAATTGTCTTTTGTTTCTTTAAATTCTGTGTTCGAAATTCAAAAAAAGACTATTGAATGAAATTGTGAATGTGCCAGGTTCAAAACTGCATAAAAACTTTTTGCTCGACCTAATATAAAATTTTAGCTAGGACCAAACGAAACTGAAAATACAAGGTGGGCCAATAGATGTGTCCAGAAGTGTATTAGGAAATATTTTTCTGGAGGACATTATTCACTACGGCCATAGTTATATCAATACTTTCAAACTTTTGTGATTAGTTTTCCTTTATAAAAAAAATATTAAGAATTCGCTAATCAGTCAATCATTTCACCCCGCTCTCTTAGAGGTACCTTTTGGGCGTCTGCTAGGACTAACCTATAAAATTATGGCGGTAAGTTCCCTCTTTGAGGCGGGGCTGAAAAGACCTCACGGCGTCCTTACCTTCCGTATGACGCAGGTCCTCACCGGACATGGTTCGTTCGGGAGGTTCCTGCACCGGATTCGTGCGGAAGTGACACTCGGGTGTCGCCACTGTGCGGAATTACCGTAGGACACGGTGGAGTACACAGTCGAGGTGTGCCCTGCTTGAGCTGAGCATCGCTGTGCCCTCGTGGAGGCTATCGGCGGCGGAGACCTCTTGCGCCGGGCCTTGGTTGAGGCCATGGTCCGGAGCAAGGAGGAGTGGCAGGCGGTCGCCGACTTCTGCGAAGCAGTAATGCTCGCAAAGGAGGAGGCCGAACGCATCAGGCAACGGCGTTCTAGCCACCGCCGCCGCCACCGGGATTCTGATCCCGATTTCCGGCCACCGTAGGAGCGGGCTTGCGGACAGTGAGCAATGGGTAGCTCGTTTTCCGTTCGTCCGGTATCTGTCCGGAACAAGCCCAAGTCGTCGACGGCGTGCACTGTTCCCGTGCGCCTCAAGGAGTCAGCAACAGCAGGGACCCAGCCGGGTCGAAGCCTACTGGGGCCAGGGTTATCCGAAAGGGAGCTCGAGCCCCGGTATGAAGGCTAGAAGGAACGGGGTGGGTCTTTTAGTCAGTAAGAGTCTGGCAATATCTCCTGCTCCGCCCAAGAGCGGGGGTTGTCAAGGGGTGATTTTTTTCCCACCATTAAAAAAAAAAAAAGTAACCTATAAAAGCCTTTGTCATGAGCCATACGTATCTTTAAGCTAGTAGAAAACTACAAAGTAAAGGAATAAAGTCTTCTCAGAACAAAAGAATCGTGGGCGTGCCAAGAGAAACGGTTGTAACTTGGCTAAGAGGGCAGATATCACTATCTCAGTAGGTACATATTTAGCCAAAACCTACCGAAATTTGAAAAAAGTGGCTCAATCACGTAATGAGAAAAATCTGGACTGATAATAGATTTATAATCATAATTAATTAATTTAATAATATTTATAACTATGTTCATAATTTGGTTAATTGTTCGTTATAACATCGTCTTGGATTCGTCTGTAAAGGTGTTATTATATCTATAATTTTGTAAATACAGAAATAAATATTTCTTTTTAACTTGTTCAAAAGGATAAGGACTTAAATTCTACGTTTTAGTCACTTACGAACTTCGGACCTAACCGTCAGTAACAAAATATGCGATCACTTACCGGTGTGAATAAGAATATAAGTTTTAAACAAAAGATGACTTGAATACTTCATATTGTGGTTGACTTGGCGACGAGCACGATATGCACCCAACTCGAGCCTATCGTTTTTTAAATACTACTTACGAATTTATATTCGGTCATCACAAAAACACCTAAATGTTAAATAAAATCTGTAATAATAAAAACAAGTGTAAACTGAGAAAGAAAAACAAATCAAATATCACGCTCACGAAGTTCTCGATGGAATGTAAACTCAGCTATCATATTGCCGATCAATCAATCAGCTCAGCCTTTATAGTCCACTGCAGCAGATATGTTTCTTTCAAGCTGCGCTTGCGCCACAAGGCCCGATCTCTGCCTTCCGCATCTAATCAAGGCCTCAAGTCTGCTATTACAATAGTGTCAGAATGGTCTATCATTGATTTCATAATAGTTGATTTTGACAAGTTTTGGTAATCTACTAATATAACGGCGTTATTATGACTTTCCGATGGTCAACCACTGACACTCCATTGAAAGAAATGGCATAGAACGGTAATCTCGTCCATAATGACAAATGAATGTCAGACGTATGCGGTAATCTGCAAAAAAATTGACAATTCCTTTGACCAGTGACCTACCATTACAAAGTCATTACACAATTAGTGCTTTTAATAAGCTCGATATTGTCATTCTATCACAATTCTACACTTCTGGACACATCTATTGGCCCACCTTAGAGTTTAGGTTTCGATGGCCCCTACCGAAATATGATTGCTAGATTGAACAAAAACTGTTGATGCAGTTTTAAACCTGATACATTTTACCATCTTTTTCGATCTTATTGTTTTAAATTTGAATTCAGAATACCTCCAAAAGAATCAGACTAAAAAATATTTTTTGTGTGATGAGCATAATCATTTGTTCGTGTCAGGGTGTAATTATTGTTATTATTATGTAATAAAAGACCATTGACCGATCAATGATCGATCATTATGAATTACCAGATTACAAACTTTTAGCAAAATGACAATGAGATCGTGTTGGAATGATGAATTTATAAAACTAGCAGACCTAGACCCTTGTAGTGAAACAGCCAGTGGCTTAATGCCAAAAAGTCTCAATCAATATATTTTTCAAATACACTTACTCGAAAACTGGCTCTTATTGCACTACGATTAGGTGCAACATGCTATGTTTATCACTCATGTGTGTTTTTTTTTAATTTATCACGAAGCGGGCTTTTTAGGGTTCCGTAGTCAACTAGGAACCCTTTTTTTTTTTTTTTATTTTTTTTTTTTATGGTGGGAAAAATCATGCATTGACATCCCCCGTCCTTGGGCGGAGCGGGAGATAGTGTCAGACTCTTACTGACTAAAAGACCCACCCCGTTCCTTCTAGCCTTCATACCGGGGCTCGAGCGCCCTTTCGGATAACCCTGGCCCCAGTAGGCTTCGACCCGGCTGGGGTCCCTGCTGTTGCTGACAACTCCTTGAGGCGCGCGGGAACAGTGCGCGCCGTCGACGACTTGGGCTTGGTCCGGACAGTTACCGGACGGCCGGACAGCGAGCTACCCATTGCTCACTGTCCGCAAGCCCTATAGTTTCGCCATGTCTGTCTGTCCGTCCTCGCTTAATCTCTGTGACCGTTAGCACTAGAAAGCTGAAATTTGGTACCAATATGTATATCAATCACGCCGACAAAGTGGTAATAAAAAAAAAACTTAAAGTAAAAATTTAGTAAATAAAAAGTAAAAATAAAAATTGGAAAAAAATGTTTTATTAGGGTAGCCCCCCTATATGTAAAGTGGGAAGTGAGTTTTTTTTTTTAATTTCAACCCTATCGTGTGATATATTGTTGGATAGGTATTTAAAAATGAATAGTGGTTTACCAAAATCATTTTTTGATAATGTCAATAATTTCGGAAATAATCGCTCCAAAAGTAAAAAACAATGTGTCCCCCCCTCTAACTTTTGAACCATAAGTTTAGAAAATATGAAAAAAATCTGAAAAGTAGAACTTTATAAGGACTTTCTAGGAAAATTATTTTGAACTTGATGGAAAAAACAGTTTTTGAACAAAAAAGACAAAAGGGTTCTACAAAATAATTTCTGGACTAAGTTTGTAGTATAATCGTATATGCAAGCATTTTTTTAAACTCATAAGGGGTACACTTATTGTGACGGACGGGAAACTACGGAATCCTACACTGAGCGTGGCTCGACACGCTCTTGGTCGGTATTTTCATTCTTATTTCGTCACGGTCAACGGTGATTTTTTTTAAAAGTACAGTTTTTAATACTTAATGAAAGTTTAAATTATACCATAAATTAATAAGATTATATACACAATAAATCGTTATTATCAACAAATTAACAATTGTCTGAGTTCTCAATTAAAAAATACATATAATTATTTAAATTTCTATTTTTAATATTAACTAGGATGTACATACATATAACGTTTCTACCTGCAAAGGTAAAGTGCGGGAAAAAGTCTAATAAATATTATTTTATAATTTGTGAAAAAAAGGTTGAATCTAAGCTTTGAAGAGAATTCTTTAGATGGTACGTCGCCGACGCCAGATATTCTAATAAAGGTTAAAAATACTTGCGATAGCCAGCTGCCATCTAAGCCAAAACTAAAATGTATGGCAACTTTGGAAAATTGTCTATAATGTAAAATGAACAAAAATGCGTCATAATTTTCAGAGAAACTATTTCTTCGTAAGCGTATTGAAAAATGTCGTTTCATACCTGTGCAAATTTGTTATTGCAGCTCCCGACTCCTTAACACACTCGGTTATGGCTCGTGCGAATTTCTCCTCGGTTGTATGCAATGACAAACTTTCTGCACTAGTATTAAAATGAACGAAGTACTCGATAGATACAGATTACAATCTGAGGATTTTTCTGTCTCTGGAGTAAATCAACAACCAAAAATAATTCAGATCAATTTTTATAATTTCTGACAGATGTCGTCCTGTCTGAAAACTGACCGATTGGAACTTCATCTATAGTGTGCAAATACGATGATGATAGATTATCACAAGATGGGATCATCGGAAAATCACACATTCAAAAATTATACTTTACAAAAAAGTTCTTATTTTGAAAGGCGGAATTTTAAAGGGCTAGCTAGAAATAATATTGCCCTGCCTGCGTTCATACAAACCTGTACAGGTTTTAGAAATATATGTGTGTTTTGGTAAAACCATCCAATATGCCAGGGGACGACACATGTCGAACCAATCACTGCGTTGAAGGTTTTCTTTTCTGTGTTTTGAAACGATCCATTGTCTAACACGAAGTCCATCAGGCCGTGGCGGCATATTGCTAAACCGGTTCAAAATATTTGGTCATCGGAAATAATTGGGATGGAGTTACATTTGTGTATTAGCTTAACTGAGTTTTTTTTGTATGGTCGGAAGTTAGGTTCCTTATGCAGCCGAGTAGCACTTGGTTATCACAACTGTAGCACTTGCATAAGGTCTTTTTTACTTAGTGGTTTCAGATTTTTATGATGTATAGAAGTGTAGAACTACTATCTTCTGCTACTAACACACAACTTCACATATTAATTCAGCAATTGCGAGAAACTTGTTGGTTTATCAGGCACCTACTGTAGGAACAAGGAGAGGAAAAAAAATAGTAAATTAGATTTTTTAGCCTTCTAACTCCATTATAAACAATACCCGCTTCATCTTCCAGAGGCTATTGGTAATTAACAGTTTTATTACTGAATCTGTATAGGCCGCGATGAGAGACATCTATTAATAGCACTATTATACGCAATTACAATGATAGCTGAAAGTTAACAGCATTCCTTGGCCTAAAAAAGACACTTGGCCAATTAATTTAATCAGTAATTGTCCTAGAAAAGTCTGTATTGTTTAGATTCCGCTAAGTTGTATTACTATAAAACTTAGCGGCATCTAAACAATACAAACTTAATAATATACTCGTACTGGAGTGTATTGTGAGAGCAGTGGTGGCCCGGTGATAGCAATCCTAACTTGCGTATTTGGGACGTTCTTCTATCCACAATATTGATCAGTACAAAAAGTGTGACGGAAGTGTATTTCGTCCACTCTGTCACATGAATTAAAAAAAGGAAAATACCTACAATAACAAATTTAAAACCCTTGAATAATAAGTATGAAACTTGAAAATATCAATCATAAATACGTTATCTACATTATTTTACAAGAGGACAAGCGATTGTCGGTAAAAAAGAAGAACCCATTTACGGTTGCGAGCTCAAGCCCTACCAGGCGCATTATTTTGTAGTATATCACCACTGCTATCAAAACGGTGAACGAAAACATCTTGAGGAAACCATTATCTTAGAACCAAAAAATCGAAGATATCTGACATCCAACAAACCGTACTGGGCCCGCGTGGTGGATTACGGCCCACTCCTACAGAGTGATTGATTATGGTTATAATATGCTATGCTGTGTATTCCATTTCAAATTCACACTCTTTAATATTTTCACGACGCTTCTCCTCTAGGTAGCTTGTAAAGTTTATTTCTATGGGTGGGCAATCATCAAACAACTTCTCCTGACTAAAGCCAACACATCTCCCTTCAGTTACCCTTTGCGTTCTAGGACCGCAGTAACTTTTTCAAACAATCTAGCAAACCTGGCAGGATTGGCAAGTATCGGCCGTAGTCGGCCTTGTCAAATCTGCTGACAGTTTTTTCTCAGTTCTGTGCTCGTAGAATATAACTATGCTTGGTCATTTTCGGATGGAGAGCTACCCGTTGCTTGCCATTGGTGAGTCCACGGCTGTCTGGTCGGAAATCACCCAGTGACACGTGACGCCCAAGGTATTTCTAGGATGGACTCGAGCGAGATGCATAGCTTATAACTATAATACATAAGACTTAGGGGCCTTTAAGTCAAGAGTGAATAGGTTACTTCGAGGCAAGCGTGCTCCATCATCGGCTACATCATCGCTTACCATCAGGTGAGGTGGTGGAAACCCGAGCCAATAAATAATAAAAATTAAAAAAAAACAAACGGTTTTCGTGAAATACCAATGTATATATACAAAAGACTGTATATTTCCAAGAAGATTTAACATTGTTTTTTTTTAATGTTATTAAAAAAGATATCAGCCAATTGTGGTAATGTTTTGATAACCTTAGTGCTAATAAATGTTATCTTTGTTAGTGTAGTTTTATGATTCTTATTATTTATTACAATGTGAGAGAAAACTCAAGTCGGTTTTCTTGTTAATATTATAAAAATCTAATATTATAAGAATCATGTTCACATGATTATGATCCCATAATAACTATTACAATTTCTCAAAAATCATAACTCTCTTCCAAGTGGTACACTCTCGACAGTGTCTCGGTCGAGTCCTGAACTATCGCCTCTATCGCAATATGATGCGACGCCATGCAGCTCTGTGTTTGGTGGGTTGGGAGTATTCATTAACGCTGCAGGTTGTCACCGATTTGATGAGGTCCGTTTACCGTGTTGGAGAACGTCCACGTGATCTTTTGCCCTCGACTTTCCTTTGCACCAACAATCGTTCCAATAAGTCCTCATTACGTATGATATGAGCCCGAAGAACTTGAGTCACTCATAATAGTCTAGACGTATTATAATTATTATTGCGCCCATTGCGAATGAGTATTTGCTGAGCGAAATGTTTTCATAAAATTTTCAGTCAACCAGAAATGTTTACAAAATAATAGATATCTTTGCTTCTTAACTTGTCACGTTATAACCCAGTAGTATACACAGATTCTAGACATATTATTATTTTATTAACACCTATCTCAAGTATATAAGGAGAAATGAAGGTTAACAAATCTTTATCTAAGTACTAGGTAGTCAGCTATCATCGTATCAAATTATTTATTGGCGTCTGATGACGATCAAGATTGTAAGTAATACAACGCCTTACTTTTTTGTCGTTTACAGGTGTGTTATAGACGAATCTAGAAACACCGTAAATGTACCTAAGTACTTATAAATTATTTAGTATCAGTGACCTGCCCTAGCTTCGCTTGGGTGCAATTTATAATAATAGGTATCACAGGTATCCCAAGTAACACATAAGAAAGGTATAGAGATTCATATACCTATACGAAAGCAGGCTTTTCGTCAATCAACAAAAAATTGAGATCCTAATTGCAGTACCATTTACCGGGTTCAATTATATTTTCAAGCCATCTAGGTAGACACTCAATGGGCACGCCACAATCATGGCGGTAAGTCCCCTCTTTGAGGCGTGGCTGGAAAGGCCTCACGGCGTCCTTACCTTCCGCATGACGCAGGTCCTCACCGGACATGGTTCGTTCGGGAGTTTCCTGCACCGGATTCATGCGGAAGTGACGCCCGGGTGTCGCCACTGTGCGGAACGCCCGGAGGACACGGTGGAGCACACAGTCGAGGTGTGCCCTGCTTGGGCGGAGCATCGCCGTGCCCTCGTGGGGGCGATCGGCGGCGGAGACCTCTCGCGCCGGGCCTTGGTTGAGGCCATGTTCCGGAGCGAGGAGGAGTAGCAGGCGGTCGCCGACTTCTGCGAAGCAGTAATGCTTGCAAAGGAGGAGGCCGAACGCATCAGGCAACGGCGTTATCGCCGCCGCCGTCGCCGGGATTCTGATCCCGATTTCCGGCCAACGTAGACGCGGGCTTGCGGACAGTGAGCAATGGGTAGCTCGCTGTCCGGCCGTCCGGTAACTGTCCGGACCAAGCCCAAGTCGTCGACGGCGCGCACTGTTCCCGCGCGCCTCAAGGAGTTGTCAGCAACAGCAGGGACCCCAGCCGGGTCGAAGCCTACTGGGGCCAGGGTTATCCGAAAGGGCGCTCGAGCCCCGGTATGAAGGCTAGAAGGAACGGGGTGGGTCTTTTAGTCAGTAAGAGTCTGACACTATCTCCCGCTCCGCCCAAGGGCGGGGGATGTCAATGCATGATTTTTCCCACCATAAAAAAAAAAAAAGGTAGACACTCAAATATACCCAACTACACCCAAAACGGTCAAGCCGTTTTGGAGGAGTGAGGTGACAAACACATGCCGTCATGACATTTTCCTCTTACAACAGATTTTGAAAGGTTTCAAATCTACTCAATCTTGAACGGATTTAAAACAATCTTTTCATTTACGGTTTTGTTTAGTTAAGTAGTTTTTGAGACAAATAAAAATAAATTGAGTTCACCACTCAATTCTTTACCATTATCAGGACAGGATGGTGGAAGTGACTGCTGTCGCGGTTTCATACCATGTAACTACCTATCCTTTTCTCTCACCTTATCCTTCATCCTGATTTGAAAGATACTGCCTACAAAATACGTAAACATCAGCTTTGAGAATTTACGTGAGGTAAGTAATAATTTTATATACCTTCCTTGATTACCTGATACCTGAAAATTGACCGTCTAAGCAAGCTAGCAGGTAGGCATGCGTTCTTAGTACAAACTAACAGAACTCAATCGTCCACATTTCGTTCGTCAGAAAATACGTGATGTCTGGCGGTCCTGGGATCTTACTCTATTAGTTTAACCGGCCGAAGAACGGCGAGTATCTACCCATAAATTGTTGAACCCTCTACGGTCCGGATCAAGCGTTTCGACTCATCGTTTATACCGCGTATATCAATGGACTAGAACAATTTGCCTGTTGCGGCCTTCCCGTCTGATTACAATTTAGGTTTCATCAAGGCTAAAGTGAATAAGCTCTTAATAAACTAATGCGCTTTACCGTCATCGATTGCATCAATACTTACCATCAGGTGGGATCGCAGTCAAGCACTAGTTTATATCAATTAAAAAAAATTCAGATGCAGCTCAGCTCGATCGGTATCGGCACAAATATAGTGTAAATGTTTTTGCTATTTTAAGCTACAGAAGAATGCAGTTTTTATCTCTCTTACGGAGTGCCTATTGTTCTATTGGAAAATCGATAAAAAAAGTGGATATCTGACACGGCTATCTGGCATCGAAGAGACATCAAGTGTTCCTTTGTGCCAAGACAACTACTTAGTGCTATTGACCTTTTTTTATTATGGGAAAAAATCATTCAATGACATCCCCCGCTCTTGGGCGGAGCGGGAGATAGTGTCAGACTCTTACTGACTAAAAGACCCACCCCGTTCCTTCTAGCCTTCATACCGGGGCTCGAGCTGTCTTTCGAAACTAACCCTGGCCCCAGTAGGCTTCGACTCAGCTGGGTCCCTGCTGTTGCTGACAACTCCTTGAAGCGCGCGGGAACAGTGCGCCCCGTCGACGACTTGGTCTTGGTCTGGACAGCTGCCGGACGGCCGCAAGCCCGCGCCTACGGTGGCCGGAAATCGGAAGCATAATCCCGGCGGCGGCGGTGGCGAGAACGCCGTTGCCTGTTACGGACAACTATTATTATTTATAAAATACCACTTTACTTTAAATTACCTATACAAACTAACAAAACAAAACACACATACCCTGAGTTTTTAACACAAGCGTACCTACCGCATCATGATTCATGAACCGCCTATAACTACCTAGTTCACTCGTGTCAATCACATTCCTTTACTCTATTTACTTTATTCCCGGGGTCAGGGGGGTGGAAAATAAGGACGTTGGGGTGGGTCTCACAGACCCGTTCCTTATATTTTCTCGAAAAGGCGTCTTGTACCACTTGTACCGTCTTTGCTGCGATAAAAACCCGAAGAACACTCACTAACTAGTTTTTTTTTTTATAATAATTTGACAGCTGTCAGTTGTAAAGTAAAAAGGGATGAAAAGTATCACTTTCAGCCCGCTCCTCAGGCAATTTCAGACCTACTTGCAGAGTATGAGTAATGAAATAGTACATTGTTACACTAGTAAATATTAAGTAGTTAATTTCATTGTTTTGCATTTGCAACACTGTTTTTCCGTATTGGCAACATTACGGCAATGGAACCTCTTAAGTGAAACGCACTGCTAAGCTGTCAAAGGATAACGCTAATTTTTACTAGAACCAGCATAAATAATTTGAAAATGACATTTTATTTAGAGATGGTATTATATTCGAATTTTTTTTTCGTGATTTTTTTACAGATTTTCTCACCGTTTAAACGTTCCCTGGACTATCATAAATATTATATAAAAATAAACCCTATCGTTCCAACCGTTCTTCAGTTTTAACGAAACTAACGAACAGCTATTCATTTTTAATTTTATATTTAACGATGAATACCTAGATACTCGTATCAATCATGTGCCAGCTGCGCCTACTCGGTTTGGCGAGCAATGTTCCGCGAAAGCAATTCAGTTCTCTGGAGATTTAATCGCTTCTGATTGCGCGATTGTGACAATCAAGTTTGCGCTTAGATGTCGGATTCTCTGAATAGAAACTTACTTCTTTATGGTGACTAGGTTTTAATATCGTAAATTGGTTCTAACGTTCGACGAGTGAAATATTGCCGGAGATACCAATTACAGAGATTAGAGTGGATAGGACAGTACTTAAATGAGGTAATATATGTACCTATCTATAATCACTACCTATCCGTGTAGTCGAGGAATAAAACCAAATTTTTATGTTACACATGTATTGTTTACTCAACAAACACGACTTAATTTTACTTATTTAGGTACTAATAATACACTATTATTTTGCAAAACAATCTTCATAATGTGTTTGATCTGTATTAAGAGTACCTATTACACCTCATGCACATTTTTCTAAAACAGCCTTGGTACAGTAGACAGCATGTAGTGTATTCAATACCTCTACCATAAGTTTAAAGCAATAGTATGTGTCGGTACTCGATACCGACTAAATAAATATTTTGTATGGCAAATTTTGGTTCCATAAGTGACCGCTAGAGGCGCTGTATTTGGGCTGGCGTGCTATGGTAATACGTTTAAGACATGCCTAGATAAAATTTAAAAAATACAAATTAGATTCATGAAACTATTAAGTAGATCAAAATACGAAAAAGCTTTGTAAAATTGGTGAGTATGAAAAATTATTTTTGGAATGTAAATTACTGCCGGCTCATGAGAGGGGGGTGGTGTTAGCAATAGCTTTAGAGCAGTATAATAGTGATATATATAAAAATATTATTGTACGTACGAGATCTCAGAGGACAAATAATATGAAAAGGTTTATTGTACCCAATTGTAATAACTATTCGAAGATGTAGAAAGTTTTTAGTTCCAACCATTTTTAATAACCTTCCAGTCGATATAAACAGCTGTGCTACAAAAGCGTCTTATAAAAATAAAATACATAAGTACCTCTTCAATGAATTTTGTCAAACCCTCAATGATTAGGATATTTAGAAAGTGTTATCGGTGAATGTGTATGTTTGTGCTAGACAAAAGGAGCTACATCTGTTACAGTTTGGCAGAGGTAATATTTATTGTGCTAAATATGTATTTCTGTGAATAAACTATTTTCATTTTTTTTTAAACTCAGAGGTAGAGGTACAGATAAATATCAGTTCTACACTACAATTGCTATAGGATGGCGTGGGTGACAGCTGTCAGATTCATACCATGTAACAACCTATCCTTTTCTCTCGCATGTTTTCGTCTTGCTCTCATCCTACCCATCCATACTATGTAAAAATAACCTTAGAAGAGCTATAGATATATCTGGACCGTACTTATTAAGATAAATTTCGGTAAACTAAGCCGGTAATCTGTATAATGGTATAATTTAAATAAATTAACAACCATACGGATTTAGATGTTTCTATATCATTAACCATGATTATGAATGAAGTGATGTGAGTGGAGTGAGGCACACAGTTTGAAGGTTAATCCATCGAAGACTCAAGTCATTGTTGTTGGCAGCTCTAGGCTGGTAAACTGGTCCCAGCCACCCCAGGCTCTATTCAACGGTACTGCTATTCCAATAAGCGAGAAGGTTAAGAACTTAGGGGTATAGATGATAGGGTCCCCAATTACAAGTGGTAAGTTGCAAAATATTTGCTTCTGCCAAGTCCTTGAGACGGTTGCTTAACTTTCTGCTAACTGCTATTAAACTTGCACTTGCTCAGTCCCTCTCGGTCACCAGGGAGACTGGAAACGTCGAGAGATGTCGTGCGGTGTTTCGCAGGGGCCGGTACTAGGGCCACTCTTGTGGAATATTGGGTACGACTACGTGCTGCGGGGCGACCTCCCTGACGGCGTCAGCGTGGTCTGCCACGCAGACGACACGCTGGTTCTAGCGCAGGGAGAGTCATATCGGGCGGCAGCCGCTGTAGCGACACGCGGGGTTGCGATGGTCGTTGGTAGAATCCAGGAGTTGGGACTCGAGGTGGCGCTACCATCGGGCTCCCAACTAACGGTAGAAGGAGTTCGCATCGACGTCGGGTCATCGATGAGTTACCTGGGACTCATCCTCGACAGCCAATGGAATTTGGAGGAGCATTTCCGACGTCTGGCTCCCAAACTGAACCGGACTGAGGCCGCTCTCAAGCGGCTCCTGCCCAACCTATTAAAAACAAATGGCTAAGTAAGGGTTTAAAAATATCATGCATAAAGAAGAGAGCTCTATATCAACACGATGCTTTAAGCAAAGGTTACCATAAGAAAAAATATCGTAACTACACTAAGATATTAAAAAAATGCATATCAAAATCACAGCAAATAAATAACAACATTTTTTTTTAAATAATGCTAAAAATAAATGTAAAGCGACATGGTCCATCATAAAAAATAATTTAAATAAATCAAATAACAACAACTACATAAATGAATTAATAATTGGTGATAAAAAAAATACTAATCCTGATGACATATGTAACCAATTCAATAATTATTTTATCGAACTGACGCAAAAATCTGGCTACAATAATTAAAACATAAAATTAAATGCAAAAATTATAGTATTCCCACTGAGCTATCTAATAAACCTCTCATTTGAACAAGGAATCTTCCCACCGAGACTTAGAGTCTATAATTAAACCACTATACAAAAAGGGTAACTGTTCTGATATGAGTAATTATAGGCCTATTACACTAATCCCAATCTTTACTAAAATTTTTGAAAAAGCAATGCATGGCTAGTTGGATAGCTTTGTAACTAAACATAACCTAATCGTGGAGAGTCAATTTGGGTTCAGAAAAAACTGTTCTACAACTCTAGCCTGTTTTGCCTTAGTAAAACTAATTACTGAAGCTCTTAATAAAAAAAAAATTACTAGGAAAACATATTGCTCAGAATTAAGAATTATAATAATAATTCTGGCATTCCACAGGGAAGCATACTCGGTCTGCCGCTATTCATTTTATATATAAATGACCTCATCAAATGCTTAAACTGTGAGTGTATCCAATTTGCTGACGACACCACTTTGACGATTAAATGTACCAACAAAACTGACATAGAAACTGACACTAATATTTAATTAATTAATGTAATAAAATGGCTAGAAGACAATAATCTTCAAGTTAATATTAATAAAACTAAATTAGTACAATTCCAAACACGCAACTCGTCAGCAACACCAATTACAATTCGACAGGACAATACAATTTTGCAACCACAACCATCGGCTTTATTTTTGGGTATAATAATAGACAACAAACTGAATTGGAAGGAATATGTAGAAAAAGTATGCAGTAAGCTTGATAAGTTTGTATATGCCCTTCGCAAGTTAAGACTAGTGTCCAGCAAGCAAACAGTTCTAAATGCTTATCATGGGTATGTTTCGTCAGTACTGCGTTATGGTCCAGTTATTTGGGGCAATTCTGTAGACGTAGACAAAGCATTCAAAGTACAAAAAAAGTATATCCGAGCCATGAGTGGAGCAGAATATTTAGACCACTGCAGGCCATTATTTAGAGAGTTAAAAATCCTCCCACTCCCGTGTCTGTCTATTTTTGAGGTATGCTTATTTGTAAAGAAATACCCTCATTTATTCTCTTTGAATGAACAAGTCTCAGAAAGATTAAATAAAAAAAAACTGGAAAACTGTTGGTTCCTCTTCAGAGATTGCATTTATATAGTAGAAGTGCCAGCTGTATGACAATAAAAATATATAAATAAATTACCCCCCGAATTCAGAATGCTGCCAGTAGATAAATTTAAACGTAAGATGTTTGCATGACTCTTGGACATGTACTTTTATTCGGTAAATGAATTCTTAAATCACAGTTTTTGACATTATTATTATTTTGACATTCTGTTTAGTAATTTTTGACATTATATATTTTTTTTGACATATTATTATTATTATTATTCCTTTATTATCTATTTTAACATATTATTATTATTATATATCTTTATTGCACACCTTAACTTATTAAAGAATAATAATTAACAAAAATAAGTGTACAATAGGCGGTCTTATTGCACAGGGCAATTTCTACCAGACAACCTACATACATACATACTAGACATAATATTTTTTATGACATTTTTTTTTGACATTATTAAAATTGACAAATTATTTTATTTTATTCTTATTTGTTTTTGACGTTACATTTTTATCAATATTTTGTGCGTGTACCTATTGACTTGTATTTTTGTTTTTATTTTTGAAGTGAAAGCTTCTTTAGCGGCGTTGAGCACTTTTTCTGAAATGGGTATAAAATCTTAAACTCGCGTCAGGACACGTGACCTGATCGAAAAAGCGTAAGACGGATGGAGAGTATTTAATGTAAAATAATTGTAATAGTTTTAAAGTGTTAAATTTTTAATGTAATATAAATTGTCATGTTTGTGTACGATAGCGCAATAAATGAATATTGTATTCTACCACATAAATGATAGTACTTTTATACTGATAAAGCAATTGGTGCAAAATTATTCCCTAACCATTCCAAAATATCAAACATGTTCAACGTTAATAATCAAGTTTTCACTTCTGCCGGCACTCCCGGAGTGCAACCCTTCTTTTTTTTTGGTTTTGAGTACTTTGTTAAGTACGCAAGTAAATTTATAATTGTGTGATAATTTTGACATTCCATTTCATTGTAATAATATAAGTAATGTAGGTAACAAAATAGTGCTAAATAAGTCTTAATTTCAATAATGTTTCTACACCGGCAATGGTAGTGTACGTGAGACGTTTTTAATATTAAGTTCTTGTATGTACCGTATACTTGGAAATAAATGGATTATTATTATTATTATCAACCTTGGGGGTCCAGACGCCTCCTGCCGGAGGCTCTACGCGGGGATTGTTCGGTCTTTGGCCCTCTATGGGGCGCCAGTATGGGCGCCGTCGCTGCAAAAGCGACCGGTGGCCATTCTGAACGCCTGCCAGAGGGTCATCATGGCAATTCGGATGGTGCGGGCATACCGCACGATTTCCCATGAAGTGGCGAGCCTTCTGGCTGGCCTACCACCGTGTGATCTGGAGGCAACAGTCTTTGCACACATGCACGATATGCGCGTCGAGATGCAACTCCGGGGTGAAAGTCCTGTGCCGCAAGAGGTCATGGCATGGCGGACAGAGCTCCGGCGGGATCTCATGGTGGAATGGAGTCAGCGACTATCGCAACCCAGTGCCGGGCACGCCACAATTGTGGCGGTAAGTCCCCTCTTTGAGGCTTGGCTAGAAAGACCTCACGGCGTCCTTACCTTCCGCATGACACAGGTCCTCACCGGACATGGCAAGTTCGGGAGGTTCCTGTTCCGAATTAAAGCGGAAGTGACGCCCGGGTGTCGTCACTGTGCGGAACGCCCGGAGGACACGGTGGAGCACACAGTCGATGTGTGCCCTGCTTGGGCGGAGCATCGACGTACCCTCGTGGGGGCGATCGGCGGCGGAGACCTCTCGCGCCGGGCCTTTGTAAAAGCCATGGTTCGGAGCGAGGAGGAGTGGCAGGCGGCCGCCGACTTCTGCGAAGCAATAATGCTCGCTAAGGAGGAGGCCGACCGCATCAGGCAACGGCGTTCTCGCCGCCACCGGGATTCCGATCCCGATTTCCAGCCACCGTACGCGCGGGCTTGCGGACAGTGAGCAATGGGTAGCTCGCTGTCCGGCCGTCCGGTAACTGCCCGGACCAAGCCCAAGACGTCGACGGCGCGCACTGTTCCCGTGCACTTCAAGGAGTTGTCAGCAACAGCAGGGGCCCAGCCGGGTCGAAGCCTACTGGGGCCAGGGTTATCCGATAGGGAACTCGAGCCCCGGTATGAAGGCTTGAAGGAACAGGGTGCGTTTTTTAGTCAGTAAGAGTCTGACACTATCTCCCGCTTCGCCCAAGAGCGGGGGTTGTCATTGGATGATTTTCCCCCACCAAAAAAAAAACCGGCCAAGTGAGAGTCGGACTCGCCCATGGAGGGTTCCGTAGCAGCAAGTAACATAATATAAAAGTTCTTGTAATAATAGTGTATATGGTTAGGTCTTCACACGTGCTTTCTTTCAATTTTTGTGTGAAAATCTTAAAGCGGTTCACAGAATACATCTACTTACTAAGTTTCAACAGTATAGCTCTTATAGTTTCGGAAAAAAAGTGGCTATGACATACGGACGGACAGACAGACAGACATGACCTCAGATATATTTATAAGCGTATCTATGGATACTATCCCTTTATAGTACCCTACTAAGTTTCTTTTAGGTTGTGTAGGGTATAATTCACTAGAGGCCAGAAGAAAACATGAGCAAATAATTACCATGTGTAAAATCCTTCATGGAAAAACTGATGCTCCAGAGCTGCATGCCGAACTGTCTCAACTATGTGCCCCATTCAAATACAGCCGCATCAGGAGACACAGCTTGTTCGCTGTGCCTGCGAGTCACACTGTTGCGCGAGCCCAGTCTCCTGTCCCTCGCACTCTTTCTGCGCTCAACACTCTTTTGGACACGCACCCTGACTGTGATGTGTTCGCGGACGAATGGAAGACGATCATGTCAGTGTGTCTGGAGTTTTGTGAGATGAGTGTGTGAATTTTTTTGTATATTGTCTTTAACTAATGTAATTGGCGAATAGCCGTTTTTGTTATATTAAAACCATAAATAAATAAATAATGACGAATCTATAAGGGTTCCGTTTTTTGCCATTTGGCTACGGAACCCTAAAAATGCTCAGTCCCTCTTACTCCCTATCCACGATTACGCTGATGTCAGTTATCTCGGTCTCACTGAGGCACAACTTGATAAACATGAGCGGCTTCAAAATGTTTTCATCATACGATTTATAATATTCGGCTTACGCCACATGTCCGATTTTCGTACAAAATTCAAGTGGCTTCTAATAGGGCACGCTACAATTATGGCGGTAAGTCATCTCTTTGAGGCGTGGCTGGAACGACCTCACGGCGTCCTCACCTTCCGCATGACGCAGGCTCTCACCGAACATGGTAAGTTCGGGAGGTTCCTGTAGCGGATTCGTACGGAAGTGATGCCCGGGTGTTGCCACTGTGCGGAACGTCCGGAGGACATAGCGGAGCACAATGGAGGTTTGCCCCGCTAGGGCAGAGCATCGCCGTACCCTCGTGGAGGTGATCGTTGTCTGTCCCGAAGGATTTAACGTACGGGGCATTATTCCCTAGGGATAGAATTACTTGCTTCAGGTGATGCTTGTATGACATATAAAAAGGCATACCTAATCGAGAAGATGATGTGAATTTTTAAAAATATATCATCTTTAGTTAATACTTTTATTATTGCGTTATATCAAGTTAACTTCGCGCTTTAATTGAGTGGCTATATAAAAAGGGACATGGTTCAATAGAAATGCGAAAAATAGAACTAGCTTTTTTTAATAATTTGACAGGTGTCAGTTCTCGCTAGAGCTGAACAATTACTTTCAACCCGATCCTCAGGAGTATATTTGTAATGTATTTGTACTCAGGTAACTTCAGACCTACTTTTCGAGTATTAGTAATGAAAAATTAATAAACTTGCTGCGGTTTTTAGTCAAAAAATATATATGTAAAATTGTAAATGATTGGTACGTTGATGTTGAATTGAGAAGGTGAAATGTGACATCATCATTGATTTTGGTGATACACATGCATAATCACAGCATAGTTTAAATTCGTAAATGAATCACTGAGTCTCTGATCTACGTATAAAGCCGAGTATCCACTATGTTGCCGAACTACAGGTCGCGCGTTGAATTAAGATCGCTCGGTGAAAGTAGTGGGGGCAATCGGCGCATGTATACAATTGCGTACAGAAATTCTTACTATGTTTTGGATTTTATTTTTAATTTCGTATGTTTGAACCTTAGTAACATAACTTATAATAACACTAGTTTTTGCTTGTAGTTTATCTTGTAAGTAGGTACATTCAGATTTTTAAGCTTAAAATAAAAAAAAATAATTTCGATAGTTTTTTTCTTAACGTAACAATTCACGACGCAAACCATTTTTCTGGCTTGCCGTTTTAAAACTTCATTTTTAACCATTTTTTTTTACGATTACGTATTACTATTATATAATACAAGCTGTACGCAACAGTACCCAAGTACATCAGTATCCTATGAGACGCGAGAACGCAACGCGGAAATTGAAGAGCGACTCTATCCACCAATGACGTGTCGCCGTCGGCGCACACCCGCCCGCACTTCGCCAAATAGACCTTAGAATTGAATGCTGCGCATGCCCCTTCCACTTTTGCCGAGTGATCTTAATTCACCGCGCGACTGTAACTGTCGAGCACAGTTAGTTCGGCAACATAGTAGATCTACAACCACTCTGATGGAAACGGTACGCGCATCTTCATAAGAAACACGCATGCTCCACAATCTCGCTGCGAACATTTAGGGAGCATGTCCTCACCATTAGTGGCCAGTGCGGCACATGTTTTATTTAATTTTCTTCTCGAAGACTATAGTAATCCTCGCTTTTAGGAATTTGACATTTACAAGAAAAAACGTCCCACGGCTTCTTTTAAATTTTTATTTTTATGAATTTTTCACCCGGTGGATCACACAGTACACGGTACAACTCAAAAGTTTTTAACAAATTAGATAACCTTTTTCAGCCGAGCATTGAGCGTGATACACGACACGTACCTACGCAAAAATTTTGTCCTCGCGTTTACGAACAGACTGAGCTCTAAAAAACTGCCACATTGGAACCGGAACTGGAGGTCGCACCGTAGCGCGCTCCAGGAGCTCGAACATATCCAGTCTGTGGAGTATTTGCAGGAGCGCAGAGCCCAAGAGGTTCGCGAACACAGTGGATATCTTACTTATTAAACACATATACACACCATAACAATAGATACTAAATTAGATCTTAAATATACTATTGCCAAAATAGTAAGGGCGGTCCAAAGAAATAAATTTCCCAATCCATACCACCAGACACATCCTTAGGTATATACCATTCGAAATAGTGTAATTTAAATCTTCGATGAGTGTGACAATATGTGATTCGTGGCACGCACATCTGGAAAGCATACGTAGTACTTTGTATCTGGTCATTGTCGTACGACATGGCTCTGATAACGATACATGTTGGTATTCTCATTACTTTGATCCAACCCTGAAAGTGAAAAGCAAAACAACCAATTTAAGTGCGATTTGAAACTAACAACAAAATTTAATGTGGAGTAATCTTCACTAGCATAATTTTAGCCGGAAGATGTCAACTGTTATAATGCCCGCCATAATGAAAGGTCTTGTGCGTCTCGAATCCATCTGATTCCAGCGACCCTCACCAGGTCATCGGTCCACCTTGTGGGTGGCCTTCCAACGTTGCGTCTTCCGGTACGTTGTCGCCATTCCAGAACCTTTTAAGTCCTTTCTTTGAGAAGTTTTTCTTTAATTTATTTTTTCTTTGGTTTAAAAAAAACGTTTCCCTACACTAGGAATTACTCCTGTATCGTAGGTGCGTTCACAAACACGTAATCTCGCATATACAAGACATTTAGACCCTGGAACATATCTGTACGCCATACAAATATTGGTTCCGTACGGGATTCGAACTCGTGACACGCAACGCAGCGACCAATCACTCAACCACTGCGCCAACCGTGCCGTGCGACTCGTTTGAAATGTTAGAAGACAAAATTATTACGGGACAATGGGCTAAGTTGCAGCGTCAAGTAGAATGAGCGTTGCGGGTCATGTTGGGAGACATTTTGTACCTTATAGCCAGAACTACATTAGGACCGACGCACATGCGGATCACACCTGATTATATTAGATACGTAGAACGACGTCGCGTGACATCGCGTGGCCTGAATCTGTATCTCTATAAGTTTACTTTCCATATAAAATATATGGAGACCGGCGCGCCCAGATTAGTATACGTGGCACACAAGCAATATGAGCTTATTATCAGTGTAAAAAATTGACACTTACCCTGATAATAACTTTTCCCAGAACATCCATGCGATCCAGATGAACGTGTGTATAAAATATCTTAGAGTGGTCATCGCAATGGCCAAAACGATATTCACTGTGAATGTGCACTGGAAAAAAATTGTTAATTTAATAAGTTAATCTAGTATTTACTAATTGTGATTGAGTATAATAAATGTAAAATATGTATGTATGTATTTAGAAATATATATGAATGTTGTCTAGTACTCATACCACAAGCTCTGCTTAGATTGGGATCTAGTACCAGGCTTTGTGTGAAAGTTTAAAAAACTAATAATAATAACCAATTCATAGTTAAGGGTAAAGTAATAGATCAATGGCCATTTAGGATTAGGTAAAAAACAAATATACCTATCGAAGAGGTCACTTATTCCTTTAGTTAAGTATAATTAGCTTATGATCCACTGCTGGACGAATGCCTCCCTCTCCCATTTCCTAGCACGTCTGTTTTCGGCCTTTGCAAACCAGTCTCTCCATTAAGTCTACCTTCGTCTTAGTCCATAAAACCAAAACGAAATTAAATACATAGCTAATAGTAATTTATTTTTTAACGATTTATAAAAAAAGAAAAGAAGGAAACAGCCAACGATACATATGTAAGTATGTAAAACATAAGTCAATGGAAATAGCAGAGTAGTACAAAGGTGATGCTTATTTCTAAAAAAAAACTCTTCCTGCACACCTGCGAAAGGAGAGTTGGAGAAAAACCTCTCGCGCCGGACCTTGGTCGAGGCCATGGTCCGGAGCGAGGAGGAGTGGCAGGCGGTCGCCGACTTCTGCGAAGCAGTAATGCTCGCTAAGGAGGAGGCCGATCGCATCAGGCAACGGCGCTCTCGCCGCCGCCGCCGGGATTCCGATCCCGATTTCCAGCCACCGTAGGCGCGGGCTTGCGGACAGTGAGCAATGGGTAGCTCGCTGTCCGGCCGTCCGGTAACCGTCCGGACCAAGCCCAAGTCGTCGACGGCGCGCGCTGTTCCCGCGCGCCTCAAGGAGTTGTCAGCAACAGCAGGGGCCCAGCCGGGTCGAAGCCTACTGGGGCCAGGGTTATCCGTCTTTTTTTTCTCTTTAGTCAGTAAGAGTCTGACACTATCTCCCGCTCCGCCCAAGAGCGGGGGTTGTCATAAGATGATTGTTCCCATCGAAAAAAAAAAAAAAAAAAAGAGTTGGAGAAAAAAGAGATGTAGACACCGTGTGTAAAAGTAAAATAAAAATTAGTACACACAAAATACATAGTTAACAATGAAATGATATAATAAAAGTCAAAAAGATACAAAGATATCGTTTATGTGGATAAAGAATAGAATAGAATAGAATAGACTTTATTGTACACCAAAAAGTAATACAGCTTATACAAAAACTTCAGTTTGTGGGTACAATTATTATTAAAGTAGAGATGTTAAAAAATAAAACTACTTCGACGTCAGGATGGGTCTTCAATCCGTCAGTGACGAGTCCAACTCTATTTTATCTATGTCTATTCTAACTCTATCGTCCCCGTACCTGATGACAGTACAGAAAGACGACAGACATAGGTACCTACTTACGTACTGTCGAGCTGGACTATAGAGTCATTGGTTTACAAGTTGAAAAACTATAGAGATTTTTTTTTGCGGTAGGGAAAATCATTCAATGACAAACCCCGCTCTTGGTCGGAGCGGGAGAAAGTGTCAGACTCTTACTGACTAAAAAACCCACCCCGTTCCTTCAAGTCTTCATACCGGGGCTCAAGTTACCCTTTCGGATAACCTTGGCCCCAGTAGGCTTCGAGCCGGCCGTGCCCCTGCTGTTGCTGACAACTCCTTGAGGCGCGCGGGAACAGTGCGCGCCGTCGACGACTTGGGCTTGGTTCGGACAGTTACCGGACGGCCGGACAGCGAGCTATCCATTGCTCACTGTCCGCAAGCCCGCGCCTACGGTAGCTGGCAATCGGGATCGGAATCCCGGCGGCGGCGAGAGCGCCTTTGCCAGATGCGGTCGGCCTCCTCCTTAGCGAGCATTACGGCTTCGCAGAAGTCGGCAACCGCCTGCCACTCCTCCTCGCGCCGGAACATGGCCTCGACCAAGGCCCGGCGCGAGAGCTCTCCGCCGCCGATCGCCCCCACGAGGGCACGGCGATGCTCTGCTCAAGCAAGGCACATCTCGACTGTGTGCTCCACCGTGTCCTCTGGGTGTTCCGCACAGTGGCGACACCCGGGCGTCACTTCCGCTTTAATCCGGAACAGGAACCTCCCGAACTTGCCATGTCCGGTGAGGACCTGTGTCATGCGGGAGGTAAGGTCGCCGTGAGGTCTTTCCAGCCACGTCTCAAAGAGGGGACTTACCGCCATAATCGTGGCGTCCCCAGCACTGGGTTGCGATAGTCGCTTACGCCATTCCACTATGAGATCCCGCCGAAGATCTGTCCGCCATGCCGTGACCTGCCGCGGTAGAGGACTTTCATCCCGGCGTTGCATCTCCGCGTGCACTTCGTGCATGTGCGCAAGGACTGTTGCCTCCAGATCCCACGGTGGTAGGCCAGCCAGAAGGCTCGCCCGGTATACCCGCAACATCCAAATTGACATGACCCCCTGGCAGGCGTTCAGAATCGCCGCCGGAACCAACCAAACCAACTGACGAACTTTTGTCTGTTTATTTACGTTGACATAGTTACTACAAGTATATGCATTAGAGGGTTTAAGAAAGTACCCAGCACCCATCTCATAAACTATGAAAATAATATCTATTGCAAGCAAAATTAGAAACTTTTGCGCTATCTTCGAGCCCACATTTGAGTTCATTTTCGTCAGCGGCACGGTAACTATGCAAATGACACCCATGTCGAAATTACTTTATTACTTGAAATATCAACAAATATTTTCTAAATGGCGAGTGCTACAGCATCGAAAACTGCGATTTTGTATTTTTATAGATACTTCGTTATTTACAAAAAAAAAAATGAGAATAATAATGACTACATTTTTTTGTAGGTGTTAAGATCATCTAATGACATTTCTAGCACTTGGGCGGTGCGCCCGGGTGTGTCAGACTTTTACTGACTAAAAACCCACTACTGTTTTTTTTTCATTGCCTTTCGTACCAGGGCCCAGTCTTCCTTTCAGAAGCATACCCAATATGACAAGATATAACGGAATAATGTTGAACTATCCAATGCTAAATTTTAATCGTTTCAATCCCGTGAAGGGTCGATCCGTTACATGAAACACTAAACACATACAACATAAAATTAATATACCTTTTTTTCAAAACTCGTATTAATTTACGCATGTACGAAAACTAAGCTTTCTAATAATTAAATAATTAAGCTTATTTTTTTTTTGCTTTTTAATTAAGCTTTCTATAAGAAAACGTCAGCTCAGCTAGTTCAATGACCTGTAGATAGTTAGTACGCAACGCCGACTACAACCTAAAGGTCATTGGACTCGCTCAGCTGACATTTTCTTATAGAAATTAATTTCGTACATGCGTAAATTAATACGAATTTTGGAAAAAAGGTACTTTATTTTTTAATTTTATCTTTACAAATCGATAGTGTTTCATGTACCGGAACGACCCTCTACGGGATTAAAACGATTAAAATTTAGCGGTGTATAGAGAGTCACGTCGTTATTTGTTCTTCAATTATTATTTTTATCGTGAAATTTAAACTTAGATTATTGCTTGCTTACTCTGATAAAATACTTTAAATAAAACATACATTGGTCTGGTTCGGAGTGTGTCAGTTTAATGTCATCTATATGCGTAAAAAACTGCCAACATGATCCCACAGTAGCTGAAACAAATACTCATATTTAGTAATAAACAGAATAGGTATCTAATATAAAATCGTCATACACTTGCAAGAAAACTTAAAAAGTATTAAAAGATATTTTTCTCTGCCTTCCGATTAATAAAAAAAAAGATAGACAACATAACATATATGTATTAATAATTATTATTTTGTTCAAATATTAAACGAAAACAATTTGAAAAATCGCTTATGCTCTGCACTGTGTCGTAGGCTTTAGTAAACACGCAACAACTATTAAATTGAACCCTACCTTCATCGGTTAAAATTGTTAACAATAATGGATAACTTTGTTATAAGTGTATTTATGTTTTCTCTAGTGAATTTAAAATTCGTTTGAGACAAATATCTTTAACCACAATATGACTATGTTTTCCGATCCCTTTATTATTTTTAAATACGACAGCACACTGACTGCTTTGTTATATTGCTTGCTTTTCCTGTGCACAGTAACCGAAAAAAAATCCGATATCAAAAAGTATTCTATCACATCCAGCGTAGCCGTGCTGGTAACAAAACTGAAATTCAAAATCATTTTATTTCTCATAGGCCTACTTGATAACTTTTTAGGGTCCCGTAGTAAACTGGGAACCCCTATAGTTTCACCATGTCTGTCTGTCCGTCTATCCGTCCTCGCTTAATCTCTGTGACCGTTAGCACTAGAAAGCTGAAATTTGGTACCAATATGTATATCAATCACGCCGACAAAGTGGCAAAATAAAAATTGGAAAAAAACGTTTTATTAGGGAAGCCCCCCTATATGTAAAGTGGGAAGTGATTTTTTTTAAATTTCAACCCTCCCGTGTGATATATTGTTGGATAGGTATTTAAAAATGAATAGGGGCTTATTGAAAAAAATTTTTGATAATGCCAACAATTTCGGAAATAATCGCTCCAAAAGTAAAAAACAATGTGTCCCCCCTCCCCCCTTTAACTTTTGAACCATAAGTTTAGAAAATATGAAAAAAATCTGAAAAGTAGAACTTTATAAGGACTTTCTTGGAAAATTATTTTGAATTTGATGGAAAGAACAGTTTTTGTACAAAAAAGACAAAAGGGTTCTACAAAATAATTTCTGGACAAGTTTGTAGTATAATCATATATGCAAGCATTTTTTTAACCGGAAATCGGGATCGGAATCCCGGCGGCGGCGGCGAGAGCGCCGTTGCCTGATGCGGTCGGCCTCCTCCTTAGCGAGCATTATTGACTCGCAGAAGTCGGCGACCGCCTGCCACTCCTCCTCGCTCCGGACCATGGCCTCGACCAAGGTCCGGCGCGAGAGGTCTCCGCCGCCGATCACCCCCACGAGGGCACGGCGATGCTCCGTCCAAGCAGGGCACACCGCGATTGTGTGCTCCACCGTGTCCTCCGGGCGTTCCGCACAGTGGCGACACCCGGGCGTCACTTCCGCTTTGATTCGGAACAGGAACCTCCCGAACTTGCCATTTCCGGTGAGGACCTGTGTCATGCGGAAGGTAAGGACGCCATGAGGTCTTTCTAGCCACGCCTCAAAGAGGGGACTTATCGCCATAATTGTGGCGTGCCCATGACGGGGTTGCGATAGTCGCTGACGCCATTCCACCATGAGATCCCGCCGAAGCTCTGTCCGCCATGCCGCGACCTGTCGCGGCAGAGGACTTTCACCCCGGCGTTACCGTTTTGCCGTGAAAGACGGACAAACAGACACACACACACTTTCCTATTTATAATATTAGCATATGGATCTTAGCTGTGTGCAGCGCCCCTTAGTGAACTCCACTGCGGGTGACGTAATCTACGACAAACTTATTATTTGCGGTTGGTACAGTAATTGGATCTAGGGATCGAACCGCAAAATCAAGTTTGTTTTTTATTGTATAAACTTTTCCGGGTTAAAAAGTACCCAGTGTGGTGCACAGGATATTAAAGAATAATTATACCAAGTTTCATCGTAATCGAACCGGTAGTTTTTGCGTGATGCCTGAACAAACAAACAGACAGACAGACAAAAATTTTTAATTTTATTTTTTTAATCACATTTTTGGATTCGGTGTCGGTCTAGTAACACCAGCCATTTATTTTTTTGATATTTTCAATGTACAGAATTTTCTCTTCTACAGATTTATTATAAGTATACACCCCAACTTTTTAATTAGAACACAAAAAAATGGGGCTGTATCTGTACCCGTTACTGATCATATTTCTGTAACCAAAAGTAGAAAAAACAGAAATCCTAAAATTGACCACGAAAAGGTATATTTATCATAGATTCAATCATACATAACAATTGCTAGTTGAAAATACTGCGGGCAGTGTTTTTTCATTTTAATCGTCATTTATTCATTCATAATCAATAGCCTGCACAATATTTCCATAAATTGAGGCATTTTGGGATACACACGAACGCTAATAACTTTGCTGTTTATGAATATTATTTATTGAGGCTTTACTTAAATAATAACAAGGGTTTTTCTAATAAGCCCTTTAAGTATTTGTACTAATTAATAAATTAGTGGTGTAGATGGATTTACCTAGATAGGCCTACATGGGCCCTTTAAAAAAGTCAGAAAGCTAGTGCACGGTTTCAATTGAACGTTTCTTATGAAGAAGAACAAGAAACTCAATGGTTACTCTTTTAGAAATGTCTTTAAAGGAGTAATTTTCTAACAATGTTAGAGTTTTCGTAATCGGAATATTGGTCCTACCATGATGTCTTAAAATCATTACGAAAATGGTGTGGGATTGAGATAGTGCCATACGGTCTGTATAGCTGCGTTTCACTCCTACACTGGAATCACAAAGATTTTAAGTCGTCACAGTAGGCCCCAGTAGGCACTTCTAAAGATTTCCTTAGAAGACCTTTTTCAAATATATATTCAATTCATTTAGATTTTATTTTTTTTGTTAACATAGACATTAAGACAGATAAGTATAAACATTGGGAGATGATCCTAACAAATCCAATATATAAAATTCTCGTGTCGCAGTGTTTGTAACAAAACTCCTCTGAAACAGTTTAACCGATTCTTACGAAATTTTGTGTGTACATATATTCAGTAGCTCTGAGAATAGGACGTTAATAAAACAGTTTGACGTCCAAAGAAAGTGCATGCAAAAATAAACCAGTTTTTAAACAACGAGTTTCGGTATTTTTACTGATGAGTGCTACATATTTGACACACGTGAGTGCTACATACTGACAGGCCTGTTGGTCTAGTGATTAGTGACCCTGACTGCTATTCCGGAGGTCGTGGGTTCGATTCCCACCCAGGACAAATGTTTGTGTGATGAGCACGATCATTTGTTCTGTGTCTGGGTGTAATTTATCTATAATATGTATGTATTTAGAAATACATATATAAGTATGTTTATCAGTTGTCTAGTACCCATAACACAAGCTCTGCTTAGCTTGGGATTAGACGGCGTTGTGTGATAGTTGTGGAATATTATTATTATTTCCTTTATTTAACATTTACACATATTATATTATATTGTTAAATATTCCTTAAAAAAAAAAAATTAAAAAAAAACATTAAAAAATATAAAAAATAGTAGCCCACCGGCATCGGGAACAGGGTCCAAACTGCCGGCGGTCAGGGCTCCTGAGAGAGGAACCTCCGGACAATACGCGCCGTGTATTACTATTATTATTATTTACTTTGTCAACAAAGTCTTCTTCGATGACTGTGGCAAAAAACATGCCCTCCATGCACCGGTAAAATACTGACATTACGTTAAACTTTGATGCAGTTTCTGTAAATCTAAGGCCCCGCGCCAACGGCGAATTTTTATAGCGATGCCGTAGCGCGTTCGCTTCGATAGCCGCGATACTGTAGCGCGTTGGCATATTTTCTGTAGCAATGCTATCGCGCGCTTACGTAACGCGCGACAGCATCGCTACAAAAAGTCACCGTAGGCAAGGGGGCAAATTTATTTTGCACATTTACGAACTTAACTAACTTAACCTAATCAACACTAACACAATCACCACTTACCTGTATAAATAAGAACGTAAGATTTCACCAAGAAATGACATGAATATTTCATGTTGCTTCTGAGATGAGATAACGATCTGATCCCTACTCGAATCAATCGTCGCTTAAATACTACCGGTTTATTTGCAGTCATGACAAAAGCATTTGTTTTCATGAATAACATAATAAAACAACATGAATCAATAGTGCGCCAAATCACCAGAAGACCTCACTTCGTTCTACAAAGCAGTAACGCGAGCGATAGACACGGTGGAAAAAATAAGGACGAGACAATAGTCAGTCACGCCTAGAGATGTGCCGTTACCAATATTCATTCTTCGGGCAATATTGCCCGAAGTGGGAATTTTGCTGGAAATATTGCCATCAATATTCATACTTCGGGCAATATTGCCGGCAACGGCACATCTCTAGTCACGCCCCGTCTCTCGCCAGAGATGGTCTGGGCTTCAGATGTTTGCAGGGCGACTCCCGTCCTCCGTTGGTACAGTTTTATGGACGGCGAGCAACGGGCAGCTTGCCATCTGACAAGAACCAGGTCGGGGTCGAAAGCATGGTTTGTTATGATTCTTCTTCTCAGCTAAAATACTAAGAACAATTTTGGTTTTGAGGGACAATTCGTTTTTAATTAATGTTGAATTTGAGTGATTAGTTAGATTTTGATGGCTTAAGGGTCACATCTATTTGGTACGCTATAATTGCGGCGGCAAATTTCCTCTTTATAGAGTGGTTACAAAGACACTACGGCGTCCTTACATTCTTCGTGGTACATACACACTACATTTAAAAAAAAATCACCATCTTTCAGCAGCCTACTCAAAATGGTAATATAAAATGGAAGTGGTAAGTTTCCGCGCGCCTCAAGGAGTTGTCAGCAACAGCAGGGAACCAGCCGGGTCGAAGCCTACTGGAGCCAGGGTTATCCGAAAGGGCGTTCGAGCTCCGGTATGAAGGCTAGAAGGCTGGCGGTATGGACCCCATTGAGGCCTACAAGCTGGTCACGGAGCGGTTGGCAAGTGCGCACACTCCTTCGACAGACCTAATGGCCGATATGTCCTCGGGGAAGAGGCCGGTAAAACGATCTCGATCCGAAGACGAGTCGCCAAAAGATCATGCCAAAAAGACTACGCGTGTGGATGAAAAGTCAGGGTCAATTCCAATGATCCCTGATAAGCCGTCCGCAACTCAGGTCGGACCACCGCCTGAGACAAGCGCTATGTCTTTTAAGGATGCCCTAACTAACATCCGGGTGGGAATCCGTAACAAGGAGCCCATGTCGGACGCGCAATTAAGGCTCCTTTACAAGGACATACTGTGGGCGATTCTTAACGCCCCTATGCCCAAAGCCCCCGAATTCAAAATTCGAATTGAGGGCTGCACTTTCAAGCCGGGATGCCTGCAAGTCGTAATAAAAAAACAGCCTGAAATGGCTTGAAGAAAAAGTGGGGACACTAAAGCCGTGGCCAGAGGCGGAACTCTCGTTTATTAACGAGAAGGACTTGCTAAAAGCTAAGGTTGGGAAAAAGTCCAAGAGATGCCCTCAATCTCCTGGAAAAACAAAACGACCTGCAGACTGGTTTGTGGAAGGTGCTGAGCGTCAAGAAAGAAAGGGACGGAATCACGACCGTCCTCTCTATCGATGATGCCTCTGTAGAAGCCTTGCGTAAGCTGGACTGCAGGCTGCAACTAGGCTTTCGCAAAGTCTGGATTCGCATTCGCGGTGATAATACGTCGACGAGGGCTGAGCAGGTGGCAGGAACTAGCCAATCCAGCGCAGAGATTCTGCCACCTGCTCAACACGCTCCTAAGGCGGGGCCGAGCGTCCAGGTCTCTGGTAAAACGGCAAAGCGGCAAAACGCCAAGCCGAAACCTGGAGGCCAGGGCGTCAGGAACCGCCCTCTCGGAGCACCACCGACGAAAAGGGCTACACATCCCAAACGATCGGGAGTGGAGAGCCGACCGGCCAAACCTCTCTGGTTTGGCCGGTCGACCCGGACACGGACCCGGGCTCTACAGCCCCGAAGCCAAGCGGGTCGAATAACGCCACTTAACCCACCCACCGGCACAAAAACACAACACAAACACATCATAACACAAACACACAAGTGGTGCAGATCAACCTGCACCATGCCAGAGCAGCCACGGCTGTTCTGGAAAAACACTTACATTGCTGTTATTCAGGAACCGTGGCTGGCTAATACTAACACGGTGTCTGGACTGGGCTCTGCAGGTAAGGTCGTACACCATTACGGTGGAGTCAAACCAAGAGCGTGTATACTTTTCAATAATAATATTGATTTCTTATGCATACCAGGCCTGTGCAGCGATGACCTGATTGCAGCTTACGTTAATGTCAAGAGCGGAAATGGACGCCACATCGTGTGTACGGCACACCTGGACAAGACGAAAACCGACCCATCCGAGGAGCTTGCAAAGGTAGTCGAGTACGCCTATGCCAACAATGCCGAGCTTCTCATTGGGTGTGACGCCAACGCCCATCATACCAACTGGGGCAGCACTGACATCAACGACAGAGGTGAGTTGCTTCATGATTTTGTACTAATTAACCGCCTCCAAATAGTTAATGAGGGATGTAAACCGACCTTTGTAACTAGATCGAGGAAGGAAGTTCTTGATGTAACTCTCGCTACTATTCACACTGCCAGGCTGATAACCAATTGGCATGTCAGTGATGAACAATCTATGTCTATGTCTGAATACATCCAACATTTGCGAAACCATCACTTTTAGGGATGCGAATGCCACGGACTGGGACTTGTACAGAATAAAGCTCCAGGATAGACTCCAAGACTTCCCTAAAACCATACGCTCCCCTGAAACATTGGATTATGCTGTTGCTCAAGTTACGGAAGCCTTTACAGCCTCTTACGAAGAGAGCTGCCCTCTAAGAACTGTGAGGGATAAAAAAAGTGACGTGGTGGAACAAAAATACGATGTTTTAAGGGAAGAATCACGTAGGTGGTTTAATAAGGCTAAATCGACTGACGACTGGGATCGGTATCGGAAAGCTTTAACTACCTATAATAAAGAAATCCGAAAGGCGAAAAGACTTTCATGGAGGAAGTTCTGCGAGGAGATTACTAAAGTCCCTCAAAGAGCCAGAATCCACAAAGTCTTATCCAAATCACCTGCAAATCAACTGGGATTCTTAAATAAACCACACGGTGCCTTCACTATATCAGCGGAAGAAACCCTGAAACTTTTGGCGTCTACACACTTCCCTGGCTCGGTGATGGCACCAGATGACATCATACAAAATACTCCTCATATCCGCCGCACCAGGCTTTCAAATGAAGACTGGAGAAGAGCGGCGAGGTATTTTAGACCGAACAAAGTAGAATGGGCTATAGACTCATTTAAGCCGATTAAATCTGCAGGGGATGACGATGTCTTCCCAGCTCTTCTGCAGCAAGGGAAGACTATATTCATAATATTTAATCAAAATCTTCAGAGCAAGCTTTGCCTGGGGATATATACCAGAGAAATGGACTATGGTTAAAGTCTGTTTTATCCCAAAGGCTGGTAAGAAGGACTACTCTCAACCAAAGTCCTTCAGACCAATAAGCCTTACCTCCTTCCTACTCAAGAGTATGGAAAAGGTTATTGACGAATGCATCAGGGATGGACTATTAAGGGATAACCCTCTGCATCCGAAGCAACATGCTTACCAAAAAGGAAAACCTACAGAAACTGCTCTGTTAGAACTAACAGACAGGATCGAAAGGGCTTTGGAAGATAAACAGAACCCTATGAGCTTTCGACAGCTGAAGGAGCTTTCGACAACGTCACCATAGACGCCCTTTCCAAGGGAATGTAGGCGAAAGGGATTGATGAAACAACTACTCGTTGGATCGAATTCATGCTCCTTAACAGAACTATCAGTGGGACCTTGCACGGAACTACAAAGAGCTTCAAAACTACTAAAGGGTGCCCACAAGGAGGCGTTTTATCACCACTTCTATGGCTACTCTTTGTTGACCAATTGCTGGTTGAAGACTCTAAAAGAGACTTAGATATACTGCTGACGATGTGGTGGCTTGTATTGTCGGCCCCTGTCACAGCACTTTATCATCTATACTACAAAGATCTCTGAACACTATAAACACTTGGTGCACAGAAAACAATTTATCGGATAACCCGAGTAAAACAACAATAGTCCCCTTTACTAGGAAGCGTAAGTTGGACAAACTTGTAACGCCCACTGTAAAGGGGACTCTCATACCATTCTCCAGCGAAGTCAAGTACCTGGCCTAACTATCGACCAGAGACTGACCTGGAACACTCACATTAACAAAAGGCTAAAATAGCTTTAGGAATATGCTGTCGCTTAGCGGGGAAGAAATGGGGCTTAAACCCTAAAATCGCTCTGTGGTTGAACACCGCCATAGTCAGGCCGATAATAACGTATGCCTGCGTAGTATGGTGGAGGAAAACAACTCAAGTGACAGTCACAAACTTAATGGTTTGCTTTGACTTGCATGCCTCATATCAACAGGGGCCATGTCCACAACCCCAGGAGCTGCTGATGAAGCCATGCCCTGCTTAACCTATCGCAACTTCATCTATTTATTGCAAAGGAGGCGAAGGCAAGCATGTACAGAACAAACAGCACTGGCAAAGCAAACTGGCGCTCTCAAGCACTGAGATTGCTACACGAATTAGTACTTGAACACGATCAACTAGCTATGACAACAGACGTCATGCTTCCACAGTGTAATTTCACAAGGATTTACACAGTGGAACTGCCGATCAGAGAGGATTGGTCAAACAACCTCATCACTTGCAAGTCTGGAAGCCTGATCTGGTTTACAGACGGGTCCAAAATGGGTGAGAATGTAGGATGTGGAATATTTGGCATTAGCCCGTAATTCAGCAAAAGCTTGAATCTGGGTAAACATGCTACCATATTCCAAGCGGAGGTATACGCCATTATAGAATGTGCGGAGGCCAACCGTCAACGAAACTACATAAATCAATTAATTCTGATTTACTCAAATAGCCAGGCAGCTTTTTACGCCCTGAACTCGAATACTTTAAATTCGAAACTGGTAAAAGACTGCGTTAACAAACTAAATGACCTGGGGCAAAGAAATAAAGTTATTCTGAGATGGGTACCAGGTCATTCTGGAATCAATAGCAACGAAAAAGCCGATGAACTTGCACGGGCTGGGGCTCAAGGTCATCAGATAGGTCCAGAACCCTTCTGTGGTATCTCAAAGAACCAGGCCATGCAGACCCTTAAGGGCAACTTATTTGGCGATTCAAAAAAGCACTGGTTGGTACAAACAGGTCTGCTACACGCCAAATCTCTCATAGAAGGCTACTCACAAAAACGAACTGCCAAGCTTCTTGAGCTTAGCAGGACGAACATCTGTGCGATAGCCCGCGCCTTAACCGGCCACTGCAAACTAAACAGGCACCAATGTTACATGAAACTGAGTGCCACTGATGTTTGCCGGTACTGCAATCAGGAGAGGGAGACGCCTAAGCACCTCTTGTGTGAATGCGGGCCCCTCATCCACAAACGCAGTGTCCATCTAGGCCGACACATTATTCGCCCGGAGGAGATTAAAACTCTAAAAGCTAGGAGTATTCTAAATTTCTTGGAAGCCTCCGGGCTAAAAGAGTCACAATAGATCTTATAGGTCGCAGTGACTACATCCCCTACACTATGGGTGATGCATAGCCCCTTATCTTCTAAATAATAATATAATAGAAGGAACGGGGTGGGTCTTTTAGTCAGTAAGAGTCTGACACTATCTCCCGTTCCGCCCAAGGGCGGGGGATGTCAATGCATGATTTATTCCCACCAAAAAAACAAAAAAGGTATGCAGCGAAATATTGATATTACTTGTACAAATATCATAATTATTGGATTAAACCTTCAGACCCGACTACACATCGTGGTTGAGTTTTTGGTTAGACTCCAGCACCAGGCGAGAGTTAAGAATTCTAGAACTCTTAAAATAAAATGTTGTACAAAAAAAAAACAATAAAACTTGTGATCCCTCAATAGAAGTTCAGCTAAAAGAGTAAAGCCGAACATTCAAAACTTGGCATAACTTTGAAAACTTTTTTCGTAAATAACTTTAAGCCTACTAAGATCCACGTGTTTTTAGATTTTCTTGAAGATTTGTTGTTAAAACTTTGAGGTATTATTATTACTTTTTTAAAGGTATTATTGGTACTACTATTAGATAGTAATTAGATAAGGGATTAAATATAATGACCACCATAAAACGCTTTGGTACCCTTAGTTCTTTTGTCAAAAATATATTACTTGACACCAAAAAAATGAAATCCTAAAGTTACAATAGTATTTTAGTTACGACTGTACTTTAAATTGCATTCGAACACCAAATATAGTAAATGATAATCAAATCTTAGCGAGCAAATTAATGCGCTCTTTTTAGCCCCGTAGAGCAAGATGATACTTTGTCTAATCAACAATCTATCCGGATAGATTTAGGTTAGAAGAAGGTGGCGGGGTCGTAGTGAGCGAGCGAAGCGAGCGAACACAGACCCCGTCACCTTCTTCGAGGTTATTTTTTTTTAAACCACCCAGAAGTAGGAGCCCCGCTACGCGGGGCTCCGTCGAGCTGCTGCTTGGCAGGTAGTTAACCTAACCTCAAAATTTTAACTACTGATATCTCCGTAACCATGGGGTTCTGCCGATGCTTTATTTGGATTCATTTTGCTTAAATAGGATAGCGAGATGTTAAAACTGGTTATAATTTTACATTAAAATGTAGGTTTAATTTTGGTGATCAAATACTATTTTTGTCTTTTATATGTTACTATATCTGGTGGTAAGTAAAACATAAGCCATTAGATAATATAATATATAGATAAGTTCTTTCAATCAATAGAAAGTGTTGTCTATAAATGACCCCATTAAATGAATAGGTAAGCATACCGTGTACTCGTTAGATACTTACGATCTGTATAATCGATACTATCTGTGTAATAAGTATTTATAGTAGATAATAGGTGTTTACTGACTGAATATTGTTCATTAGGCTAATCTATATCTAATAATTATTAAACCTAACTATTTCATTAATATTTGTATGCCTCTTACTGTGGCAAAACACAGAGACACGTAGAAATATTTTATAACAACTTAATACCTGTGTGCACCAATAAACTTTTTTGTATTTGTATCTGTATTTGTATTTGAGGTTTATTCGAAATGCCCTTGGAAAGTATTTCAAAACATCGTTAAAGCTTCCATGTAATTTTTTTCATTACTTGAAAAGTTGATGTTTTTCACACAACTGGCATGTCCTTATGCTTATCTGCTGGCAAATTCATGTGCCCAGTGCGGCACCGATCAATCCATGCAAACGTCGCTCTGAACAAGACGTCGAGATCATCCCACCTCATGGTAAGTGATGACGTGGTCGACGATGGAGCACGCTTGCCTAGAAGTAACCTATTCAGTCAACAGTCACGCAACACCGTATCTATGCACTTTTTTTTGTAAAAAAAGCTTTCATAATCCTCCTTGTAGTATAGTTGTACACTTTTCATTTGTCCAGGACCTCGCGGTTATGAGCTATACTGATACATAAAACAAAAATCATTTATTTTCTCCACACTAGTTAATTAATGCTAGAATTACAGTGAAACACGAACATGGAATTAACTTTGTGAGGTACGTCTTTATAAAACCTGTATTACAAGTCACCTAGACCCTCCCGCAGCGGCCACTACTGTTAGCCTACTATATCCTACTTTTTTGGATAACAAATTATGGATGATAAGAAAAGTGCCGAGAACTTACATAGGTTGCATTATAGTTATAAGACACAAAAAAAAGTAAAATAAAATATGTAAAAGTATAACCTCATGCATGATTACGAGTACGTTTTGATTTACGAGAACATTATTGTAGACCAAATTGCTAAACAAACTTAATATAACTTTATATTGACTTGCAAACGCCCGCAACAAAATCGTTTCAGCGTCACAAAATTTCAATACGAGAGCAACTATGCAATATTTTTGGGCCAAAGTCAAAGAACGAGTTCTATCTCATAATAATTTTAATTTTGTCTTTCCATAATATCATTCAATATTTTCTTTAGACTTGAGAGTAAGTTGCACAAGTTAACTTAAGTCGCAAATGTAGGTCTTTGTACTGTATTACTAACATCACAAAGAACCATTTTTGTTCCACTTTTTACAAAACACAATCACAAACCTTCAAGATTTCCTTGTCCTATCTAAAACATTTCAACTCTGTAGGTATATTGATATACTCACCTATTTTTGTTTGACGCGACGCAAGCGCATCAAGTACCCCCGTCACCTGATCCCCGCTCCCCTCTGCTATTGTACTATCGCTTGCTTCGTATAGACTTCGTAATATTTAGAACGTTCAATTTAAATATTTTTAATTTTTTATATGAAAATCTGATGAACTAAAATATGATACATTTTTAAAAGTCATAGAACAAAAGTCTTTGTTTATGATGTTAGTAACATAGTACTGAGAGGTTGCCAGTGTTTTACAAATAACCCTGTATAACACTGATCAAATGTTGTCACAAATAATGAAAAAAGTTAAGGATTATAGATAGGTTTTTTTTTTTTGGTTTGCACGACTTTTCACCCTATTGCGTACCTCTAAAAACTCTGGGCAAGCCACAATTATAGCGGTAAGTCCCCTCTTTCGGCGTCCGCACCTTCCACTTGACGCACCGGAATCGTGCGGAAGTGACGCCCGGGTGTCGCCACTGTGCGGAACACTCGGAGGACACGGTGGAGCACACAGTGGAGGTGTTGGCTGGGCAGAGCATCGCCGTACGCTCGTGGGGGCGATTGGCAGCGGCGATTTCTTGCGCCAGGCCTTGATACAGGCCATGGTCCAAAGCGAGGAGGAGTGGCAGGCGGTCGCCTCCTTCAGCGAAGCAGTAATGCTAACAAAGAACGAGGCCGACCGCATCAGGCAACGGCACTCACAGCGCCCCAGCCGCCACCGGGATTCCGATCCCGATTTCCGGCCTCTAATTGACGGCTTGCGGACGGCGAGCAATTGGTAGCTCGCTGTCTGAACGTCCGGTAACTCTCCGGACCGAGCCCAAGTCGTCAACGTCGTGCACTGTTCCCGCGCGCCTCAAGGAGTTGTCAGTAACAGCAGGGAACCAGCCGGGTCGAAGCCTACTAGAGCCAGGGTTAGCTCTGAAAGGTAACTCAGCTCCGGTATGAAAGGCAAGAAGGTACGGATGGGTTTTTTAGACAGTAAGAGTCTGACACTATCTCGCGCTCCGCCCAAGAGCGGGGGTTGTCATTGGACGATTTTCCCAACCAAAAAAAAAACATATCAACAGTTCATATCTACAAACTTAGTTTTAGTATATGCGGAACCTGAAACACCTGTGTAGTATTTTTATATAAAGAATCAATGTACAAAATTTCAAAACCGTCTCATGAAAAATCATAAAGTTATAAGCTTGTTATGTCAGCAAAAATACATAGTCACCGGGCAATCCAGGCGACTGAGGGGTTGTACTGCACTTGCATCCAGCTGTTTTCTGGCGCTTAATACCCGCTATGACCTGCCGTGACCTGTCTTGTACTTAGTGTCGGTGGTGTCCAACTTGTAACCTTTTTAAATATTTTTGGGAAAAAATATAACATGGTGTAAAAACTATTGGAATCCATTCAGTTATTGATTCTGTATTAGTAAAATACATAAATAAGATCAGAATTTTTCTATACAAGTAGGCCTATAGAGAAAATTCCTGATATTAATGGTACGATAAAAGTACAATTTCTTTCACCAATTGAATGGATTACGACCACTGGCTGTGCGAGTCGCAACTATATTTCACGGGTACCACTGACAGCTATTATATTCCCTCTGAAGAACACTAGTGTATTTTGTCATCTTATGTGATATAGTAGACATGTTTCTACCTCAAAAGGCTCTAGAACAAATGGGTATAACAGTAGGTGAGCTTTTGTACACAAGTATGATTAATACCAGGCATTGGAAAAAAGTCCGGGTGAAATAAATTACTTTGAAATTATCTAACACTTTAGCGACAACTATGCCTGTCATCCTCTTTATTCAATACCAGCCGGTACCGGTGCGATTACGCTAAAAAAAGAAATAACTATATTTTGTTCAAGTTTTTGGAAAAAAAAAGTAAATCTACTTTTTTTTAAACAAATAACCACCTCTGCATTACGATTTTTCGAATTCTTCTAATGAAACGGTCTAGCACATCGGTGGAATTTTTTTTAGGTGTGAAAATCAACCCTCGCTCTTGGGCGGAGCGCGAGATAGTGTCAGACTTTAACCGACTAAAAATCCACTCCTATTCCTTTCGTACCAAATCTTCCTTTCAGAAGCAGATCTTTGGCCCCAGTAGGCTTCGACCTTGCTGGGCCCGGCTACGGTTACGGTTACGGTGGCTACGGTTTTGCGTAGGGTACGAAATTCCTTATTGATCTCATCATCAAAATTAGATTTTAAACAAAATGAGACCAATCTGGAAGAATATCCTTTTAAGCCAAAAAATAAATAAATTGCAAATTGGTCTATAAATGAAGGAGTTCTGAAGTAATAAACATTAAAATTGAAGTTAGTTGAAAAGCCAGCAAATCACGAAGCTCACCTTAATCCCTGATGCATTGCGTCGGGTTAAAGATTGTGCTGAACGATGCTGTAGTATCATTTCTAAAGCCTATTGTTGTTCTGATATTGTTTGCTCTGCGGTCTTGTAGACAAGCGGACGGCGACTGTCCATTTAAGGCTTAGGTGCAAGACTTGACTTTCCTAGCCTTGTCGCACACGTATTACGTGTGTAGTTTTCCTTAGTAAAAAATACTTAGACCTGTGCGCCTATGTAAATATACATCTAAAAATCATTACTTATCACACATTAGTTTCGCCGAAACTCAAAAACAGCTAGACCGGTTAATATATTTTTTATTGTTTTGTTCACTTTAATACAAGCTTGGTTTAAAAGAAAAAAATCCTTTAAAAAAACAATTGATACGCGTATATAAAAGCAAAATACCACTCACTGATTAATCACGAAATCTCAGAAACTATAACATCTAAACTTATTTTGCAGGTTCCTTATAGGTTGTAAACATCCGCTAAGGATGACGAATTTTCCGAAATTAACCCCTTAAGAAGATGAAGCGGAGGTCCAAAGTTTGTATGGAGAAACCGACTTTCACGCGGGCGAAGCCGATGGCAGAAGCTAGTTCAAGATATATTTTGCATTGGATGTGGTAAGTATTATCTAAAAGTGATTAGAATTATCCACTCAATAGCTAAGAGGTGATTATAGGACAAATCGTATAGAAATACGATTTGACCGCCACTGGGCACTCTGGCACAAAATAGATAGGTACAAAAGACAATCTACATGCAAACCACGCTTGAGCAATGCACACATAGACACCGCTCACGGACACGATATCGGCTCAATCGCCTGGTCGCGCTCATACAGTTCGGAGCAACGCGTGTCCATGTGTGCGATCACCTGGCGTAGATATAAAAAGTGAAGTGCATACATGAGATTGACTTCTGTACCTATCTATTTTGTGACTCTGGTCCCCCCACACGACATAGTTTAAGGATGCATAAAAGTATAATCATAATTAACTTATAACTTTACAAGAATGATAAACGAAAAGAGTGCTTCTTATATTCCTATACAACTATTTATATTGGAAAGTTCCTGTGAATTTTTAGGTGACAATTTATCAAGTAATTCCTCCTGCTCCGGGTAGAGCGACGATATGTAACTTTAACCGACTAACGCGGACTTTTAAGTTGGGAAATCATCTAATAACCTGGTCCTGGTCAGGGTGGATCGGGAGGGTGTGCCAGGCTTTTATTGATAAAAACCCACCCGAGCTCCTACGGTTTGCTGACATCTCTTTGAGGAGCGAGTGGATCATTACGTGCTGTCGACGACTGGGGCTTGGTCTCGTCGATTTCCAGACTACCAGACGGCGAGCTTCACATTACTCAACGTCCGCAAGCCCGTGTCTACCGTGGCTGGTAGTCGGGTTTGTGGTTTCGGTGGCTAGGACGTGAAAATTTACGCTACCTCACGTATGCGGCCGACTCCTTCGCTAGTATTGCTGCTTAGCTGAAAGACGCGACCGCCTGCCATTCCTTCTTGCTCCGGACCATAGCATGAACCAGGACCAGGCGTGAGAGGTAGCTGCCACCGATTGCTTCCACGAGGACACGGCGGTGCTCCGCACAAGCGGGCACACCTGCTCCGTATATACCACCGTGTCCTACGGGCAGTCACAGTGGTTACTCCCAGGTGTTTCTTCCGTCTGAATCCGATCCGGGTGTCCGCGGCCTTAGTAAATGCTGGCCCTACCGGCCTTCAGTTTTACAGTCATCTCTTTTGTAGACTGTTGGATAGTAAAAAGTTATCCTTAAAATAAAGAAAAAAACAGCATGTTTAATTGAATCAAAAACAACATATCTTTATAGTTACCAGCTTATCTAAAGCCGCGTACAGACATCATGAGGAATGCGTCGCGAATGGTTCGTCTCGCATGCCTCGGGCTGTGTGGACGTGTGAGCTTATAGTGAGCATTTGCATCATACGATTATTGCGAACGCCTCATAACTAGTGGAGCGCTCCGTGTGGACGGACAGGTTTCGTTTGCGTTTTCTACTGACGATCACCGTGCGTAGTGGTTTGCGTGTTCAGCTTAAGCATGTGTCGTTCGAGATTCGCATAAATGTACCGTCATATGCCTCAGTCCTCGTCACGCCTCGCGATGTCTGTACGTGATTTTATGTATGTCGTGCTACCCAATTAATGGGTTATGTAAGTTATACACCTACTAGTAACAATATCAATATGTTTACCTTGTGATTATTAGAAGTACCAACGAAGGGATCAATTAGTTTAATCCTTTTCCCAGTAATTTACACGGAGCGAATGTTCAAGCACTCGTTCTGAGAAACCGCTATTCAGCTGCCGCTAGCTATACTGGAAGTGAACCTCAAGTACCTAATTGGAAAGACGCTAAGCTGATTGATCGAAGAGATCTCTTCGTAGGTGCTTATGATCAAAAGGTAAACATAATGTTATTATATTGGTAGTATAGGTGTTTTATTTCAGTCTAGAATGTGTGGTTCACCTTTTTCACGTCTACATTGTTACTGTACAGAATTAAGGTTACCGACATAGCACGAAGAATTGCCAAACTTAAGTGGCAATGGGCAGGGCAAATTGCTCGCAGAACAGATGGCCGTTGGGGCTGAAAGGTTCTGGAGTAGTGACCGCGTACCTGAAGATGCAGCGTTGGAAGGTCTCGTACAAGGTGGACCGATGACCTGGTGAAGGTTACGAGAAACCGATAGATGCGGGACGCACAGGAACGTTCGTTGTGGCGACGCATGGGGGAGGCCTATGTCCAACAGGGGAAATGATGATGATTGTTTCTGTGTATGTTGGCTATTTTTTATGATAGCGAGACCAAGACAATACAAACCAGGCGTACAAGCCCCAGTCGGTAATGCACTTGAAAAACAGAAAAATCATTTAACTTCTCCCACTCTAGGTGGAGCGATAGGGAGCGTCAAACTTTTATTGACTGAAACCCACCCTTGCTCCATCAGTTCCCTTTGCGTTCCAGGGCCAAGGTAACTCTTTCGAACAATCCCGCATCCAATCATCTTCATCATCATCATTTCAGCCGAAATACGTCCACTGTTGGACATCGGCCTCCCCCAAGCGTCGCCACAACGACCGTTCATATGCGTCTCGCATCCATCGGTTTCCCGCAACCTTCACCAGATCATCGGTCCACCTTGTAGGGGGTCTTCCAACGCTGAGTATTCTGGTACGCGGTTGCCAACATACCTACTTAAAAATATTGCAAGTTAAATAAAAGCATAAAAAAAAGTTTACGTGAACCTACATAAACATATATTCAAGACTCTGCACCCGCTTTTGTAGATTAGTCGCAGGGTGATTACCGGACCGCGAGCTATGGGTAGCTCGCCGTTCAGCCGTTCGGTAAGGACCAATCTCAGGTCATGGCGTATTGAATCCCATGCACGCGTCAAAGAGATGTAAGCAAAATTGACGGGGTCGACGCCTGTCAGAATTGCGGATAGTTCAAAAGAGTTACCGAAGCCCTCGCAAAAAAAAGAACTACTAAAAGGAGTATTGTGGGTTTTAGTCAGTAAAAGTCTGACACTCCCACCCGCTCCACCGGGAATAGGTTATTTCATGACTTCTCACGTAAAAAAATCTAACATATCAAATGCACACGTTTTCTACTCTCCAGTACCTTTAAGACATGAAACGATATCCCTAAGGCAATAAAAGTAACTCAACTATGTATTTTATTGACACACGGGGCAGTTTTTTAGATGAAAATGGACATGTTGGGCCATAGAGAGAGACCCACTTCAACATTATTTATTTATGACGTGGAATTTGTTAGCCCTTACCTACAAATTATAAGTTCTACAAATACAGGGTGTAAGTGACACAAACTTTAAGGGCTTGCTCAGTAGAAGAAACTAAACAACTTTTCACAGGAATTAACGAACGAAAAAAAAAATAGCCTCATAAGCCATACAAAACTAAAAAATTGATTGGACAGTTTGTATGGAGAGGCTGATTTTTTTTCCCGTTGCCTGAATAAAAGTCTTTGTAAGGTTTTTCAGTTTTGTCTACTGAGCAAGCTCTTAAAGTTTGTGGAGGGCTGTCTCCTGTCTGGAGGGTGTGAATTGGCCTTTGCGTGACAGGCGCGGTAACTCTTTTGAACAATCCTGGCATGTATCGGCCTTAGCAGGCATCGTCTATTTAGGTCACAGGTCTTTTAAGCAGGCGTGGAAATCCAACGTGTTGTTATTCATATTAAACGCTAGCTACCCATTGCTACCCGTCTGCTACCTCGTGCCTGCGGTCGCTTGGGATCGGTAAAACGCGAGACGAGAGGGCGTCTCCACCAATCGTCTCCACGAGGACACGGCGGTACTTCGCCCAAGCGGGGTAGACCTCCACCGTATTCTCCACCATGTCGTATTCACATTATTGATAATAACAACAGCTGAGAGATGAGCACAAGAACCTAACAGATGTATCTAAATAGAGTGTTAATGGATATAAGTAAGACTTAAATTAAACTTGGACAAGTTCTGCCAATTTTTATTTTGCTCCGTGTCAAATCAGACTGAAAATTAATTTTAAGAAAGATTCTTATTGATTTCACCACTTCAAAAATGTTTCATCTAGAAATGTAATATGAAAGGAAACTGTGTGTCCGGGTTATATAAAAGAGGACTCAATATGGCCGTTAAATACCAAGGCACCTGTCAGATCCGTCAGATTCAACAGGCTTACCTAACTATTTCCTTTTACCTTAGGGTTTGAGCTTTCATGCCCTCAACGTTTAGGTATGTGTTCAGAAAATGAGAACAGTTTAATAATTGTGCGGTTTGCGCCAGCAAGAGACCCGCTGCCTCTTGTTAATTAATCTGTTCGTAAAGGTAGAACGGTGTGCACATGACTTGGTTTTAATCTAAAAACCAGTCTAGATGGCCACGCCAGTATTTCTAAGGTGTCTCTATCTATACTTGAACTAATAATCACACTAATATTATAAAGGTGAAAGTTTGTGAGTATGTCATAATAATATGGTGAGTTGTTATTATTATTGCTGATGCGTGTGTTTTATATGTTTAGTTTGTCCAACCGATATTAAAAGTGTTGTTGTGTGTACTTTTGTTACTTCTTCACACTCGAACGGATTTCGATGTAACTTGGTATGTGGTTAGACTAAGACCTAAAATAGCACAAAGGATACTTTTTGACTCGGGAGTATGTTTTGTTAGGATAATTTTCTACTATCAGGCAGGCGAAGCCGCTGACAGCAGCTAGTTCCACGTCAAGTATTGACTTTAGCTTTGTGTAGGTATTAAAAAAAATGGTTTGCAATGTTTGACCCTTATCTACACTAATATTCTAAAGAGGTAAAGTTTGTTTTTGTTTTTTTTAGTTTATAGGAGGTAATCTCTGAAAGTACTGGTCGGATTGCGAAAATATTTTCACCGATAGAAAGCTGCTTTATTCCTAAGTGACACCTACACTATTATTATAAAGAGGTATTTCTTATTTGTTTTTATTTTATTTTTTTTCTTTTGTTTGTAGAGGGTACTTACCTAATCTCTGAAATTACTGGTTCCGTTCGGTTATGTAATTTCACCGATAGAAAGCTGCTTTTTGCTGAGTGACATAGGCCATATTTTATGTACGCGAGCGAAGCTGCGGGCAAAAGCTAGTCATATATAAAATAGAGTGTAATAATTATATTTACTGGCGGAACTGTTCGGTTTAAGACGCATATTTAGAGTGTTTTAATATCTTGCGGATTTCATCAAGCGTGAAAGGTTAAACCCGCATGCAGAAAATTTCAAAATGCAAAAAACGTATCCCGCGTGTGTTCTACGCATTACAATAAATACTTAAAATCCAATCCAACTAGCAATTCTAGAGATTGCCAAGATTACACAAACAATAAACCTTTTCCGGATAATTATATTACTAGCTGTTGCCAGCGTTTTCGCCCGTCCGGTAGAGGATTTTTTTTTTCACAATTCTATCTGGTCCCAAACTAAGCAGAGCTTATGGTATGAGTACTAGAGATCCTGCTGATAAACATACTTATACATTACTAAATACATATATATTATAGATAAATTACACCCAGGCACAGAACAAATTTTTGCGTTCATCACACAAGCATTTTTCCTGGGTGGGAATCAAAGCCACGACCTTCAGCATAGCAGTCTGGGCCACTGACCACTAGAACAACAGGCCAGTCAATTATCTCAAGGGTTCTGATCCTTTCAAAGATTCCGTACACGAAGTGCTATCAACGAAACCCTATTAACTAAGTGTCCGCTGTCCACCCGTCCGTCCATCTGTCGGCCTGTCTGCCTGCGGTGTATTTCATGACTCGTAACTATGAAGACAGTTAACATTTAGCGCTACAACAGAATTCAATAAAATGTAAATAAAACTACTGTCGCACTTGGCCGCCTTTTTATTATAATATTACTGTATATATGTTTTTAGTTTTTCATGGAATTTTTTGCTAGTGCTACCTTTACTTATGATCGGTATTCTATCATCATTAGCTTCCAATCCTAAGTTCATATTCACCGCGACAATCACAACGCTTGTAAAAATATTACTCTCCGTCTGGGATTTTTGGATAAATATATTCGTATCGTATTTTCTGTTAACATAACATCACATCATCAGCCTTACAATACTCACTACTGGGACTAAGGTCACCACTGTAGGAGATAAAATGGGCTCTAATCCATCACGTGGGTCCAGTGCGGGTTAGTGGGAACATGGGATATCAAGGGTCCAACAGGGCTAGTACCCGCTAGGTCTGCGGGGATTTCTCTGACAAGGGAGCCCGTCTTAGAAACCGAAGGGCAACTGAATGATACAGATTTGGTTTTAAGCAGTAAAAGTCTGACACGCCCTCCCACTATTTTGGACGGGAGGGACGCGACTGATTTTCCACCTTAGAAAAATCTGTCTTCGTTTTGTTCTATTATTTTCACAATTTTAAGAGGAGTGGTCATGTAATAAATCACAGAAAGTAATGCGCCTGGCTAGGTTTGAACCCACGACCTACTATTGCACTGGGCCAACACTATTTCTGTTTCGAAGACACGTGACATTCACCAACCCGCACTGGAACCGCGTGGTGGATTACGGACCATTCCTTCACCTATAGAGGAAGTCTGAGTCCCAGCAGCGGGAACATTAAAAAGACTGATTGAACACTGTTTCTTATATTTTCTGTGTAAAAGCAACTTGATAGTACTCGTCGTAAGATGTTATAATGACTTGCAGTTGTTATGTAATCTGTTCCTGAGAATTATAGAGAGTTTGATCTTCACTGTTACTATTTACTAACAAGAATACTAACATTCAACAACTAACGATTGTGACTGTACAGTGTTTCAGTTCCACTTCATAACAAGACGAATTCCTCATCAGAATTATATTAGTGTTTGATAAAATGCTAACCAATCTTGAAGTATATTCATTCAATTAAAAGAATAAATTAAATGTAAGAGTCCAGAGTGTTTAGAAAATTACAACCGAATTGAGAACCTTCTTTATTTTTGTTAGTTATAAAGTCAATTGATAGTAGTAGGGGAGGAACGCAAGCTAAATTTAATAATAATAATTCTTTATTATCAGGCATCTAAGGCTAAGATAAAATACAAAAATAATCTTACAAAATAATAAACTAATACATAAACAGATAATATAACTAATAATTATTAAACTATAAACTATTTGCACACGAAGTGACGGCGTCGTGTTCCGTTGCGAGGTCGGTATCCTTCCACGAAATCGTCGATACACGACACCCTTCGGCCAAAACTCTACTTTGAGGAAGGTGTCCAAATGATGAGTCGGCACCTGCACCACAAACGACTTAAAATTAGAGTTATGGCGCGGCTCCAGCTGCTCAACTCTCAAAGTCCAGTTCGTCTTGACTCGAACATACTCCACGATCTCTTCAACCATCGTGGTGTGATGTAGCCTCGAAACGTACAGCTGCGTCGTGGGCACTGCTGGACGCAGCAGCACGTTCGGTCCTGCCAGCGTGGTACCGCACTGGTTCTGACAAGTAGGCTTCTTCCTCTTCTTCTTCTCTACCTTTGTGAAGTCATCCTCATCGTTCTGCTTGCCCTCTTTCGTTTTACCTGCTTGTCGTGTTGTTTTCGACACATCAGGTTTGTTTGCGGCTACAGCGGAATAGGCACGTTTAGCGGTCGACGTACCTACATGCGTCACTACTTCGACCGGTGACGATACAGCCACGGTAGCGGCGGAGCAAGATGCAACGCAAGCATTATCAGTGTAAAATTTTCAAATTTCCTAACAAGATTATCTTAGCAAACAGTGGTTAAACAATTACTTGTTGCAACGAAATATTAACAGGAACCTTACAATCTAATTTTATGCCTCGCACATTTGACTATGCTACGCTCAATTTGTCAGATTGTTGAAATATACACTTTTCTGCATGTACATAAGTTACCTTGTCTTAATCTGACGCGCTCGAGTTTTTTCGAGGATCAATTTTTCTTACTAACCTGACGGGCTGCCCTCAACGAACCCCACCAATCATATTACGGGTAATCATTTAAACAATATCGTGGTAAGGGTAACATTACAAGGTGCAAGGTGCGGTGGCTCCCTATACGATTTTCTGACGCGCTCGAGTATCCCGCAAAATCCCCATCTCGCCGTACCTATAGTAGTTTCCAAGATTTTTTTACATTCACAATTCAAAACCTCAGTGAAAAATAATTATTTTTCGTAACAGTTAACTTAATCATAATCCCGATAAAAGCTGTCACAACCTGATTGCAAACTCATCCAATCATAATTTACTCAGAGGATATTTGGAGCGATTGCCACTAGCTCCTAAAGAGGCCGTCTAAACAGCCGGAGATGACATTATAAATTTGTGCGAAGCTCTCCCACTCAACAGACTATAGTTCAATAAAAAAAACTCTGCTCGGGATTGATATTCCAATCGAATTCAAATTTTCTTTCTTATGTTAAAAAAATCTAAAAAAATTCCACTGTGCTTATTTCAACTAGCTTCAGGTTCTCGCGTCCACAACCACATGTAAAAATATATTCCTGGAATTAGAAGTATCATGTCATTATTACAACATACATTTTCATTGTTATTACACATTTTTCATTAGATATTTTGGAAACAGAGTATCTTGTGGATATTATCTTGACTCCTATTGAAATTAATTTATAAAGTTGTGTAAAACGAATCCAGTAAAGACCTTTGAAACTGCTATTTTGCATGAATTTTGACACTTCATAATATACTCAATAATTTAAAAAGTATAATAATAGAAGCCTTGCATTTTTAATCAATATTCTGAATGACGACATTTTTTTTAAAAAAAACCGGCCTAGTGCGAGTCGGACTCGCCCATGAAGGGTTCCGTAGCAGCAAGTAACATAATATAAAAGTTCTTGTAATGTATTGTAACTTTGATCGATGTTTTAATAATAGTGTATTTTTTTCGGTTTATGACGCATTAAAAAAAAACTACTCACTGGATTTCGTTCAAACCAATTTTCGTTGGTAGTTTTTATAGTAATGTACATCATATATTTTTTTTAGTTTTATCATTCTCTTATCTTGGAAGTTAGAGGGGGGGGGGACACACAATTTACCACTTTGGAAGTGTCTCTCGCGCAAACTATTCAGTTTAGAAAAAAATGATATTAGAAACCTCAGTATCATTTTTGAAGACCTATCCATAGATACCACACACGCATGGGTTTGATGAAAAAAAAATTTTTGAGTTTCAGTTCTATGTATGGGGACCCCTAAAATTTATTGCTTTTTTTCTATTTTTGTGTGAAAATCTTAATGCGGTTCACAGAATACATCTACTTACAAAGTTTCAACAGTATAGCTCTTATAGTTTCGGAAAAAAGTGGCTGTGACATACGGACGGACGGACAGACAGACAGACAGACAGACAGACAGACAGACAGACATGACGAATCTATAAGGGTTCCGTTTTTTGCCATTTGGCTACGGAACCCTAAAAACTAATAATGGTTTAAAAACACTTATTTTCTGGAACAAGTTTTGTGAAATTTTCGAGTAAATCACGGAATTACCGAATGCTAACAGAGTTTTCAGAGAGCAGTGGTGGCCGAGTGGTAATGGCTCCGACTTACGAGTTGTAGGTCGCGGATTCAAACCCTGTCAGGCGCATTACTTTGTGTAATTTATTTAATTACCACTGCTCTCAAAATGGTGAAGGAAAACATCGTGAGGAAACCGGCATGTCCTAGAACCAAAAATTCGAAGACATGTGACATCCACCAACCCGCACTGGGCCCGCGTGGTGGATTACGGCCCATTCCCTCTCCTAGAGAGGAGGTCAGAGTCCCAGCAGTGGGAACATTAAAAAAGGCTGATGATGATGATGATGAACAGAGTTTTCAGGCGATTTTCGCGTTTGCTCTCCGTCAAACATTACATTGGACTGCACTAGATGAAGCAACAAGCTTTTAAACTATGCTCAATTTTGACGATATGTGAGTGGTAAAGGAGCCTATTAAGTAAAAGCAGCCCTGTGTTATATAATTAAAGTGGTATTCTGCCAGCAATTTCACCCGCGTGAAAGTGGGGTTTTCCATACAAACTTTGGCACCCCATTTCGAGATGAAATGGGGTGTGTGTTCAATATAGTGTGAATTTTGAAAGATCTTTTTTATTCTTTATACAAAGACATCAAGAAAGATGCAATTTTGCACATGGGTTATGTATGTTCGATACATCCTCTCCCCCTTTTCTGTCAGCCTGTCATCGACTACACGTATAAATGAAGCAATTTTACTTGTTACGACAATATTCTGATGTGTTCCTATGAGGAGTTCTGTTTCATATCTTCGAAGTTTATGATCTTAACAATATTTCTATAGGACCAACTTGGAAGCATAACCTTCCAAAAAAAAAAACATTTCAAAATCAGTTCACAATAATTGACAGAGAGATATTGGTGAACATACATAAAAAAAGACGTGTGTAAAGCTATTGTATAGCATTTTTTATCAACTTATGCAATAGACCTCGCCAACAGCTGCTTAACCCCACCCATCCAAACACAGACCCTACCAACAGCTGCTTAACCCCATCCATCTAAAACCAGACCTCGCTAACAGCTGCTTAACCCCACCCATCCAAAACGCTGATAGCTGCTTAACCCCACCCATCCAAACACAGACCTCACCAACAGCTTTTTAACCCCACCCATCTAAAACCAGACCTCGCCAACTGCTGCTTAACCGCACCCATCCAATACCAGACCTCGCTAACAGCTGCTTAACCCCACCCATCCAAAACGCCGACAGCTGCTTTCACTCATTTGTTTTCTTATCGGTCACCAAGCTCAAAAAACAAATGAGTGGGGGGTGTTAGGTTATTTTCGTTACGGAATTTCTGGATTCGGTCTACACTCTCAAGGCCCGCGATAGAAGCTATGCAATAGCTTAAAAACGCATTCAGCCGAATATATAACCTCCTCCTTTTCAAAGTCGGTTAAAAAATAAAGTAGTATATTCATAACTAGCGACCCGCCCCGGCTTCGCACGGGTGCAATGCTGATACTAAATACACTACAGAAAAACTGTGAACGTTGTATATAAAAACATAGCGGCCCGCTCCGGCTTCGCACGGGTATAAAATATATAGCCTATGTGATTAAAATCGATTCAGTAGTTTTGATTTATTCATTACTGCCCGTGGCCCGCACGCGTTAAATTTGGAGTAAAACAATCCCCCTTTCCCTATACCATGAAGAGGCACGCTCTTGTCGCATCGGGCGGCCGGCCGGTACCGCCGCAAACGCTACGTCCCGCAATTTTTAAATCTGTAATATCTTCGAAAATATTCACTTAAATGATACGATGTAAAGGGCCATATAGAAAAGTGAAATTAAATAGTCTATATTAAATGAACAATGTATTCAAGGTATTTAATTGGTTAAGGATTAATGCTGTATTGGTTAAAATCGCTTCGAAAATTAGCCATTATTTGTCGTAAAAAGTAAATGACAAAAAAAAGTTATTGTGGGTTATCCATAAGAGATAGACATATACCATCACGGACTTTTCTGTAGACCTTTTCAATGTGTACAATAATACTTAGTACATTATTTTGATAAAACTCGTAGGGTTCAGCCTGCGTTTGCAATGTAAGCGGAAAAAATGTAATTATTTACGACATCACATTAGAAACCTCAAAAATAACAGTACTTCTCCACTATTTAATGGATGTTATTATACATATAAACCTTCCTCTTGAATCACTCTATCTATTAAAAAAACAGCATCAAAATCCGTTGCGTAGTTTCGAAGATTTAAGCATACAAAGGGACATAGGGACAGAGAAAGCGACTTTGTTTTATACTATGTAGTGATGATTCGCCTTTGAGATTTTATCGTGAATGACGTCTATTTACAAAGAAATAAACATAGTTTTTTTGGAAATCTACTCACTGTCGTTGTTTCGAAATGTACCTATTTGTGCCATTCATTTATTACCTAAGATAACTAAGAGGGGAAGACGGGGTTTACAAGGGTTTGGGCTGGTCGTTGATGAGTCAGAGAATGACTTTACCTCTTTTAAAGATTTTAGGATTCATTACACACTAATTGTGAAAATATTCAGCAGTAAATGCGTAGTACTAATTAATCTATGTTGACCGACTATTAATTTTGGTAAGCATTATTAATGATTAAAAAACCACAATTATCGGCTGTTGTGTATTGTACAGTCGAGTCATTATACCTTCGTCACCTTTCAAATTCGTCACTTTATCAAGTCAAGACGCCCAATGGTCCCCCGTCCGACCGTCCGGTAACCGTCCGAACCATGCCGAAGTTATCGACGGTGCCGGGTGTTCCACGCGCGCCACAAGGAGTTGTCAGCAAACCTTATAGGTCCATCAAGGTCAAAGTCTACTGGGGCCATGGATTATGCGAAATTAAACCCAAGGGGATGAAGGCAAATATGGAATAGGAATGGGTTTTAGTAAGTAAAAGTCTGACAAGCCCTCCCGCTTGGCCCAAAGGCGGGAGATGTCATTAGATGATATCCCACCTTAAAAAAAAATCAAAACACCTAAGGCACTATTTACGAGTATAAAACAAAACTATTTTTGTCCCGCTCTCTCTTATTTAAGAAAAAAATTAGAATTCGCTGACCAAAGGGATCTTTAATTTTTTGACCGACTTCTAAAAAAGGAGGAGGTTATTTATGGAACAAACAATATCGAGAAACACCGATTTCCGAAATTAAAATTATTTTGATGTTTTTAGTGTTTTTTAATGAAGTAGGTTATTTTTTATTTTTTGTAAAATGTATTTTACTAAGTAAGAATCTAATGGAAAAAAAAACAATACTCATTTGATCTGTTTAAATTTTTGTTTATTTAAGCGAATGTTGTTTACGCAAAGAAGTAACGAGTTACACATAAGCGAGTGTTTCCTGGGAGGTGCAGTAAAGGCGGTGCGAATCTGCCATGGAAATCGTTTACTTATAAGCTTTTCCAAAGTATAATCTTAACTTTGCGCGGTTTTGTGATCTTACATAAGAACTATCAATACTTTCTAGCTCCTTGTATCCCCCGTCTTCCCCTCTTAGTTATCTTAGGTATTAAATGAATGGCACTCGGATATCTATGATGGCACTAATACATTTCAAAGCAACGACAGTGAGTAGATTACCAAAAAAACTATGTTTATTTCTTTGTAAATAGACGTCATTCACGATAAAACCTCAAAGGCGAAAGTATATAATTATGAAACTACATTATTTTTTAACCGACTTCGAAAAGGAGAAGGTTCTATGTTCGGCTCAATTTCATATTTTTATTTATGTATGTTCACCGATATCTCGCCCAATTGTGGACAGTTTTTAATTTTTTTTATTTTTTGTTATTGAAAGGTTATGCTTCCAAGTTTGTCCCATAGAAATTTTGTTATGATCATAAACTTCGAAGATATGAAACAGAAGTCCTCATAGGAACACAGCAGAATATTGTCGTAACAAGTAAAATTGCTTTGTTTATACGTGTAGTCGATGACAGGCTGACAGAAAAGGGGGAGGGGACGTATCGAACTGATCTAGAGATGAAGCCGGAAAGTAAATTAATGTAACCTAACCGTGTTTGGGATTATTAGAAACGTTATGTAATGCTCTCTGGTTAGAAGGTATTTAAGTTTGGCTGAGGGGTACTTTTAGTGGTGGTACCTTACCTAAAAAGTGAAAAATAAAAAAACTTTTCAGTGTTTTTTTTTTACATTGAAGTCGGTTGAATTGTTTTTTTTTTGCAAAAAGTTTTTTTTATATTATATGTGAAGGCTAAATATAGTTTGTTCAGAATCAGTAACTGAATCAGTTCCAATAATTTTTACACCATGTTAAGTTTTTTTCCCAAAAATATTAATTTAAAAAAAAGTCACAAGTTGGACACCACCGACACTAAGTAGAACACATGTCACGGCAGGTCATAGCGGGCATTAGACGTCAGTGTACAACTGGGTGCGGGAGCAAAACAATCCCTCAGTCACTCCGATGGCCCGGTGACCATGCATTTGTATGGACATTCAGGTATCATAAGAAGCTTATACATTTTGGATTTTTCATGATACATTTATGAAATATTGTACATAAATTATTCTTTACATAAATTTTCTGGATACATGTTTCAGGATTCGCATATATTATATTAAAACTAATGTTGTATGTGTGTACAAACATATGTTTCTTAGGTACTTCTTCACACTAAAACGGATGATAGGATTTGAATTTTTAGCAAACGGATAGACTAAAGCCTGAAATAGAACGTAGGATAGGACTTTTTATTACAGGAATATGTTCTTTTGGGACAATTTTATAGTTTTAATCACTAAAAGCAGATCCTATTATAGAGTCATTTACCGAAGTCTATTTGAATTCTGACCATCGGGGTTACCACGACGTTCAAAGTAAGATTGTTTTAATCTTGTTTCAGTGTGGGTAAGAGATGGCGCTAGACAACCTGTATAGCTCTGTCTCTTACCCACACTGAAACAAGATTAAAACAATCTTACTTTAAACGTCTTGGTCTAGAAGTAGGTTGATAAAATGAAGCAGAAATCGTGAAAGATGCAGAAACTCTGAAGTGGCAAAACTATTTTTTTACCGTGATTTTAAGTTCATTAAATTGTGTGAATATTATAAAAAAACCGGCAAATTGTGAGCCGGTCTTGCACACGAAGGGTTACGTACCATTATCTATAAAAATGGACAAGTGCGAGTCGGTCTTACGCACTGAGGGTTCCGTGCAAACTTCAATTCCCGAATGGAGTCTCCAAGATTTTTCCGAAACACAAAAAGGTATTTTTTTGTGTCGTAATAAAAGATTTACTGTTTTAAGATTTATTCTTATATCAGTGCTATAAAAACTTTCTGTATGCCAAATTTCAGGATTTTGGGTCAACGGAAAGTGATTTGATTTTTTGCGACATGAACAACCCCTTTTCTTTCGTTAACTTAGAAGTTTGATTTTTTTACAGCTTCAAGGGACCGTATAGGTATAGTTTTAATTTCAACTCCATACCTCTACGCAATCCCGAGATAAAGGGTCTTGACATACAGATTGACAGACAGACAGACAGACGGACAACAAAATGATCCTATAAGGGTTCCTATAAGAGGACATCTCACAATCAAAATAAAAAACTTGGCAAGAAATAAAAAAATATATATTTTAAATCCCGTTGATAAAAAATGAACCTTACTCTTTAGGCTCATAATGTAACCTTGCAAATATATTTACGTAAGATGGGACTTCCCCATAGGCAACTACTATGAATGACTGAAGGGTTTGGGTCAACCCTCGACATTAATTATTTTGTGCTCACGCCAAGTGAAGTACAGTCGACTTCACGTCTGCAGTAATATTTTAACCTTAACCTGGTCTAGTGTACTATAGAGTTTTAAAAGATTAATAGGCCAGCTTGTACTGGTTTTGTATCATTGATCGGACGTGCGTTCACCGCGAATGATCGCTCTCGTAATCGAAATGTTACGACCCTTATTTTTTCTTTCTTAATTCAGCGCAATGCATTAAATGCAGCAAAGCAGTGGTAGTCCCCGACTTACGTTTTTGTACGTAGAGTCGTGGATTTGAACTCAGGGAGGCACTTTACTTTGTGTACTTAATTTTATCACCATTACTTATTAAACGGTGAAGGGAACATCGTGTGGAAACTGGCATGTCCTAGCAGCAAAAATTCTAAGACATATGACATCCATCAGACCACTGGGTCCGATCGGCCTACTCTCAAGACCTGCGTCCCAGCAGTGGGAACATTATAAGGCTGCTTATGCTTATTCATCGAACATTCCCCAAAAGTACAACTAAATAAATTGCGTTCCCTTTTTTTTATGTAGGAAATCATCAAAAATTTCTTCAGGTCTGGTTAAAGCGAGAGGGAATGTCAGAATTTTACTGACTAAAACTCATCCGTGTTCCCTCACTTGCCCTTTGCGCTCTAGGATCGCATTGCTACCTTACCTACGTTTACGAAAGAATTTTCAATACAAGCCCGTCAAGACTCAAGAATCAAAGGCATTACAGGCCCTTTGGTCTAGAAAATGAAACACATCCTTATTTAGTTATAAAAATAAAAATCACCTTGTTGTTTTGCAGCTGATTGCAGTTTACTGATTCATTTATAAAAAAAAATAAGCCTTAGCTTTTTATAAAAAAAAAAAAATCTATTAAATATTTATGAGAACTTTAAACTCTACCTACCTATATTTGAATTCTTAATTTAATTTTGTTTCCACCCAGGAAACTGAAATTCCTATCGAAATTGTTTTTTTCTTTTTACATTTTAATTATATCTATTAACATTCCATTATACTTGTTTCGACTGCGTTCAGATAAAGATAGAATTAAACATCTGGTAATCAATTGCTAATCAACTCAGAATTTGAATAAAATACGGCCCTTGTATTGATTTATGATTGAATATCAATAAGCATACCTACTGCATGTTATGATGTTTTCATTTCTCGCTTTCCTGAAGCGTTAAATATTCCGCAAATTTTGTGGCGGAAAAAGCAATCGAAATAGAGTGGAGACACTGTTATTTCCGGTTTTAGGGTGAACGGTTCTTTTCGTTTCGTTTTCACCGGTATTTTATTTATGGGGATAAAAGAGGGGAGCTGAAGGACTATTTTTCACTCTCGCGTTTTTTAATAGTTATTAATGGAATGGTATCGAGTGCCTTTTGTGTAGAAAGATTGCTTATAACTCAATCTTATTTAAAAAAAAAAACTATAAAGTGGTTTTTTTTGGTACGGTGGGTAAAAAGAACCAAATGACATCCCCCGCCCTTGGGCGGAGTGGGTCATCAGTACAGTGGTTAACTTAAATGATTTATCATGAAATTAGGCGTAAAATCCAATCTGTTCTCAATAAATTAGTGTCGAGCAGTGAGCCCGAAACTTTGCAATTAGTTCTACGGTTTAGTTGGGTAGACATCGATATTTCTTCATCCACTGCAATTATTTTCTTTCCCAAAACAAATAAATTTTCTTTACACAACAAACAAATAATCTGTTAAGGTCGTAACATATTAGACTTTTGGATGGTAAAATTTAAAAAAAAATATTGACAGTATTTATAGAAACCGGTACGGTTTTTTTTTTTGAGTTTTGTAATCATCAAATGCCTTCTATGCCCGCTCTATGGTGACTTCTACTGACTAAAACCATCCTTTGTACGGACACAAGAGGGTTTTAAGTTTACGACTAACTTAAAACTATTTCTAAAAGTAATGTTATAGTCTAGTTTACCGTATTATTAGACTACGAAAAGAAAAGAAAGAAAAATTAAAATCGCTTTCTTTTTCCCCTAAAAATCATTTTGAAAAATATCATATTTTATTACAAACGGTACTGCACCCGCTGGGCCCGGGTGGTGGATTACGGCCCATTGAGAGGAGGCCTGATTCCCAGCAGTGGAAACATTAAAAAGGCTGATGATGATGGTGATTACAAAAGGTTTATCCGTTTTATCTATTACCAAGATAAAATAATTGCGGTCGATCCCGGCTGTCATTTATGGATCTTTGACAGTCATGAGGAGGATTTTTTTTTAAATTTGTTTTCGGGTTCCAAGACCTTTCAATCGTTCCACCGGAGACTTTTGGAGTTTCATTGACCCAATGTTTTTCTGGTGGTTGCCAGTGTTGATTCTTGGTGTCAGGAATTGCAGCAGTCGAAAACGCCACAATCGCGACAGTAAGTCCCCTATTTCCGGAGGCAGCGAGTAGCCGCGGCGTCCTCACTTACCGCCTGACGCCTTTCCTCAACGGACATGGCTGTTTCGGGAAGTACCTACTTGTTTCGGATCCGGCGGAAGGAAACGCCCGGTTGTCTTTGTGCAGATCACCCAGTGGACATCCTGGAGCCTGCCGTATTTTCGTGTAAGCAATCGGTGACGACTACATCACGTGGCCGGCCTTGGTTCTGGCCATATTACGGAAAACAGCTATCTACTTCTGCAAGGCTGTGGTACTAACAAAAGAGGTGGTAGTAACCGTAAGGGAGAAAACAGTCTCACCTCCCAGCCGCCGGTCGTCGTCTTTTTTTTAATTAATTTAAAAGCTAGTAGATTTTAGATTTCCATTATAATTCAATATTCAGGTGCATCTAGTACTTAATATTGAAAAAAGTCATAAATCAAAAACAATATTTGGGTCAATATAAACAAAGTGCATTTTTTTTCAATTTTGGTGGCGAAATATTCCCTTCAGTTTTCGTGAAAATTAAGGACCTGATACAAAAAAAGAAAGTTCAAGTTAGATGATTCTTTATGGGATTTGAGAATATTTTTGTATTTTTTGAGATATTTTAGTTTAAAGTCTAGTGTGGCCACCAAAATTGAGAAGCTTCTAGCAAAATTGAGAGTTGTCCACCAAAATCAAAAGTCCGAAGAAGTTTTCAATTTTTGGTGGATCAAATCGATCCACCAAAAATTAATAAATAAAAAAATTAATAATTAATAAATAAAATTCTTGTCCCTCGTCCTACCCAAGATGATACTGAAATTTTTGTCAGAAAACCACAGCACTAAGCACACTATTGTTATTCGCATATTTTTTTATTTTTATGGTGGGAAGAAATCATACAATGACAATCCTCGCTCTTGGGTGGAGCGGGAGATAGTGTCAGACTCTTACTGACTAAAAGATGGGTCTTTTAGTCGTAAGTACCCGTTCCTTCTAGCCTTCATACCGGGGCTCGAACTCCCTTTCGGATAACCCTGGCCCCAGTAGGCTTCGGACCCGGCTGAGTCCCTGCTGTTGCTGACAACTCCTCGAGGCGCGTGGGAACAGTGCGCGCCGTCGACGACTTGGGCTTGGTCCGGACTGTTACCGGACGGCCGGACAGCGAGCTACCCATTGCTCATTGTCCGCAATCCCGCGCCTACGGTAGCCGGAAATTGGGATCAGAATCCCGGCGGCTGCGGCGGCGGCGAGAACGCCGTTGCCTGATGGTAAATTGAATAAGTACCACCAAAATTATGATTAATGCTTAGACAAACTTTGATCGAGTGTCCTGAGCTTTTAATTCGATTTTCTAATATGGTTAATTTATTTTTAGATAATATATCTTATGCATATGCCAACGAATTTGTTTATTTTTTATTTTAATTTAAATTGTTAGTCGTTTCGTCGTCATTTTTCATCCGTCTTTTTCACAGCCCAACATTCTGATCCATACAGCCTTATCACGGACTTCTAAATTTTACCCTTCCACTTGAGAGACATCCGTGGGTCACAAGTTGTTCCTGTGACCTGTCGCCATTTCATCCATCCTGCGTGGATCCGATGTGTTACGTCCCGATCTACCTCACCATCTCCTTGGACGAGCGACCCAAGGTACCGAAAGTCGGAACAGATCGATATGGGCGTTCCGGCGAGAGCTAAGGGCACCGCTGAAATCGCAGAACAAGTACTCCGTTTTGGTTCTACTCAGTTTCAGGCTAACAATCTCCAATCTGTGCTACCACACCTCCAATCTGTTCTGGATCTCTAGGCCACTCTCGGCAACCAGCACAATGTCATCGGCAAACAACATACACCAAGAAGCCTCTTCCGACGAATGTCCGACGTCAGAGCGTCCATTATCATCAGGACGAGGTAAGGGCTGAGGGCCGACCTTTGGTGTAAGCCGACAGCCACATTGAAGCTTCCAGTAGCGCCCACTGAAGACTGGACTTGGGTACTGCATCGACTGTACATCGCTCGGATCAACTGAACATACTTCCCAGGCACACCTTTTTCCTTAAGGGCCCACCACAGAACCTCACGTCAATGAATACCATGTGCAAGTTTTTATGCGCACCTCTGTATTTCTCGCACAGCTGGCGTATAGCAAAAATGGCATCCGTTGTACCCCGACCAGGCATAAAACCGAATTCGTTCTGTGAAATTTCACTCTCTTCTCTCAGTCGCCTTTCAATAACTTTCTCCCAGGCTTTCATAGTATGTGACATTAGCTTTTTTCCTCTATAATTGTTGCACTCAAGCACATCACCTTTGTTCTTAAAAATGGGCACCAAAAAGTGCAACAACTTATTGAAGAATAAAGCTATTTTTATTTATTCTAGATTACTTAAACTATTTTTTATTGAAAAAAAAAAAATGTTGCCCTATTGAAGTAAGTAACGCAGATTACAAAAAAAAAAACAAAACATCCTTTCATTTTACACCACGATTATTAACGTGGACATCAAAAAATAGTCGCTGGGACATTCACCCATTTGCACTACAAAAGAATTTATGTTAATATTAAAATACGAACATTTTCACAACATATTCATCCATACATTAGCTTGAATTTACCGTGTACCTATAAAAATAAATTCAGTCAAAATATCAACTGAAATGGAGGCAAGACCGATAGTTATGTAAACTATCGTAACTACGTTACGCTATATAGTAGGTAAAGGTAAGTACTTACCTGATGTGAGGCTGTGGATTCACTCTCCACAAATCTCAAGCAAAGCTTCCAGCGATATTTATATAGCAAATCCAGTAATACATAAAGAGAAAACTTTGCACCGGCTTTGAAACATATTAGGGATGGTTTCGGGAAAGCAATCGCTCCATGCGAAATGCTGGTTTTTATCCAATTAGAATGACCACTGACTTCAATATAGTTGGGAAGAGGTTAGGCAGATAGGTTTGAGAATATGGTACGTACGGAACAGTTTCATATTGACATAATTAAAGATCCCATGGAGAAGTGCAGAGAAGTAAAATTTCGATTGTATTTCATGTTTTTAATGATACTGTATCCTTTCCCTACTCTGGGAACCTTACTAGGTAGCAAGGTCTGGTTTTTTTAGGGTTCCGTAGATCACTTTGTTGTCCATCTGTCTGTCTGTTTGTCAAGACCCTTTCTCTCAGGAACGCGTGGACGTATCGAATTTAAATTAGCTATGAAAAAATCAAACTTCTCAGTTAACGAAAAAAAAGATACGACCGTTTATGTCGCAAAAAAGTGTATTTCAACCCTCTCTATAGAATCAAAACTTACCGTTGACCTAGAATCCTGAAATTTGGCATTAAGCAAGGTCTCATCATAGACTCTGGCCAACAAAAAGGAGGCTGCGTTAAAAAAAAATGAAGCTGTTCACCCTAGGTGTACGCCAATCAAACGGAGTTGATACGTTTGGTTATTGATGAAAATAATAAGTATGCGATATATATATGATGTATGTTCTTTTAACAATTAAACATTTGCTGCTTCTTTAGCCACGATATTCAATGCCGCCAAAACTCAAGCATGTCCGTTCACTGCCAAAAGGAACCTGATCACCTTGGCTCCTGCTTTTTAGAATGTATCCTTGGAGTGTATCATAGATATAAGAAAGGAGGAAATATGCTAAGAGTAAAAAATGTATTGGACCACTGTGTCTCCAGTTTCTCCTTCCACTACCGACACTACTACACGTACAGGAATACTAACGCAGTCGCGCATACATCCACAAATCATAAATCAGACCAAACTACACAGTTAAATAGAAACCTTATTGCCCTAAAAACAGCGTGTATTTTCCTTACACCGTACAATTTACGCACACATTAACAACATACAACCATCGATGTGCTGTACGCTAGTGACTGACTAAATAGAAAAGTTATCGATTTTTTAATTTTTTATCGTGCTATTTTTTTTTGGGTTCCAATAACAAATTAAATAAAAGTGAATGCTCCCAGAAAATAATGTATATAATAATATAATATACATGTATATAAAAGTAGAACAACCAAAATGTTTTTCAAAAAACTAAAAACTCTATTTATTCCCATTAGGCAATTATACGGCATTTTAGAACGGCAATATCAAATACAAAAAATCGGCGAAATGGAACACGCACTACTATAGAATCCTGAAAAGTTTTATAACTTATATTATGAATTATGAAAAAAGAGTTATTAAAAGAAAAAACTTTAATTTGCAAAAATTTGGTCTAGTCTTGATTTAGGGATTTGAGAGATGGCGTTTTCTTAGAGGCTGAAACATTTCTGGTCGAAAGTGAATTGAGCATTGGTACTACATATATTTTTAGGCAACTAATAAGGTGGTTAGGTGGCCTTCCAGTAGCATCAATCCATTGCTTTTTTAAATTGTTTTTTGGAAAACTGAAAACAAAGATAAATATGATGACTAAATAATATAACATTTTAGTTATCAGTTTTACCTAAGCTACTGTTAAATATAACCGCTTGTCTGTGTCGCGAAGGAATACAAAATAAAACACGCATCCACGCATAACAAATAAAATTAAAGCTAAAACATGTTGCCTTATTTTAAGCAAAACTCCTTAATATGTTCTGAATTATGCTCATTCATCATCATCATCATCATATCAGCCGAAAAACGTCCACTGTTGGACATAGGTCTCGCCAAGCGTCGCCACAACGTCCGGTTTTGTGCGTCACGCATCCATGCTCATTATAACAGCGCATTCGAAGCTTTCGAAGACTTTGAAAAGGAAGCGAAAATTTCAAAATTATAAAAAGTAAGGAAATAACACGAAGATACTGCCACAATATACGTTATCCGAAACCAAAAAAATGTCCATCGACTATTAACTTACAATTTAACCAACTTACTTTTCGACAGTTGATAACGTATCTCTCTACTACTCTGTAAAATAATAAAAAATTACATTACATTATTTCACTTCGAAAATCCAACCAATCGATATTATGGTCGATAGTCTACGTGAGGGGATCCATTAGGCACTTCACTGACTGCGGCCGGCTGACAGCAACTGACAGCGGCCGGTATTACGAAATACACCGCACTGATAAAGTTTCGTTATGTTATTTTTACGTTGCTTGTACAGTTACTAAGGGTTTAAGGCAGCAAGGGATATTACAAGACTTGTTGTTTTTACTGATTTTAAAGCTAAATATAGCATTAAACTTGTATTTACATATGGTAAGAGATTCCGTGATGACTCAGGCTAGTCTTATCACTTCAGTTCTTGCATTAAACCACTGAACAAAGCGCCATTTTAAATTTGTTTACGATCACGTGTCGCGAGTTTCACAAGTTTATAACTGTCGGCCGTTTGGACGAATGTGCACTTCTTATGCATTTCGTGCGGACATGCACACGCCTCCTTGCCACTTTTCCTGTTTTTTATATTTCTATGGAGCGTATCGACCGCCTTCGGTAGTTGAAATTTCCTTAAAAGGGCAGTCCATTAAGTACAAAGCTACGGTAGCTGTTAGGAAACTCGACATTTATGTAAAGGTTAGATGGCACTCAGTGGCGGATTAGTCCTGTAGCAAGAGTAGCAAATGCTACACACCCTCCCATTTGGGAGTTCTGCGCGTTCAGGGATTCCGCATTTTCGAACATAAAAAAAATCTAGTCAAAATATTTGTACTGCGCGAAACCTAAATACAGCTGATTTCTTTGGATGTGATGACTATGAGATAGTCACATACAGAATAGAAGATCTCTTAGAATTTGGCTTATCATCGTACTTTTTACGCAATTGATCTTAAAATCCACGGAGTTATTGGTTCAAGCTTATTTTTAGAAAGGGTAGCTTTAGCCAGCAGCTCCCTGCGCGCGAAGCCGCTAGCTAAAACTATATAATTTTAATATGTGTAGCCTCGGTTAAGCTTAATCTTAATAACCCTACTAAGAATAAGCTTAAACAAGGTTTATAAGGAATTACATATTTTGTGTGTCTATGTGAATATTACTTTGCCTGTGCGTAGTGACATTTGGCTCCAAAACGTAGTCGTTCACAATGCGTCTCATCAGATGGTTTTAAATTACCTACACAAAGAGCAATGGAGAGGAAGATAAGCTTAAGTTGCAGTAAGCTGAGTACATTGCTCGCAGAACAGATGATTGATGGGGCCGAAAAGTTCTAGAATGGCGATCGGATACCTGAAGACGCAGCGTTGATAGGTCTCGCAACAAGGGTACCGATGACTTATTTTTAGTAAGGTTCACGTGAATTCGATGGAGGCATGATAAACAGGACCGGCCGTTGTGGTGACACTTGGGAGAAACCTTTGTCTAGCAATGGATGCCTTTCAGCTGAAATGATGATCAAGATCAATGTTGGCATCTTGATGAGATCAATCTCTCAGAAAGATTATTCCAATTAAAGATTGGCTATATCTGACCTCTCCAAAGAAACAGGAATGTTGCAGCCTACTAGTAAATCTTGACTGTACAGCTTTTCTATATAAATTCACAAACGCTTCGCCATCATCATCGAAAAGACTCCTTATTTCTGTATTAGATGTCAGAAGAACTTCCCTGGAATCTTTAAGTTTCATCATCATCATCATCAGCCTTTTAAATGTTCCCACTGTTGGGACTCAGGCCTCCTCTCTAGGAAAGGGATCTTTAAATTTGAATAAAACAAATTGTGTGTTATTGATTTTTGTTTATTAATTTGGATGGCCGATTTATGTCATTATGTATAGAATATAATATCGGTTAAATGTCCGCTGCAACTTTGCTGGATAGCGCGCATACGAAATATACAACTTTCCATGTCCATTACTGTTTACATTATTATGAGTTTCGTCTGCTCATTGTCGAAACTTCCTAAAAAGTAGAATTCACCGTGTGATTAATATTGCAATTATTAAATAGTCAAAAAGTATTAAGTTTTTATATTAAAATTTAAAAAAATAACCTAGAAATGATATTATTGTAACCAACCGTCGCATTTTCTCTGCATGTTCTAATTTATTTCACTTTTTGCGTGTTTAAATTTGTCCTTCATATTAAATAGTAGCCTCTCTATCGGACTAGTGATTATTTTCGTTATTGTTTTAAGCAAAATTAGTATAATACAGTGTTGCCAGACCAAAATTTTAAATTCCAGGAAATAAGGGTAAAAAAAAATCAGGAGATCAATAAAATACTTATCGCTTATTTTAATACAACTAAAATCAAGTCAGATTTTTTTTTTAAATCTGCCATACACAACGTGTGATAAATAATTCGTTGTCATCTTTCAATGGCCAAACTCTAGCACAAGTACAGGAAAAAACGTGAAAATTACGTCAATTTCGGAAGTCGGTGTTTCTATAATAGATAGTTTTGTCTCTTCGTTACTTAACACCTACTTCCAAAATTAAAGTTATTTTGTACTTTTCAGTGTTTTTTACATTGAAGTCGATATATTTTTTTTTTTTTTGTAAAAAGTTATTTATTTTTCACTTTTTAGGTATGGTACCACCACTAAAAGTACCCCTCAGCCAAACTTAAATACCTTCTAACCACAGTGCATCTCATAACGTTTCTAATAATCCCAAACACGGTTAGGTTACATTCATTTACCTTCTGGCTTCATCACCAGATCAGTTCGATATATCCTCTTCCTCTTTTCTTTCAGCCTGTCATCGACTACACGTATAAATAAAACAATTTTACTTGTTACGACAATTCTGCTGTGTTCCTATGAGGAGTTCTGTTCCATATCTTCGAAGTTTATTATCTTAATCATAACAATATTTCTATGGGACCAACATGGAAGCATAAACGTTCAATCAAAAACTTTTTTTCAAAATTTGTCCCGCCCTGGCTCAACTTATTTTGCACACTGTATTATACAAACAATCGCTAGCTTTCTAATGTATATTATTCGATTTTAGTGAAAAAATGCAACATAAAGAAAAAAACAACAACAAATGGAAAACGTTTTGCAATTAAAATAGAGAAACGTTAATAATACATTTTCGATTGTTTTCGTTCTATTCAAGCTTCACGTAGATAAAATCTTTTATATTGTACTGTTGAAGATGTACGTTATCTATTGAATTATTCAAAGCATTATTATCGAAGTACCTAGGTACACGAGTTTTTTATTCTAGTTGAAGGCCCGTCCTCCATTGAAGGTGAACTTATGTTACGTGCCTGATCGATCAATCTTGTAGAATTATTAAAGGACTAAACTTGACAGAGACTAACACCTGCGTGCTGGCGACAGCTTCAATTTATTTACTTTCGTAATCCATACTGAAAATTAATCATAATGTCCTAACTGTACTACTGCAAAGATCATCTCGATATTTAGAACGATCTAAATTCTAAAGGTTCTCTTGAGTTTTACTGTATAAAACTCATGAATAACAACATTTTGTGAAGAGGCAGCTAACCGCAATTTCCAAATGAATAATATTCTCTTATGTCGTATAAAAACGAAATAGTAGTTTATGTGACTAGGGGATAAAGCAGTGTCTTTAAGTCGCGGGCGGTATGTTGAATTCCGAACGAAACGAAGGTTGCTGATTTTAATCCCGAACGATAGTGAGGGATTTATAAAATTAACTCCCGAGCATTGCGAGGGAGTTAATAAAGAAACCTGAGTGAAGTGAGGAATTTAAGCCGCCCAAGACAAAGACAGCTTTATCCCCGTGTTGCATACTCTACTTTTTACACCATCTGTGAGATAATCAAAAGACAATTTGGTCGACCAAATCATATAATAGAGAAATATAAGTAGGTATTATATGGGTGATTCTTTGAATATGTGCATATCACGCGGCCCTCCCCAAATAACTACTTTGTGGGGTATAAAGTTATGTTTTTTTTTATTTCACATAAAACATAGTTCCAGCTCTATATACAGATGTACATAATATGTTCCTATTGCTATAAACAACTAAGTTATCTTTATAAACGTTCCTCAAATCTCATCACCATTCGTGTCCCAATTTCCGAATTTTTGCAGTTTATGATCGAAAAGTTATAAATATACCTTAAAGAACGCAATTTTAAGTAGTAATTTAGATAGTACACGACATGTTTTACTATGTAACAAAACTATATACATTAAAGAACACTTTAAGGTAATTTGTAATGACTTTGAAAATTGTCCCAACACTTTGTACTCACTACCATTTGTTCACACAATCGCAGGATTATTTTTCTACGTAATGTATTTTTATTTGAAGTGCAATATCTCGGCGATCACGCTCGGTTCCGCGTCTCGACTCGTGCGGGTCACACCTCAAAGAATGTTTTGGCGCCAATTCTAGCATACCTTAACCGCCCAGAAATCGTGTTTGTCAAAAAAAAATCTCCTCACCGTTCGAGTTTCCCGTGGTAAGTCTATTATTTTTATTAATAATTTTTAAGCTTTTTAATAGTCGCTATAGGATACTTTTTGCATTGATTAAGTTCAAAAATTATTAACTCCGGTAAAGAACGTATCATGTGAAAAAATATACAAATACCTAATTACCATTTGTATAATTACCATTTTTTCCGTTCGTATTTTAACAAATGGTAATGAGCAATTTAAAATGGTAATTAGTACCAGTATAAGCTGGCCTCTTATTATATTGAAACTCATTGCTTCGCTAGGCCAGCCCAACGTTGAATTGTTACTACCAACGCGTAAACGATTGGTGATCATTCAGTGTGAACTGACACTTCAGTAATATTTTTTTTTTTCAGAGTAAGTATGCCTCGGAAAAAACAGCAGTCGAAGGAGGGAACATTGGCTAAAGCCAAAATTGCACGCCGGAATCGATACGCTTAAATCAAAGCTGACCCTATTTCATACGCCTGGCCTTTCAATCGTGGAAATTACAGACACAATAGAAAGACAATAGGTGCGCGAACGCCGGCGTTCGCTTGTGTGTTAATGAAATAAAAAAGAAAAAGAACGACAGCGATACAAATAGTAGCAAAATTAAAAATTTTAATAAACCCCTGACTCATAAAATCTATAAAAGTAAAAGAACTGATTAACTGATTAATGGGCCTATATTAAATATTTATCTGCCAGTCGACCTTAGGGTGGTGCAGAAACATAACATGGCAGGTGCAACTGAATGTATAGGCAAAACAGAAGAGAAACGAATATATACAATATTAAATACATACTTAGATACATACATATAAATAAACAATACTGTAGTGAAAAAACAAATCCAACACATTAGCGCGGTGATGATTCTACCAACATCTTGCGAATATGCTCACGTGCCTTCACCTTAAAAGAAAATCGGCTTGTTGCCATCCTGATATTCAGAGGGAGCGCATTCCAAAGAGATATCGCCTGGACGAAAAAGGAAGAGTGGATAAGCCCAGAGCGGTGTGAGGGGCATCGTAGAAGACGATTATTAGTAGACCGAAGATTTTTCTTGTGCCCAGAGCAAAGAAATTGAAGTTCTGAAGTCAGATAAGAAGGGGAAGAAGGATTATCCAGAAAAGAGAACAGGGTAGTCAAGGCCCTTAGCGCTCTGCGCTGGCGAATGGGTAACCATTTTAAAAGCAAACGATGCTCTGATACATGATCGTACTTACGGAGGTTGAAGACAAATCGAATGCAGTTATTCAGAAGACGGTCAAGTTTATTGAGGAGATCTGCATTCAGGTCATAGTAGCACACATCAGCATAGTCGATTATGGGAAAGATTAGGGATTGTACAAGCATTGCCTTTATGTGAGCTGGGAGAAGATTCTTGAGACGATATAGAGACCGTAACGTTCCAGTGACTTTTTGGCTGACATTAGTGATCTGCTTCCGCCAATCCAGACAAGCATCAACATACATACCAAGATCCTTGACCTCAGAGCCAAACGGAATCACCGTATTGTTGAAGATTACGGGTGGTACGGTTAGTCCATCTAGCTTTCTTAGACTATGGGGGCTCCCAACTATAATGGCCTGACACTTCGCAGGATTAACCGCCACTCCGAATCTATCAGACCAGTTTTGAATCACCTGTAAATCCCGGTTTAGCTCTTCGATCGCATCCGATATGTTGTCCACACTTGACCGACAGTACAGCTGCAAATCATCAGCATAGAGATGATACGCACACTGAAGTTTAGCAGTTATAAAGTTTATAAAAACAGAGAACAAAAGAGGAGATAAAATACCGCCTTTTATGATGACGAAGACCTGATGCTAGAACTGGGAGGTGACTAATAGAACTCTAGAATGCCTACCTTCTAGTAAACACGTCGAGTTATGGTCGTCTCAATCATTTCTTTTATTTTTTATAGATTTTATGCGTCGTGGGTTTATTAAAACTGTTAATTTTACTATTATTTTAATACAATCACCTCCCTAAAAAGTTACCAAAGTTTTATATCGTTTATTGTCAACTAAATAATTAATAAATATGTGATTCAAGTATATTATTCATATTATTCCTAATTACCAATAACAAAACCTAATCATCATTTTTTAAATGCTAATTACCGTATGTTTCATATCTCATCACCGTTCGACGAAAATTTTCAGCTTCAGGTTTAGACCTATACAGCAATTAAAATACCGTGCGTTTCATTTATTTCAATAATCTGCATTATAAACTACACATTAAATCCAAAAAAGTCGTAATTGGAAGCATTATTTGAACTTAATTTAAGTATCCTGAATATGTCTATCTTCAAATATTCACCCATATTTAAAAGTTCATCAAACAAACAAAATTCACTACTCCAAGATTCTATAGTTTCTATTTTCTATAATGCTCCCGTGTCGTCAGTACCTACCTACGCACGTTTTATTCTATTTTCTTTTTTTTGTTAGTGGCCAGTTTGAATCATAGTGATTACATACTCTTTGATTTGAATTTCGAGTCAACTTGTTCGATGCGCCTACATTTTAATTCACAATGTTGACGATTCTTGATGTTCCAAATTCAAATCTCATTATTCCCTAGGGATCGGCCATACTGCATTATCTCCCTAGGCATATAATGACTTGCTTTAAGTGAGGTTTATATGACGTGTAAAACGACATTATCGAGCAGATGGTGTAAAATAGTAGTTTATGTGACTACCCATAAAGCAGTGTCTTTAAGTCGCGAGCGGCATGTTGAATTCCGAACGAAACGAAGGTTGGAATTTTAATCCCGTACGATAGTGAGGGATTTACAGATTTAACTCCCGAGCATTGCGAGGGAGTTAATAAAGAAACCTGAGTGAAGTGAGGAATTTAAGCCGCCCAAGACAAAGACACCTTTATCCCCGTGTTGCATACTCTACTTTTTACACCATCTGTGAGATAATTAAAAGACAATTTGGTCGACCAAATCATGTATTAGAGAAATATAAGTATTATATTTACAAGTTCATCAAACAAACAAAATTCACTACTCCAAGATTCTATAGTTTCAATTTTCTATAATGCTCCCGTGTCATCAGTACGTACGTTTTATTCTATTTTCTTTTTTTTTTTCTTAGTGGCCAGTTTGAATCATGGGTATTACATACTCTTTGGTTTGAATTTCAAGTCAATTTGTTCAATGCGCCTACATTTTATTTCACAATGTTGACGATTCTTGATGCTCCAAATTCAAATCTCATTATTCCCTAGGGATCGGCCATACTGCATTATCTCCCTAGGCATATAATGACTTGCTTTAAGTGAGGTTTATATGACGTGTAAAACGACATTATCGAGCAGGTGGTGTAAATAGTACATTGTTACACTAGGGGTGAAAGTAACTCATTTCGTCCCGAGAAGGAGTTGGCGGGCGAGCGAAGCGAGGTCGCTAATTCGAGGGGTTAAATGGGTTACTTTCACCCCTAGTGTAACAATGTACTATTTACACCACTATTGATTGAATTGAATTGATTAGATATTATTATAAAGAGGAGACCACATAAGTTATTATATTACAAACTGGTAAGATAATGCATATCTACTGTCTTTCACACATCTGTTGTCTTTTCTTTCTTCGTGTGACTTGGAATTGAGTTTTTTTTTTGGTTACAATTGTTAGTATAAAACATTGACACTGTCTTCAGTTGGTTTTGGTTGTCAATATTAACATTAATTTAGCTGAACCGTATCTTTTAAGATGTAGGCTAATCCTATCTACTTTTGCATCATAATGTAAATACCCATTATTTGAAATAAATACATATTATTATTATTGATTTTTATTTTTTTTATTTTGATTTTTGATACTGATACTTTTTAAGGTTTTTGCAGTGTACAGAACAGGTGCTTAAATGTTTGAATTTAATTAGAAGGAAAAAAAATGTTTTCCTTATGTCATAGAAGAGAGGTCAGCTGTCGACGATGGTAACAATACAGTAGCTTCTAAAAATATACGTAATAATTTAGAGCACAAAAGATTTTAATTATATTTCCGCCCTTACAATATCAAATGGCACAGGCATCTTGACTTGGGTTAACCCAAATTCACAGGGCCCGTACATTTGCTACTTTGCTACATTACTGATTTGGCACTGATTATAAAGCTTATTTTCTGGAGTTTCAGTTCATTTTCAACAAAGAAAATGGAGTGGAATTCCATTAAGAAAGATAAATAAAAAAATATGATGAAGACTTTGAGAAAGTACAGAGAAAAAGACAAATTGGTATCTCAATAAATATCTCATTTCGAATGTAGGTACATATATACCGTGGTATATATTTATCGTCTTTGATATCAAAAGCGATATTATATGGTTTATTGCATGACTAAAAATAATTTTATTTTCATGTAAGTATTGTTATGTAACTGTCCTAAGGAATGACAGCGAAATGCACACACGAGTTTCGTCGTTGACACAAAGCATGTGGCCTTGCAATTGTACTTCAGTTTAGTGATGCGCATGCAAATGTCGTGAAATAAATTATTATCGACACTTTTTTTTAGTTATTGTCGGTTATTATTACAAACTATTATAAATTGATAAATAAATGGAAATTTAGTTAATTGGTAATAACAAAAATTAAAAAGAGGTAAGAACACATAAATGTTGGCAGCAAGTTATAGAATGATAAACTGCTTTAATTAAGAAAATGGTGTCCCACTTGTAGCAGCTGTTTGCGGTTAGCACCATGTCTTTCATTTTGTCTTTGCACACTAAGTTACATTGAAGTAGTAGGTAATTAAGAGAACTCTTGTGTTATGGACGCTCATGGTATTTTTTGATAATAAAATAATATAAAGTCACTATCACTCTAACTCTAAGCGAACGCCGGCGTTTCACGCGTGATTTCGCGCCATTCGGTTAAACACATGGCGAACGCATATATTATAAAATATTGAGCATTTTGGTTATGGGATATTTATCCAAGAACGTAATTAAGAAGTTCTTGATAAGGTAGTCTGTAAATATTGAAAATAAGCAAACCTTCCCGTTATTACCTATAGGTATAAATAGAATAACGGGAAGATTTGCATATATACCTACAAGATACAAGGTATTTGTTTAATTTCAAAATGCTCTACACAAAATGACCTATTGATGTAGGCCTATACTTTACTTAAATTATGTTCCTTTATTTTAGCCAGGCTATTCGTCATTTCAGAAATTTAATTTGATGATTTTTGCGTTTCTAAAAGAAAAGAACGACCCAAAAAAAATGCATTAATAATTATATCGACCTCTTCCTCCATCACTGATGTAACATGCTTGTCAACACAGATGTAGGGTAGTGAGGGCGGCCGTGGGCTTCGTTTGTCCCAGAACACGTTCTATAGACGTCTGCAGCAGGCTTGAAACTAACAGCACCTCTATGTGCCTACGCATTACCGACTACTGAGTAATGATACCGCTACGTCATCGTTGTAACGTTACAAAGTTCTTGAAGTGTTAAAAAATGACTGGTCGGTTTTTTAAGGTTCCGTACCTAAAGGGCAAAACGGAACTCTATTACTAAGACTCCACTGTCCGTTTGTTTGTCTGTCTGCCCGTCTGACACCAGGCTGTATCTCATGAACCGTGATAAACAGTCGAAATTTTCACAAATAATGTGTTTCTGATGCTAACAGCTAATACTATTAAACAAAATAAAATAAACACAAAATTGGGCTTCTATATATAGAACCCCGTCGTTTGACGCTTTTCGTTTGTTATAACAAACGAAAAACGTCAAAAGACGGTATGTAACCCTTCGTGTGCGAGTCCCACTTGCATTTGGTCGGATTTTTAAGAACCTTTTCGTTATTTTAGACACAATAAAGCAACTAAAAACCAACCCTTTTGAGGTGATAAATAGAATAAAATAGAATAGAAATACTTTTATTCGGTACAGACACAGCACAACGTAAATAAAGTAAACAAGAATAAAAGTATAAAGTACGCTGAGCGTGCCCGCACCGTTAATCATCGAAAGACATTTCCCGCTCTGGGTGAAGCGAGATTGTGGCGTGTCAGACTTTTACTGACTATATTAAAACCCAACTGCCGCCGATAATTTTTTCGAAAATTCCCACAGGACTATATGTATAATACTTGTAGCTACGCGTACAAATTAAATTTAAGTCATAGGTCGTGTCGAGTATTTAAGAGGCTGCTTTTCCACTCGCCTATCGTAAACATCGAGCATGGTTTAAAAACTTGAACGCTTCATCTAACGCAATCCAACGTGATGTTTGATGAAAAGGCAACGTGAAAAGAGAGTGATAATACCTGAATACTCTGTTGGCATTCAGTAATTCCGTGATTTACTCGAAAATTTTACAAAACTTGATCCGTGTTTTTTTAAACCCTTAAAAGTTTTGAAAAACATTGTCATTATTTAGAATCTTGATAAAATTTTATAAGCTTGTGTTGTACTTTTTTGAGTAAATTATGAAGCAAAGTTCATGCAAGTTGCATTGCAGATTTTCAGAAATCATAACTGGATTCGTTTTACACAAATTTATAAATTGATTTTTATAGAGGCCCAGATAATATCCACAAGATACTGTGTTTCCAAAATATCTAATGAAAAATGTGTAATGACGTTATAATTGCGTAAGAGCGGTTGTATGAAAAACAGTGAAAATGTATGTCGAGATGCATCCCCTTAATGAGGTTTTAACTACGCTTACGTAGCGTTTTATCCGAATAGTGATGAGATTATGTAAAAAAACAATTTTCCGTTACGCATTAACCATATCGGCAATATTGAATCGTCGAACCCAGAGCGTAATGATGAAATTGAAATTCTTGACCTTATTATGCTTAAAAGGACCATGTAAATGTAAATATTTTGATAATACATTCCACCCTCACTAATATTATAAAAGTTTTTAACGTTTGGAAACTTTGGATATAATATAATCTTTTTTTTCGCTATAAAAGCACAATTTTCTTAATCAGTAGATATCAGTACTGTTGCTGAGAGATACACGACCAACGCACGTGCTAGTGGGTCACAGATCCAGTTTTTCCGATAAGCTATGGTAGAACGCGTGAACTTGTCCTTGGAAGCAGTATCCGATTGGGGCGCCGCCAATCTGGTCAAGTTCAATGCTGCTAAAACCCAGGAGTGTCTCTTTTTCGCTAAACAGAGCCAATTCCACCCGTGACCCGGCTCTATCTTTCCGGGGTATAACCGTGCCGATAACTGGCCACCTTGAGCTTCTTGGGGTAACGTGCGTTGACGTCTAACCACAATTTGGGTTCTTATGCCAGCCATAAACGATCAAACCTGTCGTCCAATCGGTATGACGCTACATGTTTCATCAAACAGATTTGACCATGTATGGGAGTGACAACATGTTGACAACATATTTGATGGCACAATCGAATTTCAATTCTTTTGCTTTGATCATACCGATTGGACAGCCCCATACACGGTCCAATCTGTATGATCCAATCGGTTTGATACTGTGATATCGAAAGGAGATTGCATGAGTTGCTTTTTTTATGTAACCAACGAACTGGCTTGTAAAATATAATTCGAAGGATTATGCTGTTCTAGAATAGGTTTGAAAGTTGGTAGAAAAAAGAATGTATATTGTTTTTTCTAAATAATTAAAAAAATATAAGAGTGCGCCGCCCTAAGTGTTTGATTTCATAGAAGAATCCCTATACGAGCCTACCGACGAGCTGAGCTGCGTTACAATACCGTCAAACCTGTTGTCAACATGTAGTCACTCCCATACACTGTCAAATCTGTTTGATCCAATATGTAACGTCATACAGATTGGACGACAGGTTTGACCGTGTGTGTGGTTTGGCGATTTAAAAAATACAATCGACGACATAAAAATCGAATAATATTTTAGAAAAAATACAAATCACATGTCATTCTCTATGACATCTCTTTGTGGCAGGCGTGGAATACTAGGTACGACGTACTGACGAATCGGGCCTCAGGCCTAACCATAACATACTACAATTTCAAGCGTTCGAGAAAGAAAGAGAGTGGCTATGCAACTATACTAATCACCCTAAACACCATTAAATTTCGAGCGTTTTAATCTCATGGAGGATCGATCCAGTACATGAAAAACTATTGATTTGTAAAGATAAAATAAAAAAAAAACTTTTTACAAAAAAAAAAAAATAACCGACTTCACTAAAAAAAAACACTAAAACCATCACAATAATTTTAATTTCGTAAGTCGGTGTTTCTCGATATTGTTTTTTCCTTATTTAACACCAACTTCAGAAATTAAAATTATTTTGATGGTTTTAGTGAAGTCAGTTTTTTTTTTTTTGTAAAAAAAATATTTCGTACTTTTTAGTTGCAATACACAGCCAGAGTACTTTTTTCTCATGACAATTCAAATTAACTCAAACCCTGCTAGGATACATTGTTTTATTATGAAGTTCCAGCGTCTACCTTCCGGCTCCATCATCATCATCAGATTAGTTCGATAGTATCTTATAACCAAAGTGCATCTCATGACAATTCTAACAAGCCCAAACACGGCTAGGATACATTTATTATTTATGGAGTTCCGATGCCTATCTTCCGGCTCTATCATCATCATCAGGTCACTTCGATGAAACCATTTTCAACATACGTATTCAGAACCATTAATTTATTTGTTTTATCGTAGTCGCATAACTATGTTCATTGTGATATCGGTGTGAGTATGAACTTCCGTTGGCGATTTCTGGTCTTCTTCACCAGTTCCACTTCATCAAATGTCACTTTTTGACTGTAAATACTTAAGTCTTTGATGAAAATACCAAAAGAACTATATGATTGGCTATAATATTTGAAGAGTTCCGTCGATTTCGCCAATATTCCATTATCAGATCCCGACTTGGTGACTATGGGACCATTTGGAAAGTATACCCTTTTCAACAAAAAAAGAATTTTTCAAATCGGTTGGCAAGCGACGAAGTTATGCGCGAACATACATAAAAAAAATAAACAAACATCCGAATTGAGAACCTTCTCCTTTTTTAGAAGACGGTTAAAAATAAAGTACCTTTTTTAAAGCTCGTGTTAACAAATTTACGCATGTGCGAAATTAATTTCTTTAAGAAAACGTCAGCTGAGCGAGTTTAATGACCTGTAGGTAGTAGTCGGCGTTGCGTAGTAATTACCTATAGGTCATTGAATTTGGTCAGTAGACGTTTTTTTTACCCGTATGCCCATCCTCTTCCACCCTCCATCTCTTTAACAGTTCAGTTTGGGTCATCAAAAGGATCACGTTAAGAGGCTGTGGTAGGACATTTAATCAGTATGAAAATACGCAAGAATGTAAAAAACTTTTACTGTAAGGCCAACCCCAAAATTGCGAAAAAAAAAATCAGCTGTTTCATTCTTGTCGAGTTCTGAGATAACAAAATTTACTGATCAGCTTATTTATTTTTTGAAGTAACTTTGATCATCAATACATAATCTAGAGTGAACTCACTTTTCGCATTTTGCGCGGGTTGCAAGTTTATTATGAGATGTTAAAATTCACGAGTGGTTTCACTTATTGAAATATGTATTTTTTTTTTTCAAATTATTGCTTGGCTCGCTTTTTACCACTATCTCACCTGATGGTAAGCGATAATGTGGTCGACGATGGAGCGCGCTTGCCTAGAAGTAACTTATTCACTCTTGACTTAAAGACCTCTAGGTTGTAGCTATCAGGTAACACAGATTCCGGCAGGGAATTCTACTCCTTATCTGTACGTATAATGTGTTCCTAAAAGGCTTTGTACGTATAGGTGGAATGTCTACCATATACTGATGGCCCAACACCGTACGTCTAGTGGTTCGATGATGAAACTGATTCGATGGAATTAAATTATGCAATTTCAACGCACACTCCCCGAAATGTAAACGATAAAAAACCGACAGGTCAGCAACTCGTCGTCGATACTCTAGACTTTGAAGTTTTGATTCGATAAGTGCATCATCACGGCGATGATCCTATTGGCTCGCTTCCCTATCAACTCAGGACTAAGGCAAAAAACTGACATTTTTTATATTTTTTACTTCTATGTAAATAAAAATCAATTGCCACTTTTAGGTATGTCGGAGCATCCCTTGAGAACGACTCGATTAGTTTAGCTGTCTGTTTTGTTTGTATTCATCAGGACTAAATTTCATACAAACCTTGTATATTTCTTGTTTAGATAATAAACCGGATACTCCCGTGTGAAGCCGGGGTGGGGCGCCAGTTTCTAATAGAAAGACACATCTTGTATATTGGGACATCGATAGTTTGCATTAAATTTATATCGCCCTGTGTATTTTTTTAATGATATAAACCAGTGCTTGACTGTGATCCTACCTGATGGTAAGCAGTGATGAAATCGTTGATGGTGAGGCACACTAGTGTAATATACTCTATAAGTACCGCTCTGCTGCTAGCATACGTTTCTCACAATTCATCAACTTTGCCTGCGAATGACAGCACAATATTTTTGACTTTAAACTCTATGATGAATACTTTCGTTGCACACGGCAAGCTGAGGTTTGTTTTGGGTAGGAAAATATCAAATAACATCTCCTGCTTTAGGTGTAGTAAGGGGGAATGTGTTCATTTTCTACTTATTAAAGTCCACCCATGTTCCCTTTGCATTTCAAGGCCGCGGTGATTCTTTCGAATAACATACCTCAGGCTCTGCTACGATTTTTGCGAGTCAGATTTACGCACCGAGGGTTCCGCAAAAAATTCGTCTGACAATAGATATTAACGCATCAAGTTTCGAAGAATTTTCCGAATCGCAAAAAAAGTACCCATGTCATTTTTGCGACGTAACTACAAATTTAGTTTTCTGACTTTTTCCTACACTTGTGCTATAAGGCTTTGCTTCATACCAAATTTTAGGATACTAGGTCAACAGAAAATACCTTCTAAAGGTTTTAATTTCCTAGCGGGTGGCAAAATAAGCACTTAAACGAAGCATAAACGACCTTATAATGTATTAGATTGCGTATATTTAGAAGTTTGATTTTTTCACCACTGCTTAGGTTAGCAAACCTAATTATTTGATATTAATTTCAGCTCTAAACTTCCACGCGTTCCTGAGAGAAAGGTTCTTAACAGACCGACAAAAAAGAAACCTACATTGGAGCTTGACCGATACCATTGTTCCAATTAAAAAAATCTAAAAAACGCGTTGTCGGTTCCCGCCTGTCTACTGGAGCTTTAACAATATAACGGTCGAATGGAACGATTTCTTCTAGTGGCCATTTTGTAAATTCAATTGAAATCTGTACGGAGGGTGACTTATTTAGTCTTCAAAAACGGAATGGTACGTACGCAGTCTTAAGTCATAAGTCTTCTAGAAAATTGAGAGAAAAATAACTGAAAAAATATAAACTGCGAATTTGTGTTAGTAAAGCAATCGCTGTAATTCCAATTGTTTTCACATACATGCTTACTGACATTTTCATGATGTCGTATAGTTCATAACTCAGTAGAGCCACCCTACTAACACTGTCCCGCCTCAAACGGCTGGTCTTCTTTGCATGGAGTATTGCGCTCACTACATCAACTCCGGTGCACCTCGCCCACAGGCCGACTACGAGTACGCACGGACGGCAAGTGGACCACTCGGTAATCACCCGTTGTTCACACGATGTCTTGCATTGCCTACGCGCACGTCCCTGATGGATCGCAAAGAAATGCAGTGGCCCTGGATCGCAAAGAACAACTAAAAGAATACAGGCAACTTTTACTCAGTAAAAGTCTGATACTCTCGCTTCACTTAGAACGAAAGGAGTTCGGCAGGGCGCAAACGTATGTCTTGTGTCAGATACAAGCTACCGATGAATATTTATTTTTTTTAGAGAACCAGTACGAAATCATCCACTCCCTCCGCATACGTAAACATTTTTTGTGTCCAGTTGCTTCCACTTAACACATAGTCCTCATGACGATCAAAAAGTGTTCGGTATCGGTAACTGGAACAAAAAGTGTTTCCGTTAGCGCTTTGCCTACATATTTAATGATTTACAACAACAAAAAAATTGTATTTCAAGTTGCTTATATGGTAGTATCTTAACAAACGTCATGTATTAGAGCTATATGTCACCGGGACACCTTGGCGGCGTGACCAGTTGCACCGCCATGGTGCTCCCGTGAAATATACTCCTTAGCTACCAAACTAGATACTATACAAACACCAGAGTCGCCACACGTCCGAGCTGGTGGCACCACCAAATTGGTTGCGCAACCAAACGGACACCAGGTGAGTAACTCTCTATAGAGCTGTTGAACATTTTGTTGGTAGCGGCGACTGGTCGCGCCGTCATGATTTTTCGGTGATATATAGCCCTTACTTTGACCATGCAGACAAGTTTGCAAAGGTAACTGACGGACACAGCTGTGTCACAGCAAGGTTTTAGTCAGTAAAAGTCTCACCATCTCGAGGAAGTTATTATACGAGTAATAAATGATTTTCAACGTAAAAAAAAAGGTTTTACTTTGGTTTTTTTATGGTGGGAAAAATCATCCAATAACAAACCCCCGCTCTTGGGCGGAGCGGGAGATAGTGGTAGCTTCGTACGGGGGCTTGAGCTATCTTTCGAATTAACCCTGGCTACAGTACGCTTCGACTCAGCTGGGCCCCTGCTGTTGCTGACAGCTCCTTGAGGCGCGCGGGAACATTGCGCGCCGTCAACGGCTCGGTCTGGACAGTTACCGGACGGTCGAACAGCGAGCTATCCATTGCTCGCCGTCCTCAAGCCCGGTTTTACTTTGGCTTACCTTTCAAAGATTCCCCTTTGTTCATTCAGGTCTGTGATCATAGAATGACATAAATTTGAAACTGCTAAACGTCGCTGCTCTTTATTGAACCCGTAAATCATTACAAATTGGTTTCTAATATTAATTTCAATAACCCAATCATAATGTCAAGTTCCTTCAGATATCGTCATGCTGAATGCCCGAATTACTAATTACTTGCAATCTTTAAGAACAATAATATCCAAATTTCCGGCCGTTTCCTTTCATACGAACTGAATGCGGGCTCAAGCAAGACACCCTTGTCAGTTTCGAGTGGCCCAAATTGGGTCGATAGATTTGTATGGCCTTGGCCTTGGCTTGAGACAATGACTTGATACGCTAATGTAGACGTAGTGGTAGGCACTGGTAAGGCTTTGTTTACACTTAGTGTTCTGTCAACAGCCCAGCTTGGAATATTGCTTCTCTAGAAACTCGTGTATCGGGCTTCTAAAGATTCGTCTCGATTGTTTCGTGCTGTGTTCCATTTTGGTTTAACTCTATTTTGTTTTTGTTTTCATTTATAATAATAAGCAAATTAGGGACCGATTTTGGGGTTCATATAGCCTGGTGACAGACGTACGGACAGCGGAGTCTTAGTAATAGGGTCCCGGTTTCCCTTTTGGTCCCTAGGAATTTAACAATTACTTACAGCGTTGTGGAATGTTAGAAAATTTACTGTGGCGAGTACCGTGGAGTAATTTGATGACTTCCAGATATTTACGGTCATACTCCTTGGATAGACTGGTGGTCAGACTTTTCGGCGTCTGTCTACCTTAACAGTCAAAAGGTCTGCGAATGACAACCAGAACCAACGGCTTTATGTGCTTTCTTAGACACGGGGTGTTAATAATGTCCTAAATGAGAAATTCATTTGTACTTCCCTGGTTTCGTACCCGCAACTCCATGCATGAGGCGGGTGAGTGTAAGACTGGGCATTCACAACATCACACACATCTAAAAATTAGAAACACTGACTTTCGAAATTAAAATTATTTTGCAATTTTCAAGGCCCGAAAAATCTAAAAAAAGTATTGTTTGACAGATCTACACGTGGTACTTAAGTACATTTTAATTTTAATGCGTTGATTAAAAAAAATAGCTTCATAATTCAATGTTTTTTACGGACGACTTACGACTATATCAAGCTATTTTTATAGAAAAGTGTTAAACAGTACGTACTTCTTAGATTTGTTGTGATAAATTTTGTTTTGAAGTCGGTTGTATTTTTTTGTAAAGAAGTTTTGGGATTTTAATCTGATCGTGGGCCCCTAACCACGAGGCCTTTATCATACCACAGTATGCTAATTGCCCAGTATGTTAACCAAAACATTTATGGGGTTCATCTTCAAACATACGAAATTACAAACGAAAATGTAAAGCAAAAGTAATTTATTGTTTTAATTTCATAAATAATCAAACCTTTTAGTTGTGTTTTAAGGTAACATCATCATTGTTGGCGTGAGGGTTACTCCGTGCGTCGGGTTCGAGGACGCACGTCTTCCAGCGCACGCCGCACGTAGTCTAGCGCTGTCTGTGCGACCTGGGCGGCTTCGGCACCGGCGAATGTCAGCTCAGGCCAGCAGCCCGTAAGCGTTAACACATGAAGCGGTGGTAGTGTATTCAGCTGGATGCGCAGACGTAGTGCCTCAGCCAACACCTCCAGCGCGCTCGTGGGTGTTAGCTGACGTCCCCTCTCCAGCGCCGCCTGTGCCAACGTGCGCGTCTCATCATCTACGACATTCGCAAGATATTTTAAAGTAACACTAAAAGCCGGCGACCCTAAGCGAGCAAAAGATGAGCTAGCGAGGTAGCCGCGCATCAAGATTATTCAAATAACAATATGTACTTCATTCATTAAACACGATATCGATATGAATAAAAACATTTATCAAAAGAATGGCAATTTAATTATCTTTTAGTTTGTGAAAGTTCCATAAAACTACACCCATTGATTTTTGCCTGATCTTCGCTTTTTTGTCTACGTTAGACAAAACTTTGAACATGAATAACACGATATTCTATGAAAAAATAAAAAAATGAAAATATTCGTATATCAAATTATTAGGCAAATAGTCAAAACATACGGACTAGCCGTTTAGATGGGATGTTGGATATGAAAAGATCAAAAATCATATATGTATATTTGCCCCAAAAAATGCATGCTTAGTGCCAGATGATAATAATTTTGTTAAGATCGTATTTTAATCAAAGACTATGATTTGACATGTGCAAATGTCAAATTCTAAAAATATGTTGCCAGATTTTTAGTAAAAGTGATGTCTCCAAAATTTGATTTTTCATACCGGTTTTTTTAATAGTAGAACCTCTATGGAAAATAGGACTAAGATACTGTAGTGTTTATATAGAGTCTAATATGAATTGAAAACTAAAATCAAAAATATTACCATATTTTTTAACACTCCGCCTTTACTGCTATGAACTCACGAAGCGGTTTTCACCCATGTTCGACGCAGTTGCGGGCCTGCTACTTCTGTAGAATGCTAGAGATATATGAGTAAAAAATTAAAGCACATTTCACAACGCGTTTTACGTCCGCGGTGTGTTATTTGCGGCTCCCGCTGCAATTGCGAGGGACTAGTAGAATCGCGCGAGCTGCGGTCATCCGCAGCCTCGGTGGGTAGCGCCCGCACGCTTTGAGGTCGGTTAGCGCCCGCAGTTGCCTTCAGCGGGCAGGGAAGTCCGATGCACCCAGAGCTATCAAAGCCTTCTGTTTTTAATTCTTCTGTGAAATAAGTATAACGCAACAGCTCGTTTCTGGTGTGTCCATGGCGGTTTGGAGCTCAACTGATAATTAACCGCCCGTCTTTTGATTTTCACCCACCAAGCTTTTTTCTGATGACAACTCTTTGAGGCGCTCGGGAACAGTTCGCGCCGTCGACGTCTTGGGCTCGGTCCGGACAGTTACAGCACAGTAGGACAGCGAGCTACCCATTGCTCGCCGTCCGCAAGCCGCATGCTGGGGCATGACCGTTGTTGCTTAATGCGGTCGGCCTCCTCCTTTGCTAGCATTACTGCTTCGCAGGAGGCGGCTGCCTGCCATTCCTCCTCGCCTGTTGCAAGGCATAGCGCAAGAGATCACCGCTGCCGATCGCCCCCACAGAGACACGGTGATGCTCTGCCTAAGTCGGTCACACCTCTATCATATGCTCCACCGTGTCCTCCAGGCGGTCCACACAGAGGCGACACCCGGGCGTCACTTCCGCACGAGTTCGGTGCACGTATCTCCTGAAATTACCATGTCCGGTGAGAACCTGAGTCATGCGGAAGGTGAGGACGCCGTGAGTTCTTTCCAGCCACGCCTCAAAGAGGGGACTTACTTATATAATTGTGGCGTGCCTAATCCACCAAGCTTGCGAGTGATAATTACAACTGCGACGGCTGCAAAACCTCTCAAAACTCAGGTGAGTTTAAAAATAAAACAGCCGTTTCCTCTACCGCGGCAGGCGTGGTTACGCTTATCCCCAAAACCCAATCAATCGACTGAAAAGAATAAATGTGCTGTATGACTACCAAAAATTAAGGCAGTGGCTTTAACCCATCAAAAGTTCTATTTACTGCAACCTATCTGATTATAGTCAACTGGACTGATCGCATGAATAAACTTAGACCCAAATTTTTAGGTGGCTTCCTTTTATGTATGCTTTAGAATTTTAAAAAGTTATCCTCATTGGTCGTTAAGCTGTAAATACAAATGTCTGCACTGTAAGAAACCGACACACAATTCGTTTTTATTGCTACAATTTTTAAGAGATCCGCACTAAAATATGTAGTACACGAAGAAGACTTAGGTATGTTTTTACAATTATCTATTATTAGTTTTCAAACCGAAGTACCTATTCGTTAAGTTGTAATAATGTGTCAGAAAAATATCAGCTTGAGTAGTTATATGTTTTCGTTATCACCAAATCGAGACGAAAAATTAAATGACACAGTTTTAGCTAGTTTTTTAATTCCTAAGCTTAAATTATAATTTATTTATGAGTATTTGCTTGAATCAAATTACATTCAGGAAATACAAAAGCTGAACATAATTAGTTGCATAAAAAACGATTATTTTTCGTTTTTTTTAGTCTGTTTCGGTTGCGGTACTTCACTATTTATGAAATGGAAAAAACATGCAACATTCGTATTGTCAAATCGTAGTCTTTGATTTAAAACACTAAGTTTAGAATTGTACTATACGATTCTTTCTGTGTGTGTTCACTGAAAGCCGTGTACAGACATCGCGAGACGCACGTTGCGAATGGTTCGACTCGCATGCCTCAACCTGAGGCCTTCGCAACGCCGACGGTACAATTTATGCGTGCATCCCGCACAAAACATGCTCAAGCTGAGCGCGCAAATCAGTACGCATGGTGTTTGTCAGTAGAAAACGCAAACAACACCTATCCGTCCACACGGAGCGCACGGCTCGTACTGAGGCGGCGTTCGCAACTATCGTATGACGCGAATGCTCGCTGTGAGCACACACGTCTACACTGCCCGAAGTATTCGAGACGAACTATTCGCGACGCATGCCTAGCGATGTCAAGTTACAGGCAAGTAGCTAAGGAAGCCGGTGGTGGTGGCTTACCAAGGCGTGCAGTGAGCCCGAGCTGGTACTCTGAGACTCTCTGGTGGGGACCGAAGCCGCGGTGGCGCCGGCGCGGCTCTTCATCAGGTAGGTCTAGCCGGCGTGGCTCCTCGTCAATGCCGGCGCGCTGACGCGGTGCCTCATCAAAGACATTATCGTGTGGTGGCATTTCATCACCACGATATGGCGCCTCGTCACCGGTAGCGACGTCACTGTAGCACTCAATGAGTTTCTGGTGCATTGTGTAGTCCTGCGTGGACACCACTCATTAGAACTTCTACAAACAATATTACATTTAATGCAATTTAGTAAATTTTGGCATTGCAACCGTGGTAGGCATATAACAAATATTTTTCAACACACTTATGGAAAAACAATAAATACAATTCCACAAACACAACAATGAGTTAATGTAAGGGCTGCTCGCGACCTTCATGCGTTGTGAACGAGGAGGTTGACACAGCTGTGGCAGCTGACCGTCAAGCGGCTTCATTTGGTCTATATGACTATAAATATAATAAATGAAACGGGTGGAGGTGACCGCCACACTTTTCTATACGAGTGCGAAATACACGACATTGCGTACCTAAAAGCCAGTTTGAGTGAGTGTGTTGAAAAGCTTATTTCAGCACTGACACAATTGCTAACAAAAATTATCGCCACGGTAAAACATCGTCTGGGTTACACGAGCGCTAACAAAAGTCCTGAATCACACAAGTCTTGGATGGTTTGAAATATATCCGATCTGTGTAACTCGACCGCTGTATTGTTACTAAAGGTCATTTCTCACTGAGAAGCAATGTTGCCAAGACTTGAGACAGCGATAAGTTTATAGAACTTAATTTACTAGATTATTTAGGGAAACTGGATGCCCCGGCGGACACTATTATGAAAGGGGAGCTATCTTAACTGGGAGGACTATGAACTAAGAAATAAACTCAAACTGTTCACTTAATTTTATTAAATACGTTAAGTACAAATAACAATGTAATTTTAATCATTACACTCTATCAATCGTTAGCTCTAAGTAGCTATAATCCTAATCGTCTAATGTCTCGAGCGGCATTTCCGGGGAGACAATGCTCCGCTTCCGCGGGTGTGCTCGCTTAAAAGCCACCCCCGACCTGTTCCGTGTCCCGCTCTACGATTGGGCCACGAAATCAGGTGATGTCAGACTCGTGGACCAACCATAGAGTCATTTATTACCCCGCTACGCATTCTCCCGATCAATATAGATCATAGGTTAACATTCCCATACAATAAACGTTAATCGTTTATAAAACATACCTTAAATATTACATGAAACATAAGTGTTTGTATAAAACAAAATGCTTACAATTTTAACTAATTTTAACAATTATCTTTAAAAATAAGGTACTATTTATAATCGGGAACAAAACCTAACCTAACATAGCGAATTGGATTATTATGGAATTGGATAGATTGAGATAACTGGTATAAATGCTAATTTTACATTTTAAACACTGTCTACTATATTTGATTTTTTGGCGAGCGCAGAGTCACGGTGTGAGCAAACCCGAAGTCAACGTTGAATGCTGTTGTTGATGTTTATGTAAAATATAATGCATGCCAGATCCGGTTAGTTCTTTAGTATGAACACTAAATTGAATTCCAGCCGCGCTTCCCGACGTTATTCGAGTACTGGCGTACAGCAGTAGCTACGATTGAAACAGATGAAATTGTAATTCGATTCGTATAATTTGATAGGAAGTGATTAGTTTGGTGATTTACTTTGACTGTTGAAGTGTTTCGAATCAAGTTTGATGCTAATATTGTACTTTACCATAATACTATCTTTTCATGACCATATCCAGTGTCCGATTGTAAAATTTCAACAAGAATTGTGCGTATTGGCGACTTATGTATACAAAAAAATCTATCAATACATCACGAGAATACAATAGGTCAACAGCGTTCAGCATGTTGTTGCCATTGCTGCGGGCCTACAGGCGTCAGGTATGTTCACAAAAGAGGCTTAGAATCTATACATAATAATTATGTTACCGGCAATCTGTATAATTCAGGTATTCTATACATTACCTAGGCAATGTACCTTGGATGTCCAGGCAATGTAAGGAAGATTATGAATATTCCATTACATACTATACTTAGGTAATGTATACAATTCCTAGGGATTGTATAGAATACCTTCCAGTCCACCAGCAATGTGTAAAATGAATTAATTTTGGTCTACATTTATCAACGTCAACTGACCTATATAATGACGGGCAAATAAAACTTATCCTATTACTTAAAATCAGAGCTTGCCTTTACAATCGCTGATTTCGCTTTAGACGTCAGCAGGTAAATTGAGGTAAATTTAGGGCACCACAACAGAAATAGAACCTGAGTACTTATAATAATAAAATTTACGAGAAATCAAATAGTCCAATACCTGACTGCTATGCCGGAGGTCGTGGGTTCGATTCCCACCCAGGACAAATGTTTGTGTGATGAGCATAATCATTTTTTCGTGTCTGGGTGTAATTTATCTATAAATGTATGTATTTAGAAATATATAAGTATGTTTATCAGTTGTCTAGTACCTATAACACAATATCTGCTTAGCTTGGAACTAGACGGCGTTGTGTGATAGTTGTGGAATATTATTATTATTAATATTAATCTTCTGGCTATAAATAATCATGTAATTTGCTTACAAATACTCAGATCCTATTTCTGTGCGAGGTCTAAAGTAAAGCTTCTATGACTGGTAAAAAAATAAATGACATGGTGTTCTAAAATTGCGTCACCTCCTTACCTGCTCTAGGCTTTAACAAACATTACCGGTTGCGCATTCGATATTGTATAGATTACCTGGGCAAAGTATAAAATAAATAATATTTCACATATTACTATTTATATTATTACCTAGGTATTTTATAGAATACTGTATTGCCGGTAACATATATATCTGCAGAATTCTGCCTCTAGTAGCAAGTCGGCAGGGCAGTCAATTCCACAGGCATTGAAACAACCTCTACAGAAATGAGTGTACTAGTGCACTAATCATGTGGGTCAATATCAACAAAGTGCATTTTTTGACAATTTTGGTGGCAAAATTTTCTCTTCAGTTTTCGTGAAAATTAGACGGATCTTCATGGGCCCTTAGAATATCTTGGTAACTTTTCAAGATATTTTAGTTTAAAGTCTAGTGTGTTCACCAAAATTGAGAATTGGCCACCAAAATCAAAAGTCCTAAGAAAACTGGTCCTGGAGCCCTTTTAGAGGTGGTTGATTTCGTCATAAGTGAGGGAAAGACGCCACAGGCATAGAGCAGAAGTGTGGTGGTACTTTTCTTTGAGAAGGGTGACAATGCTCTACTTAAGAATTAAGGCCCTTCTTTTATAGGGTCATCATGAATCGTCTCGCGCGCAGGTTCAACGACATCCAGTCTCCCGAACAAGCTGGATTTTGAAAAGTTTTTAGTATATGTGGTCTATGGTACTTAAACCCATACGCTTCGACAGGTTATACAGAAGACCGAGGAGTATAACTTGCATCTCTGCTTAGCGTTTGTGGACTACGAAAAAGCTTTCGATTCGATCGAGACTTGGGCTGTAGTACAAACTCTCCAACGGTAAATAGACATGCTGAAGTGTTTGTACGATAATGCCACAATGTCAGTCCGACTTCAGGACCGGACCACGAAACCTGACCTTCTGCAGCGAGTTGTGAGGCAGCAAGACATCATTTCTCCGAAACTGTTTACGATTGCAATGGAGATAGACCTTTGTTTATTTTTTATTTAAATTTAAATTGTTAGTTTGCAATTTTAACACAAAATGGAAATGGGACAAGCCACCAAACTTGAATCTTTTCTAGATTAAAACTATTTTATATATTAAAAAAAAAATGTGGCCCTAATTGAAGCAAGTAACGTAGATAACTATATTAAAAAAATACGGAACATCCTATCATTTTACACCACGATTAACAACGTGGACATGAAAAAATAGTCGCTGGGATATTCACCCATGTGGTGTTTTTTTTTCCTTTTTCTATGTTACTTAAAATAGACTACCTTAATTACATTTTAATACTTACCTTAGATCCTAAACTTCAAATGCAGCTTGCAGCTCCGAAACACAATCAAATTGCAGCGAAAATTATCATCTATCTCACAATGACATAGTTATTTTATTTTTAATTGTAATATTTATGTCATTCAAATATCTAAGGAAGTTTTAAAAGGAGGTTGTCTGATAAAATTAAAATCATAGTTTTTATCCCCCAACGAAAAAGAGGGGTGTTATAAGTTTGAGGTGTCTGTGTGTCCGTATGTCTGTCTGTGTGTCTATGTGTGGCATCGTAGCTCCTCAGCGAATGGACCAATTTTGATGCGGTTTTTTTTATTTGAAACCTGAAGTTATCGAGATGGTTCTTAGATACAATTTATGAAGATCTATTTAGGTGTTCAAGGTCAGCAGCTTGTTTGTTGACTGTGGCAGGGATCTTTAACACTTAATGGATATGTACTTTACTAATAAGCACATATGATTATGTGACCTAATGTTTAAATACTCATGCACCTATATGCCGACGTAATCAAGCTGGCAGACCTGACGCCAGAACTGAAGTGGCTGATGGAACCTTGGAATGCCTACTAGTAAACTCGTCGAGTCTGAGCTCATTGTACTCGTCCTAACGAATTCTTTTACTTTTTATAGATTTTATGCATCAGGGGTTTATTAAAATTTTTAATTTTGCTATTTTTACAGAACATTCAATGCAATTTGAAATGAAATTAATTGGCCCAAGTAGATGTACCTACGATGAGTAGGTAGAGTCTGACTAAAAAGTCACACGACTACGGTAATCTAGTGAAATTCTTAAAATCTGATGTAGTCAACACTGGTTGAGCAAACAATGTTAACAATGATCATTGTTAACATTGTTTATATAATATTATAACAGATTTTTTAATTCGTTTAAAATTTTCAAGTCGTTTGAATTTTTAGACAGACTCTAGTTTATTGGTCCAGTGAGATGTGATGCTGTGTTTTTTTTTTGTGTCGTGTTGTCATCTGGTACCTTTTCCGCTATAGTGTGGGGCGCGAGGGCGTTTCAGACTCTTACTAACTTAAACCACACCTATGTTCCTTCTATTGTCCTTTGTGTTCCAGGCCACGGATACTAAGTTTTTGTGTCTGGGCGTTGGATGTGGAGCAAAGTTGTATTAAGACATCTAGCGTTGACCAAAATTTATAAAAAAAAATGTTTTGTTGAGAGGTCAAATATTTTTGAACGATAGTGTTTTTTTTTTCTGCTCATAATCCAATCATTCAATAATTGCTCCTGTTCTGGGTGGAGTGAGAGAGTATGACAGGCTTTTACTGACTAAAACCCACTTATGCTCCTACTGTTGCCATTTCGGTTCTAAGGACTCGGAAATTCTTTTGAAAAATTCCGCAACCAAAATAAAAAAGCAATGCGATAATTGTTTCCTCATTTCAAATTCCATAATTTAGGTACTGTCCCCATTCAAGTAGGTGAAATTTGAAAGATTTTCCACACGGGCAGTTTGGTCGTGAACAGTTGAACGTTACCTCAAGATGGTCCACTGACTGTCTTCACTAAGCAGGATATGCGTGAGATCCAATTATCCGCCTCACATACGCTTTCCATTATACACCTGGAGCACAAAATAGATAAATACAGAAGTCAATTTTAGGTGTGTACTTCACTTTTCATACCTACGCTCAATAGCCGCGCTAGGGTTGCCGTCGTGTCGAGTCGTGTTGAGCCGAGATATCGTGTCGACAAGCGGTGTCTATGTGTGCGTTGCTCGAGCGCGCTTTGTGTGTAGATTGTCTTCTGTACTTATCTATTTGGTGCCTGGAGTTAACAGACATCACGGCCGCTACCCACCAGGTTGGGGTTAATCTTTTCATGGAACATTTAGCGCCAGGTCTGCTGCCGTACCTATGAATGAAACTGAAAGCGAATTCTCAGGTTTCGCGTGTCTTTGTTTTACTAAAATTTTCAATTATGGAGATGAATTCATTTGCCTCTGTAGTGTTACAAGGGATTTTTAATTCAACTTAAAACTTAGAGTAAGCCATCTCTTCTTCTATAATATAAAAAAAATTGGGCAAGTCCGACTCGCACTTGCCCAGTTTTTGTGAGTTCTCAAATGGAGTCTCGAAGATTTTTCCGAATTGCAAAAAATTTCTTTTTGTGACGTAGGTAACAACTAATTAATTTACTGTTTTCAGATTTTACCCTATACTTATGCTATAAGACCTTGCTTTGTGCCAAATTTCAGGAATCTGGGTCAACGGGAAGTAACCTAGGAATTTCGATCTTTGGGTGTATCAAAATATGCGTCTTTTTTGCGACATAAACGGCCGAATCTTTTTTATTCATTAACTTAGAAGTATAATTTTTTCACAGCTTGAAGGGACCACAGACTTGAGTATATGGTTTTAATTTCAACTCGATACCTCTACGTGTTCTCGAGATAAGTTCTCAGACAGACAGACAGACATACAAACGGACGGACAACAAAGTGATCCTATAAGGGTTCCGTTTTTTTTTCTTTTTAGGTACAGAACCCTAAAAATGAATCGCTAAATGTGTTGCTAAGCACAAATTTCGCTAATTCTTTTTTGTTTTGTTTTTTATTGTGAGGAGAAGATTCTTATGGGAAAAAAAATGTAAATTTAGGGTAGGATAGGGTAGAGTAGTGTAGAGTAGGGTACAGTAGGGTAGAGTATGGTAGAGTAGCGTAAAGTAGGGTAGAGTAGGTAAGAGTAGGGTAGAGTATGGTAGAGTAGGGTAGAGTAGGGTAGAGTAGGGTAGAGTAGGGTAGAGTAGGGTAGAGGAGGGTAGAGTAGGGTAGGGTAAGGTATAGTAGGGTGGAAGAATAGAGTAGAGCGGGAGACGAAACCGCGGGAAAAACCTAGTTTTTATTAAAATAAACTGATGTTGGACTGCGATCCCACCTAATGATACAATCGTTGATACTGAACCGCATTAGTTTAATAAAAGTCTATTTACTCTATATTTCCATCAGTAGTAAAGTATAGTAGGTATATGCGTCACAGACATACAATTATACAAACAGAGTTACTTTCACATTTATAACATTAGTCTGGATATGGCTGATATTTTATTACTAAGGTACTATATTTACAAAATGGATCTTTATCAAAATTCTTAAGCTTTTGAATCTTTTATTACTTTGGTACTTCTTACCCGGAAATGTTGCCATTTTTTTCAAGCTCTCATTTAATATTTATAAATAGATTTCAGTGACGTTTCGGCGAACGCCGTTGTGAAATATAACTCTGGTCGTGAAAATATACGAGTATTTCTATCTCTGAAAATAAAAAATAGAGTCGTCAGCTTATTGTAAGTACCTAGGAATCCTATGAGTGATTGCAAAAGTCACTGTCGAGCTTAACTGAGAACTAATGGACCCATTTCTTTGCATTGTTATGAAAAAATTACAAGTGAAAATGTATTTTTATTTTCATTATTGCTAGACTCGCACTTAACTGCTGTCTCACCTGATAGAAAGCGACTATGTGGTCGATGATGGAGCACACTTGCCTAGAAGTAGCCTATTCAATCTTAGCTTAAACACCTTGAGGTTGTAGCTTTTAGGAAACACAGATTCCGGCAGGGAATTCCACTCTATAGCTGTACGCATAATGAATTTGTTCCCTAAAGGTTTTGTTACAATTACTTATTAGATATTATAGCACAAGAAAAAAAAAACATAAAAGTCAGTTTCGTAAACTTTATTCTTAATTTTGTACAATATAATCAATATTCTTATACTGTAACAACTTCACATTAATCGTTATAATTTAGCTACGATATTTACATTTTAACTCATTTCCAACAACCTTGAGCTTATTTCATTTTAACCTTACGTCTTTGTGAACATGTATTTTGTACCTAACTAAGCTAAGAAAATAGAACATCAGAAATTGGTTATATCAGAGACGATTATGGAAACCAGGGAATATGCATGATTTTCTTTTAACGCTAAATTATATACTTTTTAGCTTATGTAAACAAATATGAAAAAAATTATAATATCTTCATCAACAACGAAGTTATAAAGCTTCAAAGCTGCTATAATGAAAGAAAAGTCCGACATGGTCTTTGACATGACACCCAAACGGCCGCTATAGAAAACGGCGACTTAGCAAGAGAAAACTTTATTTATTTATCAATTGCTTGCTATACTTATAATATGCACCAAAGCGTATAGCAAGCCAACAATCTAAGAACTAAAAATGTTATACAAACACATTTCCTTATATAAATATTTCAAATTTCGGAATGGTTACATATATATCTCAATTGCTTTCCTACAAATTTTGATATTGTTCTCGCTATACTATTCTATTTTTGTATATTTATTGATAAACTGGTTAGGTAACAAATATTTTTTTCATTCATAATCCACATTGAAATTTTACAATTTTATAAATCCAATCAAAAAAAGAAAACATTTTACGCCTTTAAAGAGAAAAAAAAACGGAAGTAGACAGTAACCAAATAACTCGAGATCTGGCTGGGGTGAGAGGGCACGACAGACTTTTGCTGACTAAAACCTGTCCGTGCCCATTGCGTTCGTGAAGGCTGCGGTGACTTACAATCTCCCCATATTATTCGTTTAACACAGAGAATAGTATATTGATACTAAAAATGAAATCATCGAAATACAGCACGAGCAAGATAGTTTAGTCTATAATAAAGTGGTAATAACATTGATTCACATGATAACATACAATGTATCATCTACGTGTTAACAAACATTATCTACATTATGCCATCATGGTTTAATATTTAACATCTTAATTGACATTATCAAATGCTTGGCACAAACGAATCATAAGACTAGGTATGCATATTTGTGTTTATCGGAAAAACCTGTAGGTACCCTCTTTTAACGTCCATCTTTTTAATACAGAACAAAATATTTCGTTAAAGGTTAGAAAAACAAGCAGAATTGGTATGAACACTCCGCAAACTCGCTAAAATAATACAAGGCTTATGTATTTCTATAAAACGAAACCCCTTTGAAGTTTAATAATACATTTTTGTGACAGACAAGTTCTTTTACGTAGTAATTGAACCAAAATGGTTCAATTACTAACTTTCAAGTATTTACTTAGAGAAATCTGTGGGTGTAGTAAGCCTTTAAGTCTCCTTACAGTTTTTTTAAGAGACACTGTTTATATCAAATTGGCACGTGTTTACAAATACCACAGGTATTTATTACGTTATAAAAATTAGACGTACTTAAACCTAAGTAACTTGAGTACCTACCTTATGCGTGATTCCATTGACAATGCTGGTCGACATTCGTCTAAAAACTGAGCGTGAGCCTGAGCATCTGTAAAAGTTAATTCCTATCAGAAATAGTTTTACCTATCTCAAAAGCCCGTTGTTCTATTTGAAAAGTCGGCTCATTGATCGTTTAAACTTTCCGTTATCTGTAGCGGTTAAAGTTTATTCCGTGTACGCGCTTCATACTTCAAACTTCAACATTCTGAGGCTTACGTACTTATATCAATATTTTATCTACTATCCATTTCCAGTAGGGCTTTATCACACTGGAGTCTAAATCCAAAAATAAAGTCCTATCCATATATTTACCTACCTCTACCTCTTGCTTCTGAAACACCAATGTGATAAGGGCCTATGTTAGGGTGAGGCCAAACGAGCGTAATTTTATGAGTCGTAAGTCGCAGAATATTGGTCGCTTAATTTCTACTGCGGCAGACAACTAATTTTTCATTACTCATACTCTGAATGTAGTTCTGAAGTTGCTAGAGGAGCGGGCTGAACGTGATACTTTTCATCCCTAGGGAGTTTTACTTTACAACTGACAGGTCTCAAATTATTAAAAAAAAAACTAGTTCTATCCTCACATTTCTATTGAACCATGATCAAATTTTCCATACTGCCAGTCAATCACACGCGATATAAAATTGAAATAACTTAAAGATAAGTATTAATTAAACAATATTTTATTTTATGTGATTTATTTATTCAACTATTTCTTTAAAATACTTTATTTTAAAAATATTACAACTAATTTCTAATTTTTCATGAATGAGGCTGAATAGCTGACCGGAGACAGAAAAAAAAACAAAATGGCGGGAAAGTGGTAATCAGTCGTTGGTTTTTTCGAGTTTTGTTTACATTTCTGTACAACAGAGATTTGTATTAACACGTTATGTTTATCAGATTAAAATCGTGATTTAACGCCTAATTTCATAAGAGAAGAGGCTAAAGCAGAAGTGGAAAACCTTTTACCGCCTAAATCAGAGGAAAGATACCTACCTAAAATCATAAGTACGACGACTCGGGTTTTACAAACTTTTTATTTTATTTTTTATTTCCTTGTATTCGTAATGAAAAGCACAGTGTTTCCCTCGGGGTGAAAGTAACTAATTTAGTCCCTCGAATTAGCGAATTAGCCAACTCCTTCTAGGGACGAAATGAGTTACTTTCACCCCTAGTGTCACAATGTACTATTGCATCGCCGTGTGAATGAAAAAGGAGTTTTTTTTTAAACTGAATACCGCAGAAATTACGCGACCGAAATTCTGCGACTCACGACTCACAAAATTACGCTCGTTCGACCTCACCCTAAGAATGTTTTTTTTTTTTATAGAAATACTTTTATCGTCTATAAAAGTGCGGCACAGTTTAAGTTTGGCACATGTTTTCATTTAACACATTCGTTGGCAGAAGACTTTGTTTGATGTAACCCTAGTTTGGTGGTGTGCCTCTAAATGGGGGGTTTGAGAGGCGTGTTGCCGACGTGTAGGTTGTTCAACTGGGGTAGCAAGATGGCCGCCGTTGAGATCGCAGTGACGAGCACGAAGACTGCCAGGAGGGCCCGGTCTGCAACCACCGCCACCTGGGAATTGCCGAATAAAAAAACGGCTGCTTAATTTTCCTGTTTAAAAACATCAACGTTTTTGAATAAATTTTCTGTTATCGGAAAAAAACATCCTCAAATTACAGGCATATTTCAAGTTGACAAGCCAATGATTCTGTTACACATTGCAGGTATTTAATTAAACTTCAAAAATAAATAGTTCATGTAAAAGAAAACAATAATCCGAAAAGCTTGATCGAAAATCTTCTTCAAGCCGCAACATCAGTTCTTATCTAAGCTGGTTTTGCATTCCATCACATTTTATTGATTTTCTTACGAACGCTCGTAATTCGATGAGTAGTTCTGCTTCTGCTAGATTTGACTGTTTCGTATTCACACATAATAAATTGGTAAATCAAGAAAATCGTGTGATACCTACACATCTAAATCGGTACCTACTGAAATATGAGTTCAGCCACCTGTTTTGCTAGTATATTATTTTGATGATATATCGCTAATATAATAAGCGTTAAATATAATTATATCGGTGTATCAATTTAGGTATATTTGAGATAAAACATTGTGTGTGTTTAGGCAAAACTATCTCTACGAAAAAACTAGTGGAGAAAATAGCACGAAACTTTACATGGCAAAAATCACAGTATGTCCCACTGCTGGACCAAGGCCTCCCCCTTCATCCAAATCTCTCTGTCCAGAGAGATCTCTGGTCTAGTTTGCCCTGCGAACATGATCAAATGGTCACACCAACTTCACCCTGGACGACCTCGATGGCGTCCTCCATAAGACGTCCAGTAACTTAAATAAATTTAAGGAATTGTACATTTTTAAATGTATATATATACAATATTGTCTTTAGTTTATGCGAAACCTGAATTTATAGTTTGTTCAGAATCAGTAACTGAATGGATTCTAATGGTTTTCACACCATGTTATATTTTTTCCTAAAAATATTTAAAAAGAGCTGAATTTGGACACCACCGATACTAAGTACAATACAGGTCACGGCAGATCATAACAGATATTAGGCGCCAGCAAATAGTTGGGTTCAAGTGCAAAACAACCCCTCAGTCACCTAGATGGCCCGGTAACCTTGTATTTTTGCTGGCATTTTTAATAACAAGCTTAGAAATAATTTTATGATTTCTCATGATACAGTCATTGTACATAAAAGTACTAGTCACAAAAATAATGTTGTGTAGGTACTTTTTTCTTTACACTACGAAACTAGCAATATTATGCTCCAGTGTGTTTGCTGCAAACATATTTATAAGAGCGTTGCAAATAACGTGGAGTTATCCCGTATGAGAATGCCTCGTGCGGAGGCGCGTCGACTATTATTAAAATATGAATAAAGGCTTTATGGTATTTCAATATAAGAAGATAAATGATACAAATATATATTATTATGTTCAGTGGATTTGATACAACGTTGCTATTAATAAATTGAAGTCTCTTATAAGCATTTGCTTCGCGTTTTCTTCATTATAATAAATCTCATGTATGTATGTTAAGTAGAAAATATATGCCTATGTCACTCAGTAATAGCAATCTACTGGTAAAAGATTTTTTTTAAACAGTATAGTAATTAAACGTTTATTTTTTATTTGATTGATTTAAAACTAAATTTCCGCTATAGCAGCTAGCCTAAAGAATTTTAAACAGAAATTATTAATTTTTCTCCTTACTTGGGATATTTTATTCAATAACATTTTTTTTTCTCAATTCATTAATTTTAGGAAATCATTTTGAAGATTGTTATCATAAAGATATTATTAAGATAGACAATTCTGCTTACGCGTTTTGCTACAAGGACAAGGGGCAAATGGACAAATCTGCGCCATTTTGAACTAGGTTAACGACTATTGCTTGGTCCAGGGATGATTTCAAAAAATAAAATCGCCACGTTACTTTTAACTTGCAAATTAAATTGGGGAATAATTTGACATCAATTATTATAAATTGAAGTCTTAGTTAATTGACTTTCCTTTAAAAATCTACACTAATATTTTAAAGAGGGAAAATTTGTATTTTTGTGTGTATGTTTGTTATGAATAAATTCAAAAACTACTGTGCCAATTTCAAAAATTATTTCACCATTGAAAAGCTACATTAATTGTTCGTGCGAAGCGGGAACGGGCCGCTAGTATATAATACTAGCTTTTACCCACGCGGCTTCGCTCCCGCTCTTCCCTACTCCACTCAACTATACCCTACTCCACCCTACTATACCCTACTCTACATAACTCTACCCTACTCTACCCTACTCTACACTACTCTACAATACTCTACGCTACTCTACCCTACTCTACCCTATTCTACCCTACCAAACTTCACATAAACCATCTACTAAATAGTCCGACGAACAAAGCCTAATATTTGGTTTGGATAGGTAAGCCCATTCTTGAGTTACGAAATTACAACGAGAAGTGGCATTGATTTTTATATATACTTAGATAAAAATGAATAGCTCTCGCGAAAACTCGAGAATGGCTGGTCCGATTGGGTTCATTTTGGTCTTGAAATATTTGTATCTAATAGTCCAGGGAACGTTCAAACGATGAGAAAATCCGGAAAAAATACCAAAAAAAAAAAATACGAATACAATACCATTTTTAATTAATATGTCATTTTGAAATTAATTATGCTGGTTCTGGTAATGCCTGTAGATGGCGTTATCCTTAGGCAGTTTAGCTAAGGTATCACAATCATTGACTATTAGGTGGTAAAAAGTTTTCCGGGTCAGCTAGTCTATTTATATAAAAGAAAAATCTGACAAACTGACATATCAACTCGTAGCCGAAACTACTGGAGGAAGCTAAGAGAGGATTTTCCAAAATTCAACTACGGGGATGCAACGGGGGTCTGGGGGAGTTTTATGGAGAAACTTAATTTAAAAACCGATTTGCATCTGTGACTCAATTACACTCAAAGTTTCAGTTGAAAACCGGACGTTGGAGGCAACAGTCCTTGCACACATGCACGACATGCGCGTGGAGATGCAACGCCGGGGTGAAAGTCCTCTGCCGCGACAGGTCGCGGCATGGCGGACAGAGCTCCGGCGGGATCTCATGGTGGAATGGCGTCAGCGACTATCGCAACCCCGTCATGGGCACGCCACAATTATGGCGATAAGTCCCCTCTTTGAGGCGTGGCTGGAAAGACCTCACGGCGTCCTTACCTTCCGCATGACACAGGTCCTCACCGGAAATGGCAAGTTCGGGAGGTTCCTGTTCCGAATCAAAGCGGAAGAGACGCCCGGGTGTCGCCACTGTGCGGAACGCCCGGAGGACACGGTGGAGCACACAATCGCGGTGTGCCCTGCTTGGACGGAGCATCGCCGTGCCCTCGTGGGGGTGATCGGCGGCGGAGACCTCTCGCGCCGGGCCTTGGTCGAGGCCATGGTCCGGAGCGAGGAGGAGTGGCAGGCGGTCGCCGACTTCTGCGAAGCAGTAATGCTCGCCAAGGAGGAGGCCGACCGCATCAGGCAACGGCGCTCTCGCCGCCGCCGCCGGGATTCCGATCCCGATTTCCAGCCACCGTAGACGCGGGCTTGCGGACAGTGGGCAATGGGTAGCTCGCTGTCCGGCCGTCCGGTAACAGTCCGGACCAAGCTCAAGTCGTCGACGGCGCGCGCTGTTCCCGCGCGCCTCAAGGAGTTGTCAGCAACAGCAGGGGCCCAGCCGGGTCGAAGCCTACTGGGGCCAGGGTTATCCGAAAGGGCGCTCGAGCCCCGGTATGAAGGCTTGAAGGAACGGGATGGGTTTTTTAGTCAGTAAGAGTCTGACACTATCTCCCGCTCCGCCCAAGAGCGGGGGTTGTCATAAGATGATTTTTCCTATCGAAAAAAAAAAAAAAAATGAAAACCGGCGTCAGGCAACTGCTACGGTTGTCTGGCAGTATGCTGAACTGAACCTATTTGGCACTACCGTGAGGCACATTGTTGCTGTTTGTTTTAATTTTAAGTTTTATTTTTTCTGATTTTTTTAATACGTGTTATTTTCATTGTGTGCCAAATAAACATTTTTCTTTCTTCTTTATTTCTTTCTTTCTAATTTCTCAAGGGCGAAGTTGCTGGCAAAAGCGAGTAATATAGACGTTTTACAAGGACTGTTTCAGAAAATAATATAATATAGATTTTGTAAATAACGTGTTCATCAATATTCTTATAAATACGCCTATTCAATATTTTTATGATAAAGTACACCCACGTAAATTTAAAACTTTTAAACAGTTTTCCTGATCGTGACATTTTCAGCGTTAAATTGATGGAAAAGTGTTTTGCAAGTATAATTGACGATATTATTTATGATAATTCGAAAAATATGAAATACAAATTCAAATTTAATATTTTTTAAATAAATTCACACATGCCTAAGGTTTGGAATTAAATATTGAATATCCATAAAGACTGTATTTTTTGAGGACTAACAGCTTTTTTTATGGAAAAAGTTGTGAAAGTTATCTTCAAACACGAATAGACCAAGTTTACATTGTCCCGTCAGTAATATTATTTCTCAACATTTATGTAGATATTATCATAATTATAAGTAAATAATTGAATCTTTTTGATTAAGATTGTTTTGATTACATAATAGGTACTTGACATAAAGTCCTGTGCTGGCTTTTAAGCTCGGATTACAGTTAAGGTTGAAAAAATTTAAAAAGAAAATATAATGTGTGTACTAATCTGTATAATAATAGTTTATCTGATATATTCAATTCGAGCTAATATTCAGATATCAGATCTCAGAAACCATTTTTTTTAAATAGATCAATTACAACAGGCACTTTTGAATTGTCAGAATGACGGTCGGTCAAAAACAAAAAAGTGAAGCTAAATTTCACGTTGCAAAGCGTAGATCTCTACGGAAAAGAACGTGCAAGAAACTCCATGGTCCAATCAAAACCCTGTTATAACTTAGTTAGCTTGTAAAAAAAAACACGATTCAGACCTTAACTTACAAATTCGAACACGTACCTACAACTGTACATGTACATCTACAAGATTACGTCACGGAAATATTTGAAAGTTACATAAAATAAAAAAAGCATATTTCTCAGTATGGCAAAAATAATAACCTTGTACAGTTTTATTTTTTATAGAAATAAAATCGCTGTTACGTGGCTGCGAAATCGACACAGACCCGGGCAAAACCCTTACAAAATACTCGGTGACTACAACCGGCTCTTAATCTGGAGTTACAACACAGTGGGCACCGGCACACTTTCTTTTAATTTTGTTCAAAACCTTTCAGTTGCCATTGTTTCTGAGAGCTACATTTCTGTAACCAACTCGCCACAATGGCTTGCACGACTCGATAAAATATAGTCACGTCGAACAACTTCGTCCCTTAATGCCAGTTTTTAAATTATCGCCAAAATTATCCCTACCGGAGTAATTACGTAGAATCATTAATCTTTTTTTTTTTCAGTAACTAACTGCTGATTGGAAACGGAGTGGCACAAAAATTACGATTTACTACTAGCTACTCATACTAAAAATATTTTACACGGTTTCAATACTATAAATTTTTTATAGGCGCTAATTAGATCGTAAAAATTATGGTTTATATTACATATTATATTTATTTATTACTTTCTTTATGCACACAAATGTACAAAGGCGGACTATTATTGGCATTAGCCATGTGCCATATATCTCTATCGGTGCTCACCGGACATGGTTCGTTCGGGAGTTTCCTGCACTCGATTCATGCGTTAGTGACGCCCGGGTGTCGCCACTGTGCGGAACGCCCGGAGGACACGGTGGAGCACACAGTCGAGGTGTGCCCTCGTGGGGGCGATCGGCGGCGGAGTTCTCTCGCGCCGGGCCTTGGTTGAGGCCATGGTCCGGAGCGAGGAGGAGTGGCAGGCGGTCGCCGACTTTTGCGAAGCAGTAATGCTCGCAAAGGAGGAGGCCGAACGCATCAGGCAACGGCGTTATCGCCGCCGCCGCCGCCGGGATTCTGATCCCGATTTCCGGCCAACGTAGGCCAAGGACCAAGCCCAAGTCGTCGACGGCGCGCACTGTTCCCGCGCGCCTCAAGGAGTTGTCAGCAACAGCAGGGACCCAGCCGGGTCGAAGCCTACTGGGGCCAGGGTTATCCGAAAGGGCGCTCGAGCCCCGGTATAAAGGCTAGAAGGAACGGAGTGGGTCTTTTAGTCAGTAAGAGTCTGACACTATCTCCCGCTCCGCCCAAGGGGGGGGATTAATGCATGATTTTTCCCACCTTAAAAAAATATATATATATATCTCTACCAGTCAACCTTCGGTTGATGCAGAGACCAATTGTGGCAGGTGCAATATTGAGCACAAAACATTATAACATACTTTATTTTATACAAATATATACCTGAAACTAGTTTTTCCCGCGACTTTGCCCGCATTAAAAAAATATAACCTAAAAATATAGCCTATGTCACTCAGGAATAAAGCAGCTTTCTATGGGTGAAAATGAAAATTTGGCAGTCGGACCAATACTTCCAGTGATTACACATAAAAACAAAAACACAAACTTTACCTCTTTATTATATTAGTTTAGTGTAACTTTACCATAGTTTTACTACACATTGTCAAGCCTTTAATTTTATCAATTTATATGAAATAAAGTAACAAAATAAAAAATAATCAAACTCTCCAAAAATCGCCTCCCTTCTCCTTCGATTTCTTCCAATTGTATTCCTATTCCTTCACTTCGCACTCAGTACGGTTGTGGAATTCGCTTCCGCCTGACAACAGGGGCTGCCAAACTCTTGCGTTTGTAAAAGAAGAGTGAAAGAGCACTATCTTTCTATTTCGTCATAATTGCATATAACTAATATGTATTATTTTATTTTAGATATTATTTAGTATTTATTTGTGTGATATTTATTGTATTTTTATGTGTATGTTTATAATTATAACAGTATGTATATCTTTAATTATTTTTTTATACTATTACATTGATAACTACGTATTTTGTGTGTACTAATTTTCCTTTTACTTTAACACACGGTGTCTACTTCTGTTTTCTTCTTCAACTTTCCTGTCGCAGGTATGCTGGAAGAGATTTCAATAGAAATAAGCAATCACCTTTGTACTATTTTTCTGTTTCCTTCCTCTTTTCTTTTATTACCATGTGTGTACATAAATAGTCAAATAAATAAATAGTTAAAATAAATAATTACATTGCATTGAAATTAATTTATTTTCCGGTATTACTTATTACCTGAAACCATTAACGCATGGAAGATAATTATTTTTCATTCATTACTACCACAACCTGCCACTGCAGTGATTTCGAAAATAGTGAGTTTACCGACAGCTAAATTTTTATGTTAAAGTTTCATGTCTTAACTACAGAAACGATTAATAAATAAAAAATTAAAGATTTTGCTGAAATATGAAAGAGAACGTTATAAAGCTGAAATATATAAACTTGAGCAGTTTACTCAGATTAAGCCAATGGTTCCCAACAAATGATCTGCAAGATCTAATAGTAGTTTATGTAACTAGGGGATAAAGCAGTGTCTTTAAGTCGCGGGCGGCATGTTGAATTCCGAACGAAACGAAGGTTGCTGATTGTAATCCCGAACGGTAGTGAGGGATTTATAAAATTAACTCCCGAGCATTGCGAGGGAGTTAATAAAGAAACCTGAGTGAAGTGAGGAATTTAAGCCGCCCAAGACAAAGACAGCTTTATCCCCGTACCTATTACTTTTTACACCATCTGTGAGATAATTAAAAGACAATTTGGTCGACCAAATCATATATTAGAGAAATATAAGTATTATTATTATACATCTTTATTGCTCACTATTACTTATTAAAGAATAACATTTAACAATAATAAGTGTACAATAGGCGTCTTATTGCACAGGGCAATAAGACCGCTTAATGTACACCTATTTTAACTTTTACTTTTTAAGATTGCAGGGCAAGTATTACAACGTAACAACGTGTAGTGTTAGTATTTACAAGTTCATCAAACAAAATTCACTACTCCAAGATTCTATAGTTTCAATTTTCTATAATGCTCCCGTGTCGTCAGTACGTACCTACGTTTTATTCTATTTTCTTTTTTTTTGTTAGTGGCCAGTTTGAGTCATAGTGATTACATACTCTTTGGTTTGAATTTCGAGTCAACTTGTTCGATGCGCCTACATTTTAATTCACAATGTTGACGATTCTTGATGCTCCAAATTCAAATCTCATTATTCCCTAGGGATCGGCCATACTGCATTATCTCCCTAAGCATATAATGACTTGCTTTAAGTAAGGTTTGTATGACGTGTAAAACGACATTATCGAGCAGGTGGTGTAAAAAATATAATCCATGAAAGCTCTAAAAATACAAATTTCAAAATAAGAAAAAAGTAAAAAAAAATAAACATTGATACGAACTGATATTAAGATTCTATCAGAAATATTGTGTTTTCTAGGGTTGTGTTCGGTACTTTTAATTATAAAGAACTAGCTTCTGCCAACGGTTTCGTCTGCGTGAATTTTGGTTATTTTGGACCCGTAGTCGAAGTCAGACAAAAACTGGCCTATGTCCATCCTTAGAGTTCAAGCTTGTTCCGTACCAAATTTTATCAGAATTAGTTTAGTAGTTTAACCATGAAAGCCAAATAGACAGTCAGACAGGCAAAGTTAGGTACTTTCACATTTATAATATTAATAAAGTATGGATGTTTACTCCAAGTTTTGAATTGACATAATATGACACGTTTTTTTTTCTGTAAACATATTTATTTGAGTTTTCTTGTAAACTTCTGGTCCTTGCTAACACCAAAAAAACCAAAATGGTCCCAATCAAGAAAAGGTTGGGAACCACTGATTTGAGCCAATAAAGGTTACGATATTGATCTGAACTAACACGCGACTAAAATATTTTACGGTGAAAACCTCTCTTTCTTCACAAATCACCGTCTTTCCAGGATTATCAGATCAATTGTTACGACTGATATAAAACTGACCGGCTAGATAGTTCATTTTAGACAGTACAGCTGCAAGATACTAGGCATCGTAAAACTTATTGTTATTTCTTACCTTATCCTTGTTATGAAAATACTAAGAATACTAACTAACCCAATCTGGCTATATAATAGATATTGTGTTGTGTACTATTCTTACAATATTATCATCGAACAATTTCGTTAATGTATCTCGGAATTACGCTAACTACGCTCTTACAAGCACTATTGGGCATAATAGGCATTGGAATGGTCGGATCCTTTATCAGGATTTTCAGTCGGTATATATTTATTGGTATGTTCATACCTAGATATTTATTATTTTTACCGCAAGGGATATGCGATTGGATTTACATATAGTTCTGATGATGACTTTTTATTCTTAGTCTCAGTGTCTTTATATAGATCTGTCATTAAAAACTTATTTGTTATTTATTTATCATTTACTGTACGTAGACTCATAACTTTCAGTTGAAAACCAGCGTCAAGCAACAGCTACGTGCTAGTGGCCTGGCATTATGCTGAACTGGATCTATTTGGCGCAGCCGTGAGACACACAATATTAATGTATTTAAAATTTTTAGTTTACTGTGTGTGATAAATAATAATAATCCACAACTATCACACAACGCCGTCTAGTCTCAATCTAAGCAGAGCTTGTGTTATAGGTACTAGACAACTGATAAATGTACTTATATATTTCTAAATACATACATACATATTATAGATAAATTACATCGAGACACAAAACAAATAATCGTGATCATCACACAAACATTTGTCCTGGGTGGGGATCGAACCCACAACCTCCGGCATAGCAGTCAGGGTCGCTTAACCACTAGACCAACAGGCCAGTCAACAAAAACGTGTTTTATTTCTATCTTCTATTTTTTAATCCTCGATGTTATGTTATAATGTGTATTCTTTACACGATTTCACCATATTTTCGAGAATACAGCAGAATCTGGATTAACTTGTCCTAGTCTCAATTTACTTGGGTTTAGTATCTGCCAACGGCTTCGCCCTCGTAAAGTAGAAAATATACTGCCTAGTGATAAATTAGCATTCTATTGGTGAAAGAAGTTTCAGAATTGTAGTCTCAGAGATTAGCATTGTTTAAAATATTCTTTTTCTATAAAATTGGGTTTACTTTGCAAAAAAAAGTGTTACGGTTTTGAGGCCTTTTCCATATGGGAGGACATTAATAGTACATTATGATGTAAGCCTGTAATGTTAGTGATTACAGTCGATGCGGTATTTAGACCCGAGCCGTGGCGAGGGTCTTAAGAAAGCCGAGAACGGTAATCATTAATTACTCACGTGTATCATAAGACATTTTTCAATACTCTTATGAAGAAAATAACAGTTAAACAAGTATTTTTTTGTGACATTGTGGTAAAAATCGGTTTTCATATGCGCGCGCATAGGTAATTTTTTTATTTATCCCTAGGGGATGCCTAAGATATTTTGATCATACTACCTAGTCCTACGTTTTTGTTTTTTTTGCGTGAATTTTTTTTACTATAATGTCTTTCGTAGTGACAATGAAATACGCATGTAGCATTGTCTAATAATTTTGTAGAATTTATTTTGTCTTAAAATGGCGGCCATAGACCACAAGAAAAATCGTTTTTATGTTGTTAAGTGGTGAAAGTTTTTCATTGCCACCGAGGAAGAGGGTGTTAGCTCAGGGCTGTAGTGACAAATGTCCATATGTAAAAAACGTCGTTTTTTAATACACTTCGAAGACATATAAATATGTGGGGGTTGACGTGTGACTCGTGGGGATTGCGTTAAGCATAACGTAATACGATAAATATCATAAAATTGTGACAGGGGCCAGCACGCATACTTTTCCGCACTAGTGCGAAAAACAGTAAATTGCGAACGTTGCTGTTTTCGAGTACATAAGTAAATTGAAAAATAACAGGAGTACCTGTTTCCACTCAATGTTAGCGCGCTCCAGTCGTTCGTTGGCGGCCACCCGCTGCTCGTGGCGCGCCGCCGCCTCGCGCAGCGTGCAGCCGCAGCACGCGCACCGTGGGCAGGCGCTCGCACACCCCGATTCGCTCACCGCATTGGCAGCCACCGGCGGACCGCTTCCAGGTACAGCTGCCGTATTTGCTGGTGCTCCTTCTACACAGGTACGATCTCTCTGTTACCCTGTTAGCTTGGTACCTAACAGTGATTACTGTCGGTGCGCTTAAATATAGTCCTAAGAATATCAGGACATTTATTAAGAATAAAATGATTCGGTTAAGTATATCTACAAATAACCTTAATTATGTGTAATCAAGCCGGTATTTCTAAAAGCCCTTAAGCACACTTCGCTACAAGTTGTCAGCAGACAATTTCAAACTACGAGTAATTCCTGGTGGTCTCAAAAGTTTCCGACCAAACAAAGATACAAGACATTTTTTCTTACATTTACTTTTTTTTTTACATTGTCTCTTTATACCTCTACACACCCGTTAAAATAGTAGCCGGCGTTTTTCTCTACGAAATATAATTATTCACGAAGTTTGCCTCCGTATTTGACGAAAGCCTTGCAAGTGTAATTATTAGATGAGGGAACAAAAAGGAGATGCTTGGGTCTAGATCTGGTGAGTAAGGCTTATGATCATGCAGTTAAAACTGTAATTCAAAGATTTTTGCCGTGGCAACTACTGAGGTGTGAAAGGGCACGTTTTCATGGTGAAAAAGGATATTCTTTTACCGCTTCTCACATCGACTTATTCAAATGACTGTCAAATACTAACTACGCATGCAAAATTGCTGAAACTTTGGTACGTAACAGCCAAAAGATGCACAATGCATATTTACTAAATTTTATTGACAAGTTCCGCTATCTTCACATTAAGATCGGAAACTTTTTCAGATTACCCACTATTTTAGTTGCAAAAACCCAATAATACTCTCCGACCCGAGAATCGAATCCAGTACCTATGTTTTGCTTAACACTAGCGACCACTCCACTAATGATTATTGGAAATAAATGATACATTAATAAATACCCAGAAAACATGTTCCTTTCTTGGTTAGTCAATGTCATAGAGAGTTAAAAATAATCATTACTATTCTACGAACGTCTCGTACATTGGTAGAAATTAATGTTTAATTTTTACTCGATTATTTTCTTGTAAACTTCAGCTTTGTCGACTATACCTATATTGTCTTAAACATTGCTCAGGCGAGAAATGTTTTCAAAGTCCGTGATGAAAGGATTACAAAGGATTGCTAGACAGGGATTAGTCAAGTTTTGCCAAAGACTTGAATGCTACATTTACCCTTAAAAACGAGTGTTGCGATACTACTATATTATATATAGTATTAAACAGTGTTAGAATAAATCTGGAGACTTTACCGTAAATAACTAAATAATATTGGCTTTTTCACGCCCAAAATCGAGTCACGTTTCAATTATGAACGCCTACCCTGATACCTATTTATAGTCTATCTCACGAAGTCACGATTAAATTCTAATAATTGTAAGTCACGTACTATTTCAGGCAAATTATCTTTATTTTAGATTCTAGGGGTACTCTACTGATTTACGATCTTCCACCAACTAAATAATGTGAAATATAGGTTTAGTTAGTTAAATTTTTTGATGCATTGTACCTCATAAATTAAATCATTTCCTCTACTAGACTCAATCTCGATTCATTGTCATTTATGACCTCAAGGAATAGATTGAACGAAGTTCATTCAAAATACTTAGAATTTGGGAAAAAAAAATATTTTTACCCATATTATTACACCCCGTATTTACGGTTTTTTGAGACCAATTGAAGTTTCTTCAAGGTAAAAAAGTATACTTAAAGCAATCTCTACAATGTTCATAAATGTCACAACATTTTTTCTATCGGAAATGTACCTGCCTACATTGAAGTCTTCAAAAACGTACATGATCGAATAAGTAACTACCTACCTTGTTTATCGACTTCATATTCCTAAGGGAACAATAAATTGCATGATGAATATTTGTCCTAAATACTGCTTATGTCTGCCAAAAAAGGTATCCCATCTAAGATACACGGATTCGTAATTCCCCCAAGAACGATGAAATGTTATTAGGAGGAGCGCGTGTCGATATTCGAGAAATATTGAAATTGTATCCAGCTGCGACGGAAACATACACAGAAAAATCTTAATTGGCTCATGGCATAAAAGACATAGCTTCTATGCCGTGAAAAATAAGGGCGAATTTCCATTGGATCGTTCTCGGCATCATTTCGACATCTCCATTTTATCTAAATTATTTCTTAGGAACCTGTTCACAAGGGCCACTTAGACCCTCCATTCTATGAAAATTCTCCGCTGAAATGAACTTATGGTAGGAATTAGTTGGCCACTACAACATTCTCTCTTCACCTAAGTTTTCTTGGTTGAATTTTCATACATTTGTTTCGCAGAATGTTTTTTTTTTTTTTAAGTTTCCCATATCAAATACGGTTCATATGAACACACAATTCTCATGGTGACAAGTGTCTTTGAGGAGTAGCTAAAGAGGCGTCACGCCGTCCTCACCTTCCGAATGACTCAGGTCTGCACCGCACATGCTAAGCTTTGGAGGTTCCTGCAACACAGTGAAGCGCCACCGTTTCCTGGTGAAGGTGATCATCGGCGGCGACTTCTTGCACTGGACCCTAGTTAGGACCGTGGTCCAAAGTGAGGGGGATTGAGCGGAGGTCGCCTCTTTTTTTGTTTTCTAATGCTAGCAAAGGAGACGGAGGCATACTTGCGAGAACGGACGTCGTTACCTCCAACCGCCACAACCCCAATCCCAACTGCCAGCCATTATAGAGACCCACTAGTGCCGAAGCCTACTAGGGCCATGGGTTGGCTTCTGAAAAGGTTCCCCGTGGTCCTAGAACACAAGGGCAACTGAAGAAGCATATAAAGAACATACGGTATTGGTCCCTAAAATTCTGACACACCTTCATACTTTGTCCTAAAGCGGGAGAAGTCATTAGATTAATTCCCACTTTAAAAAAAATAGGGTTTATTGGTTTATTACTATTTACACTGCATAGTTTTGAGAATATGATAAAAAAAATGAAACCTTAAGATATTTCTATAAAGTTGCGAGGGTTGAAAGAAAAAAAAATACTTTTCGGAAAACAGGGCCTGGAAAAGATTGTTAATTACAATGGCTTCAATCGTGAAACCATTGTGACACTGCGAGAGCTCATACGAAAATGGTAAGTAAATGATATTTATTTTACAAACCGGTATATAAAAAAAAAAAAACATTTTTACACGTCAATTTTTTTTTCGTCATTATAATATAGATGAGCCTCAGGGGAAAAATTGTCACTTGGGTTAAAATTAGAATCTAAGCAAGCTTAGTGTTCAAAGGCAAATAGAAATATATTCCCTTACTTTGTGTGAATATTAAAGCAGTGAGGAAGCAATATCAACAGGTCCCGGCTCTATGCGGCACACGTGTGTGCGGTACTTTACAAACGGAAATGAATATTCCTTTGCTACTTACGACAACTAATGTTACGGGAAGCAGGTGTTCAGAAGAAGATTAATAAGGTTTTCTTATTCGTTTTACTTCTAGGTATTTATTATTTTATTTGCCAAACCTTTTCATATAAGACATTCCTTAACAAAACTGCCAGACTAAACATTTTTAAGATACTTTAGAACATACCTGTTGGGTGACATTTTGGGAACAAAATGTCACCCAACACAAGAAAACACACAAAACAAATACAAATAAAGTTCATGTGACTGTCGCTACTAGGGAACTAAATGTCCCATAACATGACGCGCAATGATGTCTAATTGTCCAACAATATGTCCCGTGTTATGTGAATGCATTGAAAAATGTTGAAGGGCAAGTTGTGGGACACTGAGCAACGTTGCAGCGTCACGCGTCATTTTGGGGAACATTATATCCCCTAGTAGCGACAGTCATGTGATTTTTTTCGTGATAAATCAAATAACTTATTCTGTTCGGAGTAGAGCGGAAGGACGTGTCAGACTTTTACTGAATAAAACCCACTCATGATCCTTCCCCTCTTTGCGTTCAAGGATCATAGTAATGCCTTGATCACACGTACTGAGTAAACGGGCGAGACAGTACTCTCGGCCCAGTACTCGGTACGTGTAAACACAGCGCCGAGTGCTCGGCCTACCATTTATCTCTAGAACTCGTTTACATCACTGTCTCAGCCGAGCAACATTTTACTGTCTCGCCCTTTTACTAGGTACGTGTGATCAAGGCCTTTCTCTTTCAAACACTCCCACGGCACAGATGTGTCTTCGACGTAGCAGTTTATGGGTTAGGAATTTTTCTTTCTAAGAGCTGTAGATTTCAACCCATTACCTATCTTAAATGACTCCGTAAAAGAGTAAGAAACTGCAAATTATTACCTACCAGTGGACATTTAAGAAACCCATAATATGAATCTTCTCAAGATGATAGTGGTTATGATTTGGGCGGTCTTGAGAATGGTTTATCATATTTTTTCAATAAAACCGGGCCTAGTTCGCAATTCAACGACAAGACAATGTATCACAGATTTTCATATATCAGACATAAAAATATGATTAGGGACATATATCGAAGGAGTGCTTGAAAGTATTAGAGCTTAGAATAATAACGCATATTAGAGTAAAGGATCACAGATTATTTGTAGCAAATAAAAATTATGTCATAATTACTACACTGAACAGTCATTGAAATAGTAGCATTGTTTTGATTGGTTTCCTTAATAAAGGACATGATAAATAGATGTAAATATATACAACATTATTACTCAGAGTATATAGGTAAGTCCGAATTATTTCAATATTTCAAAAACATATAGGACATGAATAGGTATAGGGTACTGGTTTGAAACCGAGTGCGATGTTGAATTAAACAGCAAGAAAGTTAAATTGCAGTATAAGGAAATTTAAATAGTCTAAAGGTCCAACGTATAAAGATAAATGTAATATTTACTTATTCTGGAAAATAACATTTTTACGACATCAATATTTGTCGATTACGCGATGACTACTCTGAGACGAATTCATGATCTCTTTTAAAGTCCATACAGTGTAATCGTTAATTGAACGTTGGTCCGAAAATGATCAGGAAAGGTACCGATTTGTGCGGTACATACTACTTCCCTTCAATTTCGCTCGTTTATTATCCCTAAAAGAAAAAAAAAACGTCTTACACTGATTAAAGTTTTCGTTCTCACCTAGATGGTTGTGGTTGTGCCGTGCGAAGCGCGGTGAAGCGGGTGCGAGTGGGGCCCCGTCGTATCGCACCTCCGCTTTGAGCCGGGACCCCGTGCGGGGGTTCACCTGCACCCCCTGGACTCCGGCCGTTGTCACCGTACCGCTGTCACCCTGGATGAACTACGATTAATAAGGAAACAATAAAAAGAATCGGTAAATATTCCAGATGCGTACGTTCTGTAGTTTTTGCCATGAGAAAAGGCAAACAGCTTAAGCGCCGTTTAAACGTCGTCGCCACATTGTATATGTGGAGACGACGTTCGTAAAAGTAAATGAAAACGCTCAACATTTTAAACGATTTCTAGGGACTAACACCAAAATTACGAAAAAAAATCAACTGCTCCATTTATGCTTGCACTAACAGCTGTCCGCTTGAAAGTAGAAAATTAGCCCATAAGAAATTATTCCTGGTATAAAAAAAAAATATCCTTTGTGCTATTCTAGAACATGTTCACCAGTGTAGCTTTCATTGAAATCCGTGTCGCCATTTTGGAGCGTGAAGAAACAAGTAACAAACATACGAAAATTACACACAAACTTTCGTTTTTTAAAATATTAGTGTGTATAAAGGTAACCCGACGATTAGGATATACAGGTTGGAATGAAGAGTGAAGTTGTCTCTTGATTGTATAATCCCTAAATGAGTTACCCGAAAACTGAATATAATTTGTTCAGAATCAGTAACATCAGAACAAACTATTGAAATCCATTCAGTTATATATAATTTTAAACCATGTTACAATTTAAACCAAAAATATTTAAAAAGGTTACAAGTTGGACACTAAGTGCATCACAGGTCACGGCAGAACATAGCAAACAGCTGGCTGCAAAACCACCCCTCAGTCGCCTGGATGGCCCGGTGACTATGTATTTTTGCTGACAAAACAAACTTATAACTTTATGATTTTTCATGACACAGTTATGTGTACATCGATTCTTTACATAAAAACACTAGACATGTGTTTCGAGTTTCGCATATAATATACTAAAACTATTGTTGTAAATGTATATACAGCATATTCACAACCGATGTGTATATTCCGACTTCTAATTAGCTGGAGTAAACTGACAGCAGAGGACAATGCTCAGTCGATGAACAATGCCCCGTTGTCAATAATCCTTTATTATGCCTGTCACTTTGCTCTCTCTAATTATAAATTATGGTATAGTTACATATTATGTAGCATATGATTGTAGCAGATGTATTATGTAGTTCCAGCTGCCTTCCTCCAATGAAACAAGTTTTTAATTAAACTATTTTTTTCATAGCAAGCTTTTATAGCACGGTACAATACCTATACACCGCTGAATTATGATCGTTTTAATCCCGTGGAGGGTCGATCCGGTACATGAAACACTATGGATTTGTAAAGATAAAATTATAAAATAAAGTACCTTTTGTTCAAAATTCGTATTAATTTACGCATGTACAAACTTAATTTATTTAAGAAAACTTCAGCTGAGCGAGTCCAATAACCTGTAGGTTAATATTCATAATTCTTATATCCCTAATCATAATAGAATACCTATACAGTGCTTAGAGAGTTTGTGTACCAAGGCGAGCTCCACTGAGTTTTCTTTGAGTACCAAATGACGTAGATATTTTTTTCCAATCCTGTTTGTTTATTAAAGTTTAAGTCTTACTTTAAGTCGTAATTAATAAATAAATTCTAATGGTATTTTCTCTAGTAGTTGTAGTGAACAAACTACTGAACTACGAACTAATTTCAGTTCAATCATGGAATATTACTTTTGAAAGCGTTTCCTGGAGACCTTTATTTTTATACCATAAATGACCCACATGACTGAAAAATTAAAAATACAATTTGGCGCTGGCCAAAGTTTTATTTAAAAAATCAGTCTTACAACTAAGACGAATTTAACCACAATTTAACGACATAATATAATATAATAATATTCCACAACTACCACACAACGCCGTCTAGTCCCAAGCTAAGCAGAGCTCACACACACACAATATCTCAAGCTAAAACGCAACTAGCCGTTTAGCTTCGGATAACCCTGGCCCCAGTAGGCTTCGACCCGGCTGGGCCCCGTCGACGTCTTGGGCTTGGTCCGGATTGTCAACGGACGGCCGGACAGCGAGCTACCCATTGCTCACTGTCCGCAAGCCCGCGCCTACGGTGGCTGGAAATCGGGATCGGAATCCCGGCGGCGGCGAGAGCGCCGTTGCCTGATGCGGTCGGCCTCCTCCTTAGCGAGCATTACTGCTTCGCAAAAGTCAGCTACCGCCTGCCACTCCTCCTTACTCCGAACCATGGCCTCAAGCAAGGTCCGGCGCGAGAGGTCTCCGCCGCCGATCACCTCCACGAGGGCACGTCCTCTCGTAACGTTTAGCCTCCACGATGTAGGTACCAAAAAATATACAGACATATACACTAGACAAATATAAGCTTTCTACGAAATATAAGTCGTATAAGAAGATTACAATAGAATATACCTTTACCCTTTGTAAGTTGCCATAATTAATTTTAATTAGTATTTTTACAAGTCATTCAATCACTTCAGCCGATAGACATCCATTGTTGGATCCTCCCCTATGTGTCACCACAATCATCGGAGTCCCGCAATCTTTACCAGGTCATCGGTCCAACTTGTAGAAGGCCTTCCACGCTGCGTCTTCCGGTACGTGGTTGCCACTTCAGAACCTATTGGTCATCTGTTCTGCGAGCAATGTGCCACTTAAGTTTGGCGATTCTTCGTGCTATGTCGGCACTTTGGATCTCCTGCGGATATCTTCATTTCAGATTCCATCACGCAAGAAAACTCCAAGCATAGCTTTTTCTATTGTGACTTTAAGCCTTCTCATGAGGCCCATTGTAAGCGACCATGTTTCGGAACCATATTACAAGTGTCTACTTAAAACTTTCAAATATTATTATTTATTAAATAATAAACATAAATTATAAATATATAAAGCTACCTTTATTATTTACCTAAGCACGTGTATTTTCAAACTTAGCTTAATGTAACTTCAACAAGAAAATCATCTTGACACTGAGCTCATGAAAAACTTTTAATGGTCACGACTTCGCATCTTCAAATTAGAAAATCAAAGTCCCCGGGGCTATCAGCGGTTTTTATAAATCCAGAGTTTCAAACTTATTTCCATATTTCGATACAGAAAGGTAATTAATTGTAAATCATATATTTACGTTTAGTGATAGAGCTTAGAGCTTGAGACGTTAAGTTAGAAATATATTTAGGCTGTACTGTTAAAGTGCGTTGACTCGAGGCTGAATTTGTCTCGTACTATAAATCATAATACATTTTAATAAAAATATGTCCAACCAAATATTTAACAAAATAAAATCAGATATTCCAAAAAAAAAGCGTAGGTTTATAAACATGTAAACTCACATACACAAGTCATCCCAACTCCGAATATATCTATCCACAAAAATATTAGTTCCATGCGGGAATGAAACCCGCGATACGCAACGTACCAGACAACCACTGCATCAAATGTGTGTGTGATAAGTGAATTAAAATGTATGCAGCAGCTGATTTATTTTGTTTTTAAACTAGCTACTCCCCCTTGCTTCGCATGGGTGTAACCAATCTTTGAAATTTTAGGCTTTTCTCTTTTTAACACGTTTTTAGTAGCTTCACCTGTATGTTTGTAACCAACGCCTTTGAGCTCGATTTTGGGCGATCAGATTTTCTCCAAATATTGCACACCCATCAAAGACTGATGACAATACAATAATCCGTTTTTTTTGAGTTTAAAAAAACTAAAAAAAAACATACTTTCATAGCATATACAAACTAAAAAGTGTAATAGTACATTGTTACACTAGGGGTGAAAGTAATTCATTTTGTCCCGAGAAGGAGTTGGCGGGCGAGCGCAGCGAGGTCGCTAATTCGAGGGATTAAATAGGTTACTTTCACCCCGAGGTAAACACTGTGCTTTTCATTACGAATACGAGGAAACTAAAAATAAAATAAAAAGTTTGTAAAACCTGAGTCGTCGTACCTATGATTTTAAGTAGGTATCTTTCTTCTGATTTAGGCGGAAAAGGTATTCCACTACTGCTTTAGCCTCTTCTCTTATGAAATTAGGCGTTAAATCACTATTTTAAACTAATAAACATAACGTGTTGCAAATCTCTGTTGTACGGAAATGTAAACAAAACTCGAAAAAACCTACGACTGATTGCCACTTTCCCGCCATTTTGTTTTTTTTTCTGTGGCCGGCCAGCTATTCAGCCTCATTAGTGAAAAATTAGAAATTAATTGTAATCTTTTATTAATAAAGTATTTTAAAGAAATAGTTGAACAAACCCCTAGTGTAACAATGTACTATTCAATATAGGTAGAAAATAATAATAATTAACGAAAAATATTAATATCATTGTGAAAAAAGCGTGGGGTGCTCGATTTACGAAAAATATGGCACAAAGCGCCCTTAATATTTTTCGTTCATTATTATTATTTTCTACCTAGGTATATTGAAAATTATTTTACACTTTTTTTAGTTTTTTTAAACTATATTTTTTTTAATATGTATACATTGTACGCCTAACCATTCTCATGAATCACTAAATTAATCAATCTTTATCTATTGCTAAACCGCTTAAAAAACCGTTTAACAGTTTTTGAGCTTGTCGTGAAGACGAGAACTGAAGAGAGAGACAGAAGCACTGAGGAACTTTCTTGTATAAATTATCCCACTAAAAACATACCTGTTAAAAGGGGGCCAAGGTCCTATCGGCTAATTGTTTGCTTAAAAAGGGTTGAAATCCAATCCAATGCCAAGTTTAGATGCTCTTTAAAATCGAAAATTATCATCTTCATCAACAGCCTGATCATCGTTAAATTTGAACTTGGCAGGTTTTTTTTCAACACAATTGATTAATTGTATAATTAAATTTATTATTTATATAATTAAATTGACTTTTGAATTCTTGGCCCCCTTTTAACAGGTATGTTTTTAGTGGGATTTCAATTCTTTTTTTTAAGAAATCGTACCTATTTTTTTCTTTTTGTGCCAAGCCCGCGTCCATTGTTAACCTTAGATCGTATTCTCATTGTATAACTGGTTCATAAATATTTTATTAAAAATTTGATTAAATTTTTTATGACATATTTTATACCCCCTTCCCCCTTCCTCCCCCCCCCTACTCTTCGTATTCTCATATCACTGGTTCATAAATATTAGATTGAGCCAACTCACGCTTGACCGATTTCTTATTTTTTTTAATCTACATACAACACATGACCTGTGTGCAAAATTTTATAACGCTAGGACAATTGGAAGTGGCCTAGAGGTTTTGATTACCGGTCAGTGAGTCAGTGCCAAAATTAACTATATTCACAGGGTCAAATTTCAGAATCTACTGAGGCTATATCTATGAAATTTGACATACTGCTTTAGTAGCTACAGGGGGTCAAAAGTGGGTCGAAACGGTTCGTGTAAATACTGCACGGCATGCGCGCGGCCTGTTGCTGGAACTTGGCCTGCGCACGGCCGTGCGCTTAGATATTATGTAAGGATAAAATATTCAAACCAAGAGCATTTCCTTCCATAACCTTATAACGAAGAATGGAAATACTGAATAAAATGATTTACAATAAAACTAAAATAAGAACTGATCAGGCTGTCAACATGATAGCCTACCAAGTGGGTATACCTTCCTAATAACACACATAAATAGGTACTTATCTAACGTTACTATAAATAATGATACTGCTAAGCCATCTAACGCAAACCTAGTGGGAGTTTATGATGAGTGAAATATAATAATTGTAGGTACATATAGCCGAAAAATTACACGACAGTTTTCCCTTGGGATAGAAATAATACGAGGTTTTTTCAACCGAGTAGAGCAATAATAATTGGATTTATTCATACAAGAGTGGATATGATCGACTGATGGCCTACAATTTACTTATAAACATTTTTTTATTAAATAATATAATAATTATATAATAATATAATATATTCCACAACTATCACACAACACCGTCTAGTCTCAAGTTAAGCAGAGCTTGTGTTATGAGTATTAGACAACTGATAAACTTAATTATATATTTCAAAATACATACATATTATAGATAAATTACACCCAGACAGAACAAATGATCGTGCTCATCACACAAACATTTGTCCTGAGAGGGAATCGTACCTACGACATCCGGCATAGCAGTCAGGCCTACTAACCACTAGACCAGCAGGCCAGTCAATTGACCATTCCTTTCGAATACCGTAATTAGAGACTCAATAGAAAGACAATGAGAGAGCAAACGCCGGCGTTTGCTTAGGGTTTAATGAATAAATATACTTTATTGTTGTTTTTGCATTTTCAAGTTACAAAAACAAGTGTATGAGCTGAGTTTAAGGGTATGCAACTCGACATACATTTTCACTATTTTTCATACAACCACTCTTACACGATTATGACGTTATTACACATTTTTCTTTAGATGTTTTGGAAACACAGTATCTTGTGTATATTATCTAGGCTTCTATGGAAATCAATATATAAATTTGTATCAAATCAATATATAAGTTTGTGTAATCAGTTAAGACCTCTGAAAATCTGCTATTTTCCATAAACTTTGACACTTCATAATTTGCTCAAAATTCAAAAAAGTACAACCATAAAAGTCTAGCAAATTTTGTCAAAATTCTAAGTAATGATAATGTTTTTCAAAAACTTTTAAGGGTTTAAAAAACACGTATTTCCTGGAACAAGTTTTATAAAATTTTCGAGTAAATCACGGAATTACTGATTGCGAGTGCGAGAGTTTTCAGGCGTTATCTCTCTTTTTTCGCGTTGCCTTTTATTCAAATATCGCGTTGGATTGCGTTAGAATGTTAGATGAAGTAACAAGCTTTTAAACCATGCTTGATGTTAACGATAGGCGAGTAGAAAAGCAGCCTCTTAATTTCAATTATTAGAAAACGGCAAGTTTTATTCTAGTACTAGCTGACCCAGCGAACTTCGTACCGCCTACAGTCAATAAATGTAGTAATTATATCTTTCGATATCGTCAACCGATAGCAATATATAGCAATATACCGATAGCCTATGTAATCTATCAAGTAACACAACATTTTAATATATAAAACTTATCTACATAGATTTCTTATATTTTACGTGATGTACGCGCATCACGTAAAATTACTAAGAACTTCTACAGATTTATTATATGTACCTCCAGATTATGATGTATTTTTAACACCAATGAACTAATAAAGAAATAAGAACCACAAACCAAAATTGTTAATATAAGTAGTTGTTATATAAGTTTAATGCCAGGATCGCATAAATTCTTTACGACAGCACTATCATCGTAAAGAAAAAACATTGATCAATAAATCCGTCAGCCTAGAGGTTGCCATCTTATTGTATCGGTTGTTCAGAAGCAGATGTTTTATGTCGTTTAACTGTCGCAGCAACATGTAAAATATAAGTCGTGATACGACTATATCCGAACATTTAAAAAAAAACGAATTTTATAAACAAAATCTTCACCGTGTCTTATTTATTGATGTATATACTTTATTGCACACCAAGATTATAAATTAGCAAAAGGAAATCATATAATAAAACAACATACTCACATCATACAAGTAACAAATAATATGTAACCAAGCATTATATATAACACATAATATGATTTAAAAGAGTGTCCATGGAGTTTCTTGCACGTTCTTCTCCATAGAGACCTACGCTTTGGAACGTGCAATTTAGCTTCACTTTTCTTGGACTGACCGACATTTCACTATTCAAAAGTGCCTGCAAATGGTCTATTTGAAATAAATGCTTTGATTTGATTGATACAATTGGCGTCCTTATCGCACCAGTCAATTTCTTCCAGGCTACCAGGCAGGTCTTTTCATAATATGTTCACGTTAAACTCAAAAACTGCTGAACAGATCTTCAAGCAGTTTTCATCAATAGACAGTGTGATACATGAGAAAGGTTTATGTGTAATAATAATACATGCTTCCTAAAGTAGAGAAAAGTCGAGAATTTCCAAAAAATATAATACCCGTACGAAGCTGAGACAGGCCGCTAGTTCACCATAACAGTACCTATTCATCATCATCATATCAGCCGAAAGACGTCCACTGTTGGACATAGGCCTCCCCCAAGCGTCGCCACAACGACCGGTCCTGTGCGTCACGCATCCATCGGATTCCCGCGACCCTGACCAGGTCATCGGTCCACCTTGTTGGAGGGCAATGGAAAAGGGCGATGGAAAGGGCTATGCTCGGAGTTTCCTTGCGTGAACAAATCAGAAATGAAGATATCCGCAGGAGAACCAAGTTTACCGATATAGCTCGAAGAATCGCCAAACTTAACTATATAATATAATAATATACATTATATTCCACAACTATCACACAACTCCATCTAGTCCCAAGCCAAGCAGAGCTTGTGTTATGAGTACTAGACAACTGAAAAACCTACTTATATATTTCTAAATACAAACATTTGTCCTGGGTGGGAATCGTACCTACGACCTCCGGCATAGCAGTCAGGGCCACTAACCACTAGACCAACAGGCCAGTCGCAAGTAAGTGACAGTAGGTTCCTATTACTAGGAATAAAACTATGAAATATAGGAATATTACAGCTATATCTATAGCAACATTATAATTCTACTACCGGAAAACATGGGTTTACCCAGCTTCTCATATATTCCTTTAGTCAAAAATAACACTGATAAATTATACCCAAAGAAAATGTCGCAACCGAAAAATAAATAGGCCGACTACACGCAATGCGAGGACTATTCCTCAAAGGACAATTGTGGCGAACAAAATATTATTTTTGCTCGATTTTTGTGGTCCCTTGGCAGCGTTTACAATAGTGGTACATAATACAGGTATATAAAATAAGTGGCTTTGTCAGAAAATCGACGCCTAAGGCTACTACTGGCACTATACCAACGTAGCAGGTATGTATTAATAGTACCCTGTTGTACCTTTAGAATTTTTAGAATTACCTGATATGTTTTAGGTTCCAAGACAATTTTTTTATAACAGAGTTAGAGCAACGTATCTTACGGGGCCAGCGACGGATGAATTTCCATAATAACTTAATATCACGCTCTTTTGCAGTTGGAGCATATTTCCAACTTATTGTGATGATATTCGGTTATAGACAATATTTATCTAGGTTCCTTTTTGACGTGCAAAACCATATTCAAAATGGAAAACATCTTGTGCTAGAAGCTTTCAGCGTAAAAATAATTTTGAAAATCATTATTCACGAATTCTTATTTATTTTCATAGGGAAAGTTGTTTATTAATGGATGATGTAGGTACCTACACTGGAAAACATGAGTTTACCTTTCTGTTTCTCTTTGAAGTTACCATATTCATTTCAGAAACTCAAATTACCGATTCAAATATAATAAATTATTGTGAATAAATATTAGTTCTGAAAAAGTTAACAGGGCGGCTAAGCGGCTATGCAAACGTATAATCACTACCCGCATAAGCCTCGCACTCAATGATATTATTAATTAATTAATCATAATATTCAATGAACTGCGGGTTTTGGATATTCAATGAGACAGTGCCAATTTGGTATCAAGGTTAAAATAGCAACAAATTAAGCTATCGATGTACTCATAGCCCGTCGAATCACCAAACTTAAGTGGTAGCAGGCAGAATACATTACTCGCAGAAGAAAAGGTCCCTTGAGCTGAAAGGTACTTGAGTGACGTCCGCGTATCAGAAGAAGCAGCGTTGAAAGGCCTGATCCGAATCCAATGCATGCGAATCCCACAAGACCGGTCTCCCTCTCTTGGATATTGGCCATAGGCCTATAGCTTATATCCAAGAGAGGACTTCATTATTATATATAGAATACTAATTAAATTCAATTATCATGTTACACAGAGCATAGATTTCTAAATGTATTTTTTTAAGTTTATCTAAGACATTGCTGACACCCCATGCCTCAGAAAGCACATAAAGCCGTTGGTTCCTGAAGCCCGTAATTTTAAAAGATTTCGGTTTGGGTTGGTTTTCAGTGTCACAGTCAAAATTATCTTTGGTCAAAACCACTTTACAACGGCAAGAATTGGTCAGAAGTTAAAAAAAATCCTACATACTTTAAATTACCTACTAACATTCTTTATGTATACCTACTTTGTAGTGATTTTAGGGATCTGCACTAAAACGTTTCATTTTTTTTTCAATTAAATTTGTAACAATCTAGTAAATGTTTTAACTTGAAACCAGACCAACTAGTTGTGACGGTAACATCAATTCTAAACAGCACAATTACCTCGGGACTAGCTATCAGTACTTGTCTCTCAAATAAAACGATGTTAGGCAGTTTGCATTGAGTTTTAGTATCCTCATTTTTGGGTGTATAAAGCTTCTACTATTCCTTTGAGTATAAAAGACTTTTGTTATTCATAGATAGTATAAATCAACGGAGATGCGACTAGGTTTAGTAAATATTCTCGATTTGTTTATGTCATGCATCAGTGGATGTGGCAAAAAAATTACCAGGTTTATAAATATATTTATTGGCTTACGACTGATATTTATTTTATATAGAAAAGTTCACTTATAAATAAGCAATGCATATTTGCTTATGAAAATACACATTGTGTTTTAGTCCAATAAGACATTTTACATTAAAAAGTTTGAAAGAGATAGATCCATAATAAAATTACAGTACTGAAATAGCCTTCTATTATATTTGTAATTGTTATTATCAGTTTGTAAAACTCTAGCTTCTGGTAGCGGCTTCGATTGCGAGAACAAAGGTTTCTCTATACGAACTTTGGACCCTCGTTTCATCCTTTTAGGAGGTGAATTTTGAAAAACCCTCTCTTAGTGCTCGCCTACGTTACGCCTTGTGCAAAATTTCACGCTCCTGGTCCTAGTGGTTTCGGCTGTGCGTTGATATGTCAGTCAGTCAGTTTTCCCTCATATATTTATTGCCACATACATATTTCACCACTAATCGGCATTAAGCGCCGTTCAATTTCAAATTTAAAAGTATTATAATTTTAGATATATTTAACCAAGTACCTACGTATTTTCACAACTATTATTATATTTTAAGATGGATGTATGATAAAGTGAATTTCGGCCAGATGGACCATTGACGTGAATACGGTGGCGTGGCAGGTAGTGGCTGGATGCGGAAGGCGGAGGACTGGGTGTGGTGGCGAGTCTTGGGAATGGCAAATGTTTACCAGTGGATCAGGCTGTTGATGAAGACGATTATGATCGATTTAAAAGTGCATCTAAACTTTTTTTTTTTTCGATGGGTAAATCATCCTATGACAACCCCCGCTCTCAGGTGGAGCGGGAGATAGTGTCAGACTCTTACTGACTAAAAAACTCATCCCGTCCCTTCAAGCCTTCATACCGGGGCTCGAGCGCCCTTTCGGATAACCCTGGCCCCAGTAGGCTTTAACCCGGCTGGGCCCCTGCTGTTGCTGACAAATCCTTGAGGCGCGCGCCGTCGACGACCTGGGCCTGGTCTGGACAGTTACCGGACGGCCGGACAGTGAGCTAGCCATTGCTCACTGTCCGCAAGCCCGCGCCTACGGTGGCTGGAAATCGGGATCGGAATCCCGGCGGTGGCGAGAGCGCCGTTGCCTGATGCGGTCGGCCTCCTCCTTAGCGAGCATTACTGCTTCGCAGAAGTCGGCGTCCGCCTGCCACTCTTCCTTGCTCTGGACCATGGCCTCGACCAAGGCCCGGCGCGAGAGGTCTCCGCCGCCGATCACCCCCACGAGGGCACGGCGTGCATCTAAACTTGGCATTGGATTGGATTTCAACCCTTTTTTAGGCAAACAATTAGCCGATAGGAACTTGACCCCTTTTTAACAGGTATATTTTTGGTGGGATTTCTTTTAATGGAGTGTCAGTGGTGGACCATCGGAAAGTCATAATGACGACAATATATTAGTAGATTACCAAAACTTGTCAAAATAAACAATTATGAAATCAATGATAGACCATTCTGACACTATTGTAATAGCGACTTGAGGCCCTGATCAAATGCTGTTCATTATCAAAAAGTCTTGTATAATTTTATTCCAACCAAACCACTATTCCATAGAAATGTTAAAAATACACGTACTTACGTCAAAACTACCTAAATATAGGCTCTAATTAGACAGGCTAACGTGTGTGCGGTTTGTAAACGAGAAGCGTCGATCAAATTAGTAGGCAATCACTGCATGGCAGAGGGAGGCTGCCTACAAATAAAATTACCACAAGCATAGGTACACGTACAGTCTAGGCGTGTATACCTTTGTCTGTTTACAAATTCTTTCCTTTATCTAGTCTCAAAGTTTTCGACACGGTACTAGAAAACATATTTCAAAGGTCCAAATAGCATAACTTTTTTAATCAAATTCAAAAAGATTAATTTGAAGAAAAAAAAGTTTTGCAAATGTCGCATGTTCCATTTTTGTGAACTCAACTTTTTTTTTTTTGTTTTGGAATATATTAAATAATTCTTTCCGCTCTGGAAGAAACCAAGGAGTCTTTTACGTGTAATCGACGACTTAGTGAAAGAAGGGGAGAGGAATTTTTACTATTGAACTTGCACCATATTTGAGTTTCTCAGAACAGCACCACATCTTATAAAATAACCACAGATTTTATTTATGCTACTGATAAAAGCAACATGATACGTTGAATTATTGACAATTCATAAATGAAAATAGACATTAACTTACGGAGACTGTAGGTACTCCATTCACGTTTAGGTATCTATTGCTTTAGAATTAGAACTCGGGATAGAGAAAAAAGTTGATCTGAAAACTATACCGTTCAAAAATTACCATAATGTTATAAGGTTTTAAAGGAGCCATTATTTTCACCATTATCGTGCTTCCCTGGAACCAACACAGAACTTACGAAACAACGGTAATCGTGAACAAAAAGTACGAGTGACTGAGAAACAGCAACGACAGCATTAATCTGTTTTGATACAAATTGAAGAGAACAGACGTCTCTCTGAGTCTGTGTTATTAATAGAGCTTGGAAAATCGTTATCTCAATATTTTTTTTAATGATATACGCCAGTGCCTGACTGCGATTCTACCTGATGATAAGCACTGATGGAATCGTCGATGTTGAGGCCCACTAGTTTTTTAAGAGCTTATTCATTCTAGCCTTGAAATTATAATTGGAAGGAAAGACCGCACATTGTTCCAGTTCTTCGATGTACGCGGTATAAACGACGAAGCGAAACGCTTAGTCCAAACTGTAGAAGTTTCAACAATGTGAGGGTGGATACTCGCCGTGCGACGGCTTTTCCAAGATGCTACAAAATATCACATCTTTTATTTAGTTTGACCTTTACACCCTTCTTGCATGACGGTGTTATAAAACCTATAAGTATACGAAAAAGTCTGAAGTCATGATAAAAAAATGGCCAGTCAGCACGTTTATTTTCGGGGCTGATTGCCAAGCGTGCGCCGTTAGTATTGACCCACTTATAGGTATCATCAGACGTTGGAGCGATTTTAATCGTAAAGTTCGATTTAATGTCCGATCGAAAGTAGCTTCCACGAACGAAAACGAAACCGGATTTCGGTTTTAGTCTCAGTTATTGATCGAAACTTTGTTTGTCACCTGACTCCTCCTACACGGCTTGGCCGCTTTGAATGAAATTTTGTGTAAACACGTATATTTGAGTCGGATAAATCTAACAAATATTTTTGTGTATAGTGCCAGAAATCGTATATTTACGACCAAATACTTCATCTGGTCAGCTCTTCCATCACCACAATTGAAGAGTTAAAGTTATTTGGTTTACACGACTTTGGTCAAATGTTAAAATATTTGTCGGATTAATCCGACGTAAGCAGTTAAAAGGATTAAAGAGATCACTGAGCTGTAAACTGCAAGATAATTGAGAAAATGTCAACATATCGGGGAACCCTAGCACTTTAGCTTAATAGAAAATCGTGTTAATCAGAATACAATTTGTGATATGTTGTGTCACGACGATTTCTGACGTAATGTTATCCAATTAGAACTCGTTGTCATATGACGTAGACTCGAACAGATTCATAAAATTAATATATCTAATGTCACGACACAACATGAGATAGTACTTAATTTGTACAGATGTGTGTGATTACTACAGGCTTCTTTTTCGAAGTCCAGAAAACAGTATCAATAATTTACTTGGGGTCATGTCGGTCGCATGAACAGTGACCGCTGGGCAAGTGTCGCCATGCAGTGGGTTCCTGCAGAGGGAAAGCGCCGTCGAAGCCGCCCTAGAAAGTGGTGGCGAGACGATCTGGACGCGTATTACGAGGAATGGTTCAGGAGAAGAATGTCTGGAAGGACTTGAGAAGGCCTTTGCTCAGCAGTGGGACAGTGCTAGGAGAAAAAAAAATGATAAACTGGTCACTTAACAAATATTTTTTACACATATAATATATTATTATCCCTATTGTAGCCGAATAATTATTTTGCTTAAATTTTGTAATTATTATATTTTTTTCTTCAGTTTTCGTATAAGCCACTGGATGATAGCATACCTTTGGAGCGTCCGTGTCAAGGTTGATGAAGAGCAGGCGCGCCAGGCGCTGCAGCACCAGCTCGCGCAGCACCGCCGGCACCGGCTGCCCTCTCACTCCTCTACGAGCAACACCACACGTTCACACAACACTTTATCATGTACCATCGTGGACATTTCTGCACGATCATTTAAAAAGAAATTCTGCTGTATCCTGCGGCGCGGCGCCAAACCAAACCCTTTGAAGTTTTCGTTTCGAGTGTCTTTGATGGTACAGAAAAGTCGGCGCAGGTATTTATACTCAATTTGTATTAAAAATAGACAAACATCGTCAAATAACAATACAAAAAAAAACAGAATTATCTCATACAATGTGACATTAGCAAACATTTACATTAATGCAAAATAAATGAGTACGATTATTGTAATGCAATCGACTAACTTTAAAAACTTGTGTTAATAGTGCTCGAACTTGGTACAACGAATTTGGTCCGTCCGTACCAATGTCGACCGTAACTTGGCGTAATAAGTATTAACACACACTCGAATTTAGTACGACGAACCAAACTTACACTAAGTCATGCTCGGACTTACATACGGACGAACCAAATCTGTCGTACAAAGTTCGAGCATGTGTTAACACTAAAGCGAAACCTCCATAAGCGAATGAATCGCCGCGGACACTTGTCTTGTCGAATCAGCACAACAGTATTGCTGTGTGGACACCCATCCTTAGGGTTGTTAGAATCAAGTAGCAGGACGATGATAACGCCGCGATACAGTCGCTTGAGAAGATATCATCGAACGTTGTAAGGCCGAAAATGCGTTCAGCGCCCATAGCAAGTCAACTAGTGAGTAGTAAAGTAAACCGTACATAAGTAGATATTTATAAGAATATTTGGCCTTAGACACTATCATTTGTAATAGATAGAAATCATACACACTAAACATTTTATAGGTATACCATTTAATGACCGGGTACTGCACTGTTTATTGAGCTGGCAACTACAACAAATGGAATCTTAAGGCCTCTACTCATTTTTTACTTTTTTAAACCTCAAGAAACCTGCAAATATAAAAGAGAACACCATGAAAAATTATTTTATTAAAATTGACTATAATTATGACCAACTGCCGAGCGAAAATCAAAACATGATATAATTTAGTTGGCTCGACAAAAAAAAATCGCGAATCTGACACTCACTTACGATTTCAAACGTGTGTCTATGAGATTACGTCACGGAAATATTTGAAAGTTACAAAAAATAATAAAGGCTGTTTTTAAAAGGTTCTCGCAAAAACAAAAGATTTGAGTAATTATTTTTTTTATACATAAAAATAAAACCCCTGTCGACATAGCCCCGGGCAGAGTTCATACAAAATACCCTAACTCAGTGACTACAACCGGCTCTTGGGTATCTATGTTGTTTCTACAGTGTGTGTATCTATGAGTGCCAAATAAAATATAATTTTCTTTCTTCTTTCTGTAGGTATATCAAACGGTAATTTTTATTCAAATATCGTATAAATTTTTTACACTTTCATTCGAGGTAAATTTAAGAAAAAGTATAAAATTCATCCACATAAATCCATTCTATGCCACCTTAAAAACCAATTACATACCAACCAACAAAAAAAATACACATACAAAGCCAGCCTAATTCGGGTACAATTAAACTTGTATGTTTTTTTTTTATTGCCAGAAATAATATTTGTCCTAAAATAATCAAAAATCTATTTCCACTCAATACAGACCACATTTTCAGCTTTCAACTTCGCTTTTATTTGCATATCTAATTTGGTGGTTGAAAAACGGGCCTTAATTAATTCAATTTGTTCAATCTTCCATCCAAACGCGAATATTTTTCATCATAAAATTGATATTGTGTGCGTTCGAATTGAGCAATTTATTTTATATCGTTATTTGAATTGCATGGCCGTTAGATTTTGAATAATCAATAAAATATAGGTACACGTAATTAGGTTAATTACTAATTATTTGAGTGCTAAAGTAATAGATTATGTTAAACTAGCAATCCTCTCTACCTTTGGTTACTGCTCTTCTCCTATTGGTCGTTTCATGATATTATACACCACTAATTTTTAATTAGTACAAATACCTAAAGGGCTTATTAGAAAAACCCTTCTTATTATATTTAAGTAAAGTTTCAATAAATAATATTCATAAACAGCAAAGTTATTAGCTTTTGTGTTTATCCCAAAATGTCTCAATTTATGGAAATATTGTGCAGGATTATGAATGAATAAATGACGATTAAAATGGAAAAACACTGCCCGCAGTATTTTCTACTAGCAATTTTTATGTATGATTGAATCTATGATGAATTTACCTTTTCGTGGTCAATTTTAGGATTTCGGTTTTTTCTACTTTTGATTACAAAAATATGATCAGTAACGGGTACAGATACAGCGCCATTTTTTTGTGTACTAATTAAAAAGTAGGGGTGTATAATATAGCCTATAGCCATCCTCAATAAATGAAATAGACTCATTAAAAAATTAAAGGCCCGTTTTGACATTTAAGCAAGACACTAAAATGTAACTTGGAACGAAACTGAAAGAAACAATTAAATAAAAATTAGGGATCCGGTAGTAGCTATTTTAGTAGTAGGTACACTACACCGGACAAGCCGCTAGGTAGTCAAAATACAAATGTCAAAACGTACTTTAATTTTTTGACAACTTTATCGAACATCAAACAATTTTTTTTCGATTAGTGCTTTATACTATACAAACAAACGAACATGCAATTAAATTCTTCAGTTTTATAGTAATGTGTAGATTAAGGTACTAAAACTCGCCTGTAAGATATGTTCAGCGTGACGACTGACAGAGACGCTGAAAATGACACTAGGCATGTGCTTACTCCATAATACAAACCTGAAAAGAAATTAACTGTCAGTTTAAAGGGTCAATTACCTAAGTTAAATTACGTTTGATAAACCGTATCATACATAAAAAAAATACAAAAATAATATATATAATAAAGGAGATTATAGGAATCTATTCAAAATATTTAAAATGTTACCTAACGCTTACAAACATAAATATCTTTTAGCTTTAAACCAATAAGAGAATAGCCAAACCCACGTAATCTACAACTATTATATATAACACACGATCTATGACTGCTGGCAGATTCAATGCACCCAGAGTCTCTAATTACCTTGGTGACAAAAACCTAAAAAAAAACTGGGCAAGTGCAAATTGGATTCGCGCACGCAGGATTCCGTACCGTCCGGAGAAAAATAGCGGCAAAAAATCGCGTTTGTTGAATGGGAGCCCCTCTCAAATACATATTTTATTTTGTTTATAATATTTGTTGTTATAACGGCAACAGAAGTACATAATTTGTGAAAATTTCAACTGTCTTCCTATCGCTATCGGTTCTGGAGATACAGTTTGGTGACAGATAAAAGGACAGACAGCGAAGTTTTAGTAATAGGGTCCCGTTTTTACCCTTTGGGTACAGAAGCCTAAAAACGAATACCATACCAATTTATTAAACAGTCTGCCGGCAGACATGAGGAGTGAAACAAATAAAAATAGTTTTAGAAGTTTATTAGTATTGACTGTAAATATGAAGTATGAGTATCTAGAGACTCACCGACCCCACAATCAAACTATTGCAACGGTTTTGAGGAGCTTGGTTTGTAATTTAATTTACTATTTTGGAATAAAATAATAATAAGCAGTTTAACGTACTCAATCCTAAGTTTGTATTACAAAAAGAACTTTTAATTAGGTACATTATATTCCTGATATAATACCTCTGTAACGGTTTCCCCGATTCAAAATAACATAAAACCCTTCAGTGAAATATTGTGTTTTGCTTATGCTAGAAATTCCCTTGCGCCCTTGTTAAAACGAGTAATAGTGCGTGTAGCGATACAACCGTTATTAGGTACGTACTCATCAGGGGTACTGAATTCTGTATTTTTTTTCTTTTTCTATTTTACATTACTGTACATTTAACCAGTGGCAAATTAAGAAATTATTTAGTTTTAGACACCAAATACTTTATTTTACATTGTTTATTTTACAAAAGTAACACAATCTTTTGTCTTTATTTGGCAGCTAATGTATCGAGTCAGCATTCTCGGCAAGTTTCGCTGAGGTGGTTAATCCTACAATAAAATTCTCAGCTCTATTTTACCAAGATCACGCCTGTTTTAATGATTTCACATATTGTCCAGCCATATAGATACTTGAGCAGTCACGTAGGTACAAAACTACACCCCCAGAAATCAATTTGCGAATAATAAAAACAAAATTCAGGCAAAAATCCTACGCTCTGGTTATTAAGAAAATAAAGTACAAAGTAAGCAAATAAAACCATGTAGAAAGTAGATAATATTTGTTAATTAACTCCTGAATTGGCTTCATTATTACATAAATGGTTACAGCTTTACAAGCGTAATTGTTTGTGCGTAACCCGTTAATGTTTGGACCCAAAACAGACAATTACAAGTACGGTGAAACCTGGTTAAGTGTACCTTAGATAATATGTGAGAAAGCTCTGCTATCCTACTGATAATTACAATGAGTCCCGACAATTTCACATTGAAATACCTATCTTTTCTAAAAAAACACAAGGTGTATTTTGTAATAACCTGGATTTAGTTTTATTTATTTAATAGAACACATTAAATTAACACAGGACCAACATTTATAAAAACGAGTGTACAATGGGCGGTCTTATCGTACAGGGCAATCTCTTAAAGACAACCTTTGAATGGACTGAAAGGAAACAGATTTAGTGTTGTCAGTGTACAACAACATAGCTTAAAAGCTTCTATATGTGAAAAAAATAATGAATAATTTATAATTTTGAATATAGTTCCGGACAATTTGTGACACCTTTGCTAACATTTTAATTTTATAGCAAAGCATTCTGTACACGAAACAGTCATTAGAAGCCATACTGTTTATGAAACTGGCCTCTATAGATGGTTAAAAATTGTAGGTCCATTGAGATATTAGTTATCCAGGTTTCACTGTATTAGAACTTTAGCGTTTTCGAAAATCAAAAATTAGTAGTTGGAAAACTTGGAAACTACGAGTAGTGTTGTGACAACAAAATAGACAAGCAACAGAACTTAACGACCGTTGCGATATTAATAACTTACTAATAAGAGGCGTCTTTTCTGTAGGAGGCAACGTGTCCCTTATTGTCATCAAGAAGACCGTCATAGACAAAAGTGCACTTATGCCCAAGGTCACCTTCTCACCTGACTCCGACGGCACGTAGAACACTAGAAGAGCTAGGGGAAATATAAAAGATTCTGTGAGAAAACTTAACAATAAACATAAAATGCCTGTATATGTTTTATTTACAAAATACTTATTTTATCATCACAATCTAAATAAATAAAAGCAAGGAAAAAAGCGAAGAAAATAAATCCTCGCTCCTATAATAGTGCTGTACTCATTTGAGTCTAACAACCAGTTATTGCAGTATTTTAGTTGTAGCACATAAATAATGATTACGAAACTCTCGATTACCCTTTAGATTATATCTAGGTGATTCATACTGTAACAATACTTATGAACGATGAAAGATAAGGACTTCAAAAAAATAAATTTTACACTGACGAGTCCATCTTTTCTTACTGCTAAGTTAAAATGATCATATTGTCATAATTATGGAAATCACCCACACATTGATTATTACTGTTTTAAAATCCTATCCCAAGATAATAATAGCGGTAAATAACAAATAAAACTTTTAAAATAATGACTACTCTGACAGCGTTGCCGTACCCAGTTGAGTACGGTGCAGCGGTGGCGTTAAATGGGTTAAATACATCCGTCAACTTATTCGTGCAAAATTATTAAGTCCACATACAAAAATGTTGAGTAATTCATGCAATAATGAATAACAAAAGCGCGAAATATCTCGTCAGTAAATGTGATTATTATAAGGATGGGCTTTTGTGTTTGTTTATCGTATTATTCTACTTGAACGTTAGTACGATTATCTCGCATATTCTTATTTCTCGCTCGGCACTTTATGTCCATCATCATACTTATATTATGGTAATAAGAGCACATTCGTTAAGACGAAACTTCCATGAACTTCTTGGCAATCAGAGGTTTGTCGTAATAAAATATGTTATGAAGCCAATCCACGTAAAGCCTCTTGTTGTAAACGATGTTACAGAGCAGAATCACGGCTCGGTTCACCCTCAAAAGGTTTAAGACAGCTCTGAATTTAGTTTAAGTTTCACAAGAATGTTGGGACTCGTTAAACTTTGAGAATGTAATCAAATAAACAAATACTTGACAATGTTATAATGGGGAATAGAATAAAACTGTCGTCCACAGCGACAAAACACAAAGACGAACTTTGAACAACATTCTTCTCTTCTGTATCATCATTAGCTGTTGTTTTTTATAACATGATTTGAAAGTAAATAACAGTAAAGATTTGGAGAAAACCATTCCGCGAGGAATACAATATTGCTTTGTATTTGGTTACTAAAATAATTAACACTACTAATGTTTTGTAATTAGGACCGACATTGTCCTATTGTTTACTTCAGGTACCCATATTATGTTTATTATTCATGATACAATATGGATTTCAACTGGATAATTAGCGGTACTAATATTCAATCTCACTAAAGCGGGATGGTTTTGGATGAATGTGTGTATAGGTATTCTTTTTTCTTCTGGGTGCACATATAAAATATGCTTGTGCACCAACGATATGAATTTATACATGCAATCAAGACCAATTTGCGTGTATAAAATGGAGTTAAGTCTGCCTTTGTACAGCGTTATTTAATAGTGATACACAATAGTTAGAAAAAATTCGATACATATCAAACAATTAACATAAATTAGCTCTTGTAAGGTTCCTAAAGTATCAAGCTTCTAAACATGAAATATAATTTCTTTAGTGGCTATAAAGCTGAATAAATAGTAACAATTTATTATTGGGACACATACTTTGATTTAGATATTGAAAAAATTTAGGACATTCGTCAATGCAAATAAAGCTAAAGAATGTATTACAGTACTTACCAATTCCGTTGATAAGGAGGCATGGGAGGATAAGATTAAAGACGTAGAACATGGGTCTTCTTCTTAACTTTATGATGTATGTGATGTCAGGATAGGGCTCCACACAGCAGGAGTAATACTGGTCGTGCCGGATGGCTTCAAAGCTCACCAGGTCGAACTCACCATTCGTCTGGTAATTCGTTGTATCGCCTTCGTCAAATTGTTTCTTTAGATCCAGCTGGGGAAAAATGAAAAGAGTTTAACATCTTTGTTAATTGCCAACTTTGAAGCATTCAAAATAGATGAAGAGATAAAAGTTTTGAAATATTTTTCGTAGACACTGAGATATAGCCTGACATAGTTGAATTGAAAATTCGATAAGATTAGTGTGCTCTTTTTCCATTCCCAAGAGTGGATCCACAATTAAAGGTATGTTATCCTAATTTTGCCTAGCGAAATATGAAAGGTACTCTGTTTTGAACTTTACCCATACAATCAAGTGGGGTACCTTTTAAAAGCCTCTTAGGTAAGAATGTTGAAGTTAAATTAAAGGTAATTTAGGCCAAATTATTCAAAGTAAACTTCACAACTCAGAAAGTAGCAAAACCTTAAATATGTACCAATCCCGTCTTTGGGATTGTTAGATCGTAGATATAAGACGAAAGCCGATGTGAAAGAAGATAGCATCCTAATTTAAAAGTCAAATAACACCGACCCGAGAGACATGAAATTTTAAAGCGATAGGTTTTATAGACAGGAGCCTGGAAAGTTTTTTTCAGAAGAATATTTCGGAATGAAATTGACCGCGGTTCTTATTTTAAATCGTTCATTCAAATTCTTGGGGTTTGTTGTGCAAATATGTATTTTATTAAATAGGCCACGAGTTTGGAAGCTACCAAAGTGAAGGCTCTTAAAATTAAAGGAGGTAATAAATCCGTCGGCTTATTTCAATCCGATTGACGAATCAGAAATTTCCATAACTGTCTTTTGACCCTGTTTACACAAAGCAGATATTAGGCTCATTAATACAGTATTATTTTGGCTAGAAGTTCTTTTGATTTCTTCAATATTTAATCGGCTTAGGTGAGAATCAATGAACAAACGTGCAGACCTGTCCAGAAGATTTTTATTGAATTAAACCCTATTTACATAGGCGGCCTTAAACTTTTTAAATTAGTCCAGTAGGTAGTTTTTGAGTTTATTTATTACAAACAAAAATATTATCTAATCTTTATAAAAATAAAAACAAAATATTTATTTCTATAACAACTAGTTTAGTTTAAGGGGTGAACCAGATGGTTGCAAACCAACATCCCAACCACCTTGCTAGTTTTAATCCGTGTAAACAGCAAATGTAAACCATGACCTTCAACGCCCTTGGTTGGGAGGCGTATTTTTCCAACCACCGTACGTGTTGGCGCGTGGTTTCTATCCAAGTAGCCGGGACACAAACCAAACACCAAGGTCATCTTGGTTGGAACGCAAGTTTGCAATAGTCTAGTGACCCCTTTTTGATTGGAGACTCCGTTTAAACATTATGATGCCTTTAAAGATAATCAGTTAAGATTATAGTCACCGTATGTAACAGCCTTAATTTAATACACTAAAACGTAAGTAGGTACTTCTTTACATCTCCAAACTGGTGCGTAGGTAATTCATTTGCGCTTTCGTATAAGGGTGGTATGTCAAATAAAATTTTAAGCGATCGTAAATACCTATTGTCGTTTAAATTAAATACCTATGTAATTTTAAATTACGAAGTACATTCTCGAGAGATGTCAAAGCAGGGGTGAAAGTAAGTAAAGTACGAAAAAGTTGCCGCGGCCCTGGAATGCAATGGTCAATGGAGGAACACAGGTGGTTTTTAGTTAATTTTCCCTCTCGCTCCACCCAGAGCGGGTGGAGTTGTGATGATTTCCCACCTCAGAAAAGGTGTGTGAGGTGTGGCCAGAGATGTTACAAAGGCTTGGTTTCGATTTCGAAAGGTCAAAACATCCGATTGATTTGGCAACTTTAATTCCGATTTCGGTTCCGGTAAATTTTAATCGGAAGTATTGGGAAGTTATATTGGATGTCTAAATAAGTTTATATTGGGCGGGGAACCTAGATGTTCTCGTGTATTCTGTCGATTACTATTTCACTGTTTTTTTTTAAATAGGAAATTATTCTACCTCTCTAGGACGGAGTTAGAAGGCGTTTCAGACTTTTATTACCTAAAAACACACCTTTTGTTCCTTCTTTACCTTGTGTTCCCAGGTTTCTCTTTCGAAAGTCAACCCATGACCCCAGAAGGCTTCGGCCTGTTAGGCTCTTACGGTTTTGCTAACATCTCTTTAAGGCGCGCGTAAAACACTGTGCGCCGTCGACGCATCATCATCATCATCATCCGCACCGAGATTAAGTGGCTCGGTGCGGATGATTACCGGACGGCAGGACGGCAGGACGGCGAGCTGCTTAGCCAAGTTTTTTATTAGTTTTAGTAGAGTTGCAGTTGACGTTTTTGCCTCTGCCTCCGATTCCGATTCCAGTTCCAATTCCGGTTGTAATTCCGACAAACCAAATTTAAAACTCCACCTCCGATTTCGATTCCGTTAAAACCACTTCTTCCGTTACATCCATATTTCTATGGTTACATCCCTACTGCGGACCATTAAAATGAATTATGAAGTGTAGAACAGAATACTTAGGTACATACTCAGAAGAACTTAAAGCGCTAATGAGTCCGTTGAATTGCAAAATTCAACTGTAATGTGATTCCGGGAAATCACATAATGAAAGTTCATGTTAGTTTTAATTACTTTTGTTGAAATTAAGTACCACGTTTAAAATTAGAATACTTTAGATTCTTTTTATTTAATAATTTTGTCTAACATATTAAGTGAGCCCGCTCATTTTTTTTTATGAATAGTTACAATAATAATAAGTAAATGGTACATTATTTAATTAAAATACTTTTCACGGAGTCATTATTAAAATTATACGAAATTACCTTCTGCCAACAGATTCGTCAGCGTTGTTCTTATCTTACACTAATATTATACATAAAGAGGTAAAGTTTTTTCAGGAATAAAGCACCTTTCTATCGGTAAAAAAAATTTAGCAATCGGGACAGTACTTTAAAGATCCTACAAACAAAAAACAACAAACTTTACATCTTTATAATACTGTAGATAAAAAGTAAAGTAACATACGGTGGACGAGAGCCATTGTAGTCCAAAGAACTCTCTCCCGAATCGCGGGCTCACACATTAAATACAATGACATTCTTTCACGATAAACACCCTCGATATAAGACTTTTTTTGTATCCATATAAAAGAATCGTGAGTTCGGTGACGTCGGCGTAAATTACCGGATTGCTATCTTGATTTCCAATCTGTTTTTCGCGCGTCGTTTCCTTCGAAACCGTAAATTAAAATGCGTACTTACTGACTGGAGTAGGGCTCGAGTTTCTTTGTGTAATTTCTGCTGGGATTTCATGTAAATAAGTACCTTACATAGTAGGTTTCTTTATTTTAATTATGTAGATATATTTAAATGTTTTTATTATACAATATTACTTATAAGTACTTTATGCAAAACCAGACTAGTATTTTTATGTAAAGAATCTGTGTACAACATTTCATAAATGTACATTGAAAAATCACAAAGCTGTAAGCTTGTTATGTTACCGGGTTGTCCGCACAAATACATGATCACCGGACCACCCGGGTGAGCCCAAACTCAACCGGACTGGGGCCGCTCTCAAGCGGCTCCTGCCCAACCTTGGGGGTCCAGACGCCTCCTGCCGGAGGCTCTACGCGGGGATCGTTCGGTCCATGGCCCTCTACGGGGCGCCGGTGTGGGCGCCATCGCTGCAAAAGCCACCGGCGGCCATTTTGAACGCCTGCCAGAGGGTCATGGCAATTCGGATGGTGCGGGGATACCGCACGATTTCCCGCGAAGCGGCGAGCCTTCTGGCTGGCCTACCACCGTGGGATCTGGAGGCAACAGTCCTTGCACACATGCACGACATGCGCGTGGAGATGCAACGCCGGGGTGAAAGTCCTCTGCCGCGAACCTGTCGCGGCATGGCGGACAGAGCTTCGGCGGGATCTCATGGTGGAATGGCGTCAGCGACTATCGCAACCCCGTCATGGGCACGCCACAATTATGGCGATAAGTCCCCTCTTTGAGGCGTGGCTGAAAAGACCTCACGGCGTCCTTACCTTCCGCATGACACAGGTCCTCACCGGAAATGGCAAGTTCGGGAGGTTCCTGTTCCGAATTAAAGCGGAAGTGACGCCCGGGTGTCGCCACTGTGCGGAACGCCCGGAGGACACGGTGGAGCACACAATTGCGGTGTGCCCTGCTTGGACGGAGCATCGCCGTGCCCTCGTGGGGGTGATCGGCGGCGGAGACCTCTCGCGCCGGGCCTTGGTCGATGCCATGGTCCGGAGTGAGGAGGAGTGGCAGGCGGTCGCCGACTTCTGCGAAGCAGTAATGCTCGCTAAGGAGGAGGCCGACCGCATCAGGCAACGGCGCTCTCGCCGCCGACGCCGGGACTCCGATCCCGATTTCCAGCCACCGTAGGCGCGGGCTTGCGGACAGTGAGCAATGGGTAGCTCGCTGTCCGGCCGTCCGGTAACAGTCCGGACCAAGCCCAAGTCGTCGACGGCGCGCGCTGTTCCCGCGCGCCTCAAGGAGTTGTCAGCAACAGCAGGGGCCCAGCCGGGTCGAAGCCTACTGGGGCCAGGGTTATCCGAAAGGGCGCTCGAGCCCCGGTATGAAGGCTTGAAGGAACGGGATGGGTTTTTTAGTCAGTATGAGTCTGACACTATCTCCCGCTCCGCCCAAGAGCGGGGGTTGTCATAAGATGATTTTTTCCATCGAAAAAAAAAAAAAAAAACCGCCCGGGCGAGTGAGAGGTTGTTTTACTCCTGCACACTAGTGCACGCTATTGTCTAACGTCCGGTAAAACCTGCCGTGACCTGTTTTGTTGGTGGTGTTCAACATATGACCTTTTTTTAAATATTTTTGAAAAAAAAAATATAAGATCGTTAAAAATTATTTAGTTACTGATTTTGAACAAACTATTTAATATGTAATACTAGCGATCCCGATAGATATTGTCATGTGTGAAAGCTGACTTTTCGTCAGAAAAAAAATTTGAAAACCCGATTGCTACCGTGTTTAATTTTATTCTCAAACCATCCAGGTAACCAATCAAATATAAACACAAAGTTTCATCCAAATCGATCCAACCGTTTAGACGGAATTAGGTGATAAATACACACACAATAATATTATAATAAAGATACCTAAGTTGACACTATCTAAACCTACACTACTACTCCACACTAGGATTTATGGTAGTACTACACTGAGCACACGTGTGCCTTACACGCTGATCTGGGTGCGCCGGTCTTCATCCACGCCACGCGATGTTGTCTACATACAAATCAGGTGTCTTACACGTGTGCGTCGGTGTAATGTAATCCTAGCTTCACTCCTGAATCGTGGGTGTGTTGGCAAACATGAAAAGTCGCATTCACAAGACACCGAAAGCCAGAACAACTATTTTTAGGCAATACTAATGTTTGTTCCGAGAAAAGGAGTCGACGACGACGAGGAGGCACGCAGCTCAAGCTTCACACCAACCACCAACGTCAAATGTAGTACTTAAATATTTAAGATTGTAACTCATGTCTGACTGTAGGTACTAAAAAGCGACTGAATAAATCTCCAACCCTACAGTACCAGCCTACACACAACTACTGGCATATTCTTTTTGAAATACTTAACGAGGCCCGTTTAATGATGATAAATGTTATTAGGTTCTGTATTACCTTTGGCGTTCGAAGAAGTCACAGAGAGGCTGTGCTCAACTGTATCTTTACAAATTTAAATAAATATTCAATTCGAGCGCTTATCTTGTGCTACTATTAAAATAATTCAGTAGAAAATATCTTTACGGCAATATTCAAAAATATTTATTACTAGCGACTTGCCCCAGCTTTGCGCGGGTTTGAAATGTTTGAAAGTCTCGGCTTTCTGGTTTTCCGCTTTTGACCTGGGGATGTTTAAGTCAAGAGTGAATAGGTTACTTCTAGGTGAGCGTGCTCCATCGTCGGCCAGATCGTCACTTTCCATCAGGTGAGCTAGTAAAGCGCGAGCCTATCACACAATATTTTTTTCTATTATAATATAGATTTAGAAGCCTTCCTTGGGAATAGACAGGAAGTGGCTCAAAGCCGGGAACAGTGGAAGAAATGAAGGGATGCCTTTGCCCAGCAGTGGGACATTATAGGCTAGATAAAATAATAATAATAATGTTATAATATATATATATATTAAAAAACGAAATAGATTACATTCTTACCTCTAATAAACAAATCATTAAAAATATCCATATCATAAATCAATTTAAATTTAACTCTGACCATAGACCTGTTCGCGCAATTATAAAACTAGATACGAAAATCAACCGGCAACAATTCATGAAAAACCAAATTAGAAAATTAAGTAAACAATCACTTATGCTAGGTCATAAACAATTTAAACTAGAACTAAGAAACAGTTTCGATTTACTTGACAAAGTTTTCGAAGAAAAAAGTGCTCAACGACAATATGATGAAATAGTACAGAGTTTAACTAAAGCCAACAAAGCAGTTAGACAAATCTAAATAAAAAGTAAAAAGTTATCAGATGACACTATAAAATTAATAGAACAAAGATTAGAAATGAGTAAAGTTAATAGAGATTTAGAATACAGACTTAAAGATAAAGAGGTTAAACGTAGTATCAGGAAAGACATTAGGAATTACAACAATAGACTAGTCCAAAATGCATTAGAAAACAATTGTTCCCTAAAAACTGCTAAGCAGGGTATTTCAAATAATAAGTCGTGGATCACACATTTAAAAGACGGCAATGGGAACAAGCAAACAAATAGAGCAAAAGTGCTAGAACCATGTACAACATTTTATAAGTCTCTCTACTCTGATAAGACACAATTGGAAGAAATACCCGATTATTGCTGCTCTGATAGTATACCGCCTATTACTGGTTACGAAGTTCATGTAGCCCTCAGCAAAATGAAAAATAATAGATATTGTGGCGAAGACGGTATAAGTACAGAGTCATTGAAAATAGGCGAGCCCATTCTCCTCCATTATTTAACCCAATTATTTAACAATATTTTGCAATCAGGTACCTTCCCGAAGGATTTTTGCCATTCTAATATCATTCTTCTTCACAAAAAAGGCGACAAGTTTGACATAAACAACTACAGGCCAATTAGTTTAATTTCACACATTTATAAAATATTTATAAAAATTATCGAAAATCGCATATCCGGCGAATTAGACAAACAGCAACCGCCTGAGCAAGCAGGTTTCCGCCCTGGCCTCTCCACGACGGACCACCTTCACGCAGTCAACCAATTAATAGAAAAACACCAAGAATTCAAGATCCCGCTCCACTTGGCGTTTGTTGACTATTCCAAAGCATTCGACAGCATTACACACACTGCTATTTTTGACGCTCTAAGCAAGCAACAAATAGATCCCACTTACATTGACCTGTTACGGATAATTTATAAAAATAGTACCGCCGCAATCAAATTAGAAACCACAGGTCAAAAATTTAATATAGAAAAAGGAGTCAAACAGGGCGACCCGTTGTCTCCGAAATTGTTTACCAGTACCCTAGAAGAAATTTTCAGAAGATTGGCAGCCGATTGGAGGGAGAGAGGCATCGTCGTTGGCGAGACGAGGTTAACAAATCTCCGTTTTGCTGATGACATTGTTCTATTTGCTTCTTCAGCCACTGAACTAGAAAGCATGCTACAACAGCTAAGCGACGCAAGCCTTGAGGTTGGACTGAAGATGAATATGTCGAAGACTAAAGTCATGACCAACGAAGCACCAAAAGTCATACAAGTACACGGGGAGACTATACAACATGTCCAGGAATACCTTTACTTGGGCCAAGTAGTTTCTTTCCAGGCGAGACAAGACAAAGAGATCGCAAGACGGACTGAAAACGCCTGGAGGAGCTACTGGTCCATGAAAGACCTATTCAAGGGTGAATTGCCCATGGCACTAAAGCAAAAACTCATGGACATGTGTATTCTCCCCGTCCTAACCTATGGTGCACAAACTTGGTCTTTGACTAACATCCAGAAGTCCAAACTTAAGGTTTGCCAACGTGCAATGGAGCGCAGTATACTAGGTGTTAAATTAACGGATCGAGTTCGAAACACTATACTGCGCTCCAAAACCAAAATAGTCGATGTGGCTCAAAAGGCTGCCAAACTGAAGTGGGACTGGGCAGGACACGTCTGCCGCATGCCCGACAAACTGTGGGCCAAAGTAGCACAAAGTTGGTGCCCTGAAACAGAGCGTCGGGGTCGCGGTAGACCACGAAGGAGATGGCGCGACGAACTTGATAGATTCCACCAGAACTGGCAAGAAGAAGCCCGGGCGCGCGCAAAATGGAAGGAGTGGAGGGAGGCCTTTGCCCAGGAGTGGGACAGAACAGGCTAACAAATAAATAAATAAATAAATAATACATTATCTAAACCTTCCTCATGACTCAATCTTTCTTTGGTGAAAACCGCATGAAAACGCGTCCAGGAGTTTTGCTGGAGCAGAACTTTGTTTAAAAAGACCCAAAAATGCTTAAGCATTACGATATCCGACTCGATATATTTCGAATTTCTATGTGAATTCGAAGTGTATTTCTTTTACACTTCGAGTTTACGTAGAAAATCAAAGTAGGTTAGGAAGTAGGGTACGGATTTCTTTCTTTTTTTTAAATCTTAAATTTCTACATTTTTTTCATGACGAAGAAAGAAAGAAACATATTTTATTTCGAACACAGATACACGTATCTATGTGTTCCAAATAAAATATGTTTCTTTCTTTCTTTTTCTTTTTTATACAACAACAGTTTTGAAGACACAATGGCAGTTTTGATCGTGTGGAAAGTCATAAAAAACCCAAGCTTTTATAAAACGACTAAGGTATTGTTCCGTTGTTCGGTCAAATATCGATCGCTTATGGTCGGGTCGGGCCCATCGAAATACGTAAACGTTCTTTCAACACAAAGGTTGCGGTCTTATTTATTTGCTAAATAAATATTAGCTAAGAAAATGTAATTCTGTTCTTAATTACCGCTTAGCGTCCATTAACGCTGACTATAGGTGCCTGAGTACCGCCACAATGAAACGACGGCTGGTCGAATAGAAGATCCTAATCATAATAATTCTAGGCTTCCTAAAATATCTTGGGACTTGAGGTTCTATTAACGAGCTCTGTTTAAGAAGGAGCTACTTTATCAGACCTTGTTACCTGTACTACGCAATTTAAATAAGAATAGAATAGGATCAACTCAGTGCCATGTTATGACGTCATAGCTGTCAAATCGAATCAGGTAGAGTGAGCAAAACAAGATACTTTTAAATTAAATTTATTTACATATCATGAACGAAAAAAGTTTAATCAGAATCTAGTTCTTCAATGCTGCTCAATGTTACATTAATAATTTCATGAGTTCCACCTCACCTTAAACAGTTGGACTACCCACTAGAGCCGACGCCTGCCAGAGCTGCGGGCCAATATCCCTAGCCAAGTTGATAATCAGAAATCGTTAACGCTAATAGGGGAATGACGTCATCTCAACGCTCATACACGTGGTCAGAACAAAAAATCGGAGGCGTGGCCAACTCGGTGCGTTCGACGAAAGCGAAACTGTTGTAACTTGGCTAGAGGGGCAGTTCGAAAGAGTTACCACAGCCCTGTAACGTAAACGACAACTGATGACACAAAAGTGGGCTTTAGTCAGTAAAAATACGACACTTCTTTACTTCCACTCAGAAAAGTGGGAGACATTTGATGATTCCCCACTTAAAAGACCGTAGCTTGTACCTCTGAATAAAGCTCTTTTTGTTTTGAGTAATGTTGTCCACGGTATGAGGCTTTTATTTCTCGTAACTCACAATGACATTTCACCTTCAAAAATTTCATTAAATAAAAACAAAAATATTGTCAATTTTACTGCGCCAACCTCACCGCTGGAAGCTTGCAAATTAACTTGTCTCTTTCTTACGGAAATTAATTTCTTTTGTTATCATAAATTAGCTTTTTTACGGTAACTTTCTATTTTGTTAATCTTTGCTGAGTGAGCAAATGTTTGTGTTTTGTCTTCATAGACTTTAATTATTTTATGTTTAATTTTTATACAAAATAAACCTGATAAAGTAGTTTAAATATTATTCTTATAAAGTATTTTTTGGGTGGCAAAACCTTCTAAATGACATCTCCCGCCCTTGAGCGGAGTGGGAGATAGTGTCAGACTTTTACTGGCCGGGATTTTTTTGACGACTTGGAGTCGGTTCAGACGGTTACCGGACAGTCGGACGGCGAGCAGTGGGTTGCTCGCCGTCCGACCATCCAGTAACCACAAGGCATGCCCACGCCTACGGTTTATATCTTACCCGTATTTACGTTCTATATGCCAAAGAAAAGATTTTTTTTCTTGATATATAATTGAAGTATGTTGTTTGAACGTAATTGCATTAATAAGGACAAAATTTTTCATTCACAGACAGGTATAATAAAAGTTACGAAGAAAAAAAAATAGATATAGAATCATTTCTGCACTTTCAAATCTACAGGAGGGACGATCTTCATTTTTTTTTTTAATTATCTTTCTTCTCGAAAATAAATGATAGTAAGTATCATATTTACGCTTGAACTTTTAAAAATACTCGATTTTTTTGTATTTCAATTTTATTTAAAAAAATATAAGTACATACACACCGCGAGAATCCGAAGGACGCAAGACTCACAGGACTGATCGTAGTAGCGAGGCGTCGCTAGGACGCCTATATCCAACACTGGACATCTTCCAAATGAAGTACTTAGAATGACATAATATACTATTATTCAAGGGATTAGGGTAATAAAATTTTACTTTTTTAGGGTTCCGTACCGAAAGGGTAAAAACGGGACCCTATTACTAATACTTCACTGTCCGTCTATCTGTCACCAAGCTGTATCTCATGAACCGTGATAGCTAGACAGTAGTTACTTACTTATGTGCCAAATAAACGTGTATTTTGTCTTTTTAAATTTTCACAAATTAAATATTTCTGTTGCCGCTTTATCAACCAATACTAAAAACAGAATAAAATAAATATTTGAGTGGCTCCCACACAGCATACAGAATCAACAAAAAAACACCGAGAGAGGTGAAACTAGAAGAAAGGTAATAATATATATTGTCTTATGTTGTACACAATGATACGGGATCCTTCGTGCGCGAGACCGACTTGCACTTGGCCAGGGTTTTTTTTTTAATTTTCGTAACAAGAGTAGACGGAACGCTTACATCACACTTTGTTGTACTGATCGATTGTCGGGAATAAAGCAATGTTCCAGTTCCATTATGTTCTCGATGGAAACAAAAAACTTGACAAAAAGCTTTTAGTAAATTCCGAAACCGAGAAAATCTTAACACCCGAATAGCACTTGCTTTAATGCAAGTCTGGTAGAAAACCGACCCGTTGTTTGCATTTACCGTACCGAGGCTGGTACAACCTACAGAAGTGATTTTACTACTATACAAAATGTACAAATAGTCTCTCAAGTAATGAGGAGTTTTCTTTTGTTCAATAACAAAACCCTATATTATTTATTGTTAAGCTGAAGTCATGTTTTCACGTCGAAAAAACTCATTACATCCTTTGTTTTGTTTGGCTCATTGTTCATGCGAGACATGCTTCCGGAGTAGAAAAATGTAAAAATTTTACTATTAAAACATTTGGTTGAGTTGTTACGTTTTGCCTAGATGAACGATCTCACATTTTTTGTACCAACTGTAGAAGTCTACAGTAATATTAATCAAGGGCTAATTATTTTTTTCATTAATAACTAGCTTATTCGGCAAACTTTGTTCAACTATGTAAATTCACAAAGAAAATGGAGAGTGGCGGAAGGAGGGTAAAAAAAGACTACAACATATTCTCAGATAGATGTTGCCAATATATTATTATATGTACCCTATTACCGTTAGAATGCAGAAAACCTACGTTAATATATGCGCATTAACTAGGTAATCTGCAAATCACCGGGTACCATCCGCGTGTTACACTTAAAGTGGAAGATTATCTCCACTTTATTTCTGGAGGGTTATAAAAAACATTATCACGAAAGCTAAGGCAAGAGCTTCACTTCACATCGCTCTCACCTTAGCCTTCTAACGCAACCTGTCCGTATCGGAGTGCCCTAAAATAAATATGTCATCAAACTGCCGATATTATTAGAAATTTAAATTGAATAATTACAATAAATTCGCTTGGTTTATTCAAATAAAGAACTTATTTTATAACAAAATTTTTACACTACACTTGTCATCCGCGAGTTAATCCTTTAGTAACAGCTTGTTCAATAAACGTAACGTGGTTAAATTAAATGTGAATTGCTCCGGTACTTGATAATCTGGATTATTGGGTTAGTCCCATTTTGCCACCCTCTAGCCTCTTCACGCTTCACATGATACAACCGTAATTGTATCATTTTCATACATGTCACCCAAATTTCCGATGGAATAATACGGTGAAATATTTCTGTGAAACAGCGAAGTGAAAAACTTATTACTCAAGAGAGTACCTTGTTGCTGGAGATGTTGTTGTCTGTTTCTATTCAAAAAAGTTATTTTAAGACTAAGCAAAATTGATGAACAAAGACTGGTTTTATTAGATTTCAATATTTATGTATAAGTATACAAAAACTCGGTTATTAACGTTATGAAACAAATGATTGAGTATTAAAAAAACTGGGCAAGTGCGAGTCGGACTCGCACACTGAGGATTCCGTGCAAACTACAATTCCCGAATGGAGTCCCGAAGATTTTTACAAATTACAAAAAAAAAAAAAAAAAAATTGATGTAGGTAACAAAAAATTTACTGTTTTCAGATTGTTTCGTATACCTGTGCTTTAAGCCCTTGCTTTGTGACAAATATCAGGATTCTGGGTCAACGGGAAGTATCTTATGAATTTCGATCTTTGAGAGTATAAAAATATACGTTTTTGCGACATAAACGGCCGTATCTTTTTTATTCGTTAACTTAGAAGTTTGATTTTTTTCACAGCTTGAAGGGACCGCCGCCGCCGACTTGAGTATATGGTTTTAATTTCAACTCGATACCTACACGCGTTCTCGAGATAAAGGATCTTGATAGACATACAGACAGACAGACGGACGGACAACCAAGTAATCCTATAAAGGTTCCGTTTTTTCCTTTTGAGGTACGGAACCCTAAAAACATTTATATTGTGTATTATTTTCCATTTAAGTTGATTTCTGGAAATATAAACACAATAACTATTATGAAAAACATTTTCGTGATTGGATTATTTAATTGTGTGTCGGGGAAAACTCTACTTAGTTTACGTAATAAGATTTATTTAAAGTCTATAAACCTATTTCAAACAAACTAATGAGATATCAACAGTTGACGTCTTTCAGCTGATATGATGATGATAAATGAGATATAGCAGTGGTCGGTCAGTGGCAACGGCCTCTACTTATGAGTTATAGTGTGTGGGTTCAAACCCAGGAAGAGACTTTGCCTTGGCCTCTACTTACAAAATGTAGTGTGTGGGTTCAAACCCAGGAAGAATAGAATAAACTAGAACAAACTTTATGGTACACCAAAGAAGTACCACAACTTATACATGATAAACTTAAATCTATGGATACAATGGCAGTCTTATCGCTGACAGCGATATCTACCAGACTAACTTAGGATGAATAAGAACTTAAAAAAACACAGCGGGGAGTCTGTGTTGTACTGCTGATAAATTAATCAATCTCTAAAACACAATACTTAACTATAAATTTAAACAACTAAAAATATTTTTAAATTATTTCATCACTACCTACTGCTCTCAAAACATCATGAGGAAAACCGGCATGCCATAGAATAATATACTAACCCTTATTGGGCCTGCATGGTGGATTACGGCCCATTACCTTTCGTAGAGAGGAGGCCTGAGTCCCGGCAGTGGGAACATTACAAGGCTCATGCTTAATGGACTAATATAAAATGCCCTTTGATTCACAAACTACTACGAAAACACCTTAATCATAAACATTTTGGTATTTTTAATAACAAAACTGCTTTCTACTAACCTGACGTATTTGATATGATTGCGACCTTAAAAGGTAATATTATCATTTGAGCAAAGGTTTTATTTCTTTTTGAACCGCAATGAATGTAGAATGTGTATTTAGGTTATTTGTAAAGTTGAATGATGGCAAACTTTTATTATATTTGACATTATTTCAAACATTATATGTTTTAGAACTGGGTTGTTTGATTTACTTATGTAAACGAACTAGCTTCTGCCAGCTGTTTCGGCCACGAAAAGTAAATTTCTCCATACTAACTTTAGACTACCTTTTTATCCTTTTAGCAGGTGAGTTACGGAAGAAAAAGTTAGAAACCTAGTATAAAATTTCACACTCCTAGTGCCAGTAATTTGGGCGGGGCGTTGATATGTCAGTCAGTCAGTTTCTCTTTTTATATATTTACTAGATTCTGCCGCGTAACTTCGGCCGCGTAGAAGTAGGTTTCTTTAAACAAACTTTAGACTCCAGTTTTATCCCTTTAGGGGATGAATTTTGGAAAATCCTCTCTTAATGCTTCCCTAGGTCGTAAAAAGAAATATGGCAAATTTTACGTCTCTAGTCCTAGCAGTTTTGGGTGTGCATTGATATGTCGCTAAATCAATTTCTTCTTTTTCATGTGCAGATGTTTGTGGGAGGCAAAATACATTACGAATAAACAAAACATTTTTTTCAATTAACAAATATTTAAAAAAAAAAATCTGTTAATCTATCTTTGAACACCTTTTTTACCATACTGTGCACCTACCACTATGGCACCACTGTTACCAAGGGGTATGATTACTTAACAACTGGGTGGTGGTCGTCAGTACAGTATAGCAGTACGTAAAGACAAGCACATAACAATCAGTGGAACAACTATACAGTTCTATTTAGTGGTATAATTCTGACTATTTCAGGTACCTTCACCATTTTACGGTATAAAGCCAACTATTTTTGACACTTCCAGCCATTTTAAAAATGCAATAGCAGAGACCAGAATTACCTAGACTGCTGTAGGACCACGATCCCTGATTTAAATATGGTAATACAACGTAAGCAATAGGGTGCTAGATATCAGACTCCCGAATCATAAGAGGATTTGAGGAGATCCTCGTCTTACTTTAGTACTTGGAAGCTTTCAATTTTACAAATACTTAGGTCATACTTAAAATAATTGTAGCTACGTTTTTTTTTTAATTATATTATCAAATAACTTCTCTCGCTCTGGGTAGAGTGAAAGACTTGAACCACTAAAACCCAATTAGTATTACTATTACTAGTAATTAGTATTACTTCATTTGTATTCCAGGGACACGGTAATCTACATCTACACTAAGGTAAATTTTGTTTTATGTTTTTTTTTTTGTTTTTAGGAGATAATCTCTGGATATACTTATCCGATTGCTAAACATTTTTTCACTAATAGAAATCTGCTTTATTCCTGAGTGACATGGGCTATATTTTATGTACGCGGGCGAAGCCGCAGGCTAAAGTTAGTTCTCGAATATTTTTGCAGCCCTAGCAAGCATTGGACCTACTGGGCCCCTTCAGTTTTACTAACATTAGTTTTATTATTTAAAGCGGGCGAAGAACACGGCGCGCCTCCGACTCAAGCAAGGTCCTCACCAGGAGACAGACGGCGAACTACTTTTTGCTTAGGCGGGTGTGAGCGGTGCGTCCACATAATTTTGGCCAGATGGTTCAAGGAACTATAAGCCTTAATGTTCCCACTGCTGGGTCTCAGGCCTCTCTCTAGTGTACAATAAAATATATCCGCCGGTATTTTCTGTAAGGAAACCCGTTGTCCTAGGACGCAAAGAGCAACTGAAGGACACAGGTGTGGTTTTGGTTATTAAAAGTCTGACACGCCCTCGTACTCCACCCAGACCAAGAGAAGTTATAGGATGATTTCCATCTCAAAAAAGCCTACAACTGTGAAAGTCATCCTGAACAAAATAATGAATTACCTGGAAGCCGTCGTAAGTCCAGGAGGCCCACTTCATGGTGCAGAGCTGGACGTCGAAGGGGAACTGCTCCACGTTGATGTCGCAGACCGACACGTAGATCCCGTGACTCAGCCACGTCACCTCCCCCGTGTGCTTCACGATCACATTCGTGTTGATCACCGCTGACCTGTAGTTGGGGTCCGCGCTGGAAAACAATAATAGAGACATGGAATTAAATTTTTTGAAATGTGTTTTTATTAATTACTGAAAACAACAATTTTTTTACACATTTTATTATTATTATTTATTATTCACACCTACGACATTGTTGTCTTTTTTAACTTATAGGTTGACTGATAGAGAATGCGTTGTTATATTAAATCCGCCTATTTACCACTACTGTAAATGATGTTTAAAAGAATAAATACATAACGAATAACCCAAAAAAATCTGGTAACAACACTAAAACTATTATATTTCAAATATTGAAATGAGGAAGAGTGGGAGAGAGGTGGTAACGTCTAGAACTCTTAAAAGTCTTTAAGATAGGATACCATACAAACATAAATTCACACAACTTATAATCTCATTATAGTGTGAGTAATGCCGTGCCGTCGATGGCCTTTTGTATGGGTTGCATTTTTGTATGATATATAACGAGTTTTTGAAAAAAAAGTCGATGATTCAAATTACTTACAACCTGTATTAAAGATGTACCTTAATTCTGATGGTTACGAAAGGGAACTCGAGCCCCGGTATGAAGGCTAGAAGGAACAGGGTAGGTCGTTTAGTCAGTAAGAGTACACTATCTCCCGCTCCGCCCAAGAGCGGGGGTTGTCTTTGGTTGATTTTTCCCACCGTTAAAAAAAAGTATTGTACATACACTAAGCGGTTTTCGAGTGATAGATATCTCGTATGAGCTAAGCCCGTATGCGTTGCCAGTATTGAACCTTTCTACACTGCTCTGAAATGATGCAATACGACCACACAGTCCGCACACGACGCATGAGGTGAATTTCATGCTAAGTGAACCAAACCAGCCCGCGTGCGTGAGCAAATATGCATAATTCTAACATTTCTTGGATGATGAATGTTTCGTATTGCTCTGGAAATCTGGCATAAACATTAAGAGCGTTGGCCATGGGTAGCCCGCTAAATTCAAATGTTCTTAAGGACCTAGCGCCTGGGCACTGCCATAAAACAGTGAAATTCTTAAGCCTACTCCTCGGTAACGGATGAGCATTTCGCGATCAATATTTCGCGAAGAAAATGGTTTTAGAGGTCAGCGGGGCTCTAAGCGCAGGCGGCAGTATGAGTATGTGTGCATTTAACTCCGGCCTGATGTTGTTTTGAGAGCAGTCCTTAAATATTACAAGAATACACAGTTCTATCAGTGCCGATATCGATTCGTTACTAAATAACGAACGAACAAACCAAGAAATACCGAATTTAGAAATAAATTTGTGTATTGTTTAGTGATTTTTGTTTTAAATTGGTTGTATTATTTTGTGTAAAGGTTTCTTTGATAGTATCAGTCCTGACATAATTCATCCTTCTTCATTATTTGGTTTTATTTTTATGTAAAAAATATGAAAGTCAATATTTTCTTGTCCTATTTTTCTCGTCACCCACGTGAAATAAAAGGGTGGGCGTAATTTCTTGTTCGGTTTTATCTTTTAAATGTACACTGATGAACTTGAGCCTCTCATTTGGACCTCCAAAATGACCGATTAAAGAGACTTTACCGTAATCATTACGGTAAACAAAGGCCAAGTGAAATAATTAAGACCAAATCTTCCAGGATTAGTGATCTTAGCTAAATTTTATTAGGACACATCGCAACATTGAGCTCACAGACTGTTCTCCTAAAGTCAAAGACATTTTAGTAAAACTAATTACGTATAAATTAAGCGACTTTTAAGTCAAGTTAATTTATATCTACCTAATTTTTGTTAGCTGTTTTGCACGTGTACAAATATTTTAGGGAACATACTCCCGGAATATTAATAAGCATCTTATTTGATATTACAGGACACGGTCTACCTTTGTACCAAATTTCCGTTTAGCCGTTTACACATGAAAGAGTACCTAACAAATATACACACTCATAAATTCATACAAACTTTCGCCTTAATAATATTAGATGATCAAATAAGAATTATCACACATATAAGGCGAAAATTTGTGAATGTGTGTGTGTGTATGTTTGTTACAACTTCACGCTAAAACGAATGCTAAACGAACTTTGGATGAGATTTCCTACTCGGGTTGACCTTATCCTGGAATAACACATTGATAAGTTTTATCCCGAACTTAAGTCTCGAAGGACCCTTTTCTACTTCCACGTAGATGCTGGTTTTACATAAAAATCATCATCATTAATCCGAATTCCCTTCAAAACAAAAACACTCAGAGCTTCTAGTAACAAATTATTCCCGTCGCCTATAGGTATTACCTAAGCTCGACAATCGAGCCCTAATTCAAAACAAACAGTTGACCACTAACTTTGAATATAGAATACGAATGAATCTAAATACTAAATGGTCTTCAGGAGCTCGGTCACAGTGCACGGCATCACCGCGTCGGCAGAAAAAAAGTAGAACGGAACCCTAAAAATGAATTATAAACATTAAAAATCAGTGGGGCCAAAAAGGTGCCAATTTCAGTATTATTTTGCGATGTTTAAAATGAATAACATAGTACTGGAAGATTACAATATTTGTGTTCATAACCTTAGTATAAATTTTTCACGAACTTTCAATATTAATAATAATAATAAGACATGTGGGAAGTGGATAGAGCAATCATTGTGCCTATAGTCGTTACGGCCAATGGCTTAATAGCTAAGAGCCTCGAACGACATCTAAGGAGGCTCTCGTTAGGCAGCTGGATCAAGGGCCTGATCCAGAAAGCAGTACTCCTGGACACGGTGCGCATAGTTAGGAGATTCCTTTCTCAGGAGCCCTGACCACCGGCAGCTTGGACCCTGTTCCCGATGCCAGTGGGCTACTATTTTTTATATTTTTAAATATTTTTTTTTAATGTTATTTTTAAGAAATATTTAAAAATGTAAATAATATGTACATATATAGATAATAAATGAAATAATAATAATAATATTTATTCACATAAAAATAATAATAATATTCATTCACATAAAGTGACTATGAGTATGAAAATTGGTGGTTTTTATAAAAAGGTTTCACAATGCCGTTTAGGCCATATCTAATAATATTCGTACCACCACAATTTATACTGAACTGGTTTGCCTATTATCTATGTATATAATTATAAAAAGAGAAACTAACTGCTTAACATATCAACGCACAGCCGAAGCTACTGGGAGTAAGAGCGAGAAAATTGCACGAGGTTTCCTTTTATGACGTAGGCGAGTACCTACTAAAAGAGGATTTTTCAAAATAAACCCCCTAAGGGGATGAAAGGGGGTTCTAAAGTTTGTATGGAGAATACTCTTCGCGGGAGTGAAGCCACTGACAGAAGCCAGTAATCATAGTAAAACAATGGTCATGTGCGGTCAATTTGTATGAGGTAACACTGACACTATGACACCTTTTCTTTACGTCAAAAACGTGAGTCGAGACGTTTTCAAAATGGATAGGTAAGGTTAAATGTTCAGAGTTACGCACTAAAGACAGGAAGGAGCTGTTCAAGCAGCTCGAGGAGTTGAAAACTGAATTGACACACTTGATTTGTGTAAAAAGTTTTGACAAAACCGTCTCTAACAGTAGCCGCTGAGGCAACTAGGTACTCTGTGGTCTAAACCCTTTATAAATCCCAAAAGCATTATCTGTCACCCGAGGGTTAAACAAAAGATTTGAGCAATAGGTTTGCAATAAGGTTGATGTGACTCGATCAGGGTTGTCACGACCCTTTTTCTAACGTAGATAAATGATAAATGGCATTTTATTTTATTTGATTTGACAGAGGTCTCAATCCGCAGAGTAGCATATCGTAAAAGTTTGCTTGACGATAATTACATTGTATTTTGTCTATTATTGATTGCGTGAAAGCAACCGCCTGCGCCACGGCGAAGACAGGGTTTTTTTTTCGAAATGTATAATTATGTCAAAGCATCCCAAATGCCAGATGGATATTTGACGATGAGATGTTTTTCGATTTTTCTAAACCGAGCACTGGTTATAGTTGAAATGGGCCGTAAAAATGGCAGTAGAGGCAGAAAAAAAATCACACAGCTCTAAATAGGTCTTTCAAAATTAAGGTGTGATGTTACCCAGACCATTCAACAGCCACATCATCCATAATTTTTACATGTAATGCTCCAGACTCGTGGAATCGCAGCCCATGTCACCGACTTAGTTAACTTCATTTTTTTGTTTCAAAGTTAGTTAGGTGATTTATAACTTCCTAACGAACTGCCTTTGTTGTGCTGCAAACGTAATTCTTTTTGTGCAAATAAAACGACGCACGTGTATTCAATTCAGTATTTTTTTAACTCGTGTGAGAGTAGAGTGGTGGCTCTGTAGTCACGGCTTTGACTTACGTACTCGTAGAACCCCAGGCAGGCGTTTTACTTTTACTTAGTGCAAATCATTTCATTACGCTTTATATTGTCCAACGACCAGCAGCAAGCCCGCATGGTGGATTACGGCCCATTCCTTCTCATAGAGAGAGCTTCTATCCATCAGTGGGTACATTATTCAGCTGATTAGGTAGTGGTGTCCATGTTTAGCCCTATATTCCGAGTTTTTTAAAGTCCCTCCACTCTAAATACTTTTATCGAGCATGTAGGTACTAGCTTCTGCCAGCGGTTTCACCCCTCTGAAAGTAGGTTTCTATAGGGGATGTTTTTTGAGTGTTTCATCCCTCTTGTGGGTGAATTTTGGGAAATTCTCTCGTAATACTCGCCTACGTTATAACAAAAGGCTTTGTGCAAAAATTCACGCTTCTAGTCCTAGTAATTGATAATATGTCAGTCGGTCTGTTACTCCGTTTATAGATTATGTAGTAGCTATGTAACGGAAAAATACCTTTGATTATAGTCAATGAACAATGGAACATAAATTATATTGTTTAAAGTCATTAAGAAAAAAAAACGTTAGAAATACTACAACGAACATTGTTATTTTTTTACGTACCTCATAATACTTTCACAAAAGGTTTTATGAACGAACAAGGAAGAAAAAGTAAGATGACCCTTCTTCCTTTTAAAATACAGCCTCAAACACCGCTACGAGAAAATATAAGCGGCCGACGATTTGTAGTGTGTCGTGGCCACTGGCGTCAATCATGTGCGGCGAGCCCATATAAAATGTATGGAAACTACAGGAAATATGCCCGTGGCGACGTTTTGTGGCGGTAGCTGGTGGCTCGTGTACGGCGACCCTTATTTAACATGTATGTAATACTCGTGATATCTAATGATAAGTTTATTTTCAGACTTTACATTCGTCTATAGTTTTATAAAACAATAGTGCGTAAATTAAGTTAGTATTATTAGTTTTTACTATTCATCATCATCATTATCATTTCAGCCGAAAGACGTCCACTGTTGGTTGTTATGTGTGTTTTAATATATATTTTTCTTCTAAAATTTATGACTGTCGCCACCCAGTGTCTCTGCTTGGAACAGTTCGGTCTGGCAGTAATCATCTTCAAAATGCTGTTGTCACTACCATGTTGGAACCGTGTAAGGAGACCGCTTTCTTACGTATGATGGCGTGGAAACCATCTGTGCCAGTCTTTGCGAACATTCCAGACACGCTAAAGCGCCAAATAAGTCTCAACAGCATCCTGAAGGCATTATTGCATTGGGCACGCAGGGCACTGTAAAATAACTGGGTCAATGGTTATGGTATTAACCAAAAATAAAAGGTGCTTTCTACATAAAGCGGCACATTTTGATGGAACGTAAGTGCAAAATCTTTATTTTATGACATTCATAGGTACTATGAATACAGGCATATTTTTTTATATTTAGTTATACCCTTTTTCATATTTACATAGTGATATGTTTTGAACAAAGTATAATGGTAGCTATTCAAAGTGAAGTAATCTCTAGAAAAAAATATTTAAGAGACTCATGCATTTCAAACTCATAGACTATCGACAGCTCTTTATCTAAAACAGCATCGATATGGCTACTAGTATTTTGGCACCTATACTTTTCGAAAAGGAAGAGGTACTAAGTTCCGCTGAATGTGTTTTTTTTTTATGTATGTTCACCGATATCTCGGTCAATAGTGGACCAATTTTGAAAATTCTTTTTTTGATAGTTAGATTAAGCTTCCAAGTTGGTCCCATAGAAATATTGTTATGATCTGATCATGGACTTCGAAGATATGGAACAGAACTCCTCATAGAATCACAGCAGAATCGTTACGAGATGCAATAAGGCTATAAGTTATTTAAGTTTGTCTGAGTCTTAGTCTGGGGTACTTTTTAGTAGTGGTACCATAACTAAAAAGTGTCAAATAAAAAACTTTTTACAAAAAAAAAGACGTGTGGCACTCGGGGACTGCCGCGGTAAAACTATTGCATAGCATTTTTATCAACTTATGCAATTATAATTATTTATTTATTTTATTTATGCAGTATTTTTTTCCTTTGTTTTTTTTCTTTGATATTAATTGAAGTTACACTTTCACACATTGAATTGAATTTTGATTGATTGTTCACTCATTAGTTTTCTTATCGGTCACCACGCTCAAAAAACAAATGAGTGGGGGTGTTAGGTTATTTTCGTTACGGAATTTTTGGATTCGGTCTCCACGCTCAAGGCCCGCGATAGAAGCTATGCAATAGCTTAAAAAATAACCGATTTCAATGTTAAAAAACACTGAAAAGTATAATAGTACATTCTGATACAAACGTATAATGTTGGTGATTAGCGCTGAGGCGGTATTTAGATCCGAGCCGAAGGCGAGGATCTTAAGAGAGCCGAGGACGGGAATCACCTATTTTCACGTGTATCATACGACGTTTTTCGACACACTTGAGTTGCGTGACAAAAAATAAAACGAAACGTGATATGGGTCTAAATTAAATTAAAGCACGTAGAACCACAGAATGATACAAATTCCTACCCGTAAAGTCGGCTCCATCAGAGGCTGCGTGCCAAAGTACACACATGAAAATGTATTAATGAACTGTAGGCGTAACTTCAAGTAGTATTTCGCTCTATTTACGGCCCTGCTCACCCCATTAAGCGTCATGAGCGCTAATTTATATATGCCCCTGACAACATGAAATATGTAAATTCAGACATAAAATAAATGATGCGGTGAACACCAAACGTGAAAAAGTTTTACTATTATGTAAATGTAATTTAAATCGTAAGCAAATAAATCGATTTGTACAAATGAAACGCTTTTCGATGCCAGTGACTGAAGTACGTGAATTCGTTAGAGGAGGCGAATTGTAACACAGACCGGTAGGTAATCCAGGAGTAGAAAAAGTAATGTGAATCTTAAGTCGCCTTCATTATTCAGCTCAGATTCAGGCACCCATCTTGAAATAAACTTTTAGCTAAAAAAAGCAATTTTAAAATCGTTCTTGACAAGGTCATTTTAAAGGACGTTTTCCTTATTATCGATAATGGAATTGTCCCTCAAAAAACATTCACAGTATATCATTTTAAGTTTTACATTTACATTTATTAAATTTATATTTCCTGTTATAAAAACAATATGTTTCACTATAGCGTTTTTTAGTGTTAATAGGCTCGACCTTGACCACTATCTCACCTGATGGAAAGCGACGGTGTGGTCAACAATGAAGCACGCTTGCCTAGAAGTAATTATCTATTTATCCTTGACTTAACCCGTTGTATGGCCGGAACGCGGATCCACGCGGGACACAATAACTTTTTAATTGTGTCTCTAATTACCGATACGAAAGGCTAAAGATCCTCCGGTTGTAGTTATTGATATATTAATTTTACTATATTAATCAACTAGCTATATTATCACACATTCATATTATAAAGGCGAAAGCTTATCAGTAAAGTCGGTTGTTGTTTTTTTTTGTAAAATTTTTTTGTTACTCCTTTGGAACAATTCTCTACATTCACGTGCTAGTTGTTAGCTAGACGTGTTATGAAATTCTTTTCATATTTCAATTACAATTTTGAATACCGTGACAGAGCAGTACTACGTAAAAAATAATTAGTATGAAACCATTTTAAATTAAAAAGTAGAACGACCCACAAATAATTTATAGTAAAAACTTTATTAGAAATTACTTTTAAAATTAAAAGCTAGAGTTAATAGGTTCTTAATAAACTTGTTTGCCTCACCATCAAGGATTACATCACTGTTTACTATCGGATGGAATCGCAGTCAAGCACTAGTTTATATCAATTAAAAAAATAGCAACAGATATCAAGCGAAAAAATATAATATTCCTAGAAATTATTCAGAAGCACAAGCTAATTCCGGGAAACATTATGATGATCAAATTATATTGTATCCCGGAAAAGAGGCTCCATTGTTATAACAAGTTTCCCTCAAACCGTACAAGCTCCAAATTAGGTCAGTTTAGGCATAAGGGATATAAGTAGACGGTCGCAGGGGTCTTAACCAAACGAAGCGTGAATCTACCAAAATCCCAATACCAAACTTTTATATTAACGGATAACACTTAGCTTATGTTCTTGCAGTAGTTAGTGAACTCCATACCAGTCTTGAGTTAAACTACACAAATACTAACAAATGCTGGCATTGAATAGTACCTGATAGGTTGCAAACCAACGTTACCTTTTTTATGGTGGGAAAAATCATCCAATGACAACCCCCGCTCTTGGACGGAGCGGGAGATGGTGTCAGATTCTTAACCTGACTAAAAGCCCACCCCGTTCCTTCTAGCCTTCATACCGGGGCTCGAGTTCCCTTTCGGATAACTCTGGCCTCAGTAGGCTAACGTACGGTGGAGCACACAGTCGAGGTGTGCCCTGCTTGGGCGGAGCATCGCCGTGCCCTCGTTGGGGTGTTCGGCGGCGTAGACCTCTCGCACCGGGCCTTGGTTGAGGCCATGGTCCGGGGCGCGGAAGAATGGCAGGCGGTCGCCGACTTCTGCGAAGCAGTAATGCTCGCAAAGAAGGAGGCCGACCGTATCAGGCAACGGCGCTCTCGCCGCCGCCGCCGAGATTCCGATCCCGATTTCCGGCCACAGAAGACGCGGGCTTGAGGATAGTGAGTAATGGGTAGCTCGCTGTTCGGCCGTCCGGTAACTGTCCGGACCAAGCCCAAGTCGTCGACGGCGCGCACTGTTCCCGCGTGCCCTAAGGAGTTGTCAGCAACAGCAGGGGCCCAGCCGGTATGAAACCTACTGAGGCCAGGGTTATCCGAAAGGGAACTCGAACCCCGGTATGAAGACTTGAAGGAACGGCTTGGGTTTTTAGTCAGTAAGAGTCTGACACTATCTCCCGCTCCGCCCAAGAGCGGAGGTCGTCTTAAGATGATTTTCCCCACAAAAAATAAAAAAGTAGGCTAACGTGATATTGTAAGTTTAAATCCGTTTAAACGGCAGTTGTGATCCCTTCAACGCCTTTTGTTGGGAGTCGTTTTGTTCAGCGCGTTTTCCCAACCACCTTGCTTGCTTGGTGCACCCCTTAAGACTGGCATCTGATTTTCTCATGGTAGGTAATGTTACTGATTTTATTTTGGTAGGATGTGTGCGGATATAAAATAGGCAGCTGTTACATAAATGACCCAACCGGTTACACTGGAAGCCGACCCGAACATAATTGGTAAAAGTCAGATAGATTGATCGATTGTTTTACTACCTGCGCTATCTATTTGTAATTTTTTTTGTTGTGACTTAGTTCATGACGGTTAATTTACATCAAAATATTACTGTTAAGCTAAAAATTCAACGTTGTATTTTGATAAAAACAACAACAAGAAACTGTGATTTGATTTTTCGGACTAAATAACTCAATCAAAATTTTTACTATTTGTTTTAAATGTAAAAGTGACAGTGATTAATTTGAGTTTATATTATTCATAAATTCAATACTTTTTTTAAATAACTCCTTTGCTGTCTACTCCTATTTCACAGGAACCATAATTTTTTCAGCAACAACAGCAGTTTTTTTACTTTATAACCTAATCATAATTTCAGCCGAGAAATGTTCGCCGCCGGACATAGGTCTCACCTACATATCGCCTCAACGACCAGTCTTGTGCGCCTCACACTCATGGTCTTCCCTCGACCCTCATCAGATACCTATTATCTGTCTATCTTATGGGAGGCCTTTGAACGTTGCGTTTTCTATTCATCACAGGGTCACCACTCCAGAGTCTTTTGTCCGCTCCATCAACCATAGGTTCTGCAAACAACGTTCTCTGCGTACTGCCGCTTGAGTTTGGTGATTCTTCAAGTCAGTATACGCTTGGTATTACTTCGGATATCTTCTTTCCTGCTTTATATCAGTGAAATAATCACTATCACTGACAGTGCCATCTCTTATTAGATTAGACTTACGTTACGTGTATTTTTTTTAAATAATACCTACTTAAATCCATTTAATATTTGAACCAAAAATTTCATGTTTTCTCTTAGTGCGGTTGCAGTCGTTAGTGGAAAGTAATTACAAATCTCGTTAACAATGTGAATGAATACATTCATTTATTCAATAAATATGCAATCTGTTAGAATATCAAAACCGAAAATAATTGCAAATATTGCATTAATTATGTACGAAATTAACATGACTGATGATGATGGCTGAAATACTCACAACTTAGGATAAACAAATCATTTTTACATTTGGTTAACAGTAACTATTCATTTATTTATGATTGCTGTTCGTAAAGTATCTCCGCACACGAGCCACAAAAAAAAGCCACTTCAAGCTTCTTTTTGTGGCCCGCGTGTGGCGGTGCCGCCACAAAAAAAAAGCTAAAAGCCGCTTCTAGCTTCTCCGGCCACAAGCTGCCGCGCGTTTCAGCTTTTTTTGTGGCCGCTTGTAGCTTTTTATTGTGGCCGCTTCTAGCTTTTTTTTTTGTGGCGGCTTTTTTTCGTGGCCCTTGTGTGGGGACACAAATATTACACAAATACATGTAAGGGTCTACACACATACACACGCGACTGTGAAAATTTATAAATAGCAATCAAATATAGAACCTAGAGGTAATCGGCGGCACCTTTGACACAGTGTTTGAGTTATTGGCTGCTATGCTGCATGTCACGGGTCGCTGTCGCGTCTAATACAATATTTTATAAACAGTTTGGTTCATGCGGAGGCCATCCATATAAAGACAATAATACGAAAAGTTGGGGTTGAAGAGGATAACACTACATTAGAGAAAAACCCCGTTATCTCTTTCATATTAAGTTCCTTTAAGCCTGCACACGGTAACAAGAGCCTCACTGTGTGGGACTTAGCTTGCTTATGACTCATCAGTCGGCAGAAAGCAAACCACACCAGCCTCTTCTGGGCTAGGCAAGTTATAGATTCAAATAATTTGCCTAGCTGTTTATTCGGATGACTGATTTTATCATTCGGGAAGCCAGGTGAATGGCGCAGTTTTGTAAAACTGAATGGTGAATTATGTAGTTAGCTGGCCTACGTCGTAATTATGAAAAATGTTATAGAACGCAGGCTACTCCAAGCGTATGACGAATAAGTGTCTATGAAGTTATGTATTTGTAGACAGAAAGGGCTTACTTAAAAAGTGTGCGGTGTCGCCGTGTTTCACAAAAACTTGCCTGTAGAACATGTAAAACAACTCAACACAAAAGATTTGTTAACCCATAATAAAAATTACTTTCAGTATTACATCATTCCGACTTTAAAAAGCTTTTAATTTCGTAATGTGAAACATTTAAACATGTGAGTATACTCAAAACAAAAGGGTCGATGGATGCCTCTAGGCAAGGAGCAAGCTCTCAAATTTAGAAAACAATTTAACTAGATAATTTACACTTTTGTCTGCTCTGCTAATAAATTGTGCGATTCTGGCAGATCTATTCTTTTACCAAATTAAGGTTTTGTTTAATAGAAAAGCTTTTAATTATACATTTTGTTTATAAGAGAAATTAATTGTCTTTCTTAAAAATATTACATAAGAATCTGAAATATTAACTAAGGAGAACTAATATTAACTTATTGTTAGAAATACAAATAGCAAAATTAAAATTTGCATAAAATGTAGGTATTCTTTTTTAAATATGTGTGCGTTGAGATGTTGAGTCTATTTATAATAATTTAATTATTTCAGAACTAGCTACCTGCCTCACTTCGCACGGGTACCGGGTGTTAGAATTAAAAACTGGGCAAGTACGAGTCTGACTCGCGCTTTGAGGGTTCCGTAAAAATTTACCTATGAAAATAGTTCAATTTCCGAATTTTTCCGAATCGCATTTTTTTTTTATTACCCATTATGTCATGCCAAATTTCAGGATTCTAGGTCGTTTGATTTTTTCACAGCTAAAAGCGATCGTAGACTTATATTTAGTAACGATACGTCCACAGCTTCCCGAGATAGATATATATGATAGGTCTTGACAGATAGACAAACCGGCAACAAAGTGATCCTATAAGTGTACAGTTTTTTCTTTTTGAGGTAGGTACGGAACTCAAAAACTGATCAGCTTTTGTTTTTTTTTATTTAAGCATGTATTGCACTAAAGCTAAAAACAAATCGAGCTCACGTATACCACGTATCCTATTCACGTGGGACGCGTGTGACAGCTTTACGTATGCCAAAATGTGTTTCAGTCATCTATTTTCAAGCAAATTCAAGAGTCAAGATGTCATAATGCGTAGAATACGTGACATTATGTTGACTCAATTTGTCTTTAGCTTTGAGCTTCCTCATGAATCACACTGTCTATTATAATAAATTATAATAAACAGCATCAAAATTCGTTCAATAGTTTTTGAGTTACTCGTGATCAAGTAGACGCGGAGGGGGCATTTGTTTTGTTTAAATTGTTGAAACTTCTACGGTCCGGACCAAGCGTTTCGCCTCATCGTTTATACATTCAGTCAAAAAAGTGTCGGGAATGGATGATTTGTTTGTGGTTTCAAATTCAAATTTTAGATTTTTTTGTTGTTGCTAAACTGGCTTAACTGTTTTCCATTTTGGCGCGGAGTCTGTGTTGCATCTGTTATTTTTATTAAATACAGTGCTGTTTTTAGTTATATCACATCTAGTAGGTATGTATTGCGAATTTCGTAATGGACAAAAACATCGAACAAAGAGTTTGTCTTAAATTTTGCATCGCCAATGGAATTTCGTGTTCGGAGTCACTGAAAATGTTACAGAAGGCTTACGGTGAATCGACTTTATCAAAAACACGTGAATATGAGTGGTACAAAGCATTCAAAAGCAGTCGAGATGTGACGGAAGATTGGCGTCGCTCTGGTAGGCCATCAACCTCTGCAACTGAAGCTAACGTCGCAAGAGTGAAGGAAATAGTGACTGAAAATCCTCATTCAAGTTTGAGAGAGATAGCCGCCGAATTTTCTGTATTTTACCAGTCGATCCATACCATTTTAACTAATCATTTGGGTATGAAACATGTTGCCGCTCGGCTAGTCCCAAAAGACCTCAATTTTCTCCAAAAACTCAATCGCATGAGTGTCGCTGAGGACTTGCTAGAACGAGTCAATTCCGACCTAACATTCATGAAACGCATTGTTACTGGCGACGAGACGTGGGTGACATGCAAACAAGTCAACAAGCTTCGGAGTGGCGCCTTCCAACTGAACCAAAACCGAAAAAACCACGCCAAAGTTGATCAAAAGTCAAAGTCTTGTTGACTGTTTTCTTTGACTAAGTATCGCGGTGTTGTGCACTCGGAATTCTTACCGGAAGGTCAAACGGTAAATAAAGAATATTATTTGAGCGTTATGTGGCAAATTCAACGAAAAATTGGATTTTGCACCACGATAATGCGCCTTCGCACAAGGCCATCATTGTGAACGAATTTTTGACCAAACACTCAACAAATACTATCGAGCAGCCACCATATTCGCCAGATATGGCTCCAGCCGACTTCTATCTTTTGCCTAAACTCAAATTACCACTTTGTGACACCCGTTTTCAATCTGTAGAAGAAATAAAGGAGAATTCGCAGCCAGAATTAAACTCAATTTCGGAAACAGCGTTTAAAAAATGTTTTGATGATTGGATTATTCGTTGGCGTAAGTGTATCGTTTCTGAAGGGGCATACTTTGAAGGTAATAAAATAAATTTGGATGAATAACAAAAATTTTGTGTATTATTGATCTTTTCCCGGTACTTTCTTGACAGAATAGTGCCACGTACATCGAGGGACTGGGACAATTTTCCTGTTCCCGTCCTATTATAATTTAGGTGTCTTCACGGCAAGATTGAATAGGCTCTTAATAAACTAGTGCGCCTGACCATCAACGATTGTATCACTGCTTACCATCAGGTGGGATTGCAGACAAGCAATAGTTTATATCAATTTTTTTTTATAGTTATTTTGGTAATAATGTGATATTTTCGAGGTCCACTAAGTTTTATTTATTAGCATGAAAACCTCAAAAACTTTGTCATTAGAGTTTCCCATGTTATTAACTACATGTTTACGGCACGGTTGCCACAGCAGTTGACCGATTGGCTGTTGCAAAACAACTAAGTTGAAACAGCATGTGTCATGTAAGTCACGTTTTTTAACTGAAATTGTTGAAACTGATATGATTGCAATACGTCCCTATTACAAGGAGCCTCTACCAGTATTTCTAATTAACTGTGTAATAAAATACCTAGGTATCCTTATCAGGCGAAGCGAGTAGTATGGATAAGCAGTTGTTATTTAAAAAAAAATTCGAGTTACTCAACAACAAATATAAATGTACTGTATCAACTACTATACCTATAATATAATATCGTACCCTTATTGCAAAAACCAGCTATCTACATTTTTTACCAAAATTAAGTTAAATATAGCTTTCGATTCGTATCATCAAGACGAATCTGAAAGTAAAACTGGTAGTTAGTTATGACACTTATTCATAAAGGCGAAGCTATCGTCAAAATAGTAGTTTATGTGACTAGGGGATAAAGCAGTGTCTTTAAGTCGCGAGCGGCATGTTAAATTCCGAACGAAACGAAGGTTCCTGATTTTAATCAAAAAGAAAAAAAAAATAGAGTTAATAAAGAAACCTGAGTGAAGTGAGGAATTCAAGCCACTCAAGACAAAGACAGCTTTATCCCCGTGTTACATACTATACTTTTTACACCATCTGTGAGTTAAATTTAAAAAGACTATTATAAGTATTATATTTACAAGTTGATCGAACAAACAAAATACCTACTCCAAGATTCTATAGTTTCAATTTTCTATAATGCTCCCGTCAATATGGTCTGTCTAATAAGTTAAGCGACTTGGGTAATTATTAGGATTTAATGAAATCTGATGTAGTAAACACGGGTTCAATAATCAAGGTTGATTAAGAGATAGAGATCATTGTTTACTAACAGAAGAACCTTATGAATAGTATCGAATATAAGTATTTTTTAAATGATTAAATCATAGATTTATAAGAACGATTAAATATTATACAAAATTCCCAATTCGGTTGACTTATTAAACAGACATATAAGCAGGTTTTATTCTATTTTCTTTTTTTGTCAGTGGCCAGTTTGAATTTCGAGTTGACTTGTGCGATGCACGTACCTACATTTTAATTAGCAATATTGATGATTTTTGGCGTTCCAAATTCAAAACTCATTATTCCGTAGGAATCGGCCATATTTCATTATCTCCCTAGGGATAGAATGACTTGCTTTAAGTGAGGTTTGTATGACGTATAAAACGAAATTATCGAACAGGTGGTGTAAAAAGTAAAAACCGGGCAAGTGCGAGTCGGACTCGCCCATGAAGGGTTCCGTAGCAGCAAGTAACATAATATAAAAGTTCTTGTAATGTATTGTAACTTTGATCGATGTTTTAATAATAGTGTATTTTTTTCGGTTTATGACGCATTAAAAAAAAACTACTTACTGGATTTTGTTCAAACCAATTTTCGTTGGTAGTTTTTATAGTAATGTACATCATATATTTTTTTTAGTTTTATCATTCTCTTATCTTAGAAGTTAGAGGGGGGGGGACACACATTTTACCACTTTGGAAGTGTCTCTCGCGCAAACTATTCAGTTTAGAAAAAAATGATATTAGAAACCTCAGTATCATTTTTGAAGACCTATCCATAGATACCCCACACGCATGGGTTAGATGAAAAAAAAATTTTTGAGTTTCAGTTCTATGTATGGGGACCCCCAAAATTTATTGCTTTTTTTCTATTTTTGTGTTAAAATCTTGATGCGGTTCACAGAATACATCTACTTACAAAGTTTCAACAGTATAGCTCTTATAGTTTCGGAATAAAGTGGCTGTGACATACGGACGGACGGACAGACAGACAGACAGACAGACAGACAGACAGACAGACAGACAGACAGACAGACAGACAGACAGACATGACGAATCTATAAGGGTTCCGTTTTTTGCCATTTGGCTACGGAACCCTAAAAACCTACAGAATTGATCGAATATAATAATCTAACATGATAATACAACAATACAGATAGTTGGTTTTTGCAATAAGGGTACGATATATACGAGTAGTATTATAATACATCTAACTAAACTTACCCGTAAATCAATTCTCCAACAACCAGACGCACGTAATTCCACATCAACTACTGTACCTAATAGTTTGGAACAAGGTGAAATCAATCTCAATGTGGCTGGCAACGGTCTGAGGAGAAAGGTACGGCCAGGTGTGCCGGTGCACTCGTCCACGTGTAATAAATTAAGCCGACCGTTCAATTACACTAAGCCTTGTTCCTCAAACCTGCAGTATGATAAGCAAAATGTTTTAAGGAAGTTCTTCTTTTTACCGAAAAAAATCGATGAGTAGTGTGACTCGGGAAGTGAATTTCGTTCACTCTGTCGCGAAAATTAAAAAATTCCTAATTCAGACATAGTGTCGAGAAAGAGGTCAGTCGTCGAATCAGACTCGGGAAAAAGGGCAGTCGTCGAATCAGACTCGGGAAACTGCGCCATAGTTTTTAGTCCGATAAAGAATAGTGTTTCAAGACGAAAGTCTGTGACCAGTGTGTATTTACCAATATGAAACGTGGTGTGACAATGGATTTCATCTTAAAGTTACCCAAATTGCTATGGAAAGGGCTATGCTTGCAGTTTACTTGCGTGATTGAATGTAAACTGAGGATATATATAGCAAGGTTCGGTAACCTTGGTTCCAAGAATCGCAAAACTGCACATTGTTCACAGAACAGATCGATGGGGTTCAAGAGTGACAGCGTACTGGAAGTAGCATAACCTAGTGAGGGTCCCAGGAATCCGATGGGGAGGCATATGTCTATCGGTTGACAATGTCTTTCGGCTGAAATGATTTAATAGCACTATAACTAGCAGGTTGGGTGATTGGAACCTTGCAGAAAACAATGGTAATATTTTGTATAAAAAATTTTTTTCAGTACTTCAAAAGGAGTTTAATCAGACGTTTGAGAAAAAAACTAAAACTATCTGCCCTAAGTTTAGATTTAGTGACTGGGCAACTAAAGGAATCAGAATAAGTAGGGAAAGACTTTTCGAGTTGTATGGCCTTAAGCCTATTATTAACACTGAAACTTTTAATAAATATGTTGCTACTTATTCTAAAATGTTTAAAAATACTTGTAAGGCAGCTAAGGCCTTATACATTAGCAACAAAGTTAAAACAGCAGATAATAAAATAAAAACAGTTTGGAATATTATAAATAATGAAACCAACAGAAACAAAAGAAATAATAATGATTACACATTGGAGACTCATCATGGTCTCATTAGCGATAACAAACTAGTTGCAGAAGAATTTGTAAATTTCTTTACCAGTATACCAATTAAAACTACTGAAGCCCTAAATTCGTCGCCATCGCATGCTTTTGATTTATTACAGGCGAACGTTGCAGCCTGTTCAACTGAATTTAACTTTAAACATATAAACCCCATAACAGTAATAAAAGCTTTTAAAGAAATCAAGATTAAATTGACAGAAGATCTGTGGGGTATGTCTATAAAAGTTTGTACCTCAATTATTGAGACTATAGCACCGTACTTGGCTTTAATATTTAATTTGTGTATAGATCAAGGAGTCTTTCCAGATCTAATGAAATATAGTAAAGTGATACCGCTCTTTAAATCCGGGAATAGTAAAGACACTAATAATTATAGGCCGGTGTCCGTTTTGCCGGTTCTTAGCAAGATATTTGAAAAGGTAATGTTAAATCAAATGCTTAGTCATTTTAACTCCAATAACATCCTACATGATAAACAGTATGGTTTCACCAAAGGACGTTGTACAACTGACGCGGGTGTTTCCTTACTAAAACACATTTTTAATGCGTGGGAAGAGGCACAAGATGCTATAGGCATCTTCTGCGACCTATCTAAGGCGTTTGATTGTGTAGTTCATGAAACATTGCTTCGGAAACTCAAGCATTACGGACTAGGCAATGCAGCGTTAAGCTTATTAAAATCTTATTTGAATAATAGACAGCAATTAGTGCAAATAAACGGTGTCAATTCGTCGGGATTGAATGTTGAAATGGGGGTGCCCCAAGGTTCAATTTTAGGTCCTTTTTTGTTTTTAGTTTATATTAATGATTTACCCAATTTGTTGCAAAATAAACTTAATATGGTGTTGTTTGCTGACGACACTTCTTTGATTTTTAAGATAAATAGAAAAACTAACAATCTTGACAACGAAAATAGCGCCCTATTGCAGGTTCAAAACTGGTTCACTGCAAATAATCTGGTTCTAAATGGGAAAAAAACTAAATGCATAAGATTTTCCTTACCGAATGTCAAAAGTAGTGATTGTGACATTGTATTGAATAATGAAAAACTAGAATTTGTTGATAAAACGATTTTCCTGGGGATTACGCTTGATTCAAGGCTACAATGGGGTCCTCACTTAACTTCTCTTGCAGGGCGGCTTAGCTCAGCTGCATATGCTGTTAGAAAAATCCGCCAATTTACGGATGTTGATACCGCTAGACTAGTCTATTTTAGTTATTTTCATAGTGTCATGTCGTACGGTATCTTACTATGGGGACGGGCTGCTGACATCGAGTCAATCTTTATATTACAGAAAAGAGCCATCAGAGCGATTTACAATCTCCGCCGGTGCGATTCTTTAAGGGAACTGTTTAAAGATATTAACATAATGACAGTACCTTGTCAATATATCTATGAAAACATAATGTATGTTAGAAAAAATCTTCATCTTTTTAGCAAAAGAGGCGATAGACATAATTATGTTACAAGAAATAGGGATCAATTAGTTCAACCAGGTTTCAGACTGGCTAAAGTGGCCTCTTCTTTCATGGGGTACTGTTTGAAATGTTATAATAAAATTCCTCCCCACATATTAGAACTCAATGAAACGAAATTTAAATCTTGTATTAAACGCACACTATGCAGACAAGCATATTATAAGTTGGAGGATTATATTCAAGATAAAAATGCTTGGCTCAATGCTGGTCCAGCTCCACTACCACTAGGGCGTACGAATTAGTTGATTAGTTGGAAACTAATATTATTATTTTTTTAATTTGAAAGACACAATTGCATTGTATAATGTAGAAGCACTTTTTCCAAGTTTGTGAATGTGAAGCACCATGGAGCATTTTTATTAGGTTACAACTTTTTTTTTTTTTTACATTACGAGCATGGCAGTTGAGAGTTTGTCATGCTCACTCAAATGTCTCGCTGTTGGTGGCACGTGTTATTGGGTCGTTCAGTTCCCTTCAAAATGGTTGAGCTGAGTGGGGCTGATGCACGCGTCATGCTCGTGAACGGGTGCCGTCAGATGGGACTGGTCATCTCTTAGCTGCCAGTGGCTTAATTCAGTTTCTATCTTTTAATTATTTTACATTTTTATTTCTCTATCGACATTGTGCTCACATGATAGAAGCAACAAGTAATATGTAACCAAGCATTATATGTAACACATATATGATTTAAAAGAGTGTCCATGGAGTTTCTTGCACGTTCTTCTCCATAGAGACCTACTCTTTGGAACGTGCAATTTAACTTCACTTTTCTTGGACTGACCGACATTTGACTATTCAAAAGTATTTTAATTATTGTCAATAAAAAAAGTGGAACGTTTCTTTAGTATTCTTCGTGGCTAATGCCAGATTTTCATTACGTATTTACTCCCGTCACGACCTAATAGCTGGCAGTCGAGACAACAACTAATTTATACGCACCATTTGAGCGACCATTCAATTTACTCGCTTACGAATACTAATACAAAGTTTAGCAAATGTTTTAGTTCAACACCTCTAGGGAGAAATTGCTGTTAATTTTGCGTCAGACTGGATTAAATTCAATGTGCATGTACTTCTCTTGTTATTTGGTAAAATAAGTAACGTATTATACGAGTTTTATAAAGCAGTAGTGTGGAGCCCGATTTACGGTTGTAGTTCGCGGGTTCAAACCTAGCCAGGCGCATTACTTTGTGTAATTTATTTCATCACCACTGCTCTCCAAAACGGTAAAGGAATATATCGTGAGGAAGCCGACATGTCCAAGGACCAAAAATCCGAAGACATGTGACAATCACAAACCCGCGCTGGGCCCGCGTGGTGGATTACAGCCCATCCCCTCTCATAGAGAGGAGTCCTGAGTCCCAGCAGTGGGAACATTAAAAATCTGATTATGCTATGCTATTATACGAGTTATGAGCCTACCAGTCTAGGTTTTCTGATACTTATAGCTGCATACTACCTCTTTAAGTCGAGAGTGAAAAGGTTACTTACAGCAGGGCTACTCTATTGTCAACCACATCACTTGCCATCGGGTGAGACAGAGGTCAAGCGCGAGCTTAACGCTCCTCGTAATAAAGAACAATAAAAAAGTGCAGTATAAAGATATTTTAACCAAACCTTCTCATGGGAGTACTCAAATTGTTTATACTTACCGATCGTCAAAAAACCGTTTCAAAAATAACAAATCACCTATGTACGTGAAAATATTTGGCCTAGGAACATAATACTTCACATTGTTTATAAAGGACTGCAAACATATTTGCGGATCCTATAGACCCTTTAAATCCAAAGTCCAAACTTATTCTTACCATAAAATTGGTTAGGAAAAAATATTATAGAACAAAAAAAAATATGACTGATCGAAAGAATATTTTCAAAGGGCCAGTCCGCGATAGTCATATCAAATTGGTATTTAGGATCAGGAAGACTTAGGTTGTCCGTTACCTCAACATAATCCTGTACTTGTGTTGAATGCAAAATCATAATCATCATTTATCATCCCGAAAGCGACAGTTAACTGTTCAACCCTTTTCATTCCCTACTAAGCTTCATCCATCATCATCATCAACATGGTACCTCAACTGTGATATAGTAACCTATTTAATACACTGTTTGCGAATGGAATACCTAAACATTAAATAAATTTTTCGCAGGCCATAACTCGTAGTCGTCTTACCCACTCGTCTTCTCTTATAGATAATGAGCAAGGAGGTCTTCAAAGTCTAGAACCATGAATATTAGTAATATATTCTTCGGGTTTTTTTCACCGTAAGTTTAAAGTGTAGTCTTTTTATAGTCAGTTTACAGCCAAATCAGAATTTACAGAAATTTCGAGTGTCAAGTCACTGGAAGACACGACGGAGCATACGGCCCCGCTTGGGCGAAGCCGCTGGTGGTGGCGACCCTTCGTGTTCAGCCTAGTTCCAGCCCATAGTACGGTGCGACAAGGTATAGGACGCAGTAATGTAACCGAAGGAGGTAACGGAAAGCGATAGCAAGAATATCACTAGACGTTAGGAGTCCCAGGGCAATTTCTCACTACGATGGGCGTGGGCTTGCGGATGGCGAGCAATAGGTAATTCGCCATCCGATTAGTACTGTCTCGGACCAAAGCGCGTGAGAGAGCTGTTAAATATAATTAATGGGACCCCTCAGGGCTGATGCCTACTAGGGCTGCGAGATTGTCCTAAAGAGTTGCCACGTCCTTGGAATGCAAAGGGCTATCGAAGGAACACCGATGCGTTTTAGTCAGTACAAGTCTGACAGAGCAGGTAGAGGTATTGGCTTATTACATTACTCAAAAAAGTTAACTTTCATTCCATAGGCGTCTTACCTATTTTATCAACAAAAGTTGTTAAACAAGTACATATATGTTTGGGCTTTTATTTTTTTGGTGAGTAAAAATCATCCAAATGACAGCCCCCGCCCTTGGGCGGAGCGCCCCTCCCCATTTCTTCGTGCCTTTCATACCGGGGCTGAGCTACCTTTCGGAGCTAACCCTGGCCCCAGTAGGCTTCGAACCAGCTGGGTCCTTGCTGTTGCTGACAACTCCTTGAGGTGCGCGGGAACAATGCGCGCCGTCAACGACTTGGCCTCGGTCCGGACAGTTGCCGGACGGTCGGTCAGCGAGCTACCCATTGCTCGTCGTCTGGAAACGATATCAAAATCCCGGCGGCGGCTGGGGCGCTGTGGGCGCCGTTGCCTGATGCAGTCTGCCTCCTCCTAGCATTGCTGCTTCGCAGAAGACCGTTACCATGTCCTCGCTGTACCTGTGTTTAATAAGGCTAAATCGACTGACGACTAGGATCGGTATCGGAAAGCTTTAACTACCTATAATAAAGAAATCCGAAAGGCAATAACACTTTAATAGAGGAAGTTCTGCGAGGAGATTACTAAAGTCCCTCAAGGAGCCAGAATCCACAAAGTCTTATCCAAATCGCCTACGAATCAACTGGGATTCTTAAAGAAACGAGACGTTGCCTTCACTGCATCAATGGAAGAAACCCTGAAACTTCTGGTGTCTACACACTTCCCTGGCTTGGAGATGGCACCAGATAACATCGTACAAAATACTCCTCATATCCGCCTCTCCAGGCCTTTTTTTCTTATGGTGGGAAAAATCATGCATTGACATCCCCCGCCCTTGGGCGGAGCGGAAGATAGTGTCAGACTCTTACTGACTAAAAGACCCACCCCGTTCCTTCTAGCCTTCATACCGGGGCTCGAGCGGCCTTTCGGATAACCCTGGCCCCAGTAGGCTTCGACCCGGCTGGGTCCCTGCTGTTGCTGACAACTCCTTGAGGCGCGCGGGAACAGTGCGCGCCGTCGACGACTTGAGCTTGGTCCGGACAGTTACCGGATGGCCGGACAGCGAGCTACCCATTGCTCACTGTCCGCAAGCCCGCGTCTACGTTGGCCGGAAATCGGGATCAGAATCCCGGCGACGGCGGCGGCGGCGATAACGCCGTTGCCTGATGCGTTCGGCCTCCTCCTTTGCGAGCATTACTGCTTCGCAGAAGTCGGCGACCGCCTGCCACTCCTCCTCGCTCCGGACCATGGCCTCAACCAAGGCCCGGCGCGAGAGGTCTCCGCCGCCGATCGCCCCCACGAGGGCACGGCGATGCTCCGCCCAAGCAGGGCACACCTCGACTGTGTGCTCCACCGTGTCCTCCGGGCGTTCCGCACAGTGGCGACACCCGGGCGTCACTTCCGCATGAATCGAGTGCAGGAATCTCCCGAACGAACCATGTCCGGAAGGAAGGACGCCGTGAGGTCTTTCCAGCCACGCCTCAAAGAGGGGACTTACCGCCATGATTGTGGCGTGCCCAGCGCTGGGTTGCGATAGTCGTTGACGCCATTTCACCATGAGATCCCGCCGGAGCTCTGTCCGCCATGCCGTGACCTGTCGCGGCAGCGGACTTTCACCCCGGCGTTGCATCTCCACGCGCATATCGTGCATGTGTGCAAGGACTGTTGCCTCCAGATCCCACGGTGGTAGGCCAGCCAGAAGGCTCGCCGCTTCGCGGGAGACCGTGCGGTATCCCCGCACCATCCTTATCGCCATGACCCTCCGGCAGGCGTTCAGTGTGGCCGCCGGTTGCTTTTTCAGCGACGGCGCCCACACCAGCGCCCCGTAGAGGGCCATGGACCGAACGATTCCCGCGTAGAGCCTCCGGCAGGAGGCGTCTGGACCCCCAAGGTTGGGCAGGAGCCGCTTGAGCGCTTCCCCAGCCCGGTTGAGTTTGGGAGCCAGACGTCGGAAGTGCTCCACGAAATTTCACCGGCTGTCGAGGACGAGTCCCAGGTACTTCATCGTCGACCCGACACCGATGTGAACTCCTCCTACCGTTAGTTGGGAACTCAATGGCGGCGCGTTCCGAGACCGGCGACCGTGAAAACACATCGCCTCGGATTTGTGAAGCGCCACCTCAAGTCCCAACTCCTGGATCCGATCAACGACCATTGCAACCCCGCGTGTCGCTAGAGCGACCGCCGCCTGGTACGACTCTCCCCGCGCTAGGACCAGCGTGTCGTCTGCGTAGCAAACCACGCTGACCCCGTCAGGGAAGTCGCCGCGCAGCACGTAGTCGTACCCGATGTTCCACAAGGGTGGCCCTAGTACCGACCCCTGCGGAACACCGCACGACATCTCTCGACGTTTCCAGTCTCCCTGGTGACCGGGGTAGACTATAAGTCTCTCCGACAGATAGGCCTCGACCACTCGACAGAGGTACTCGGGCACCCGGTGGTACCGGAGTGCCCTCCGGATCGTACTCCAGGGCAGGGAGTTGAACGCGTTGGCAATGTCCAAGGACACTGCCACGACACACCTGCCCCGGGACACCGCATCCCCCGTCGTGAGGGCTCGCACGCGCATGATGGCGTCCACGGTAGAGCGCATCCTGCGAAAGCCAAACTGTCCGTCCGAAAGGTCCGGCCCCACCCGTGTTAGGCGCCCGACGAGGCGGTTTGCAATGACTCTCTCAAAGAGCTTGCCCACCTCGTCGAGCAACACAATGGGCCGGTACGCGGACGGAGAGTCCGCAGGGCGCCCTGGCTTCGCTATGAGGACCAGTTTCCCCGTCTTCCAGCAAAGTGGGAACTGGCCCTTCTCCATACATGCGCTGAAGAGCCCTCTCAGTCGAGGCCCGAGAGCCTCCATGGCCAGGACCCAGGCCTTTCCAGGCAAGCCGTCGGGTCCTGGGGCGGTGTTTTTGGCACTCAGCCTTCGCACCGCCACTCTCAACGCCTCTCCAGGCCTTCAAATGAAGACTGGAGAAGAGCGGCGAGGTATTTTAGATCGAACAAGGTAGAATGTGCTATAGACTCATTCAAGCCGATTAAATCTGCAGGGGATGACTATATCTTCCCAGCTCTTCTGCAGCAAGGGAAGACTATACTCATCCTATTTAATCAAAATCTTCAGAGCAAGCTTTGCCTGGGGATATATACCAGAGAAATGGACTATGGTTAAAGTCTGTTTTATCCCAAAGGCCGGTAAGAAGGACTACTCTCAACCAAAGTCCTTCAGACCAATAAGCCTTACCTCCTTCCTACTCAAGAGTATAGAAAAGGTCATTGACGAATGCATCAGGTATGGACCATTAAGGGAGCACAGAGACCATTCAGGTATGGACCATTCCCTCTGCATCCGAAGCAACATGCTTACCAAAAAGGAAAATCTACAGAAACTGTTCTGTGAGAACTAACAGACAGGATCGAAAGGGCTTTGGAAGGTAAACAGATAGCCCTATGTGCTTTCCTTGATATTAAAGGAGCTTTCGACAACGTCACCACAGGCGAAAGGGATTGACGAAACAACTACTCGTTGGATCGAATTCATGCTCCTCAACAGAACTATCAGTGTTGCCTTACACGGAACTACAAACAGCTTCAAAACTACTAAAGGGTGCTCACAAGGAGTCATTTTATCACCACTTCTATGGCTACTCGTTGTTGACCAATTGCTGGTTGAAGCCTCTAAAAGAGACTAAGATGTACATAGCTATGCTGACGATGGGGTGGCTTGTGTTGTCGGCCCCTGTCACAGCACGGTATCATCTATACTACAAAGATCTCAGAACATTATTAACACTTGGTGCACAGAAAACCATTTATCGGTTAACTCGAGTAAAACAAAGATACCCTTTACTAGGAAGCGAAAGTTAGACAAACGTGTAACGCCCACTGTAAAGGGGACTCGCATACCATTCTCTAGTGTAGTCAAGTACCTTGGCATAACTATCGACCAGAGACTGACCTGGAACACTCACATTAACAATATGAATGTTCCAGGAACCCTAAAATCGATCTGTGGTTGTACACCGCCATAGTTAGGCCAATAATAACGTATGCCTGCGTAGTATGGTGGAGGAAAACAACTCAAGGGACAGTCATTAACAAACTTAATGGTTTGCAGAGACTTGCATGCCTCATGTCAACAGGGGCCATGTCCACAACCCCAGGAGCTGCTCTAAATGCTCTGCTTAACCTAACGCAACTTCATCTATTCATTGCGAAGGAGATGAAAGCGAGCATGTATAGAACAAACAGCACTGGCAAAGTAAACTGATGCTCTCAAGCACTGAGATCGCTACACGTATCAGTACTTGAACACGATCAACTAGCTATGACAACAGACAGAATTACACAGTGGTACTGCCGAGCAGAGAGGATTGGTCAAGCAACCTCATCACTTGTAAGGCTGGAAACCTGGTCTGGTTTACTGACGTGTCCAAAATGGGTGAGAATGTAGGATATGGAATATTTGGAATTAGCCCGAAATTCAGCAAAAGCTTGAATCTGGGTAAACATGCCACCATATTCCAAGCGGAGGTATACGCCATTATAGAATGTGTGGAGGCCAACAGTCAACGAAACTACATAAAACAATTCATTCTGATTTACTCAGATAGCCAGGCAGTTCTTAACACCTTGAACTCGAATACCATAAATTCGAAACTGGTAAAAGACTGCGTTAACAAACTAAATAACCTGGGGCAAAGGAATAAAGTTATTCTGAGATGGGTACCAGGTCATTTTGGAATCAATGGCAACGAAAAAGCCGATGAAATTGCAAGGACTGGGGCTCAAGGTCATCAGATAAGACCAGAACCCTTCTGTGGTATCTCAAAGAACCTGGCCATGCAGACCCTTAAGGGCAACCTATTTGGCGATTCAAAACCAGGGCTGCTACACGCCAAATCTCTTATAGAAGGCTACTCACAAAAACGAATTGCCGATCTTCTTGAGCGAAGGACGAACATCTGTGCGATAGCCCGCGCCTTAACCGGCCACTGTAAACTAAACAGGCACCAATTTCACATGAAATTGAGTGACACTGATGTTTGCCAGTACTGTAATCAGGAGAGGGAGACGCCTAAGCACCTTTTGTGTGAATGCGGGCCCCTTATCCACAAACGCAGTGTCCATCTGGGCCGACATATTATTCGCCCGTAGGAGATTAAAACTCTAAAAGCTAGGAGTATTCTAAATTTCTTGGAAGCCTCCGGGCTAAAAGAGTTACTCTAACAAGGTGGCGAGTCACAATAGATCTTTTAGGTCACACTGACTACATCCCCTACACTACGGGTAATGCATAGCACGGTATTTTTATTATTATTATCTTCAAATAATAATAAATACCGTATCCTCCGGGCGTTCCGCACAGTGGCGACACCCGGGCGTCACTTCCGCACGAATCCGGTGCAGGAACCTCCCGAACATGTCCCATGTCCGGTGAGAACCTGCGTCATGTGGAAGGTGAGGCGTGTCCAGCACTGGGTTGCGATAGTCGCTGAGCCCGTTGATACAGTCATATATGATTCACAAGTGTACAGGGCCTAGAGTCTGCTATTACAATAGTGTCAGAATGGTCTATCATTGATGTCATAATTGTCGATTTTGACAAGTTTGGTAATCTACTGATATAATGGCGTCATTGTGACTTTCCAATGGTCAACCACTGACACTCCATTGAAAGAAGTGACATAGAATGGTAATCTCGTACATATTGACAAATGAATATTTGACGTTTGCGGTAATCTGCTAAAACTATGACAGTTTATTTGATCATTGTTTTACCATTAGAACGTTATTGTGCAGTTATTGGTTTTAATATGCTCAAAATTATCATTCTACCACAATTCTAATACAAGACCAGTGACCGATCAATGATCGATCATTATGAAGTAGCAGGTTACAAACTTTTAGCAAAATGACAATGGGATCGTGTTTGAATGACGAATTTATAAAAATAGCAGATTTGGGGCCCAGGTGATAGGGCAAGCAGCGCAAGATTGCGCTGCTGGGTTGATTGGCTGCTATTTGCTAAATTATGCAAGGGTGGACTATAAATTATAATAGGCTAGTTGCCATAAAAAATGTAATTAGTCCGTCTTTTAAACTATTCAAAAATAAGGGATACGTATTTTTTAATTTGTAAATTAAACCAAAAGTGACAAAGAACCACTCCCATTAAAGTTACGTGTAACGTCACGCCGCACCGTGCTGCTTTTTTTGGCACTGGGGGACGTCACACGTAACTTTAATGATCTTTGTTATATTTTGTTTAATCGAAAAAATTAAAAATACGTGTCTAATATTTTATTATAATCTAAAATACGGACTAAATAAAATGGGAACCCTGGAAACTACCCTATTGTATGATGGATGAGAGACTTTAAGTCGGCTCCGTCCTTGAACTCTGGTCTCTAGAGACTCTCTTCCTTCTTTCGGATGAATTGTTTTTAAAGACTTCATTCAAAAAAAAGCAAGTGCGATTCAGTCTCACGCACTGAGGATTCCGTACAAACTTAAGTACCTATGTAAATTATTCCCGAGTATAGTCTATAACAGTTTGAAAAAAAGAGATACGGCCATTTATATCGCAAATAAAGTTTTTTGTGAGTGTCGAAAAATACGTTTTTTGCGACATATATGATCATGTCTCTTTTTTTCTTTAACTTAGAAATTTGTCTTTTTTTCACAACTTCAAAAGACTGCAGATCTGGGTTTTAATTTCAACTCAATACCTCCATGCGTTCCCGAGATAAAAGGTTTTGACCAACAGACAGACAGATGAACAACAAAGTGATCCTATAAGAGTTCCGTTTTTTTCCTTTTGAGGTACGGAACCCTAAAAAAGAAACCGTTTACGATCCCAAGTGTTCAAAAAGATGAATTTGTTGCAATTAAGCTTTTTGTAGCCTAAGGAAAAGGTCAAATTACGAATCATTCTGTATATACCATAGCCATAATCACCCAGTTAGGGAAGTAAACCCAGATAAATATACAATAAAATATTATTCTTGATTCCAAGGCGTGGGAGGAGCCATTAACTTTATAAATATATTCAATTTATCGCAAACTCGTCGTTCTATTAAGTCCTGATACGTAATGATCAGCAATTCGCAGAACGCACACAGAACACTTAATTTTTTTTTCGCGTCATTAGTGACGACATTTTTCTTTTTCCTCTCTTTGTAGTTTTCTACCAACGTTAATAGTAAATTTCTTCAGTAATAATAACGGATTGCAGAACGCATTTTTCTTTTTACGAGATTTTATTTAACTGGTAATGTTTTTTATGTGTGTTTGTTTTAAAACAGTTACCTCTCCTAACCGATTGAGCTGAAACGCAGACTTGTTTAGTTTAGGTGACAGTGTATACTCAGCTAAGTGACGTCATTCTAAATCCAATATGGCGGACTCATGAAGATGAAGGACTAGCTATTTATTTACTTTTCTTAGTCGGGCACTCTTGTCAGAGTGGTCGTGGCTGTTGATGAACAGGACTGCGGCGCGCCGCCATCGTTTGCCTCCAAGGCTGCGGCATGTCGAGCCATATCTCTCCATTTCTCGCGATTGTTATTTATGCATCCCCATAATATGGGTATCAATTAAAAGAGTTTGTTGAGAATAATAAGAAAAAAACTACGTTACAAGAAATTACATACGACCAAAAAAAAATGCAACGACTTTGATTTTAAAATTATTTTTTGACACACACCTTAGTTACGTATTTGGTTTAGTTTATTTTTGTCATAACACTTAATTATAATAATATAAATAAAGCTCACTTTCACCACAAAACACTGAATAATATAACGTTAAACTCAACGAAAATATCTTCAAATCATTGGCAGAAATAGAACAACGAATTAAATTCACTTGGCGTTAAATATTTTACAGTGATATGTGGGCCTACGTTCAAACGACTAAAGATGAAGTGATTGATATATCTAAATATGCCATGGAACAAGATTATGCTAATTTGAATAATTGACGAAATATTTGTCTAAAATCCATTACGTTGCTAATACGTACATTGTAACAACCAAGCCTGTTACACTGTACCTACACAACAAGCTAATTAGTAGCATAGATACTGAATTGTGGAAACAGTAATTTATATAGGTTTATTAAAGCATCCTGAATGGAGTAAATATTTGAAACGTTGAGCAAACTTCCATAATTTAATTTGTTTGGGTAGGATTTAGTCATGGTTTGTGGTTTAATACCTGAATCAAACGATTGAGGAGATTAAGCTGCTTTTAGCAATGCCAAAGTAATAACGGGATGAGCTACCGGATTGTTTGAAAAAGTTACCGCCCTAAAACGGGAACTGAAGAAACACAGGTGAGGTTTAGTCAGTAAAACATTCGTTAAAAAATAAAAGGCCTGTTTTGATATTTGAGAAAGACCCTAGAATGTAACTTGGAACGAAACTGAAGGAAACAATAAAATAATAATTAATTACATAAAGTGTTTTAATATAATTACGTAATGGTTACATAATTTAATATTGACGGTTACATAACGTAATTATAATAAAAACATCAAATGTCAAAACGGTTCTTTTATTTTTTGACAAATTTAGTGACACACGCTCTTATTCCATTTAGAACAAGAGAAGATAGAAGTTACTTAATGATTTCACACCTCAAAAAGAAACGAGATGGGTAACCATGTTTGCATCAAGGCCAGTTATAAAAGATTTAGATCATCTTAAAACTCCACTCAATCAATACCAAAAATATAATTCGTAATACAATTAAATTTTAGAACCGAGGAACATTTTTCATTCACTCTAACTTTGTTTGAAACAGAATTAATATCCTAATTAAAACTTTACAAACCCATTTGATTAAACAATTTTAATTTAAAAATTAAGTTATACAATTACTCTCACTTGTTATAGAGAATGATGTCTGGTCTCCAGACCCTTTCATAAGGTATTCTGATGACGCTGATGCCGTCAAAGTCACTGGTGTTCCACCTCAAGTGGTGGTCAGTCCAGATTTGCGTGATCCAGCAGTTCGTTGTGAGCAGCTGATCTTTCTCCTCCTGAAACAAATAAATTTCATTCAATCAAATATAGTGGAACAGTTGTGGGTTTTCAAGATTATCTAGTAGAGCTACCCTTTCGACATTGTATTCAAAGGGGGTAATTATATTATTGGACCTTCCGACCTACAAGGTAGTACCTAAATTGTATAGAATTTGGGGGCACAAATTATTTTTCATTACTCATACTCTGAAAGTAGGTCTGAAGTTGCCTGGTGAGCGGGCTAAAAGTGATACTTTTCATCCCTAGGGAGTTTTACTTTACAACTGACAGCTGTCAAATTATTAAAAAAAAAAGTAGTTCAATCTTCACATTTCTATTGAACCATGTTCCAATTTTCCATACAGCAATCACAGCGCGATATAAAATTGAAATAACATAAAGAAAAGTATTAATAAAGTAATTTTATAATTTAAGTGATTTATTTGTACAACTATTTCTTTAAAATACTTTATTTTTAAAAGATTACAGTAATTTTTCATTAATGACGCTAAATAGCTGACCAGCCACAGAAAAAAAATGGCGGGAACGTGGCAATCAGTCGTTGGTTTTTTCGAGTTTTGTTTACATTTCCGTACAACGAGATTTGTATTAACACGTTATGTTTATCAGATTAAAATAGTGATTTAACGCCTAATTTCAAAAGAGAAGAGACTAAAGCAGCAGTCGAATACCTTTTACCGCCTAAATCAGAAGTAAGATTCCAGATAGTGATAGAGAGTAAGACCTATTTAAAATCATAAGTACGACGACTCAGGTTTTACAAACTTTATTTTTTATTTTTAGTTACCTCGTATTCGTAATGAAAAGCACAGTGTTTACCTTAGGGGTGAAAGTAACCCATTTAACCCCTCGAATTAGCGACCTCGCTGCGCTCGCACGCCAACTCCTTCTCGGGACGAAATGAGTTACTTTCACCCCTAGTGTAACAATGTATCTACTATTTTTCCCTTAAATAAAGAAAATAATACATTTAAACTAATTAGTAATACATGTCATGTACACCTATACATACATACATATGTTAAAGTACCAATAGTTCTAAGTCAATCAAAAATACTGTTACAACAGCAAAAAAAAAAACAAAAAGCTTCTTTTCTGATTTCTTTTCCAATTTCTACGCAATTTCCTTGTTTTTTCTTTTTGTAAGAACCTTATTCTTCTTAAAAAAATATTATTAAAAGAATAAATGAAATCCGTAAAGTCGTTGTCAAGTTATGATGTGACCAACGGGCTATTCATTTTTATATAGACTTATGTAATATATAGATAGTCTTATTATTTAGTCTCTAATTAATTTATTATTAGTGGTAATTAAGTTATATTTAGTATTAGTGTATATAAGTGTGTCTTATAAAACAGTAGCTTTACAATACAACCATTAGAACCACATTGTTGCTTCCTATAAACACACTATTGTCTACATTTTTTTAAATCTCTCCTTTCGCAGGTCTGCTAGAAGAAATTTCTTTGCAAATAAGCAGTGCCTTTGTACTATGTTCTATTATGTGTTGTTACTTTCCGTTTTTTTTTTTGTTTGTACATAAGTAGTAAAATAATTAAAACCATTAACAATTAAGCCTCTAACTTTGTATTCATATAACCTATTTCAACATCAATCCAAACTTATGAAAAAATAAACCGACATAATTTCTTCCTTCACAATATTGAAACATCGTATCCTGCTTACGATCCTAATAATGGTTTCCATAAAACATAAGCACCAAATCAAACGAAACACAGAGAGATACCTTATTAAGAGAAACAAGAAACATGCGTAAGTAATTTGAAACTCAGTAATTCAATATACCCATGAAATTGCTGTTTTGATTCCCAATAATGTAAAAAAATACGGTTTTAATACAATACAAAAACAATTGCCGTGAATTTGAAAGAACTTTTTTGTTTTGCTAGAACTTTTAAAAGCAATCCAAGTTCAACCGCAATTGCTGTGGCTGTAATGCTGCGAAAGATTAGGGGAAATAGCGTGAAGCATTAAGGTAGGTGCTCCGTATTTTCCTTAAATGTTTTCTGGAAGTAAATGACTAATGTTCTAAATAAATTATCTTTTCCGACATTGGCTACTGTATGGTACAAGGTGAGCTATGTTTTTATGAAATTATTTATTTGAGTAATGTTTTCTTGAGCCTATGGTTTTTAGGCCAAACTAAACTAGGCCACAATTTAAGACTAAAATCCATATGCATACTTAATATTACAAATGTGAAAGTAACTCTGTCTGCCTGTCTGTTACGCTTTCACGGTTAAACTACTGAAACGATTTTGATGATATTTGTTACGGAGGAAGCTAGAACTTCAAGGATGAATATCTTATATGCTACTTTTTATCCGTCTTCGACTTAGACTTCACATTCACAATAACCAACATTCAGGCGGACAATGTCGCTGGTAGACGCTAAAGTAGGCGCCAGATAACCTTGGAATAACGGTCATTGACCCACTACATCTATTGACATTCTTAATTTCAGAAACGGAAATAAAGACATAAAGCTATCTTGAATCGACATGTATCGTGATCCTTTACGTGATCTAGTAATGAAAAGCAATTCATTGATTATTTTTCGTGAACCTAAGAAGAGATATTACGAAAAGGTCAATGTACTTTATTCCACGATTATCTAGTACCTTCTATAGCTGCTTATAAAAAAATGAAATGCTAAACTGAATCAATCCAGTCCAGTATCTGCCATTTACAAAACGTTTATTATACACAAGAAAGGTCAAAAGCGTTACTAAATAATGGTGACGCATGGCCTCGCTCGTGACGATGAAGAATATATCATTGTGTCACTACAATGTATCGGATGACGGAAACGACAAGATATTAACCCGATATATTAGTACCGGAAGCCAAATTGATGAGTGATCGGAAATGTAGATCGGTATTAATATAATGTTTATATACTTTGGAAAATCTTGTATCGTATTTCTTTTAAGTCTCCTTTGCCAATCATATTTTCTTAGGAATTGAATTCAGAAGCGTCTATACTTGATACTCATTTTCTGATAGAAAAAAAGGTTTATTTTTAGTAATTATAACATCATCATCATTATTTCAGCCTAAAAATGTCCACCGTTGGAGATAGCCTTCCTTCAAGTGCCGGCATAACGAACGGTCCCATAACCATCACTAGGTCATCATCGGTCCACCTTGTGGGGGGCCTTCCAATGCTGGATCTTCCAATATGCGGTTGTTAGATATAATGACGAACGTCATTATGTATGACGTAGTTAAATCATGTATATTTCACTAATACTGTTTGTTGAAAAATACGTATTGGTGATAATCCAACAATAATTACGTAATAATTTACAGGATCATCACCGATACGTATTTTTATAAGTTTAGCGTTTAACATTTGTACACAGTAATATTTGCCCTAGTAGGTACTTCTACATTTGATTGAAACTTCATAAACGTTACCAGTGTATAAAATACAAGTAACGGTATTCGTGAAATATTAAAATACTTACATGATTTAACTACGTCATACCAAATGACGTTCGTCATTATATCTAACTCGGTCGCCACTACAGAACCTTTCGGCCACCATAACCATCAGTTCCGCGAGCATCAGAAGGCATAAATTGACCCAAAGGGCAATAGAAAGAACCTTGTGTCGTATATGACTAGACTATATGATGGGATAAATGAGTTAATTGACTGTGATTTTATTCACCGTGTCCTATGTAGAAGAAAGTATGAAATTTCCGCGACCGAAGTTTCGGGCAAAGTACTAATTGAAATATATCATTCATCGTTTTCGATAGCTCGCGCACACCTTTGTATCTCTTTCATATTAACTTGCGTACGATATAACCTCTGTTGGGTATCTAGAAATGAAAATAAAATGGTTTTATACCAATAGAATATAATCAAATGATCCTGCTTGCTCTTTCGATATGCACCCACTTTAAAAGGCCCGATGAAATTGTTGGTGTAATGTCGTCATATTTGTCATGGCGGATAGCTGACTGAGATATGGAGCATTTTATGCGTATTTTCTGAAAGGGCTATAAAATTACCAACAATATCTCATAGTTATACTGTGTTGGGAATCAGGCCCATTCAGAATCATTCTACGAGAGGGAACGGACCGTAATCCACCACGCAGGCCCAGTGCGATTTGGTGGATGTCACATTTCTTCGAATTTTTTGTTCTTGAACATTCCAGGCTGATTATGCTTTGCTATTTTAAGCTGTGTTATTTTCAAGAGAAATCAATTTTTGTTTTCCGCAGGTTCCTGTCAAAGCTGATGTATTATCTGGCCCTAGAATGCAAAAAGTAACAGAAGAACACGGGTGGTTTTAGTCAGTAAAATTATTATATTCCCTCTCGCATATCATAAGTTGAAAAGACCTTACGAAGACTCAATACGGTGTTGTTCAATACTTCTTAATTTTTTTTTAATTTACATACGGACCAATAAATCTTGACAACGAAAATAATACAACTATTCGAGTTGTTTGAAATATAAATGCGCTTTTGAGAGTTTGTCATGACGCTGATGGCTCCCTTTAAAATAAGTGTTGATAAAATATCAAAATTATTTTCATTTCACATTTTTTATCTATTTTTATTTTCGTTTTTTACATTGTTCTGACATGATAGAGTTGACAATAAATATGTAACCGAGGTATCTGTACCACATCACATCAATAACAGAAAAGAGTGTCCGTAAAGATTCTTGCACATTCTTTTGAAATAAATGCTTTGATTCTTTATTCTTGATGGACACGTCCTAATCAGATCCATTACTTAATAACACAGCCGCCCCTTTGGCCAACGATAAGTATAACTTCATTAACCTAACGAATTTGATCTTATCCAACAAAAACCTATTTTGTTCGCTCTGATATCGCCCTCTCCATCGGTGACAGTAATCGTACATTGACTGGACTTTAACAAAGCTTTTTGTTAACGACCTAATAGTAAATTTTGTGACTATGGGATAGATTAAGTCGCGGGCGGCATGTAAAATTCCGAACGAAGAAGTTTTAACCCCGAACGCCAGTGATAGAATTAATATCCGCCCGAAACAAAAACATCTTTATCCTCGTGTTGGATACTCTACTTTTTACACCATCTGTGAGATAATTAAAAGACAATATACTGAAACAAAATAATAATAAAGCTGTCGTTGCGCGGTTGGATCAAGGGCCAGATACAAAAGGCAGTACTTCTCGATACGACTCGCATTGTGAGGAAGTTCCTGTCTCTGGAGCCCTAACCACCAGTTGCTTGGACCCTGCTCCCGACATCGGTGAACTGCTGTTTTTATATTTTTAAATCTTTTTTTTTTTAATACATATTTGTTATAAAAAAATATTTAAGAATATCAAAAATATGTATTTAAAAAAAATAAAGGAAATAATAATAATATTCCACAACTATCTTATCTATAATATATATCTATCTATAGTAATTTTCACAACGCCGTCTAGTCTCAAGCTAAGCAGAGCTTGTATATTTATAACTTACTTATATACTTCTAAATACATACACATACACATATTATAGATAAAATTGCACCCAGACACAGAACAAATGATCGTGCTCATCACACAAACATTTGTCCTGGGTGGGAATCGAACCCACGACCTCCGGCATAGCAGTCAGGGCTACTAACCACTAGACTAACAGGCCAGTCAAAGTTATATATTTGAGAAATGTAAATAAAATAATTATTAATAATTTATTAGAATAGAATAGACTTTATTGTACACCAAAAAGTAATACAGCTAATACAAAACCTTCAATTAGTGGGTACAATTATGGCGGTCTTATCGCTGACAGCGATATCTTCCAGACAACCTTAAGATGGATAAGAGCTTAAAATAATACACGGGGTAGTCTGTGGTGTACTGCTAACTATATAAAACACAATACTCAATTATAAATACATATATATACATACATGTTATAATAAGTTACACAATTTAATTAGTAAAAAGGGTAGAAAAAAAGAGTAAAGTAGGGTTGGTGGAAGAAATTAAATTACGTAGAATCAGTATAGTATTAGAGAGAAAGGAAATGGTTTTTAACTAGATTTTTAAAAGAAACTAGTGACTGGGCTATTATTATTATTATTTATACAAGCTAATGTCATTCATCACTCCAAATGTTTATTTCAAACAAAAAAATTCGCTGCTCGAAGATTGAACTGTAGTTTTTTCTATATTTTATAGGTTTTTTTTAGATTCTTGGAAATAATGGTTTTTGATTCAAATCTCATTATTCTAGGGAGCAAGTATAGTGAACTGTTTTTTATACAAGTAGAATGAACTGCTTTAGGTGATGATTGTTTGATATATAAAAAATCAAAATTACAAAGGATCAAGCAGATCAAAATTACGAAAAATGTAATCATTGAGTCAGGAAATTTTATTTGCATGATTATAAGACTTTCCTGAGTTCAAAAACGAAAAGAGTACCTTTTCCTTAATATTTTCTAAGTAGGTACTTATTTTATTCCATTTTATGTCTACCAGGTTTGAAAATTAAATAATATATATAATGAATGAGAATCACTTATCAAACTTACTAAACTCGTGAAATTATCACGAAAATACAGAGCAACTATTTAAATTTAACAATAATAATTTCGTTCAATATCAAAGAAAATTCAAATAAGTACGCGCCGTTAATTCCTTCGCATCATTAACCTTCATCATAATAATACTGATAAATGATTAAGTAGATGGAAATCAAGAAAATACCTTAAAGTAATAAACTGTGTACTGAAGGAAACTTATAATAGTTAACATGGTAAAGTAGGCTATGCCTCAGGGAGATAGTGGCAAAGTAAAAAGACGAATGAAGCAAAGAAGCATGTTAAAATCGATGCTCGAATCTCTATCCAGTCATGAAATACACACATACACACGTATGTATGTATGCCGTGAAAAGATTCCTACTCGAATAGTGCAAAAAAGAACGACATTTCAATCGCACACGCTATTATAAAATCGAGGCATAAGTACGTGTTGAGTTTTCTCCTCATTATTCATACTTTCACTGCTATATAATTTTAGATTTACGCCAAAACGAGCAACCACTGCCGTAAAAACGAGTAAAGTTGCAGGTAACATTTTTGTATGAAAAAAATTTACATCTTTAATATAAAAGAGTGTAGTTACTTCTCGGCTTTTACTGCTTCAAGCGACGTTAAACTTTAAAAGGAACTAACATGTTCTCAAGAGTATGACCCTCGGCTATACTTGAGACACTGCAATGTATTTCGCAGGTCGTTATTTAACATACTGCGACTGCAATCAAAATTGTGTAGGTACGTGACTTCCGCATTTTGTTCTTTAAAATTAATAAAGAAATTATAGAGCGATTATAGAGTAAAGTTGGTATTTTTTTTTAAATAAATATATTACCTACGCAGCAATTGGTAGACACACATATTTTTTTGATGTAGGAAGTCATCCTATGACTTCACGCGCTGTGAAGTGGATCAAGAGGGCGTGTGAGACTGTTTACTGTCTAAAATCCACCTGTGTCCTTCAGTTGCCTTCTCCCACACTCTTCCAAATATTCCCGCAGTTCTAGCAGGCATAGGGTAACTAGGCCCCTTCAGTTTTGCAGACATACTCTCTCGCCTCGGGGCCGGTCCTTGCGGGATGGGCTGGCTTGCGGAAGACCAACTATAGGTAGCTCTTCGTCTCTTCGAAAATGGAACACGAGACATCCGTAGTCGTTGTAGAAAAGCAAAAACAATCTCTGGTTCAATTTAAAATTGATAAAGTTTAATGCAAACCATTTTGGTAATGATATTATCATAAACAATCGTCATCGAATATACACATAGACTTCAACAACCGTAGATTCCCGATCAAGTTAACTCTTAACCCCTCCCCGGTATTATTATTACGTAATTACGCGTTTTACGTAAATCATAAAAAAAAAACTTTTTCTGGACTTTTCTAGGAAAAACAAAGATAGAGAACCAAAATTTTCGGCCAAATAAACGTACATACGTGTGTACTAAACGACAATTAAGCATTTTTCAAGGGCATTCAAGTTGTACAGACGTATGTACAATTGGCGCTCGAGTACACATCAGGAAAAATTAATGGCGAATTTCATAAACACTCCTCATTTTAAATATTTTTAAGTTCAGAAGGTATGTTGTGCATTAAAAAAGAGACAGCTAAGACCGTGAGATTTATCGACAGATTGCAGCCATATTTTATACAATAATTCAACACGTCAAATAAATCATGGGAGCCGTCCGCAGCTTAGCTTTGGACTGGTCACCCCAAGTTGACGTAGCACGATGAAATACGACTATACCGAAAAATATTATAGAAACATAATTCTAGAAATCAATCATCGTATTTCCGGCGTTTTTACCGCATAAAATATGATAGAATGATTTATATGTCGGTCTAGCTCCATAAAAAAATAATTTGATATACCCGTGGATCATCGTTATTGGAACACCAAGGATAACTAAAGGAGTTCGGTGGTGTCCTCACGCTCACGTAAAAGATTGACCACCCTCGAAAGAATCATCCAATTACTTCTCCGGCTCTAAGAGGAGCCCAGAGCGGGAGAAGTAATTGGATAATTTCTCACCTTAAAAAAATATACACTCACTAGCTTTTTCTCAACTTGATTGGAGTCGGCTTCCAATCTAACCAGATGCGACTGAATAACCAGAGTGATGGAATATATGTGATGACTTCCCATCTGAAAAATTGAGCCGGAAGTTCTTCCTGCGTGGCACACAGGCCATCGATGTCCCGCCACCTAAAGAAAAAATAAAGGTTTGGGAACAGCATCACCTCAAGAACATCTCCCGCCAGGGCGCGATTTGCAGTGGTCTGTATAGAAAGCACTAAATCGGTTGCATACCCAGATAGGTCGCTGCAAACAATTTGACAAAATGAGGTTTTATAAACCCATTGGATACTCAATATGTGTGCGGTGCTTCTGTTCAAAATATGAGCCACACATTATAATGCCCCAAGTGCTCATACATCGGGACTTTGGAGGATTTAATGAGTGCCACCAATGCTGCTATTAGTGTAGTCAACTACTGGGCCAAAACAGTTAGCCGAGTTTACCATCGAATCGAAAAGAAGAAGATCTAAAAAATAGTGGTATATATAGGCATTACCTATAAGACTTCAATTCTTCAAAACAGAATGATTTTGTGATAACATTACAGGGCCTCTTTTCTTTACGGACCCTTAAAGATACATATATTTCGAAAAGGGTCACAGGGAACCGTTACTTGCAGTTGCGAAGTCATCTCTCAGGGGAATCTCGGAAAGACCCCTTTGTGTTTCACAATGAACTTTTTCCCGGATGTCCGGATAGCACGATAATGATGATAAATGGTTTTTCTGACGGATGGGAGGTTCCCATGATCATGTATGTGAGTTTTTTCACACTAACTGACCCTTAATTAAAGAGGTTTATTTTTACTTGAATTTCCTTTAATGGAATTTGAGGACTAAGTACATACTTCTTGCAAAGGTTATCTGCTGGGATGTTAAATGATAGAAAGGAATGTTCACTAAAAAGTGTATTGTTAAAATGCTACAAATAATTATGTTGGTTGATGAAGCGAGGGAGCACGCGCGACGGCACTTAAGGCGATCTAAACACGTAATGATTTGCTTAATTAATAATTTCCATCGTTTGGCGCAAACGCACAAAGTGATGATTTAACTAAATGTTGTAAAATGTTATAATGTGCGGTTCGCCGTACACTTCTACTTAAATAACAACATAGAAAAATAGTTGGAAGAATCATCACAGCACCGATTAGTGGGATTTGTTTTTTTCAGAACAATATTGCTTATTTATACATATGTATGTATCTAAGTATATATTCATTATTGTATCTATCTCTCTTCTGTTTGTCTATTTATTAAGTTTTACCACCTCTACTACTCCGCCGCCCTCTCCTACAGAGGAGGCCTGAGTCCCAGCAGTGGGAACATTAAAAAGGCTGATGATGATGATGACCCTACGGTCGACTGATAGAAAATGCTCATGGCATTAAATCCGCCTTTCTACAGGGTTATGTGCATAAAGCTTTAATAAATAAATAAACATTGTAAGCACATACAAAAATATACGTTTTCTTATATTATATGCCTTCTGTATTATATTACCTCTTCAAAAACCTCACATCGCATTTTACAACAGAATCATCAGATTTTACTACCTAATGTTGTACTTAAAACCCTGTTTACAGATACTTTGTTGTACAAAATATACGCAGGAATCACAAAATGACATTTTACGTGGCATCTGACGGAAATTACAACTTCCTATGGAGGAGAACCTTACACTTGCAGATCAATCACGTTATACTTAACTTGACAGCTTGTAGACTCGTCTGCGGAATATTACATGGTAATATTAAAACGAAAGTGCAAATTAAGGATATGACGTCATGGTTGGTACAGTGGTTTCTTGAGCGATGGGCTGCTTTTTTTTAAGTGGGAAATCATCTGATGACATCTCCCACCCTTTGTCAGACTTTTACTGACTAAAACAAACTCTTAGTTCTTTCGTTGCCTTGCATTTCAGGGCCCCGGGTTTTCCTTTCAGAAGCGAATCCATGGCCCCAGTAGGCTTCGACCCTACTGGGCCCCTACGGTTTCATGACATTTTGAGGCGCGCTCTACACGCCGTCGACGACTTGGGCTCGGTCCGATCGGTTACCGGACGGCAAGCCCACGCCTCTGGTGGTTGGAAATCGGGATCCCGCCGGCTGGGGCATGAGGGCAACGGCCTCACGCGAGCGGCCGCGTCCTTTGCTAGCATTACTGCTTCGCAAAAGGAGGCGATCACCTGCCACTCTACGCTTTCGACCATGGCCTTTACCAAGGCCCAGAGCGAGAGATCGTTACCGCCGATCACCCCCATGAGGACACGGAGGTGCTCTACCCAACCAGGGCACACCTCTAGCTCCGCCGTGTCAATGTCGGTGAAGAAATATAACCTAGGTAAGGGTTCCATACAATCTTACCTATGTAAATACTAGTTCAATTCCAGAATTGATTCTCAAAGATTTTTCTAATCCCAAAAAGTATCTAATCATTGTGTGACGTAACAACTTTTCAGATATTTTCCTTTAAATGTTCTATGAAACCTTGCCTTACTACCTTTTAACTATCTGTTTTGATTTCCTTGCGATTGTCAAAATTTGCGCCAGAAACGGAGCGTAAACGGCTATAACTTTAGATTTCGGTAACTTCGAAGTTACTTTTTTTCACTTCTCTAAGGTGAAACAGACTTGTAGGTATTTGATATTAATACCAGCTGAGTACCACACGTTCTTCAGCTAAAGAGTCTTGACAGATGGACAGACAGGCAACTGTTTTAGCTAACTGAGTTACCGAACCTCAAAAAACAATCACTTTTGAAGCGCGTGCGACGACAGCATATTCTGAGTTCAAATCTCATCATTTGTAAGCAAAATGAGGCGCTACAGAGTAAATAAGTGAAGTAATTAATTGAAAATATTTCCTATGAGCGCCTAATAACCTCCCCGCTTATGCAAATAGATATTCACATATCTATATAATCAATACGTTGTTACCTCTTCGCACAAAAGGTTTTATAACTAAATTTTAGAAGCCCTCAAGCCACATTCTGAAAGCATTGAGAGGTCTAAATGCTTTAATGAATAAATTAATTGAATGAGTCTGTGAATATGTGGCGAAAGAAGAGGGAACAATAAAATGTATGGTAGAATGAATGCGTGCATTGTGCAGCCCCGGACCTATTGTATTTGTTTTTGTATTCGCGGATTGAGCATTCATAATGAGTTGAATGAAAATTTATTTCTGCATATGGTTTTTCTTTCTCGTCAAGTTCTGAAAGCATAATTGCGTACTTTTTCCCTGAGTATCTGAAAATTCCTTAGATAGGTACTAGCTCATGCCAGCTGCGTTCACGTGAATGTTGGTTATTACGGACACGAAGTCCAAGTGGAAACCAGCTAATAAGCAGCCTATATGTTTCTTTGGTATTTCAAGCTTAAACCATTGGTATGTGTCATCATGATGAAATGAAGCGGTCTTCATCTAACTAGTGTGATAGGGGTTATTTCTGTGGCCCTAGTGAAAAAGGATCTAAGTCCAAAAATGCAACTTTACAGGAGACGTAAAAAACACTCTGCGTGCTTCAAATTCGTGTTTGACCTCGTGTGTCATTCAAACCGCTACCAAATTAAATACATGTGATGTTATTTATAGGTAAACAATTTATGCTCTTTACTATTATTGGGTTATTTTTTATGTAAAGTTAATAGTTTTTAAGATAGTGACTTATACCAATCACAAAATGAATTCCATAAGGGTATAAAATAAGTTAGACCCGTTCTCCCATAAGTTAAATATTAATTCATGCACGTGAAAAGGGAGACGCATTTGAAATTATTTTTAATAACTAATTACCTAATGGAAAGAACTATTTTTTCTCTTTATTTCGGTGAAAACGGATATAAGTCTAATAATATCCTTTCTAACTTAAACCATTTTTATATAAACACCAACCAAATTGAAATGTGGTTGATTTATGTTAATTTAGATAAAAAAATACAAAATAAAGTTTTTATTTTTCCGTTTGAAACAATATAAATGGACTTGAAATTAACTTGCGTGGTTTTTTTGGTGTCAGTTGAATCCTTTTGCACAAGGTAACTTCCTTATTTTTAGGGCTAGCTTAGATCTCTTTTCACCAAACGATAGAGCATTATTTTCTGATCATTTTGGTATACTTAACTCATTTTCGACAAAATCGGACTTAGACCCCTTTTCACTAGGGCCACAGATTTAACATAAGTACATAAAACAAACTTAAACCATTTATAATAAAACCTAAATTAACGTACATAAATAAAACACAAAAACATAAAGTATTATTTAACTATTTCTAACTTCAAAAAAAGAAAGATTCGTACTTATGTAGGTACCTACACAGTCTTTAACAAAACTGAAGTACCGATTAAGGGTTGAGCTACTAATCGCCTTATCACAAAGTGACAAGAAAGGATAAAAGCATAGGAAAGTGTAAGAGCGGTTTCGTACTACGTCCAATCCGATCCGAACCCGTGAAAGTATAGTCCGCAGTAGCTGTAGAAGTAATTCTATGGTAATTTACGCACTAGATCAGATCTCCGTCATCCAGTTTCTTTCCGTCTTTCTAGAATCTCCATTCCGGAGAAGATTTTTGACGGACCGAAGTAGCTATAGTATTATTTGTAGGAACTGCATCCGAGTTGAAGCCGAGCTGCACACGAGCAGGGAGGCAACTGGACAGGCGGGGTATGCAGCTGGGTGACGTAAAATGGCAAAGTAAAAAGCTCCTTTTAATCGTCGGTCCTGCAAGAGAGGGTGCATTCAGAATTCTTTACGTCTTCTGCGTCTTCATTCGTACAATAGTATTGCCAGAAGTTAACGCCGATTGAAAAAACTCATGATCAACGACGTAAAACTCTGATGTGGCTTTATATCTGAGATCGGACTAGTGCGTAAGCAATATCCGAATAAGGTCCGAGTTTTCTAGACTCATATTTTCACAGGTTCGGATCGGACGTAGAGCGAAACAGCTCTAAAGCCAAAAAAAAGTAAAAAAGACACCTATCGTGGCATATGCTGAGTTAGCCGCCATTTTAGCCTTCTACAGGTTATAATTTTCATTTTCTAATATTTTTTTTTAGTTTATTATTTCGTATAATAAAATAAAAATGTTTGTGAGGCTTAAATAAAATTAATATAATAATATTGGTATCTTATATTTTTACTTTTTTATCTTTCCTTAGACAACTTTCTAGTTAACCTACCAATATAAACGTCGGTCGTGAAACTCTGTCAATGTTTTAAGTGATAATTGTCATCATAAGGATGCAGCGTGTGTAGATCTCACTTTAACGTTGAAGCAACTGCATTGGGCTGTACACTGATAGTGAAGTGGGCATTCTTAGTTCATGTAACTTAATTAATAAGCTGTTGATTTTCTGAAACTAAATAAATAAAGTTACATAAATCAACTATTAAAATCATTCAACAGCCACTCTTACAGATATCACGGTTTGCTTTGTTTGCCTGTCCTTCTACAGACTGGTCTTTTGTGCTCACCTTTAAATGTAAAATAAACAATGAAACAATTGAACGACTGGTTCCTACCCAACGGGTTAATTAAAAAACAATAACTGTCTCTAGATCTGCTGTTTCACTGACTGTTGTTATGATATTGGAAATCTAATTTCATTAAATACTAGCTTCAACCGGCGGCTTCGCCCGCGTAAATATAGACTATGTAGGCCAATGTCACTCAGCGATAACACACTACACATTATGGCCTGTTGATGAACTTGTCGCTGTGAGCAGTAGCTAAGCGCGGAGCAACGAGCGGTAAAATCAAAAGTATAAAAATGTTTGAAGCGAGCAAAACCTCGCGCGCTTACCGATGCCGCGGGGCTCACCGCGCCGCGTGCCTTTAAGACCGAAATTGTAACCTCTGGCGCTAGACAACCTGTAGGTATAGCTCTGTCTCTTACCCACATTGGAATAAGAATAAAACAATCTTGCTTTGAATGTCATGGTAACACAGCAGGCCGTTACGCTGACCGTTCGGCCATTGCAAAGGAACACAAGTGGATTTTTAGTCAATAAAAGTCTGATACTCCCTCTTGCTCTTCCTAGAGCGGGAGGGACCTTTTGACGGTTTTAACAAAAGAAAATAGATAACAGCTCCATTTGAACTCAATACTGCTTGAGCAATACAAAAAAAAAGCCACTTTAAAAATCCTTTCACGCTAAATATCAATTTTCGAAGCCATGCATGCGAATCTATGAGCAGTCATCGTGAAACGAATACATTATTCATACGTAAATCTTTTCCGTGTTTCATGTTTCATGTATGGTAAGAGCACGGTTAGAGATAAATATAGTGGTTTATTTTGTGTCGAGTATTAAATTTATCATACTCCTCTTTTTTTAAGGTGGAAAATTTTAAAGATAAATGATGTATCTTACTTAATACCGCTCTAGGAGTGATAGGGAATATGAGAATTTAACTGACTAAAACCCACCTGTGTCTTTCAGTTACCCTTTCCAATCTAGGGCCATGGCAACTCTCTCATACGGACCTAGAGCTATCGATTAGATATCTGTAATAACTTAATTAAACTTATTATTTTAAGTAGGTACTCAGAAGTCCGTCAGTCATTATTTTTTTAAACAAAATTAAAATAAAACTAAGATATTTTTTTTTAGATGGGACATCATGCTATGACATCCCCCGCTCTTAGGTGGAGCGGGAGATAGTGTCAGACTTTTACTGACGAAAAACCCACTCCTGTTCCTTCGTTGACTTTCGTACCGGGGCTGAATCTTCCTTTCAGAAACAGATCTTTAGCCCCAGAGACTGTGATATCTTACAATATGATTAAAAAAAAATAAAAAAGTTACATACTATTTCACTACAATCCTTTTATGTTTTTTTTTAAAGGAATTCGAATACTCGTAATATGAAATTATACGAGTATAAATGGTTCGACACTGTTCAAAAGTTAGTTTCAGTAACCAACGAGCTGTTTGGTATGCCTAGGGTTGTCACCATTTTTACAAGAAATATGGTCAATACAATGAAGTAGGTATAAAATATTTTAAAAAGAATAATAAATAATAATATAATATATAATTATGTATTAGACTTATGTATATGACTTAGTAAGATATTATAGTGCACTAGATCTTACCCTCAAATAAGTTATCTCTCTGTAACTCAAAGGTTTGCTGGGAGAAAACTCAATGCTGAGTTAAGCTCGCCTTTGTACGTGAACTGTATCTCCATATGTCATGTTATGTCCTTGTGTACAATAAAGAATTGAAGAAAGAAGAGTTTCTTTTATTTCTTTACTTTTTGTGAATACAAATTGAATGATTTTAAAGTAATATGTACGTTTGTAACAATTAAGAAATAAGTCTTGGATTTCTATAATCGCCATTAAAAAAATTATGACTGAAAAGACCAAACACCGCCAGTAAATTACTGGAATTCCACGATTTTATTTAGATGAATTTAAATTTAAGAAGCGAAATAAATAAGAGTATTTCAGCGTACCTACTCTAATGAATTTGTAGAAAATAAAGTGTGTCTCCGCAATTTAGAGTAAAAAAACTATATTTTAGCCTTTTAGAGTACGTTTGGTAACCCTAGGTATGTCAGGGTCTCATTATTTTGACTGAAAAAAAGGCGAGTCTCTAACTCCAACTAACAACGCGATTTTTCAACCAGGTATGAAGAATCCTTTATTTTCGTTACAAAACTCGCTAACGATTGAAAAAACTGATTTTGGTCCAACAATTACAAAAAATAGAATCTCGTGACTAAGATAGTGACAGTCACTAGGGCCAAATATCTCCAAAGGTCAATATCGAGCATGGTATATTTAAAGCTTGTAACTTCATCTAACGCAATCCAATGCGATATTTGACGAAAAGACAGCGCGAGAAAAGAGAGATCGTACCTGAAAACTTTGTTAGCATTCGGTAATTCCGTAATTTACACGAATATTTCACAAAAACTTGTTACAGGAAATACGTGTTTTCTTTAAACCCTTAAAAGTTTTTGAAAAAAAATTGTCGTCATTTAGAATCATGATAAAATTTTCAAAGCTTTCATTGTTATACATTTTTTTTTACTTTTTAAATTTTTGGGTATATTATGAAGTATCAAAGTTCATGAAAAAATAGCACATTATCTGAAGTCTTTATTGAAACAGTTTTACACAAGTTTACAAATTGATTTCAATAGAAGCATATATAATATCCAGAAGACACTGTGTTTCCAAAATATCGAATGAAAAATGTGTAATAACGTCACAATCGCGTAAGAGTGGTTGTATGAAAAACCGTGAAAATGTTTGTCGAGTTGCATCCTCTCGTTTACATTTTTTCAGGTGGGAAGTCATCTAAAGACTTCTCCCGTTCTTGGGTGGAGCGCGAGGGCATGTCAGACTTTTACTGACTAAAACCCACTCGTTTTTTCCTTCTTTGACTTGCGTTCCAGGGTTCCAGGGGTCCATTTTCACTTAACCCAGTAGGCTGCAAGCAAATCACCAGATTCGTAAAATGGCATATAATCAGAGAGCAAATTTATTAATTTTACTTACTGACTTCTTGACATTTTAAAAGGGCCAGCAGGCTAAGCTTTTTTTAAATAAAATGCTTTTAAATCAAATTATAAAAAATATTACAATATACCTGCCGCCAGCGGGTTTCACCTGTGTGATAGTAGAAAATTATCCCAGGGGAACATAATTCCTGTGTCAAAAAGAGGTCTACCCGTGTACCAAATTTCATCAAAATCTATTCAGCCGTTCGACCATGAAGAAGTAACAAACACACACAGACACACTCTTAAGTTTTACCTCATAATATATTACTGGGATTTTCAAACGTATGTAGATTCAGGTATCAACCTCGAGGTTATGTATTTACAAAAAAACTTAACCTATTAAAATTCCTTATCTTGGTTTTTATTTATTCAATCTTGTACCAAAGCAGGTAAATGTACACCCAAATTTTTTCAACGAATTACTTTTCTGCGAATTTCAAATGTAGGTAAGCCATTCTTTTTCTACGTAACTAAGGCAATTTACCATGATTTTTAGGGTTTCATAGTAAAACAATAAAAAAACCGTCGTCTGTTCACGGTATCAAAAAAGAAAAATGAGAGATGAGAAAAAAAAAGAAATTATTTAAAAGTTTTCCTACCTGAAAAAAAGTACACCTAATATAATAGTTAGATATGTATAAGGTACAAAAATGATATTAATTAAATAATAATGGGACTTACTCCCATTAGAACATGACTGGACTAAAAGTTATAGGTACTGTCTACTCACTAAAAAAACTAGTTAAGCAGGAGTTTAATTTAAATACGAGGGGTTCCGTATGATGTTTTTTTTTTTGTAAAACCAATAAACATTTCGAAAATTAAAACTGTCTACATTTTACAGTCCGTACGTATGCCGCAGCCCGCTGACAGGCTGACAGACGGTCGGACGGACGGACCGCAGTAGCTAAGTAATAGTTTTTCGTGGGTTATCCTTTAGGTACGGAACCATTGTGCTATAAAATTATTATATATCAATGTGCGGAACGAAAAAAGTGGTATCAAATCATGTTACATACAAATATTACTTGTAACAAATCTACACTACTATAAAAATCTATCTAATATATTATAAAGAGGTTTGTTTTTTGTTTGTAGGAGGGAATCTCTAAAAGTACTTTTGTTTTTTATGGTGGGAAAAAATCATCCAATTACAACCCCCGGTCTTGGGCGGAGTGGGAGACAGTGTCAAACTTTTACTGACTAAAAGACCCGCCCCGTTCCTTCTAGCCTTCATACCGGGGCTCGAGCTCCCTTTCGTATAACCCTGGCCCCAGTAGGCTTCGACCCGGCTGGGTCCCTGCTGTTGCTGACAACTCCTTGAGGCGCGCGGGAACAGTGCGCGCCGTCGACGACTTGGGCTTGGTCCGGACAGATGGCCGAACAGCGAGCTACCTATTGTTCACTGTCCGCAAGGCCGCGCCTACGGTTGCCGGAAATCGGGATCAGAATCCCGGCGGCGGCGGCGAGAACGCCGTTGCCTGATGCGGTTGGCCTCCTCCTTTGCGAGCATTACTGCTTCGTAGAAGTCGGCGACCACCTGCCACTCCTCCTCGCTCCGGACCATGGCCTCAACTAAGGCCCGGCGTGAGAGGTCTCCGCCGCCTATCGCCCCCACGAGGGCACGGCGATGCTCCGCCCAAGCAGGGCACAGCTCGACTCCTCCTACCGTTAGTTAGGAACCCGATGACGGCACGTTCTGAGGGTTGTGAAAGCACATAGCTTCGGATTTGTATAGCGCCACCTCGAGTCCCAACTCCTGGGAAACTAATATAAGCGTGTTAATAATAAAACGCTTATATTAATAGTTCGCATATCACAACAACATGGCGTAGAGATTGCGACGAAGACGAACATTTATTATTATTTATTATTTATTTATTATACGCGTTATTGTACACCATTAAAACAAACAACATTAAACATTGAACATACTACATAATACTCGCTTTATGTCATGTCACACTTTGAACCTGTCAACTCAATTCATGCTATACTTTACCATCACCATCATCACTGCACGCCACAATACACGAACTACCAACGTAAATAAACCAATATTAGTAAGTTAATGCAACAGTCAAGTTGGTCGTATCTTAACTGTTTGCTTCACCAATATTTGACGATAAAGTTTGACCGTCAACCAAACCACTAATGTATGGATTGGCTACGATGCCAAGTCACATATGATTCTATATATGTACATATATATATATATATATATACTTAATGATCAATAACGCCAAATGTCTCTATAACATAACATATACAACACGTAACTGGAATAACGCACACCTGTACACAGAATTATACAGGGTTATTTGTGAAACACTAGCAACCTCTCAGGACTATGTTACTAACATCATAAACAACAACTTTTCTTCAATTACTTTTTACAAAACATAATTTATTTACCAAAAACATACCTTCAAGATTTTGTTGGTCTATCTAACACATTTCAACTTTGTATTTTGCTGTAGTACCTACCTACGTCTGTATGAAGCGATGCCAGCGCATCAACCACCCCCAACACCCGATCCCCGCTCCCCTCCGCTATTGTACTATCTCTTGCTTCGCATAGACTTCGTAACATTTAGAGCGTTCATTTTAAATACTTTTATTTTTGTATGAAAATCTGATGAATCAAAATATAATAAATTTTTGAAAGTCATAGATTAAAAGTTGTTGCATATGACGTTAGTAATATAGTCCTGGCAAGTTGTAAGTGTTTTAAAAATAACTCTGTATATGGTAAAATGGATAGGAAAAGGCCTCGTGAACGCAGTCAAGAGACTCTACGGTATACAATGCCCTTCACACCGCCAGAGCCAGAAACAGATGGAGGATTATCGTTCGTATGAAAGTGATGAAGCACGGGAGGTCACAACCCTCAGCATTGAGGAGTAGGACGCAAGGAGCAGGTTTACACAATTAGGTTTATTACAATCAATAAGCTCTGAAATTTACTAGTGTTTTTTTCAAGAAATTTGTTACCCTAATTGTAGGTAAATAATACAAAATCACTACATTAGTTATAGCGCATTGATATTGGTATACCTATACGCTAACATGCTAGAGACGCAATCAAAATCTATGACCTATAAATATGTACGTATATAAGTATTTATTTGTTGTAAATATTATATTTATGTATAGTGTGCTATATGAATTCATTATACTTTCAAGATAGGTATGCGTTTATTATATTTGTCCTTATTAAACCGTAATGTGAAATTTATTCGTAAGGAAATAAACAATTGCGTCATTAATCGTGACTTTCACGGACCATTTCCAAGATTTACCGTTTCCACACGCACCTTGAGTAGAGAATATGCTATCGAGGGCACTACCCGATCTACTGAAAGTTTTATTTATTTATTAAACATATACAGACACACACTGTCTTCAAAAGTTGAGGGTAATACAATAGCGATTTAAAAATAATTGAAAAAAAAAAACATGTTATAGCAAACACTTACCTAAAAATCTAAATCAACCCTAAACTCTAGAGCAGTATAAACTACTAACTCTAAAAATACACAGTTTGCAGCCCATTTCTTGACACTGTCCAAATACTATCAGTAGGACATTAAAATTTTAAGTGAATGCTAACTTTGAAGCTTGCTTAACTGTCGAAATTCTCAAGTTTCGTTTCTGAAATTACGTCAAAATGAGACGTTAACTATTTAGTCTTTAAGTTACCAAACTAGACTTTATTACGCGGATAGCTTTAAGTCTGCAGCATAGTACTTTGTGTAACAAAATTATGGGTACTATATTAGATGTTATTTAATTCCGAAAATGCATAGGATAAGGCCCTTCTTGGTATAGGTAGGATAAGTGTCACAGGTCTTTTGATTTCTTTTTAATGTCATTATTATTGTATTTTCATTTTAAGTTATTCAATAGAGGTTTTTGTTTATGGTGGGAAAAAATCATCCAATGACAACCCCCGCTCTTGGGCGGAGCGGGAGATAGTGTCAGACTCTTACTGACTAAAAGCCCACCCCGTTCCTTCGTTATCTTCGGACGGGGGTTTGAGAATCTTTCGAATTAACCCTGGCCCCAGTAGTGTACATTTTATTTTATTTTTGTTTATCCTTTCCGAATCTCGAGTACTATATTTTTTTCTTTCATTGTGAGTTCACAATCGATTCAACTAAAAGTTTAGAAGAAACATTACTTCAGTTACCGGCCTATATACCAGTTATCTGACATAGAAACAGGGAGTAAAGCGGAATTTACTTCGTATAAAGTTTACTTCGCAAATGTAAGTGAAATTGCCTGAAGCGAAGGACTATGTGCCATCAATTTAGAAACGTATTCGTAACTAAGGTGAGGGTCTGAACCATCTGTACAATATTCAGTAATGTAGAGAAATCAAATTCAAATATTTGAAGCATAATTTTACTGTGTAATTTTGCCTAGAAAGACGGAACATACTGAAGTCTGAGAAAACTACTAGTGCGCCTCACTATCAGCGATTGCGTCAAGCACTAGTGTATATCAATTTAAAAAAAAAAAACCGTAATATCCCCAAAGAGCAATTCAAATAAGTCCCTGTGTATAAAATATGAAAATCAAAAACGTTTCATATAGTTAAACATGTTAATATGAAAAGCGTATTCATTTCCCTTTCAATTATTAACTACTCATTCCTAGATAGCTCGGCATGTCGCATTCATACGTACTCACTGAAAATTAATTCGAATAAGCTTTTCCAACATAAGTTCGCAATTTGTTTACAAGCTGTAACGGCACAATTTTTTCTCTCTTGTTTTATTTTTTAAACCGGATTTAAGCGTTGTTATGCTTGAAATGCGAAGAAAGAAAATTCCTCGTTGGAAATTAAAATAACGAAACGTACCCTTTTTTTGCCCTCACCTTAGTGGGGCTTGGAATGTCGTACAGAGCTGGGGAACATTATATTTATACTGAGCGTATGAGTAATATTAAATGTAGGTATTACATAAAGTTGATAGCTACATACTTTGTATATTGGTGGAAATGGCTATGCGCGGTGTTTCTTTGCGTGATTGCATCAGGAATGATGATATCAGCAAGAGAACCAAGGTCGCTGAGGCCAAAAGGTTTTAGAGTGGCTGCGCGCACCGGAAAACGCAGCGTTGAAAGACCTCCCACACCGACCGACGACCTAGTGAGAATTATGGGAATGCGGTAGATGCGAGACACAGGGCCTATATCCAGCAATGTATTTTGGTTTATTGCTGAACCCACACTTAATTTTAGTCTTAAAACAACAACTTTATCTTTTAAACATACACAAATTAAAAATGTCCTAATCGACGGTTTGCAAAATCAAACATATATAGGTACTACCCTGTCGGGGTTTCTGAATTTCTGATACATAATCCAAACCCCAAGACCCTGGGGCTTACGAGAAAGGGCTTTAACCACATCAACAACAACTTGCGGTTACTTTACGTAAGGGAAAAACTGTCTTACGATAACCGTTCTCTTCCATGATGAGGGGAAGAAAATTATTTGTTGTTAAATGTAGAACTGTAGGGTGTGTTTTATTTATAACTAGCTGCTGACAGCGACTTCATCCGCGTGAAAGTAGACGCGCGGAGGTAAGATTGTAATTATTTTTTCTGATATTGTCCATTTTTCTGTGCCTTTTTTTTATTTATATAAACTAGTGCTTGACTGCGATCCCACACATTGATGGTGAAGCGCAATAGTTTATTAAGAGCCTATCCAATCTAGCCTTGAAAACCACTGCTACAAAGTTTTAGAAAACTTAAAAAAACACATGACTGAAATCAGTAGGTAAAGTCGTTCTAAGTTATGACGTGACGAAGGGAAATACACAATAAATCCATGTATGTATGAATAAATTATATCAATCGCCTAGTGTTATAAAAGATTACAAGAGACTGTAAATATATATTTTACAGATATTTTGATGCGAAATTAAATACCACAAAACATAATTAATTGGTCTTTTCCTCTCCAAAAATAATATGAATCGTATTTACGCTTTTTTGTACTGATCGACTGTCAGTAGAAGAAAGATCCCACCTATTGTTATTTTGAATAACGAGTTTTCACATTTATATTTATCACAAATCAGTGCATTTTTATAATTTTATTGTTACACTTCTTTGTTTTATGTTAACTATGTACACACTGTACGTGATATACGATGTGTACATAAGTGAACAAGTAGACAGAATCTGAACTACTAAAATCAGCTTCGTATTTCGAGACAAACAAATGGAGAATGAATGCGACACCCTTATTTTATATGAGGACATGTACAGATAAATTAAGCATTTACTCAGAACGGAAAGCCCACATAACGTGAGAATTATTAGTATTAAAAATTTGGTGTTGTATAAAAAATTTACATTTGTGTACGGATGTATGAACACAGGCTTGGTAAGGGCCTTGTTTTTAAAACTTTCTCTCCAACCAAATCAGAGTGGTAAATTTTTAACTGCTCTTCTCCGTTCCACTCAGCCCTGTTCCACGTCAGGGGAGACGAACCCTAATTCTTAATTTGGATACCGATCAGCGGATTCTAAATTAAAGTTTCACATATAGAATTTTGAATTAAGAACCTAATCAGTGTTGAAATTAAGCACAAGAAGAAGCTAATCATTTTTGAAATTACGCACAAGATGAAGACATTCAGTGTTGATTAAGCACATAGTCCTTTTTTCTATGCTAGGGATATCTTAAACACAAAGACCCGTTAATGAATAGAGTCAGCAGCCTAAGTCAAATGATTTGTTAATTCTCTTTATGAAAAACGAAGTGTATTTTAACCATTCACAAATATTAAATGGAAACGCTACTGAAATCAATATTCTTCCTCATACCAGTAAGTACTAATCCATTTAATTGGGATATTGTGAAAATTAATCTAGCGTATTGAACAAATAAACTAGGCGAATTGTGAGAATAAATTAGAGTTCTAGAACGTTTTACGCTAATAATAAAAGATAATTAAATATTTATGTACACATATTATGTATCTATTTCGGGTACTAGTTATGAGTAAGTTTATTTAGTACCTTAGTTTACTAGGTCTGTGTTTAGTTATACGAATAATGCAAAAAAATCTATGTCATTCTTTCCTCAAAAAATCATTTCAGACACTATCTATACTGCATAGTTCTCGCATGATTTTCCATTAGATTAGATTGATGTTTGCTGTAGAGATTTTGACCCAGAAGTAAATTTTATTCCATTAAGTCTTTATGTATATTATTTATTACTATTTCGCTATTTATTACTGTTTAGTGATTGGGATACTTTTCTAGGTATTCCTAAATACTATTAATGAGAACGTGTGTACGTAGAGTTGTTTAAAAGTTTTTACTCACTCACCACAAATCAGCAGCCGAAGGAATTTGGATTAAATTAAACATACGAAGGACCATGACCTAGATCAGGTTAAAGGTTATTTTTTTGTCAAAAAAATATGTAAACAAAAGATAGTTTAAATTATCACGAGAGGAGCCGCAGCAAACAGAATTTTTTTTCTAAATCTGACCGATCGCATTTTTTATTTCAGTGTAAGAAGAAGTGAAAATAACTAATTTATATACTTACTTGAATAGATCGGGGGATGCTACCAAAAACCGCAACTTCGGAATAGTCAAGTCTACAAGAGACACCAGAATTCTCAATTAACATTACAAAGTAAAGTTGTCAGTCTCTTAATTGTGTTTCTATCAAGTATAAACAATTTATAGTCAATTTTGCGTTGTAATTATTAGCATATATCTACAAATATTACAGACCATCAAGCATATTAAACATGCAATTAAAAGACGATACCGTTGACGCAGTACTTAAGCGATTAGCTGCTGCGTTGCATGTCACGGGTTTGATTTCCGCTCGGAACACACACAGTTGTCCCGGGCCTGGATGTTTAGGGTGTAGGTGAGTTTACATGTTTATAAACACATCCACGATACAATAGATACTAGTGTGTGGCAACTTAAAAAAAAATCATTATGGCTTTTTTTCTTGCTTATACTCCTAACATAGATTTATAAGAACTTATAAATCTATGACACCTAACTACAAAAAAAAAAAAATTGCTCTATTATATTTACTACCCTGACCAGGTCATCGGTCCACCTTGTTGGAGGCCGTCCAACGCTGCGTCTTCCGGTACGTGGTCGCCACTCCAGAACCTTTCGTCCCCATCGACCATCCGTTCTGCGTGCAATGTGTCCCGCCCATTGCCACTTAAGTTTGGCGATTCTTCGAGCTACGTCGGTTACCTTGGTTCTCCTGCGGATATCTTCATTTCTGATGTGATCACGCAAGGAAACTCCAAGCATAGCCCTTTCCATCGCCCTTTGGGTGACTTTGAGTCTTCTTATGAGGCCCATTGTAAGTGACCACGTTTCGGAGCCATAAGTCATCACTGGAACAGCGCGGGAACCCGATGGATGAGTGACGCACAGGACCGGTCGTTGTGGCGACGCTTGGGGGAGGCCTATGTCCAACAGTGGACGTCTTTCGGCTGATATGATGATGATGATGATGATGATATTTACTACAGTCGGACTACGGTTTTTAGAGCAATGAGTTCTAAGTTCTATCTTCTAGTAAGGAAACTTATTAGAATTTTACATTAGTAAGAAAAAGACGTTGAGTTGAGACAGAGCCTTCAGAAGATAGCAGAACGGGCTATATAAAACTAACAATTATTATTGATCCATACAACCTTTGGACAGAAAGAGCTCGAATTAATGCAGGACCCAGATCCCGAGTTATATACCTATGCATGTATATGCCAAAAGTAACCAGTATCTAAGAAATTTCTCAAAAGTAGCTCAAAACCCGTTCACCTAAATCTCACGAACAACATAACTGAGTGTGGGACGAGTTTCTGAACTATGTCTTTTCAGATGAACATGTTAAACCTTATATACCTATTAGTTTTTAAGCCAAAACAGAGTTACAGAAATATCAAACATCAAAATTTTTAATTAAGAAAACGGGTGTTTGAGACGTACGTGTTCCCTCTTCTGCCTATCCCTCTGAGGGACGCAAGCGTAATGTTATGTCGTAAGTCTACGGAAGGGGGTATTAAGGCAAGCACGGTCGTCGAGTGACTTCCCTCCGAATTCACCTGCCTATGAAATTTAATAAAACGTGCGGAAATTCACGAATTCCCCTCAAATGTAGTTACTTTCGCTATGTTTGAGACTATTTGCTCATAATTCTATGTTTTTACTTATGAGTGAAAGAACAAGAGGCTTTTATACGTTTCTATTCTGCTTACTATAAATCTTAGTGTGACTGTAGTTGCTGCTGAGTTTGATGTTTTGGAGTTTCTAGATTTTCTATTACGAATTTCTCTGCAGTTTGTTTTTAGATGGGAAAATCATCCAGTGACATCTCCCGCTCTAAGGCGAAGCATGTGTGCGCGTGCACGTCCTCCTTCTTTGCTAGCATTAATGCTTCGCAGAAGAAGGCGAATACCTGCCACTCCTCCTCGCTTCGAACCTTAGACGGTATCAAGGACCGGCGCGAGAAATCGTTGCCGCCGATTGCCCCCACAAGGACACGGCGGCGGTACTCTGCTCAAGCAGGGCACACCTCTAGCGTCTTGTTTCGGGCAGTCCACGCAGTGGTGACACCCGGGCGTTACTTCCGCACAAATCCGGTGCAGGAACTTCCCGAACTGACAATGCTTGGTGAGAACCTGCGTCATGCAGAAGGTAAGGACGCCGTGAGGTCATTCCAGCCACGCCTCAAAGAGGGGACTTACCGCTATATATTATGGCGTGCCAATCTCTGCAGTAGCCCGGAGTTTGGAGATGAGGAGAGTTGACGACTTGGGCTTGGTCCGGACAGTTATCGGACGGCCGGACAGCGAGCTACCCGTTGCTCACTGTCCGCAAGCCCGCGCCTACGGTGGCTGGAAATCGGGATCGGAATCCCGGCGGCGGCGGCGGCTATAACGCCGTTGCCTGATGCGTTCGGCCTCCTCCTTTGCGAGCATTACTGCTTCGCAGAAGTCGGCGACCGCCTGCCACTCCTCCTCGTTCCGGACCATAGCCTCAACCAAGGACCGGCGCGAGAGGTCTCCGCCGCCGATCGCCCCCACGAGGGCACGGCGATGCTCCGCCCAAGCAGGACACACCTCGACTTCGTGCTCCACCGTGTCCTCCGGGCATTTCGCACAGTGGCAACACCCGGGCGTCACTTCCGCACGAACCCAGTGCAGGAAACTCCCGAACGAACCATGTCCGGTGAGGACCTGCGTCACACGGAAGGTAGGTAAGAACGCCGTGAGGTCTTTCCAGCCAAGCCTCAAAGAGGGGACTTACCGCCATGATTGTGGCGTGTCCAGCACTGGGTTGCAATAGTCGTTGACGCCATGATCACCATGAGATCCCGCTGAAGATCTGTCCGCCAAGCCGTGACCTGTCGCGGCAGCGGACTTTCACACCGGCGTTGCATCTCCACGCGCATATCGTGCATGTATGCAAGGACTGTTGCCTCCAGATCCCACGGTGGTAGGCCAGCCAGAAGGCTCGTCGCTGCGCGGGAGACCGTGCGGTATCCCCGCACCATCCTTATTGCCATGACCCTCTGGCAGGCGTTCAGCATGGCCGCAGTTTTCGTTTTCAGCGACGACGCTCCCACCGGCGCCCCGTAGAGGGCCATGGACCGAACGATCCCCGCGTAGAGTCTCCGGCAGGAGGCGTCTGGACCCCCAAGGTTGGGCAGGAGCCGCTTGAGCGCAGCCCTAGCCCAGTTGAGTTTGGTAGCCAGACGTCGGAAATGTTCCACGAAATTCCACCGGCTGTCGAGGACGAGTCCCAGGTACTTCATCGTCGACCCGACACCGATGAGAACTCCTCCTACCGTTAGTCTGATCTCTCCCTGGTCACGTCGGAATGCCATCCGACAGAGACAATTATACAGTGGGGACACAGTAGTGAGTGTGTTTGTCTCTTCTTCACGCTAGAATGGATTTTGATGAATCGGTACATAGGTAGATCCTGTCCCAGAATAACATATAGGATTTTTACTTGGGATATTTTTACATCATGTGTTACGTATTATTATTTCCTTTATTTTTCTCCATTACGTGTTTTTGAAATTTTTAAATATTTCTTTTAACAAATACATTTAAAAAAAAAACATTTATAAATATAAATCCGTAGTCCACCGATGTCGGGAGTAGGGTCCAAGCAACTGGTGGTTAGGGCTCCAGAGATAGGAACCTCCTCACAATGCGAGCCGTATCGAGGAGTACTGCCTTTTGTATCAGGCCCTTAATCCAACCGCGCAACGACAGCTTCGACAGATGGTCGTCAAAGCCTTTGGCTATAAGGCCATTGGCGGTCACGACAATCGGCACAATGATAGCTGAGTCCACATTCCACACGACAACCTCGTGTGCTAAGTCGAGATATTTCATTTGTTTCTCTCTCGCAGCTTTATTTTTATTATTATTACAACCCTGAATTGTCAAATTTCACAGTGGCGAAGCCATTGACAAAGCGTGTTTACAATCATGTACCTGGTATGGAATACATTTACCGGCGGAATTTTATTAAGAACAATGAAATTCCTGTGGTTGTTTATAATAATGCAAGTTCTAATATAATTAATATCTTGGTTTTATCGTATGAGTTTTGTTTAAACTAAATATTAAATTCAATTTAATCTTGAAGAACTATAATTTGATATACAATTTCTCACCATGGTAAGCAATATTGTGGTCGACGATGGAGTACTCTCTTGCCTAAAAGTAACCTATTTACTTTTGAATCGACTGGCCTATGGGTCTAGTAGTTAGTGGCCTTGACTGCTATGCCGAAGGTCGTGGATTCGATTCTCACCCAAGAAAAATGTTTGTGTGATAAGCAGGATCATTTGTTCTGTATTTGGGTGTTATTTATCTATAATATGTATGTATTTAGAAATATATAATTCAGTTTATCAGTCGTCAAGTACTCATAGCACAACCTCTGCTAAGTTTGCAAAATATTATTGATAATCATCGGCTTCAATATATTTTCTGTCAAGGCCGGATAGTGGCTCACATGCATTTTCCTGATAGAAAATCTGCATGTTTTATATTCAGACCAATGAACCGGTCTCTTTGCTTCATGGAAAATTATAAATAAAGTTAAACCATTTCAAAGATTTTGCTTTAGGTAAAGGCATATTAATGTTGGCGTTCTCTTCCGTACATAGGCAGGTAATGTTTATGAAACTAATTCTATGTTTGAAGGGGCTGCTAAATTATTACACACTAGCTTTTCCGCACGGCTTCACCCGCGTACGTAAAATAAATAATATAGTTTTTGTCACTCAGGAATAAAGCAGCCTTCTGTCGGTGAAAAATTTTAGCAATTAGACCAGTACTTTTAGCTTTATCTATAATATGCATGTATTTAGAAATATATAAGCATGTTTATCAGTTGTCTGGTACACATAACACAAACTCTGCTTAGCTTGGGGCTAGACGGCGTTATGTCATAGTTGTGGAATATTATTACATTATTATTATTATATAAAACCTCGATTAAATTGAGGTTTCATTTGAGACGATGGTTTTAAATTTTACTGGTAGATAGTGTAATATCATTTAACGGCGCCGGCGTGATAATTTTCATGTAGCGGGAGCGAAGGGCATTATCAGTGAGGGCGAATATGATAGCTCGCAGATTTGCACGAGCTGTAATGAGGTGAACCTTCACATATTACACCTCACTGTCGTTCGGGATTAAAATCGGCAACCTTGGTTTCGTTTGGAATTCAACATGCCGCCCGCGACTTAAAGACACTGCTTTATCCCCTAGTCACATAATCTACTATAGCTACACAATTTTAATTACTGCATCAGTTACGAAAACCCAAACATAGCAAATAGCAACATAGCAAGCATAGCAAAGATTTCTCGGAAGTAATCCTTATTGTTTCAACATAAAAGGCGAGTTTTCAATTGTTATTACAAATGAGTCGGGTTAAAGACGAGAACAAAGACAAGATGACAGTGAGAACGGGTCAAAAACATCATGCCAATGAAAGAAAAACTTTGTCTATTTCGCTGTCAAGTTTCGACACAATCAAATGAAAAAGAAGTAAAATGGAACACTTTATTGGATTGTCACGAATAAATAAAATGTCTCTTTTTAACCGACTTCAAAAAAGGGGCGGATTTTCAATTCAGCTGTATTTTTAATACGACTTTTTTACTTCATGGCTCCGTGAAAGGATAAACTTTCAGAAGTAGATTTTGATAAAAATAGGATTAATATTAAATCTAGTTTTGTTGATGACAAGTATGACAACAGACAGGTATCTAATAAACACACAAACAACACAAGATATATATCAATTAAGATAGTTAAGCGACACTAAGATGGTACTAATAAAATAGTACCCCCGAACTGATGTGACGATGAAGCCAGAACGTAGGCACCTTGAAGAGATTCTTCATTGGGGCTATGAATAATTTCGGAGAAGTGACTCTAGCTATACATGACAAATATTATAATTATAAGTGCCTTCATATGGAAACTTATACACTATTTTTAGAGTTCCGTAGCCAAATGACAAAAAACGGAACCCATATAGATGCGTCATGTCTGTCTGTCTGTCTGTCCGTCCGTATGTCACAGCCACTTTTTTCCGAAACGATGTATTCTGTGAACCGCTTTAAGATTTTTACACAAAAATAGAAAAAAAAATACATTTTGGGGGTCCCCATACTTAGAACTGAAACTCATTTTTTTTTTATCAAAACCGTACGTGTGGGATCTATGGCCGTGTGGGATATACCGGAACTTGGCCGGTTTTTTTAGTTGCAACTAAAACTAAAAGTGGAAAATAAAACACTTATAAAAACACAAAATTGTAAGATAACTTTAGTTTTAAAAGAAACAAAACACAATGCCTTCCGAATTTTTTTTAGTATTTTTTTAGAAGTATTTTTTATTTGTTTTTATTTTTATAAGGTAAACCTTAGCGTGTACTCGTACTACTTAATAAATATACGTAGATTAATTCCAAGAACCAGCGGCCAAACATTTATTACAAAAATAGCTTTAATAGCTTACTTTACATTATGAACCGTCCCAAATAAGCTACTCAAAAAGAAAAATCTTAGAGTTTAATCTTTGTCAAGAAAAAAATTCAAAAACTAAGCTCTAGAAATAACTTATAAACAAGAAAACGAAAAACCATAAATAACAATTATTAATGAAGTAAAAAATTTGACTAATACACTTCCAAGATCAAATGAAATTAAGTAAGAATGGAGTAGGTCCAAGAAAAACCGAATGGGAACAAAAACAGAATCTTGGCAATTGAAAGCAAAAGTGTGACGTCCAATGTGTTGGACTAAGATTGATTGATTACAGAAAATGGAGATGGACATATTTATTCACTCCTTCGATCTAGTTAAGTAGGTAGGCATGTATTTTCATACTTAATTTATTTTAATTAGGATAATATTGTTTAATGAATGAAAGATGTTATTCAGACAAAAGTCCTTAGCATTTACGTACCTATATTTAGGTACCAAACTTGATTCAGCAGAGCGTAGTGTTCCGCACGCGCCTTATAGAGGATGTCAGAAACATTGAAGGGGCCCAGTGAGGCCGATGCCGACCTGACAGCCCTAGTGCTGCGGGAACGTTTGAAATAGTTACGTTACATTGGAAAGCAAAAGAAAGGAACACAGGCGGGTGACGCCCCGGGCGCTAGGAGACGGTGAGCAATGGGTAGCTCGCCTTCCGATAAGGACCAAGTTAAAGTTGAAAGCGCGTTATGTTATTCTCCTTGGTTCTTTGCCGATTAATCTCGTTTTTAGGGTTCCGTAGCCAAATGGCAAAAAACGGAACCCTTATAGATTCGTCATGTCTATCTGTCACAGCCCCTTTTTTCCGAAAGTATAAAAGCTATACTGTTGAAACTTAGTAAGTAGATGTATTCTGTGAACCGCATTAAGATTTGCACACAAAAACAGAAAAAAAGCAATAAATTTTGGGGGTCCCCATACTTAGAACTGAAACTCAAAAATTTTTGTTTCATCATACCCATATAATATAGGTCTTAAAAAATGATATTGAGGTTTCTAATATCATTTTTTTCTAAATTGAATAGTTTACGCGAGAGACACTTCCAAAGTAGTAAAATGTGTGTCGTCCCCCCTGTAACTTCTAAAATAAGAGAATGATAAAACTAAAAAAAATATATGATGTACATTACCATGCAAACGAAAATTGGTTTGAACGAGATCTAGTAAGTAGTTTTTTTTTTTTAAGTCATAAATCTAAAAACATACACTATTATTAAAACATCGACCAATGTTACAACGAACTACAAGAACTTTTATATTATGTTACTTGCTGCTACGGAACCCTCCATGGGCGAGTCCGACTCGCACTTGGCCGGTTTTTTAATATAATTTGGCTAGCTACTTTATCAATCATGTGATTGATACAGAAAAAAATGTAAAGCCCGACCAGACTTGTACCTATTGGTGGAATCCACCATCAACGATTCACATCTCATCTTAACTGAAATTTGGCCTGGTTATCTGATACTGTTTTTCTTTCATTTTGTAAAAAAAAAAAAAAAAAATCTTATAAGCAACGCTATTTATTCCTCCGGTTAAGTTTAAAACAAAAAACTCGCCTATGTTTGATAAGATAAATTCCTGCAACCCAAGATAATTTCTGAAATAAAGCTGTTCAAAAGCGTTCGCACTTCTTAAGTATATTTTCTGAGATATTATAAATGTACACAAGAGAGCTTTGAGATATGAAATATACAAACAGCCACAATATCAGGCTGTGCAGAGGTTTACTGAATTCTTCCTTGAACATAAACTTGGTTTTCCTCGGAGTAAAAGGAATATTGTTTGTCTACTGGGTATGCATGGAACTCGTAGCTAAATAAAATAGCCGCAAGAGTCGATATTCAAGGTTAAATAAACCCTTACTTAAAAGAACACCCGTTTTTAACCGACTTCTAATAAAAAAGGAGGAGGTTCTCAAGTCGGATGTATGTATTTTTTTTTTTTACAAAAATTGTTTTTGTGTTGGAAAGGGTATAACTACTTCTTCCAAAATGATCCCATAGTCACAAAGTCAGGATCTGATGATGGAATCTTGACGAAATTGAGAGAACTCCTCAAGTATTATAGGCAACCATTTAGTTTTTTTGGTATTTTCATCAAAGACTTATAGACCAGGGTAGAAGCCTTTAAAAATAATAAAAAGTGAAAAAAGATAATAGTAGGATGAAACCCATTAGAAAAGGAGGAGAATATTATAAAAATTAAAGGAAAAATAATTTACGGGCGATCTGAGATCTGAAAACTCACCCCCATCCCCTTCCCGACGGATGGGGGTGAGTTTTTAAGGGTAAAAAACGGTTTTTCTCGATTTCCGGCAAAACTAAAAGTCCTAAAAAAACTAAAACCTTAAAATTTATGTGAAAAATTAAAAACCCAAGGTTTTGGTTTTTTATTTTTATCTTTTTCTAAAAAAATATTTTTTCACGAAATTTGGTGAAAACTTACCTTTTCATGTCCCAAATATGCTGCAATTTATTTGATTAGAAATATTTATTTTTTCACCTCATTTTAAATTAATATCGAAAAAGCACCCTAATTTTCAATCGAAAATTTACCCGTCAAAATATCAGTTTTTTTTTCAAAATGTTGGTATGTTTTCTGTTCGTTGAAATCTCTACTTTCCGATGGTGAAAAAAATATATATGTTACTTCAGTAAATCTTCTCAGAAAATGCAAAAAATCGAAAAAAACTCGAATTCGAAATTTTTTTTTTCGTTATTATTTACAATTTTGAGCTATTTATTAAAATGTACACTTTAATTACTCGAAAAACGTAAGATTACATGTAGCATTGATAAAAACAAATATACTACTTTAATTAACAAACAAATAAGTTAATAAAATTAATATTTAATAAGACATCTACAATATATGGAGAAAGTAGTCGAATCTTCTTTAAATTATATGCGTAGATGCCTATTTATAACTATTTTAAGATAACTTATATACCTGAGTGACCTACGAAAAATTTTAGCCCATCAAAAGGTATTTCATAGAGAAGTGGGGAAGGGGCTAGGCGAGTCTGGGTCTTACTACATACATACCTACTATTTCGTAGCAGCTGTAACAACCTGTAGCAATCCCGCATGCGTGATGAAATCCATCACGCATGCGGGATTGCTTCGTATACAGAAAACAAAATGCAAAAAAAAACGCGTCCCGCGTGCGTATTCCAGGCATTACAATAAATACTAGTATGAAATGGATATTTGCTGGGGTTACACGTGCGGGGCAATCCCGAAAAGGTCGCGAGCGGCCGCGCACCACGCGCGTCTTGTCGGTAGTTCTAGCCTAGCCAGCCGCTACCGGCCGCTGCCATTCCGGTGTGACTCGGCCCTAAGATTTGCCGAAGTCAGTCTGTGAATGTGTGACCATCTTCAGCTATTAAATGCCAACTACGGAATATTACGTAACTGGTAATAATGGTAGGACCACTATTACAGCGTTAGGAACGCCACAATTATGGCGGTAAGTCTCCTCTTTGAGGCGTGGCTGGAAAGACCTCACGGCATCCTTACCTTCCGCATGACGCAGGTCCTCACCGGACATGGCAAGTTCGGGAGGTTCCTGTACCGGGTTCGTGCGGAAGTGACGCCCGGGTGTTGCCACTGTGCGGAACGCCCGGAGGACATGGTGGAGCACACAGTCGAAGTGTGCCCTGCTTGGGCGGAGCATCGCCGTGCCCTCGTGGGGACGATCGGCGGTGAAGACCTCTCGCGCCGGGCCTTGGTTCAGGCCATGGTCCGAAGCGAGAAAGAATGGCAGGCGGTCACCGACTTCTGTAATGCTCGCAAAGAAGAAGGAGGAGGAGTTGTCAGTAACAGCAGCCCAGCCCAGCTGGGTCGAAGCCTACCGGGGCCAGGGTTAGTTTTGAAAGATAGCTCGAGCCCCGATATGAAGACTTGAAGGAACGGGGTGGGTTTTTAGTCAGTAAGAGTCTGACACTATCTTCTGCTCCGCCCAAGACCGTGGGTTATCATTGATGATTTTGCCACCATAAAAAAAAAAATCTATTACGGCGTAATAAACTACTGACAACGTAGTGTTTTCGCTATAGATTATATGGTAATCTATGTAATTTGGTATCCATGATCTCAAATACGAAATGCGAACCATTGAGAGTCATTTTTAAGGTGGCCAGTGATTGTGATTTGACGGTTAAATTTATAGTTCAATGGGTTAATAGACTGAGATTGATCCGCATCTCGAAAAATACGTTAGGCCTAGGTCACGGTTGTATTTTTTTAATCTTTGGCAGTAATTACAGATAATCACAAGCAAGGAAATCTGATAGTAGTCTTGCCAAGATATACACGGTCGTAACTTGGCTAGCCCTACTGCAGGCTTAAACAAATGACTTTTCTGTTAGCGTTCCTGCCAAACGCTAAATATAAAATGTATGGTAATGACATTACCTACTGAGAAAACATGTGACAAATAGCATGATTGGGTTGCGTTTAGCGTTTGGCGGGAACGTTAATAAAAGTCATTTATCTAAAGGCGCGGGCTCACTGCGGCGCACGGAGAGTCTACGCATGAATTGACGTCATTGATCCATGCGTGGCTTTGTCGAATAGGCGGTTATTTTGCTCAACGCTGCCGACTTGGGTTTACGTTTCCGCTGGAATACACGAATATGAACCACGACTACGTACAACTTGCTTATCGCAGCGCAGTTTCCAGTCAAACACCATATAGAACGGACACGTTCATGTTTCTCGTCTCATAGGATGGCATAAAATCGCTTTCCCGCCCGTCCTACCTCCCGCAGTGAAGCCCGTGGCCGTGGATTGTAGTGGCACATGTGTAGCACGCTATACATAGTTGTGGGTCTTAGTACACCTACTCCAGTGAAACGTAGAACCACGTTGTCAAACAAAATACGTGCAGCTAAAATGCGCCGCATGCTCGTGCACAGCATGCGCCGCGGTGGTCCCGCGACTTAAGCCTGCAGCACGGCCGTCTATCACGGACGCATTCTATATGAATAATGATTTCGTTAATAAATGTTTATATAAATAACTAAGTCATTTGTATATGGCCTTATTAACCAAGCCACAACATTTTCTTCCATAGATATATCCAACTAAGACACAAGTGATTGTTATTGTTAGTTCTCGGACTGTGTCTAAAGTGGATTGATCGAAACTTCCCCAGGTTTTTTTCAATAATACCATTATTCCTTTAAGTTACACTGTGAAGAACTTGGGGATTTATTTCGATCGCACTCTTTCCTGGACAAAACAACTGCAGGAAGTCAGTCGTAAGCTATTTGCTTCAGCGGGCTCCCTGAGACGTCTTCGTAATTTTCTTCCCATCAATACCAAAATTGCGTTAGCCCAATCTCTTCTTCTTCCAATCCTGGACTATGCTGCTGCCAGCTATCTTGATCTCACCCAGGACCAATTGGATAAGCATGAGCGACTTCAAAATCTTTGTATCAAGATCATATTTGGCTTGCGCAAGTATGACCACGTTTCTGAATTTCGTACTAAGCTCAAATGGCTTCCTATCCGCCTTCGCCGGAACACCCATATACTTTCTTTGCTTTATAATGTGCTATTTAATCCATGTACCCCGTTTTATCTTAAAGAACGTTTTCAGTTCCTTAGTGACACACATAGTAGGTCCTTGAGATCATCGGAAAACCTAAAATTAAGTATTCGCACGATTTCCACTACCTTCATTGACAAATCTTTCACAATTCAAGCTGCACGTTTGTGGAATGCGTTACCCTTAGAAGTAAGGCGTGCTCAAACGCTACCAATATTTAAAAAGATGGTGAAGGAACATTACCTTTCTCTTTGATATATTTTTCTTCTCCTGGTTCAACTATATATTTGATATTTATTAGTATATATTTTTTTTATATTGTATGTACGTATTTGTGTTAATGTATCTTGTTATACATATCTGACGTTTGTACACTGACAACCCTTAATCTATCTCCTTTCTCTCAGTCCATCCAAAGGTTGTCTGTAAGAGATCGCCCTGTTCGATAAGACCGCCCATTGTGCACTTATTCTTTTAAATGTTTGTCCAGTATTTTTGTTTATTTGGTGTACAATAAAGATTATAATATTACCATGAAACATATTCTAATAAAGTACTCCTAATTTCTGTTAAAACTCTCACATTTGCACTAAATGAAAGCTCCCCAAAAGTATTTTCTAAAAGACAATTACGAACTTCTCCCATGTAAAAAATCAACGTCACAATTCATAGCCCTATATTTTTCTTGTTTTAATTACTTCAAAAGTTCCTAAGACAGTTTTAATTTTCTCAGAGACGGGCGGAGTTTAATCGCTGTGGTGAGCTGAGCATACAGGATAACTTTTTAAAGAATGTTTAGTAGAAACATTTTCATATTAGTCAAGATTAGATTCGCTGCTTTTCTAAGAGTGTGTAATAAACGTACTTTTTAGCTTCATGACATTTTTTTGTCTTTATATATAATTCCTCTTCATTTTACGTGTGTTACCCGCCTAACTCACCCTAAACGGCTTGACCAATTTTGATGAAACTTTGTATGTATATTTGCGTGGGTCCCTGAATGATTTGAAAACACAATTGAGCCCAGTAAGTGGCGTTGATTACGTACCGGGTTCATAATTTTTTATTCAGACGAAAATCTAACTTACGGACAGGACAAAGCCTGTAACAGAGCGATGTCGCATATTTTATAAATGTGCCTACATATGTGCCTGTATACATAATAAAAAAAAATCATTTAATTCAGTCTATAACACAAAAGAATGGGTATTGAATAACGCGTCGAAGTTCATTCAATACATTTTATAGACTCCAATACGTACCTACATCCTCACTTTTGTTTATACTTTTATTTTATTCAGTAGGTATTCGCTTGTAGAGGATATGAAATAAAATAAAAATTGTCGACATTACGATGACGGCGACTGTTTGAATTTTGAGTTACAGGTAAAATAGCATCTATTTTTGTGTTATGAATGTAATTATATCACCAAGTCCTGATTCTTTAGAGGCATGTCATGGCTACAATTTTTTTTTCTGTTTAAATATTGAATGACTTGTCCTCTACTTAAAGTTTCCAACTATCTCTGTCCTAGGATATTACCATAAATAACCTGCTTAATTCACACTACCCTCATTTTGTTATAAAAATACTAAATGGTAAAAAAATATACGAACCACATCGATGATGTGATGTAGAGACACCCCGAAGGTGACCAGAAGAGGTTGTGACGAGTTCTCTACGGGCCTCACAGAGGCATCGTATCTCGTCATCAGGTGACGAATCAACCGGTATTCTTCGTCGCAACACACTGCACCTGCAAACAATTGACATTCTTAAGTCTCAAATAGTGTTAAATCAGGAGGAATTCTAGTCTCTCTGGGCTAGTAGGAAGTTACCTAGAAGATTGTAATATAATAATTATTAATTTATTTCATCGTAAGCCCGCTGTTACAATATTTTGAACTATTTTTTAATTTCTCTGAATTTTGAACTAGGTGTATATCCCTGAGGTTTTCGTTGGTTATTGGACCAGGGTGGATGGCTATAGAAAAGAATCATTGAAAAATAATGTGGGAAGCCTACACCGAAGAGGCGTAAGTAAGTAGTAGTAGGTACTTAGATAGAATCACGAACCATATTATAAAACAAATAGTAAAGTTAAATAATTCAATTATTATAAAATGTAGAATTTAGGTTTTTTTTTATTTTATTACATCCCTGTGGCTTAGGAGAAAGTGATCCTTCGTAGTAGCAAGCTATAGAATATGCATCATCCATTTTAGAATAAATGATGGAAAAGAAAATGCGACGTATTAATAATCAGTAAAATATTATCTGCCGTCGAGAACATTCGTTCAGAAACGATTTTAAGACTTATCTTTACTACAAATACAGTTTTAAATCGGCGGGTTTGGTGGCACAAATTTGTGCCAGCGGGGCGCAACGGTAATACTTGTTTACGGGCACGTTTTTGTGCCACTGGGGCTCTAGAGGTTAAAATTGGATTAACGATATTTTAATGATTATTTTAAACGCAAGTTTGTGTGATCTATGTTAATAAAGGGGGTGTTTTGAATGTATCACTGTAAGTTACCCAACAGAAGATCCTCAGTGTAATCACAGGTACCTAAGTGTTTAAAGATAATGCTTAAATGTATTTATTCCACCTTTTTTTGTGAATTGGGTCTGGTTAGGTTAGGCCAACACTACGATAGAGAACGACTGCCTAGAGGTAACCTAATTTTGGAAATAGGTTACCTCTATGCAATCATTCCCAGTAATGCTCGCTAACGAGGAGGCCGACCGCATCAGGCAACGGCGGTCTCGCCGCCGCTGGGATACCGATCCCGATTTCCAGCCACCAAAGGCGCGGGCTTGCGGACAATGATGGTAGCTCGCTTTCCGGCCGTCCGGTAACTGTCCGGACCAAGCCCAAGTCGTCGACGGCGCGCGCTGTTCCCGCGCGCCTTAAGGAGTTATCAGCAACAGCAGGGCCCAGCCGGGTCGAAGCCTACTGGATCCAGAGTTATCCGTAAGGGCGCGATGAACAGGAACGGGACCGGAATGGGTTTTTTAGTCAGTAAGAGTCTGACATTATCTCCCGTTCCGCCCAAGAGCGGGGTTTGCCATTGGATGATTATTCACATCGAAAAAAAACACATCGATTACATCATCGCATACAATCAGGTGTGATATGGTAGCCTAACGCGAGACTCGATTATATAAAAAATTAACTAATAAGAAAAATGGAATCAAAGAGTGATACTAATACTACTGACAAAACTTTATTATGTACCTAACAGAAATGAGAATTGTAGAAACCAGAGTTCAAGCATCTTATCATTTATATTGAAAACGATTTCAGGGGTCTATGAGTAATAACGATTTTAGAATCGAAGAAATGAATCAATCATTAAATACAGAATTGGAAATTTACATAGGCAGCAGAAATTATACTATGAAATCCCTTGCGGATAAAAGCTGGCTTACAACCAGTGCTAAAACGATACTTGAAACCACACTTGTTCTAAATATGGGTGTAGCTGCCGGCGAAATATCAGGGAAAATAAAAAAGAGAATCGTGATAGAATACTAGCGAAGATCTAGCCTTGCCTGTATTTTGAAAAGCTTGACTTTACTATTCATACAAACATATCAAAGTAAAAAAAAATTTGCAGTCATAATGGGATATCGATATCTAATGATTATGAAACAGAAAACCAGCAATATGCCAGACGGACTCACTCGAAAATGTATGCAATGCATTTTTAATTATATTCTTTTGAAACCACAATCCTATTATAGGGATATCTTGTAGTAAAAAACTTTTACTGTATTGTTTTATTTTTGGAGCTGGGAGAGTCCTTAAGAAGCACCAAAAAGCACTTACAGTTTTAAAAATTTCTTAAAAATACATTGTACTGAATTACACAAAAAAAAAACATTTAAAAAACAACTAAAAAAAATTGTTTAAATATGTCATTAAGATGTGTTTCCTCTTATTTAACTTTAAAATCGCTTAAAAATCTGAAAAAACTTTTGTATGTTAACTTAGTTTGATCCAATATACAAATATTATAAGGAAAGATCTGAACGTATATTAATTATATCTGAAACCGATAAATCAATCAAACGTCTACTTCAGCTATTTATAAACATTACAGTCGATACTGTTAATTAATAAACAGAAGTTTTGACTGCCTTCAGACAATACTCCTATAAAATTTAAATGCATCTGTTTTTATTATTAAAAAAAAAAAACAAGAAACGTTTTAAATATCAGTAAGTATCTATAATGACTACAAAAATTTAAAACAGAAAATCTAGCAAAATTTTTTGGTTTTTAACACTAGCAGCACAGGAATCCCACATTTGCCCCATTTTGATGTTTATCTGGCTCTAGTTAATGTTTTATTATGCGTAGAATTAATTTTTTTTATTACTTTTTATGTAATTTCGTGTAAACAATAATCATATCATTTTATAAAAAGTCATACAAAATTAGTTTTATTATATTTATAGAACTTTGAAATGGGTCAAATTAGGACGCCCGCGCTTCTAGTATTAAGTAAATTTTTATAATTTTAGTACGTAGGTAGTAAGTACATAGTTTTAACCGGCCAAATGTACTTCTAATTAATTCTTGCAGTTGAAATTCTTTTATATCAATTAATTGTATCAACTAAGACATAGATCTGATAGTTATGAAAAGATGTACAAGGTCATTGCTTCGTAAATTGCTAGTTTTTATTAGTAAGAACCTAAAAGTAGTCATGGATCATCAAAAAGTAATCATAATCGAGGAAAATAAATCACGCTCACAAGGGCCAAAAATATACACGACAATATTAGGTACCTACTTGTAGTTTAGGTAGTTTTACATTTACGCCGATTTTGGCTTCTTATTCAAATAAAAATGCGATTTTTTTTTTATTTAAAAAATGGGGTCGTTTTAAAGAAAAGTCAGAAAGGGAATTTGTCAAAATGCTACACAGATTCTGATAGTCATAAATGCTTATGTCAGGAAGCGTTCTTTGAAACACATGAGTTTTAAAAGACATGTCTACTTAGACATGTCATAAAATGAAAATGAGTAACTTGAAAGTAGGAAACTTTTGAATCTCAAATTAGGCATATGATGACCCCGAGAGGTTTGCTTGAGTACCTATCGCTATAGAACAGGAAACACTTCGTGATTTAAAGAACGAAAGGATCAAAAAAGAAAGGATACATTTTTGGTAAACTTCAGCCTTAAGTTTCGCTAAAATTATCCCAAGGGAACAAATTTCCGGGATAAAAGTATATTGTTTGCTATTAGCAGGACATGATCTACCCGTGTATCTAATTTTGTTCAAATCCGTTCAGCTGCATAAACGTGAACAGTGAGTAACAGATTTTTTTTATTTTTTTTATCAGCGAGATATCATTTCTTCTCCTTTAGTTCTAGGTGGTACGTACCCACCTGTGTTCTTTCAGTTGCCATTTTTTTATGGTGGGAAAATCATTAATGACAACCCCCGCTCTTGGGCGGAGAGTGAGATAGTGTCAGACTCATACTGACTAAAAACCCACCCCGTTGCGTTTCAGGGCCACGGTAATTCTTTTGAGCAATCATGCGGCCCATTGAGTAAGAGACATACTCACAAACATTCGCTTTTATAATATTAGTGTCATTAATAACTTCTGAAACTTGTTAAGAGGGTCCTTCTCACCTCTCCTATCTCAATATCGAGCATGGGTTAAAAGCTTGTTGCTTCATCCAACACAATCCAAGCGATGTGATAAAGAGGCAATGCAAAAAAAGAGAGATAACGCCTGAAAAATCTGTTGGCATTCGGTAATTCCGTGATTTACTTGAATATTTCACAAAACTTATCCCAGAAAACACGTGTCTTTTTTTTTAAACGCTTAAAAATGTTTTCAGTAAAATTTTCATCATTCAGAATCTCGATTAAATGAGCAAGGCTCTGTTGACATACTTTTTTATATTCTTAATACTCGTATATGAGTACCTACATTATGGAGGACCAAAGTTCACGTAAAATAGTAGATTTTCAGAGGACTTTAGTATATTAGTTTTACATAAATTTATGTTTTGATATGTATAAAAGCCTAGACAACATCCACAAGATAGCTATGAACCCAAAATATGTAGAGAAAGATTTGTAATAACATCATAATTACGTGAAAGCGGTTGTACGACAATATACCTCGAAAAGGAAGCTGAAATTTACAAGCACGATCGGATTCATTGGCCTATCACTTCTGCAGAACCGAACGTTAATTGACACGTCTCCTGAGCACAGGTCAACGATGCGAGAAAATATACGTCATATACCTACATAATATATTTCTAGGCAGATACATTAATTTCACTTGGCATTTGAGCGTACGTCCCTAGATACACGTACACCTATGTTTCTTGGCAGATACATTATTTTTTAATGACATCTGACTGTACCGTTATGCCTCTTTTTCACTAAAAATGTTTGATAGATAGTATAGTAAAACGGGGTGAATAGAGACTTAGGTGTGATTAGAGACAAAACTTTGGTTTGGTTTTTCACTTAGTTACTATAATATCGACTTTTAGAAGCAAAGCATCGATTTTTTATTAGAATAACAATTCATTAAAATATTGATATATTTAAATGCTGCAAAAAATATTCAAACATCGAGAAAATACCCTCTAAAGTTTTGTCTCTATTCACCCCTAAGTCTCTATTTACCACATTTTACTATACTTGACAGGGGCTAATTTTAATTTAAGAGCTGAGGGATTGTTCAAAAAAATTACCTTAACCCTGCCACACAAAGAGCAACTGAAGGAACACAGATGAGTTTTGGTCACTAAAAGTCTGGCATGACTGCTTACTCAATCCAGAGTGGGACATGTTACTCGATGATTTCTCTTAAATATATATTTATAAAAAGTAGGTCAAAATCGAGCTCAAAGGCGTTGGTTACAAACATACAGGTGAAGCTAATAATATCGTGTTAATAATAATTTCCTTTTTTTGAGGTTAAAAAACTTTTACAAAAATTAACCGAAAATACAACAGCTTTTACCTACATTTTGTCTATTTACGAACATAAGTGTAAAGGTAAAAGCCCTGTCGGTTTTGATAATTACATTTTCCGAAGAAGGTTTTTCCGTACCTCACCGTTACTTCAGCTGTCCGAGGTAAACCGACCGCTCCCATGACAACCTATTTTTCTTCGCTAACGAGTCCGAGTACCATAGGAAAACAATCTTTGACATATATATCAGCCTATATATAAGCCTACATGTACAGTTACGAGCAATGATATACAACATCAGTTTTAGTACACGCGAAAACCGAAACACGTGTTTAGTATTTTTAACCGGAAAAGGAGGAGGCCTTTTCGAAGTCGGTTTTATGTTCGGCTTAACCTGACAATTGTGATAATTGCAGACACAATTGAAAGACAATAGGTGCGCGAACGCCGGCGTTCGCTTGGGGTTTAATGAATTAATGGATGTTTTTTTTATGTATGTTCACCAATATCTCGGTCAATTGTGGACCAATTTTGAAAATCATTTTTTTTATTGAAAGGTAATATTTTTATGATCTGATCACGAACTTCGAAGATATGGCACATAACTCCTCATAGGATCACAGCAGAACTGTCGTAATAAGTAAAATTGCTTTGTTTATACATGTAGTCGATGACTGGCTTAAGGAAAAGGGGGAGGGGATGTATCGGACTGATCTGATAATGAAGCCAGAAGGTAAATTAATGTAATCTAACCGCGTTTGGGATTATTAGAATCGTTATGAGATGCTCTCTGGCTATAAAGTATTTAAGTTTGGCTGAGAGGTACTTTTTAGTAGTGGTAGATACCATAACTAAAAAAAACACTGAAAAGTACAAAGTAACTTTAATTTTGGAAGTCTGTGTTAAATAACGAAGAGACAAAACTATTATAGAAACACCGAAGTGTTTTTTTAACATTGAAGTCGGTTGTATTTTTTTGTAAAAAGTTTGTAAAGAATCTATGTAAAAAAATTTATAACCATATCATGAAAAATCACAAAATTATATTATAAGCGTTACGTCAGCAAAAATACATAGTTACCAGGCCATCCAGGCGACTAGAGGTTGATTTTTTAATTGCACCCAGCTGTTTACTGGCGCCTAATACCCGTTATGACCTTGCGTGACCTGTCTTGTAATTAGCGTCGGTGGTATCCAACATGTGATCTTTCTAAATATTTTTGAGAAAAAATATAACATAGTGTAAAAAAAAATTGGAATTCATTAAGTTACTGATTCTGAACAAACTATATTCAGGTATCACATAAACATTAAAAAAAAAATGTTCTATATACGTACAGAGTCACATTGTTTATCTAGTTTAACTTCTGTCAATCAAGAAAAAAAATGTTCAACAATTTGTTTTAAATTATGTAATCAGGGCCTCAAGTCTACTATTACAATAGTGTCAGAATGTTCTTTCATTGATTTCATAATTGTTGATTTTGACAAATTTTGGTAATCTACTAATATAATGGCATCATTATGACATTCCAATGGTCTACCACTGATACTCCATTGAAAGATATGGCATAGAATGGTAATCTTGTACACAATGATAAATGAATGTCTGACGTATGCGGTAGTCTGCTAAAATTTTGACAGTTCCTTTAATCAGTGTCCTACCATTAGAACGTCATTGTGCAGTCAGTGCTTTTAATAAGCTCGATATTGTCATTTTACCACAACTCTACGAGACCATTGGCTGATCAATGATGAATGAATGATCGATCATTATGAATTAGCAGATTACGAACATTTAGCAAAATGACAATGGGATCGTGTTGGAATGACGAATTTATAAAAATAGCAGACTTAGGCCCCGGGTCATAAGCCATAATCAGCCTTATAATGTTCCCACTGCTGGGACTCAAGACTCATCTCTAGGAGAAGGAATGGGCCGTAATCCACAGAGCGGGTTGGCGGATTTCAAATGTCTTCGAATTTTTAACCAAACCAGGTAATTTAGAACAAATTGTCGTACACTAATTCCTTGAAAAACAGAGATTAAGATAGATTAGAAAATGTGACCGTCTTATCATATCTTATTATTGCTCGTGACTGTAATATGTGATGTGCGGGCGGCACAGTTGACGCATTGATATAGCAACTGGCTGCTGCACTGTGTGTCCTGTATTCGGTTCCCGCAAGGAACAAATATTTGTATGGCCTACAGACAGTTGGTACGGGTCTGGGTGTCTTGTGTACGTGAATTTACATGTTTGTAAACGTACGCACGATACAGGAATAATTTCTAGTGTGGGGCAAAGGTTAAAAAAAAAATATTCGTACAACAGCTGACTATTGTCTTAAGCAAGGTTGTTGTTGTTATGTTATCATGTTAATCTTTGTTTCCTATTTCTATTATCTTTCAACAATGGGACAAAAATTCTGTTTCTACACCATTCATTCACAACATAAAAATGCGGCATAAATTATATTTTAACGAGGAACAAGCATTTGCATGTCGCTCTCAAAGAAATGAGAATATAAAAAAAATGCTCAAAATGTTAGGAAAAGGCTTTCAAAAGGGTTACTTTTGAAATAATTTATGGATGAATGCGAATTTACTTATAAGCATAATATTAGTAACAAAAACATTAGTAAAAACAACAACATACAACAACACAATCACACATCTGTTGTGTTCTAGGACCATGAGTATCTCTTTCGTACTTTTCCCCATGGTCATACAGTTGCCAGTGTCAGTGATTGGCTCGCCGCGCCATCGCGTCATAGACGTCATTCCTAATTCGTTCCCTGCGTTGCTGCATGTATCTAACAACGAAGACGATTGGCTCGCCAATGTACCTAAGGAATGCGCAAAGCAATCCCCACTCTGACGCCGAGCGCTCAAGATCCGTTTTGGCAACTGTAGTAGGCATACTGGCATCTCATTGAGACGCGCATGGGACAGTACTCGGTCCTTATAGGACGAATGGATGGCGAGCTACCTATTGCTCGTCGTCTGCAAGCCCGCGCCTGCGGTGGCTGGAGGTCGCCCTGCAATTCCTGACGCTCGGGACGTGTTCTATGCGGTTGTTGGGGCGTGAGGATGTACATTCCCTCATTTTTGTGTAAATGACTTAAAAATAAAATTCTTTTTTTACACCACCTGCTCGATAATGTCGTTTTATACGTCATACAAACCTCACTTAGAGTAAGTCATTCTATCCCTAGGGTGATAATGCAGTATGGCCAATCCCTAGGGAATAATTTGATTTGAATTTGGAACATCAAAAATCGTCAACATTATGAATTAAAATGTACGTGCATCGAACAAGTTGACTCGAAATTCAAACTGGCCACTAACAAAAAAAAAAAGAAAATAGAATAAAACGTGCTTACTGACGGGAGCATTATAGAAAATTTAAACTATAGAATCTTAGAGTAGTGAATTTTTTTTTGTTTGATGAACTTGTAAATATAATACTTATATTTCTCTAATATATGATTTCGTCAACCAAATTGTCTTTTAATTATCTCACAGATGGTGTAAAAAGTAAAGTATGCAACACGGGGATAAAGCCGTCTTTGTCTTGGGTGGCTTGAATTCCTCACTTCACTCAGGATTTTTTATTAACTCCCTCGCAGTGCGAGGGAGTGAATTTTATAAATCTCTCACTATCGTTCGGGATTAAATTCAGCAACCTTCGTTTCTTTCGGAATTCAACATACCGCCCTCGACTTAAAGACACTGCTTTATCCCCTAGTCACATAATAACTATTACCTACTAACAACCTTCTCTTAGCTATGGACTGTTTATCTGAAATAGATCTAGGCGTTCTCGCAAAAGGCGGTACTTCACACCGAGACTGCTTTTAATGTTATACAAAGCAGGTCCGATCGTGTGTGGAGTACTGCAGCCACATATGGGCTGGTGCTGCAAAGTGCCACCTGGCAGCTTTTGAGTCGGTGGAAAGGCGTGCGAAGAGGCTGATTGATGATCCAGAATTGGTTAAGTCCAATCTTCAAAGCCTTGAGCACAGGCGTAGGGTAGCCAGCCTTTCGGTGTTTTACAGATTGCATTTTGGAGAGTGTGCGCATGTGCGAGAATTATGGGTATTCTGATAAAAATCAACGACTGGATGCTCAATGCAAATTAGTTTTAATTATTTTCGGTGTGAACAACATATTTTACAAAAAACAAGTGAAGACAAGTGACAAATAGCAATGTCATATTTTTTCTTTAATTTTAAGAAGCTTTTTTTTTATGGTGGGGAAAAAATCATGCATTGACATCCCCCGCTCTTGGCCCCAGCCACGCCTCAAAGAGGGGACTTACCGATTTTAAGAAGCTTGCAAGAAGGTTTTATCTCCAACAGCGCAGGAATTGCATGACTTGATTCCGCCATTTCATTTCTATCATCGGACAAACCGACGGACGGCGAGTATCCACCCTTACTTTGGTCCGGACTAAGCGTTTCGCCTCGTCATTTATACCGCGTACTTCGAAGGACTGGAACGATCTGCCTGCTGCGGTCTTCCCGTCCGATTATAATTTGGGTGTCTTCAAGGCTAGAGTGAATAGGCTCTTAATAAACTAGTGTGCCTCACCATCAACGATTACATCACTGCTTACCATCAGGCGGGATCGCAGTCAAGTACTAGTTTATAACAAATTAAAAAAAAAGTTTTTTTATAACTTTTTTGAACAATTCATAAATATATTTAGTGATTTTCTTGTGAGATTTTCAGTTTAAATTCATATTTCCTGTGACACAATTGAGACAACTAAAAAGAAAAAAAAATCTTCATAAAGCCCTTACATAGATACTTGGTTTTCAAAGACAAAGTTTACACTTCTCTGGCTTTGAACGACAAACTCCTAAGTGTTTGACCATCGGCTTCCTTCCCGTCAACTCGGGTAACTCATTATCTAGCGACAAGATCTTGACATTATGTAATTATGAACAGTATCTGGCCACTCAGTCTTGATCATGCAGATTACGGCTTATCTTTAGGATTCTAGTCGTGACCTCATTCACGTGGAGTTTAAGAACAATACTCTCCTTCATCTAGTTACCTAAGGAGCGAGAGGAAGCGGAAATAGGCACCTCCTTTTGCGAAGCAGTAATGCGAACAAAGGAGGTGGTGTGTGGCATGAAGGGAAGACCACCCGCAAGCTGGGCCTTGGGGATATTCTTCGCCCTAGTGGAGTCGATAAGAACCTTAATTTTTTATAGCTATTATTTTGTTTCTATCCACTATTTATTACTATGGTGGCCTACGCTTTCCTCTTATATCTATAAATACTAATATTGTAATGTGAAAATAAAGTATAAATCAATATTTTTTTGCAATACAGAAGCCGTGAATTTTCTCAGTTATGCATAACATGCTTTTCACTTTCCGTCAAAATTTAGCTATTCTTTTTTACCAAATGGCTTCTATGTTTAATCTCAATCACCTAACAGAGCAGCCTTTCGTCACACAGAGGAAGCTCTGTAACCGACACCAATGGTATTACAGTCAAAAAACAGCCCTAATACCATTTAACACCAGTAAACTCCAAAACATAGCATTAACAGTACATTTTATGAAGCAAAGTTACATAACACGTGTTTACAACGAAGTAAAAATGTATCCTATCTCCCACTGGCGGGGTTTATTTCGCCTCATAAAGCGCACGCAGCGCTTTATTTTCACTTGTGACTTCAAGCGCAGATGCTAATTGCCCCGGCCCCGGGTCCGGGAGAATTACTAAACCAAATGAAGGCTGTGATGCGCTGAAATGTCGAGGGATTAACTTTTACGCTCCATTAAAATATTAAAACATTTCTACATTCCGTATACAAAACAAATGTTTAGAAGGATTTCAACAACCGCGACACGTGGCGGGTGCACAGGTCGATCCAGATTTTATAAAATTCTCTCGGCACCCGACCCGCGGGTCCAGTTCAATTGACACTCCATTGTACGACCGTGTGCCAACAAGGGTGTCACTGGCAATATTTACAGGGACTTTAATCCACTGTGAGGATACTTGGTCCGACTTGAAACCCACTTGTTAGTTCTCACATTATGTGTGCTAACCTTTTTTCTGATGTTGAGATATATCACTCTATAAGTCCACATGATAACAATCTTAGCTCCCTGTTTGTATGTGGGTACTTATGTGTGAAAAAAGTTACAAAATAATGTGTACCAACTTTTGTCCTAAACGAATCATTGATTTATGTAACGTTAAGAAAATAAGTGTGTTGTCAACTATTAATCTTTGCGCAACTAAAGACCAAGTTTGCGATAAGACTATAATGAAGAAGTAGCGGCAAATAGGTTGTTATCGCAAAAGTTCAGCGGTATCGACACACCTTTTCTAGGTGGGAACTTTGTTTTTCCAGCGGAACGTAAACATAGCATTAGCAGACGGTAAACCTCCATTACAACCGACCACCGATTTACGTAGTACTGCAAAAAAAACTATAAACAAGATAATCCCATACTCGTTTCGCTCGGCATGTAGATGACCATCGCTGTATTACATGATCCCACCAAAAACATATGTGTTAAAAAGGGGGCCAAGTTCCTATCGACTAATTGTTCGCCTAAAAAAGGGTTAAAATCCAATCCAATGCCAAGTTTAGATGAACTTTAAAATCGATCATAATCATCTTCATCAACAGCCTGAGCCACTGGTAAACATTTGCCATTCCCAAGACTCGCCACCACACCCAGTCCTCTGCCTTCCGCATCCAGCCACTACCTGCCGCCGTATTCACGTCAACAGTCCATCCGGCCAAAATTCACTTTACCATACACTTAACTTAAAATATGGTATAGTTGTGAAAATACGTAGGTAGTTGGTTAAAAATACCTAAAATTATAATACTTCTAAAATTGAACTTGACAGGTTTTCGTGCTGTACGCAACACTTTTTTTTTAATAAGGTTAATGGGAGTAATACAATATGAAATAAATTAAATTGTTAATTAAGTAACATTTAATACGCAATTGTTTTCGGTAAACATTTATCAAAACTTGTTCGGTCAATAACTTTACATATGTAAATTAATACAATTTAAATTTAAATAAGCCTACTTGTAATAAACCATTTTTAGTAACATTCGACCAATTGCATGTATTTCTAATAAGAATTCCTATGTAGCAGCTCGGATTTGGGAAGTTGGTGGTATGACACTGAAAGCATGTAAAGCGGTTGGTACTGTGCCTGATTTAATCCGGTCGTGTCGGATAGCCGTCCAATCGGACTATGAAACTAAAGGAACTGAGAGTTGCACCTGTATTTGCGCACACACTTCTGCACTATAATAGCTCCTGCGTACTTGATTAATCTATGTTGAGATTTACCACCATGATCGCAATTCAGACGGGAGGATATTTCAGTAATTAACCTCCCGTCTGAATTTCGACAGAAAGTTTTGGGCCTTTGTGTCGGAACTCAACGAAAGTTTTCTTCACTTGACCCGCGCTTCAAGTCCCGTAATGGTCAATCTATCACTCGTATCATCTTTCCCACCAGCCCGGCAAACCCACAGCGGTAATTGTAATCCGACCCGGAATAGTTTCAGTTTGATTAAGGTTATCCACACCTAATGTCGTGGCTATTAAGGCCCCATTCCCACTTCTAAAGTGTTACCAAGTGATTTATTAGACATTTTATGCTTATACGACAATACTCGCGCGATGTTCAACAGTTTGAATTAATGTTTATTATGTCTGAACAAACTGAGATACGGCTTTCATATTCCATTTAATTACAAAGCCTAACAACGATCTGCATGGTTCACATTTACTCCTGAAAGTCCAGAGTAGGCTATATTTTTTCAGCAATAATGATTAAGAATAAAAAAAAATTTACGATACGATTTCAAAGTTAAAAAACACAAAAAATAACTAAAGTACGTCTACTGAAAGCGTAACCTGGAGTTTTTTTTTTTTTTAATTAAATTGGCAACATTGTTTTGCCAAAAAAAAAAACGTCAAAGTCTATGGTTGCAATTGTCAGTTTTTGGAAACTGATATTTATTTTTCATGAATAATTGCTTAATTGTGGGAAAAACAATAAACAGTAACGTGCAAAAACTGCTACACACTATGGTTAATAAGTTCAAACAAAAACAAGAAGAGAAAGAAGGTGTTTTTAATGAAAACCAACATTGTTTACATATAAGTTAGTATGACGTTATAATCTTGATCCTTGTCGACTAATATTATTAGATAGTTATATTGAGGATGTAATGATAATTTTTTTTCTTATATTTTTAGATAATCTGACATATTGCGAATTTCATAATGGACAAAAACATCGAACAACGAAGGCTTTTGGTAAATCGACTTAATCAAAAACACATGCTAGTGAGTGGTAGAATGCGTTCAAAAGCAGTTGAGATGTAATGAAAGATTTGCCTCACTCTGTCTGGTAGTGCATGAAAGTCTGCAACTGAAGTTAAAACGCGAAAATCCTAGTTCAAGTTTGAGAGAGATGCTGTTGCAGCAGCTGCTGAACTTTTTGTGTCTCATGAGTCGATCCGTATTATTTGAAACAATCACTGGAGTAAAAACATGTTCCCACTTGACTAATCCCAAAAGATCTGAATTTTCTCTATGTCAAAACGAATCGATTCCAACCCAACAATCTTGAAACACATTATTATTGTTGGCGAGACGTGATGAAGTTGAAATCATGTTGACTATTTTATTTGACTACCACGGTGTTGTGCACTTGGTATTCTTGCCAGAACGCCAAATGGAAAAGAAAGTATATTATTTAAATATTATATAGCGACTTTTGAGAGATCAAATAAAATAAAATAATTTGGAATACTATCTAACATTTTTGTGTTATTGACATTTACCATACATCCACCAAATAATTAAGTCTACACATATGTTTTGACTAGGATTTAAGTTCTTGTACAACTATTCAAAAATTGTCTTAAATACAAAAAATACTCTAGTATCAAAACTTTTTTCTCCTACTATTTCAATAATACCACATTCAAAATTTTTGGTTGTAACCTCCTTTTCTCAGGTCACGCTTTCATTAGACGGACTCTATATATATATGTATATAATAAATAACTTAAATTCCGAAAGTCGGTGTTTCTATAAAAGTTTTGTCTCTCTGTTATTTAACACCGACTTCCGAAATTAAAGTTATTATATGCTTTTCAGTGTTTTTTATTTTACACTTTTAAGTTATGGTACCACCAATAAAAAGTACCCCTCAGACAAAATTAAATAACTTATAGCCACAGTGCATCTCATAACGATTCTAATAATCCTAAACACGGTTAGATTAGATACGTTAATTTTTATCGTCCGTCGTATTTATCGAACTAATCTGATGATGAACAGCCGATCAGTTCGATAAATCCCCCCCCCCCCCCTTTTCTGACAGTCAGTCATCGACTACACGTATAAACAAAGCAACTTTACTTGTAACCAGTTCTGCTGTAATTCTATGATGAGTTCTATTCCATATCTTCGAAGTTCATGATCAGATCACAACAATATTTCTATGGGACCAACTTGGAAGAAAATACTTTCAACCAAAAAAAAAAAAAAAATTAAAATCGGTCCACAATTGACCGAGATATTGGTGAACATACATAAAAAAAAAGTAAAAAAAAAATACATACATTCAGCTGAACACAGAACCTCCTCCTTTTTGAAGTCGGTTAAAAATTTAAAAATGTTTGGTATGACTCCTTAGTAGTCCTAAGTTTGAGCTACACGAATACTGACAAGCACTTACCGAACAGGTCTACTCAAATCTGTGTAGTTCTTTCTTCAAAAGAACACCAGAGACATTAATCTACATGTTTCTCATATGATTTACATGTTACTATTACATGTTTACTGTAAGGATTTTAAAAGAGACTTTGACCCCTGAGTTGAGTACCCCTTTTCAGGGTAGACAACTAGGAAACACCGGCCTCATCTAGTTTAAACTGACGAAAAAAATAATTACGTGTAATTTTTTTAAAAACCTATTTGCAAAATGAATATCATTTATTGTCATTCTTTTTTTACGCCAAAAATCACCAAATTATTTTTCCTACTCTGAGCTTCAGATTTTTATTGACTTATAAAGTCTAATCATTTTATTTTAGCTAAGGTACCCATATTAATACCTTACATAACTATATAGTTAATAAGTATGACTGAAACTATGTTACTAACACTTCATTTTACACTATATTCTGAAATCCACCTGTCTTCTTTCGGTTGCCCTTTGTGTTCCAGGGTAGCTGTAACTTTTTCGAACAATCCGTCAGACAAACCGCTTTGACATGATTCACACAAACAATAGGTGTACGTGAACCCACACATACAATGCTGTTATACCAGCCTTTGTGAGATAGAAGAACTATAGCATTTTTTTTAAATAACACCAAAAAAAAACTAGGGACAGGACTAGGGATCTGAAGTCATGTTACGCTTGCCGAGCTCCTAAAGAGAAGTTCTTTGATGATGACCCAAAACAAAAAAAAAAGACTCGAAGCGTTCGATGTCACAGAAAACGGGTTACGCATACGAAAACAATGAACACGTATCTACCAACACATCCGAAATCTGGGCGCCGCAAGAAGAACATTTGTAATACATACAAAACACTATAAATTGATATGGTTTCCATTTTAATATTACAAGTGTATCCCAAGATAATCAATTTGCGTCATATGACACAGATTGTATTCTGTAATGCAATATGGTGCAGTACAGTATTATACATAGTAGGATCGTCTTAGGTATATGATGTGGAGTGGGCGGTTCTTATTATAAGTCGTAAGGTTGCACTAGTCGGTGGCTCTGACTCGTTAATGGGCGTGCTTAAAATGCATGTTATTATATCCAACATCATGGGTGAAAGTTACAAACTTTATGCTGACCAATGAGTAGATAGGTACACTTGCTTATTCGACGAATTTTAGCGAAGAGCGGATAAAATTTTATAAACAGACCCGCGGGCTTATGGATACAGTGAAAACAATGCTATCTTTAATGTTCTCTAAAGCTTATTTAAATTAAAATTTGTAATTTTTTTTTTACAAAATTCTGTGTGCTAACTATTTCGCCATGGTGTACGGCAAAAAAAAAACGTTCATGAAAACTTATGCCATATGAAAATATTACAGAAGTTTTTTATATACGCTAAGTGTCATATGGAAGTTTCGACGCTAATAACTTCCAAATCTATATTTTTTTACTGTTTTGCTCCCTTACAGAGCTAAATGATGACAAAACAAATTATTATCAATTTTTGCTTTAAAATAACTCTGTCAAAAAGTAACGTAATCACGATACAATTTTTGTGTGGTAGAACAACCGACTAGGGCACCCTTAAATGTTACAGCCGCTCTCGTAATGAAAGCATAAGCTGACATGTAAGAAGGATGACATTGCCTTCTAATGAATTGTAGCCGCACTGTCGCCTACGCTACGAAATGTCATTCTTGTACGTGAACTTCATTATGCGACTATGGCAAAACTCCATGTGTGTCCGATGTTCCACTATCCTAGCGCCTAAATCATAGATTATCTATACTAATATAATAAAGTGGTAAAGTTTGTTATTTTGTTTTTATGTTTTTTGTTTGTAGTAGGTAATCTCTGAAAGTACTGGTCCGATTGCTAAAATTTTTTCACCGACAGAAAGCTGCTTTATTCCTAAATGACATAGGCTATATTTTAAGTACGCGGGCGATGCCGTGGGCAAAAGCTAGTACACTATAAACAGAGAGCCTAGACTATTAAATTGATTTTTATGATTTCTCCCGCCCCAGGGTGGAGCGAGAGGGCGTGTCAGACTTTTACTAATGCCCTCCTATGTTCCTGCTTTGCCTATCGTCCCAAGAGGCCAAGACCCCTTCTGAGCCCCTACGGTTACCGCGCCCCTCAAGGAGCTGTTAGCAACAGTAGGAGATCAGCTGGGTCAAAGCCTTACCGGGACCAGGGTTAGTTTCGAAAGACAGCCCGAACCCCGGTATGAAGGCTTGAAGGAACGGGGTGGGTTTTTAGTCAGTAAAAGTCTAACACTATCTCCCGCTCCACCCAAGAGCAGGGGTTGTCATTAATGATTTTCCCACCATAAAAAAGCCCCTACGGTTGTATGACACCTCTTTGAGGTGCGCGTGGCTCCGTCGACGACTTGAGCTCGGTCTGGACGGTTACGGTGGCCGAAAATCGGGATCGGGATCTGGACGGTTGGGGATAGGGCCGCTACTTCACGTGTGCGCGTGCGGTTCGCCTCTTTTTCTATTATTACTGCTTCGTACAAGGAGGCGACCGCCTTCCACTCCGCCTCGTATGCGGACACGGCGGTGCTCTGTTCAAGCAAGGCACACCTCTATCGTATGCTCCACCGTGTCCTCCGGGCAGTCCACACATCCACACAGTGGCGACACCCGGGCGTCACTTCCGCACAAATCCGGTGCAGGAACCTCCCGAACTGACCAAGTCCGGATGCGAACCTGCGTCACGCGGAAGGTGAGGATGCCGTGAGGTCTTTTCAGCCACGCCTCAAAGAGGGGACTTACCGCCATAATTAAGGTGTGCCCAGCACTGCATCGTGGTATTAAAGTTCTCCGCGCCATTAGAACATGTACACGCCCCCAAATCAACTATCGGGCAGTTACCCGGACCAAACTTTACATGCGTCTGGTCGGAGGACCCTCCCTGATCAGCGGAGTTTTGCGGGATTTTTCACTTTATTCCGCAGACTTCTAAACCACCAAAAAAATAAGTCCATACAAGAAGAATCAACATGTTCGCTAAAACAACAAAAGGTAGCCAGTGACAACATTAACGTATCTCTCCATCTTAAAAATAATTTAAATTGAATCTTCAGGTACAAAAAACATTTTTACTTCATAAAATTAAGATAAGGAAAGGAACACATCAAAACTTTTTTTATATCGGCAATCAAACTAGAATAAACGGTGCGGGGATCAAACTTAGTAAATGCGGGCTCATAAATCTTGAAATTGGACCAAAAATTTCGATTGAAGCCTCATTTCATATTCCCTTGGTTTTTTATCGTTTATCAAATTCAATCACATTTTGATAGAGAAGATTTTTAAGTAAGTTTATAATATATTATGTACCTACTTAGACAACAGTGTGGTAGATGTCAGACTAAAATATTAAGCAAAAACTGTTATTTTAAAACTAGACACAATCTTGTTCAGTAAGATTGTTTTCTTTAATTAATGGAGCACAAAACAAGCAAGCGGCCCATCTAATGTTGAGGCCCTGACAAAAACAAAACCAGTCAAGAGCGAGTCGGACTCGAGCAAAGAGGGTTCCGTACAAACTTACGAGTTTCCGTACAAAGTTACTTTACGAGTATATATCCCGAATGGAGTCTCAAATATTTTACCGAATCCCAAAATAAAATATGTTTTGTGACGTAACTATAAACAGTTTTCCGTCTTTCCCTTAATTGTGCTCTAAGACCTTGCTTCTTGCTTTTCAAGATCAATGGGAACCTTTTCAAGGTCAATGGGAAGTACCCTAAAGATTTTGATTTCCTTGCTGGTGTCAGCGGAACATTAACGGCCATATTTCTAGATTGTATTGGCATAGAAGTGTATTTATTTTACTCCTCCTAGAGGTAGGAGATCCGAGTATTTGATATTAATTTCAGCCTGGATTCCAGATTGACATAAGAACAGACGGACTTTAAGAAAATCCTCTATGGTTCTGTTTTGACCAAAGAAAGAAGGACGGAACATTAAAAAGAAATGAACACACGGAATTGGTCGTAAAAAATGATGTATTTTATCGATCGAGTTGGTTTAAACCACAAAGATAAAAAACGGTGGTTTAAAATCTTATCCCATTGTTTTTTAAGAAGAAATTAATTATATTGTTTTTAACTGTTCTGACTACTGGCGTATTTAAATTAGCAAGAATTAAAAACTATTTAAAAGGTCAGAGTTATATTAGAGGTTTATTTTTGTCGAGATTTTTTGAATCGTGTTTCTAAAACAATAAACTTTTTAGAAATATAGTTACGATTAAATATTTGTTCGCAGCCTCAAACGAAATAGATTTTATTATATTTTTTTACAAATCCACGGACATCAGGGGCATTGCCAGGGGTACTCTTTTTTACACTTCGCAGAAGACCTCAGGGGGGAGCCGTTGGGATCCCACGTTTGCTGGTTATTATTATTATTATTATATCTAGCCTATACTATCATGGGACATGCTGGACAAAGGCCGCCCTCTCACTCTTTCCTTTTGTAGCTGTTGCGTTTTGGTTGGGAGTAAAAAATAAGAGAGGAAGATTGATTTGATCAGACCGTTAGTACGAAATGCGTGGGCGCGTATTTTTAGCGCGTCATGTGTACGGGAGGAGGTTCAAATCGACACTGGGTCACCGCTCAAGGTGGTATTTCGTTCTTTTGCAATGGCCGCCGCAGCGGTGAGTGGAGTGAAGGAGTCGCGCATCATCCAATCAGAGCGCTCGCTCGCAGTTCGTTCTTCCGTTCGATTATTTATTGTTTTTTAAATTACAAAAATATTGAGGCAAAGGCATATGCAGTATAAACTTAGTTAAATAAAATATTTATTGAATATTTAATAATTAAGGCAGACGGGCGGACCATGACACCGTCGTCAACACCTTTGTTCCCGACTCTAAGCCTCCTCTTTCCAATTTCTAAGGGAGACACCTAAGTATTCCCGCCATTTCGTTCGAGGTCTGCCGTGACACCTTCGTGAGATTTCACCACTGTCCAGTCCAGTAGCCTGATTCACGTAAAATCAAACAAGCCAAACATCGTTGAAGTTTTATAGTCGTTCGATCGAAGTCCTATCTAAAATCGGTATTCACGTGATACTTAATCGGGATTGGACAAACGACAACTTAACTGGCTCGAAACTAAACGATCTAAAACGACTCATTTCCAGTTACATTAATAAGTATTCTACCAGGTTAATGAAATACATTTTTTTATATCATTTCTTTGGCCAAACGACTTTAAAATCAGTGTCATTCAAACTCGATTGATGGATGTGAATACAGAAATGGTCTAAACGACTAAAGTAAATGATTGTGAAATGCGAAAACGCGACTAACTATATATTATTATTTTTTGTTTATTTATTTATTTAAACCTCATGTACAGTAGTGGTACATAGGCGGACTTAATGCAACAAGGCATTCTCTCCCAGTCAACCTTTGGGTTTATTACCTGGGAGTTTAATAAATCTTTATATATATAATTCTTCTGTGAGTGTGTATGTCACTGAACTTCTCTCAAACGACTGGACCGATTTTGATGAAATTTTTTGTGTGTGTTCAAGGGGATCTGGGAATAGTTTAGATTCACAATTTTGTCCGCTGGACAATGTTTTTTTAATTAATTTTTAAAAAATTAGTAGTTGTTGATTTTGGAATGTTTTACATTGGATCCGACAGACGGCGCTACCATCGCAGTGTCAAATTTTAAATAATATTCGAATTTTAATTTTAGTCTGTCCCGACAGTTAGCGCTGCGATCAAATTAAAAAAAAGTTTTGTTATCATTTTTCAAATTAAAGACGTGTAGACAGGACAACGTCTGTCGGGTCCGCTAGTTATATATATAAAAAAGTCGGTATCACTACCACTGAATTCAGTTACGTAGGTCATACTCTCTGTTGTACACCACATAAATACAATTATTTACATACAGAAAAGAAAGAAAAAAAAACGTTAATTTGTGACTTTTATACTGTATATATATGTATATTTATACTGTATAAACAACCAATATAATCTAACTAAAATAAATAATAACAATACTGACCCGCCTAATATAGTCAAAGATAATGAAACAAAACTGTTTAAATTAATTTAAAAATATGTTAAAAAAAAGACGTGTGGCACTCGGGGACTGCCGCGGTAAAGCTATTGCATAGCATTTTTTATCAACTTATGCAATTATAATTATTTATTTATTTTATTTATGCAGTTTTTTTTTTCCTTTGTTTTTTTTTCTTTGATATTAATTGAAATTACACTTTTTGAGCGTGGTGACCGATAAGAAAACAAATGAGTGGGGGGTGTTAGGTTATTTTCGTTACGGAATTTCTGGATTCGGTCTCCACGCTCAAGGTTCGCGATAGAAGCTATGCAATAGCTTAAAAAAAGATAAAGTTGTATAGTAACAAATTTAAAAAACCCATCAAAGACTCAAAATAAATGTAAACTCATTTTGAGCCCTTGTCTTTATGACGAATAAATTCATTAAACCTAAATTATGTAAGTAGACAGGTTAGGCAACTTTGCCAAATATCAATAAGAGTTACACCTCAATACTTCCACTTGATAGTCTTCAAGTGTTGTTTAAACATATCTTATAGGTTCAGGTAAGAACAAAATTGTAATATCACACACCTTTAATAAGGATATTTTATGCGTAGTCACGAGATCCAATCATAAGTATATTGAATTCCAGGAGATCACTTATCTGTGAAGCATATGATTGAGTAGTCGTCAGTGAGTTATCGATTGAGAATTTAGATAAAGTAATGTAACAGGCTTCTAGCCAAGTTACAACCGTTTCTCTAGCGTCGAACACTTTGAGTTGGCCGCGCCCCCGATTCTTTTGTTAATCATTATTATATAAGTTTGTAACGACAATGATACATAAGGCTTTCAGAAATAGTTAAGTACAACCGTCTGAATCCTTCTCGAGAATCATTTGATTACCTCTCACTTCACTACTTAAATATAACTTTAAAAGTGAAAAAAAAGTATTTACTACAAACCACTCACATTTTCATCTTAAAATTCTCGTAAAACAAAATAACCAGTCAAGTTTGCAAAGTATACGTTTTGTTTCGTTTTTCTGATGCATGGCTGCCACTAAACTGGACAACAGTATATCGTTGAGCTAAAATGTAGTCTAGCCACACAGTAACAATGCAACAATATGCCTCGGTGAGCACTGCTAGAAATGGCATTTTGAAGAAAATTCCATATAAACTAAAGCGCCATCTGTACGAGCGAATGCATCGCCGAGGGTTGTCGTTTAGTTCGTCACTGTCACTCGTCGAACCGCACCGCTATAGTATCGCCATGTGGAGACACGTTATAGAGTTATTACGGAATGAAGTAGCAGGATAATATCGCCGCGATACGGTCACGTGGTGGTGCTACTCGAGTGTCAGTGAGTGTATCTGTTTACTCTGGTTTACATGAGTAAACCAGAGTAACCGGTCTATGAAGACCGGTGACAGTTATTGCAGCTTTGGCTATGGCTGTTAAAACTTCTGTTTTGCGCACATTGCGCGGGCATACATCCCAGATATTATTATTATTAAGGCGAAAGTACGTATGTACATGTTTGAGTGTGTTGGTTGACTATCTACTACTATTTCAAGCTGTAACGGCTGAACGGATAGAGATAAAAATTGGCACACCGGTAGTTCATATTGTGAAATAATTCAATTTAGCTCGGAAATATGTTCACTACAGAATATAGTATTCGACTTTCACAATGATCGAAAACACTGACAGTACCTAGAAGCATACCATAAATGAAGCTGTTTGATAATCAATCATCTTATAGGCTGAATAGATTTGGAAGGAACTTGGCACACAAGTAGGTAACATGGATTAGGATTCAGGATGCATTGTATCCCGTTAGTATGTTCTCTTGGAATAATAAAATACTTTTGAAGTGAGCATATATGGGAAATAACTTGTATTATTATTAGATTCTAGTTTTTGCCCGAGCCTTCTCCTACGTACATACAACGCCTATGTCAGTAGCTCCCTTTCGGTGAATAAAATTTAGCAATCGAACAAATACTATCAGATTACCTCCAACAAACAAAAAAAAACTTTGCCTCTGTAATATTAAATTGTAGGTGAGCCTCTAGTTGATAACGTGCTCTGTGTTCTAGCCATAGTCGGCCGAAGCTTTAGAACACATGACAAAGTCCACTCGACTACCACTCGCGATGTTTGTTCTTAGGTTGTACCTATAGAATTGTCACATGTTTTGTTTATAGTGCCGTTACTTTGTGAATTTAAATAAAGTATAAACGTTTTATACAAAATAAAATATTTAAAAAGTACAATGGATTAAAGGTTAAGGGGTAACATGTAAATGTACGGTTAGTAAAAAATACCGAAGTTGATTATTAAGGACAGAAAAAAAAAAAAAAAAAAAAAAAACTGGAAAAAGCTAAATGAATGAATTGATTACCATACTGGATTATTTTTCTCTGCATCATCCAAAGGTTGACTGGTAGTAACTGCCTAAGGCATAAGTCTACTTTTGTGTGCATAAAGCATTTAATAAATAAATAAATACTAATATCTTAACGTGTAAGTCTGTATGGTTAGACGAGTCACCGGGTTATCATAAATCTCGTGAAATAATATCCCAATAAGACACTAATAGACTAGATCTTAATAACTTGTGTTGGTTTTTGTATCTAAAGATGACGAACAAGAGGCAACATTCCAAAAAGATGGTTACGATGTATAGTAGGTATGTACCCATACTTACCTTGAAAGGCAAGGCATAGAATACCTGGAAGCCCGGAGTGCCAGGGCTGCGTGATCGTTCGAAAGAGTTACCGTGACCCTTTTTTTTTTTGGTGGGGAAAATCATCCAATGACAACCCCCGCTCTTGAGCGGAGCGGGAGATAGTGTCAGACTCTTACTGGCTAAAATCCCACCCCGTTCCTTCAAGCCTTCATAACGGGGCTCGAGTTCCCTTTCGGATAACCCTGGCCCCAGTAGGTTTCAACCCGGCTGGGTCCCTGCTGTTGCTGACAACTCCTTGAGGCGCGCGGCAACAGTGCGTACCGTCGACGACTTGGTAGTCCGGACAGTTACCGGACGGTTGGACAGCGAGCTACCCATTGCTCACTGTCCACAGGCACGCACCTACGGTGGCTGGAAATCGGGATCAGAATCCCGGCGGTGGCGAGAACGCCGTTGCCTAATGCGATCGGCCTCTTCCTTTTGCGAGAACTACTGCTTCGCAGAAGTCAGCGTCCGTCTGCCACTTCTCCACGCTCTGGACCATAGCCTCAATCAAGGCCCGGCGCGAGAGGTCTCCACCGCCGATCGCCCCCGCGAGGGCACGGCGAAGCTCCGCCCAAGCAGGGCACACCTTGACTGTGTGCTCCACCGTGTCCTCCAGGCGTTTCGCAGCGGCGACACCCGGGCGTCTCTCTCGCTTGAATCCGAAACAGGTACCTCCCGAACGTGCCATGTCCGGTGAGGACCTGCGTCATGCGGAAGGTAAGGACGCCGTGAGGTCTTTCCAGTCACACCTCAAAGAGGGGAATTACCGCCATAATTGTGGCGTGCCCAATGCGTAGAACATCTGGTGCGTGGCTACGTGATCGCTCGAAAGAGTTACCGTGACCCTAGAACTCAAAGAGCAATTGGAGGAACTATAGCTACACTTAGAGTGGGAGAACTTAGGTACCTATTCGATTATTTTAAAAATAAAGTTCGGTAGTGCTTACGTACCCGTGTGACAATAACAGGTCTTTTTAATTTCTGTTAAAAGCCAGTTCATCATAAAAACTACACTGACTGGCCTGTTGATCTAGTGGTTACTGGCCCTGACTGCTATTCTGGAGGTCGTGGGTTCGATTCCTACCCAGGACAAATGTTTGTGTGATGAGCATGATCATTTGATAAATAATATTTGATATTTATTTTGCAAAAAGGTTTAAAAAAACACTTTTACACGTCAAATTTTTTTTCGTCAGTTTAAGCCTGATGAGGCTGGTGTTTCCTAGCTGACTACCCTGAGAAGAAACACCGAAAAAAAACTCGGGTGTTAAAGTCTCTTTTAAGGTCCATACAGTAAATATGCAATGGTCAAATCACATGAGAACCATGCAGATTAGTCTGAGATGGTCTTTTGAAGAAAGAACCATACAGATTTGAGTGGACCCGTCCATTTGTTCTGTTTGGATGTAATTTATCTATAATATATATGTATTTAGAAATATATAAGTATGTTTATCAGTTGTCTAGTACCCATAACACAAGCTCTGCTTAGCTTGGTACTAGACGGCGTTGTGTGATAGTTGAGAAATATTATATTATTATTTTTTATATATTTATTTATCTCAGAACTTTAAAGTCCTGGCCCTTTGGAAGGCCTTTGGAAGGCATACGAGGAGCCGAAACCAACTCTTTTAGGCGCTTTTAATGGAACGTGGTACCAATCGGTGATCATCCCTGTATGCGCATATATATATTATTATTATTATATTACAACAGTAAGTATTTTTGTCTGCAGATTCACCGACGGTCTATAGAAGTCTACACGATAGCATCCCTATCGTTCTACAACACTGCGGTCTATAGGCACTGGCTTGACTCGGATTTCTAGGTCATGGACTAAAAACCTTTTATTAGTTTCATAACAGTGTTCCAATCTTCAGACTTTATTTTTACCACAAGTTTTAGCTACTGTAGTGGTTGTTTGCTTGTCTCGAGTGCATGGGCACTGACAGTTGCTGTTGGTTGACGGAGGTGCACGTGTTGACCTTAGCTGCTTGTGACGTAACGAGCCATTGTGTTTACCGTTTACCCCCTGTGCTAATGCGTCTACTACAACTACAATTTCATCATCATCTTCCTGCCCGTTCCCATGTTACTTAGGGTCAGGGTAACACGTTTTGACTTCCATTCTGTCCTATCAGTCGTCACGCTATCACTAACTCTCTTTTTTTGCTTTCATACAACTCTTCATGAATCCAACCATCTTTTCTTTGGCTATAAGTTTAGCTACTAGTTCATCATCATTTCAGTCGATATACGTCCACTGTTGGACATGGGCCTCCCCCAAGTGTCGCCACAATTTACAATCCTGTGCGTCACGCATCCATCGGCCTCCCGCAACCCTCACCAGGTCAGTGGTCTACCTTGTACTAGGCCTTCCAACGCTGCGTCTTCCGATACGCGGTCGCCACTCCAGAACCTTTGAGCTCCAACGGCCATCTGCTACTTATGGCTGCTCAATTCCAGAACAAAATTTCATGAACTAGCTTAAAACAAACTAACTGAAACTAATTACTTTGTACTTAATTGTGCGGTAGTTCTCGGCAATAACACTTAATTATGTGGTTTGCCTGTAATTAGGTACACACTTATACTAGAGCAATATGAGGCAATAAAGACAATACGTTGTCTGTAAAATGATTCTTTACGAAACCGTCGTCTACGTGTCAAACTAAGTATTTAATCAAAAATTTTGATGGTAAATGATCTTTATTTTTAGTAAACATGATAAACATTATGCTTGTGGATGCATGAACGATGGGATGTAAAGGTACCGCAGGGCAAGAATGTTGGAAGGCCTTCTACAAAACCTGGTGAGGGTCGCGAGTATTCGATTTACATTTGAGATTCGAGACGCACAAGATCGATCGTTGTGGCAAAACTTAGGGTTGGCCTACGTCCAGCTATTGACGTATATCGGCTAAATACTAATGATGACGATAAAATGAAGTTATGATATTATTAAGTATATCAGTTAGTACTAGTAGGTATATCAGTTTTTGCAGATTGGTTTCGTCCAGTAAAAAAGATTAACAGTACCAGTATTTAAAGTGGATGACTCTGGAACGCAAAGAATAAGTGAAGAAATACAGCAGGCCTAGCCAAGTTACGACCGTTTCGGTTTGATTCTATTTCTTCGACGTCTCTGATTCTTTTTTTCTGACCACGAGACTGAGCATTAAGATGACGTTAGAACCAAGGAATCGGAGGCGTGGCTGACTCGAGGCGATCGATAAAAGAGAATCGAAATGAAACGATTGTAACTTAGCTAAGTGAGCCAGGTGAGTGTTACTGGTGTCAGTCAGTAAGAGTCAGACTCTTCCTGTCCACCCAAAGCAGGAGGGTTTATTTAATGATTTCCTCCAAAAAAAGGAAATAATGTGATTTTCAGCTTCGTTAAGCATTTCCTGACGCGGTCAGCGTGTTTTGCTACGCAAACGACACGCTGGTTCTAGCGCAGGCAGAATCGTACCAGACGGCGGTAGTTGTGCGATAGTCGTTGGTAGGATCCAGGAGTTGGGACTCGAGGTGGCGCCACACAAATCCGAGGCTATGTGCTTTCACGGTCGCCGCTCTCGAAACGCGCCACCTTCGGGTTCCCAACTAACGGTAGGAGGAGTTCACATCGGCGTCGGGTCGACGATGAAGTACCTGGGACTCATCCTCGATAGCCGGTGGAATTTTGGGGAGCATTTCCGACGTCTGGCTCCCAAACTCAACCGGACTGGGGCTGCGCTTATGCGGCTCCTGCCCGACCTTGGGGGTCCAGATGCCTACTGCCGGAGGCTCTATGCGGGGACCGTTCGGTCCATGGCCTGTCACAATCCAGTGCTGGGCACGCCACAATTATGGCCGTAAGTCCCTTCTTTGAGGCATGGCTGGAAAGACCTCACGGCGTCCGTACCTTCCGTGTGACGCAGGTCCTCACCGGACATGGCTCGTTCGGGAGGTTCCTGCACCGGATTCGTGCGGAAGAGACGCCCGAGTGTCGCCACTGTGCGCAACGCCCGCGGGACATGGTGGAGCACACAGTCTGTGCCCTGCTTGGGCGGAGCATCGCCGTGCCCTCGTGGGGGCGATCGGCGACCGAGACCTCTCGCGCCGGGCCTTGGTTGAGGCTATGTTTCGGAGCGAGGAGGAGTGGCAGGCCGTCACCGACTTCTGCGAAGCAGTAATGCTCGCAAAAGAGGAGGTCGACCGTATCAGGCAACGGCATAGATATCCGTAGGAAACGGCGTTCTTGCAGCCGCCGCCAGGATTCTGATCCCGATTTCCGGCCACCGTAGGCGTGGGCTTGCGGACAGTGAGCAATGGGTAGCTCGCTGTCCGGCCGTCCGGTAACTGACTGGACTAAGCCCAAGTCGTCGACGGCGCGCACCGCGCGCGCCTCAAGGAGTTGTTAGCAACAGCCGGGTCGAAGCCTACTGAGACCAGGGTTATCCGAAAGGGAACTCGAGCCCCGGTATGAAGGCTAGAAGGAACGGGGTGGGTCTTTTGGTCAGTAAGAGTCTGACACTATCTCCCGCTCCACCCAAGAGCGGGGGTTGTCATTGGATGATTTTTCCCACCATAAAAAAAACCTTCGTTAAGCATCTTTTTACACACACAAGATCTAGAAGTAAACACCAATCACATAGTGTAATAAACGTTACTATTACCGGACGTTCTTCGGTTAAATTGCTGGAAGTTAGCTAGTCAACTATTCTATTAGGAGCACACAACATAACCTACAGACGAAGAGTTACTCCACCAACTAACTGGTATTACAAACTATATTAGCTTCAAGGGAAGTGGGTACATCCATCTCTGCTCAGGTTTATAACCTACTCGTATTATGACTAACGCGCTATTAGAACTTTATCAACATCTAAGTCAATGGTTCCCATTCTTTTTAAACTGCGCCTACCTTTACATCTTCTATTTTTTTTTTTTGAGACACCCTTGCAAAAGAAGATCTACGAGCAAGTAAATCTATTATTTAAAAAACCGGCCAAGAGCGTGTCGGACCACGCTCAGTGTAAGGTTCCCTTACCCGTCCGTCACAATAAGTGTCCCCACTTAAGGCGTATAGTCCCTTGAACCATCTGGCCGAAATTATATGAACGCAACTCTCGCACTCGCCTAGGCGGCAGTACGCAAATCTGTGCATTTATTTGCGGCCAGCAGCGCCCGGAAAGCGCTTTAAATCCATTTTCTCTGCGAGATATTGATTGATTTACATATGCAATGTTCACTTTGAAGAATATTTAACCACCCATTTTTATGTGTAAAAAAGTTTCTAAAGGTCAAAGCCGTTTCGAAGGAGTAGGGAAAAGTTGCGAAAAGTTGCGAAGTTGCTAAATATTTTTTTTTGACAAAAGTATTGATTGCACGAAAAAATCAAATGTTGATATTATTGTTCATGAATCTGTAATAAACATATATTTTTTCAAACCAATTGACCTAGCCGTTACGGAGGAGTAGGCCTCAGAAAATCACTGTTTCATGGCACTTTTCGGGCGCTTGGCCCTTAAGAGTTAAACAATGCCAACGAGAGACTAACCGAACAATTCGACAATATAACAGCTCATATCCGTCCCGACCCCATCAAGCCCCAAAATACAGTACCATCTTTTGGGAAATTGAGTTACGAATATACATACATATTTTTTACCAGTATGTCGGCGTGATTGATATACGTATTGGTCCCGGAGACATACGCTTTCATACAATCTTGGGCCTGGGTAGTAAAGAAATCAAAGTGATGTCAGTTAATAGCTTGTATATTTTCAACCATTTACTGAAAATTCTGCGGATTTTATAAATGAGAGAGAAGACTTAAGTAAGTGATAACTAAAAGTGAGGTTATGCAGGATATTACGTTTTAATTTGATAGTATTTATATATTACAGAGAGTATTATAGTGGAAAAACAAAACAACCGATACATTCCCATCGAAAAAAAAAAATACATATTTAAAAAAATAAGGCAGACGATGTTTTATTTGAGGTGGGAGGTCATACAATGACTTTTCCAGCTCCTAAGATGGAATGAAAGGGCAAGGCAAGGGTATGTCAGACTTTTACTGACTAAAACCACACCACTGTCCTTCAGTTACTTTTTCGTTCTGGTACCGCGAGTTCTCTTTTCAGAAACTCCCTACGGCCGAACGGGCATCGGCACTGTCCGATTCCAACAGTTTTTCTGAAACCTCTTTGAGGCGCACGTAGAATACAATAGGTATAAACTTCGCGTGACCCAAAGGCTGGCTTTTACCTTGGACAGAGGATAAGCATTGCCATACAACGTGGCAATGCCGCCAGTCTTTTGGGCACATTACCAGTCGACAGCGATGTGGAAGAGTTTTTTGACGCCATATTTTAGATAGTGTATTTTAGCGTAGGGTTTAATTATTTATTTATTTTGTAATTTACTGTAATTATAGTTATTAAGTTGTTTTTAAGTGTAGATAATTAATTAATTTATAATAGTAAAAATGTAAATAGGTATATGTCGGCGCATGATCGCCATCGGAGTTGACGTCACACAAAATTCACAGTCACAGTGATATCAGGAAATGTTTTAGAGTGATAATAAAGAAATACATTGCTTCAGTTCAAGTTGTTTATTCTATGGTCGGTCAAAAAGTGCCTTTCTAATCACATAACAACGGTTTTTATACTCAGAAATTGACAAGCATAAAAATTCACTATGAAGGTAGAAAAATATTTTAAATAGAACGGAAATTGTCACAGTAAATTCTTATTTAAATATGACCGGATGCTCTGATATTTTTAAAGAAATAAAAATTAAGTGGTCAACTTAAATCCTCACAAATTCGACCGGATGTTTAATATTTTCTAGAAAGGAAGTTGTCATTTAATTTGTTACAAATTCAACAATATTTTAAAATAATTCTAAAGGAAGTTATCAAATGAAATCCTTTTATAAATTCAACAGGATGTCGTAATGTTTTAAAATAATTCGAAAGGAAGTTATCAAATGAAATCCTTCTATAAATCCAACAGGATGTTGCAATATTTAAAAGAAATTAGCAGGAAGTGATCGAATTAAATCTTCATCAAAATATTCAAATAGTGGTTTTGCGCCCACACGGCCATTCTGATTTCAGCGCGCTCTCTGCGCTGTACAGAACTTTACATTAAAATTTAAAAAAATCAAAGCATTTATTTCAAAGAGACCATTAACAGGCACTTTTGAATAGTCAAATGTCGGTCAGTCCAAAAAAGTGAAGCTAAGTCGCACGTTCCAAAGCGTAGGTCTCTATGGAGAAGAACGTGCAAGAAACTCCATGGACACTCTTTTAAATCATATTATGAGTTACATATTATCTTGGTTACATATTCCTTGTTGCTTCTATTATGTGAGCACCATGTAGTTGAACGACTCAATGACAAACCCAATTGCCACGCTCGTAAAGTCACAAAAGTTGTAACAATAAAAATACTCCATGGTACCGCACATTTACAAAATTGAAAAAATTGCTTCTACATTATACAATGCAAAACTAATAAATGATCACAAGCTTCAACTATGTTTTCAAATTACAAAAATAAAAGTTTCCAAACTAATCAATTACATTTTATCGTTACCCACATTGGGTTAGCCCAAAATTACACAGCATCAAACATTTTATTGGCGTCACCCACATAAGGTTAGCCCAAAATCAAACAGTTTATCGGCGTCGCTAACATAGGCTTAGCCCAAAAATTACTCAATAACAAATATTTTATTGGCGTCACCCACATAGGGTTAGCCCAAAATCAAACAGTTTATCGGCGTCACCCACATAGGGTTAGCCCAAAATAAAACATTTTATCGGCGTCACCCACATAGGGTTAGCCCAAAATCAAACACTTTATCGGCGTCACCCACATAGGGTTAGCCAAACTTACACAGTATCAAATATTTGGTGTGAATTGGCTGATTGGCATTACACGGCATCATTCGCCTTATAGCCCTAACTTGGCATCACCCGCCTAGGATCTAGCCATACCAAATGGCATCACCCGCCTTGGATATAGCCCCCTAACTAGCATCACCCGCCCTGGATCTAGCCATACCACATGGCATCACCCGCCTTGGATCAGCTCTGGAAAGGGAAAAAGGATACGCATGGTGGCCAGCCAGCGTAATAGGTGGGAAGGGGACTAATTAATCTAATGAATCTAAATATCGCGCTTGAAAAATGATTAATGGCTTGAACAGGTCCGAACAAAAAAATCAATATAATTTGTTTTAAAGCAATAAGCCAATTCACATTAAAACTATCTAATCTACGGCATCACCCGCCTTGGATCTAGCCATATTCCTTCATGGCATCACCCGCATAGGATATAGCCTCCCTAACTAGCATCACCCGCCTTGGATCTAGCCATCTCTTATGGCATCACCCGCCTAGGATCAGCTCTGGACAGGGAAAAAGGATACACTGGTGATCAGTCAGCGTAATAGGTGGGAAAGGGACTAGTTACTGCGATAAATCTAATTCACAAATTCTCCGCCCATACGGTCGGCTCATTATCATAAACTAAATCGTGAACAGCGATTTTTTCGAAACTTCTTAAACAATGGTTCCAACCAAGTTTCTTTATACCGCCATTTGGCAGTACATGTAAAATTTTTATAGAAACTTCTAAATCTTTGATCTAGTTTTAACATTGTCTTTCATGTTTGCAAGACATCCTTTTTTCAAAAGATCCAATTACATCGTTTGTGTCAAATCTTAACTCGAAATTATCGCTCGTCCATCCTCAATTTACATAAAAGCTTAAAATACAGTGGCAATAAGTTAAAGCAATAACATGGGGAACTTTCACGTACTTTTTGATATAAAATAAAATCAACTGCAAATCTTTAATTGCCACTGCTTATAAAGCTCTACAAATGTCAACCTGACAGTTTGCCCGACCAGCATTGCCAACAAATAGATCAAGCGGATACTGTCCATTTGCAAGGTCTGCCGATACTTTTCCTAATATTATTTCGTTTATAAACAAGAACATCGATTCAAGAATCGATCCAACCATCGATTAACAATCAGTCCAACAATCAACTAACAATCGATTGGAGATCGACCCAACAATCAATCAACAAACGCCTCGCCAATCGTCTAACAAACGCCTCGCCGATCGTCTAACAAACGCCTCGCCGATCGTCTAACAAACGCCTCGCCGATCGTCTAACAAACGCCTCGCCGATCGTCTAACAAACGCCTCGCCGATCGTCTAACAAACGCCTCGCCGATCGTCTAACAAACGCCTCGCCGATCGTCTAACAAACGCCTCGCCGATCGTCTAACAAACGCCTCTCCGATCGACTAACAAACGCCTCGCCGATCGACTAACAAACCTCCTTCCAATCGACTAACAAACGCCCTGCCAATCGACTAACAAACGCCCTGCCAATCGATCCAGCAATTGATCCAAAAATCGTCCCAGTAATCGATTAAACGATCGACCTAATCGATCCAAAACAATATTCTTCTACCTTTCCAATTGTTTCATGGTTACCACTAGTTACCATGACTAGAGGAACCTATTTTAATGCAAACACTTTGTTTAGTGGGTATTTGTAAAAATGAAAATAACTACAGCGAACGATAAATTATTAGCACCCCGACACACAGGTCACTTTTGTTTGCTAACCAAAACACGCAACACGTTTTTTTTTTTTTTTTTTTTTGCACTGCGTTCTTAAAAATATTAAATCTTACTAGCAACCCGCAATGTTTGAATCTAACTATCAAAACCGGTACTTACAAAAACTAATCTGTACAGAATTTAAATCATTTTAATTTTGACAGTTAATGAAAATTTCACAAAAACAAAACTCAACATTTCACTTTTTGATCGTTAATTTCATTCTTTAATTTCAACAGGTTTTTTTTTTTTTTGATTGATCTTTTTGACACTACTAGCTTTTTTCGGAGCCGGTTCCGGAAATCGTTTGCGGAAATATGTTTTAACAATTTTTCCCGGCTGTTTCGGGTAAATTGACAACTTCTAGAAACGACAGTGACAGCTTCTAGAAACGACAGTGACAGCTATAAAAAAAACGACAACGACAGTTCCTAAAAACGACAATGACAGCTATAACGGAAGTTTTTGGTTTGAATAATTTATGTTTGTACCGTCAGTTTCTGATTGGTCAGATTTACGAAAAGTTTTGAAAATGGAGACTAGTTGGGGCAAAAAGTCAGGAGTTTTACATTACACATTTCATAAAATCAGGATAAAAACCAGTGATTATAGAATCAATAACCTCACCATACGTTGCTTCTGGCTGCACTCACTTGAAGAGCGTCCATACTTCGGTTGCGTAATCCATGTGGCTGCTCGCCTGCTCCGACGTACAGTCACGCTACCGTTGGACGTCGTCAGCATACCGGAACTCTTCGCCAAACGTCTCGATCAGGTCCTGCTTCCATGTGGTGTATTGCAGAGACCACGTTTCAGCCCAGGTCTTCGGTTCCTGGTGTGAGAGCGCATCTTGGGATCGAAAGGCAATAGGTAGAAATTGTCACGACCTCGTGAAGGCGCAGGAGTAGCGAACCATGTTGCAGTCACGACACTTGATCCGGAATCCAGAGGACTTCGGTAGGAGCGGGCTGTGTCCCACCGCTGCTGTCGGCGCATGATCGCCATCGGAGTTGACGTCACACAAAATTCACAGTCACAGTGATATCAGGAAATGTTTTAGAGTGATAATAAAGAAATACATTGCTTCAGTTCAAGTTGTTTATTCTATGGTCGGTCAAAAAGTGCCTTTCTAATCACATAACAACGGTTTTTATACTCAGAAATTGACAAGCATAAAAATTCACTATGAAGGTAGAAAAATATTTTAAATAGAACGGAAATTGTCACAGTAAATTCTTATTTAAATATGACCGGATGCTCTGATATTTTTAAAGAAATAAAAATTAAGTGGTCAACTTAAATCCTCACAAATTCGACCGGATGTTTAATATTTTCTAGAAAGGAAGTTGTCATTTAATTTGTTACAAATTCAACAATATTTTAAAATAATTCTAAAGGAAGTTATCAAATGAAATCCTTTTATAAATTCAACAGGATGTCGTAATATTTTAAAATAATTCGAAAGGAAGTTATCAAATGAAATCCTTCTATAAATCCAACAGGATGTTGCAATATTTAAAAGAAATTAGCAGGAAGTGATCGAATTAAATCTTCATCAAAATATTCAAATAGTGGTTTTGCGCCCACATATACTTAAATAATATAATAGGTATAAATCTAAAATATGATACTCATTACTAAAACTTATTTTTTAGATATCTCATTTATTTTGGTTAAACTAGGGCTAGTTTCTTTGTATTTTGAAATAGATTTTTTTTTGTTTTTTTAAACTATATTTCAACTTATTACAAGTTTTGGCCCAGAAATCCTCGTCTCCTTTCAGTTTGCTAGTGCTAACGGTTACTGAGATTATCCGCGGATGGACTTTAAGAGTACCTAGTTTTTTTATTTTTTTTTTATTGATATAAACTAGTGCTTGACTGTGATCCCACCTGGTGGTAAGCAGTGATGCAATCTCTATGCAAATTGACTACGGAACCCTAAAAAGGTCAGAACCGTGGTTCTTAACGAGTTCTTAACGCAATCCATTTGACGACTTAAACTGAAGTGTTAAAGAAATGTAGTTATACTTATAGGGTACATAGCTTTAACCCTGTTCCTCGCTCGTATACATGACATGTCATGGTGAAGATTTTTAATTAGATGAATGAGAGTGACAGCAGTGGGAAATGCCCAACTGTCGATAAATAACGCCCCGTTATCATTAAACCATTGTTATAGCTATCACTTTAGTCCAACTAATTAAAAATCATGATATAGTGTATTGATACATTTATTCTAAAATTGAATCTCATTATATTTAACGAATCGTAGTTTTAGGCGTACTACAAGATCATTCAAATAGCTATTCTTCCTCGACAATTGAAAGTGGTTACGACCCGACTGCACCGATTTGCGAGGCCTCTCGGACTCCACGCCGCCGCGCCGCCCCAAGGCGTAGCGACGCACAGTTTGAGAACTCCTGATCTAAAAGCCTTAAGGGTACGTGACTCAATCCAACCCTATCGGCTTACCGAAAATGGCCAATAGTCGACCCGAAAAGACGAAAGATCAACTTAAACATGGATCAAATTATCACTGTATTGATCCTTGAGATTGTTTCAGGTCTACAGACTCAGACAAACGTGATCTCATGACTAACCTACAAAATAGAGCTCCATCATCCTCTTGTTGTTATCTTAATACTTTTCTGAAAAAAAAAAAATAGCCTCACACTAGAAATTACTCCTGTATTGTGAGTGCATTTGCCAACGTGTTTTTAAAGGTAAGCGGCACAATATGTAAAGTCCCAAATACCAACGTTAAAAAGAGCGCGTGAGAGAATATGTCTTAGTCACACCGAGTCGCACCAAGAACTTTGATACCGCGATTCAGGATAGTTCTAATGTGCCGAATATCGGAGGAAACGCACAGCCGATATCAGTTACTGGTGGTACGTGACTTAGTACTTAAGACTGTTCAGTGGCATAACGCATATCAGCTGCTGGTTGATGTCGTCTTGACTTCGTCAAATAAAAGAAAGTACATACCCACGATATCGTGTAGTTACATTATCGCCTAATGTGAAAACAGCCTATCCAAAATTCAAAATCATTTATTTCAAATAGACCATTGGCAGGCACTTTTGAATATTCAAATGTCGGTCAGACCAAGAAACGTGAAGCTAAATTGCACGTTCAAAAGCGTAGATCTCTATGGAGAAGAAAGTGCAAGAAACTCCATGGACACTCTTTTATTCTCACTTTATATTCACTCTTTAACTCGCCGCCAATTTTGTTTTCGCACTGTTTGTTTCTTTTAGCCAGCCATTATTATACAGAATTTAAAAAGTTTTTTTTACGTTTGTATCACGGTCTAATGTGACGTAACGTGACGTAGCACGTTGCGTCGTGTCGTGTGATTAGTCGTCGTAACGTGTTTATGTGTTTGAGCCCTTACTCAAAGCTACAGTAAAGTTCTCAGCTTCATTTTACTGACTTTGCTCCTGTTCCAATAATTGTAACGCCAATTTTACTGTTATAAAGAACTACTTACGGCGAATCGAATACGCACCGTTTTGTATGTGAGCTGCACGTTACTAAGCCAAACGGCGAACGCGAAGGGCGCATTCAATGCTACGTACTTTATTTAACAAGTATCACACAACGCCGTCTAGTACTAAGCTGAGCAGAGCTTGTGTTATGAGTACCTACTAGACAACTGATAAACATACTTATATATTTATACATTATAATATTATAGTTAAATTACACCCCGACACAGAACAAGTGATCATGATCATCATACAAACATTTGTCCTGGATGGGTATCGAACCCACGACCTCCGGCGTAGCAGTCAGGTCCACTAACCACTAGACTAATAAGCCAGTCTAATTGAAATCCGGCTGAACTTGAGGTAGCCGCATTACATTACAGCGATGTTTTTCAATCCGGCACGCCAACCTACGAAACGGTTTCGACATATACTAATACAGCACCATCCAAGTAACATATACCCTTTACCCTCAGTCTGTTAAGGGCAACTGTTTCAAAATCTATTTGCTAGATGTGACCTAAACAAACATATATGCATCCAAACTGTTTACATAAATACTTGTAAAAAGAACTTCACAGAAACACCACACGAAAAAAATAAAAAGTCCAAAAGTGCTCCCTCACCAGGAGCATTCGTATGTAATGTAACATTATAGATTCGACTTTTAGCATTACATTACAATACCTCCCTGACTGACGAACATTCGCGTGTAATGTACCTAATATTATAGATTCGACTTTGCATAGCATTAGCTTTTAGTTTATTCCATAATGTCAGACGAAGCGGTCATTGTCGTTAGCACGTTATTATTAATTCAACATTATTATTTACTTAAAAAAACACAGAACAAACTATATTGGTGTCATGAATTATTTGGGTATTTTAGAAAGAATCAACCGACCCATAAGTTGTAGATATGTTACAAGTTGTATCAAGATATTACACATTCTATCATTACAAGGTACGCATTGTAATGCTCGGTTCTCCTCCTTCACTGGTGTAATGCTCAAATCTGTATCGTTACATTACACGCGAATGCTCCCGGTGAAGGAGCACCTTAAGCGTCATGAACATTCCTAGCATTACATCATTTATCAGTAACATCAAACAAATTGCAGGAAACGAACATTTCATTTAAAAGCAGCGGTAATTAGCCGTTCATTGAGGCATCACAACGATGCTTGAACAGAACTGTTTCCCTTTGCGAAGTGGATGCAAGTTTATTTCAGAATTCAATTAGCGACGAGCATATCTTAAGGGGGGAACCGGGAAGTTTTAAAATCCTATTCAGTGTTGGTTTTGTATTCCTTTTTTAATTTTTGAGGCACACCAACAATGTCTTTACATTTCCTTTTTTGTTTATATTAAACTTTACGAAGATGGTCCCATGTAAACGAACCAATTACAAGTGTGCATGTACGACGTAATTACATGTTATTTTTTTTTTTCGGTTTTCAATACACTTGGGAAGGAAATAAATTTATAATTTTTTTTTTTTTTTATAAATTTGTAAAAAAAATTCTCAAGTGTGTTGAAAAACGTCGTATGATACACGTGAATATTGGCGATTACCGTCCTCGGCTACCGTCTGATACCGCCTCAGCGGTAATCACTAACATTATACACTTGTATCATAATGTACTATTTCAATACATTTGCTCATAAAGTGACTCTTATTGCACTGCACTTAGGTATTTAATGCACTTGTTACCAAACTGTGACATTTTGATAACCATTACGCACTAGTGCTATAATGTAGTCAAAACCTTTTATTCAACCTCTCCCCCGCCGTAATTTTATAACATTAATCGTATCAGGCCCCAACAGGAATATATGAAAACAGATTTTTACCGCCACAAAAGTTGACTATTTTTACAGTTATTTTCTTCACAAGTGTATTGGAAAACGTCGTGTGATACACGTGAGTAATTGATAAGACGTATTTTCACACACTCAAAAAACAGTTTCTGTTTCCGACTATTCTTAAATGCACAGTTAACGTATATATTTTTTATCTAGTGACATTTACTTTACATGATAAATAATAGTAAGTTAAACCAATTATTGCCCAAACAGAGAGTGTTTTGCCTTAATTATACTTGATTGTCGTTTTTCAATATATGTTATTATTTCTGAAACAAGCGCAATATGAGTACCTACTAATTTATCTTAATTTGCAGTGAACCAAAGTAAATTAGTATTCTTTCAAGAGTTTATTAAGAGCAGTATACTATTGAGACTCAAAGGGGTAGTTAGTACTACTACCCACAGGTTATTAGTACTACTAACCACAAGGACTCGCTCAGCTGACGTTTTCTTAAAGAAATTAATTTCGTACATGCGTAAATTAATACGAGTTTTAAAAAAGAGTTACTTTATTTTTAATTTTATCTTTACAAATCGATAGTGTCTCATGTACCGGATCGACCCTCCACGGGGTTAAAACGATTAAAATTAAGCTGTATGTAGTTCATGGAGCTCTTGTGGAAATATTATAAAATCAGTATTTTTTTAAAAAGAGTTGGAGTTCTTGCCTGTTCTTCTACATTGGAAATGACTAACTGGAACCATGCACTAAAAAGATTTTTAAACTTATTTTTTGTTTTTGTTCTAAATTCGGTTACTTTCAACGGTAACCACAACATGTTGAAAGATATTATAATGGACAAAATTACGAGTAATTTAAAACAATATTATCAATTTTATCGTGCCTACTCTGTAAAACAAAATATCTACTTTCTAGTAGCATTCATTTTAATATCAGTAACTCGATCTTTTAATTAAAACGAAAACCACAGTGAAAAGATATCGAGAAGTCTTACATTTTGCAGCGTTATTTCTCTAATAATATAATTAGAAAGATAAAACTAGGTCTTAGTTGTCAATTTTAATTGAAATGCTCCAATAACTTCGAAAGGAAAGAAAATGTTGAGCGAATTAATTCAACAATACCTTATTTAGAAATAAGGCTACGACCTCCATTCATTAATGAAACTTAACTCAGTTATAATAATCTGTCGACCTCAATTATCTATCCCTGTATTACGTCGCGAATTTATGTGGTAGTGTAATAGCCTATCGATATAATGAACCAATGAAGTTTTATAGTCAACTAACGTTTGCCAGCGGCTTCCTATATATGTCGCAGGTTTTTCATAAAATTAAGTTTAAAAACCTAGGTTTTTAATGAAAAACCGAAAGATGACTCATTTTAAACTCACTTTTATCATAAACCTGTAACGATCCAGATTTTTGATCAAGAACCTGAACTAGTTTGGGTTTATGATGAAGTGCTTGTCAAAATCACGGGTTTGCTTTGTTTTATGACAAATAAAGCAATTTAAATGAAATAAATGAAACAATCCATCATCATTTGCAACTTATCAGAAAAAAAAAAACAATTTATTTATTAATCAAAATTTTACATCCATGATCCAATCACTATTCTTCTTCTTCAATCCAATTATGAAATGAAATGTTCCAATTTCACCTGATTTTGATAAGCCGCAAAAATTAACTTTCGTAACCATTAAATACGACTAAACCGAGTCAAAACTAATAAAAAATGTATTAAAGAAACGTTTACCACGTGCTTGCTTTTTTATAAATCTGCTAGTATACTTTATTTATTTTGACAGTTTGTTGACTTGTGACATTTATAGTTGCTTAATAGTACATTGTTACAATAGGGATGAAAGTAACTCATTTCGTCCTGAGAAGGAGTTGGCGGCCGAGCGCAGCGAGGTCGCTAATTCGAGGGGTTAAAAGGTTACTTTCACCCCGAGGTAAACACTGTGCTTTTCATTACGAATACGAGGAAACTAAAAATAAAATAAAAAGTTTGTAAAACCTGAGTCGTCGTAGCTATGATTTTAAGTATCTTTCTTCTGATTTAGGCGGTGAAAGGTATACTACTACTGCTTTAGCCTCTTCTCTTATGAAATTAGGCGTTAAATCACTATTTTATTCTGATAAACATAACATGTTAATACAAATCTCTGTTGTACTGAAATGTAAACAAAACTCGAAAAAACCAAAGACGACTGATTGGCACTTTCCCGCCATTATGTTTTTTTTTTCTGTGGCCGGCCATTAATGAGGCTGAATAGCTTTCAGCCTCATTAATGAAAAATTAGAAATTAATTGTAATCTTTTAGAAGTACAGTGTTTACCTCTGGGTCAAAGTAACCTATTTACCCCTGGAATTAGCGACCTCGCTGCGCTCGGCCGCCAACTCCTTCTCGGAATGAAATGAGTTACTTTCACCCCTAGTGTAACAATGTACTATTTTTTGCATGCACTTTAGATTTTTCGCACGAGCATTTCTTAAAACCTTCGCTTCCAAATAAAGACATCTTTGAAGCAAAGATCTGGATTGTTACAGGTTTATAATAAAATTGAGTTTAAAATGTGTCATCTTCCGGTTTTTCATCCAAAACCTAATTTTATGAAAAAACCTGCGACATATACATAATTTTCTTGTTGCCTTGTATTTGTACAATTCTTACGTTTGTAAGAAGGAAAAATTGTTAAAACACTATTAAAAAAATGTTGATTTGTTTAATGATCTGAATGTAATTATAATGTATAGAACTGGAATTTAATGGCTACTAACATAGTTTTTAAGTAAATATTGTTACTAACCCTTAAATGAGGGCAAACTCAAAATAAAATGATTAATAATTAATAATAAAGTTGTTTATTCAAAAAAAAAACTATTTCATTTACCTATCTGTTTAGTACTTACCTTACAGTAATTTAAGTAGCTATTGTAAAAAAATGTATTGAAACCATTTTTATTAAATTAAAATAGTTTGAATTTATTTCGAAAAATAAATGTTGTACACACGTGCTTCTATGAACGAACCTCTTTTGTCTAATGCAGAAGTGAATGGAGTATAAACATGCTTCACCTTATACCAGGAAATGGTCTAACCCTGTTTCAAATGTCACCCAAATCCATTCAGCCGTTTCAGTGTAATGAAATAACAAACATTAATACACATACAGTACGCACACACACCATCACACATATCGCCTTTCTAATGTTACTAGATTCTAAAAGTAGCTTAGCCCCCTTAAAAGTAGAAAATTGTCCCAAGGGAACATTATTCTCGGAATAAAGTATCGTGCTATTCCACGACATCCGTGTGCCAAATTCATCCATATCCATTCAGCCGTTCGAGCATGAAAGAGTATCAAACGTAAACACACTTAAATACAAACTTTCCCATTCATCATATATAGTGTGATAAAGTAGCAGAAGTATATTGTGTTACCAAAGCCTTTAATATCGCGTAAACAGCAAAATGATCGACATAACCAGCAATTTCATAATTAATTAATTTATTATTAGCACATCAGCGAAGCACTGTTTAACAAAAGCCACGTAATTTAATGCTACAATTATTATCGGTGATGTCCGAAAAACCTCATTAAATTACTTACCTTCTGAAAATGGACGTGTAACTTTAGAACCTTATTGAATGCCCAGAATCGATTTAACTGTCAAAGCGAAGTTCCGATATCACTGTCTAATTGAAATCTTTACTAAGGAATAGATTTACATCTGCTAGGTTATAAATCTATTCCTTTAGGGAAGTAACTCCCACACGTTTCAAACACTATTTACACTTCGATAAATACTCAATACCAACCATGAAAAAGAGGGATCTATATGTCTATTTTACTGCTCGGAATACTTACAATGTACTGAGATCTTTCACATTCAAATCGGTATAAAAATAAAAAAAACAGGAGATTTTCACCGCCGGCATCGCGTCGTAATCTAGTATATAGATGTTACATAAAGCCCATACATTTTACAAGGGATGAAACATGACGTGTAGGTAACATAAGACTGTAGTTAACATATTGCAGTATGTAAAAAGACAGAAACACGACTGGGAACAGTAAAATGGGTTGGATTATGACCAGCTCTGTGAGGATTTGAAGACATGACGAGGGTTCAGTTAAGTAGTCTGATTTATACAAACCAAAATACAATACTGCTGAATATTTTGTGAAAGCCAAAGGAAGATGATACATAAATGGCCTCCAACAACAAAAATACAATATTGTTACCAACATCAATCATTGTATCGTCCTCAATGACAATAAAATAATACATACGCGAAAAAACATTGTCAAAAATTGTGGGTCACGAAAAGAGATTATACAAATGCCTGTAGGTTTTTCTCTTCAATATTTTGTGCTCGATAATATTCGCGGAAATGGAAAAAGAATACGATTTTCCTTCGAGCATTCGACTACGCGTTTTCTGAATTGAGAAGTTTTGCAGGCTAGAAAATAATAGCTGTCAATTCAGCAAACAGAAATCTTTATTGCATTATGCAGCAGAGTATTATTTTGTATTTTAATAAATTGTAGTCGAGCTTTCAATAACTTGAAGCTGTAACAATCAATTTGTCAATAACAAGTTTTCCAACTAACTCGGGATTTTAATATTATTATTTTTTTATTAAGACGTGCGATTCACAGTTTTTTTCTATTTTAGATTGAAAACCATCTAATAAGAAGGTTGAGCGAAAGGATATCTAAAACTTTTACTGACTGAAATCCGGCCATGGTTCTTCAGTTGCTCTTTGCGTTCCATATCTGCGCTCTTTCGATCAATACCACAACCCTGGCCTACCCTTTTAACTATTGTTAGTCTTTTTTTCTGACTGAACCAAAGACTGCAAAAACAGATCTCTACATCGACTGGTACTAACCAATATTTAATACTTTAACAGTATTATAACTTTATCTTACACATAATCAACCTTACAATGTTCTCTGTGCTGGAACTCAGGCTTTCTCTCTAGGAAAGAGAATGGACACTAATCCACCACGAGGGCCCAGTTCGGATTCATGGAAGTCACATGTCTTCGATTTTTAGTTCTAAGTCATGCGAATTTCACCTCACGATGTTTTACTCCATCGTTTTGAAAGCAGTGGTAATGAAATAAATTACATAAAGTAATGCGCCTGACTTCCTTTGAACCCGCGACCATGAGTCATAAGTTTGAGCCGTTACCTTAGGGCCACTACAGCTCATAACATAACACAATAATATATAACAAGAGGAGTGGTTTCATGAGTTATAACAGGTTATTTCCTGAACTACAGCACCTATTGCAAAAATTCTTGCACAATCTGAAACGTATATTATTACAGATAGTTATAGTCTATATGTATTATGTGTGTATAATAACCCGAGCAAAGCCGAGGAGGGCCACAAGTTCTATAATAAGTCGGCAGACCAACCTAAACCAATAGGTACGTACCCTAATCTTTAGATAGAGTGTGCTAATAGTATGAAATTCAATTTCAAAAGCTCTTTTAATATGCATGGAGTTAAATGTTACACGTCGTGATAGGGCCGATTCCATGTAAATGAGGCTCCAAACTTTGCTCCGACACCACAGTAGGCTTCCTAAAGATACTTTCACATACACTTCTGTTTGTACAACGGCTTAGAATACTAATTTATCAAATTCTAATGTTTTGTTGACAATGTTTTAGAAGATGTTGTTTAATTATAATGCCGCGTCGCTTAACTCCTTGTCAAGGAGAGAAGAGGATAAGAAAGGAAGGAAAAAGGGAAGGAAAAGGAGACGAAAAGGAAGGAAACATAAAAGTGGAGGAAAGGGTGTGTGGGTTGGTGTTTTTATGTTGTGGTTGGTGGAGGTGGTGGGGGAAAGGAGGATTTAATTTATGGTGTACAATAAAGAGTATATTTATCAATCTATCAAGGTAACTTTGCTATACCTTTCGAATGAAGACTGTATTTTTTGAGAACGCAACACCTTAAGAACACGGTGTCGTGATACGACGCGGAACTTTACCGTGCGTCCGGTTATCACGACGGTACCGTAAATCTGAGCCTCAAGTCTGCTATTACAATAGTATCAGAATGGTCTATCATTGATATCATTATTGTTGATTTTGACAAGTTTGGTAATCTACTAATACAATGACGTCATTATGACTTTCCATTTTCCAATGGTCAACCACTGAGACTCCATTGAAAGAAGTGGCATAGAATAGTAATCTCGTACTTATTGACAAATGAATATTTGACATATACGGTAATCTGCTAAAACTTTGACAGTTTATTTGATCAGTGTTCTACCATTTGATTAGAACGGTATTGTGCAGTTATTGGTTTTAATATTATGCGATACCACTGACCGATCAATAATCGATAATTATGAATTAGCAGATTACGAACTTTTAGCAAAATGACAATGTGATCGTGTTGGAATGACGAATTTATAAAAATAGCAGACTTGGGCCCCAGCACGACACGACAACATGCTGTATTCAGACACCGCATACTTTGCACGATCTAAAAACATGTAACGAAAAGTTAAATGAATTTTAAACAGACAGATGGATATCAAAAATAACAAGTAGTGCATATTTCAAGCACGGAGGGTTAGTTTAAATATTCATAGTAACTGTATCGTAGTGAATTTTTGTTTAGTATGATTTTGTGTGAAATTCATGAGAACTTAGATACTGTCGACAAACTGCTACGTAGTTTGGCAGATATGCCTATATTAAGACTTGTTGAGTAAGAAAATAATAATAATATTTTTATTGACATAAAGAAACTGATTCATGGGTGATTTTCCCAAATGACTTATTTTTTTTGTCTTGGTGAAATTAGTATTTGAAAAAAGGAATATTGTACAATTTTTTTTTTAATTCAATAGGTAGTTATTAGGTTGTGGCAAAAATATAATTTGCCTAGGACTATTTACAAAGGTAGAAATAAGCACCTAAAACTCTACTTTTTTCAAATCGATGCAGTCCCTCTACTATTTTTACAAACAAACAAGCTCATACACTAATAAAAATAAGTAAGTTAAGTATAATTATAAGTTATTCTTTTTTATAGAATATTAATTTTGTTATTAATATATAGCATATTTTATTATATAATTAACGAATATTATTACTGAGAGGCATAAACGTACTTGTCTTGCGAAAATATGTTCTCATATCGGTGGACAAAAGTAATTTAAACCTAACTTTACATCGACGAGTCCGACAGCGTCCCCACCTCAATTTTATTTCCCTCGTTAGTTTGTGCTAGTGCGCAGTCAGGACGGACTTGTGTCAAATTGCTGCATATTCCCACCAGTAACGTAAGTATACCATTTCAGTTGCTCTCAGACAATTATTTTATATTATCGGTGATTGCATTTTTCTAGTGTAATAAATAGTTTTATTATTGATGTTTGGTTCTAACAGAGGTAGTAAGTGAATCAGCTTCATTGACTGTTATTTAATTTATCCTAGGTATTATGCATTTTATCTAATTTTCTAAATACTGTGTTATTTCTCACATCGGTGTTCTCATATCGGTGTACTCGGTGGTTTTTATTACCACTGATGTGATATTTTTACACCAAATTGATAAAAATCAATCTGTGTCTTATATCTAATACCGGTGTTTTGATCCATGATCAACGCACAGTTTTGTCACATCGGTGGATTGCCTTATCATATCGGTTGATCATTTTATCATCTTGGTGAGTCACTTTAATTACATCGGTAGATCCCGTGTCATTTCGTTAATTATACAAAGAACAACGGAACATACAAACATACATATATACCTATGTAAAAACATTCATACACACATACTTACCTACATACACTCCCAAAATCATTGCCACGATATCACTGGGTAGTAGATACATAAATGTATCATTAGGGGATGTCTGTATTCGGTAGTGTACGTCTATTTATAGGCTGAGATGATGATGGTGAGGTGGAGCAATTGAACGCATTAAAGGTTTCTCTAGAAAATAAGTATTTTCTACTTAAAAAAAGTAACAAGTACATAATAATAAATAACAAAATAATAAATAGGTAAAAAGAAAACATCATACTAGATTAATTTTGTTTAAGAATGCTGAGTCCAAAACTAAAGGAAGAGGAGGAAAAAGAAAGAAAGAGGTCGCTAGAAAGAATAAGAAAAGCTAAAATCAAAAGTAATCCTGTGTTAAGAGAGGAGTATTTAAGAAAAGATAGAGAATGTTTAGCTAGACGAAAGGCACCTGGACTTATTCCAACCCGAAGCCAAATTACTGCACATGCACGTTATTTGGCTTCGGGTTGGGATAAGTGTAGCGTGAAAGAGCAATAAACATACAAACTTTCGCGCGTAATAATTTGTAGCATAATTATTTCTACAATACATAAACGTCAACTTGTCAACTGAAAGAAATGTCATTGATAGCCTGAAAGTTAGCTCAATTATTTTTTATTTTTGGCTTGGATAAAACGTCACACAACACCACAAAAAACCGACCAAGCACGTCAGAAAAAACCGACGAAAAATTCCACCACTGGGGGTCTAGAATCATGTACTGGATCCATGGTATTCGTTTGAGCGTCGGTGTCAAAGACACCCTGTATACCCCTTTTTGATGTTCAAAGGTGGATAGATTATCATATCGCTGGATATGTATATCATTTCGGTGGATAAACTTATCATATCGGTGTACAGAAAAAATCATCGGTGCCGATTTGTCATATCGGTAGAAACCAGAATTCAAACTGAATTTTCTCCTTAGTCTTAAATGATACGTTGATGATATTAAATTTGGGGGTATTTAATGTCCTACAGATTACATAAAACCTGAAAAAAATATAAATGAAAATGTTCATCGATATGATAAAAAAATGCCATTTGTTGAAATTCACCCTATTCAATTGAAGCCCTGACTCCTGAGACAGATGAGAAAGAAGAGTTTATTTACGACAAACATGGCGCATACCTTAAAAATAAAACAATAACAAATCTATACAATAGTGTGAGTCACATAGATATATCCACGCAAAACGGCTAGCGCTCAGCAAAATTCTGCGGATCATGTATTGAACAGAGCCTAGAGAGAATTTTCAGCGCTGGCCGACGTCGACGAGATGTTGAACGGCTAGCAGGTATTACATCGTATGAACTTAAAACCAATAAATAATCAAACCAAAGAAACCTAGATGGTAAGGTAGTTGATACACGAGTCAGTGTCTTCACTCGTTTGTGGAACATTAACCATTTATGTGAAAAAAATAAAATTAAAATATACACAATTATTGCAAAAAATGCGATTAAATAAAGGGCGAACATAAGATGCCTAAAAATAAATATATATATATTCTCAAAGGTGCCAAGGAAATGGATTCATTAGCTTGAATAATGATAATGATATACCATCGTCTGAGTTCTGATAACATTACCATTGTTGATTAGCCCGCTAAACGGAATCGTTATTTCAGTACTTCCTTGAACAATTTGTTACAACCGTCTCAAGAGAGGCCTATATTTAGTACAGCAGGAATTAACGTGGGCGTTTCGAGACACTTTCTTGTCAAAGCTTTTATAACATTATAATAAATCAAAAAGGTAATAGTACGCCTACGTGACGGTATTTTTTTCATTTTGTTACTGCTCCTTCGAACATGTGTAGGATGAATATAATTAGCACAAAGTACCTACAGCGCTGGATTGGTCAAAAGAATTACCCAAGCCTGGAACGCAAAGGGCCAATGAAGTAACTCAGGTGGGTGTTAGAAAAAGCCCAACAGTTCTTGCTCCACCTAGAGCGGGAGAAGTCATTTGTTTTATTTATTTATTAACCAGAACAACAAAATGCCAATTATACTGATTAGAGACCCAAAATGTAACATAACTTTAAAACTAAAATAACACAAATATAATACTCGTAATGAAACCTCTCACTTAGTCTTCTGACAAATCAGACATTCAGCAAGTATCTCCTTTTATTATTCATCAGCCAATAACTCTAGTCCGGCACTGTATTGAAGGAGAGCGTTGAGTGCAATTAAAATTCGTGGAATAGGTAACATACGTCACACAACATGTTTCCACAAAAAAAAAAAACAGAAAAAAAAAAGAAAAGAAAAGTTAACCAGACTTTTCATTCAGGCTCAACCATTCTCCTTGTATGTAGTAGAATACAGACTACATTTTAAGCCTAAAGCTAATTACATAATATTGTTGAAATAGTCGAGTAACATTTTACAAAACAACGAAGGGATTCTAGGCAGTGTTGAGTTTTTTTTTTTTTTGAGGTGAAAAATAACTTCTTCCGTGCTAGGCTGGGGCGGCAAGTCCGACCTTTACTGACTAAAACCACACCTTTGTTCCTTCACTTCCCTTTTGCGCACAAGGATCAAGAGTATATTCTTTTCAGAACTAATCCCACAGCCTTAGCAGATATCGACTCTACTAGACCCCTACGGTTTGCTAACAACACTGAGGCGCGTGTGGAACACTACGCGCCGTCCACGACTCAGCGGTGTCTGCTGGGCACGTATGTGAGGCGAACCCTTCGCGGCAGTCCAGTTTCTGAACTCCACCCTGTGTGAGTTCTCTCACTTGAAGCCTTCTGGCATGAGTACCTCTACTGGCAAAGCCCTCAAGATCATTGAGACACACAAGCCCCACCGTGATGACCAAAACTTGGGTACACAGTTCTGGGTAGAACAATATTTTTAACGAAAATTATAACAATAAATCGAATACGAAACGAATACCTATAACCAATCACATACTTAAGTTTATTTCGTTCTGAAGCCCATATCCTACAGAACACTTAAAGCTGAATCGATCCAAATTTCAATTGATCATATTTGCATGCTGTATCCAACATTGTGCAACATTTTTATGTATTCAAATCGAGTTGGTGAATTTGTATTTGATTAGCAACATTACCTACAATGTTGTGCGCGGCTTGTATCTAACTGGAAGCTTTCACTGTCACTCGCCTGCGTTTGTTCAACAGTCGCATTACGTAGTCGATCCGTATTGGATGTTTCTTTTTTTCTACATTATACAAGCCTGTGGATGGATACTTGGCTTTATTTTTGAGAAGAGAAAAAGTTTACTAAAAAGAGAATTTATATTCAAGTAGGTGTCAAGTGTTTTCAACCGAACCTTGAATTATTCTCTTTTTATTTTAACTTAACTTCAACAGTTAGAGATAGTTTTTTAAGAGAATAAGAAAAAAATAAGAATTTGACTTTTTGGATGTTTTATATTTTATAAAAATAAAATCATGGCGATATTGATTTTATTCTTTTAAATTACTAATTTCTACCTCTAGGTTTCGATTGTGTAAATGTAGAAAATAATCTGTAAAGAATATTCCCTGTAAAAATTGGTATAGCGGAAAGGATTAGCAAACACATACATACATTATTTCGCCTTTATTATATTACTTAGTGTGAAATAATAAGTCTGTCACCAGGAACATAATAACGAATCGATACTCTCACACATCATGAATAAACATATATATTCAGTAGGTAGTTTAGTCGCTATGATGGTTTATAGTGTGCATCTGGATTGAGGGCCCATTTTTTAAATCCTTATCGAACGAAACGAGATTTACAGGGAATTTAGTTAAAAAATAGTAAAACTTAAAGCAATGAGCCATAAATTTCTTAAACGTAAAATAAAAAAGTTATAATTAAATAACGTGGGCCCTCAATCCAGACGCTTGCATAAAGAGGCATAGTCTAAATCTCGGAAAGTACGATGTCTGGGTAAATAATTATTATTTAGGAATTTAGTTAAGAATTTCTAAAATATTTTAAGAAATTCTCAAATCTGTAGAGTATCACATTACAGATTTATTGCGGTTTACCTTGGGCCCTCAATTCAGTAATGTCATTTATAAAGAATCTGCAAAAACTAAATTTATTTGACAAAATACATACGTACGACTTTACTAGATTCTAATTAGATACCTCTATGAATTAGTAAAAAAGAAATAATGAACCTAGAGTTAATTGTTTAAAAGTAAATGAGAGTTGAATTTTACTGAAACGTCTGAACTGAGGGACCAAGATTTTCGGCTTTATTGACTAGACTAAACGTCATAGATTAACGCAAAATAGATTAAAATTTCTTACTATTTTTTAACTAAATTTTAACGTATCGTCCGTTTTTCTAGATCCTATAATTTAAGAGAAAATTGATTTTCAATTTTGTATAGGAGAACATTTTGTAGGGTGACCAAAAAGTTTATTGTACCATTGGTACATTTTGTAAAGCACAAGTAAAATTCATACACATTTGCAGGTAGAAGCATTATAATAACATATCTCATTATATAGGAGACAATCTTGTAAGGTAGATATGATTTAATTACTTTTTTTAGAGACTGATCGGTATATTGTTTGAATTCAGAATTAATACTGCTTTGTATGGCGCAATAATTTAATGATGGTAAAGTAAATATTATTATTATCAGAATTTTATTTTTATAATGTTGAAGTAAATAGGTAGGCACCTATATTATTCAAATATTGTCTATTTAGTCCAGTGCCTGGGACGTCATGAAACCTCGAATTACGGTTACTGTAGATGAAAAAAAAAATGAATACATACAACAGTTCAACTAGTAAATTCGAATTAACATTTTGATAAAGTGCAGAAAGTTTTGCAACTGAGGCGAAATTCACTCGAGCTGTATAGGCGCGAGTTTTATGGAGCCGAGTGTGCAGTGACAACTTTCCATGTTTTTATATATCGAATATTCGATATATCGATTTCGAAGTAAGTAGGTAGGTACCTATATTATTCAAATATTGTCCATTTAGTCCAGTGCCTGGGATGCTATCAAACCTCGAATTACGGTTTCTGTTAGAGATGGGCAATCCACCCACCCAGGTTTATTTCCAGTTGGGAAAATACCGGGTGTTTTGGAGAAAATATCCTACAAACACCCAAATTTTTGGGTTTTTTTTCTTTTTAAACTTAAATTAGGTTTTATGTCGACCTGACCAAATGCAAACTGCATAGTGTGCTTCAATTTCAGCTGCCATTTACCGTTTTTTCTTTCACTTTCTTCAAATGGTAATTCTTTGCGACAGAAAGAGGCGTCATGACTAGAAATAAGAATAGTTTGAAAACATCCGCTTTATACATAGTATTCAAATATTTTTACTCAAACAACATCTTGGAAAAAACTGGAAATGGATTTTTAATAAAAAAAAAATGAAAAAAAATATGATTAAAAATCCATTTCAATATGACATTTAAGTTACATTTTTTCGGTATCATCATGTGATTCAAAGAAGGATCTAGGCTACGTAATAAAAAAAAATTGAATTTGATTTAAAAGTGATATCATTTTTTTTTCTAAATACCGATGTTCTATACCAATACCAATCTAGAACAACAGAGTCGTGTCGAGGGGCAACAAATCATTTTTATTGCAAACTTGTACCTCCCACACTTTGACGTAAATTTCAACTCTATTGTTAAATAACGGAAGGTACGAATTCCCTTATCTACATACGTACCTACCTACGAAACCCCATTTAATAATAATTGTGGTAGGTACTTATGGCGGACCTTTCTAGAACTTGCCAGGCCTCCGTACGTACTTCCATTCTAGAAGCTTCGCACAGCAATGCGTTTTAATCATTTGAAGCCATTCTTCATTTCATCGAAGATGCCCTAGACTATCATCATTTCCAGTGTCATCACGAACCGTCTCGCGCGCAGGTTTGACGACTTCCAAGCTCCCGAACAAGCCGAATTCCGAAAAGGCTTTAGCACCGTAGACCCCATACATACGCTGCGCCAATTTATACAGAAGACTGAGGAGTATAATCAGCCTCTCTGCTTAGCATTTGTGGATACGAGAAAGCCTTTAATTCGATGAAGACCTGGACTGTACTGCAGTCTCTCCAACGGTGCCAGATTGACTATTGGTACATTGAAGTGCAGAAGTGTTTGTACAAAAACGCCACCATGACAGTCCGACCTCCAAATCAGACATTGAAACCTATCTTCTTGCAGCAAGGTGTGAGGCAGGGACCCGTCATTTCTCCGAAACTATTCTCGGCTGCAATGGAGAATGTCTTCAAGGTTTTGGAATGGAGATGACTAGGCATTAATGTTAATGGCGAGTACATTACTAACTGATTTTTTTTTTCAACTCCTTCATTTGTAAGTCGATTTCTTTTGTTATTGTGTATGTAACCATACTGAAACGCTCGGTGGCTACAGAAATACACGGAGCTAACATAATACAAATCGCTACTTTGCTTAACTCAGTGGAACTGCAAATACCTTTCCACCAAACCTACTATGGGGTCAATACTATCTATTAAACTCCACAGAAATTGTCTGGCCCAAAAGGTTTTCTTTAGATTAGTGCTCCTCGCCAAATCTGCCATTACATTAAACAAATTTAAGTGTTGGCTTAAATTTTAGATAAACTCCATACCATGAAATTCGCTTCCTTTTGTGTAAAGGTACGATTCCGAACCACGCTGCACGCAGCAGTGCTGCCGCAGCAGTGCTGCCGCGACACTACTGGTCCCCGTACAATTTCTATTGGCTTATATGAGATTACATTCCGAGCTAGGCAGCAATGTCGCGGCAGCAATGTAGCGGCAGCACTGCTGCGCGTCAGTGTCGCCCTACCGCCGCGACAGACCAGTAGTGACGCGTATGCCGCCGCAGCAAGAGTACCTACTTGAATGTTGACACGTAAATTGACAACAAAAGGATGAATTTCTCTGACTCAGAAGTGGAACAGTTTATTAACTATGTGACTTTGTATCCAGCCCTTTACGATAGCAGTCATACTAATTATCGTAATAATTTAATAAAAGAAAATATATGGAAGGATATATCGAACAAAATCAATTATTTTAATTTCACGATTATGTACCTAATAGTTACAAGTATTTTACTTCTTTTCTATGAAAAAATTGAACCGACGTCAAATAAAAAATAGTTACTGCACTAAAAAGCAAAAAATAAAATTTTATAAAACGAATCTGTTGCTTTTCTTTTACTATTGACATAAAGCAACAACAAATCATCGTCATCTTCTTCCTCTTCCAACAGTATAAATAAAAGTTGGTCATCAATCGACATCTTGTCAACTCAAAGTAAACTAACGAATACACAACAACGCATCACCACGAACAGAGCGACACTGCCGCGTTGCTCGGAATCAGCGCGGCAGGCAGCACTGCTGAGCAGCACCTTAGTGGCAGCATTGCTGCGGCAGCACTGCTGCATGCAGCGTGGTTCGGAATCATACCTTTAGTTTGAGTCCTAGAGCGTGCTGCGTGCATGGCGTTCTCACTTCAAATTCATCAACAAAAAGAGTTAACAATACTACTTTTTATAATTATTGATCTTTCTATACCCTAATATATTGTGTATCTTGCAGTCCCCTAGAATTAAAGTAACGGTTCCTTTAATTATCCACAATGTAGATCATAAGAATGTATAAAAATAAAATTTAAAACTTGTTTTAATACTACTTAAGTATTTGCATAAATAAAAATATAAACCCATTTTTTTGGGTGTTTATAGATGTTTTCGGGAGTTTATTGGGAATTTATCAAAGCACCGGGAATAAACCATAACAAATTTGCCCATCACTAGTTACTGTAGATAAAATAAAATAAAAAAACGAGTACATGCAACAGTTCAACTAGTTAATTCGAATTGAAATAAAACATTTTGATAAAGTGCAGAAAGTTTTGCAACTGAGGCGAAATTCACCCGAGCTGTATGCTGTATGAAGGCGAGGGTATTATGGAGGCGAGTGTGCAATGACAAAATTCCACGTTTTTCAATACACTTAGAAGAAATACTTTCTTTGATAATTACGACACATTTTTGATCATTTATTACTGAAGAAAATTTTAATATATAGTTTTAATATTTAATTAAAATTTTAATTGTGTTTATGAACAAATGGTAAATAAATATGGTTGCACAATAATTTGTTATTTTACAAATTAACAGTTATTTGTATGTGTTTTAAATTCAAAAATATTTTATTTAATAATTATTTATTGCAACGCTTAGAGCACTTATTTTTAATTATTTTAATTAATAAAAAATATAATCAGTCCCAGAAAACAGTCTTCAAACAATTAAATGCTTACTTTTTAATTATCTACATACTACCTAATAAGATATTATGAATCAGTAACAAAAATATTTTTATCCGTAATACAATCACAAAATAATTTCTCTTGTCACGCAGAGTTGTCCTCGGTATGACATAGGTTTTTGAAGCTTCATGTAAGCTGGTCCCTTCATTTATAGCTTTCTAGTTGAGCAAAGGCGTACTGCTTGCGCTTCTGCGGCTCCATGATTCTTTAAAAGAACACCATCTTTAAAGAGATATAGAATTTAATTCTTCGAAAGAAGCTTTAAATAGTTACATGGCCCCCATTCCGTCCCGCCATTTTTATTTGATTTGAAATCATATAAAATATAGCCAATGCCATGAAGCCATGAATGAAACTGGATAGCAAATATTATTTTACATTAATAATATGGCATGTGACAAAATCTCTCAAAACGTCACGTATGCAAGAAATGAGCCAATTTGTTCAAAAATATACCTACATTTTTTTTTGTGTACTTTAATTTTACCAAATATATCGTCACAGCTGTGAGTCGGTAATAGAATCAAGTATGAAGGTTACAATATTCTATTAGCGACCAATAAAATTAATAATAAACAGATAAAATATCCGCTTTATGGTGTACTGTTAAATTCGATCTCATTGCTATATTTTTGCTTTCAGTGTCAGTTAGTCTTTAATTTAGATAATACAGGTAATTTACAGTATAATATCATTATAATAATAGAGATATTGTCTAACGTTGAATCGAGTTTTACACAGAAACTTTAAGAAATAGCTTTGTCGTTAATAGATCTAACGAAGTAAAATAATTTTAAGAATTGAAAAGCAAAAATTAAAATCAAATGAGGTAGTTTATAATAGATATTATTTTAAAATACTAAATGTTCTCAAAATTTTAACAACGCCATGGGTCGTTATTAGAATTAAGTTTTGAAATTTGGACTCTATTACCGCCTTAAATTAAAACATGATTTTATAACATAAAAACCAATAAAAAGTATTATATTAAGAGTTAGTTTAGAAAACGAATATATACGTTACAGTTGTAATGTGATTGCAAGAAGACAAATCTATAGAGTACACATTTTAGGGGGTCGTTAATAGGAGCTTTTACGTTATTGAAAAACATGGAAAGTTGTTACTGCACACTCGGCTCCATAAAACTCGCGTCTATACAGCTCGAGTGAATTTCGCCTCAGTTGCAAAACTTTCTGCACTTTATCAAAATGTTAATTCGAATTTACTAGTTGAACTGTTGTTGTATTCGTTTTTTTTTTTTCATCTACAGTAACCGTAATTCGAGGTTTCATGACGTCCCAGGCACTGGACTAAATAGACAATATTTGAATAATATAGGTGCCTACCTATTTACTTCAACATTATAAAAATAAAATTCTGATAATAATAATATTTACTTTACCATCATTAAATTATTGCGCCATACAAAGCAGTATTAATTCTGAATTCAAACAATATACCGATCAGTCTCTAAAAAAAGTAATTAAATCATATCTACCTTACAAGATTGTCTCCTATATAATGAGATATGTTATTATAATGCTTCTACCTGCAAATGTGTATGAATTTTACTTGTGCTTTACAAAATGTACCAATGGTACAATAAACTTTTTGGTCACCCTACAAAATGTTCTCCTATACAAAATTGAAAATCAATTTTCTCTTAAATTATAGCATCTAGAAAAACGGACGATACGTTAAAATTTAGTTAAAAAATAGTAAGAAATTTTAATCTATTTTGCGTTAATCTATGACGTTTAGTCTAGTCAATAAAGCCGAAAATCTTGGTCCCTCAGTTCAGACGTTTCAGTAAAATTCAACTCTCATTTACTTTTAAACAATTAACTCTAGGTTCATTATTTCTTTTTTACTAATTCATAGAGGTATCTAATTAGAATCTAGTAAAGTCGTACGTATGTATTTTGTCAAATAAATTTAGTTTTTGCAGATTCTTTATAATTGACATTACTGAATTGAGGGCCCAAGGTAAACCGCAATAAATCTGTAATGTGATACTCTACAGATTTGAGAATTTCTTAAAATATTTTAGAAATTCTTAACTAAATTCCTAAATAATAATTATTTACCCAGACATCGTACTTTCCGAGATTTAGACTATGCCTCTTTATGCAAGCGTCTGGATTGAGGGCCCACGTTATTTAATTATAACTTTTTTATTTTACGTTTAAGAAATTTATGGCTCATTGCTTTAAGTTTTACTATTTTTTAACTAAATTCCCTGTAAATCTCGTTTCGTTTGATAAGGATTTAAAAAATGGGCCCTCAATCCAGATGCACACGGTTTATAACCTCTTCTCATGATAACCTCTTCTTTTGGCTTTGCCGTAGTTGGGTAAAATACAATGTTGACTTACATGTCAAACTTGTAAGTATCCAAAAAATATTATTCAGGTTGTGGCCAAGCTGTAATCTGCAAACGAAACAAAGCTTGAAGCCACTCTTATACACATACCTAAGTAGGTATACTCACTAGAACCAGTGTCGGGATTGCAAAAATAGAACCCATTGACGTAACAGCGTGGGCGGACAAACCAATACGTATATTGCTAAAACTGTCCGACATACAATACGATTCCAATAAGTATAGGATACATTAATCGTTTATATTTCGGGGAGTGTGCATTAGAACTAATTAGATTTAATTCCACCAAGTCCTTTACATCATTGAATCATAAGACGTACGGCGTTGCGCCACCGGTACATGGTGGCCATCCCACCCAAAGCATTTTGTGAACACATTAATTAAGCGTACAGCTAAGGAGTGGTATTCCCTGCCGGGGTCTGTGTTCCCTGATAGCTTAACCTAGGGGTTTTTAAGTCAAGACTGAATAGATTGCTTCTATGCAAGCGTGCTCCATCGTCGGCCACATCATCACTTACCATCAGGTGAGATAGTGGTCAAGCACGAGTCCATCAATAATTAAAAAAAATAGTCAATGTTCTTTGTATGTTAAATTTTACTGGAGAAGTATGAGATAATTCAATTTAGATAATATTATTGTATTTTAACTTTTCTAAATTATTTATGTACTCACTGTACATGTCTTATCCAACTCTCTTCTAGCAGGAAATGGAAGAAATTTCGTTTGAAATAAGCAGCACCTTTTTACTTTTCTATCTGTATTTGTACTTTTCGATTTTACATACATAAGTGTTTGTGTACCCGAGTCTTAATTAAATATGAAGAATACGTTAGTGATTAACTCTTTGAATGCCGTAATTAGAGACACAATAGAAAGACAATGGCTTATGTCGAACTGTGTAACATAAGACATTCAAAAGGTTAAACTTAATTATCTGAATATATTTAAGTCAGTCTAAGTAAGTGTAGTTTAAAAAAATATATTTTTCTTATTTTTATTGTTGACAACAATTTACCTTCTGGTTCTATTTACCATTAGGGTTTCAAACACTTCACACAGTGATGCAAAGATGAGCGGTATGGAAAAACTAGATTCTGATGAAACTTTTTTCCTAAATGATTTAATTTTAAAAAATCTCATTTGTTCACCCTACTCCAGTCCTTTTATTTAACAGCTATGACGTCACAATACTCAAATGGTGGAAATTCAATCCTATTCCTATTTGAGTCGCATTGTGCAATACGAAATGCCTTCAGTACACTTTCAGTACCAGAAACACACAATAATTCGTTCGTGTGGCTACAACCCGCCTTCAGAACCGATATTATATACGTATGTAGTTTTTGTTAACTTGTGTTCATGCCCAATACCCTTACTAGCGAGTCCAACTCTAAGTACTTACCTACGCATCGATTTTTCAATACACCTACTTGTAAAACTACTCCTACTGTCTCCTACCTCTCTTAGGCACGCAATCCGTTATTTTCCACACTAGTGCGTATAAATGCGCGAAGTCACCAACACCACAATTTATTATATTTATTTTATCAGGTTGGGCGCTAAGTAATTCCCACGTTCACATTCCCAGTTTGATATACGTGGAAATTTGCCACTGCAGCACCCGACTCCATAACCCCCTCACCTGCAGCTCAAGTGAATTTTACCTCGGTCACAACCCGGCGCCAAGGACCCAGGAGCCGGGTTGGCTCCTGGGTCCTTGGCACTGAATCATATTCGCATTTTAATATCAATTCAGTCCGGTTTCGAAAGTATCGTAGTACTCGTCACTATTGTGTACTAAACACAAGGGCTGATAGATTGCTAGAAAGAGTGACGGCAGATCCTGGTTGTCCTTTGGATCCCTGGATCGCAAAGGACAACTGTAACAACACGGCTTTGTTTTAGTCAGTTTAAAAAGGTCACTCCCTTTCGTTCTACCTAAAGCGGGAGGAGTTACTTGATGATTTCAAAACCTAAAAAAAGAAGAATAAGCGAGGGGATCGACTGAACTTTATTATTTACTAGCTATTACGAGTGTCTTCGCCCGTGTCAAATAAGAAAATTCTTTCAAGGGCAGATACCTCAAGGATAAAAAGTATCCTACATTCTACTCTAAGACATGGTCTAGCCTTAGCCAAATTTCATCTAAATTTATTCGCGGCAGCGGCAGGGGAAGCCTGCCCCTCCCCCGAAGGATAGGGTGGCGGCTGCCACCAAACCGGCGAGGCCTCCCGCCGCGGCGGCGACTAGGTCGCGCCTGCCGCCTCCTCCGCCCGAAGACCCCTCGGCTGGCGCCGAGTGGACGGTAGTCGGCGCCAAAAAGAAGGCGAGCAAGGCGGCTAGGGCGGCCAAGAAAAGAAGGCGGCGAAAAGATCGCAAGAAGCGGGCCATGGCAGCCAGACTTCGCGCCCCGACTTCCGCAGCTGTAGTGATCACACTGCAGCCAGCTGCGGAAAAGAAGGGCGTGAACTATGACATGGTCATGGCAAAGGCGAAAGAGGCGGTGGTGGGCCACCTCGACGAATACGGAGCCTCAGGGGGCTTCCGTATGAGGCGCACCGCAACCGGAGCCCGAATCCTGGAGGTCCCAGGTGCGAACAGTGGACAAGCCGCTGACGCCCTGGCCGAAAGGATTAGGGCGTCCTTAGATGTCGAAGAGGCCCGAGTGTCCAGACCCACCAAGTGCATCGACATGCGCATTATGGGTCTGGACGACTCCGTTAGGGTGGAGGAAGTGGTGGCCGCCATCGTCAGGGCGGGAGGGTGCACGACCGATCAGGTCCGGGTGGGCACCATCCGCGCTGACAGCACGGGCATGCGAGCCGTTACGGTGAGCTGCCCCGTGTCGGCGGCCAAGGCCATCACGACCGAGGGCCGAAGGCTATTGGTGGGTTGGGTTTCGGCCCAAGTCAAGATGCTGGAACCCAAACCTCTGCGGTGCTACCGCTGTCACGTGGGGCACCACGTGGGGGCCTATTGCGCCGCAGAGGACCGCAGTGACCGCTGCCACCAGTGCGGACAGCCCGGGCACAAGGCCGTTGAATGCCGTGCAAAGCCGCACTGCTACGCATGTGCGGCTGCAGGCAAGCCGGCCGACCACCGGGCTGGGGGCAGGTCCTGCGACCCCCCTGCCAAGGCCAAGGGCAAGGTCAGGCCCATCCACCCTGACGTCCTCACCGCCGCAGCCACCACCTTGGCTGCCGCCGCTCCCGCCGCCGCTCCCGCCGTGGCAGTGCCCTCACAGGGGGCCCAGGAGGAGACTGTAATGGAATGTCAATAAGGACACCATTACGTCTCCTCCAGGCGAACATCAACCACTGCGCCCCCGCTCAGGATCTGTTGCTCCAGAGCATGGCGCAGTGGTCGATCAATGTCGCCGTCGTCTCCGAGCCGTACTACGTCCATCCCCGCTGGGTTCAGGACCTAGACGGCTCGGTGACGCTAATTTCGTCGGCCGCCGCCGGTACCCCGCCCCTCGAGGCTGTTGCGAGGGGACGGGGTTGCGTGGCAGCACGGGTCGGGGACATTGCAGTGGTAGGCGTCTACCTGTCCCCGACCAGAACTCCCGACGAACTCCATGTCTCCCTTATGGGGCTAAGTGCCGTCGTCGCTGGGTTTGGTACCCTCCCCGTGGTCGTTTGCGGGGACTTCAACGCCTGGAATACGGCTTGGGGTTCCCGGCGCACGAACACACGGGGTCGGATGGTGGAGGACTGGGCCTTGGAGCTGGGCCTGGTCGTCCTGAACCGGGGTTCTGTCCCCACGTTGGTGCGGAGGCGGGGTGAATCAGTGGTGGACCTTTCGTTCGCCAGCCCCGCTCTGTCGCCGCGTGTCGTTGACTGGCGCGTTATGGAGGAGGTGGAGACGTACTCCGACCACCGGTACATCCGGTTGGACGTCTCCGCCGAAACCTCGGCCGCGCCGGTCCGACAGAGCCCTTGCGGTCCGCGGTGGGCGCTTAAGCAGATGGACCGGGAGCTCCTCCTGGAAGCCGCGACGGTACAGGCCTGGGTGCAAGCACCGGACAGGCCTGTCGATATCGACGTCGAGGCGGAGTGGTTCCGGGAGGCCATGTCGCAAATTTGCGATGCGGCAATGCCCCGAGTCCGTCCAGGACGTGCTAAGCGCCAGGTGTACTGGTGGTCGCCGGAAATCGCTGCACTGCGCAACACGTGCAATCACGCGCGACGCCGGTACGCCAGATACTGCAGGCGCAGAGAGGCGGAGCTGTACGAAGGTTACAGAGAGGCAAAACACACCCTCCGAGCGGAGATTAAGCGGGCCAAACTCGAGGCCCGCGACGTGTGGCTGGGGTCTCTGAACGCGGACCCGTGGGGGCGCCCGTACCAATTGGTACGGGAGAAACTGCGCCCCTGGGCTCCCCCGTTGACTCAGAGTCTCCGGCCCCAACTCGTGGAGGGTGTGGTAAGCGCTCTGTTCCCTGCGCGAGGGGAACACTCCCCCCCGCCCATGGCTCCGCCTCCGCCAGCGGTGTCTGACGCGGACCGCAATAGCGACGACGACAATAATGCTCCAGAGGTGACCGAGGTAGAGATGAGAGTGGCGGTGCAAAGGCTGAGTGCCAAGAACGCCGCCCCAGGACCCGATGGCTTGCCTGGGAAAGCCTGGGTCCTGGCCATGGAGGCTCTCGGGCCTCGACTGAGAGGGCTCTTCAGCGCATGCTTGGAGAGGGGCCAGTTCCCACTTCGCTGGAAGACGGGGAAACTGGTCCTTATCGCGAAGCCAGGGCGCCCTGCGGACTCTCCGTCCGCGTACAGGCCCATTGTGCTGCTCGACGAGGTGGGCAAGCTCTTTGAAAGAGTGATTGCGAGCCGCCTCGTCGCGCGCCTTTCACGGGTGGGGCCGGACCTTTCGGACGGACAGTTCGGCTTTCGCAGGATGCGCTCGACGGTGGACGCCATCATGCGCGTGCGAGCCCTCACGACGGGGGATGCGGTGTCCCAGGGTAGGTGTGTCGTGGCAGTGTCTTTGGACATTGCCAACGCTTTCAATTCCCTGCCCTGGAGTACGATCCGGAGGGCACTCCGGTACCACCGGGTGCCCGAATACCTCTGTCGAGTAGTCGAGGCCTACCTGTCGGACAGGTACATTGTCTACCCCGGTCACCAGGGAGACTGGAAACGTCGGGAGATGTCGTGCGGTGTTCCGCAGGGGTCGGTCCTAGGGCCACCCTTGTGGAACATCGGGTACGATTACGTGCTGCGGGGCGACCTCCCTGACGGGGTCAGCGTGGTTTGCTACGCAGACGACACGCTGGTTCTAGCGCAGGGAGAGTCGTACCAGGCGGCGGTCGCTCTAGCGACACGCGGGGTTGCGATAGTCGTTGATAGGATCCAGGAGTTGGGACTCGAGGTGGTTCTGCACAAGTCCGAGGCGATGTGCTTTCACGGTCGCCGCTCTCGGAACGCGCCGCCAATGAGTTCCCAACTAACGGTAGGAGGAGTTCACATCGGTGTCGGGTCGACGATGAAGTACCTGGGACTCGTCCTCGACAGTCGGTGGAATTTCGTGGAGCATTTCCGACGTCTGGCTCCCAAACTGAACCGGACTGGGGCTGCGCTCAAGCGGCTCCTGCCCAACCTTGGGGGTCCAGACGCCTCCTGCCGGAGGCTCTACGCGGGGATCGTTCGGACCATGGCCCTCTACGGGGCGCCGGTGTGGGCGCCGTTGCTGAAAAAGCAACCGGCGGCCATACTAAACGCCTGCCAGAGGGTCATGGCAATTCGGATGGTGCGGGGATACCGCACGATTTCCCGCGAAGCGGCGAGCCTTCTGGCTGGCCTACCACCGTGGGATCTGGAGGCAACAGTCCTTGCACACATGCACGACATGCGCGTGGAGAAGCAACGCCGGGGTGAAAGTCCTCTGCCGCGACAGGTCGCGGCATGGCGGACAGAGCTCCGGCGGGATCTCATGGTGGAATGGCGTCAGCGACTATCGCAACCCAGTGCTGGGCACGCCACAATTATGGCGATAAGTCCCCTCTTTGAGGCGTGGCTGGAAAGACCTCACGGCGTCCTTACCTTCCGCATGACACAGGTCCTCACTGGAAATGGCAAGTTCGGGAGGTTCCTGTTCCGAATTAAAGCGGAAGTGACGCCCGGGTGTCGCCACTGTGCGGAACACCCGGAGGACACGGTGGAGCACACAATCGTGGTGTGCCCTGCTTGGGTGGAGCATCGCCGTGCCCTCGTGGGGGTGATCGGCGGCGGAGACCTCTCGCGCCGGGCCTTGGTCGAGGCTATGGTCCGGAGCGAGGAGGAGTGGCAGGCGGTCGCCGACTTCTGCGAAGCAGTAATGCTCGCTAAGGAGGAGGCCGACCGCATCAGGCAACGGCGTTATTGCCGCCGCCGCCGCCGGGATTCCGATCCCGATTTCCAGCCACCGTAGGCGCGGGCTTGCGGACAGTGAGCAATGGGTAGCTCACTGTCCGGCCGTCCGGTAACTGTCCGGACCAAGCCCAAGTCGTCGACGGCGCGCGCTGTTCCCGCGCGCCTTAAGGAGTTGTCAGCAACAGCAGGGACCCAGCCGGGTCGAAGCCTACTGGGGCCAGGGTTATCCGAAAGGGCGCTCGAGCCCCGGTATGAAGGCTTGAAGGAACGGGATGGGTTTTTTAGTCAGTAAGAGTCTGACACTATCTCCCGCTCCGCCCAAGAGCGGGGGTTGTCATAAGATGATTTTTCCCATCGAAAAAAAAAAAAAAAAAAAATCTAAATTTATTCGAGTGTGAAAAAGTAACAAACAAATATATACACACACACACATATGACCCGCAAATTTTTACCTATCTAAATTTAGTATGATTTTATGCTGAAAAAATAAATAGGTCGACTGATGGACACAGGCAAGCTTAAGCCACAATTCAATTGGCTGTTGTCATTTAATTCAACCAATCACAGCAGATAACGTACGCTTAACAATTTGAAACATTAATTTATACGACTTTCATTCCAGACTCTGGGCATTAAGCTCGGAACAGTGTCTACAACTTAAATCGGTCAGTGTAATCTAAAGCTTTATGAGCCATTAGTCAATTTGAACCGTCTTTTTCATCCTGGAGTGTTTCTGGCCTATTGTCTATGTGCACTTGGCAAAGGCTAACCACACGCTCATTAGCAAGAATGGATTAAAACAGCTAATTTGCTAAAAATCTACACTTAAGAGGACTACAGTACCTTAAGCGCAAATGAAAAAAAGAGATGTGCAAAGAATTGTCTTTGCTTGCAAATATTAGCGATTTCCTAAACATCTACCAATTTGATGATAAAAATAAAACACTATAACGGTAAAATATTGCTTATAGAATAATGTAATAGGTAGTCAATCAGAATAATAGCGTGTATTTATCGATAACAGTAATTTTTAGACTTATATTATAAAAACCATGAAGATAGACATTATCATGGTTTTTTCTTTTAACTAAAACTTAATTACTGACTTAATTTACTGTATTGGATTTCTTTATCTATCATTTATCCCCAAAAATAACAATTACATATTTCTGATTCTGTTTACAGCAGTCGATCAAATCAATTCGACTTTTGCGTATTATAAAATTCGGAATAAGCTCCTGTTGGTAATAAATAATGTCCGCATTGAGAATAAAAAAGCCAATCAAAAATTCTTTTGATATCTCATCTGTCGTACAATTAAAACTCATAATATGTTTTTAATATTAGTTTACCAACTGGTAAAAGAGATGATCTCATACGTCAATAAAAAGTGTAATATTTTGAAATCACCGTAAACGCCCATTGCTGGTGGTGGGAGGGAATCAAAATCAATAGTACGAAAAATCAATGTACCATGATGATAAAGAAACCCAAAGGGTAACTCAACAAAAAAAGGTGTGTTTGTGTTTTTTAAAGTAGGATCATCCAATGACTTCTCCAGCTCTGGGTGATGCGAGAGGGCGTGTCAGGCTTTTACTAACTAAAACTAAACCTATGTCCTTCCGTTGCTCTTTGCGTTCTAAGACCACGGGCTTCTTTTTCAGAAAACCCTCGCGGCCTAAGCGGGCGTCGATCCTGCTAGGCTCCTACGGTTTGCTGATATCTCTTTGAAGAGTGCATGAAATAATACGCGCTGTCGGCGAGACCAAGGTGGGTGTTAGTCAGTGAAAGTCACTCTCTCTTGCTCCACCCAGAATGGGAGAAGATATTGAACGACATCTTAATATTAAAAAAAAAAAAACAAATAAAAAGGTCGAATATCTTTCTTTGTCTACCTAAGTTCTTATCGTCGAACAATGGGCACTACAGAAATAGTTTCCCTTTATGAAGGCGATTGTCAGTCCTCAAGATCTTTTGTCTTCTAAGTCAATATCTCAATATGCTCCTGAACTAAACTCAAAGTTTAATTGTTAGCTCCATACGTCGGGATTTCTCAGAATATCACACTAATGTTATAAAGGTTTTTTTTTTTGGTGAAAAAATCATCGATCTATTGACATCTCCAGCCTTAAGGCAGAGCGTAAGGGCGTGTTACTGACTAAAAACCCACTCCTGTTCCTTCTTTGCCTTCGTTACAGGGCCCCAGAGATCTCTTTCATATCACCCTTGGCCCCGCAGGCTTCGACCCTGCTGGGCCCCTGTTATGAAGGTGTAAGTTTGTGAGTGTGTCTATGTTTGTCATTTCTTCACGCTCGAACGTCTGAACGGATTTGAATGAAATTCGGCACACGGATAGATCATGCCCTGGAATAGCACATAAGATACTCCCTATTTTAATCCCGGGAATATGTTTCCTAGGGACAATTTTCTACTTTGACGCGGGCGAAGTCAAACTTCTCGTGTCACAATGTTTATAACAAAAATCCTCCGAAACGGCTAGACTGATTGTTTTAAAATGTTGTGGGTATATTTGCCACGTCTGAGAATAGGTAAACTATTTTTACCCTATCAAACCACACCCCATTTTTGTCCTTTAATTATTTATTTGACAGAACAGCGTTTGCCGAGTCAGTCAGTATATTATATATTATCTATTTTTTTTTTTTTTATAATTGATAGGCTCGCCTTTGACCACCATCTCACCTGATGGTAATCGATGATCTGGCCGACGTCGGAACACGCGTGCCTAGAAGTAACCTATTCACTCTTGACTTTAAATTTGTAAGTTGTAGCTATCAGGAAACACAGACTTCGGCAGGGAATTCCACTCCTTAGCTGTACGCACAATAAATGTGTTCCCAAAACGCTTTATATATTTTTTAATATACTGTAGAACAACTAATTAACATAGTTTTACGTTTAGGCGTTCAGGAGAATTAAATCACTTTGTCTCGTCGGCTTATTCCACAAATATCGTAGAAAAATCCTAAAAGGAATAAAGTCAGTGTGGTTTATACCTCCACACTGGCTTTACTACCAAATAACCCACAGAAGAGGGTAATTTTTCTACATTCTCGCTTAATATGTATTTATGTACGGCAGGCTTATCCATAGGCTGTAGGGGTTCAAAGGTGTGATGTTATTTATGTACGGTATTAATGACTTGATCTGTGTTTTGTTGAGTGTATTTTTTTTTAAAGGAAAATGATTCCATCCTACAAAAATTGTTTATTGCCACCAAAAATAATCATTCACAATATTATAAGTCCTTAGTCCTACAAAAATGCTCAAAGTATAAATAGTTATCTAAAGCCACGTCATCAAACTAAACTAAATCTTAACAACTCTTCTAAATTTAATAAAGTAACGTTTTAAATATTATGTCAAACTTACCTTTTATTAAAAACGTTGCAACAACGCATTTCAAGTAGCGAACAAATAACGGAGGCATCGTGTTGCTTACAGAGCTTAAACTTTACATAATAATACACAACTCAACTTGGCACATTTACTTAAACATAAAACTCCTAATTTTCTTTAATTAATTTTCCAATAATTAAAACTTTAAACAAACTAAACTGGTTCGATTGCTGGCAATAAAAAAGTTATAGTCTATTTTTTGTTGTACATTAAAAAAAATATATTACTTGATTTTAGTAATAAAGTATTTACAACGTTCGTAAAAATATGTGATTAACGACGCGGGATAAAGTTACGTATGTATGGCGCTTGCGAACGCATGGCGTAGTGGCAGCGGGCGCGGCGTTTGTAGCACTGAAACTTGCTACGAAGCTACGGTGCTACGGAGCTACGCGGCCAGCGCTACGGCTACGGCGGGGAGACGAATTCACCACCGATAGCTTTTATCGATAAATAAACGGTTTTATAAAACATTTTTAAAATCTGTTTAATAAGCAGCATTGTTTAAATTTTGCTCCTGGATTTTAGATAAAAGCGTGTTGTGTTGGAAGTTTTGAGGGCTCAAATAACATTGATTGTGCCGCGGAAAAGAAAACGAAAGAAAATTCGCTTAATTATTGTGGAGTGTTAGTTTACTCGGCCTATTTTAATTAAATACTGGAATTAGCCATTTCTTTACTTTGTGTAATTTATCATTGCCATCGCTCTCAAATCGGTGAAGGAAAACACAGTGAGGCATGTGACATCCACCAATCTGCGCTGGGGTAGTGTTGTGTATTACGGTTCGTTCCTTCGTCTAAAGAAAAGTCCTGAGACCCAGAAGTGGGAATATAATAATTCTGATGATGGTGAATACTGGAATCAAGCTTTCTAGCCTGGAGTTATTTGCTATAAAACCAATCAATCAAACCAATCATGATATATACACAGAACAGTTTGATTAGAAAACAATAAATAAATAAATTCGATTAGTTTCGTTTTGAACTGATCTGACTGATCTTATACCACTGGTATTTGTTTGAACCCGTGTTAATTGTCTATTCCGAATGTATACCATTGCTCCAACTAATACGAAAAGAATTTCAAGGATCTAAAGTACATTCAGCCAAAATGCTTTGTATAGTATCTTTAATTGAATTAAAATCCAAAAATACGTATAATTTAACAAATATCTAGTTTAATAATAAATTGTGTACTGCAAACCTGCTCTAAATAACAACAAGCCACGGTTTCTGTTTTCCCCCAAGATGTTGAGGGTTGATTATAGCTTCCTCAGACATATCTAAAAAAAGTGATTAGTTAGTGAAAGTTTTTGTATATTACGATCGTATAAAAATATTAGGAAATCAAAATTTTATTAGGTTTGACTTGAGTTGACTATACTAAATTCAAGTCACTGGTATGGGATCGTACATTAAATAAAATTATTAAAAGAGTGGTCTCTGTTCAGAATAGGTAATAAAATTGCGTCCTAACAAGTACCAGTGGTATTAGATGAGTGGTATTAAAACGGAACAAATCATAAATTCGTTGGTATAATTAGGTTTGCCAACCATACTTTATTATAACGTATCCTACTTTATTTTTTGGATAATATACTTTTTTTATTTTATACATAAGCAAAGTATGTGTAAATGCTCTATTTCCAATCTTTACAGTGATGCATAAAACGAAACATTTTTAAGGGTGATTACAAAACCATTATCTACTTTCAATTACGATAAAATGATCTTAAAAAATCCGGTCAAGAGCGTGTCGGACCACGCTCAGTGTAGGGTTCCGTAGTTTTCCGTGCGTCACAATAAGTGTTCCTACTTATGAGCTTGAAAAAAGGTTATTTGTTACGTTGACATACTAAGTACGGAACTTTAATAAATACGGAACCATAAAAACGGGCCCACAAAGGACGGTGATAACTAAAACAGCAATATACAAGTAGTAGAAATTTGAACGATTGTGCACTCGTAAAATTACGAATATATTTAGGAAGCAACGATTTTTTACCACGGTACAACCTTTTTGTCTTTTTTTGTACAAAAACTGTTCTTTCCATCAAGTTCAAAATGATTTTCCTAGAAGTTAGAGGGATTAATAAAAAGGGAGAAATTATTGTAGTATTTATTATATTTATTATCAAAAAATGATTTTGGTAAACCCCTATTCATTTTTAAATACCTATCTAACAATATATCACACGATAGGGTTGAAATTAAAAAAAAAATCACTTCCCACTTTACATATAGGGGGGCTACCCTAATAAAACATTTTTTCCAATTTTTATTTTACTACTTTGTCGGCTTGATTGATATACATATTGGTACCAAATTTCAGCTTTCTAGTGCTAACAGTCACAGAAATTAAGCGAGGACGGACAGACGGACAGAGAGACAGACAGACATGGCGAAACTATAAGGCTTCCTAGTTTACTATGGAACCCTAAAAACGAAATAAATAGGAAGTACTTATAATAAACATTTTAACTAATAAACATTATAGCTTAATAGGCATACACACATATTTTTTAATTATTACAAAAAAATGGGGCTACTGGACATATTTGTGTAGTCAATAGTAAAATAAAAACAAAATCCCAAAATTATCCTCGAAAATTTTTCATAATCAGTAAATTCATAATTGAATCAGTCATTCCGAACCATTGCTACGAGAAATACTACGTGGAGTGTTTTTCCATGTTTATCGTCATTCATTCATTCATATCAATAATATAATAGCCTGGATAGTATTTCTATAAATTGAGTAACTTTTTGGGATATAAAAAATAGCTCATAACTTTGCTGTTTATGAATATTATTCACACTTAAATAATACTTAAATAAAACTAACCTTTTCTAATAAATCCTTTAACTTATCGAATGCCGTAATTAGGGACACACACACACAATAGAAAGACAATTGCTTATGTCGAACTTTGTAACTTAAGACATTCAAAAGTTTAAGTACTAATTAAAATTTTGTGATGTATATAAACTGTAAATAATAATATGTACAAAAGATTAGAAAAAAAAACACATTGGGCATCAATAACTTTATCCATGTTAAAAACATATATTGATACTAATTGCGAGTATGGATAGTTATTTTTTTCAAAACCATTTGGTAACCCTAGGCACAACACTGGTTAACAAATTAATAAATGGGACCCTTAATCCTGAGCTAGGTTAGGAGCCTGTATTTCCGGAGCCAGTTAATATACAATGCTATGTATAACACTGACCATTTCCTCACAACATATTTCTTAGTCACAAATCGACGAGCATAATGTCTGTTCTTTGCCAAAGTCCCGTTATTACAAACATCAAGCGATACCAAAATAAATGCCAGAATAAAAGCGCAAATTGAGGTAAAAAAAATAAAATTTTCAATACTTACACCTGCTTGAAAAGTCGCTGCTACTCCTACCGCAATGACAAACTTTCTGCTCTAGTATCAAATCTAAATCAAATATCTCGACTCTCAGTACTAAACCAACAAACACCAAGACTCAGATTTTTTTTTATTTGCTGGGAAATCATCTTTAAACATTCCCAATTCTAGGTGGAGCACAACCCCATCTAGTCTCAAACTAAGCAGAGCTTGTGGTATGAGTACTAGACAGCTGATAAACATACATAAATATATCTAAAAACATATTACAGATAAATTACACATAGACACAGAACAAATAATCGTGCTCTTCACTAAAACATTTGTCCAAGGTGGGTATCGAACCTACGACCTCTGGCATAGCAGCAAAACGCAGTATAGACGCATACCATTTCTGATAAAAAAATGGGTTTTGTTTAAGAAAACACGTCGTTACGTTTAGTATTAGTGAGAATGGTTGGGAAAAACTATTGCAGTAAGAAAATAAATGAACCAAATGTAATTATGGTTGGTCTTCTTTGCGAGTACTTGAGAGATTCTTTCATACAAATAAAAAAGTAGTCTCAGTTCCAGTATCGAGTTATTTAGTTTTTCAATTTGTTGTTCTTCTAGTATTTGCAGCAATAAATCCAAGTTTGTAGAGATTACTTCGTACTGTACTCGTCTAATGATCAGACATCTCGAGTTTCACCGTTTCCAATGCACTTTCTGCTAACAATAGTTTTACTCGGAATATAAGTAGATAAACTTTAAAAAAAAACACGTGTGGCATTCGGGTACTGCCGCGGTAAAGCTATTGCATAGCATTTTTATCAACTTATGCAATTATAATTATTTATTTATTTTATTTATGCAGTATTTTTTTTTTCTTTGATATTAATTGAAGTTACACTTTCACACATTGAATTGAATTTTGATTGATTGTTCACTCATTTGTTTTCTTATCGGTCACCACGCTCAAAAAACAAATGAGTGGGGGGTGTTAGGTTATTTTCGTTACGGAATTTCTGGATTCGGTCTCCACGCTCAAGGCCCGTGATAGAAGCTATGCAATAGCTTAACAATATTGTTGTGTTATTTTTAGAGTTCCGTACCAATAGGGTGATAAACGGAATCTTATTATTGAACCACGTTATCTGACGCTGGTTTTCAATAGAACCCTACTGCAGGTGTCAAATGACAACTGAAGAAACATCGATGGTTTTAGTCAATACATCTGACACTTCCTCTCGCTCCACCCAGAGCAGGAGAGGCCATTTGGTAATTACCTACGTAAAAAACAAAAACTAAAAATCACAGAACCTCTAATGTCAAAATTAAGAAGTATAAAACCCTTCGCAAACGAGTTGGAAAACCACTCGGTCAACAATAGTTTCTATGATAGAAACCACGAACACCTAAAGAAAAAGAAAAAAGCAAAGCACCTACCTAAGTAAATAATTCACAAAATATAAATCTTTTTGAGTGATTCGGAAGAAAACCTCAATATTTTCTTCAGAATCATACTTTATATATTGAATATACTTCTTTTATGCCAATTTTATTTTATTTTATTAAGGATCATCTCGGAAGAACCACTTCTAATGCAACAAGCATGAATATTATATAACCTCATGATATGTTATTTTTGTATTTCAGAGATTCAATCTCATATATGTTTCAGGGGATTGGTTTATTGTCAAATATCGCAGTGCTTTTCCGTAAACAGTTTAATTTATTTTTCACGGAACAGAAAACCAAACTCATGCCATTAGTTTTTTGAAATTTGATTAAAAGGAAATATTCGATACGTGAACATTGAATATCGTCTATGTTTAGTTTTCCTTGATTAAAGTGCTTTTAACAGATATATTTTAGGTACGGGTTTTTTTCCACTGAACTCAAAAATAAAGCCTAGTTTTACAAGGTTTTTATTTACTTTCAATGTTTAATTGGATGTTTAAAAATTTTACAAATTAATTTTGATATAGTTATTCGTAACCGATTGAGGTGAACTTTTGCCGACATTTTAAGTTCGGAAAACAATAAGCCATTATGATTTGATAAGTAACGTTATTTTTAATCCAATATGGCGAACTCTAAATTGCTTGTTTTTAAGAACGTTTTTTAATCAAGAAGAATATATATACCGTACAGTTTTTTTTAACCTAATTACACTAATTTTCTAGAAAGCCGACAGAAAATGCAACCGCTAAGCGAGCGTGTACTAGCGGGATCTAGAACTCCGGAAGGCTAGAAACCAATTAACGAGAGTCGAAGCAGCAAACACGTCCACTTACCGATTTGCCGGCTACCGCACTCCTATGCCGCTCTTAATCGCTCAGTTGATACGGGTAATTATCACGTTCAGAGCTAGGAAACTAGGTAAAACACTAAACCACTAAAAATCTAATAGGATAACATGTAATAAATTCGGAAAACCCAATCAAACTAAAGTTGTGTATTTAAAGATTTTCCATGAAAAGGCTCGCGCTTGACCACTATCTTACCTGATGGTATCGATGATGTGGTCGACAATGGAAAACGATTCCTATCTACTCTTGACTTAAAATCCCTTAGATTGTAGTTATCAGGAAACATACTCTGTCAGTTGCACCTACGCACAATGAATTATGTTCCTAAAACCTTTTAAGCGTATGGGTGGAATGTTGCTGTACCTTTGGTGGTCCGATGATGGAACGGGCTGGGCCGAATTAAGTAACACTTTCCGAAACGCAAACGGTGGAAAACCGACAGGCTAGCATCTCGGCGTTGATCCTCAAGACTGAAGCTTCAACTCACCGAATGCATCATTACCAACGGTCCTCTTGACTCGTTTATCTGCTGAACACAGGTCTAGCACAAACATCAACTTAGCGATCAATCGTACGATCCTGCATTCAGCAGATTCCTGCAACCTTCACAGGTCATCGCTCCACCCTGGAGTGCCCATACTACGCCTTCTAGTACGCAGTCGCCACTCCACAACATCTCACACCATGCTGCCCATTCGGCGTTTTTTTTTTTTGCTGAGATGCTATTTTCAACTTTGAATCATGATTTTCCACTTGAGTTTCATTTCACACTTCGGTCTTCCCGTCCTATTATAATTTAGGTGTCTTAAAGACACCTAGTTTAGGCTAGAGTGAATAGACTCTTAGTAAACTAGTGCACCTCATCATCAATGATTGCATTGCTGCTTCCCATCAGGTGGGATCGTAGTCAAGCACTAGAATATAAAATTTAAAAAAAAATGGAGCTCACTGGTCATATTTTATAACGGGTAGTCACATTTGATTGATTAACCAACAAACTATAAAAAAAACGGGCAATAAATAAGTATGAAAAATATAATTTTTTTACACGTTTTTGGCTACTGACTTTGGACAAGTATAAAAAGACTGAAACCAGGCGAGTAGGACTGGCACACTGAGGGTTCCGTACAAAATTGCCGTACCGATGACAACAGTTCAATTTCCGAATAGAATTACGAAGATTTTTCCGAATCGCAAAAAAAGTTTTGTTTTTGTCAGGTAATGACAAATTAACAGTTTTCAAATTTTTTCATACTAGTGCTATGAGACCTTACTTCATGCCAAATTTCAGAATTCTAAGTCAACGGAAAATTTAAATTTTGATTCCCTTGACAGTGTCGAAATATACTTTTTTTGCAACATAAACAGCCGCATCTGTTGAGGTACTACGGTCTAAAAAGAGGTTTGTTTCTGTTATTGGACGTTCGTAACATAACCTACTACTCACTCACTTTTCATAGGTAGGTACCTACATGTTAGAAATTCTCATTAAGTAAAACAACTATTAGGGAGATTCCTGAACTTTGAAGATTCTTGGTATTATTGCTAACCATTATTAATATAGCTGTCGTCCCTTTAACTAAGATAAATACAGTTGTATGAGTAGGTTTACCAAAATACATAGTACCAGATCTGAAATTGTAGGCCCAGAATATTTCAGCACATCCTTTGCCTGGAGAACTTATACTCATATCAGAACAAATGTAAAAATATACACCTTTGCTAGGATTAATAACTTCTAGGTTCTATTCCCATACATTGAAACAGTAAAATCTTATTTTGTCCTCAAATGATCTTGCCTAACTGTACCTGTAATCATAGTATTAAGCTTTTTGAAAAAATAAATTATTATTTGCATATTTTATGCAAAATTAGTTGTGTTCTTTGTAGATGAGCAACTCCATTCTTATTTTTATTAGTCTAGCTACTATGGCTGCAATTTTAAGATACGGGAGCATAAGAAAAAATTTTTTTTAGCGTGATGCATGTCAAAAAATAAATCACAAGTATATACTAGTTTCAGTGATGAAATTTATTAGTTAATAAACTATTTTTCCTCACAAGTATGTTGAAAAACATCGTATGATACACAGTAGTATTGATGACTAGCATCCTCGGCTTTCTTAAGACCCTTACTTTCGGCTCGGGTCTAAACACCACCTCAGCAGTAACCCAAACCGTAAAATGTCAAACTAAAAAAAAATTTAATTTCACGGGCTACCTTGGAGCATCCCTCTTAAATAAAAAATATATAGTCAAGACACTGAGTTGGCCACTAAAGGTGAATAATGGATAATATGGTTAACGGACCAAAGGACCTTTTAGGTACATGTACTTAATAGAATAACTTACCCAAGCATGTCACCTAGCAATTCCATTGAGGGTAACCGCACCCTTTTTCTATTTATTTTGCGAAGTAATATAAAATTGGACGTAAAATTCAATTTCGTTAAGTTTATTTGAAGCCTTTTTTGAGCAATTTTTTTATCAATGATCTTTGATATTTACTGAATAGAAGTTCATTTAAACTTTATTTCGATGTAAATGTAGTCTAGAATAAACTTTCAGTGGCGCAAATAATTACGTCTGGTTTTGACAATTTCAACTATTTTTACAGATATTATTTTGCAGTTATAACGTATTTTATCGTTCTGAATTTGAACTATGATTTATAATGACTATGGACTGTGATGAATTTAATAGCTAGAGTGCGTCTACTGAAAGCGTAACCTGGAGTTTTTTTTTAAATTTAATTTGCAACATCATTGTTATGCCGAAAAAAATCACGTCAAAGTCTATGGTTGCAATTGTCAGTTTTGGAAACGGATATTTATTTTTCAAGAATAATTGCTTAATTATGAGAAAACCAATAAACAGTAACGTGCAAAAACTGCTACACACTATGGTTAATAAGTTCAAACAAAAACAAGAAGAGAAAGAAGGTGTTTTCAATGAAAACCAACAATGTTTACATACGATTTCTGTATTTTTAAGTTAGTATGACGGTTTAATCTTGATCCTTGTCGACTAATATTATTAGATAGTTATATTTAGGATATAATGATTTTTTTTTCCTATATTTTTAGATAATCTGACATATTGCGAATTTCATAATGGACCAAAACATCGAATAAAGAAGGCTTTTGGTGAATCGACTCAATCAAAAACACATGCTAGTGAGTGGTAGAATGCGTTCAAAAGCAGTTGAGATGTAATGAAAGATTTACCTCACTTTGTCTGATAGTGCATCAAAATCTTCAACTGAAGTTAAAATAGCGAAAGTGAAGGAAATAGTGACTGACATCCTAGTTCAAATTTGAGAGCTGTTGAACTTGTTGTGTCTCACGAGTCGATCCGTATCATTTGAAACAATCATTGGAGTATAAAACATGTTCCCACTTGACTAATCCCAAAATATCTGAATTTTCTCTATGCTAAAACGAATCGATTCCAACCCAACAATCTTGAAACACATTATTAGTGTTGGCGAGACGTGATGAAGTTGAAATCATGTTGACTATTTTAATTGACTATCGCGGTGTTGTGCACTTGGTATTCTTGCCAGAAGGCCAAATAGTAAATAAAGAATATTATTTGAATATTATATAGCGACATTTGAGAGATCAGATAAATTAAAATAATTTGGGATAATAACTAACATTTTGTATGTTATTGACCTTTACCATACACCCACCAAATAATTAAGTCTACACACACGTTTTTGACTAGGATTAACTATTATACAATTGTCATAAATACAAAAAATACTCTAGTATCAAAACTATTTTCTCCTACTATTTCAATAATACCACATTCAAAATTTTTGGTTGTAGCCTCCTTTTCTCAGGTCACGCTTTCATTAGACGGACTCTATATAATTAATTTGCTAGCTGTAGGTACACTACTGGGGGAGGCTTATTTCCAACAGTGGACGTTTTGAGAGAAGACGAGATGATGATGATGAGGTATACTACAGACTGCTTACCATGAGGTGGGATCACAGTGAAGCACTAGTTTATATCAATTAAAAAACAAAAGACTACTCCTATTTAATTTTAAGTTATTACAGTTCATCCTAAAGTTGTCTGGTAGTTATCGCTGTCAGCCATAAGACCGCCATCGAGCTTGCGGACAGCGAGCAATGGGCAGCTTGCTGTCCGACCGTCCAGTAACTGTCCGGACCGAGCCCAAGTCGTCGACGGCGCGCTCTGTTTCCGCGCGCCTCAAGGAGCTGTCAACAACAGCAGGGGCCCAGCTGGGTCGAAGCCTACTGGAGCCAGGGTTAATTCGAAAGATAGCTCAAACCCCTGTACGAAGGTAACGAAGGAACGGGGTGGGTTTTTAGGCAGCAAGAGTCTGACACTATCTCCCGCTCCGCCCAAGAGCGGGGGTTGTCATTGGATGATTTTTCCCAACATAAAAAACCGCCTTTGTGCCCTCCAATTTAAGTTTGTGTAAGTTTAATGTATGTTCATCTGTTCCCTCGTAGCTCCTAAACTACTTATCGGAACTCGACATATGAGGTATCGTTAGAACCGTCTTAATCGTCCGCTGAACATAGGCTATGTGACGCGGCACAAAATATTTAGCGCTTTTCAGTGTTGTTTTTTTTTTGGTCGTAATCGGATTTTAGTATTTTACTTTTATTTTATGTTCATACAGTTTCTTTTATTCTATTAGTTTTTTATTTAATTTAAATTAACAAAATAAATAAACCACAAGTAGGTTTATTTTTTGTAGGTTCGAAAATCATCCAATGACAATTTCGCTCCCTTGGGCGGAGCGGGAGATAGTGTCAGACTTTTACCGACTAAAAACCCACTCCTGTTCCTTCGTTGCCTTTCGTACTGGGGCCGAATCTTCCGTTCAGAAGCAGACCCTTGGCCCCAGTAGGCTTCGACCCTACTGGGCTCCTACGAACCCCAAGTAGGTAGATAGACATTACAGTTGGTATTCAGGTATTCTTAGTTTGACATCTTTTGTACGAATTCTATATTAACCAAATTCAGATAAAACAACAGATATTACTTTACAGTCATTGAAAAACAAACATTAAAAGTTAAGTCACCATGCCAGCCAGTACTTATCTAGATAACTAACTTTATAAACATTTCTGTTCAACTTAACTTCATATTTTATTAGCTTGATCACTTCAGGAGTCAGTTTTCCTGGTAAACGCCATACATTCTCGCTATCTTGAAGGTCAATTTCTGGTAATTAATGGCACATATCGCCTTTCGCCGGCCATTAGGTACCTACACGTGATAACGTTTGTTTTGTATCTCTCAGAAATAATAATGTTATTTTGCCTTGCGACGCCAACAATTGATGATTAATTTGCGCAATCAATCATCAATTGATCGTATCCTTAGTTATGGTGCGTAACACAATTTTAGTAAACGTAAATCGCAATAGTTCCCCCTCATCGGGCACATCAATTTATATCCTAGATTTTTTATTTCCCTCAAAAAGAGGAGGATGTAATAAGCCAAAAAATAACAGTATTTTTTGATCAAATAATGTGTGAGAAATATTACTGACCGAGCCCATAGCAGATACATTTCATTATTATTATCAGAATACAAATATATTAAAACCAACTTTAAAACAAAATAAGAATTAAAATTTGTGTCTATATCTCTCATCCAACTCTCCTGTCGCAGGTCTGCTGGAAGAAATTACATTTGAAATAAGCAGTACCTTTGTACTCTTTTATCTGTATTTGTCTATTTCATTTTTAAGTGTTTGTGTGTGTACATAAATGTATAATTAAATAAATAAAATTACAATGACACATTATAATCAATATAGCAGTTAAAATTAAAATCATAATAAATCATATCCAAAATTAAAGTCTCTCTTCTCAAAATGAAGGGCCTTCTGTGTTCTTTCAGTTGCCCTGTTCCGTTTCAGGGTCGTGGTAACTTTTTCAAACCATCCTGCTGGTATCGGTTTTAACGGGCAAATTCTGCCATAAATAAAGCTTCATTGATGCGCACATGGTGCACAACGTGTCGTCGACCCGAACCTAGTACTTGTCAGAAAACGAGCTACCCTTTGTACGTCGTCCGCAAGACCGCACTTACCGGAAATTATTACCCTACGATTACTGACACCTGCAGCGTCTACTGTGGCACCCGAGGCGAACAGTTACCCATTTGTCAGTCACATATTTGTGTAGGTATATCAGTTTATAGGTAAAAGAATTAAAACCAAACACCATGTTAAAAAAAAATTGTAAAACTATTTCCGACTGCTCGTTACCACCTCCATTTCGTTTCGCATATTAACGTGTCTCTAAACCTAGGTTCACCAATAGCATGCTCGTAAAAACGGTGGCACCCGTGGGTAAAAGTACCAATTGCTAGAAACCGAAATAGCATAGCTTTGTTCACTTCTTTTTTTTCACTTGTTTGATTCTGTTTCTGGTGGAACCTCTTTGTACAACTCTTCTTGTGGTGTCATATTGGACGCCTTTAAAAAAATCAAGAAGTACCTACAGATTGTTTAATTATTTTTTGTAGGTTTCAGTGTATAGGATTGTTGGTTGGCCAATAAATAAAAATAAAATAAATAAGGTTGGCCAATAACAAAAATAAATAAATAAAAACTGATCCATTTTTTAATTTATTCAAAAAGATAGTGGCTATCCGAACATCGTGAAACATGCAGGCCCTTGCTATCAGGAAACAAACCTTACGTGTAGTTGAAACTCCCTGATACAAAGATCCCTGTCACTATATATCATTTAGACTTCGAACATAATTCACGTAGCTAATAAATATGTGCGTAACACCAATGAAGTAAAATAAATCCGTCTACCAGACCATTAAATATACCTAAGGTGGAAAAAAAGAAATCCTTGCCAACAGCCGTTCCCGCACTAAAATATAATGGATTTACGAACCCAACGTGTTGCGAAATTCTGAGTTTACCAATAACATTGGAAAAGTCAAGCATCTGGATTGTAAGTCGTAAATATACCTAAAGTACCTGCGTAAGTACAATTGGACCAGAATATGTAAATGTAGGTTATAAAAATATCTGCCACGCCTACACTGTTCGAAGGATGTACAGTCACGAGCAATAAGATAGTCGTGACATATTTTCAATCTATATTATCTTATCTTATTCAAGAAGTTAGTGTACGACAAATGTTTCTCAATTACCTAACTATCAAATAGGTAATTTAGAACCAATTGGCGTAAACGATTTTTTTGAATGACAATAAGTACATATAGAAAAGCACAAAGGTGCTGCTTATTTCAAAAGATATTTCTAAGTTAAGATAGATAAAAAATTTTAGAAGGTATACTACTTATTGGTCGTGACTGTACGAGTATCGATATTTATAAATGTTACATCAAATAATGATGTCCTCGACGAATATAATACATGTTTCAAGATAAATTTAAACACATTTTATAAAACGTTATGACAGATATTCTCTTTTAAAAGCCCGCTTATAACGTCCCGAGGGTGTCGTTAGAATCTCCGAGCGTTTCTCCGAGTGTTTTTTTTACATATAAAATGATGGCGATTGCCTGCATTTGTTTATGAAAAACTCCATATTTATGTATTCTAAAAAAACAGATTTATTTAATTTTTATTTGATTTTGTGTTTTATGTATCAAAAAAAAACTAGAGCGATTGCTCAGGACATTACATAGACACTTTCAAAGCCAAAATCTTAAAAGGATAATTTTGTGGTGCCAAGGTAAAAGGGGATGAGGTATGCATGAGACAACTAGACGTAGACCAACTAACTCTTTTTGCATATTTAATATTTTACTGCATGTAACTGGGTTTGCTTTGTTCTTTGAGTCTCACCAAATAAAATGCAATGAATTGACTAGGTAGTCATTCTTTTTTTATTAATTTCATTTTATCTCTTTTTTTACCCTGTTCTCTTTTAATAACATGTTATATTTAGAACATATTTGTGTGTGTCCATAACTTATTTTTAAGTAACCTATTCACTCATGACTTAAATACCCCCAGGTTGTAGCTATCAGAAAACAGATTCCAGCAGGGCATTCCACTCCTTAGTTATATGCACAAAAAATGTGTTTGCAGTTTATTTAGGAGAGACCCCTAGTTACAAACTCCCAAAAGGTCACTCTAAAACCAATAAAAATTCTGTCCGTCCGAACTTGCTAACGAGCTCCCATCCGTCCAGTTCGGAATCAAAGCCAGCGTGAATAATAACTTTGAAAACGATACAAATCATCTAGATTAAAAGAAGTCCTCGTATTTGCCAGCAATTTGTCACAACGGTCGTAACTTTGTTCAAGTGTTTATTGAATACTTTGGCACAGTTACAAAATAAATAATAGAAACAGAAAATAAGATGGATAAGATACCATTTATAATAAACAATTTTATTTTCATTTACCTCAGTATTATATTCTAACCATCATTTTTCTGTAACTTCGCCCTCGTTAAAGATGAATTTTATCCCTATGGAACGTACTTAATCTAGTAATAAAAAAATAACCTATGTCTAGAAGTATAGACTGAAGCTTTCGTGAACCAAGGTCCAGTCTACAGCTATACCTAAATAATAATATGAATATGCCTACAGTATTTACTATTCGAGTAGAATTTCTCTGACTGCAAAAATACAGGCTTTGTCTTGTCTTTTTACAAATGCTACTTTTTTATGAAATTTTTGCCACCACAACATACATATAATGGTGTGGTAAGTTATTATATAAGTTACTAGCTTTTGCCCGCAGCTTTGCCCCCGTACATAAAATATAACCTATGTCACTCAGGAATAAAGCAGCTTTCTATCAGTGAAAAAAATTTCGCAATCGGGCCAGTACTTTCAGAGATTACAAACAAGAAAACAAACTTTACCTCTTTATTATATTAGTGTAGATATAGATTGGCAACAATAATGTATCAATCACCCATATTTGCAAACAAATAAATGATTTTATGATTTATGAACATTATTATATGATTTATTTTATGATTTATTATTATACCAAAATCTATCCAAATTGGTTCAACGGTTTAAGTGTGATAATGTAACAAATACTACCATACACAGATTTACTTTCGCAGTTAATATATATACGAGAGAGAATTTCGAAATAAAATCTGTCCGTTTTGCTTGTTCATTGTGATGAAAAGAGCCGCTAATCCAACGAGTGGCGACGCCGTGTTCCGTGTCCCGCGCTGGCCATTCTACTGGAAAACCGATCAATTAACAAAGCCCTGACCACGAAGGTCGATACTCTTTTGCTAAATAATAGCCTCCCATTTAGTAGATGGACTGTAGAGCGATAGTGGTCCTCGTTGCAGAAAAAACTCACTATTAAGAAACTGGCAAAGGAATTCGAATCAAGAGTCAGCTTAAGACTTCAAAGATTTTTGGGTTTTTGTATTTTTTCTGACGCTAATTACAAGAATAAGTATTTTCTCTGACGCTAATTACAAGAATAGTAAAAGAATAATAATAACTTAAAAAATGTGAGAATATGAGAACTTATAATAGGTTAAGTACTTAGTTATTTTGTTATTGTACTGTTTTTGCAAGCAACACCAGTAATAAGTTAGTAAAAGGTTTTTTATGAGGTAGGAAATAATCAAGGAAACTCCGACTCTGGGTGGAGCGATAGGAAGTGTCAGACTTTACTGACTAAAACCTACCTGTATTCTTGGCATGGATATTTTTAAAAGAGTTATCGTAGTCCTATAACGCAAATAGCAACTGAAAGACAGAAGTATGTTTTAGCCAGAAAAGTCTGATATGGCATCTCACTTCACTCCAAGGTAGGAGAAGTCATAAGATGAATGCCCACTTCAAAAACCTGTGGTCTTTCAGTTGCCTTTTACGTTCCAAGTTCACGATAACTCTTTGAAACAATGCCGCAGAAGCTAGTAACAGTCTCAAATTACAATCATAAAACATTATTTGAATTTTAAAACTGTCACTTAAGAAACGTCCTTTTCTCATAAAATCTAACAACTCGCCATAAGACCGCGAACTAAAATAATAAAACTAAAAAGATTTGATCAAAATGGCAACATTAAAATCGCTCGCTTTTACACAGGTGAAACAATTTACAGAAGATATTTGCATTAATGGTCTTTGCACAATTTATTTAGATGAAAAGTTTATCATAATTTAATACGCTTTGAAAATGCATTTTCTGCTCCATCAGGCGGAAACACTTTAATTAATCCCTTTGAATTAAAATGCAAAATGTTCTGTGGAAAAATTTATAACTTCATTCAATTTACAATGTTCCTTCTCGTGTCTTATTGTTTATGGCGTACTACTGTCATTATGTAAATGATTTCGTAGATAATTAACACAAAGTTCAGGAACTTTTAAATTAACATTTGACTTAGATGAAAAAAAGATGTAATTATACTTAGCCTAAAGACATAGTTATAATGACCAAACTAAGCTTAAGTTATACAGTAGCAGCTTATGGGTGTGCTGATGGCTTCCAGCCTCGTAGCAGTTTATAAATCTAGTGATCTCCTCTAGCAATGACATAGCAGCTTAAAATGTAGTGACGTCCTCTAGCCTAGTAGCAGTTTATAAATCTAGTGATCTCCTCTAGCAACAACGTAGCGACTTATAATGTACTGATGTCCTCGTTACAAAGTAGCAGCTTATGACGTATTGATAACTTCTAACTACACGTAGCAGTTTATAAAAGTAATGGTCTCTGCTAGCTACGTTTCAGCAGCTTATGATCTACTGACGTCTTTTAGCCTCACGTAGCAACATATGATGTACTCAGGACCTCTAGCTACGACGTAACAGTTTATAAATTCGGTGACTTATGCTAGCTACGACTGACGTAGCAGCTTATGACCTATTGGTATCCTTTAGCAACGGGCGGCGTAGCAGCTTATGTTCTACTAGTGTATTTCATCCAAATAGCACCTTATAACGTACTAATGAAAAAACGATCCTTATCGTTAAAAGCCAAAAAATCCAACCCTACCACAAGTTATAAATGTTTGTGCCGTCATCAAGAAACCCATTAAATTAAGTAACGGCCGTAACAATATTTGAGAAAACGTAATCTTCAATTAGAGCAATGGTGACGGGGTCTCAAGTAAGATCCGACCGAATTAAAAATACATTCACTTAGGTCGGGTCTTTTGTTATCTTCATCGTTAAGTTGGGGATTACCGACAGATTTCCACTCGCAATTTATGTAAGTTTAAAAAAGAATTTTCCAATACACGTAAGTTTATACAAACGAGCGAATCATTGCTTGAAATGTATTTTTAATTTGTTCATGCATGGCGTGACGTAAAAAAGTAGATTTTCTTGAAGTTATTTTCCCTCTCCTAGAGAGGAGGCCTGATACCCAACAGTGGGAACATTATAAGGCCGACTATGCTATGTTATTTTGTAATCTTCGATGGATATTTTTCACATAAACAACCCAATATCTATTTATGGTACTATTTGTTTTATGTATCGCTGGATTCATAAAATATTCAGAAAAAAATGCTACATTTTTTTCTACGAAATCTTCAGAAAAGTAATATCTTAAGAACGAACACAGTATTAACATTCCTTTGTCACGTTCATCATAAATTCTAACTGGTGAACCAAAACCGTAAATATTACGGCGCAGATGCTTTTAGGACTACGATTTTGCAAATATGTCCACATCTTGAAAGAAATCAGATTAGTACACAATCTACTAATATTTATGAAGCTGTACTCCACAGGTTCACCAGCTTCTTTGGTTACTGTCGCCATTCATCGTAGCGTGATATTACACAACATTATTTTTAGTATATGTGAAACCTGAATATAATTTGTTCAGAATTAGTAACTGATTGGATTCCGATAGTTTTTACACCATATTATATTTTTCCCCAAAAATATATAAAAAGGTCATAAGTTGGACACCACCGACATTAAGGACATCACAGGTCACGGCAGGTTATAAGAGGTATTATAGCAAGCAACTGGGTGCAAGTGCAAAACAACCCCTCGGTCGCCTGGATGGGCCGGTGATTATGTCTTTTTACAGACATATAAATAATACTAGGTTATATCTTTGTGATTTTTCATGACACAGTTATAAAATTTTGTACATAAATTCTTTACATAAAAATATACTCACATATTCTAAAACCAATTATGTTCTATTATTGCCTTCCTTGATAATGAGCTACACAAAAATAGTACTTCAATTAAGACTCGTAGTTCTTTATTAATTTTAATTTAATGTTGAAATATTAATTAACCTTTCGACTGTCAAGTGAGCACCACTCACTTTAGAAAAGGCCTCTGCTTTTCATTTATCTATTAATAGTCCTTACAATTTTAAGATTTATTTTTCAAAATAGTGAAAGCAGTATAAAGGTTATAAAAGTATGAGTAGATTTTGTTGTAATCGAAAAATAATACATTTAATAATATCTCAAAGTTTGTGGAAATACCTACTAGTATTATAGCTGCGACCAGCATTAATTCAACAATATAACTAAGACGTTCACCTTTAGTTAACAATTTGTACCACCTGGGCCTACGCACAGTATACTCAATGTCAACGAGGCTATAATCTCATGAAATCATGTACCAGTTGTGACTAGTATTAATACCTGCTGAAATTCGTAAGTTTGATAAGCCTCTAAGAAAGACCCCTTAGTACTGACTGACCGTAAGGTTACTTATTCTTTATTTCAGTCGAGATGTCCACTATTGGTCTACCCCAAGTTCGACATCCTCATGCCCCAGCAAATTCTGGCCCACTGATGGATGACTTTATTCGATGAACACTTTATTTTGGCTGTAACTTGAACACAGGAGTCATCTTCTCCTCTTTATGTTCTTGTTCAATCCAAAATAAAAGCGGACGATGCTTGCTAGGGCTGTGGGAACGTTTGTAAGAGTGACCGTATCTCTAGATTGCAAAGGGCAACTGAAGGACACATGTGGGTTTTAGTCAGTAAAAGTTAATAAAAGTCAACACGTTTTCTCGTTATATCCCAGATAATTAAATCTATATACTTTTGGTATATTTTTCATCAGTTGACGCTAGTAAAATCTGCAAAATTTTGTTCGGGACTTTGCCATGACTCTTTATGTACCTAGGTATTTAGAGATACAAATGTAACAGGCTGAAGTATGTGGCCCGAGCTGAACTTTTGTTGAAAACCTTTCCACTTCAAGGACCTATCAAGGTTAATTGACCTAATCGACCCTCAAACCTTTTCTACTGGTGACTTTATAATAAATATAATGTACAATTTAGAAAAGAAAATATTTATGTATGGAATATAAATGGAGACCAGTCGAGCGGAATAAAAAAATACATTTTGACCTGTTATTTTATATTTTTCAGCTGTTGCCAACGAGTTATGTAAATCATACTCGTATCACGTACGTCGCATAGATTCTATGTTTTTATTAGGGTAGATACCTAATCTAATATTTACATCTGTTTTATACCTATAATTTTATAAAGTTACATAAACTAGTGACGCCCGACAGAAGTTGTCCTGCCCCAAAGCTGACTTTTCGTTAAAAAAATTAAGAACCCGATTACAGCGCCACCTAACGGGTCCAATTGTATTTTCAAACCATCTAGACACGCATTCAAGTAAATACACAAAATTTTACCGAAATCGGTCCAGCCGTTTAGGAGGAGTTAGGTGACAAACACACGAAGAAAAGAATTATATACTTTTAGTTATAGTTATTGAAAACGATTGATCCTCGAAGGGGGTGCTGTAATAAGATCTAGGTCCTCGACTCCAATATATCACGGAGAAGATATCTATAATATTACTATCATCTACACTAATATAATAAAGAGGTAATTAAAGTTTGTTTTTTGTTTGTTTGAGGTAATCTTTATATTTACATCCATAGAAAGCTGCTTTATTCCTGAGTAACATAGGACATATTTTATGTAGGTGAGCGAAGCCGTGGGCAAAAGCTAGTATTCTATATATTTGGTTACTTTTTTCTCTGTTAAGTGCTTTGTGTGTAAGTAGGTATATACCAACCTACGAGTACCAGAAGAGAATCCAACTCCTACAAAAAATATTAAACTCCAAAGTAATACTTCTATTTCAAAGTTATCGCTATGAAATTGTTCATAGAAAATTAGGGCACAGCTTTGTTCAACCACAGCTAAAGAAGCGAGAACTTTGTGGTACGGATATCAGACAATTCTATTAGAAATCGCAAAGGTTAACCGGTTAAGGTCTTTGGAGAACGAACTTTAAATAGAAGAGTTGAGTTGAACCTATTGCGAATTTATTCAACCTTAAAATAGACTTTATGTGAACTCCAGTGAACCTTTCAAATCTAGTTTTACTGTTTAGGTAATGCATTCTACGCATAATCGTAAAGCAAAAAGTGTATTTTATCACAAGAGTTTTCTCTATAAATTAAGTAATTTTTAACTGAATTCGAAAAGGAGGAATTTCAGCTGAATGTATGTTTTTTTTTATATGTTCACCAATATCTCGGTCAATTATGGACCAATTTTGAAAATTCTTTTTTTGATTGAAAGGTTATGCTTCCAAGTTGGTCCCAATGAAATATTGTTATTAACTTCGAAGATAAGGCACAGAACTCCTCACAGGATCCGGTGTATCGGACTGATCTGATGATGAAGCCTAAAGGTAAATTAATGTGATCTATCCATGTTTGGGATTACTAGAATCGTTATGAAATGCACTCTGGCTATAAGGTATTTAAGTTTGATTGAGGGGTACTTTTTAGTGGTGCTACCATAACTAAAATGTGAAAAATAAAAAAGAAACAAAAAAAAATTATACCGACTTCAAAGTAAAAAACCACTGAAAGATAATAAAAAAAGATAGTTTTGTCTCTTCGTTATTTAACACCGACTTCCGAAATTAAAGTTATTTTTTTACTTTTCAGTGTTTTTTTTTACTTTGGAGTCGGATTAATTTTTTTTGTAAAAAGTTTTTTTAAAACACTTTTTATCGATATTTTTGCCTTATAAATATGTCTAATCAAAGTCAAAGTCAAAGTCAAAGTCAAAAGTTTTTTATTTCACATAGGCCTACATGGGCACTTATAAAACGTCAGAAGCTAGTGCACGGTTCGAAATTGGTCGTTTCCTATGAAGAAGAACCGGCAAGAAACTCCATGGTTACTCTTTTAAAAAAGTGGTTGTAGTTACAATATTTCCATATTACAGTATTAATAGGTATTATTTAAGAACAGTGTAAACCGGTCTATATTGTACTCAAAAGAACAATAAAATCATCAAAATAATCATTTAAAAAAAGTGAGTCGAAATATGAAGTAATCTAAGAATTCGTGGAGTCTACAGTGTTCTTCCATTTACATTATAAAAAGAGGCTATATAAAAAAAAAGCTGTCAATAAATGAGACGTTAACAACCAAAAAAGAAAAACTAACGAATTTAATGTGGTTGGAGTCAGATAATATAAAATAAAATAAAAATATTGCAAAAGCAATGTGTTAGAAGAGAAAAAAAATAAAAAATAATGTTACAACAAAGATGGAGCAGTTAATAGATACATTCACACAATATGAGTTACCAGGGGGCCACAAGTGCAGAGGTAGTCATTGCCAAACAAGCGTATCTTCGACATAGTCTTTAACCTTGTAATATGCTTTTTCGGTTAAGACACGCTTAATATGGGTTTTGAACTTTCCTTCGCTAAGTTCAGTCACCGCTTTTGGTAGCTTGTTATAAAAGCGTATGCTATTTATTAAAAATGACTTACTGGTCTTGACTAATCTCCATTTGGGTAATATAATTTCATGTTTACTACGAGTATTTATGTTATGGAAATCGCTTCTAATCTTGAAAAGTCCTAGGTTTTTACGGACATACAAAATACTTTCTAAGATATAAAGAGAAGGCAGTGTCAATATATCGATTTCTTTGAAAAAAAAATCAATAAATAATAACAGTTTATTATCACAGTGCTAGACGCTGGATGGAATAAGAAATAATAGGTACTTACTTTATAGATATATTTTTTTTATAACACAATAGGTACTACTCAAAAATAGTAGTCATCTACCACGAGCTTAGTAGTAGTAGTTTTTTTTTAGTAGTAGTAGTTAGCCAGAGAGTTTAGTTTAGGTCGTCAAATGGATCGCGTTAAGACGCGATCCATTTGACGACCTAAACTAAACTGTTAAAGAGATGGAGGTATATAGAGTATGTAGCTCTATCCCTCTTTCTCGTTCGTACGTCTGACATTTAACCTTAATTTTAATTTTTGTGTGTACGAGTTTGTGTGTGACGTACCTACGTCAGATTTTAATTTTGATTTTAATTTTGCTTATTATTTATTTTGACTTTATTTTGATTTTTTTTATTCTATTTTATTTTTATGAGCAATGTTACTAACATAGTTTTTAAGTGCTACTAACATAATATGGATGTATCTGATTTAAATAAATAATACAAATAATAATAATTTAACATCATGGTACAAATACCGGCATGAATCTTGGGCGCTACTCGAAAGAGTCAGGATCAATTTGCGCATCGTACACATCGTCGGGCCAATCACTGTAACTACAAAGATGAAGACATGCTCCTGCGTCGCACTTCATACCACTAATGAGACCCAATCCTTCACTTCTCATTTAAGTCTGCGCGATTTCAAGTTTAAGTCAGCGCTCAAGATCCGTGCCGGTATTTGTATGCTTCCTGTAAGTACTTGTTTGCATTCCTTTATCTATTCCTCCACCATGTCCTAGAGGCCAAAATCTAAAAACCGGATCAAAATAACAATAAAAAAACATCTCCAAATTCTGTTAAAAAAATCTGGCTGATCGGCAAGATCAGCCAGATTTTTTCTATACTTAGTTAAAATAAATTAAGCGCGGGTGATACCTGCTTTTTCCACGATAACACTGTATTAAATTACTTTCGCTTCTTGTCATCAATCACTCTCGATATCTTAGCAACAACCTGAAGAAATATTTCTAGTAAAATACCTAAAGATGGCGAGGGTAAACGTTTCTAATTTTAAGCTTTTAAACACGTTTTTGGCGTGTAATATAAATTACAGTGTAAATATGGCATGGCTTTACTTTATTCGGGACTCGCGATATTTCAAACGCTTACATTATACATCTAATAAGACGTAAATCCTTCCTAATGACACCAATCTATGACAATCAATTTGCTAAGCGCTGTGATTTCACCAAGGATTGGTATAACGACAGTTTGCTCCAACTGGTTTCTATTAGAACGTATCTATGTTAACTACGATCAGACACAAACTAAAGCCCGGGAAATCTAAGAAGCACCATTTGACAGTTCTACACGCAGTACACTTTAATTTTAATTTGTTATTTAAAAATTGCATATGTTGTGATAAAATTAAAATAGCTTCGTAATTCAATGGTTTTACGGAAAAGATTATAGAAAAGTGTGAAACTTCAAACAGTACTTCTTAGATTTATTGAGTTAGAGGTACCATTAACATTCAGGTCAGGTGGTTATTCTTTAGGGATTAACAGTCTTGCAAACGTTTCTAAACTCTTCAAAGTTTGTAAACCTCTGGTTGCGTGTTGGGTTGAAAAGTTGCAATAGATTACAAGTTCTCGATAGGCAAGGGCTTATTTTCACAATGATCAGAATAAACAAAAACTGCATTAGATATTTTATCGAGGCCAAAATCGTGATTCTCAACGTTCAATACACTAATGAAAAATACAAAAAAAATTAAGAACTGAGAAATTCTTCAAACCGCACCAGGCCCGCGTGCGCCTTTCGAAACTAACCCTGGCCCTGGTAGACTTCGACCCAGCTGGGTACTACCTACCTACTACCCCTACTGTTGCTGACAACTCCTTGAGGCGCGCGGGAACAGTGCGCACCGTCGACGACATGGCCTTGGTCCGAACAGTTACCGGACGGTTGGACAGCGAGCTAACCATTGCTCACTCTCCGCAAGCCCGTGCCTAAGGTAGCTGGAAATCGGGATCGGAACCCTGGCGGCGGCAAGAACGCCGTTGCCTGATGCGGTCGGCCTCCTCCTTTGCGAGCATTACTGCTTCGCAAAAGTCGGTGACCGCCTGCCACTCCTCGGTCCGGCCCATGGCCTCAACCAAGGCCCAGCGCGAGAGGTCTCCGCCGCCGATCGCCCCCACGAGGGCACGGCGATGCTCCGCCCAAGCAGGGCACAGCTCGACTGTGTGCTCCACCGTGTCCTCCAGGCGTTCCGCAGTAGCGACACCCAGGCGTCACTTCCACTTGAATCCGGTAGAGGAACCTCCCAAACTTGCCATGTCCGGTGAGGACCTGCGTCATGGGGAAGGTAAGGACGCCGTGAGGTATTTCCAGCCACGCCTCAAAGAAAGGACTTACCGCCATAACGGTGGCGTGCCCGGCCCGCGTAAGCCCATTGCCTCTCATATAGAGGAGACCTGTGTCCCAGCAATGGGCACATTGGAAGGCTGACTACGCTACACTACACAACTCTCCTTTCGCAAGTATACCTACCTACAATTTATGAGAAGAAAAACCATCAAATAACCTCTCTCTCTAAGGTGGAGCGAGAGGGCATGACAGACTTTTACTGACTAAAACACACAAATGTCCTTCCGTTGCCCTTTGCGTGCTAGGGCCACTGTAACTCTTTCAATCGTTCCCGCATTCGTAGGTCTACTGGTAGAGATTTCTTTAGAAATAAGATTATCTTTGTAAATTTTTTACTGATGTTTTGGCCTGTTGGTCTAGTGGTTAGTGGCCCTAACTGCTATGCCGGAGGTCATGGGTTTTTTTTTTCGATGGGAAACATCATCTTATGACAACCCCCGCTCTTGGGCGGAGCGGGAGATAGTGTCAGACTCTTACTGACTAAGAAACCCATCCCGTTCCTTCAAGCCTTCATACCGGGGCTCGAGCGCCCTTTCGGATAACCCTGGCCCCAGTAGGCTTCGACCTGGCTGGACCCCTGCTGTTGCTGACAACTCCTTGAGGTGCGCGGGAACAGCGCGCGCCGTCGATGACTTGGGCTTGGTCCGGACGATTACCGGACGGCCGGACAACGAGCTATCCATTGCTCACTGTCCGCAAGCCCGCGCCTACGGTGGCTGGAAATCGGGATCGGAATCCCAGCGGCGGCGGCGAGAGCGCCGTTGCCTGATGCGGTCGGCCTCCTCCTTAGCGAGCATTACTGCTTCGCAGAAGTCGGCGACCGCCTGCCACTCCTCCTCGCTCCAGACCATGGCCTCGACCAAGGCCCGGCGCGAGAGGTCTCCGCCGCCGATCACCCCCACGAGGGCACGGCGATGCTCCGCCCAAGCAGGGCACACCGCGATTGTGTTCTCCACCGTGTCCTCCGGGCGTTCCTTACAGTGGTTACACCCGGGCGTCACTTCCGCTTTAATTTGGAACAGGAACCTCCTGAACTTGCTATTTCCGGTGAGGACCTGTGTCATGCGGAAGGTAAGGACGCCGTGAGGTCTTTCCAGCCAAGCCTCAAAGACGGGACTTATCGCCATAATTGTGGCGTGCCCATGACAGGGTTTTGATATTCGCTGACGCCATTCCACCATGAGATCCCGCCGGAGTTCTGTCTTTCACCCCGGCGTTGCATCTCCACGCGCATGTCGTGCATGTGTGCAAGGACTGTTGCCTCCAGATCCCACGGTGGTAGGCCAGCCAGAAGGCTCGCCGCTTCGCGGGAAATCGTGCGGTATCCCCGCACCATCCGAATTGCCATGACCCTCTGGCAGGCGTTCAGAATGGCCGCCGGTCGCTTTTGCAGCGACGGCGCCCACACCGGCGCCCCGTGGCCAGGGACCATGGACCGAACGATCCCCGCGTAGAGCCTCCGGCAGGAGGCGTCTGGACCCCCAAGGTTGGGCAGGAACCGCTTGAGAGCGGCCCCAGACCGGTTGAGTTTGGGGGCCAGACGTCGGAAATGCTCCTCGAAATTCCATCGGCTGTCGAGGATGAGTCCCAGGTACCTCATCGATGTCCCGACGCCTTGGATTTGTGCAGCGCCACCTCGAGTCCCAAGTCAAGGATCCTCCTGGATCCTACCAACGACGAGGTCATGGGTTCGATTCCCACCCAGGACAAATGTTTATGTGATGAGCATGATAATTTTTTTTGTGTCTGGGTGTAATTTTTTTTTAATTTATATGTATGTATTTAAAAATATATAAGTATTGTTATCAGTTGTCTAGTAGCCATAACACAAGCTCTGCTTAGCTTGGGACTAGACGGCGTTGTGTGATAGTTGTGGAATACTATTATTTATTTATTAGTCTAAATAATTAATGTCCCTTTATCTTTCTTCATATTGTCTTCTTTTTTTTAACCGAACTCAAAAAAAAGGAGGTTATTCTTGTAGTAATATATGTGTGAGTGTACCCACATTAATTATAAATTATATATTAAATAAAAATATAATGAGTTTCAATTATTGTAAATATTAAGTCAAAGGATAACTGTTAAGTTCAACTAGCTACAAAGTTAATGAGACCCCTAACACTTCAAAAATTAGGTACCTATATTTATTTGTTTTCATTTCGAACTCCACTAAAATGTTTTAGAGTTTATTAGACATACTACCTATTGCCTAATTAAAATATTAGAAGATTTAAGTGGCTTTTAAAACTTAACTTGATTAAATTATGAAACTTGTTAGTATTTCCAAGCAAATTTAATTAAAATCAACTTCTAAAGTAGGTATGACTTTCAGGTTAGCCTCAACTCCTCATTATGCAACAAAACTTAATTTCATAATAAAATTAACTTCCCTACATAATGTTGGTAGGTACGGTTGCCTCCCTGAAACCACAATTACACGTTCTTTGATTAGAAAATTAATTAGGTAAGCACACAAATTAATATGCACTAAACAAATTGCGGTCATAAGAAAACATTGGCTATAAACGAAACAGGCTCACCTCACCGGCCTGGAGTAGGTGCTTATTCTGTATTTATATACCTATTAATATTGGTAATTTCCTCTAACTTTCTCTGAAGCTCGTAGGTTGAACTTGCCGACTCACTCAAGATCTCGTAGCCACCCTTTCATTCCGCTGGACTGATTTCTATAACTTTGTGCGACTACTTTGTAGTAGTTCGCCTCTAAATCTTTCTGTGATTAACCTACTTGAATTGATCTACCTAATCTTTAAGGTTGATAGATCTAATAAATTACCTACTTAGATAGATATCTAGAATCAAAGCCAGGCTTTCAATGTATCCGCCTTTTGTAATGTATTTGATGTGGTCATTTGGGATCGAATGGGTTGATTCGGAACTAAGATGGATTCATTGTAAACAGAGGTTCAAACGGTAGGCACAGTACTTTTGATACTTACTTTCGGTGCGAAAAACCTATCACGTGGGTCGTACAGTACATGAAAATTCTAAAATATGATTCGCTTTACCATTATCAGGATAGGATGATGCGGGTGACAGCTGCTGAATTCATACAACGTACCTGTCCTCTTTCTCTCTTCTTCAAGATACATATTTTCGTCCTGACTAAGGCCTTTTTTACATAGGTAGGATGACCTACCCATGCTATGTAAAAAAGGCCTTAGTCAACAACTACTCGGGAGGTTGGCTGTGGTCACACAAACAAATTATTGTAATAATGATAAAAAGAATATCATTATATTTGGCTCAATTAAGCCCGTTATGATAACGGTTCAAATGCAAATACCTGCGCTAATAAGAACGAAAAAATGGTAGCATTATAGTCACACACTAATTTTTTTTTGTCGTGGACCCCGATTCGAACCGAAATCATTCCTTATTCAACAAGGTACATTAATATTAAGACTCGGCGAAGTGAATACCGCCATCTCGTACGAATCCTACGTTCAATTGACTGTTACAACTTAAGCGGAATAAGAAGCAGCTGGCACGCGATTCATAACCAGGACACAGTACAGAGATAGCTCACAAAAGATCCTGTATGAAAGTTACTTTTAGATACAGAGAGATATAGATTTATTGTTTGAGGGCGTTATGACGTGCCAAAAGTGAATATTGACCCCAAGTAGTGGTTAGTATGGAATGAAATAGGTATTGTAATTCGGTCACGCGACCACACAAAAAGTCTGACCGGCACGGATTCTATTAGTTCTTAAACGTTATTATCGTGCGGAGTCCTTTCCTCACAACAATACTTATTGAGCCGTGGATAAACCCATTTCCTTTTATTCCTTGAGAATTTTATAGGGTATAAGCAAATATTTTTTACAATATTAGCCTTCTTTGTATTGTGTCGGCGTCCTAAATAAATACAACAGTAAACAGGTACATACAGACTTTGCTTAATATTTGGGGGACTACGATTTTATGCTCAAGTAAATACCTAGACCTACACCATGACGTTTAAAGTAAGATTGTTTTAAACTTGTTTCAGTGTAGATAAGAGACAAAACTATACAGGTTGTCTAGCGACATATCTTTCCCACACCGAAACAAGATTAAAACAATCTTACTTTAAACGTCATGGTAAACCCGCTAACCTATACCTACCTAATTACGGCGATAACCGTTCATTTAAATGCCATCCTATGTTAAACTAAACTGTCTTGTTCCCGCGCGCATCAAGAAGTCGTCAGCAACAGCCGGGTCGAAGCCTGCTGGGGCCAGGGTTATCCGAAAGGGCGCTCGAGCTCCGACTTGAAGGAACGGGATGGGTTTTTTAGTCAGTAAGAGTCTGGCACTATCTCCCATTCCGCCCAAGAGCGGGGGTTGTCATTGGATGATTTTTCCCATCGGAAAAAAAAAATTACCACTATACACTTGCCTATTTACGTAGGTATCCACATTTCCATCCACAGTTACATAGCATCAGCGTAGAAGAAACCGGGCAAGTGTGAGTCGGACTCGCGCACTGAAGGTTCCGTACAAACTTACGTATTATTTAGTCTAAGATCCGATTAAGAACGACCTTCACCGGTCTGTTTATTGGATGAAACGCATTTTATGACAAATCTACGAGTAATATATTAATTCATTAAACCCCAAGCCAACGCCGGCGTTCGCGCACCTATTGTCTTTCTATTGTGTCTATGATTTCCACATATTATAACGCGGGTGGGTTGCCTAAGAAATTCCTGGCCAAACTATTATAGATAAAAAATTGACTTTTTTGGAAAAAATGCACCGGTGCGTTTAACGAATAAATGAACATAAAAACGTTGGGTTGCCTATTGTTTGTTTCCTGCCATAACTATGGGTTGCCAGTTATAAACAGGTATGTCAAAACTAGTTATCTTCACCCACTTGTTTAATAAATAAATTGTATATCAAAATAAACGCTGTTTCATTACGAATACGATGATATAGGGTTGTCTGCAAAAAGTCTGACGGTTGTCGGGTTTTGAAAAGTGTTTTAATGCGAATGGAAACTTGCGACAAAGCGGTCCGAAGTCCGAGCCAAGTATCCCGAGCGTTTGTATTTATATATATATATATATTTTTTTAAGTTTGTTACATCAGAACTCCTTCGTTTATGGATCGATTTGATTTTTTTTTCTTTTTCATGTTAATACCTTTCACGTTGGTCCCATTTTTATCGAAATCCGGTTCTAGTGACATCCTGTCACCAGAACTGGATTTCCATGAAGAATCAAGGAAACTTTTCAAATAATATATATATGTTCCTTTAGTGGTTGTTGGGTTCTTTGCAACTCTATATTTTCATCTTCGCAATTAAACAGCGCTTATTCTGATATAAAATGTTTTTTTTTTATCAGTTTGACTTCATTAAAAGTTACTTTTTGCCTGTATCTACAGGCAAAAAGTTGATTTCTCGATGAAATTACCAAAATCACCAAATAGTTGCCTATAATATTTGAAAAGTTCAAATATTATATCGAAATATACACAAAAAACGTATATCGTATATATGCAATATACGATTTTTGCGACATCAACGGCCATATATTTTTTTGGTTTCCGTAGTTAAATAGTTTCGCCATGTCTGTCTGTTCGTCCGTCCGCGAATAATCTCAGTGACCGTTAGCGCTAGAAAGCTGAAATTTTGTACCAAAATGTACCTATATCAATCACGCCGAAAAAGTGGTAAAATAAAAAGTGGAAATAAATGTTTTAGTAGCCCCCCCCCCCCCCCGAAAATTATTTTGAAATTGGACAGGGTTGAACAGTTTTTTTTTTAATTTTAGAAAATAATTTCTGAACTAAGTTTGTAATTTAACCGTATATCAAGCATTTTTTTAACTTAGTTAACATATTTTATTATCCTGAACGTATCTTCTTTCAAATAAAAAAAAAATTGTTAAAATCGGTTCACGCAACCGAAAACCCAACATAAATAACCCGTCTAGCTTGTATAAATTGGTAACCCAATTTCCGAGAGATGGAGCTATACCTTGGGTTACCTACTTCGCACTGTTAAGATTTTTCCTGATTTGGACGGGTTTGAGCTATTATATTGTCTAATTGTACGGTTGGTCTCTCGTTGTCTGTCGTTCATTGTTTAAACTCTTAAGAGGGGACACTTATTGTGACGCAAGGGAAACTACGGAACCCTACACTGAGCGTGGCCCGACACACTCCTGGCCGGATTTTTTTTTCATTAACTCAGAAGTTCGATTTTTTTACAGCTTCAAAGGATCGCTGATTTGAGTACTATGGTAGTATTATAGCTCGATACCTCCACGCGTTCCCGAGATAAAGGGTCTTGACAAATAGACAAATGAACAGCAAAGTGATCCTATAAGGCTTCCATTTTTTTCTTTTGAGGTACGGAACCATAAAAAACACTGAGTGCCGTACCTACCTGTACGGATAAATACGTATACGCATAATTACGTGGATTTGGCAACCTTGATACTTTACCCATCCGGTACCTACACTTCCTCGTGTCTCGCACAAAAGCGTTAGGTATACCTAATCGTATACACCGTAGCCGGCGTCCTGCATAGAAACCATTATATACGAATATACCTATCCGTACTCGGCATTCAATGTGTCCGGGGGCTTTACCATGTCGTGATCAAATCAGTCAGTCGCGCGAGCAAGAAAGCGAAATGGAGCTATACATACTTTATAGGTCGATCCCTTTAACGATTCAGTTTAGATCGTCAAATGGATGGCGTTAAGAGCTCTCAGTCGGGCCTCACAGCTGCAAGATTGCTCGAAAGAATTATCCAATTACCCTGAAACACAAAGGGCAATTAATAACTAATGGAGCAAGGGTGAGTTTCAGTCCGTAAAAGTCTGCCGCTCCCTCTAGCTTAGTCGAGCAGATAGAGTTTTTTGATAACTCTATCCGACTAAAATAAAGGTTTAAGGGCTAAAGTAGAGAGACACTACCACGAGCTCTTAACGCGATCCATTTTACGACCTAAACAAAACTTTTAAGGGGATGGAGCTATACAGGGTACATAGCTCCATTTCTTTTTCTCACTCGCACGCTAGCCATTTTAACAGGTCATAGTAAGCCTTTAAAAGAGGTTAAAATTTCAAGCTCTATTATACCCAATTTTGAAATCAGGATAAAACACACTGTGCAGTTGAACCAGTCGTTTGCACGTAGATAATCGTGGCTGCCTGCTAAATGACGCACCCGTTTTAAGGTGCAAATTAAATTTTAGCAACGCTATAAGCGCGTCAAGAATAGAAAAAGAAACCTTTATTACCATCTATTCAACTGATTTTAACTTCTATTTCACATGCACAAGGATGGTAGTAAAAGCAAAACAGTCGTTACAATACGAATTATTTAATGCAGCCGCCATTTGTCATGCCACCAACAACGTAGAGGAAAAGGTGGTAATGTGGCCTCCTACTTTGTTTTTGAAGACTCATATAAAAAATACTAGATTTATGAATCGAGTAAATACGTTACGGTGTTCCTTACTTATCACGCTATGCATATCTATATGTAGAATAAAGAAAATAACCATATAATAAATAAAAAAAGATGTTTTCTACAAAATGAGAAATTTGGCATCGTGACATCAAGTGAGGGTTATATGGCACCCTGGGGGCCATATTAAATATACTGAACTTTTATTAAAACTTTATGGTAAAAATCATCAATATTAAAATCGCCTTCAGGACCGGTACAGGCTGTGTGAGCCTATAAATGGCAACCAAGGCACTAAATCCACTTTTCTTTGTAATATCAATTGCTAGAATAACTTGTTTCACCAAATATTTGGCTAGTTTCTAAACTTTCAGGCATCCTATCTGAATTGACTTGCTGTAGTCAGTGCTTATAACAACGTCACTTTCATAGTTATTTTTGATTATGTAGACTCTCATACATCTAGCAGTAACTCATATATTTAGACATCGGTCATATATTTTATATGGCCCCCGGGGACCATAATATGAACAATGTGAGGGGGTCACATTACAAATATTAAAGAATATGTAACTAAGCAAAAACACATATATTTATTTTATGTTTTTGTATAAATATCTTTAAAATCTAGTAGAAAAACGTTTGTCAAACACTATGTGAAACTGAACTAAAATCATCAAACCTAAAACTTGGTTTGCCTAGAAAAAAATGAATAAAATGCAGAGCCATTTTAAAAGTTTGACAGTAGCGTGTTTCGATTGTTTCAAATCAATCATTGTTTCAAAATAACACCATCTCACGGATTTTATTCGTTTTATTCGATAACTATCGCAAGAGCTCCGCAGTCCATGCATTTTATACTAGATAACGTATATCTAAATTATAAATACGTCTGTAGCGACATCTATGGCGCCACATAAGAACTACGAAGAAAGTACGAAATCCTGCATCGCGCAATCAAAGTTCTCCGCGCGATTTGAACATATACGACAACCCGAAATCATCTATCGGGCAGTCGCCCACCAGACTATAACACCTGTCTGGTCGGAGGATCCTCCCTTTTCAACGGAGGTGTGTGGGACTTTACTCTCTGTTCCGCATACCTCCAAACGTCAAGGGGCCAAGATATCTGCAGGGGCCACATTATCACCTTTTCCTCTAATAAAAATCAAAATCGGTTGCAAGGACAGTAATAAAAGGTTTCCTAAATGTTATTTGGAACAGAAATTAGACAGTTTAAAGTGGAAATAGAAATAGAAATCATTTATATGCCAATAATGTAGGTAACAGAAATGGTGTTAATTTATGGGGAGTCCCGATACATTTTGCCTTACGGCATGCAAAATTATTTAATTAATTTATTACATTGCCTAAGTTACTAAGTTTACATATCATAAATTTCCTTAACATTTCTATACAATTGAGAAACATAATGACATAGAACTACATCTAAAATTCAGATTACATCCGAGATTATAGCATAGAATAATAATCATCATGTAATGGTAGATATTAAAAAGAATTATTCAAATTATTAAAAAATATGTATATATAAACACCGCTAAATTTTTATCGTTTTAATCCCGTGGAGGGTCGATCTGGTACATGAAACACTATCGATTTCATCATCATCATCATCATCATTTCAGCCGATAGACGTCCACTGTTGGACATAGGCCTTCCCCAAGTGTCACCACAATGATCGATCCTGTCCGTCCCGCATCCATCGGGTTCCCGCAACCTTCATCAGGTCATCGGTCCATCTTGTAGGATGCCTTCCTACGCTGCGTCTTCCGGTACGTGGTCGCTACTCCATAACCCTTTGGACCGAACGGCCATCTGTTCTGCGAGCAATGTGCCCTGCCCATTGCCACTTGAGTTGAGTGTGGCGATTTTTCGTGCTATGTCGGCAACCTTGGTTCTCCTGCGGATATCTTCATTTCTGATTCGATCACGCAAGAAAACTCCGAGCATAGCCCTTTCCATTGCTCTATGGGTGATTTTAAGCCTTCTGATGAGGCCCATTGTGGGCGATCACGTTTCGGCACCATATGTAATCACTGGCAACAAGCACTGGTCATAGACTTTCGTCTTGAGACACTGTGGTATATTGGACGAGAAGATACCGCGCAGCTTCCCGAACGCTGCCCAGCCGAGGCAGATTATACTACTCGGTCTTCTGTATAACCTGCCGCAGCGTATATATGTGGTCTATGGTGCTGAAGCCTTTTCGGAATCCGCCTTGTCCGGGAGGCATGAAGTCGTCGAACCTGCGCGCGAGACGGTTCGTGATGACTCTGGAAAACAGCTTGTAGACATGGCTCAGAAGTGAGATGGGCCTATAGTTCCGTAACCTTCAATACTGCTCACGTGTAATGTCCGTAACCTTCAATATTGTTCACGGTTCCATTCACGTAATTTTTTTCCGAGAAAGAATTACCAAATATTAATATTAACGGGGATCGCATTTAATTCGCCGCGCTCTATGCACGTCTCCTTTTGTACATAAGAGTGGAGAAATCAATACGGACTGATCACTAACCCTCTCGAAAACGACATCACATCCTGTCTTTACTATTTTGCCGAGGGTCTTTCGGTAAAAGTGTGGTAACGGGAAATTTATTAAATAATTATCTACTACCAATATCTCCATATGATTTTCTACTAAACCCTGTACTTCAACCGTGACGTTAAACTTTCCAAGGGGTTTATATGGCACGTTACCTATTCCTCACTTCTCCTGCCTTCCAGTCTAGTACTAAACGCTGAGCTTCACTGAGACGGACCAAAGTACCCTCGCTTCCCAAATCTACGAGACATTCTGAAAACAAAACCATTTCTTTTTAATAGGCATTCTATATTTGGCACTTAAATCGCCTGTGTTTTCTACATTCTATATTGCTTTTGGTTTATCGTTGGTACTTTGCTTTGTCCCAGGGCACTCAGTGTCTTTATGTCCTAGTAAATTACATTTAGAGCACTGAAACCTCGGTTTTGGGCAACTAAAGAATGGGTGACCGGGTTCTTTACAATTGTAGCAAACCAAATTAGATCCAGTTGACTTTCGGGAGTCGTATTCTACTTTATTACTGGTAGACTTATTATTTTGTGATCGCCTGTCTCTATCCTTAACCTTCTACTGTTCGTTTGTGGAATTTAAGAAGCATTTTCGGTTCTGTAAATTCAGCTCTTTGTGCTCCCAATCTAAAGCCACGATCCTCTATACCTGCTATGATACAGTCAACTGCCCTACTTCCTGATATTTCGCAACGATTTAGGAGATTCATTTTGGTATAATAATATAATTCTAACGACGAGATTCGTTGTGGGGACAACGAACCTTTTTAATCAGCATTTGCATTAGTAAGTCTACATAATGATCTTATAAACAAAATAAACTAATACATATTCAAGTATTGCAAACAATAAACTATTTATAATTAAACACGTAACATCGGCGTCGTGTTCCGCTGCGTGGTGTCGCGTAGCCGTCCTCCGAAACGTCGATACACGACACCTTTCGACCAAAAGTCTTCTTTCAAAAAGGTCTCCAGATGGTGGGTTGGAACTCGTATCACGAACGACTTGAAGTTGGTGTCGTGGCGCGAATCCAGCCTTTCGACCCTCAGAGTCCAGTTGCTCTTTATCTTCATGTACTCCACGACTTCCTCAACCTTCGTAGACCAATGCAGACGCGAAATATACAGCTGCGTCTTAGGCACAGCAGGACGCAGCAGCATATTTGGTCCAGTGGGTGCAGTACCGCACAGGTTACGGGAACAGGGCTTCTTTTTCTTCTTCTTTTCCACTCTAGTGAAACCCTCTTCATCAACTTGGTCCGTTTTTGGCAAGGAGCCACGGACTGCTGTCAAAGTATGTTGAGAACCCGTTCTTCCTTTGTCCCCAATTTTTGCTGATTGCTTAGATTGCGATGTACCTGTTTTTCTGGTGGTGACAACAGCAGCGTAGGCACGTTTAGGGGTCAACGTACCTACGTGTGACTTTTCCGCAGCCAGTGTAGAGGCGCGGGCGACGGCGACGGCGGGCGGCGCTTGATCAGCATTTTCGACAGCTGGTGACGCACTTGTCTTCGTCGTTTCAAAACCGCCGACTGATGCATTTTGCGCCTCCTGACTTGTGTTCACCTTTGAGCCCCAGGTGACCCAGTTACCGAACCAACGTTGCGCAATAATTCTATTTCCACACGTAGTTCAGCATTGGATTTTTCTGACGCCTCCATTCGAGACTGCATCTTGGTCATCTCCACTTTCAGGGTAGTAATGTCTTTTAGCAGCCGTGTAACGTCGACATGATCGAAAGTGACGGGGGGCAGCTTACTCAGTTCCTTCGCCATGAAATCTGGCACGTCGTCCGGGTCTGTCTTCTTCAACATATCAATGATATCTTGAATACTCTTCTCAGTTCCATCTCTTCGGCGAGACGGTATCTCGTCCAGTTTTTCAAGAGACTGGAACAGTAGCAGTTTTCCACTGCTGATCTCGTCCTCCTTGAAATTGGACCGGCATATCTGCAGGAAGCTCACTTCGTCCATGTAGTCAATACATTATTATAGACCATCAAATATGTTCATCTCCAGGAGTACCCTGGCAAGATTAACATGCATGACTAAACATTTAAACCTCCGGAATGTCTCCGTTACGGTAAATACAGTTCGATATCTGAAGTTATTAAAATAAGACGAGAGAAAAATACGTCATAGTGATAAACCTGTAGCCTATTTTTTTTTCACATCAATATTATAAATTTCAATAATATCACTAATGAGATTATGCAGCACAATTAAAATAAAATTAAAAAAAAAAAACAGTTTTAAGCGTGTCTCGGATCGTTTTATGGGCTGTTAAATCCCACTTTTGAGATGTGAACCGTACTGGTTCATTACTCTGAAGTAAGGACTTGGAATATATAGAACACTCGTATAAAGACTTTGAAGACCGCTTTTATTACTAAAGTTACAAACAGCTATAATATAAGTATATTGCAAGAGCCTAGCACAGACACAGCAGATGTCCCGATATCACACATCTCAAGATTCCTGCGTATATCCCCCAAAAATATCTGCACACTTCCCGCCATTTTACTTGCTTGTGATTGGTATAACTGTCAAAGTCTCGACCAATCACATAAAGTCAATACAACTACATTTAATCTTAAAAGTTCATAAATACGATTATAAATAATCAACAAACATAATATGTTTGTGGGTTGGTATCTATGAACTTTATATTATATAATTATAGGTATAATTTAACAATTTTACGACAGGCCTGTTGGTCTAGTGGTTAGTGACCCTGACTGCTATGCCGGAGGTCGTGGGTTCGATCCCCACCCAGGACAAATGTTTGTGTGATGAGCACGAACACTTGTTCTGTGTCTGGGTGTAATTTATCTATAATATGTATGTATTTAGAAATATATAAGTATGTTTATCAGTTGTCTAGTACCCATAACACAACAAGCTCTGCTTAGCTTGGGACTAGACAGCGCTGTGTGATAGTCGTGAAATATTATATTATTTATAACAAATAGGACTGAGTACTTGTACATAATAAAACTAACGTGAATATGTAGGGCTTAAATAACATAATGTTCTCAAATTAACCAAAGTTTGTATGGGAAAACCTACTTTTATGCGGGCGAGGTCGCTGGCCGAAGCTAGTTTATAATATTGTTCATGAATTTGAAAAGGCGAGATTAGAAAAAAAAATCAATTTATTTCGTGCTGGCCGCTATTGTTAGTGCAAAAGTAAAAACAATCAGTCATGGATCTGTCAAAATGTCCTAAATTATCAGTTTGTTTCTAATAAAGTATTTTTGTCATGAACAAATAAACCTACACAATCATATACACAATTATATTTATTTTTTTACATTTGTATTATGTGTTCAGTTTTTATAAAAAAAATTTCGATATGAATGACTTTGCACATTTAGAAAAAACTATTGTCCGTGAGCTGTCGTGTCGTTTGTGCCTGTGCACCGATGTGGTCAAATTGAAGCCGCTGAGTGCCGAAGTGAAGCGGAAGATCAGGAGACTCTTTGATATTCTGGTAAAGGTTTCAATTTATTAGTATACATATTCAAAACTCTGTCTACCTTCCGTTTTGTGCAATATGTAAGTATCTAGTATCTACATACTACATGGTATTGATCCTACTTATCCGTCCATCTCCAACTTTCTCACCAATTATAGTATCAACAGTGGTTCTTGTTGCCTACCAACTACCTAACTAGTCTGTTTATATTTTGTCCCTTTTTCCAGGTTCGCACAGATGACACCTTGCCCAAAGCTATTTGCCACGACTGTTTACAGCAAGTATCGGCACTGCATCTATATCATGTCAAAGTTGGGAAAACACAAAAGTTTCTGGAATTCCATAAAATGAAGATGCAAGAGGAGAAGCGGGAAGTCGCCGCAGTTGATAAAATACTCCATCCAATTATAGCAGCATTGTCAAACCAAAACATGTCGGAGGACCAGAAAAAATTGCTACATCCACAACCAAAATTACCACCAGCAGAACTTCAGCAAGGAGACGCAAAACCAGCGAAATTCAAAGTTCCAAAAAAAAAAGCTCTTTCGGAAATGAAATATTTGGAATCGATGACGTTGGAAGAATTCGCTCACAGTGAGAAACTAGACAAAAACCTTCTGAGCACTGCCGGCAATAGAGCAAGCAGCCCGACAGCGAATAAAGGTTCACACAAAGACCAATCTAAAACAGCGGACCCGGACTTGATGCTTACCACCGACTGGCTCGACCCCACGGTGTTGCTGGACGGCAAACCAGCTAAGCAAGGCGCTGCTTTAGATCGGCAAATAACACTATTTTACAAAATGGAATGTTGCATTTGCCATGAGAATGGATTCCATTTCAGGTCGCTTATGAAACATTACAAAGAGAGGCACGGCGTGCCGGGCTACGTGTCTTGTTGTGACAAAAAGTTTCACTACTTCTATCCCAAGAAAATTATCGAACACATGGCGTTTCACCTGCAACCCAACATTTTCATGTTAGTTACTAATTATCCTAAATTTAGCACTTATTTACCTATACATATTCATATCACTACTTAGAGAGTATAGATACACGTATCAATAACTTTCAATCAAAGCAATGCTTTTGGAGAGACCATTTCAAAAGGCCACAAACGTTTATAGTGTTTTCAATAAACAACCGACAACTTGTTCCACAGGTGTCCAAGTTGCCACCAAAACTTCCAAACTTCCCAGGAATTATGCGAACATCAAAGCAACGGCGGTCGTTCAGAAGGCAAAATCATATGTCCGCGATGTTCGGAACGCTACCCGACTTACCACGAGTTGGGTTTGCACATTGTAACTCACCGTGGCGAGAAACTTCAGTGTGACTACTGCGGGAAACTGTAAGTCTATTTTCGATCTACGAAATTATGGCACTAAGTGTCAAATTTCTTTCTTCCTATGACACACAGCCGTACCTGAAAGAGTTTGCTGGAACGTTTTAAAAAGTAACCGTGGTACCTAGAACGCAAAGGGCTAGTGAAGGATACATACCATCGCTGGCAGTACTCGTAGATAGAAATGTAATTTCTGATTGAAACACACTTTTTGAGTAAACCAATAGACACATTTATATAACGTTTTTTTATTTGGTATTGTTATTTGTGTCATTATTATTATTTTTGATATGTGGCAACACTGTATGTTCGCGCTATTTTTTTAAAAGCGGCATTACTTCTAACTTTGTTGACTTTTGTCAATATTTGTTGAAAATTGGGTTCTTTTTTGTTGGTGGAAATAAATATTTTTAGTTTGATTTTACTACTTTTTCCTGTAAAAAATCTATCTATCTATACATAAATAATAAAACTGTAGAAAAGTGGTTTTTGTACATGAAAAAAAAAAACAAAAAAAAGGCTAGGGTGTTAAAAACGTTTTGCGAACACATTTATTGTGCGTACAGCCAAGGAGTGGAATTCCCTGCCGGAATCTGTGTTTCCTGATAGCTACAACTTAGGAGTCTTTAAGTCGAGAGTGAATAGGTTTCTTCTAGGCAAGCGTGCTTCATCGTCGACCACATCATCGCTTACCATCAGGTGAGATAGTGGTCAAACGCAAGCCTATCATTAAAAAAAAAAAAAAAAAACAAACAATAGAACCTATTGCCAGCATTTTTCGAATTATTGTCTGTTTGTCTGTTTATTTGTTCGGGCATCACGTAAAATGTACGAAGGTAATGTATATATTTTTATACGCAAGGATTGAGCGTAACTTGAAGTAACATTTAGTTTTTGTTTCATTACAATCGAAAAAATACAAGACTGAATTGTCTATCAAAAGATATTTGAATTTAAAGATTTCCAGAAGTAAAAATTATGTGCACTTGGTCTCATTACTTCAAGTAACTTTTATACATAACAATAAATTGTGCGTAAATTGTAGTAATATTAAGTTTTTTGTTTCATCGTAATCAGTTCATAGGTACCTTATAATAAAATGTAAATGAATAAAATAAAATTAATTAATAGTCTTTCCAAAGTAAAATATTGAAACAGCGCCATCTATCAAACTTAGACTGGACTATACCTAGAAATCAACTGCGTGCAGTATTGAATATAGATTTTCGAGATTCGATAGATAGCGTTGACGTGTGACGTCATTTTCTGAAGGCTTATGTTTAACTTACCACCAGATATAGTAACATATAAAAGACAAAAATAGTAAATGATCACCAAAATTAAGCCTACATTTTAATGTAAAATTATAACCAGTTTTAACATCTCGCTATCCTATTTAAGCAAAATGAATCCAAATAAAGCATCGGCAGAACCCCATGGTTACGGAGATATCAGTAGTTAAAATTTTGAGGTTAGGTTAACTACCTGCCAAGCAGCAGCTCGACGGAGCCCTGCTACGCGGGGCTCCTACTTCTGGGTGGTTTAAAAAAAAATAACCTCGAAGAAGGTGACGGGGTCTGTGTTCGCTCGCTTCGCTTGCTCTACGGGGCTAAAAAGAGCGCATTAATTTGCTCGCTAAGATTTGGTTATCATTTACTACATTTGGTGTTCGAATACAATTTAAAGTACAGTCGTAACTAAAATACTATTGTAACTTTAGGATTTCATTTTTTTGGTGTCAAGTAATATATTTTTGACAAAAGAACTAAGGGTACCAAAGCGTTTTATGGTGGTCATTATATTTAATCCCTTTTCTGAATCGCGGTGTTAAGATTTCCCTTGAAAGAATGACCTTCGCCCATGTCTGCTAGCATCTTTGTGATTTGTGTGTTTGCAGTTCTGTCTTTGAAAAGGTTTGCCCTTTAAAAAGTCTTGACTTGATAACATCGTAAATCGTTCGTTTAATCGTTTTACTAGATTACTAAATTAAAAGGTTTGGTTGGACTCGGTCAGTATTGAAGGGCGAAGTAAATATTGTATCTTGCAATTTGAGTCAAGTAGATTTATTTATTTCTTAGTTTGATATTTCGTTGGTCTTCAACTTCATTCTCATTTTGAAAGTTTGTGTTGTTGTGAATTGTTGAATTATTTGGTTCAATATTTTATTAGTTTGGTTCAGTTTTTTTTTTATATGCCTTCTAGAAAAAAAAAACCTTTCCCAGCGACTACGCTGGGAAAGGTTTGTTGAGATGCGAAAAGGGTGAGACTAAGTAGGTCCCAAGAATCAGAAGATCATGAAGTGAGGCTAACACCAATTCGAGCAAGTCAGAACTCTTGCGTCAGAAACGCCTGACCAACGTAAGTCTCGACTTAGTATACAGCGTTCTCGTACGGCAGTTTCTCGATCACAGGAGAGTTTGGAGGAATGCGAAGCGCGTTTATCGGCTGACCGAGAGCGCCACGTCCTCTCACGTGAGTCTGAGACTTTTACCGAAAGGGAGTCGCGCTTAAGTTCGCAAAGAATTCTTACCGCGACTTTGTACTCCCAAGAAAGCAGAGAGGACCGCGAAGCACGTTTACCAGCTGACCGAGAGCGCCACGCCCTCTCACGCGAGTCTGAAACTTTCACCGAAAGAGAGTCGCGCTTAAGTTCGCAAAGAATCCAGGGCCCCAGGGGCTATAACAATAGTGTCAGAATGGTCTAGCATTGATTTCATAATTGTTGATTTTGAGTAAGTTTGGTAATCTACTAATATAATGGCGTCATTATGACTTTCCAATTATCAACCACTGACACTCTATTGAAAGAAGTGGGATAGAATGGTAATCTCGTACATATTTACAAATGAATGTCTTAAGTATGCGGTAATCTGCAAAAAATTTGACAGTACCTTTGATCAGTGACTTACCATTAGAACGTCATTGTGCAGTCATTGCTTTTAATAAGCTCGATATTGTAATTTTACCGCAACTCTATTATGAGACCATTGACCTATCAATGGTCGATAATTATGAATTATCAGATTAGGAACTTTGCAACATGACAATGGGATCGTGTTAGAATGACGAATTTATAAAAATGGGCCCCTGACCGCGACTTTGCGCTCCCAAGAAAGCAGCGAGGACCGCGAAGCGTGTTTATCGGCTGACCGAAGTCGCCACACTCTCTAACGCGATTGCGAGTCTCTCTCAGAGAGAGAACGACTATTAGTAACAGCCAAAGATAATTATGTACACTCGCAGTTGAACGATGAAAGCTATTTAGCATCTGAAAAGGAAAGAATAGGTGAAAGGAGACGAGCAGAAACAGCAGAACAGAATCAATCTCGCCTCGGCGTTGAACGAGCTCGATAACAACTGAACAGAGTTATAACTAGCGACTCTGATGAGTCTTTGGAATATGATGTTTCAAATATTATTCTACCATGTGACAATAGGGGAAAAAAAGGATTTACGTATTCATCTAGAATTGACTATGCGGTCTTCGCGTTTGTGCATGGTATGAACGAAATTTGCAATTTTTGTGATGCTGTGAAATGGAAAAAAGAGGCAAATGGTGTGTGCTGTTCAAATGGGAAAATTGTTCTCCCGCATTTTCAAGATCCCTCAGACTTTATTAAAACTCTTGGAGATCATTGTCAGTCTAAACATTTTTTAGATAATATTCAATCATATAACAGCACTTTCCAACCTTCAAAGTACAAGGTCAAGTGTATCATCTCATTGGATCATTGTTAACAGAAAATGACCCTAAATTTCTCCAAATTTATTTTCTGTCGGATTATACAGAACAAGCAAATGTAGAAATCGTCATTTTCCACAGCTTAACAGTGACCTTATAGAGTGCGTCTACTGAAACCGTAACCTGGAGTTTTTTTTTTAAATTAATTCATTAAACCCCAAGCGAACGCCGGCGTTCGCGCACCTATTGTCTTTCAATTGTGTCTGTCATTATCACGATTGACAGGTTAAATTGGCAACATTGTTTTACCGAAAAAAAAATCGCGTCAAAGTCTATGGTCGCAATTGTCAGTTTTGTAAACAGATATTTATTTTTCAAGAATAATTGCTTAATTATGGGAAAAACAATAAACAGTAACGTGCGAAAACTGCTACACACTATGGTTAATAAGTTCAAACAAAAACAAGAAGAGAAAGAAGGTGTTTTCAATGAAAACCAACAATGTCTACATACGATTTCAGAATTTTTAAGTTAGTATGACGTTATAGTCTTGATCCTTGTCGACTAATATTATTAGATATATATTTAGGATATAATGATAATTTGTTTTTCTTATATTTTTAGGTAATCTGACATATTGCGAATTTCATAATGGACAAAAACATCAAACAAAGAAGGCTTTTGGTGAATCAACTTAATCAAAAACACATGCTAGTGAGTGGTAGAATGCGTTCAAAAGCAGTTGAGATGTAATGAAAGATTTGCCTCACTTTGTCTGATAGACCATCAAAATCTTCAACTGAAGTTAAAATTGCGAAAGTGAAGGAAATAGTGACTGAAATCCTAGTTCAAGTTTGAGAGCTGTTGAACTTTTTGTGTCTCACGAGTCGATCCGTATCAACTGAAACAATCATTGGAGTATAAAACATGTTCCCACTTGACTAATCCCAAAAGATCTGAATTTTCTTTATGCTAAAACGAATCGATTCCAACCCAACAACCTTGAAACACATTAGTGTTGGCGAGACGTGATGAAGTTGAAATCATGTTGACCATTTTATTTGACTATCGAGGTGTTGTGCACTTGGTATTCTTGCCAGAAGGCCATATGGTAAATAAAGAATATTATTTGAATATTATATAGCGCCATTTTTATTTCGATTTGAAAAATCATCCTATGACAACCCCCGCTCTTGGGCGTAGCGGGAGATAGTGTCAGACTCTTACTGACTAAAAAATCCTACCCGTTCCTTCAAGCCTTTATACCGGGGCTCGAGCGCCCTTTCGGATAACCCTGGCCCCAGTAGGCTTTGACCCGGCTGGGCCCCTGCTGTTGCTGACAACTCCTTTAGGCGCGCGGGAACAGTGCGCACCGTTGACGACTTGGGCTTGGTCCGGACAGTTACCGGACGACCGGACAGCGAGCTACCCATTGCTCATTGTCCGCAAGCCCGTGCCTACGGTGGCTGGAAATCGGGATCCGTATCCCGGCGCTGGCGGCGGCGATAACGCCGTTTCTTGATGCTCGGAGCGAGAGGTCTCCGCCGCCGATCGCCCCCAAGAGGGCACGGCGATGATCCCCCCAAGCGGAGCACACCTCGACTGTGCGCTCCACCGTGTCCTCCGGGCATTCCGCACAGTGGCGACACCCGGGCGTCACTTCCGCATGAATCTGGTGTAGGTACCTCCCGAACGAACCATATCCGGTGAGGACCTGCGTCATGCGGAAGGTAAGAACGCCGTGAGGTCTTTCCAGCCACGCCATATAGCGACATTTGAGAGATCAGATAAAATAAAATAATTTGGGATAATAACTAACATTTTGCGTGTTATTGACCTTTACCATACACCCACCAAATAATTAAGTCTACACACATGTTTTTGACTAGGATTAACTATTATACAAATGTTATAAATACAAACAATACTCTAGTATCAAAACTTTTTTCTCCTACTATTTCAATAATACCACATTCAAAATTTTTGGTTGTAACCTCCTTTTCTCAGGTCACGCTTTCATTAGACGGACTCTAATTATTAGGATTGCAAGACATGTTACATCAAATTAATAGCAATCCAAAGTCGACCGAAATCACTCAACATCTTCTAACAGGACAGGCGTCTTAGGGTCAACTCACACCGAAAGAGCGGCGAAGGGCAGCGCAGTTTCAGTGTCATGTGTGTTCTTGGAGTGGGAATTTTTAATAAAATCATAAGTAATAGGTATCTACTTAAATCGTTTAATCACTTATTTGACAGAATTTTAGTTATTATTTTAACATAATGTTAACATGTTATTATAACGTATTAGGTAGGTAACTTATGTTAGTATTAGAACAGTTATCACAAAATCAAACAAGTTAATATTCTACCTATCTATGACGAATAAAAAAGATTTTGTTAAAAACTAGAAAAAAAACACTTACGAAAAGTACCTAACTAAAAGTTACCATGATACTTAAGGTAGGTGCTATTTGTTTGTACAGTCTAAACTAAACAAAAGGTTTTTGATAAAGATAAGAAAAAGACACTTAAAAGAAGTAACTGAAAAAAATTACCATTATTATAGGGTGTTTGGTGACTGGTAGGTACATCTCTCCGAGATGTACCCATGTTAACATTCCTACCTATACGTTATGAATGACAAAGATAAAAAACTGAAAATAACAAAAATCTACTCAAATTTCGGGTTTTTACAATGCCATAATGTTTATATAGGTATGTTAACTTAGGCACGTCTGGGCTAGACACATCAGTTACCAAACCTTATATTATGATTTCTGGCTCTGGAAGAAATTTCGAGCTCATATTTTTGAGTATTTGCAATTCACAGGTACAATGCTGATGAAATTTCAAAGCACGTAAACTTCAAACTTTAAAATGGTTTCATATCACTATTTTGATGATTTTCCTGTAATTTTCACTAACCACCTCAAATTTTTATGAGTTTTGACTGAAAATCTAAATTTTAAATCAGGCAAAACCACTTTTGACTGCTTTTTGCAGTTAAAAGTACTTTTGAGTGATGACCTTAGTTAAAAACATTTTTGACTGATTTTCGCAGTCAAAAGTGGTTTTAACTAGGAGCATCACTCAAAAGTACTTTTGCCTAATTGTTTGCAGTCAAAAGTGGTTTTGTCTGGTTATGAGTTTTGACTGTAACATATGTACAGCGGCGAATACCAAAGGCGCGGTTTGCCTTACGCCCACATTCTCCTGTGGCTAGAAGACAAAATTCGTCCTGACGCTGTTGACATTACTATAAATGCTTAATTATGTTTCACTGCCAAATCACGACCCATGTGAAATTAGGGAATCCCCATGCATGCATGCTGGTATGTGCTCAAAAAGGTACCCCAAAGCATTTTTGAAAAAAACCGTATCGGGGGAAAATGGGTATCCATTGTATTGGCGTAGATCACCATCGCAAAGTGGTTTCACAACTATTAGCAGAGTCCGTGAACAAGAAATAGTATTGGACAATAGATGGGTGGTACCGTATTCGCCAGTTTTATCAAAAACATTTCAGGCACACATAAATGTCGAAATGTGCAATAGCGTAAAGTCTATAATAGTAGTTTATGTGACTAGGAGATAAAGCAGTGTCTTTAAGTCGCGGGCGACATGTTGAATTCCGAACGAAACGAAGGTTGCTGATTTTAATCCCGAACGATAGTGAGGGATTTATAAAATTAACTCCCGAGCATTGCGAGGGAGTTAATAAAGAAACCTGAGTGAAGTGAGGAATTTAAACCGCCCAAGACAAAGACAGCTTTATCCCCGTGTTGCTTACTCTACTTTTTACACCATCTGTGAGATAATTAAAAGACAATTTGGTCGACCCAATTATATATTAGAGAAATATAAGTATTATATTTACAAGTTCATCAAACAAACAAAATTCACTACTCCAAGATTCTATGTTTTCAATTTTCTATAATGCTCCCGTGTCGTCAGGTTTTATTCTATTTTCTTTTTTTTGTTAGTGGCCGTTTGAATCATAGTGATTACATACTCTTTGGTTTGAATTTCGAGTCAACTTGTTCGATGCGCCTACATTTTAATTCACAATGTTGACGATTCTAGATGCTCCAAATTCAAATCTCATTATTCCCTAGGGATCGGCTATACTGCATTATCTTCCTAGGTATATAATGACTTGCTTTAAGTGAGGTTTGTATGACGTGTAAAACGACATTATCGAGCAGGTGGTGTAAAAAATATATTTGCAAATATATCAATAAGGGCAGTGACAAAGCTATGATCGCGCTGAGTAATCATAATGAATATGATGAAGTCACGAGATATCAATCTGGCCGATATATTAGCTCTTCGGAAGCAGTTTGGCCCATTTTAAGTTTCCCAATACATGATCGACATCCACCAGTAGGGCTTCCAAAATTACGGATATGTGAATTACGTAACTAATTACGCAACTTTTTTCTCCAATTCCATAATTTTTTTAATTTTTTTTTTAATCGACTATGATTTTTTGTAAATATTGTAGATAGAGTATCTACAATTTTTACAATTATATTTTATCACCTCAAATTCAATGAATTATCAAAATGAACACAACAGTTAAACAAAAATATTTTTATTCACGAACATATCATCGTACATCAGCATCAGTTAAGTCAAACCATGTTTTTCGTCCCGAATATAATCTTTCTTCTTGAAAATGTGATCTCATAAATGACAAGGCATTTGAATTTTTTGTCACCCAGGGAACTTCTTAGTTTATTACAAAAATATCCGGCAGATAAAAAGGCTACCTCGGCTTCAACACTTGTAGGCGTTATCGAAAGCAAATATTACACGCTGCAGTCAAAAAAACTTCGCAACCGCCGCCAGCGCTGTCGTAAATACATTTCTACCCTAATAATGGAATAGAGATCTGTGTTTACTGTTGAAATTGGTTTATCTACAATCACTTTGATTATTGCTTTGTCTAACTGTTGTGAACAATCGGATTGGGCGAGAGGCTACGGCAAATTGCCACCATAGCGGAAATGACCTTGAGCCCAGCACACGCTCGAAGAATGCTCTGCGTGGGCCTCTGAGCGACAGGTTTTGGTTGGCAAGATCGGACGGGATCTGTCTCTACCAGCAGTAGTGAGGGCTATGCTGAAGGAGGCAGAAAATCGGAGAGAAATGGTGTCCTTCTGTGAAGCCGTGATGGTCCAGAAGGAGGCCGCTGGGCGGTATCGTGAGAGGGCCGATCCCACTCGTAGAAGAAGGCGTCAGACGGTCAACCGCCGTGACGCCTAAAACGCCGAAACCCCGCTTGCAACATTTAAGGTAAGCGGGACTCAGAGGTCACGGGCTTTCAAAATGGGGACTCTGTCTGCCCACCAAGTGACTTCAGGAAAGACGGTGGCACAGTGATCACGTGCTGTCATGCACAACGAGGCTCAGGGGAGACCCCTCACAGTCTCCTCAGGGATGTGTCTTAACAGGCGTTGTACAGAGAGAGTTCCGGGGTGGTCTTCTAAGAGGTCACGGAGCCTTCTTCTATGTACTGATGGTGATCACCGGAGTGGTTTTAGTGAGGTAAGAATCCCACACTCCCTGGCCTTGCCCCCAAAAGGCCAGAAGCCTTTTGAAGGTTTCCCCCCGAAAACAAAAAAAAAGGCCAGTTTTGTGGCGAACTGTTGGCCATTAGCGACCCCAAGAACACGATCTCCTGGGAGAAATCTTGTTTCTCATCTGCGGCTTGCCTTTATTGGCCGGCCGTAATAAACACTGACGAGGAACAGAGCTCCTACCTCTCTCTTGCCTTTAGCAGCTGGCTTGAGGGGAGATTCGCAAGAGCAAACATGCTCGGGAGAGGGATGTATAATCCAGTAAGGTGCTGGTAGGGATCTTGACCGTACTTCCAGGATTGTCCTGATAGCCGTGGTATACCTCTCCACTCCTCAAGCACATCAGGATATGTTGCCCTCTTGTTACTACGTCACTTCGTTTTAGCGACCGTTTTGGGGCCCATTTGTTCCCTGCCCATTAGTTTTCCTCAATTCTTTCAAAACAAAAAGGTACATTGAAATACTATAACAAAATGAAATTATCCGAAAGAAAAAAAAGGCCAAACATACAATAAAACATCTTGTTATTGTGAAATATCTGTGTACCTGCCCAAAATGACTTCACGCAAAATATATAATATATAATATATATCATAATACATGACAAAAAAAATTTCGGGGACGAAACATAAGCCGAGCACACCCACCACATCCAGCCTCGTGGCTCAGCTCCGCCTCGCCGCCGCCGGAACCCAGCCTCAACGTGAGTACTGTGACACCGGCCGCGGCAGTTGCGTCGAGCTCCAGCAAGGAATTTTACTCTCCTCCCACGTCACCACCACCTGCGCGTTGACGGAGAAGACGCCGGCCGCCGAGCAGTTTAGGACCTCGAGGCCCACCGGCCCCTTATAAAAATATAGGGTCCCAGCTCCCGGCGGAAGTGTGCAGCGCATGCGAGAACATCATGCGCTCATACTATGGGGCAACAGAGGGAGGGAACAACCTGACCGCGTACCGTGTTCGGATGTCTGCTTTGTTTCAGGTGCTTGAGCCAGCTGTCAACGTTTCGGCCCAACGACTGTGATCAGGTGCGGTTCATCCTGCGTAATCATATGTTGGATGATACTGTACTTGATCGCCTCCGAACGGAAATAAATGACCGTGTCATTAGCCCTCCGTCACAGCCTGTAGTACCAGTTGTGGTACCACCGTCCAGCCACATATTCCACACTGACGAAGTGAGTACTGACACGGTCACTAACATAAGTACCCAGTGCAATAATTAATTGAGGAGTGCTTTGGAGTGTGCGATTCGCGAATATCGCAATATACCACCCGAACTTAGGCCACGCATGCCTCGGTTGCCCATGTGTAACATGAATAGGGCACTGGTGGCTGCTCTGGATTCGCAGTTGTCAAACTATTTTGATGACTGCGAAGATCTCACCAGTACACACTCGATCATGTACTGCGCGGCCGTAGCTGCATGTCGTGTAGCTCACGTCAAATTTGCAAACAGTGACGTAGCTACACGACCGAAATCAGCTGGCAGTGCAGGATCGAGCGTCGTATTGCGGGGGCCAGAGCACTCCTCGGCAAACTAATCTGCTTCAAGGAGGGCAACACTCACCCAAGAGTGATGCGCTTTGAAAGACGGGCATTTTCGGGGACTGACATCAGCCCCCGAGACTATATGCCCCGAGTCACAGAGCGCATTAACTTCCTGAAGCAGAAGGTGTATGCATGGGCAAGACGTATCCGCAGGTATAAGCGGCGGGTTCAGCGATGCACCCAGAATCGCACAGCCCTTCTACAAAATGCTCCTTTCCGACGACGACTGGAGAATAGTTCCATGCAAACTGCTGGCTAGAGAGAGCTAAACACCCAATAAGTATTATGTTGTGGTCTTTAACCTCAGCCGAGGGTATGGGGGCGTCTACATATTGTGAAAGGGACTGTGAGGCAATACCAGTACAAGCGAGTACTAGAAACTGAACTGCTGTCGCAACTCGAAGAATGATTCCCTATTGACAGTCCATTTTTATGCACGAATCTGCATTGTGCGACAAAACAAGGGGTGTTACTATATACCTGGCTAAAAACATTAATGTTTTACCTTAGCCAAGTAATTCGCCAGACATGAAAACTATTGAAAACATGTGGGAGCTCACCAAGCAGTAGATCGCTTAGCAAGTGATCACCACCACCAAGCAAATAAATGATTTATTATTATTCTTATATAAGCACTAGCTAATTGCAGCTCTCATTAAACAGTGGTATAATAACACAAACCTGCAACACAATTCCAGAATTTGCATAGAGAGCATATAACGATGAATGGAAACTATCACAAAATTCTGGTAATATTCGTCCAACTTACTACCGTGTCTTTTTTTTTTTCAAATATATCTAGATGATTTCCCTTTTAGTTTTGTTGTTTTTATTGTTTCAATCAATAAAGTCTATAAATAAAAAATACCAGCCGGACCTAGACAGGCCCTCTCGTTGCACCCTAAAGCGAAAGATCTTTTGATGAATTGCCACATGGAAAAATACTGGTCACAGCCACAATATTTTTATTTGATCGCATTAGGTAAAAAACATAAATTTTAGAAATTTCAGTTTGAGTAGGTCTTGAAGCTCTAAAGCATTTTTCATGTAATATTTTGTTCTCAGATTAAAACACCACCATCGTAAAAAGACCGTGAATCACATGGAAGACATAATCCTTTGTTCCCAATGTATTAGAACTTTGAAAGTAATAGAAAAAACAGAAAAAGAAATTGTGAGTACAAGTCCTCCAAGTAATGAGGTAACTCCTCATGCAAAAACTTTGCATTTGTTGTATGGAATGTGAGTTTATTAACGTCGTATAGACAACCACAAATTCAAGAGTATTTTTATGTATGTGCGTTTATTCCAGAAAGAGAAAGTAAAAGCTAAGATCAACGAGTCGATCATGACCCAAAAGCACCACGAGAAATTCAAACAAGCAATGGGACTCTCGGGCGAGGATGACGCATCTACAGATTGAAAGTGAACTGATTAAAAAAAATTAGCATACCTAGTAAACTTTTTGACTAAATATTAGTAAAATATGTGTATAATTAATTTAAAATAAAAAAAAAATGTTTTTCGTATTTGGGAATTTATTCGTAAGTCTTAATTAACTTATATCTAACAATTATAGTATTATGACTTCATCATTATTGCGACGTCAATCAAGCCTTCGTTTCTTTACTAGTGATCCGAGGAGGTCTGAAATAGCTGGCAAGTTGTTGGTCTGGTCGTTGGCGCCCGTATTCAAGTTTGAGAGAGGGATGTTCAACTGATTAGAAGAGCTCTTCTGTTGCCCTTTCATATTTCTGTGCTGGGGAAAGCTGGGCATTAACTTCGGGTCGCAAGCTGCAAAATAAACAAATAAATTTATACAACATATACTTTCAGTCAAAAAAATATCGGGAATAGATGATTTGTTTATGGTTCCAAATTCAAATTTTAGATTTTTTTTGTTGTTGATTGTTGTAGATTGGCAAAACTTTTTCTTTATATTAAATACAGTGCTGTTTTTAGTTATCATATCTAGTGTGTATTGCGAATTTCATAATGGACAAAAACATCGAACAAAGAGTTTGTCTTAAATTTTGCATCGCCAATGGAATTTCGTGTTTGGAGTCACTGAAAATGTTACAGAAGGCTTACGGTGAATCGACTTTATCAAAAACACGTGCTTATGAGTGGTACAAAGCATTCAAAAGCGGTCGAGATGTGATGGAAGATTTGCCTCGCTCTGGTAGGCCATCAATCTCTGCAACTGAAGTTAACATCGCAAAAGTGAAGGAAATAGTGACTGAAAATCCTCATTCAAGTTTGAGAGATAGCCGCCGAACTTTCTGTATTTCACGAGTCGATCCGTACCATTTTTTTTTTCATTTGGAAACATGAAACATGATGCCGCTTGGCTAGTCCCAAAAGACCAGAATTTTCTCCAAAAAATCAATCGCATGGGAGTCGCTGAGGACATGCCAGAACGAGTCAATTCCGAACAAACATTCATGATACGCAGTTACTGGCGACGAGACGTGGGTTTACGAGTTTGACATGCAAACAAGTCAACAAGCTTCGGAGTGGCGCCTTCCAACTGAACCAAAATCGAAAAAACCACGCCAAAGTCGATCAAAAGTCAAAGTCATGTTGACTGTTTTCTTTGACTATTGCGGTGTTGTGCACTCGGAATTCTTACCGGAAGGTCAAACGGTAAATAAAGAATATTATATGAGGGTTATACGGCATTTAAAAGAGCAAATTCGACGAAAAAGGTCAGATTTGTGGAAAGAAAATTCATAGATTTTGCACCACGATAATGCGCCTTCGCACAAGGCTATCATTATGAACGAATTTTTTACCAAACACTCAACAAATACCATCGAGCAGCCACCGTATTCACCAGATATGGCTCCAACTGACTTCTATCTTTTTCCTAAACTCAAATTACCACTGCGTGGTACCCGTTTTCAATCTGTAGAAGACATAAAGGAGAAGTCGCGGCGAGAACTGAACTCAATTTCGGAAACAGCGTTTAAAAAATGTTTTGATGATTGGATTATTCGTTGGCGTAAGTGTATCGTTACTGAAGGGGTATACTTTGAAGGTGATAAAATAAATTTGGATGAATAACAAAAATTTTGTGTATTATTGATCTTTTCCCGGTACTTTCTTGACAGAGTAGTATGCCAAGCTATTGTAATTAACGGCCAAAAGGGGTGAATAAAAACCAAAATTTGATTTGAATTTTTAAGATACAGGTCGCGCGGTGAATCAAGATCGCTCGGTGAAAGTAGTGGGGGCAATCGGCGCATGTGTACACAACATGTGTAACAATGTATACAGAAATT